>AP031352.1:28131875-29601250 GCA_037833965.1 Marchantia polymorpha subsp. ruderalis
CTGGATGAAGTTCTAATCAAAATTTGTCCGGACCCAGCCTATTCCCACTGATCACAACTTGTACTTTGGAAACTATAACTTCCTGGTGTCCATTAGAACTCAACTGACAGATTCAAAGTACACAAGATATAAAGTCGACCAAGCACAAAGAAAACATAGCATGATCGCAACACTACCCATATATATATATATATATATATATATGATGAAACACAATTCAAACCGTTTCATACATTTTTCTCCGTCAAGTTCGCCATTTAGAGGTTGGAGTACACATGCTCTACGACATATTCGTCTCACAAGTCCTTATATTCAGAAGATGAGACGGACAGAATATACAGTACCGCCCTGGAAATTACACAAAATAACTACCATCAATACTGTCTCGGCCATGCAATTATCATGTGATTTGGCCGTCCTAGCGGAGATCACTTAGACGAGAACACAAGCTGTTCAACCTGTTCTGCATTGACATTGTATGGATCAAAACCTTGATCAAACAGTTCCAAATCAAATTTTTCAGAACTCATCTCTGAAACTAGGAATGCAAACTCTCTATCTTTATCTTTGGCAATCTCCTCCAATCGAGCCTCATATTCCAGGAGTTGTTTAGGTGATTCTATCTCTGGCTCAGATGTCTCATCAACCTGAAAGAGAAATGAAAAGTTTTTTAAGGAAAGGTTCACTCTCCTCGTCTCTATGAGATATCTCTTGTCGACGAAGAACTGCAGCATTGTAGCATATAGCAGTCTAAGCTTCAACTTTGGAGTTATCCAAGTTGACTCGAGTTCTACTGTGCACCCGCTTGCCCGTCTTGTGATTCCGCTCGCCATCAGAAGAACCTGTAGGAAGTTGATTAATTCGGACCAAGGCAGGAGATAGACATTTAAGTTCATCACTATCTATACCCAAACCAGAAGTGGATGCATAACTTTCAGCTGAAGATAGAGATTAGATCCTGTCAATGCGGCGTGCTAAAAATCTACAGAAATCAGTGATCAACTTCCCGACAAGGTCAGGTGAATTCTTTGCAAACTGTTGAAGAGTTGCCCGACATTGCCCTTTCATGGAACCCTTGCCCAATTCCACGAACTCCAGACCTCACTTGGTCTCAACATCCATACGAAATTGATGATAATATGGATCTGTTCAGAAGGCCAATGCCATGAATGCTGAATATATTGTGGCTAATCGTGGATGAAGCAACTTGACAAGCTCATCAATATGATAGTCTTCCTGCAGAGCAAGTACTATGCGAGTCTTTTTTGAAAAAGATACAATATGGATCTTGATCAATAAAAAACACGCCCAAATGGAGGAGAATGTCGAAGCATCGCCTTCCAAATGTCCTGTGGCTGCACAAATGGACCGGAGAAGAATTTCCATGGCTATTGATCGCTTCCAGAAGGTGATATCCAGAATCCGCTGCTTCACAATTTCATCAATATCAATATCCAATTCACCAACAGATATGGCGGAAGGAAGAAGAGAAAGAACCATCTTCACCAAATTCAGCCGAGCGTTTATATACAAGCTTGTGGTCCAACGAGTTCTGGTGAATATAATGAGCACATAAGCAATTCCAAATTTCTCTTTACACAAGGTGTCATAGAGAGACGAGAGTAGATGAGTGCTACGGATGGTTTTCACCACGTATATAGCTTCCTTAACACTCGTTTTTGGAATATCAAACTTCTTGAAAATATCTAATGTGAAATTGTTCAAACCATGTGGAGTACAGCCAAATGCAACTGTGAAATCCGGCAACTGCAACACTTTCCTGCGAAGCAAAGCCATTACACTGGGACTATCCGAAGTAAACAAAAACATAATATCTATCAATGGATTAGGAAGAAGTTGTTGGACATCTTGGCTTTGCTCCACATCTGCAACTGGAGCAGCTAAAGTCACCATCAATTGCTTCTTCGCCTCCATCAACTTGGCCAAAAGATTTATAGCATTCTCTCTACGATGGAACAACGTAGATGCTGTAGAAAAAAAGCTGTAGAAAAAAAGCTTTTGGAACACATGCCATTAGATTTAATAGCTGTTTGCTTTGCACGTTTGTGGCACCATCTAGAGAGAAGCAATAGAAGAATATTGTCGTAGACTTTGAAATACCTCGTTCATGACATCTGCGTATGAAGACACCAATAGAGATGTACCAATAGTTTGGGAAGTAGAAGGAGTTCAAACAGGTCGAAGCAGCTTGAAGAATTTCTTCCATAATGGATGTTCAAAAGAAGTGAATGGAGTAGACGTATGATGCATTGCATTTCCAAACATATTGTCCAGATTATCATGATCATCAACTGAAAGAGAATCAACGAAAGACCATAGATTGGCTCGACAAAGATTTGTTGATATGTGGGATGATACCGGCTAGACGACCTCCTCATCTTCGGCATCCATCGACTTGGCTTTCTTCTTTGACGAACCGCTAACTGTTGACGATGATGGATATTTGAGCCGAATCTTGCCACCATTCGATTGCATTTGCGACACAACGTCCATCAAGCCAATCATAGATTTAGGCCGCTTTGTGCATGTAATCACATGCGCTTCCAACCTATCAACCTTGGCTCGGATGGCTAAATTGCATTGCAGGCATCTGAACTTCAAGGTCTTTTCACTGCCTACAACAAACTTGTAAGGATCAAATAGACTCCATATAGGGTGCCGAGGTCGGCCGCCAAGTGCAGACATTGACTCCTGAAAGCCATATGGAAGTTTCTTGTTTGATCACAAACACAAAAGAGTGTCTTAGATATTCAAATGTTCTCAAACTTTCAACTCAATAAGGCTTATACATTAAGAAGAGAGTGTTGACAAAGCTTGACACCAACGAAGATGCGTGAAGAATTTTGGACAAACATTAAGGGAGCTTCTACTGCGGACCTGCCATCTGAACTCAAAATCCTGTTTGTTAACTGCTACAGGGCAAATCGACAAGGCTATAATTTTCACCATTCATCTAGGAAGCAAAATCAGATTCGTCTCTGGAGTGTGTACATCTAGCAATTTGCAAAAAGGCAAGCGTACTCATCATCAACCGTGAGACACATGACAACCATGACAAGCAATCAATCAATCAATCAACCTCATTAAAAAACCATGGATCAAAACTGCTCCGAGCTTTGATTGTCCAAGATATAACATCTCAAAGGACACAGAATATATACAAAGTCACACTCATGTCTAGACTATGGAGGCCGATACTGCAGCATTACAGACAAGTCTCGGAGTTGTCCTCATCATTAGATGACTCGACGCCATGTTTTCAACCTGAGATTGCTTAGAAACAATGAACCACAAAAGGTCTGGCCATATGCTTTGCAATTAGTTTAGATTTGCACCTACCACTTCGTTACCATTGTACTACCTCAGGAAATTGAATGTACCTACTTTGAATCACATGGAACAAGACTGCACTTTAAACCCGTTGTTAACAAATGATAGTGCACACAGTGCAAGATTCAGCTATCTAAAATTGCAATCCTGTCCAACTTACTCCATGTGAAGACCGGGAATAATCATTGGCCTTACACTCCTGTAACACTGTAGGCTACAGTGTTTAAAGAGCAGAGCTACAGTTTGTAGCTGCCTGTACTATGTACAGAGCTATTCTCTGTACCTCCCAGAAGCATTTTACATAATGAAACAAACACTTCTAAATTTATAGCTCGATACTCGCTCAAAAAGATCAAACTGAGTGGTCTAGACTGCTAAATTTCTCACTTGTGTTAGGTAGTGTGGCAGCAACCAAGTATTTAAGAAACGAAGCCATGTAATGGTGCCAGCATACCCAGGTTTGAAGAGTCAGGTAATGTTATCCTTCACCTTATGTATTTTTGTAGACAGACATTTTTCAAGTCTGGTTTAGCTGTTTTTGACAACGTTGACATTTAGACCTCCGGTCAAGAGAATGCGATGCTCTTCTAAATGATGCTGTCGTGTTGTCACTAAATCTGTTTCTGCATCAAGACGACTCACCGGGCTGACATGGATTTTTAGTTCTGAACTGGTTCCCTTCATGCCTTTTGAAATTGTGAGCTCTTCCTTTGTGGCCGCTGATCGGTGTCTAAGTTTATGTAATGGAAATCAAACTACCAAGCCATGTATGTTCGCCTCACCTCTTTTATGAATTAAGCGGATCTTTTGATCTAACAGCAAGTTTCTTCTACATCCATTTGAACGGATGAGTGGGTTGCATATGGTGGTTTATTAAGATTACAACAGTTCAGGCTGTGGGTATAATGCCAAAAGTTGCAATATTATCGGACATGTTCTTATTTCCTAGCAAATATGGCGTGTTGTCCCGCAAACGAACATCACCATCTTTCTTTTGGATGCCATATCAGCTACGCAACACGGACGTTACCTCTGCTAAGTGGGAAAAGCTGGAAAATATATCGTTATAACTAGAATTTGCACAAGTCCACTCCCCTTATTTGATAGTGTTGAGGAGACCTTTTCTGCTAAGAACATTGATCAACTCCCTCCTGGAGTTTTGGACTGCTCTGGAGTGTTTCTAAACTGTACTAGAAAACCATTACCTCAAACTCACGCCCAACTCGAATATAACATGAACCATAAGGTTCAATATTAAATGTTCACCCAGAGACATTAAAGTCGCCGACAGCAATTCTACGTGCTTTTCATTTTTACGACAGCAATTTTTCATACCTTTATCGAGTGCGTTCTTGAAATCAGACGCTGAAATTTGTTTCGGTTCCCTTCGAGTTTCTGACTTCGCTGCACTTCGATACTATCGGAATCCGTTACTACGCAGAGCTCATAAATAATCGAATCCAGGGTCAAAAAGTGGGGCGGATCGAAGACTCGCGCGGATTTTGATATAATTCGGCATCGCCAAATGTTCTTGAAATCAATTGCTGAAATTTGCTTCGGTTCTCTTCGAGTTTCTGACTTTGCTGCACTTCGATACTATCAGAATCCGTTACTAAACAAAGTCAATTTTCAATGTCCAATGCAGATTGACTGACACAGTGTGGATTTCGCTCAATTTTCACAATGCACTTCGATGTACTACAGTGCCCTCCGATGTACTTCGGTTTCCTTCGGTGCACTTTGATGTCCTTCGATTGTGTTAATTCGGAGCTGCAGTGAAGCCTCGTGTGGGTAGACACGTGTCAACGTTACAGGATTTAACGGATATCCGTCACATCTCATCCGTTAGATTACTATACAGACTGAATTGAGTTTAATACAGTAGAATACAGTATTAAACGTGACAAAGTTTGATGCTGAGTATTATACATATCACTAGTCAGCGGCCATCGGTTCGTACGTGAAGCAAAACCATCTGAACGATTTTAAATCCTAGTCAAGCGCTTGACACATCTCTTCTGCTAGATGAAGACAATTCTGCAAGTCCTTTTGCCCAGATAAAAGTGCATGCTCTTCCCATGTCAGACGTAGAACAAAAGTCCAGGCACATTAAGGGCACTCTCTACCGGTGAAATACATTTCCTCCTACAAACGTTGATTACAGTATCCATGTAGCATATTGCATTCAATCGGACTAATGTGTTCTAGAGACGGTATTAGACTGGAGTTTTGATGCAATTAATGCAATGTGATTTGGAGGAAATTGGCTCCATGTTTTGGCCTCTAGATTTAAAAAAAAAAGAAGACTTCGATACGAGAAAGCGGATGTGCATTAGTATATAGAAGTTTTATTTCATTAGTGAATCTATATGAAAGAAGATAGCATCTATGCTGAACAAACTACTATCGAATCAACTAAACGCACATGTATGTAATCACATACTACATTAGTGAAATAATTTATTGAAGTATAGATCTAGTTCATTGAAGATATTTTCATTTGATGATGTCAATTATAATAAATGCCAAACTAGAGTACCTTAGTTTAGTAGGCAAGAAAAAGTATGATTTTTTTCATGAATTAATCCTATGTTCAATTAGATTAAACAACATGGTATCAAATAGATTGTCCTATTTTATAAAAAGTTTTATCAAACAATAGAAATAATTCTTATGTTAGCATAAGTTCTTTAATGATGGCTAAATCTTTGTGAGACTATTAAAGAAGTTTAGTTTGATAAAAGATAGATACGCCTGGCATCAGGCCTGGACGGATCTATCTTAAAACCTATCTGTTAATTCTTGAAACATCTCATTCAAGAAGTGGGTGCCCCTATCGCTAACCAAAATTTTTGAACATCCAAATCGGAAAATGATGTTCTTGTACATGAATGTGACGGCATGAGCAACCGTGTTCGTCTTCACCGCTTTAGCTTCCGTCCAATTCGTCAAGTATTTTGTTGCAACTATAATGTAAGCCATGCCTCTCGACGAATGCGTATGAATCTCACAAATAAAATGGATTCCCCATTTTTCAAAGAGGACTAGAGGTAAGAACACATGAACAGTCATCTCCATGCGAAGATCATTTCTTACACACCTTTGACAAACGTCACATTTTTTGAGAATTGTGAGAATCATTGAACAAGGTAGGCCAAAAGTAACATGATCAAAGAATCTTCTCACTTGTGAGTTTGCCTAAAAATGTTATGCACATGCGCTATTATGACAAGCTTCTAGGATTGATGGAACTTCAATCTCTGACACACATCTCCTTAGTCATCCATTTGCACCTCTCCTAAATAGCCTATGATCTATCACTGTAAAATGTCTACGACTAACTCTCACTTTTCTCCTATCTTTCTTTGTCCAGTCCCTTGATAATTTTTGAGTGGTCAAAAACTCTACAATGCATGCATACTACTCAAGTTGTGCCGTAATCACAAAGAGACTTTCGTTTATCAACTTGTCATCTACCAGACTAGTTTCTATCTCTTTAGAAAGTCTCGACAAATGATCAGTTTGTAAATGCATTCGATCAAATTTGTACTCTACAGTGTAGTCAAACTCTTCTAACAACAAGATCTATCTAGCTAACCTCCCAATCAACTCATCCTTGTTTATCAAATACTTAATAGCGATGTGATTGACAAAAAACAACACCGGGTTGCACATGAGATAATGCCAAATTTTTTTGATTGAGAACACCATTGCCAAATATTCTCTCTTAGTGATAGAATATTTTCTCTCCACTGATGTTAATTGCTTGCTACCATAAGCAATGGGTTGATCCTTGCCCTCCTCTAGTGTTGATTGACATAATGCACTACGAACTGCTACATTGCTAACATCACAAAAAACGTGAAAATGTTTGCTCCAATCGGGTGGCCTCGACACTTAATAGGTACTTAGCTCAGACTTTAACTCCTCAAAGGCTCTTTTGCAAGCCTATGTCCATTCAAACTTACAATCCTTCTTGAGCAATTGAGTGATGGAAATCTTCATCGTAGCAAAATTTGGAATTAATTCTCGGTTGTAACACTGAAGTTTAGAGAGAAGTTCACTCAAAGATAGAAACGTAAACTCTAAAGATGACAGATACCAACAATGGTTCTCCTCTCCCTTATATAGCTATCACCAACAAGTACACGGAGATAAGATCTTATCTCCACCATCCATCTTATTCTTAGTGGATGGATGACGTGGCGGATAACCCTAACAAGCACACGGATTGCTGACGTGACGCTCCCAACTAACACACTAACTAACACACTCAATCCTTACCTACAAGCACACGGATTGCTGACGTGACACTGTCAACTAACACATCCACTTTGTACCTACCAAGTGCGCGGATCGCTGACGTGGCAACTATGACTAGTGCACACTAAAGTATCTATATCAATATTTAGAGTAATCTCTACTTTAGTTTTAACTAACTAAAGATGGTTACAAATCCTTCCTTTTAAGATGCAACGTCCTCGTTGCACATACTTTCAAATTCGTGAATTATCAAAGGTGCATTTGCTAAATTTTTAGCTGGTTCCCAACTTGATTCATACGATGGATAGCCTTTCCATTGAATCAAATACTCTACTTTGGGATATTTATGAGCTCGAATACGTTTCTTGAGTATCTTTTCTACCTCATACTCCTCATGATCTGTTATCAAGGTTGGAAGAGGAGGTGGTGCTGGTTGGTTGGTGAATTGTTTTGGTTGTGATACATGTTTTTGCAATCGTGACACATGAAATACTAGGTGTATTTTCATATGAGACGGAAGTTCCAACTTGTATGACACTTCACCAACACGCTTCAAAACCAAAAATGGACCAATGAATATAGGGTTCAACTTTGGTGTTCCTACAAGAGACAGATTTGTTGTAGATAACTAAACATATCTCCAAACTCAAAAATCACTTCTCTACAATGAGCATCGGCATGCTGCTTTTGCCAATTTTGAGCTATCACCAACTTCTCCTTGGCTTGATGTAGTCCTCGGTGAATATGCTTCACAAATTTGTTGACTGCTGCAACTTTGGTCAAAAACTCCTCTCCTTTGGGAAGTCTCATCAAACTTGAAGGAGTTATAGGATGAGCTCCATACATAAGAAAAAATGGAGTTACTTTTGTGGATGCATTAACAGAATTGTTATGTGCAAATTGCTCAAGTGGCAAAAAGTTGTTCCACTCTTTTTGCTCTTCTAATGTGAATGCTCGTAGCATATCCTCTATGGTTTTATTTGCCCTCTCCGTTTGTCCATCAGTTTGAGGGTGATAGGCGTTGACATTGCTAGTTTTGTTTTGAAAAAACTAAATAAAGTTTTCCACTAGAAACTAGTGAAGTGAGTACCTCTATTCGTGAATAACACTTTGCTTAAGCCATGATTCACAAAGACTGCATCTAGATACAATTGAGCTAGTCGTGGAGTTGTTACTGTTTTTGTGGTTGACGTGATGTGAATCATCTTGCGCAATTTGTCCACAAAAATCACCACTGAATCATGTCATAACAAAGTCCTTGGTAACTCACATACAAAATCCATGGTGAAATTTTCCCACCGCTGTTCGGGAATAGGAAGAGGCTGTAATAAATCCGCTGATTTTTGATTACTTGCGTTGTTTTGTTGACAAGCAACACAACTTTGAACATAAGACTCTACATCCTTACGTATTTTGGGCCAATAATACACTCGTTGTATACTCTCCATGGTTTTCTCCACTCACACATGAACTTCAATGGCTGTGTCATGACTTTCTGCCAAAATCATTGTGCGCAAATCGTGATCTTGTGGAATCCATATACGCTGATTGTAAAACGCCAAACCTTGAGATTACTCTGCCTTTCCAATTTGTAATGCCCGAGTGATCTCTTCATCCTCCTTTGTGGCATGTGTCATCTTGCTCCACCAATCAGCTTGAATTTTCACTTCTGCAACATAATTCAAACAAGGCATGCGTGTGAGAGCATCTGCAAGTTGCTTCTTTCCCTCCACGTACACAATCTTCATGTTGAAGCGTTGACGCCACTCCACCCATCGAATTTGTCGTTTGGACAGATCCTTTTGAGTTTACAAATAAACCAAGGATTTATGATCGGTCTTCACCACAAACTCCTTATCACCCAAGTAATGCTTCCAATGTTTGGTTGCCAACACAATGGCTAACTTCTCCCGTTCTGTCGTGTGATAATTTTGTTCCGCCGCCACCCACTTTTGAGAATAGAAAGCAACTTGATGTCATCCATTCTCCCATTCTTGTTGAAGTATACCACCTACTGTTGTACCTGATGCGTCAGTAGCCAACTTGATAGAACGGTTAGGATCATACCACTTGAGAATAGGTGCGTGTAACAAAGCATCTTTCAGTGCTTGAAAATCTAACTCTTGAGCTGTTCCTCATCTCCATTTTTGAACTTTTCCTAACATGGAAGTGAAGGCCTGAGCTAGGCGAGCAAAACCTTTCACAAATCTACGATAGAATCTAGTGAGCCTTAGAAAACTCTTCAATTGAGTTTGATCCTCAGGTGCTATCAATTTCTGAATGGCATCTATCTTTTTACTCATCATTTGGATTCCTGTAACTGTAACTCTATGACCCCAATAATCTACTTTTGACTTGCCAAATTCACATTTTGAAGCTTTGGCATACAATTGATTGTTTCTTAAAACTTGAAGTACCTCTCGTAAATGACTTCTATGATCACTCAAAGTTTTGCTATACACCAATATATCATCTAAAAAAACAATGAAAGATTTATGTAGATAAGGGCGAAAGATATCGTTCATCAATCCCATGAATGTAGCTAGTGCATTAGGAAGACCAAAAAACATCACTAGATACTCAAAGTGTCCATACCTAGTACGAAAAGCTGTCTTGTGGACATCTTTATTTGTGATTTGAATTTGATTGTAGCCGCTTCTCAAATCTAGCTTGGTGAAGTACTTCGCTCCTTGAAGTTGATCAAACAAATCATCCATACGATGTAATGGATATTTATTTTTCACCGTTTGTTGATTCACACTGCGATAATCGATGTATAGTCTCATGGATCCATCATTCTTCTTCACAAAGAGCATTGGAGCTCCATAAGGTGAAACACTTGGTTGAATGAATTCCTTGCTCAACATCTCCTCCACTTGAGCTTTGCATTCTTCCAATTCGTTTGGAGCTAAACGATACGGAGCTTTGCAAGTTGGTGTACTTCCAGGTATCACTTCAATCTTGTGATCTATTCGCCTCTTTGGTGGTAATCCTGCAGGTAGATCATATGGAAAAACATCTTTATACTCCATAAAAATGTCGTTCAAAGACTCCGGGATGTAAGGTTTGTTTGTGGACCCAATATCTCTTATAAGTCCAAGGAAACATACATCATCTCTAGAAATGGATGTTGTACCCATCACAAAGAGGGTTAAATTTCTATTCTCAGATCTAATTTTATCTCCATAGATTTTCCATCCACTACTTGTAATCACTTTTCTTCTCCAATCTACCTTCAGATTATATTGCTCCATCCATGGCATTCTATGGTAACCCACTTTTTGTTTTTGTGCAGAATTTAAAACAATTTTGGAAAATAGTACCGCAGCAGCCGTGTAAATGTTGATCGGTACATTTAAATAGAGTGAAGATGGATAATCACGGGTCTCGTATGATCTCGCAGTATCCAGAAGTTGGGCGCAATGTCCGGAACATGCGCCCGACCTGAACGATCAATTTTGAAGGAGTTCTTCTTCGGCGCAAGGCGCATAATCCGCCTTCGGCGCTAGGGAAATCCCTCAGAGCTTATACAATTCACAACGCCTTGACTTGATTAGGGGCTTGTTGGAAAGAGCTCAACACGCTTGTTCTAACAAGCCCAAGAACGCCTAGAATGGATGAGGACTCAGGAAGTTGTGACTGTCATAAGATGCGAAGACGGACGCCTTCGGCGGAAGGAGTTCGTCGTCGGCGGGAAGTCCGCCGGGAAATCCGCCTTCGCCGGAAGGAATTCGCCTGCGCGTAGGCACTTTGCCATCGGCGGAATATCCGCCTTCGGCCCTAGAAGTCCGCCTTCGGGGGTGAAGTTCGTACGGCGCCTACGGCGCCAGCGCATCGAGATTAGGTAAGTACCTATGGGGTAGCGACTCTGTACGGTCCGCCTTCGGCTTAACGGCTCCGGCGGAACGGAGAGGTGCGCCCTCGGTAGGACAGAACTCCGGCAGCGAGAGCGCCTGCGGAGGGACAAGAGAGATTGACAGACGAGACGAAATCCGTTAACCACGGTCAACGCCTTCGGCACAGCTGCCTTCGGCTTTGCGCCTACGGCGATGCACCTACGCCGACGAACAACGTGAGGGAGCTACGCCGATGGACAACTTTGGCGTTGGGGATCAACGCCTTCGGCGGAAGGAGTTCGGAGCCGGCGGGAAGTCCGCCGGGAAATCCGCCTTCGGCGGAAGGAGTTCGCCTGCGGCGAAGCGCGTGCAGCGGAACGCCTTCGGCGGTGCGGGATGGATGCGAGTAGCAGTGTGATGCGAGTAGCGCGTTGGCAAGAAAGATGCCTTTGGCGCTGCGCGATCATGGCCGCGGCGAAGTACGATGGCGGAACTCAAATTGAAATTTCGAGCGTGTGAGCGCGCGCGACAGCGGAGCGTGAAGCCGCGCGTGCGAGAGGAGGGCCGTTACACCTCCAAGCCGGCGCAACCATCAAGTGAGTCGACATTCACTACCAAGTGTCGACCATGACATCCTGCGAGCGGAGAACGGACACTTCATTCTTGAATTTGCGATTTCAATTTCTTGTGCGAGCTGCGTGCGTCCACCTTCTAGCCGAGAGAAATTCGAGACACCGACGCGCAAGGACTCGCAAGGTGACAGAGAGAGAATTGAGTGCGCAATAGTCGGAATTGAGAGAGATTAGAGTTTGCAGGAGGATCGAAGTTGCGGGCAAGAAGCTTGAGTGTAGCCGAAGGAGGTTCACGAAATCAAATTTCAAGAACGCGATGTCGAAGCCCATTCAGCTGCGGATGATTCCGCTCAAGCTTCCGCAGATTGGGTTGCGCGCTTTCCAGGACCGGCTGTTTGCAGTGAAGCTCAATTTCCTCCTGTGGGGATGGAATTACGTGTGCCAGGACATGGTGCGCGAATGGCAAAGGGAAAGACACCAACCTACGCGCGGATTCCGACCGCACGTAGAGCGTTGGACTGTCCAAGATTGGGGACAAGTGCTGGGGAGATGTGCAGGCGAGGACGGGTTCCTCCTATTTGTTAGTGAGAGCGTCAAGGTGACGAAGGCGGAAGACGCCTCCTTCGCGGACTTGTTCAAGAGTGAGAAGTCCAACAAAAACCGGTACAGGACCCGTGACTACAAGGATTGCTACCGCAGAAATGTAGCGATGACACTTCTGCAACTCTTGCAACCGCACCGAACAACATACATCACTTCTTGGCAAGTGTCTTTCGTGGAGCTCACATTGGCCGGAGCTCCGGTTCACTGGTTGCGTATCTTGCATAAGATAACGCGGCAGCATGCATTTGAGGAGTGTAATAACCCACTAAAGGCTAAAACTGCAATATAGTGGTAGAAAGGTCGAACCCACAGGGACAGAGGAACACACAGGGTACAAAGTGTCACGTTGAACAGACTATTGAGGAGTTTGAATTCTCAGGCGACTGTCACTCCCAGAAATACTGCAAGTGTCCACTCGGAGCGCACTCGGAGGTCGCACAGTGCAGCGTAACACACACACACACACACACACACCTGAAACTACAGAAACACAACCCAGAGATCCGTTAGGACCTCTACTCAAGATTTCAGGGGGAAGGTCTCTCAAGAGTACACTCAGCGAAGCTGCGGGTAGTGACTCCCAACTCCGGCTTTTACAACACTTCCACTAGCTTGCTGCTAGCGTAGGAAACCCGGTTTGGACTGCCTACTTCGGATCGAAGTCACTCATACACGGTGAACAACACTCTCAACTCACAAAACGCGCAGAGAACACAGGTTCGCACTGAAGTACTCACTGAGAAACATTCCAGTAACACACCATAACAGTCTATTGAAGAGTTTGAATTCTTAGGCACTTGTCATTCCCAGAAATACTACAGGGGTTACCCTGAAGGCACCTGCTGCAGCGTAACCTGAATTTACAACCAAGGCTTACACGAAGTAGCAAAACTTCACTTTGGCATTCAGGGGAAAAATCCCGAAGGAGTACAATCAGGAACAATCACTCGAAGGTGTAGGGGCGAAACTATTCAAGTATCTAACTAGTCACTAGCTCTGAGCATCGGGTATCACCCGCAAGTGTAGATCCGAACTACTCAAGTCTCTAACCAATGTACTAGCTCTGAACATTCGGCCGAAGGCCTTCAACTACACAATGCGGATCGCTAAGGTGTAGCTCCTCGTGCGTGGTGACAGAACTAAGGACACAAACACGCAGAGAAAATGAGTTCCTGATCTGCACTTCTGATGTTGGGAAAGATCCCAAGGCAAGACGCCTTGAACTACTTTATACCTTCTAAGTCCTAACTAGCACTACACTGCACTATGCTATGCGCCTGCACGGAACCACGCTACACTACACTCCGCGGAACCTGTGCTTCGCCTCCTGCGCGACGGACTGCCGCGCACTATCTCCCTACCTTGCCAGTCTTCAGCGCGACTGCGCAGTCCCAAACGCTGCAACGCCGCGGACACCTCCGCCTCGAGAATGGACATGGTATCCCGCGCCTTCGACAGAAAGGAGTCTAACATCTTCGCTACCCGCCGCCGATCCTACTGTCACCTGTCAACAACCCGGCTGCACGAATCTCCAACTCACGCAGTGTGAGTTTCTCCTGCGCCGCCACTTCCCCGTGGGCGTAGCCCTTGAGACAGTGGATGACGCGCCTCGCCATCTCTTCCTTCGTGCAATCTGCCTCTCGCATACGATCATCTTCAATTACTACTAACTGCGATTCGGCCTCCGCACGCTGAGGTCTCAATTCCCCGCACTCCGACTGCAGCCTGCGGATTAAATCCTCATCCGCCTGTCGTGCGAGCTGACACTCCGCCAACAACCGCGTCTGTCGCACGAGCTCCTCTGACAGAACCTGATTCTGAGTCTTTTCAGAAATCAGTTCTTCTGTGGTCTTCACCACATCCCTGGTGAGCTCTTCTAGTCTCTCCTTCTTCAATGTGTCGTAGTGGGTGTGCAACTTCCGCACGAGATTATACTGTCCCCACAAGCATTCATGCTTCTCCCGCAACTCCTTAAGTTCCCGGTCCACCCGAGCTAGCAGCTTGCTGGTATGGGCTTTAGTGCGAGTCCGCATGCGCACTAACTCGACGTAGGACCCAGGCTGGCGAGGATCCGCGTATTTATCAAATTTGCGATCCAAGTACCTCAGCATAGGCACTACCTGCTCACAGAGCGCCGCCGCCGGCGCACCAACGATTTCCTCCTCCTCCTCGTCGTCTCCCGATCCCGACATTGCTTCCGTGGATCCTCCTTCGTCATCATCCGAGGGAAGGATTTCGGTCGCCATTGATTGCGTTGGCGACTGGCCCGAGTGGGGCTGCGAGTGGTCTGCGGGTGCTGCCGCCGATGGCACTCCTGCAGCTTCGCTGCTCCCCGCTAAAATGTCCAAGGCGGTGGGTGAATGTGGCCGTGCTACATCCCCATCATCCGTCTGTCGAGCGTCGATTGTCGCTCCTTCGCCACCGACGTCCGCCGCCGAAGACGATTGAGCGGGATGTGTCTGCGCGGGGTGTAATTGCGCATCGCGCACTCGAATTTCGTCCCGCGGACGTACAACCTGCTACTCTGTTAGGTCCTGCGCGAGGGCTGCGCCTGGACTGCGCGTAGGCGCAATTTCCGGCGCCTGGTCCGCAGCAGGCCGCTCGCCCGATGTACCTTGGCTCGAAGGCCCTACCGCCGAAGGCGCATCTGCCGGCGGATTACCCGCCGAAGGTGCGGTCCCCGCACGCTCCCTGCTAAAGACTCGATGGCCTGAAGGCCTTGGCGCCGAAGGCGCAAATCGCGGCGCGTTATACGCCGGAGGGTCTGGTCCCGAAAACCCTTGACCCGAAGGCGGTTCTTCCGCCGGCTCCTTCCCCTTCCTACGTTGTACCGGGGGTGAATCCTGCCTACTCGTAGGCGGCCGCCTGTGCGTAGGCGAACTTTCTCTGCCTACGCGTAGGCAGAGGTCCACGTCTGCAAGAGGTCGCATATCCGATGGAAATCGCTTGTGCGTAGGCGGAACACTCGTCCGCATCGCACGTGGTAACTCCGGAGGGCCTTGTCCGGCAGGCCCCTGGTCCGAAGGCCGCCTCTCGTCCGCCGGAGGTGTAGCGTGGTCCGCCGCTCCTGCGGACGTCCGCGCTCTCCCGATCGTCTCCGGTGACGCACTTCCCTTCTTAGTGGCGATCGTCGCCGTGTCCGCGCTGCTGGATGGTAACACAAGCCTGCGCGCCTTCTGCTTCGGCCGGTTGCACACTTCGTGCAGTGGCCGCTATCGTATGGGAGCAGTGGGTTCTCGATGCTGCTCCTCCTCTGGTTCCTCTCTCCATCTCCGCTTCCGCGGCACTCTTGCTGCGGGTGTGCTTCTTCCCTCGTCCCGCCGGGTCGGCGGAGTAGAAGCTGGTGAATCCTCTGCATCGGTGTCGACCTCGTTATCCCGCACATACTTCCCGGGATGGTCGACGGACAATGGCGGAAAGCGAACGAGCTTCGCCGCGGTCAAACAGTTCCTCTGCCGATAGAAGTTTATCAAGAAAGGGGAGAGGTGATTGAGAGTTCCCCCCTTCTCCTCGTAGGCGTGCTGTCGCATCACTCTATGCAGGATGCTCGCCTAGTGAACTGGAGCTCCGGCCAAGATGAGCTCCACAAAAGAAACCTGCCACAAGGTGATGTACGAGGTGTGGCTGCAGCAATTGCAGCAGCGCCGCCACTACAGTTCGGCGGAAGCAATCTTTGTAGTCGCGGGTCTTGTACCCGATCTTGGTAGACCTCTCCCGCTTGAACAATTCCACAAATTGCGCCTCGTCCTGCTTCGTCACCTTGACGCTCTCACTATCAAAGAGGAGGTACCCGTCGGTGCCGGCACACCTTCCCAATGCTTGCGCCCAATCGTGGACGGTCCACCGATCTACGTGCGGACGCAATCCGCGCGTAGGTTGTCGCTCCGCATCAAGCCATTCACGCACCATGTCTACACAAATGTAATTCCACCCCCACAGCAAGAAATCAAGCTTTCTTGCAATCAGCCGCTCCTCGAAAGCACGCAACCCGTTCTGTGGAAGTCGGAGCGGCAGCATCCGCAACCTGTTCAATCTTGACATTGTGTTCTTGAACTTTGCTTGCGCAACAACTCTCTCTGCTCTGCAACCTCCGGGCTGACTCTCACTCAGGTTTACCTCAGATGGCTTTTCGGTAGCTCATCATGATTCTAGAAGACTAGGATTCCGCATCATACTCATAACCTAAACATCCTCTCACACAATCTCTCAAGGTATCACTCCAACTCATACACTCATCGACACTCCAAGGTACTGAAAATTCGTCAACCTTTCATATATGAAACAAGTCTCTACATAGTAACTCTGCAAACTTGCTTGAGAGGCTCTTCCCTACCTCTCTATATATACTACTTGAAAATTTACCATAGTAACAAATGGTAATTTTTATCTAACTTACTCTTACGAAGATAAACCATAGTAAGGTTGACTAGTTATCAATATGTGGCAACATGCCATTGGCCCCCTAAACCTTCTAGATGTTTACTAATCCCTAGATTGAGGTGGCGACATGCCATTTGTGCCTTTCCAACTTCTAGAACTTCCACTTTCCACTAAGTCAACATAAGACTTAGTCTAACCGATGGAATACTCCTTACTTTAGTCAAACCAATCAAAACTAAACATGAAGTTCAAAAGTCTTTTCTCTTGGAATCTAGACTTTTGTACAAGACAAAATAGAAGTGCTCACTCAAATCTTCTAGAACTTCTCTAGTTATTCCGCCAAGTATAGACATTATAGCTAAACTAGCTAGACTTAGTCATAACTAGCTAGATTTAGTCATAACTATCCTAACCATGATTAATTCCTTGGCTAATTCTAGTTTTATTTCACACATGCAATATCTGGTCTTACAGACAGGAGACTCCATGCGGACGGGAGACTCCCTGCGGATAGGCGACTCCATGCGGACGGGCGACTCCATGCGGACTAGAGACTGCCTGCGCATAGGCGAGCGCCTACGCATAGGCGAGACTCACCTTCGGTGCAGCGCAGGAAAGGAAAGGATCAGACGGAAGATCCGCCTTCGGCTCAAGGGCCTTCGGGGCAAGGGCCTTTGCTGCCACGTGGCAGAAGATTCCCGATGACGGAAGTTGGCGGGATTATGTCAAATGTGGGAAGCAGAACAGCGGGGCGTGAAGTCGCACGTGAGGAGCAAGCCGTTACCCATAATCGCAGGAACGGCATTCAAGCGGCATGTGGGTCACACGGACCTCGGATTGTGGAGAAGGAATTTTGGCCTAGGTTCAGAGATCTTGCGGGGCCCATATCTTTGCGATGGACGGTCAGATGGATCTGAAATTTTGTGGGGCCGTTGATCTCAGCCGGCCACGCATGCCTGCAAATTTTCAGCCTCAGATCTTGGATGTAAAGGCGCTGGCGGCTCTGTACAGTAGGCTTAGGATTAAGATTAGGGTTAGGGTTAGATTTAGGTTGTAAGTCAGAGGGGAAGGCAGCCGCCTACTCCTCAGGTGTACGTTTCGTTGCGGCTCGCACCCTGGCATTGCAGTGTAGTGTTAGTTAAGACTAAGAAGGTATAAAGTAGTTCAAGGCGTCTTGCCTTGGGATTTTTCCAGTTTCGGAAGTGCAGATCAGGAACTCATTTTCTCTGCGTGTTTCTGTCCTTAGTTCTGTCACCACGCAAGAGGAGCTACAACTTGGCGATCCGCATTTTGTAGCTGAAGGTCTTCGGCCGAATGTTTAGAGCTAGTACATTGGTTAGAGACTTGAGTAGTTTGGATCTACACCTGCGGGTGATTGCCGATGCTTAGAGCCAGTTACGAGTTAGATACTTGAACAGTTTCCCCCTTACACTTTCGAGTGACTGTTCCTGATTGTACTCCTTCGGGTTTTTTCCCCTGAATGCCAAAGTGAAGTTTTGCTACTTCGTGTAAGCCTTGGTTGTAAATTCAGGTTACGCTGCAGCAGGTGCCTTCAGGGTAACCCCTGTAGTATTTCTGGGAATGACAAGTGCCTGAGAATTCAAACTCTTCAATAGACTGTTGTTGTGTTACTGGAATGTTTCTCAGTGAGTCCTTCAGTGCGGACCTGTGTTCTCTGCGCGTTTTGTGAGTTGAAAGTGTTGTTCACCGCGTGTGAGTGACTTCGATCCGAAGTAGGAAACCCGGGTTTTCCACGCTAGCAGAAGGCTAGTGGAAGGGTTTATAAAGCCGCAGTTGGGAGTCACTACCCGCAGATTCGCTAAGTGTACTTGCGAGAGACGTTTCCCCCTATGGTAACCCACTTTTTGTTTCTTGTCGGAACTAAAACATTTTTGAATAGTAAGTACCGCGGCAGCAGCTGTAAATAGTAATCGGTACGCGAAACCAGAGTAAAAAGAGGATCGAGGACAGTCAAGGGGTTTTGGGCTTAGGCCACAGTGGGACGCTCGGGACGGAACGGACGGTTCATGCTACAGGATCCGCTTTGAGCACCTTCGGCGGTAGATCACTCATAACTCTTTCAATTCGTAACGCTTTGAGTTGCTTCGGGTCTTGTTGGAAAGAACTCGACGCGCTGGTTCTAACGAGCCCAAGAACTTGTGAAACGGATGAGAGGTCACTGAGTTATGAGTGTCGGAAGTTACTGATGGGGGGCCTTCGGCGGTAGAGTGACTTTGGCGGTACGCCTTCGGCGGAAGAACCGCCGGAAGATGCGCCTTCGGGTCAAGTGATGCGGGAGAGTGCATTCGGCGGAAAAGTGAATCCCTCATAACTTTCTCAATTCGCAACGCCTCGACTTGGTTAGGGTCTCGTTGGAAAGACCTCGACGCGTTGATTCTAACGAGCCCAAGAACGCCACAAATGGAGGAGGGCTCCGGGAGTTATAAAGGTCGCAAGATACTCAGCTTTCCGCCTACGCACAGGCGAAGGAAGTTTTGTCCTATGCGCGGACAAAGGAAGTCCGCCTGCGCACAGGCGAAATAGGGTTTCGACGTTGGCGCGAAGTTCGGCTACGCACAGGCGTTCGCCTGTGCACAGGCGCTTCGGCGTCGGCGGGAAATCCGCCTTCGGCCCTAGAAATGCGCCTTCGGGGTTGGAACTTGTACGGACGCGGACGGACGCGGACGCCTTCGAGTGCATAGGCAAACGCCTTCGGCGGAAGAGTAAAAACCGTCATTTCTTTCTCAATTCTTAACGGTTTGACTTTTATAGGGTGTTGTTGGAAAGAGCTCGCGACGCTCGTTCTAACGAGACCAAGAACTCTTGGAACGGATAAGGCGTCACTGAGTTATGAGCTTCGAAAGCGGCTGTCATGGTTAGGAGAGACGCCTTCGGCGTTAACATATAGAGGAGCCTTCGGCGTTAACAGTTAGAGGGGCCCTTGGCCCAAGGCGGCCTGCGAGTAGGCGGCTTGCGTGTAGGACGTGTGGGACCCACAGTCCTCGGATTTTGGAGAAGGAATTTTGGCCTAGGTTCAGAGATCTTGCGGGGCCCATATCTTTGCGATGGACGGTCGGATGGATCTGAAATTTTGTGAGGCCGTTGATCTCGGCCGGCCACGCATGCCTGCAAATTTTCAGCCTCAGATCTTGGATGAAAAGGCGCTGGCGGCTCTGTACAGTAGGCTTAGGATTCAGATTTAGGGTTAGGGTTAGATTTAGGTTGTAAGTTAGAGGGGAAGGCAGCCGCCGACTCCTCCGGTGTAGGATCTGTTGCGGCTCGCACCATGGCGTAGTGAAGTGTAGTGCTAGTTAGGACTTAGAAGGTATAAAGTGGTTCAAGGCGTTTTGCCTTGGGTTCTTTCCCAAATTCAGAAGTGCAGATCAGGAACTCATTTTCTCTGCGTGTTTGTGTCCTTAGTTCTGTCACCACGCAAGAGGAGCTACAACTTGGCGTTCCGCATTTTGTAGCTGAAGGCCTTCGGCCGAATGTTCAGAGCTAGTACATTGGTTAGAGACTTGAGTAGTTCGGATCTACACCTGCGGGTGATTGCCGATGCTAAGAGCTAGTGACTAGTTAGATACTTGAATAGTTTCGCCCCTACACCTTCGAGTGTTTGTTCCTGATTGTACTCTTTCGGGATTTTTCCCGTGAATGCCAAAGTGAAGTTTTGCTACTTCGTGTAAGCCTTGGTTGTAAATTCAGGTTACGCTGCAGCAGGTGCCTTCAGGGTAACCCCTGTAGTATTTCTGGGAATGACAAGTGCCTGAGAATTCAAACTCTTCAATAGACTGTTGTTGTGTTACTGGAATGTTTCTCAGTGAGTCCTTCAGTGCGGACCTGTGTTCTCTGCGCGTTTTGTGAGTTGAGAGTGTTGTTCACCGCGTATGAGTGACTTCGATCCGAAGTAGGCAGTCCAACCCGGGTTTCCTACGCTAGCAGCAGGCTAGTGGAAGTGTTGTAAAAGCCGGAGTTGGAAGTCACTACATGCAGCTTCGCTGAGTGTACTCTTGAGAGACCTTCCCCCTGAAATCTTGAGTAGAGGTCCTAACGGATCTTTGGGTTGTGTTTCTATAGTTTCAGGTGTGTGTGTGTGTGTTACGCTGCACTGTGCGACCTCCGAGTGCGCTCCGAGTGGACACTTGCCGTATTTCTGGGAGTGACAGTCGCCTGAGAATTCAAACTCCTCAATAGTCTGTTAAACGTGACACTTTGTACCCTGTGTGTTCCTCTGTCCCTGTGGGTTCGACCTTTCTACCACTATATTGCAGTTTTAGCCTTTAGTGGGTTATTACACCCCCCCTGAAATCTTAAGTAGAGGTCCTAAACGATCTCTGGGTTGTGTTTCTGTAGTTTCAGGTAGGTGTGTGTGTGTTGAGTGAATTACCCTGCACTGTGCGACCTCCGAGTGAGCTCCGAGTGAACACTTGCAGTATTTCTGGGAGTGACAGTCGCCTGAGAATTCAAACTCCTCAATAGTCTGTTAAATGTGACACTTTGTACCCTGTGTGTTCCTCTGTCCCTGTGGGTTCGACCTTTCTACCACTATATTGCAGTTTTAGCCTTTAGTGGGTTATTACAGTCGGCCACCAATATCCTGCGTTCACGATCTTGGTAACCGTATTTCTGGTGGCATAGTGGCCACCGACGTCTTTGGTGTGCATCGCACTTACTACCCGTGGAACCTCTGATTCCTCCAAGCATCTGCACAATCTCTCATCCGCCATCTTCTTGAACAATACTCCTTGTTGGAGTTGATACGGGCCAGCCTTATGTATGAAGACAGTCCGTTGCTCAACATCCATGCCGTCGGGACATTGAAGTGTTAGCAGGCACCTGTACAACTCTGCATATCTGGACTCATTGCCGGCGGACAACTGAAAGAGTTGTTCGTCCGGGAAGTCATCAACTAGTTCCTCCTCGGTGGGCTTGGTCCACAATCTGGAGAGGTAATCTGCGTTTTCGTGGTGAACACCCTTCCTGGTCTGTACAATATAGGTGAACTCCTGCAGCAACAGCACTCACCTAGCTATCCGGCCAGACAGATCTGCCTTCTTCACTAGATGCTGCAAAGCGTAGTGATCCACATGGAACACAAACTCGTAGCATATTAAATAGTGTCTGAACTTCTTGCAGGAATACACCATCCCCAACGCTTCTCTCTCCGTCATGGTATACTTCCTTTCTGCTAGCGACAGCTGACGGCTCGCAAAATAAATCGGGTAGTCCTTTTTGTTGTCATCCTTCTGACTTAAAACGACACCGATGGCGAATGCTGATGTGTCGACGTAGACATGGAAAGGACGGTCCCATTCCGGACTCCTTAGTACCGGGGCGGTCGTAAGCTTAGCTTTGAGTGCCTCGAACGCTGACTACTGCTTCTCACCCCACTCGTAGGGTTCGTCCTTCTTTAGCAACTTGGTCAGGTCGGCCGCCAAGATTGCATACATGTGTATGAATCTTTGGTAGTATCCCACATGACCAAGAAATGCTCTCAGCTCCCTCAGATTTGTTGGTGGCTCTAGTTCGAGAATGACCTTAACCTTCTCGGTGTCTACTGCAATGCCACTCGACGAAACTCGATGACCCAACAAGATTCCGCTAGTCATGAAGAAAAAACATTTTTCGGGGTGCAGCGATAAACTGCTCTCCCTGCATTGATCAAAAGTCTGTCTAAGGTGTCCCAGATGTTCCGACCGTTTTCCAAAGACGCAAAAGTCGTCTATGAATATTTCTAAGAACTTCCTCAACTGCTCTTGGAAAATGTTGGTCATCATTCGCTGGAAGGTGGCCGGTGCATTGCACAGACCGAAGGGCATCTTGTGATACGCGTAGGTTCCCCAATCGGTTGTGAATGTCGTCTTGTCCTTGTCCTGTTCCCGGATAGACACCTGATTGTAACCTGAGAACCCGTCGAGGAAACTGTAGCACTCACGTCCCGCTACATGATCTAGAATGGCATCCGTGAATGGAAGGGGGTGATGATCCTTACGCGTTGCCGCGTTCAACTTTCTGAAGTCCTGGCACACCCTTATCTTACCTGTCAACTTCTTGGGTACGATGACAATCGTGGATACCCATTCACTACTGAGAACTGGGTATATGATACCTTCACGAAGTACTTATCTATTTCCTCCTTAACCAGCAAGGAGTATTTGGGGTTGAGCTGGAACTAGCGTTGACGAATTGGAACTGCTTCATCCAATAAGTCAATCCGGTGTTCTCCATACCGTGCAGGTATTCTTTTCATGTCCTCTATTCTCCAGGCGAAGACATCTACGTAGTGGCGAAGGAAGGCATGTACCTCCCTTAGCTCTTCTCCCGTCACTGTGCTTGATACCTTCAAGCTCTTATCTGGACTGAGTTGCACTTCACGACAGTCACTAGGATTCACAATACCCTCCGTGTGACTCGTTTCGCTTCTTCCCAGTCCCACCGTTAATTGCTATTCATCGTCCGGCTGGATAGCGTCCAGTTTCTCTTCTACAGAGCAGCAAGCGACAAATCCCACAAAATCGGGGGTCCAGTCGAAGTCTGACGGAAGCGACGAATCACTCTCCGCTCCCGAAGTGTAACCTGCGCTTGTCGATGGCGTCTTTCCTTCATGAGGGATCTTGGTCCAAGGGACGGTGATGGTCCTTGAAGGATATTTGGGGTCGGGAAACCGCAGGCGATGCCTACGCCAGTCACATCGCACTTGCGCACCATATAACCATGGCCGCCCGAGCAGGATGTCATATCCTTGCTTCATCAAAGGCTGCAGGATGATATAGGTCAATTGAAAGTCCGCACCTCCGATGTTGGTTCTGATATTGCGCAGCATACCCAAAGGCATCCTCCGCGTTTGATCTGCCAACCTCAACACTCGTGTTGTAGGTTCGAAAACACTAAAACCTAAGGCACGCGCAGTATCCTCAGTCATTATGTTAACTCCCGATCCTGAATCTACCGGTACCTTGCGGACTCAGCACCCGCCGATCTCCACATCGATCTCCGGAGGTCCCAGGTCTTCACTGGTTACATGGTATACTTGGGGAAGTTTGACTGTACGGGCCTTCCGTGGTCGGCGTAGCGAAAGCATCAGCATCTTTCGATACGTCTTGTTGTCGTCGAGGAGCTGATTGAACGTGATGTTAGCCCGCTGATTTTCGATATCTTCTACTACGTCGTAATTGGCGTGTCGGCTTGACACCGACGGCTTACGCTGTTCCGAGGATGCTACGTCCGAGCGACAGAGGGCGTCGGAACGTTCCGTCCTTCCATCTCTGTTCGGGTACGGACTGCTTCCTTCAACAGTTCCGCAACTTCGTCCCTGATGTCCGGGGTGTACTCCCGCCTCAACACACGTACTTGTTCATCTTCGGGCCTTGTATTAGGCCGCGCCAAAGGCGTTTCGCGCATAGCCGAAGGCCTTTGCGCAGGCCTCAAGTCAGGCCTGCTACTTGTATTTTCTTCTCCCTTCCCTTTTCGGTCATCGGCCTTGCGACTGTGCTTACGATTATCTCTTTCGTCGTCTTTTGATCGCCTTGAGCTGCAGATTTCCACCCGTCCGCACATAACTTCTTCTTCAGGCCACTCCTCTTCCTTGTCATTCTTGTCCGAACTCGCATCGACCTGATTGACCTGTACGTCCTCCTTGGCAGGAGGCGTCACAAATCGCACAGTGGGTCGGTTTGCTGGGGGTTGATCACATTCTACTGACGTATGTCGAGACTTCTTGCAGTTGCTGCAGCTCGGAACATACCGTGTCTGTCTTTTTGGGTGGGGGCACTGGGGAGAGTAGTGTCCCACTTTCTCACAATTGAAACAGGCTCGCGGCGGCGGTGGCTGTTGGTTATACGTCCCGGGAGGTGCCATGCGCCTCTGGGGTAGCGTAGTAGCCATATCTCTCGGATGGAACCGGGGAATATGCACTGGCTGGATCGGGGTAGTAGCGGGGGCCGACTGGATGGCGTAGGCTGCCTCTTCGCTCGCCTCGCCATAGTACTGAGGGTTTTTCCCATAGTACTGAGGTGCCCACTCTACTGCGTTCACTTGGTAAGATGAACGGGTGGTAAGACATTCAGTGTTAGCATGTCCCACTGCTCTGCACGTAGTACACCACAAATTCGCCCGCAATCTTCCTGGAGACTTCCGTCGGTCCTGACCGCCCACCACGTGGACTTTCAAGTTGGCGAAGTCCTTTACCAGGGTCTCCACCTTGGATGCAATGTCTCCCGAACCTTTGTCAATATTTGCTCTTCTTTGGCCTTTCAATATTCTTCTCTCTTCTTTCTTCTTCTATTTGCTTCCACTTGCTCCTGTCGACATTCACCGAGCATTGCTGCTCACGTACCCCGGTGTTGACGCACTGTCCCCGGCAGCGGCGCCAAAAAGAAGTTGTCGGCTTCTTATGTAATAACCCACTAAAGGCTAAAACTGCAATATAGTGGTAGAAAGGTCGAACCCACAGGGACAGAGGCAACACACAGAGTACAAAGTGTCACATTTAATAGACTATTGAAGAGTTTGAATTCTCAGGCGACTCTCACTCCCAGAAATACTGCAAGTGTTCACTCGGAGCTCACTCGGAGGTCGCACAGTGCAGCGTAGTTCACTCAACACACACACACACACACACACACACACACACCTGAAACTATAGAAACACAACTCAGGGGTCGGTTAGGACCTCTACTTAAGATTTCAGGGGGAAAGTCTCTCGCAAGTACACTCAGCGAATCTGCGGGTAGTGACTCCCAACTCCGGCTTTTACAACCCTTCCACTAGTTTCTGCTAGCACAAAGAACCCGGATTGGACTTCCTACTTCGGATCGAAGTCACTCACACGCGGTGAACAACACACTCAACTCACAAAACGCGCAGAGAACACAGGTCCGCACTTAGAGACTCAACTGAGAAACGATCCAGTAGCACACCATAACAGTCTATTGAAGAGTTTGAATTCTTAGGCACTTGTCATTCCCAGAAATACTACAGGGGTTGCCCTGAAGGCACTTGCTGCAGCGTAACCTGAATTACAACCAAGGCTTACTCGAAGTAACAAAACTTCACTTTGGCATTCAGGGGAAAAATCCCGAAGGAGTACAATCAGGAACAATCACTCGAAAGTGTAAGGGGGAACTGTTCAAGTATCTAACTCGTACCTGGCTCTTAGCATCAGCAATCACTGCAGGTGTAGATCCAAACTACTCAAGTCTCTAACCAGTGTACTAGCTCTGAACATTCGGCCGAAGGCCTTCAGCTACAAAATGCGGATCGCCAAGTTGTAGCTCCTCTTGCGCGGTGACAGAACTAAGGACACAAACACGCAGAGAAAATGAGTTCTTGATCTGCACTTCCGAACTGGAAAAATCCCAAGGCAAGACGCCTTGAACTACTTTATACCTTCTAAGTCCTATCTAACACTACACTGCACTACGCTACGCGCCTGCACGGAACCACGCTACACTACACTCCGCAGAACCTGTGCTTTGCCTTCTGCGCGACGGACTGCCGCGAACTAACTCTCTACCCTGCCAGTCTTCCGCTTGACTGCGCAGTCCCAACCACCGCAACACCGCAGAAACCTCCGTATCGAGAGTGGCCATGGTGTCCCGCGACTTCGACAGACACGAATCCAGCTTCTTCGCCACTCGCCGCCGGCTCCGACTGTCACCTGACAACAAACCCGCCGCACGAAGCTCTAACTCGCGCAGTGTGAGTTTCTCCTGCGCCGCCACTTCCCAGTGGGCGTAACCTCTAAGACAGTGGTTGACTCGCCTCGCCAACTCTTCCTTCGTGCGATCTGCCTCCCGCCGGCGATTGTCGTCAACTACAACCAACTGCAATTCGGCCTCCGCACGCTGTGCTCTCAATTCTCTACACTCGGATTGCAGTTTGCGGATTAATTCTTCATCCGCCTGCCGTGCGAGCTGACACTGCTCTGTAAGACCGGGTGTTGCACATATGTACTAAGTCTTAGAAGTGGTCAAGGGAATAAGGATGATTAGCCAAGGCATAGCTAAGACTAGCTAGTTATGACTAAACTAGTTAGTTATAACTAAGTTTATCTAGTCATGACTAAGTTTAGCTACAATGTTTATAGTTGGCGGAATAATTAGCGGAGTTCTAGAAGAATGGAGTGAGCACTTCTATTTTGTCTTTTACAAGGAGTGAGCACTTCTATTTTGTCTTATACAAAAGTTATAGATTCCAAGGGATTAGATATTTGACTAGAAGCTTGGATTTGATTGGTTTGACTAAATGTATGAAATATGATTGGCTAGACTAAGTCTAATGTTGACTTAGTGGCTAGGAAGCTTGTAGAAGTTTAAAAGCTTCCAATGGCATGTCGCCACCTCAACCTTGGATTCCGGAAGCTTCTAGAAGGTTTAGGTAGGCCAATGGCATGTTGCCACGTAGAGAAGGTTAGTCAAACTTACCTAGGTAAAAGTAAGTTAGGAGAAATTACCACATGTTACTATGGTAACTTCTCAAGTAGTATAAATGGAGAGGTAGAGTAGCACCTCTCAAGCAAGTTTGGAGAGTCATGTGTGAGGACTTGTTTCAAGAATGAAGCATTGAAGTTTTTGAGTATCTTGTAGTATCGACGTGTGTTTGCGTTTATGTGAAGAGAGTGACGTGAGGAGAGTTTGTGTGTGAGTTGGAGTAATACATGGCGAGTTTGTGAGAGAAGGTGTTTGGGACATGAGTGAGAGGATGAATCCTAGTCTTCTAGAAGCATGATGCGCTACCACAAAGCCATCAGAGGTAAACCTGAGTGAGAGTCAGCCCGGAGGTTGCATTTTTGGTTCCGTTGCCGGGACCTCAATCTAGAAGGCGGAATGTTTAGGATTCGATTTCTAGCTAGAGAGAAAGTATCCATGAGGGATCACTTGGTGTTAACATTGGGAAATGAAAGAGCGGAGAGTGTGCTTGAGAGCGAAAATCCCTTTGTTTATCCAATAGTCTCATATGATAGCCTAGAAGTGATTTTGTACGTTTTCTACACGTAAATAGGTCTTTTTGAGAGAAAAGTGATCTTAGACATCAAAATTTTTTTATTTTTGAAGGTATTTTTCAAAGTTTTTATTGATTTTAGAGTGGAAGATAGAGAACATTTACGTTTTTGTTTCAGGTCCAGATCATGTGTTAACAGAAAGATATGAGAGTTAGAAGTTGAGTGGGTTTTCACGGGTATCAAAAGTCTGCTCTCTGGAAAGTTTGTACAGAGTTGATTACTTTTTTTGTATTTCAAGTTAGGATTTGAAACTTCGTACGAGTGTGTATTGGAAGATAAGCTACGTTTGAGTCAAAATTTCACTGAGAGATCACGTCTAGAGACAAAGTTATGTTGATTTGAAGTTGAGGGGGTACAAAAGCAAGATAACAAAGCAAAAGTTTTTGATTTCTTTATTCACAGTTTTCGTCAAGTAGATAGCGTTTCTGGGAGAGGTCTTTTGAGTGGTTTCTACCTTATGGGAAAATGAGTGAACAATAAGGTTGGAAGGTTAGGTTATCCAAAGTACCTCAAGGCTTGGATGTTATAGTGTCTCTAGACTCCAATACAAGAGAATTCAAGGTGGAGTTTGAAGAAAGAGTAGTGAGTCAATCTCCAAGAGTCAAACGTGAAACTTGTTTTTATTGTGGAGAGGAGGGCCATAAGGTTGTCAATTGTTCCCTGCGGAACAAAGATAGAAGATTGAGGAGCAAGAGGAACTTGGGAGATTTGAAACTTCACTTGGGACCATCATCGCCACATGAATCCCAAAGCGCGACCTTCTGTGACAATTGCGGAGTGATTGGGCTACCAGCGGGACACGAATGCAGCGGAGTGAAGGCACTTCTGGAATCACTTGTGGAAGGGTTTGACGGCAAGCTAAGTGCTGAAATAGAGAAAGTGACCTCAGCGGGCTCAAGCTCCAACTGAAAATGGAGATCATCATTCGAATGATGGAGAAGATGATGATGAGGGTAAGACTCATCGTATGCCTAGGAGAGGAGAGAGCTTTGGCTATCCTGGAACAACCAATTCCTTTTGTGTTTCCTTTGATGAATTACTCAAGGATGGAGTTAGTGTTGTTTATTTTGTATTAAGAAGCCCCATATAAATTTCCAATAGAATAGAAGAAAAAAAAAAATAAATTAGTTGGAAATGGGGAAGCTTCCGGTATTTTATGGGAGGGAGAATGAGGATGTAGAAGCTTTTGTTAGGGACTTCAAGAGGGCTTGCATAGGAAACAATGAGAGGAAGAAAGACGAGTGGGCTATGCTTTTGCCGGATTTCTTGGAGGCTTCTGCTCTCAAGTGGTACAAGGAGTACAAGAGGGAGCATTTGGAGGACGACACGTGGGAGACATTAACGGAGAACCTGATCGAAAACTTTCTTCCCAGTGAAAGTTATGAAAAGTTGATGTGTGAGGTCACCTTCTTGAAACAAGGAGAGAACCGAGAAGTTGGAATCTAGATTCCATGTGGTGTTGAGGAAGGGCGGAGACGAAGTGGATGCTACAATGGTGGGGATAAGGGCGATGCTCATGAAGAACTTCGTTGGAGGTTTGAGACTTGAGATTCGAAGTAAGGTGAGATACGAGAAGCCCTCTTCTAAGGCTGAAGCCATTCGAATTGCTATTAGAATGGAGGAGAGCTTAGAAGATGATATTTCTAGCTTGGTGGCTAGAGAAGTAGCTCCACCGGTTGTAGGAAGGTCCATTGTTTCAAACCCTTCTACTTCATCCACGATAGCGAATCCTAGTGTGGATTTTCAAAATGAGTTGAAATCTATCACGGAGACCCTAGCAGATCTCAAGATCAATGTAGTACAGTTGTGGGAGAAGAGAATCAGAACGTAGGAGGAGGTTCTAGGGGGTATGGAAATTATCCTCCAAGAGGATAATTTCCATATAATTTCCATACCTTCAGGAAACTTTGCGGTTTCTTGCTTTTCTTGTGGAGGTCCTCATTTTCAGAGGAATTGTCCTAACCCTCGACAACATGATGGAGTTTGGCACAACAACAATGCACCGGCCACGCAACAAGCCAAGGATAAGGGAGTAGCATCCATTGATGTATTCCCTCATCAATGCACTTTTGAGAAAGGGGAGAGCTCGAAATCGAAAGTGGATATCCTTGCTCATGAGAAGAAGCGTGCCCGATTTGCGGACGAGTCGATTTTCATGGAGGACACGCCAAGTCGAAGTACACGGTCAAGTGGAGTGAGTCAACCAAGAGTACCAAGGAAGAAGTTGGGCATGGATGACTTTTCCATTTCATCTTCTGAAGCTAAGTATGACGTGGTGGAGGATGTAGGAAATCAGAAGGCCAATATAACAGTTGGTCAGCTGATTGCCTTGAATCCAGCCATTCGGAAGGAGTTAAGAGGAGGTCTTAGCTCCACAAGGACCAAGAAGCGGAAATCTAAAGGGAAGGCTCACATGACCAATGTGGGAGTTGGGGTGGTGGATGCGGCTGCTTCGGAGGTATGTACACATGCTTCAAAGATCGAAGTGAGGATCAATGGACATGATGTATCAGATGTGTTGGTTGATGGTGGATCGGCTGTGAATGCCATGTCTGAGAGGTTGATGCAGAAGTTGGTATGCAAGCTTCTAGACCTTCTAGCATAATTGTTGGTATGGCCAACAAACAGAAGGTAAGACCACTGGGAGTGGTAGATAAAGTTGTGGTTAGTGTGAGGGGAGTGCAAACTTTGCTTTCCTTCCAAATTCTCAAGGAAGCTAGTTACGACTTGCTGTTGGGACGTCCTTGGTTGAGGGCGGTAAGGACTACGGACCGATGGCACAAGGGCTATTTGAGGATAGGCCCAAAGAACCATCGAGTTAAGGTTCCTTTGACGAGAGGAGGGGAATCCACCACTGACTCAGATAGACCAACTGACGAGTATTGGGAATCTGAGAGTGAAGAGAATGGTAGCTTTTCAGAAGTTGACACAGACATCTCAACTTCTGATCAAGAAACATCATCAGAGTACTCTTCTGATGATAATGTTCAAGCTCAAGTCATTGCTGCCATGGAGTTGTTGCCTAGGCCTGGAGTGAAGAAAGATCCTGACAAAGTGGAAATGAGCGAAGAGGAGGTGTGTCGACGACTGTCCACTCTCAGGTTTGGTCCCAAGGTTACCAAGGAGGAAAAGGCAAAGTTTCTGGATATATTTCGCAAATATATTCATGTTTTTGCCTTTAGTTACAAGGATCTTAAGCATGTGACGTTGGAGACTCATCGCATCGAGTTGGAGGAGAAAGCTCGTCCTATTCGGCAAAAGCAACGCCGAATAAATCCACCTACGGCTCTTGTGGTGAAGGAGGAGATCGACAAGCTCAAGGAGGCTGGCTTCATCTACGAGGTAGAAAATTCTGAATGGGTGTCTCCAATTGTGATAGTGAAGAAGAAGAATGGTAAGCTACGAGTGTGCGTAGATTACAAAAAGTTGAATGCTGTCACAAAGAAAGACTACTATCCCTTGCCTTTCATAGATGAGATTCTAGAGGAGGTTGCTGGCCATAAGTGGTATAGTTTTGGAGATGGTTATAGTGGCTATAACCAAATCCAAATTGCCTTAGAAGACCAACTCAAAACAACTTTTACGACTTCATGGGGAACCTTCGCTTTTAGAGTGATGCCGTTTGGTCTATGTAATGCTCCTGCCACTTTTCAAAGGTTCATGAATAGAGTGTTTGAACCTTTCATTGGAAAGTTTGTAAGGGATTTCATAGATGATTTTTGTGTTTACGGGAGGAAAGCGGATCATTTTGATCATTTGATCAAAATACTTCAACGGCTGGAGGAAGCTAAGGCTTCACTCAATCCAGAAAAATGCATTTTTGGATGTGAGGAAGGCCTATTGTTGGGGCATATCATCTCCAAGAATGGTATAGCGGTGGATCCAGAGAAGGTGACACGGATCATGGACTTAACTTTTCCGGCGACTTTAACCAAGTTGAGGCAATTCCTTGGTATGGTGGGGTACTATCGACGGTTCATCTTGTCCTTCTCCAACAAAGCTCATGCCTTGACAAATTACATGAAGAAGGGAGTGGAGTACGAACTCATTTTTAAGGATGAAGCTGCAAAGACGGCGTTCGAAGTTCTCAAGAAGGCGTTGGTGACGGCTCCAATTTTGGCGAAACCGGATTGGGGTAAACCTTTCATTCTCTACACAGATGCATCAAATATTGCTGTAGGATGCACCTTGAGTCAATTAGATGATGAAAAGCATGATCATCCAATTGCCTATGCTAGTAGACAAATGGTTCAAGCGGAGAAGAACTACTCAGTGACAGAGAGAGAAGCCTTAGCTGTAATCTTCTCACTTAAGAAGTTTCGACATTATTTGTTGGGTGGGAGATTCACTATAGTGACTGATCATAAGGCTTTGAAATACATTTTCAACAAGCCTAATGCTGAAGTGAGGATAGCTAGATGGAAGCTACTACTAGCAGAGTTTGATTATACCATTGAGGATAGACCTGGAAAGAAGCATGCTAATGCGGATTTGATGTCGAGAGCATATGATGATGGAGGAGATCAGTCAGTAGATGACACCTTTCCGGATGAGGACTTGCTAGTCATGGACACGGTGACAACAGTACCGGAGGAGTACAAGGAAATTTGGGATTTCATCTCTAGAGGAGAGTTTCCTCAAGGAATGCATCAAAGGGAGAAAAATGCATTAGTGAAGAGATGTCAACCTTATATGATCATGGAGAAGGTACTTTTTCATCAAGGAGCTGACGGACTTCTACGAAGGGCGGTTGGGAGGGGAGAGGCACTCAAACTCATGAAGGAGTTTCATGATGGTGCAGTATGTGGAGGACATTTTGCGGGGAAGGTAACTGCCTTCAAAATTCTTGATGCTGGTTATCATTGGAAGGGTATTTTTAAGGATTGTGTGGAATATTGCAAAAGTTGTGATGTGTGTCAAGCTTTTGCTAAAAAGTCCATGAAAACCCCTCCTATGATTTCTGTACCAGTGTTAGGTCCTTTTGAAAAGTGGGGAATAGATTTTGTAGGTCCTTTGAATCTTACTCCTCGAGGGAATAAGTTCATTGTGATAGCTACAGATTATCTTACGAAGTGGGTAGAGGCAAGACCACTTAAATCTACTAATGAGAAGGAGGTTGGTAGATTTTTGTATGAGAGAATCATTACTCGATTTGGTTGTCCATTGGCGTTAGTATCAGATAGAGGAGGAGAATTTGTGGGAAGTATGATTCAAGCCATGTTGGAGCACTTCTCCATCAAGGCTCGAGTGACCACTTCCTACAAACCTAACGCTAATGGGTTGGCGGAGCGGACCAACTACACTTTGTGTATGATGTTGGCCAAGGATGCAGACATGGACGGGAGTAAACACAATTGGGACAAGAGGCTCCATGCTATCTTATGGGAGTATCGCACAACATGGAAGACATCTACCGGATACTCACCTTTTCGGATGGTGTATGGAGTTGAGTCAAAACTTCCCATACAGTTTGACTTGACAACATTCACAACAATCCAGCAAAGGTTGAAGAAATCAAATGGAGCAGAAGCCATCAAGTCTCGCCAACAACAATTGATGGAGTTAGAGGAAGCTCGAGCACTAGCCATGGTACGAGTGGAGCGGGCTCAACAGTTGCAGAAGAAGTATCACGACAAACGAAGTGGAAGCCAGAACTTGAAGCCGTTCAAGGAAGGTGATTGGGTGATGCTCTTTGATGCAATTAGATACAAGAGAGCTAGGAAAAAGTTTCTTCCTAAGTATTTTGGACCTTTCATAGTTGAAAAGGTGTGGGGAAATTTCACTTATGACATCAAGGAGTTAGGAGTACGTCACTTCGATCGAGTCAACCACGACAAGTTGAAGTTATTCCATCCAAGATCAGATTCTTTCACTCCGAGGGCGTAGTGAAATCTTGGTCCGGGGGTAAATGTAAGACCGGGTGTTGCACATATGTACTAAGTCTTAGAAGTGGTCAAGGGAATAAGGATGATTAGCCAAGGCATAGCTAAGACTAGCTAGTTATGACTAAACTAGTTAGTTATAACTAAGTTTATCTAGTCATGACTAAGTTTAGCTACAATGTTTATAGTTGGCGGAATAATTAGCGGAGTTCTAGAAGAATGGAGTGAGCACTTCTATTTTGTCTTTTACAAGGAGTGAGCACTTCTATTTTGTCTTATACAAAAGTTATAGATTCCAAGGGATTAGATATTTGACTAGAAGCTTGGATTTGATTGGTTTGACTAAATGTATGAAATATGATTGGCTAGACTAAGTCTAATGTTGACTTAGTGGCTAGGAAGCTTGTAGAAGTTTAAAAGCTTCCAATGGCATGTCGCCACCTCAACCTTGGATTCCGGAAGCTTCTAGAAGGTTTAGGTAGGCCAATGGCATGTTGCCACGTAGAGAAGGTTAGTCAAACTTACCTAGGTAAAAGTAAGTTAGGAGAAATTACCACATGTTACTATGGTAACTTCTCAAGTAGTATAAATGGAGAGGTAGAGTAGCACCTCTCAAGCAAGTTTGGAGAGTCATGTGTGAGGACTTGTTTCAAGAATGAAGCATTGAAGTTTTTGAGTATCTTGTAGTATCGACGTGTGTTTGCGTTTATGTGAAGAGAGTGACGTGAGGAGAGTTTGTGTGTGAGTTGGAGTAATACATGGCGAGTTTGTGAGAGAAGGTGTTTGGGACATGAGTGAGAGGATGAATCCTAGTCTTCTAGAAGCATGATGCGCTACCACAAAGCCATCAGAGGTAAACCTGAGTGAGAGTCAGCCCGGAGGTTGCAGCTCTAACAACCGTGTCTGTCGCACGAGCTCCTCTAACAAAATTCGATTCTGAGCCTGCTCAGAATCCAGCTCCTCTGCGAGCTTCGCCTTCTCCTTGGCGAAATCTTCCAGCTTCTCGTTCTTCGTCTTGTCGAGAGCCTTGTACATCTTCTTAGTGAGGTTGAGGTGGCCCCACAGGCAATCATGCCTCTCCCGCAGATCCTTAAGTTCCTGATCCACACGGGCCAACAACTTGCTGGTGTGGACTTTAGTGCGGGTTCGCCTTCTCACTAATTCGACGTAGGACCCAGGCTGGCGGGGGTCCGCGTACTTCTCCACTTTGCGATCAAGGTACCTCAACAGAGGTACTACCTGCTCGCAGAGCGCCGCCGTCGGCGTGCCTGCCACTGACTGCTCCTCCTCCTCACTTGATTCCGATCCCGACGCTGATTCCGTCGATCCTTCTTCTTCGTCATCCTCCGCATTGAGGATTTCGGTTGCCAATGAATTCGTCGGTGACTGTCTTGAGCGTGGCTTCGAAATGTCTGCGTCCTCTGCCATCACTGTCGCCGCTGCAGCCTCGCTGCTCCCTGCCAGAATGTCCAAGGCGGTGTGAGCATGTGGTTGTGTCAAATTCACATCGCCCGCCCGTCCGGCTTCGACTAACTTCTCATCCCCGATTGCGTCCACCGCCGAAGGCGATCGTGCGGAAGGTGTCTCCTCGGGGTGCAATTGTGCATCGCACACACGTATTTGCTCCTGCCGACAGTCAATACGCTCCTTCGATAGGTCCCGCTCCTCCATAAGGTCATGCGCCAGGGATGCGTCCTGCCTATGCGAGGGCGCTATTGTCGGCGGCGCTTCCGCCGAGGGCGCAGCGCCGAAGGCGGCTCGCTTGATGTCCCTTGGCCCGAAGGCCCTTCCGCCGAAGGCGCAGCTTCCAGCGGACTTCCTGCCGAGGGCGCGTTCCCCGCCGGCTGCCTACTTGTAAACTCGGTGGCCCGAAGGCCCTTGCGCCGAGGGCGCATTTCATGGCGGTCTCACCGCCGAAGGACCTTGCCCCGAAGGCCCTTGAGCCGAGGGCGGATCTTCCGCCAGCTCCTTTCCTTTCCTGCGCTGCACCGGAGGTGAGTCTCGCCTATGAGTAGGCGCTCGCCTATGCGCAGGCGTGCTCGTGTCCGCAGGGAGTCGCCTATCCGTAGGCGGCACACTCATCCGTGCCGCGTGTTGTCGCTCCTGACCCGAAGGTCGTCTTACTTCCGCCGAGTGCGTTCGTGCCTTCGGCGTAGGGACGTCCGCTGACCCCTCTGCTGTCCGTGCATTCCCGTCCTCCTCCGAGGATGGGGTCTCCTCCTCTCCGGCGGCCCGCGCCGTTTCCGCGCTACTTGCAGGTAATACAAGCCGGCGTGCTTTCTGCTTCGGCCGACTGTAGAGCTCGTGTAGTGGCCGCTTTCGTTTGAGAGCAGCCGAATCTTGAGGTTGCTCTTTCTCCGGTTCCTCTCTCCATCTCCGCTTCCGCGGCACTCGTGCTGCGGATGCGTCTCTCCCCGCATCCTGTTGAGCCGGTGGAGTGGAAGTCGGAGTGTCCTCCGCGTCGGAGTTGACCTCGTTATCCCGCACATACCTCCCGAGATTGTCGAGTGACAACAGCGGATACTGAATACGCTCGATCGCGGTTAAGCAACCCATCGACCGATAAAAGTTTATCAAGAAGGGGGAGAGATGATTGATCGTTCCTACCCTCTTCTCAAACGCATGCTGCCGCGTTACTCTATGCAATATACGCGACCAGTGAACTGGAGCTCCGGCCAATGTGAGCTCCACGAAAGACACTTGCCAAGAAGTGATGTACGTTGTTCGGTGCGGCTGCAAGAGTTGAAGAAGTGCCATCGCTACGTTTCTGTGGAAGCGATCCCTGTAGTCACGGGTCATGTACCCGTTCTTGGTGGACTTCTCTCTCTTGAACAATTCCACGAAGGAGGCTTCTTCCGCCTTCGACACCTTGACACTCTCACTGTGAAATAGGAGGAACCCGTCCTCGCCTGCACATCTCCCCAGTACTTGTCCCCAATCTTGGACAGTCCAACGATCTACGTGCGGTCGGAATCCGCGCGTAGGTTGGTGTCCCTCCCTTTGCCATTCGCGCACCATGTCCGGGCACACGTAATTCCATCCCCACAGCAGGAAATCAAGTTTTACTGCAATCAGCCGGTCCTGAAAAGCACGCGACCCAACCTGCGGAAGTTTGAGTGGAACCATCCGCAGCTAAGTTGACTTGGACATCTCGTTCTTGAAATTCGATTTCGTGAACCTTCCTCCGCTACCCTCAAGCTTCTTGCTCACTACTTCGATTCTCCTGCAAATGTTAATCTCTCTCGATTCCGCCTGTCGCGCACTCAATTCTCTCTCTGTCACCGTGTGAGTCTCTGCGCGGTGGTGTCTGGAATGTCTCTCGGCTAGAAGGTGGACGCGCGCAGCTCGCACAAGAAATTGAAATCCCAAAGTCAAGAATGAAGTGTTTGTTCTCCGTTCGCAGTATGTCATGGTCGGCACTCGGTCGTGAATGTCGACTCACTTGATGGCTGCGCCGGCTCGGAGGTGTAACGGCCCTCCTCTCGCACGCGCGGCTTCACGCTCCGCAGTCGCGCTCACTCGCACGCTCGAAATGTCAATTTGAACTCCGCCAGCGTACTTCGCCGCGGCGATGGTCGCGCAGCGCCGAAGGCGTCTTTCTTGCCGACGCGCTACTCGCATTCGTACTTCGACTCGCGTCGATCCCGCACCGCTGAAGGCGTTCCTCCGCACGCTCCGCCGAGGGCGAACTCCTTCCGCCGAAGACGGATTTCTCGGTGGACTTCCCGCCGGCTCCGAACTCCATCCGCCTGTGCGTAGGCGCTGACCGTCAGCGCCGAAGATGTCCTTCGGCGTAGGTCCCTTACGTTGTTCGTCGGCGTAGGTGCATCGCCGTAGGCGCAGCGTCGAAGGCGTTGACCGTGGTCAACGGATTCCGTTCCGTCTGTCAATCTCTCTCGCCTCTCCGCATGCGAGAACGCCTGCGGAGTCCCGTCCCGCCGAGGGCGCACCCATCCGTTCCGCCGTAGGCGTTGAGCCGAAGGCGCACCGTACGGATTCGCTACTCCGTTGATACTTACCTAATCATGATGCGATGGCGCCGTATGAGCTTTACCTCCGAAGGCGAACTTCTAGGGCCGAAGGCGGATATTCCGCCGCTGGCGAAGTGCCTACGTGCAGGCGAAATCCTTCCGCCTGTGCGTAGGCGGAATTCCCGGCGGACTTCCCCCGACGACGAACCCCTTCCGCCTATGCGTAGGCGCTCGTCTTCGCATCTTCCGACAGTCACAACTCCCTGAGTCCTCGTCCGTTCCAGGCGGTCTTGGGCTCGTTAGAACGCGCGCGTTGAGCTCTTTCCAACAAGACCCTAAGCAAGTCGAGGCGTTGTGAATTACATAAACTCTGAGGGATCCCTCTGGCGCCGAAGGCGTACCGCCAAAGGCGGATTATGCGCCTTGCGCCGAAGGAGAACTCCTTCAGAATCGATCGTTCAAGTCGGCGCTTGTTCCGGACATTGCGCCCAACTTCTGGATTCTACGAGATCCTGCGAGATCCACAATTATCCATTTCACTCTAATTAAATGTACCGATCACCATTTACACGGCTGCTGCGGTACTGTTTTCCAAAATTGTTTTAAATTCCGCACAAAAGCAAAAAGTGGGTTACCACAAGGTCTTAATGTAATGTGGTTTTTCTAGTATTTTCTTTACTCGGGGGGCCCTTCTAGTGTATTCGGTTACAACGACAAGGTATTTTTCATCACATAAGAGTTTTATTGGTGTAATACCTTGTAACAAGTCCTGACACTTCCTCTCAAAATCCCTCTAGAAGTGTAGGTTGGCAAATATGGACTTTGCCTACATTACGCTTTCAACTGCTTTTAAGTTCTCTGCTAGTGGAGAAAACTTCATATCTCGTGTTAAAGATTTAAGATCCTGTTTACTTGGCTGCCTAAGTACACCTCTATCAAGGGTGGGAGGACTTTCTTAACACACCACAGTTCATATGAACAACTCCATTTTGGACATACCTGAAGATTTTGAATTCCTTGCTGTAGCTGTTGTAAAATGCGTCCTCTGCATATCACATGGATTCTCTAACCTACAGGTGCGAAACTCGCAATCTTAACCTATACTTTAAAAATTTTTCATTGTTCCCCGTATTTTTCAAGGGTTTATTTGCTCTGAATATCATGAAATGCGATTCACTTCTGAGAGCAATTTTGTACTTGTTGGCAAATCAATATCTGGCATTCAGAGTTAAGTTGATAATTTCTTCATGAGTCCAAGTTTATACGTAGATGTATTGGATTGTTTGATTCTAAGTACATGTGGACTGCTAAGCTCAAAGATGCTCATCCCAAAACGGGCGTTTTAAAGAGAAAGTCAATATCTTCAGATGAGTTGTTATCCAAAGTGCACATGATTACCATTCGTTCGTAGAGATCGATGCGTTGGCCATGAGTATTTTCTTCCTTGTGTTTCTAAGAAGCGCAAAAGTCAATCCACCATGAGTGTAGACCTCTACTTCCCAAGATTCACCTTGTTATATTTGTCAGCCAAAAAAAGAAACAGACCTTAGGGAGAGAAACGAGGGAAAAAACCACGTCATAAACATGTGAAAACAAAAGAGCAATTACAACTTTAACATCCTGATCAAACGCGGGTTTCATATTGAATGAGAGTCTAAACATATGCTTGTCATCTGCATAATGACATTGTAACCTCTTCAAATTCCTAATATGTCAAGATGTCAGAACGAAGACCTTTTACCATGCACTCCTCGCACACCCATGCATGCCCACCTAATTCTAGTCTCACGTATTTCACCTGATACAACTTGAAGATGGCCGAATACCTATCTTGAAGTTGAGGCGTCAGAGTTTGCTGAATCCTCAACCATGCTTCTCTCAGCTCCTTACTTTCCTCACCTTTTAGAAATGCCCTACGATCACGATCACTAAGACCATCTAATTCAGCAATATCAGATTTGAAGTCTTCCCAGTCCGGAATCGCTTGGCCTAACCCAAGAGTCACATCTAATCCAGCCTTTGCAGCATAATACATGACTTTGAATGAGATTTTAATGGTTTTCTCAATCCAGCCGCAATTCTTCCCATTCAAGCGTACCTTCAAACCTTCTTGATCTTTCACCCTATGAAATCCAGTCACCGACTCACACATCAAGTGTAATCGAACGGTTGTTCCCACATGCAGAACTGCGCTCATCCTATAGAAAATGCCAACATCGTCCGTAACGTAAGGTCGCTTGGGAAATCTGGCCTGCCGAAGAGATTGAGAATACCCATTGATGTTGTCCACTTCAGACATGAAGGCACTCATTGTTGGCTGCAGTTTTCGTTGTAAAAAGAGTATCTGTTCCATCTTAATATCCAATCTCTGCACAATGTTCTCCACTGATCTCAACCTCTCATCCAAACCATGAAACATTTGTAGTATCAGGTCTATCTTGTTCTCAAGTCCGGTTGAACAAGTTTCTACACTTGTGCTGGCTTGACTTATGGATGAAGTTGGATTGGAGTCTTTCATATGAGGAAGATTTGAATCGCTAACCATGTTCTCATTTGCAGGGTAAGAATGATTCAAATCATTCTTCACGTTGTTTGAAGCTCGCCGCAATGACTCCAATTGTTGCATTTGCTTATCTCGAATCTCATTCACAATTGCTTCCACATCGCTCTCCCACAGCAAGTCCCTAGCTCTTTCGAAGACAACATGTGTCGTGTGACTTTCAATCGGGGGCCAACAGTGCTCATAGTTGAACAACTCTTCCTCCTTCTCCAAGTGTGACTTATCCAACGGAATATCCTCAAGTTTGTCTTTGATGCTACGAATGAATTCAGATTTGAGCTCCTCAATCAGAATCGCCCCTCTTAGATGACACGGAATCAGCATCTCCACGCAAAGTGTTTGGATCACACCAAGCACTAAAGCCACCCCGGGACAGCCTTTGGGTGATGCGCAAAATGATATCAACTCCTGGACGACATGCTTCATTAGGTATTTCAGAGCCCCCTCCCGTGACTTATGCTTCGAGCATAACATCAGAACATCCACATATTTGTGGGAACTTCCTTGCTGGACATAAATCTGATGTCCATCAAGAAAAAATCCAAGATAGTGTCGAGAGCAGGTCACAGTCTCCTTGGAAACATGCATCTCCGATATCAATTTGCGTCTCATGAACATCTACAATGATATAAAACTTGGTAAATATTGAGTTATTCATTCCAAAAATTGAATTGAATTAACATATGAAACGAGAATATTCCATTCATTTTACACAAATTACAATCAGAACTTGACGAATTCAATCTTCTCATAGTATATATGCAATCATGATATAACCTCACCTGGAAGCATGGAAAGAAAGCAGCGGTCAGCAACATTGTTCTTCCATCTTGACATTGAATCCGGATGCCCACAAACCGTGAAGTCTCATCCCTAGTTCTCCAAGCCATCGACTCCACGTGCGCCCCTTCTTGATGCTTCTGTTCTTCCATGCTTGCATGCTCAGGTATGAAGGAGGGAATGAAATACTGAGAAGTATCTTCAAGCTTGAAACACAAATCCAAATTGATAAGGATGTTTTCAACCACCTCTTTGTCCACACCTTTTTGTCTGCGTGATTGCTTTCGCAGAAACTCTTCTATCAACCGAGCAAAGACACCCTCACTCACAAATCCGTCCTTGCTTGTGTATGAGTTCCATGACATGGTTTTGTCTGAAGACCCGGACTCTTGAGGTTGAAAGTCTTGACCTAGAGCTACTAGCTCACCCAATAATACATTGGTGAGCCAGTTTGGATTTATGATGATATAATCAAGGTTATGAATATAGATGATGGATCCTATGTCATTCAAATAGGATAATATGGAAGTCATTAAACTTGAATGATCAATAGTAAGAGCAGAAGATGATGGAATAAACTGAGCCAAGCTGGGGTCACAAAAATCTTGAAACTCTTGGGATGACCAAAGTGGGCAACATTTGTTCTCTTCGGTGTTTGTAATCAAGAGGGACGAGAGTTGAGAGCACAATAGGGGAACTCGTGGAGATTTTTCACTCAACAACTTTGTGAAGATCTCAAAGATGTGATTTTTGAGAGGAATAACTTGCTTCTTCTTCCTAGCATCTACATGAAAACACTCTTTAATAGGGTGGAGATCCACAAATTTTGCAAATCTTTTGGTGAGCTTGTTCACTATTGAGTTAGCCCATGTCAAAGAGCTGGATTTGGCTTTATCCTTGTGTGATATCACAACAAGAACTTGTGGACGATTATGCCCAGTAATCCTAGAGCTGGATGTGATGAAACTCAACCATTCTTCCAACTCTGTTAGAAAACAGGATTCTGATTTGTCTAAAGATGTTTTTTCACAGAAGTGGCTATACACAAATAGAAAAATACAAAAGTTGCTGGTTTGAGGGAAAAGTACACTTTGAAGGGTACGAAAGACTCTTTGTCCTGCAAGATCCCAGATTGAAATTTGACCTTTGTCATTATTTTGCAAAAACTCCACCTCAATGCCTCTCGTTCTCCACAACTCGTCCCATTTGTTACCAACCCAACTTTTGCCTCGAACTATCCTCATCAAGGTTTGACGCAATTTGGTCTTGCCTGAAAAATTGAACAAACAGAATCATACCAAATACAATTTGTTACTTGAGATGTTTTTACGTATCAAATAATATCATAGTTTTTAATCATATGAGTAAAATATTCTTGACAAATTATTATAATTCATAGTATGATGAGTTGCTTCATTGGAAGTGGTAATACGATTTAAATGACACAAAAATAAAAAAATATAAATATTATGTCTAAAATTACCGGAAATCTTGAACAAAACAAGATATTTATAATTCAAATTTATTTGGATATAATTTTTCTTTTTCTTCCCACTTGAAAACACAATTTTACACAAGTGCATATACATCTAGAGATAAACAATAAACTTGACGCAAATAAGTTTAAATTTTGAGTAGTAAAAACGTTAGATTGCTAATTTGCACACATGGAGAATAAAACTGAGAACTGACGGAGCAACTTACCTGCTCTAGGAGAGCCGCATAAAAAGAGTCGACCAGCATTTGCATCTCCAAATGTTAATTTGGCTTCCCTGAAGACGGCCATGTAGAAGGCCCGCTTCTTGTTCTGCTTTAGTGCCTCTTGAATCTGCGACGCCTTTCCGTCATTTTGGGATGACGTGCGTGAGACATCTATTTCCTCCAGAGTCAAGTTCACTTGGAGTAGCCCCATCATCTCCCTAAACATCTGATCGTCGAGTATACAACTAGATAATTCCAAGTGAGTGAGACTTGTGTTCTCTCGCAAGCTCGAAAGCAGATCCTTCCATATTTCCTTCCAAACATCCTGGCTTTTAACATCTAATACCAGTCTCTTCAGGACGGAAGTTTCTCCAGTTTGGCCATTCATCGGGAGGATACTTTCCGGTCTATCTTGGTTGCTACCCGAAGTGGGACAATGCATCCCCGTTAGACTGAAAGATGTCAGAGATTTGATATCCCCACGCAGTACCCTACCTAATAGGTTTAATGATAACATCCAGTCACGGTCATTAGGCGATGCAAAGCTGAGTTCAAGCTCCAATTTGGGGTCCTTGATATCGGAGCTGGCAGCACACACAAGAGCTTCTATTGACTGCCAGTGATCTCTCACAGAATCGAAATGAAAATTTACAAGAAGATTCGTTGCTATAGCATTGTCACGTATGACTTCGCCGAGCTGGTGCCATTCCTCACGACTCATCCGCGAGGTATCCAACATCACTTTCAATGATGGGTTGGAAGTAAGAAGCTCCCTTAAACAGCCTCCGAGTTTATGCAAATTCCTCAGCCAAAGACTTTCAATGGATCGGTTGCCATCATCTCCAGCGAAAGCTTTCAGCAACAAGGCCGCTCCCCAGTCCACACTCTCTAATCCCAAACCTTTCAGAGAGGAGCTCCGGATCAAAGCCTGGGACAGGATTCCAACGGTCTCCTCCTCCATGGCGTCTATAAAGCCTAAATGCAACCATTCTAATCGAGTAGCACTGTTGATAATGTCAGCCACATGCTTCACCGCACTCGAGTCCTTGCACGCGTCCGCTATTGTTAAAGACTTGAGGTTAGATTCAGAATTTCCTCGCAGTCCTGAGGCGAGATTCAAGAAACATCTGGCACTCAATCTGTTGTACATTATTCTCAAATCTGCTACGCCAGAGGAATTCAGAAGTTGCCCCAGCTGTGAACACAAGTTCTCCACTTCCGCATCTGAATTCCATTTCAACATATTTCCGATAGTATACTCGGTGCTATATCTGAATCCTCTCAAAACTATTTCCCACTCGCTAGCGGTCAACCTCGATATATTTCCACCACAAATTTTCCTTACATTCAGATGCTGAAGGGTGTTGCAATTGCCGATTGCCTCCAGCACTCGAAGGCGCACTTTGCTTCGCCACCCTCTGATCTCTCGAAGATCAGATGCACGCTTCGGAAAGAAATCCCGAAACTCTGGCACCCATAATCCGGGAAACGACTTTATAGGCTCGCCATTTCCTTCCAAACGCCGTAGAAGGTGCTGGACAGCGGAAGGAAACTCCGGTTCCTCGTCCGCAGAGTCCATTCCCTGGAAAGCGGAGGAAAGCTCCGGTTCCTCGTCCGCAGAGTCATATCCCAGACGCCGTAGAGGGTCCATAGGGTCGATTCTCACCACCATAGAGACAAGTTCAGAACCGTGACTCTCAATAGACGGTCCTGCACTTTCGATTCTCTCCTCCATTCTCACACAGTAAGACACGTTTGCTGCTTGGCATGCGCGGGTGAAATGTAACCGAGACTTCAAGAGTCCCTCTCCTCGATCCGCAAGCCCCGCTCTCCCGAATAAAACTTTACTTCCTGTCCCGTCGCAGTGTCACATCTTGTGTGAATGCTGGAGGAGGTCACTCTGCATGAGTAGCAACACAGAGATTAATTGAACTCTGCATTGAATCAGATCAAAATCAATCACCACAAACGCAAGAACATTGTGGAAAGTGGATGCAGGAGTTAACTGGAACTCAATACATGACCCTACCAACTATCTGAAACAAATTAAACTCAAAGAACCAAGATTCCGGTTTCACAAAAAATCAGATAGCGTGTGCATCTGTGAGGAACGCAAACCTACTGTGAACTCGAAAAGAGAGAAGCTTTTGATATATATTGGTGATCGAACTGGGTATACAACCTGATAGCTTTGCAGATGCTAAGTCACTCTGCATGTGCCAATTCTCCCCTTCGCCACACTGCCTTTGAATGGAACGAATTATTGCAAACTCATCGTTGGACAGTCCGTTGGATAAACTGGGGACCAAACTGGGTGTACAAGCTGATAGCTCTGCATATGAATCTTAAATCCAAAAGACTGTTTTGTAGCAACAATGGTGCGATGTGGACGCAGAATTCCAAAGAATGCATGGAAGCGCAGATTTCTCAGATGTGAAGTACTTTGAGTGGCGTAAAACTGCATGTACAATTGGAGAATGCGAATTTAGCTGTATCAAGACCTCGGAAGACAGACTCTACTATGGGTAGGGCGTGGAAAAAACATGCAGCGTCATTCAATCAGATCTTCTTATTGAAGCGCGTGAGTGGTCGAGGTAACGACAACATGAGAAAACAACAAGCTACTTCCTCTATACTCGGTGTGATTGGAAATTGGTCTAAGAAGGTGGGTATAGATCTTGACTTTGTTGTGCAAGCGAAAAGGAAACGTGGGCCAATGCATCAGTGTGCTGATACACTCGATGTCTTCACGCTGACAACGGAGATTCCAAAGTTCGTTTTCATAGAATCATTTTCCTGGAAACTTTGATCTTGCAAGCAAGTGGATGTATTCTGACAAATGAGAGGCACATGCGTAGTCAGCTCGGCGGACAAAGCCTGTTGTGCTTTTTTCGTGTTTTGAAAATCGGTACAGTAGGCTATCGTAACTCGTAGGGTCGAAACAAAATTATCAACTTTTTGGGAATTTTCTAAGCATAATGTCGAATTGAGAATTGAGAACGGAGAATAAGAGTATTCGAGGTTATCAACTGGTGGTTTGTTTTTCTTCTAGCTCAACTCTCGAGATTCCATCGACTCTATTCAGTGTGCAAATAACCGTTCCACCTTGCAACGCACGGATCTCCGGGAATCGCTACGAGGAAAAGAAATCCAGGAATGAGTCAGAGTCCAGCACTGTTTTCGCTTCATGCACTAGTATTCAGAGCCGTGGTGACTCATATGCAACTCTAGTTGTGGGTGCGCCACCTGATGGAAAGTATCTTGCACTCTCACTGATGACACAAGTACTCTCTTGCACTGACTCTTTGTGTAAGGTCTTCTATTTCATTCTTTATTTCTCATTGCTCTGCAAAAAATGTGATATTTAAAAATCTGTCCCATCTTAAACTAGAAATTATTTAGTACTGCATCTTACTCCCGGCAGGTATTAACTTACACCGGTTCATTGTCCACTGAAGAAAGTGAAGATGCTAGGCTGGACACTTTTGATCTTTTTTTGGGACCTTAGTTGTTGAAGAGTACAATGCCTCGACTGCAAAGTCCATCAGCATCATGCCACCCCCTTCTCTGTCTTTAGAGCCAACCCTGTCATCTGTTGAATATTTCAGCTCTGAATGTTCTTTCTTGCTTGGGCTTCTTGACTGCACCTGGTGTTGACAAAAGAGACGTTGAACCTAGAATCAGGTATATACCCTTTCATGATTCCTCACTCTGTCCGCATGCAGTGACACCGACCTGATGAAAGTGAAGTTACGTAGTATGTTCTGATATTATGCAAGTCCTACGAAGTCACACCAGTTTTCAAGACCATGAGCGCCTTCGAGACCGCTTTTCATGCCAGATTTCCACGGATCTACGAAGCAGGTGGGCCAGTTGGAGTACGGTTGATTATTACGGAGCTGCTAGGGTCCACGAAAAGGAAATTCGAATAGGACGTGACAGCCGTCTTGATGCTTGCTCTCAGGAAGAATATTGTTCACCATGTGGGTATAAGTACAGCGCTCTGACATTGCTGATTTGATAGAATAATGTCTCTAAAGTGTCTGGTTGTTACATTGAGAAAGCGATTTTTCATACAGCACCCTGGAAATTCCATTGACTCTATTCAGCGTAGAAATAAGCGTTCCACCTTGCAACGCACGGATCTCCGGGAAGCGCTGCGAGGAAAAGAAATCCAGGAACGAGTAAGAGTCCAACACTCTTTTCGCTTCATGCAGTAGTATTCAGAGTTGTGGTGACTCATATGGAACTTTAGTTTAGTTGACGGTGCGCCACCTGCACAAGTACTTGGAGCTTGGCGTTGCCAAATCTGAACTTCATAAACCGGGTGAAGATTATAGTGACAGTTTCCGATTAACCATGGACCGCAATTTCCAGACTGTTGCGGTGGCAGTTCGTTACCTAGACTATCTCTTTAGAAGAGAAGCCAAATAGTCTGTAAGGCCGAATTACAAGACGATGGCTTTCTTTCTGCTTGTCTAAATTATTTCCAAATTTTTTGATCAGAATTTGGACGTTGAAATTATCCTTGGCCTAAAACCGAAACTCAAATGAACATTTAGCACTCTGCACTACGTTGCCACTGGCAACGTGCCTTGTCATTGCTAGCACGAAGTTCACCACACAAGCTTCACTTAAAAACAGGCACCTGTCGGGATTCCAGGAAAGCCCATCAGACCCAACCCTGTCCTTAGAAGTGGATACTTCCCATGATCCAATGTCTAAGTGTCAATTAACATTGATTTGGATCAAATCTGTGTCGATTAACAGTTGCAGTAGGAAGAGTAAATGATGGTGGTGATGGGTGACTTACTCCAATCTACTGAAGTGAGCAATCCATCTAGAATGTTTCCTTGAAGTGCCAGATCTGTAGATCTGCACCACGTTGGCATGCACGCCATTTCGAAAGAATTTCCGAGCATCAGCGAGCAAAATATTCGTCAATGTATCCGATGAAAGACTTTCCCGCACATGTAAGATTTGATGGATTTCTACTACTGCAGCCTGGAGATCAATCCCTTCTGAGCTAACTCCCTTGCTCGTAGAATCTACGGCAGAAAACCACGCAGCAAGTCAATTTGCTGGAAGATTCTCTGTTACTGAACGTCCACACGGCAGTCCAACAGTAGGCTCCACTTCGCCTCTGCATTTCGAAGCTTGTATGTATTAACATTTATCTTAGAATTGAAACTACAGACACTTGGCACTTGAAGAAGCTGGAACAAGAACAAGATGGACCTACTTCGAGACATTTGCATGTTCATTCAAATCAACTAGTACGCGCAACCGACTGCAGCAAACGGCACACGCTAGTACGCGCAAGGTCGAGGTGGTTCGTGAACTTCTATATGCATATCAATTTAGGAGAGTTTTTTCCTCGCGATGATCGAATGATGAGAGAAAAAATTAAGCCATGGATTATATAGATTTCTCGTGGTACGCTCTGATGCACAAATTATCCCAAAATATCCTGTTCAGCGTCAGTGGAAGTGCGAAATGACAAGGTCACCACTACTGTCCCAAAGCATGATCATCGATAACGAGGGAGTCCAGGTGTCGAAGATGATAGAGAATCCCATCCATCTAGGGAAAGAGCTAGAGGGTTCTAGCGGAAATTGAGGGCGGTCAAAAGGAGTCGATGCGCGAAAGTCAAAATTGGGGGAGAGATTTGTGCAGAAGTTTTGTTTTATCGGTAAGATGCATTGGAAGTGGAGTAAGGCCTCCTAAGGAATCTTCTAAAATCTTCCGGTCACACAAACAAGCGCCAGAAGCAGATTCACATTTCATTACGAGTTTCTGAGCTTAACTGATCCGAGATACTGCATATTTTGGAGAAGTAAGATATTGTAGTAGAAATTGCTGTCTTCAAGGTGACCACCCCCACGTCTAAAGTGAAGGGATTTGATTATGTTGGGTTTAGGGTTTAAACCTAATGAGTAACCTAATGCATGATTTCCGCATGAATAGACATAAACTTATTCGAAAGAGTTAGGGACATGCTAAGAGAAAACTCACTGCTAAGTACCTCAAATGCACCATAGAATAAGGATAACGCTACTCAGAAGTTCTTCCTAAATGTACACACGTCACGTGATAGTTATTGTAACTAACTTGAGATCACACTGGACTTCATCTCGACTGATAATGGGCAACTCTTAGTTCTCATATATAATCCTAGGACCAGCTTCATTACAGATCAGAAGTCATATTCTGGTCTGCTTTTAGATTTTCCAGAACTGTGCCACAACAATTTGATCTTGAATGAACCGTGTATTTCAGCTCAAACCTGTAATTTCAACTTCTGGTTCAAACATTCATTCACTTGTTTGAGATTAATCTCAGCTGTTCTTTTAATCTGACTTCATCGGTCTGTAAGTACGAGAACTAGATTGTAAAGATGAAGCAGTCAGATAGCAGCCATTGTCTTGATGTTTTTAGCTTTAAATGACCATAATTTTCTGTTTCAGAGCAAATTTCAGTATCACTTATTAAAAAAGTCTTACTGGTATCTTGTACAATTGGTTGACAACAATTGTATCCTATTCCGCCGGTTTCACCGACCAATATCCGAAAGTTCTGTTTGGAGGTTTAAGTCTGTAAATTACAAATCTGCAAATGACATGTCTTGTCAAGTCGGTATCCAAGTCCTCTCGATGAATACTTATTGATAAAAGTGAAGAGGATTAAAATGAGAGAAATGTTACTGATAAAGAATGATCGTCGCTTCAGATTCAAATAAATGACATAATTTCATACAACATAATTCATGAATAAAATTGATGCTGGTTATACTCCTCGTCATCGGATCCTCATAAATAAATATGTACGACAGCAACTGATGTATTGGAATGTTTGTGATTTGCTATTAACAGGATTGATCTCGATAGCGCAGTTTTCTGATCGTTTCAGGGATTTATAAGTGAATGCCCCCAGCGTGAGTTGAAAAATTTAAAATCGTGAGGTCCAAATCAAATTCCATATTCTTATAGCATCTCATAGAAGGAATTTTCGAACGCACAAGTTAAGTACAGTATGAGGTCAGTATATGGTTGCAAAGGAATGGACCCAGTTCACTTTTTGCCAAATATCCAATCTGATCATTGATGCAGTTCAGCTCCTTCACAGGAGTTCCATGAGACTTCAAAATTCACGTCCTCAGATTCATGTCCTCCGATTCTCTCAACTGACTTTCCTGAAGATCTCAAGTTACCACAAGGTAGACGTATTGAATGTTTCTGAAGCAAGTGAGTTGGCGGGTATATGGGAATATTCTGACTGAAAAACATCATGACCTGCGTTATGTCGACTGGTACACTGTAAGAAGCTGTGGCAGAAGTACGGATGTCCCGCGAGCGCGTTGCTTCAAATAATCTTCCAACCATCCAAGTGGACTGGACTTACTGACGTTCAGTAAACTATTATGGAACAGGCATACAGCGAATCAGCACATGCGTATGGAAGTTAAGAACAGGGTATAGGCATATGTCTGTATATCTACAGTATTTTAAGCTCTGGATCAAACCACTTCGGAGCTCACGCACATAAACTAGAAGAAACCGACATATGATGTCCATCGAATTACTCGAGTCTGCACTAAAAGGATTTAGTCCAAACCGAGATGGGCATTCCACGCTTAAGAGAGGTCTAAGATTATAGTTTTGAAGTTCATCCAAGCCAAAGGGGCAAGATCCTTGTTACTGGTTGATCAATAGTTCAGTTTAGGCGACATTCGAAATAAATATCATACTAACAACCATCTTGGTTCACCTAGAGATAGTTTCATTTGGAAACCTTATTCCAGGATTTAGTCTTGGCCACCTTACATTCCAAGATAAATCTTACTTGCTGTCTCAAAGTATCTGGAGATATTCATACTGACATCCTCCCCTCTCCGTGCAAGATGGTTCTGGAATTGTTCATTTGAGTATTTTGAACAGCTATACTTGATTCTAGAGAAAACGTCTGGGCATGTCAAGTTTAAGGTTCTTATACTCCATCCAAGTTCTCTTTGGTACGTTACTCTGTCGTGTCTGTCAGGAGGCATGAGACTTGAACCTGAAGGCAGAAGATTCTCAATTTCAAATCCAGTCGAATGATCTTCAATTCGAGGGTTATCCCAACTGCCAAATCCAAATCGACGAGCTGAAAGACATACTTTTTCTACTCCACTACTTGATAGCCATTCAGAGCTTCCAGTCAGAATCTAGACCGCACCTAATCACTTGTCAAACGAACTGTTCAGTGCCCAATAGGCTATTCCTGACACAAAGATCTTCAAATCTCGGAGTCCACATGACAAGAGAAGTAAGCCGCCTAGTAGCTAGCCCACTTGCTTCACCTCCAGCATCAAGTTCTCTCATGTCAGCAGTGATCTCAGACTGACATGTCCTGGTTCCACTTGCTCTGTTGTAAAATATGACTTCCTGGGCTGACATGTCGTAGCTTCGTGCGAAAGTTTGCTGACTCTCTCTTCCTCTCAAAATCCCTCTAGAAGTGTAGGTTTGCAAATCTGGGCTCAGCCTACATAACGCTTTCAACTGCTTTTAAGTTCTCCGCCAGTGGAGAAAACTTCATGTCTTTTGTTAAAGATTTACGATCCTGTTTACTTGGCTGCCTGACTACGCCTCTATCAAGGGTGGGAGTACTTTCTTAACGCACCACAGTTCATAAGAACAGTTCCATTCTGGACATACCTGGAGATTTTGGATTCCTTGCTGTAGCTGTTGTAAAATGCGTCCTCTGCATATCACATGGACTCTTTAACCTACAGGTGCGGAAACTCGCCATCTCAACCTATCTTTTAAATTTTTCCATTGCTCCCCTTATTTTTCACGGGTTTATTTGCTCTGAATATCATGAAATGCGATGTACTTCTGAGAACAATCTTGTCCTTGTTGGCAAATCAATATCTGGCATTCAGAGTAAATTTGATAGTTAATTCATGAGTCCAAGTTTATACGTAGTTGGATTGGATTGTTTGATACTAAGTACATGTGGACTGCTAAGCTCAAAGATGCTCATCCCAAAACGGGCGTTTTAAAGAGAACGTCAATATCTTCAGATGAGTTGTTGTCCAAAGTGCATATGATTACCATTCGTTCGCAGGGATCGATGCGTTGGCCATGAGTATTTTCTTCCTTGTGTTTTTAAGAAGCGCAAAAGTCAATCCACCATGAGTGTAGACCTCTACTTCCCAAGATTCACCTTGTTATATTTGTCAGCCAAAAAAAGAAACAGACCTTAGGGAGAGAAACGAGGGAAAAAACCACGTCATAAACATGTGAGAACAAAAGAGCAGTTACAACTTTTAAATCCTGATCATACGCGGGTTTCATATTGAATGAGAGTCTAAACATATGCTTGTCATCTGCATAATGACATTGTAACCTCTTCAAATTCCTAACATGTCAAGATGCCAGAACGAAGACCTTTTACCATGCACTCCTCGCACACCCATGCATGCCCACCTAATTCTAGTCTCACGTATTTCACCTGATACAACTTGAAGATGGCCGAATACCTATCTTGAAGCTGAGGCGTCAGAGTTTGCTGAATCCTCAACCATGCTTCTCTCAGCTCCTTACTTTCCCCACCATTTAGAAATGCCCTACGATCACGATCGCTAAGACCATCTAATTCAGCAATATCAGATTTGAAGTCTTCCCAGTCCGGAATCGCTTGGCCTAACCCAAGAGTCACATCTAGTCCAGCCTTTGCAGCATAATACAGGACTTTGAATGAGATTTTAATGGTTTTCTCAATCCAGCCGCAATTCTTCCCATCCAAGCGTACCTTCAAACCTTCTTGATCTTTCACCCTATGAAATCCAGTCACCGACTCACACATCAAGTGTAATCGAACGATTGTTCCCACATGCAGAACTGCGCTCATCCTATAGAAAATGCCAACATCGTCCGTAACGTAAGGTCGCTTGGGAAATCTTGCCTGCCGAAGAGATTGAGAATACCCATTGATGTTGTCCACTTCAGACATGAAGGCACTCATTGTTGGCTGCAGTTTTCGTTGTAAAAAGAGTATCTGTTCCATCTTAATATCCAATCTCTGCACAATGTTCTCCACTGATCTCAACCTCTCATCCAAACCATGAAACATTTGTAGTATCAGGTCTATCTTGTTCTCAAGTCCGGTTGAACAAGTTTCTACACTTGTGCTGGCTTGACTTATGGATGAAGTTGGATTGGAGTCTTTCATATGAGGAAGATTTGAATCGCTAACCATGTTCTCATTTGCAGGGTAAGAATGATTCAAATCATTCTTCACGTTGTTTGAAGCTCGCCGCAATGACTCCAATTGTTGCATTTGCTTATCTCGAATCTCATTCACAATCGCTTCCACATCGCTCTCCCACAGCAAGTCCCTAGCTCTTTCGAAGACAACATCTGTCGTGTGACTTTCAATCGGGGGCCAACAGTGCTCATAGTTGAACAACTCTTCCTCCTTCTCCAAGTGTGACTTATCCAACGGAATATCCTCAAGTTTGTCTTTGATGCTACGAATGAATTCAGATTTGAGCTCCTCAATCAGAATCGCCCCTCTTAGATGACACGGAATCAGCATCTCCACGCAAAGTGTTTGGATCACACCAAGCACTAAAGCCACCCCGGGACAGCCTTTGGGTGATGCGCAAAATGATATCAACTCCTGGACGACATGCTTCATTAGGTATTTCAGAGCCCCCTCCCGTGACTTATGCTTCGAGCATAACATCAGAATATCCACGTATTTGTGGGAACTTCCTTGCTGGACATAAATCTGATGTCCATCAAGAAAAAATCCAAGATAGTGTCGAGAGCAGGTCACAGTCTCCTTGGAAACATGCATCTCCGATATCAATTTGCGTCTCATGAACATCTACAATGATATAAAACTTGGTAAATATTGAGGTATTCATTCCAAAAATTGAATTGAATTAACATATGAAACGAGAATATTCCATTCATTTTACACAAATTACAATCAGAACTTGACGAATTCAATCTTCTCATAGTATATATGCAATCATGATATAACCTCACCTGGAAGCATGGAAAGAAAGCAGCGGTCAGCAACATTGTTCTTCCATCTTGACATTGAATCCGGATGCCCACAAACCGTGAAGTCTCATCCCTAGTTCTCCAAGCCATCGACTCCATGTGCGCCCCTTCTTGATGCTTCTTTTCTTCCATGCTTGCATGCTCAGGTATGAAGGAGGGAACGAAATACTGAGAAGTATCTTCGAGCTTGAAACACAAATCCAAATTGATAAGGATGTTTTCAACCACCTCTTTGTCCACACCTTTCTGTCTGCATGATTGCTTTCGCAGAAACTCTTCTATCAACCGAGCAAAGACACCCTCACTCACAAATCCGTCCTTGCTTGTGTATGAGTTCCGTGACATGGTTTTGTCTGAAGACCCGGACTCTTGAGGTTGAAAGTCTTGACCTAGAGCTACTAGCTCACCCAATAATACATTGGTGAGCCAGTTTGGATTTATGATGATATAATCAAGGTTATGAATATAGATGATGGATCCTATGTCATTCAAATAGGATAATATGGAAGTCATTAAACTTGAATGATCAACAGTAAGAGCAGAAGATGATGGAATAAACTGAGCCAAGCTGGGGTCACAAAAATCTTGAAACTCTTGGGATGACCAAAGTGGGCAACATTTGTTCTCTTCGGTGTTTGTAATCAAGAGGGACGAGAGTTGAGAGCACAATAGGGGAACTCGTGGAGATTTTTCACTCAACAACTTTGTGAAGATCTCAAAGATGTGATTTTTGAGAGGAATAACTTGCTTCTTCTTCCTAGCATCTACGTGAAAACACTCTTGAATAGGGTGGAGATCCACAAATTTTGCAAATCTTTTGGTGAGCTTGTTCACTATTGAGTTAGCCCATGTCAAAGAGCTGGATTTGGCTTTATCCTTGTGTGATATCACAACAAGAACTTGTGGACGATTATGCCCAGTAATCCTAGAGCTGGATGTGATGAAACTCAACCATTCTTCCAACTCTGTTAGAAAACAAGATTCTGATTTGTCTAAAGATGTTTTTTCACAAAAGTGGCTATACACAAATAGAAAAATACAAAAGTTGCTGGTTTGAGGGAAAAGTACACTTTGAAGGGTACGAAAGACTCTTTGTCCTGCAAGATCCCAGATTGAAATTTGACCTTTGTCATTATTTTGCAAGAACTCCACCTCAATGCCTCTCGTTCTCCACAACTCGTCCCATTTGTTACCAAGCCAACTTTTGCCTTGAACTATCCTCATCAAGGTTTGACGCAATTTGGTCTTGCCTAGAAAATTGAACAAACAGAATCATAACAAATACAATTTGTTACTTGAGATGTTTTTACGTATCAAATGATATCATAGTTTTATATCATATGAGTAAAATATTCTTAACAAATTATTATCATTCATTTATAGTTTGAAAAGTTGCCACAATGGAAGTGGATATACGATTTAAATGACCAAAAAATACACATTTGAAGACTATGTCTAAAATTACTGGGAATCTTGAACAAAACAAGATATTTATAATTCAAATTTTATTTGGATATATTTTTTCGCTTTCTTCCCACTTGAAAACACAATTTTACACAATTGCATATACATCTAGAGATAAACAATAAAGTTGACGGCTATAAGTTTAATTTTTGAGAAGTAAAAACGTTAGATTGCTCATTTGGATACATTGAGAAAAAAACGGAGAACTGACGGAGCAACTTACCTGCTCTAGGAGAGCCGCATAAAAAGAGTCGACCAGCTTTTGCATCTCCAAATGTTAATTTGGCTTCTCTGAAGACTGCCATGTAGACCGCCCGCTTCTTGTTTTGCTTTAGTGCCTCTTGAATCTGCGACGCCTTTCCGTCCGTTTGCAATGAGGTGTGTGAGTACGTTGGCCATGAGTAGTCTACATTTATTTCCTCCAGAGTCAAATTCACTTGGAGTAGCCCCATCAGGTCCCTAAACATCTCTTCGTCGAGTTTAGAACTAGATAATTTCAAGTGAGTGAGACTTGTGTTGTCTCGCAAGCACGAACGCAGGATCTTCCATACTCCCTTCAAAAGATCTTTGCCCTTAACATCTAATACCAGTCTCTTCAGGACGGAAGCTTCTCCAGTTTGGCCATTCTTCGGGAGTATACTTTCCAGTCTATCTTGGTCGCTACCCGAAGTGGTCCGATTCAACCACCTTAGACTGAAAGATTTCAGAGATTTGATATCCCCGCGCAGTACCCTACCTAATAGGTTTAATGATAACATGCAGTCGTGGTCATCCGACATTGCAAAATTGAGTTGAAGCTCCAATTTGGGGTCCTTGACATCGGAGCTGGCAGCACACACAAGAGCTTCTACTGACTCCCAGTACTTACTCACAGAATCGAAATCAAACGTTACAAGAAGATTCGTTGCTATAGCATTGTCACGTATGACTTCGCCGAGCTGGTGCCATTCCTCACGACTCATCCGCGAGTTATCCAACTCCAATTCCTTCAATGATGTGTTGGAAGTAAGAAGTTCCCTTAAACAGCCTCCGAGTTTACGCAGAAACTTTAGCCGAAGAGTTTCAATGGATCGGTTGCCATCGTCTCCAGCGAAAGCTTTCAGCGACAAGGCCGCTCCCCAGTCCACCGTCTCTAATCCCAAACGTTTCAAAGAAGAGCTTTGGATCAAAGCCTGGGACAGGATTCCAACGGTCTCCTCCTCCATGGCGTCTATAATGCCTAAATGCAACCCTTCTAATCGAGTAGCACTGTTAATCATGTAAGCCACATGCTTCACCGCACTCGAGTCCTCGCACGCGTCCGATAGTGTTAAAGACTTGAGGTTAGATTCAGAATTTCCTCGCAGTCCTGAGGCGAGATTAGAGAAACATCTGGCATTCAATCTGTTGTACATTATTCTCAAATCTGCTACGCCAGAGGAATTCAGAAGTTGCCCCAGCTGTGAACACAAGTTCTCCACTTCCGCATCTGAATTCCATTTCAAAGAATGAACGAGTATACTCTCGGTGCTATATCTGAATCCTCTCAAAACTATTTCCCACTCGCTAGCGGTCAACCTCGATATATTTCCGCCACAAATTTCATTTACATTCAATTCCCCAAGGGTGTTGCAATTGCCGATTGCCTCCAGCACTCGAAGGCGCACTTTGCTTCGCCACCCTCTGATATTCGAGAGAGATGCACGCTTCGGAAAGAAATCCCGAAACTCTGGCACCCATAATTCGGGAAACGACTCTATAGGCTCGCCATTTCCTTCCAGACGCCGTAGAAGGTCCTGGACAGCGGAAGGAAACTCCGGTTCCTCGTCCGAAGAGTCCATTTCCTGGAAAGTGGAGGAAAGCTCCGGTTCCTCGTCCGGAACTTCAAATCCCAGACGCCGTAGAAGGTCCTGGACAGCGGAACGACACTGCGGTTCCTCGTCCGCAGAGTCCATTCCCTGGACAGCGGAGGAAAGCTCCGGTTCCTCGTCCGCAGAGTCAAATCCCAGACGCCGTAGAAGGTCCATAGGGTCGTTTCCCACCACCATAGTGACAAGTTCAGCCTGGATAGACGCTCCTGCACTTTCCATTCTCTCCTCCACTCTCACACAGTAAGACACGTTTGCTGCGGTGAAATGTAACCGAGACTTCAAGAGTCCCTTCAAGAGTCCCTCTCCTCGATCCGCAAGCCCGGCTCTCCCGAATAAAACTTTACTTCCCGTCCCGCTGCAGTGTCACATCTCTTGTGAATGCTGGAGGAGGTCACTCTGCATGAGTAGCAACACAAAGATTAATCTAAGCTGTGCACAGAATCAGAACAAGAGCAATCACCAGGAAGGCAGGAAGATTGTGGAAAGTGAATGCTGGAGGAGGTCACTCTGCATGAGTAGCAACACAAAGATTAATCTAAGCTGTGCACAGAATCAAATCAAGAGCAATCACCACAAAAGCAGTAAAATTGTAAAAAGTGGGCGAAGAGTGTTGCTTGAACTCAATGCAGGGCGCCATCAACGATATGAATCAAAATGAACACAGAAAACCAGGATTACGATTGGAACAAAAATCAGATGGCGTGTGCATCTGTGAGGAACCCAAACCTATTGTGAACTTGAAAAGAGAGAGGCGTTTGATGTATATTGGTGATCCAACTGGGTGTACAACCTGATAGCTTTGCAGATGCTAAGTCACTCTGCATGTGCCAATTCTCCCCTTCGCCACACTGCCTTGAAATGGAACGAACTATTGCAAACTCATCGTTGGACAGTCCGTTGGATAAACTGGGGACCAAACTGGGTGTACAAGCTGATAGCTCTGCATATGAATCCTAAATCCAAAAGACTGGTTTGTAGCAACAATGGTGCGATGTGGACGCAGAATTCCAAAGAATGCATGGAAGCGCAGATTTCTCAGATGTGAAGTACTTTGAGTGGTGTAAAACTGCATGTACAATTGGAGAATGCGAATTTAGCTGTATCAAGACCTCGGAAGACAGACTCTAGTATGGGTAGGGCGTGGAAAATACATGCAGCGTCATTCAATCAGATCTTCTCATTGAAGCGCGTGAGTGGTCGAGGTAACGACAATATGAGAACACAACAAGCTACTTCCTCTATACTCGGTGTGATTGGAAATTGGTCTAAGAAGGTGGGTATGGATCTTGACTTTGTTGTGCAAGCGAAAAGGAAACGTGGGCCAATGCATCAGTGTGCTGATACACTCGATGTCTTTACGCTGACAACGGAGATTCCAAAGTTCGTTTTCATAGAATCATTTTCCTGGAACCTTTGATCTTGCAAGCAAGTGGATGTATTGTGACAAATGAGAGGCACATGGGTAGTCAGCTCGGCGGACAAAGCCTGTTGTGCTTTTTTCGTGTGTTGAAAATCGGTACAGTAGGCTACGTAGGGTCGAAACAAACTTATCAACTTTTTGGGAGTTTTCTAAGCATAATGTCGAATTGAGAATTGAGAACAGAGAATAAGAGTACTCGAGGTTATCAACTGGTGGTTTGTTTTTCTTCTAATAGCTCAACCGTCGAGATTCCATTGACTCTATTCAGCGAACAAATAACCGTTCCACCTTGCAACGCACGGGTCTCCGGGAATCGCTATGAGGAAAAGAAATCCAGGAATGAGTCAGAGTCCAGCACTGTTTTCGCTTCATGCACTAGTATTCAGAGCTGTGGTGACTCATACGCAACTCTAGTTGTCGGTGCGCCACCTGATGGAAAGTATCTTGCACTCTCACTGATGACACAAGTACTCTCTTGCACTGACTCTTAGTGTAAGGTCTTCTATTTCATTCTTTATTTCTCATTGTTCCACAAGTTGTAATATATCTAAAAGTTTTTCCTATCTTAAACTAGAAATTATTTTAGTACTGCATGTCACTCCCGGCATATATTAATTTACACCAGTTCATTGTCCACTGAAGAAAGTGAAGATGCTGGGCTGGACATTTTCGATGGTTTTTGTGGGACTTAGTTGTTGAAGAGTACAATGCCTCGACTGCAGAGTCCATCTGAATCATGCCATTCCCTTTTTGCTTTTTTAACACGCATTTCGAGCCAACCATGTCATCAGTTGAATATTTCAGCCCTGAATCTTACTTTTGGGTTGGGCTTCTTGACTGCACCTGGTGTCGACAAAAGAGAAGTTGAACCTAGAATCAGGTATATACCCTTTCATGATTCCTCACTCTGTCCGCAGGCAGTGACACCGACGTGGTGAAGCTTGAGTTACGTAGTTTGTTCTGATACTATGCAATTCCTACGCAGTCACACCATTTTTCAAGACCATGATCAACTACGAGACTGCTTTTCAGGCCCGATTTCCACGGATCTACGAAGCAGGTGGGCCGGTTGGAGTACGGTTGATTATTACGGAGCTGCTGGGGTCCACGAAAAGCAAATTCGAATCGGACGTGACGGCCGTCTTGATGCTTGTCCTCAGGAAGAATATTGTTCACCATGTGGGTATAAGTACAGCGCTCTGACAGTGCTGAATTTGATAGAATAATGTCCCGAAAGTGTCTCGTTGTTACATTGAGAAAGCGGTAGTCCATACAGCACCTGGAGATTCCATTGACTCTATTCAGGGTACAAATAAGCGTTCCACCTTGCAACGCACGGGTCTCCGGGAAGCGCTGCGACGAAAAGAAATCCAGGAACGAGTAAGAGTCCAACACTCTTTTCGCTTCATGCAGTAGTATTCAGAGTTGTGGTGACTAATATGGAACTTTAGTTGACGGTGCGACACCTGCACAAGTCCGAGGCGACAGTTTCCATCAGCCATGGACCGCAATTTCCAGAGTGTTGCGGACCATGTCCGTGGACTATCCCTTAAAAAGAGTAGCGAAAGAGTCTGGAAAACCGAATTACAAGACGATGGCTTTCTTTCTGCTTGTCTAGTTGTCTCAATTTACGCAAAACTACCGCCCACTCGCTAGCCGTTAACCTCGATATATCTCCGCCAAAAATATCTTGTAAGCCTAGATATTCAAAGGTGTTGCACCTGCCGATTGCCTTCAGCACTCGAAGGCGCACTTGGTTTCGCCACCCTACGTTCGTCGAGAGCGATGCATGTTTCCGGAAAAATTCTCGAAATTCTTTCCGGATTAATGTGGGCAGCCACCGTGAACAGCCTTCCAGCTGCCGTAGAAGGTACTGGACAGCGGAAGGAAGCTCCGGCTCCTCGTCTCCGGAGTCCATTCTCCGTGTCGCAAGTTCAGCATCGTCAAGGACGATGGACGCACCTGCACGTTCGATTGTCTCTTCCCTTGTCAATTTCCAAGGTCAAAAGGCGTGCTCCATGCCTTTTGCCCCAGGCATGCCCGTATTACATTTACGTTTATATGAAGCTTCTACTAAGTTTTTTGGTGAATTATTCCAGTCATTTTGCTTTGATAAAATTAAGTTCGAAATTCTAGAAATTTTCAAATAAAAAATAATAATAATGAGAATTTATCAAATAATCACTTGGTTTTTTACAATCTAATGTAAGATGTTTTAATTTTCTAAAAGTCGCATTATTTTGTTTAATATTGAAGTAAAAATAGGTGTTATTTTTTAATGAAAGCCAATGTTCATATTTTGTTATAGCGTATTCATGTAAAATTTGTTACACAGTTTGCAATTCGAGTATTTTTTTTGTTGATTTTAATCTGAAAATCTTAAAGCAAAAAAAATTTGATATGATTTGTTTCAAACAAGACAGTTATTCCATGAAAGTGTCAATTTTAGGATTCTCATAAGATTTCTTAATTTCCTTAAAAGATTTGACTCTTCATCTCCTCGCTTGTTTCAGTATACTTGAATAGTACAACTATACTAAAAAATTAAAACGGTAATCAGTCATAACAAAGATAATGACTGAATGCCAAGTTCCTCACTCACTCAGGTTCGAATGGATACAACTATTTGTGGGGTCTTATGCAAACAGACAAGAGTACAAGTGACTTGGCTCTGAAAGTACTTAATGACTTTTTCTTCTTTGGTAACCCAGACCATTCGATTTGGTACGTTTAAATATCTAGGATTATGCACCAGTATACATTTACATGGCTTTACGTGTAAGAGATTTTTACAATTTGTTTACTAAAGTATGTAGTTGATACACAATTATTGCATACACACTTTTTAGATAGATGAACAGAAATCTCTCTTGCTCACACAAGTTTACAGGTGGTATAAAAAAGTATCTTGCACTCTCAGTGATGACACAAGGACTCTCTTGCACTGACTCTTAGTGTAACCTCTTCTAGGAATCTCACATTTCATTTCTGATTTCTCATTGCTACACAAGTTGTAATATATCTAACATTTTGTCCCATCTTAAAGTAGAAATAATTTAGTACTACATCTCACTCCTGGCAAATGTTAAACTTACACCAGCTCACTCTTCACTCAAGAAAGTGAAAATGCTGGGCAAGACATTTTTTATTTTTTGTGTGTGACCTTAGTTGTTGAATAGTACAAGGCCTCCACTGCACAGTCCATCAGAATCATGTCATCGCATTTTTAGCTTTTTGAACACACATTTCAAGCAAACCCTGTCATCAGTTGAATATTTCAGCCCTGAATGTTCTTTCTTGCTTGGGCTTCTTGACTGCACCTAGTGTCGGCAAAAGAGACGTTGAACCTAGAATCAGGTATATACCCTTTCATGATTCCTCACTCTGTCCGCATGCAGTGACACCGACCTGGTGAAAGTGAAGTTACTTAGTATGTTCTGATATCATGCAAGTCACACCAGTTTTCAAGACCATGAGCGCCTTCGAGACCGCTTTTCAGGCCACATTTCCACGGATCTACGAAGCAGGTGGGCCGGTTGGAGTACGGTTGATTATTACGGAGCTGCTGGGGTCCACGCAAAGGAAATTCGAATCGGACATGACGTCTTGATGCTTGTTCTCAGGAAGAATATTGTTCACCATGTGGGTATAAGTACAGCGCTTTGACCGTGCTGAATTCGATAGAATAATGTCTCGAAAGTGTCTCGTTGTTACATTGAGAAAGCGGTTTTCCATACAGCACCGGGAGATTCCATTGACTCTATTCGGTGTACAAATAAGCGTTCCACCTTGAAACGCACGGGTCTCGGGGAAGCGCTGCGAGGAAAAGAAATCGACGAAAAGAAATCCAAGAACGAGTAAGAGTCCAACACTCTTGAGGTCCAAATCAAATTCCATATTCTTATAGCATCTCATAGAAGGAATTTTCGAAAGCACAAGTTTTAGTACAGTATGAGGTCAGTATATGGTTGCAAAGGAATGGACCCAGTTCACTTTTTGCCAAATATCCAATCTGATCATTGATGCAGTTCAGCTCCTTCACAGGAGTTCCATGAGACTTCAAAATTCACGTCCTCAGATTCATGTCCTCCGATTCTCTCAACTGACTTTCCTGAAGATCTCAAGTTACCACAAGGTAGACGTATTGAATGTTTCTGAAGCAAGTGAGTTGGCGGGTATATGGGAATATTCTGACTGAATAACATCATGACCTGCGTTATGTCGACTGGTACACTGTAAGAAGCTGTGGCAGAAGTACGGATGTCCCGCGAGCGCGTTGCTTCAAATAATCTTCCAACCATCCAAGTGGACTGGACTTACTGACGTTCAGTAAACTATGGAACAGGCATACAGCGAATCAGCACATGCGTATGGAAGTTAAGAACAGGGTATAGGCATATGTCTGTTTATCTACAGTATTTTAAGCTCTGGATCAAACCACTTCGGAGCTCACGCACATAAACTAGAAGAAACCGACATATGATGTCCATCGAACTACTCGAGTCTGCACGAAAAGGATTTAGTCCAAACCGAGATGGGCATTCCACGCTTAAGAGAGGTCTAAGATTATAGTTTTGAAGTTCATCCAAGCCAAAGGGGCAAGATCCTTGCTACTGGTTGATCAATAGTTCGGTTTAGGCGACATTCGAAATAAATATCATACTAACAACCATCTGGGTTCACCTAGAGATAGTTTCACTTGGAAACCTTATTCCAAGATTTTGTCTTGCCACCTTACATTCCAAGATAAATCTCACTTGCTGTCTCAAAGTATCTGGAGATATTTATACTGACATCCTCCCGTCTCCGTGCAAGATGGTTCTGGAATTGCTCATTTGAGTATTTTGAACAGCTATACTTGATTCTAGAGAAAACGTCTGGGCATGTCAAGTTTAAGGTTCTTATACTCCATCCAAGTTCTCTTTGGTACGTTACTCTGTCGTGTCTGTCAGGAGGCATGAGACTTGAACCTGAAGGCAGAAGATTCTCAAGTTCAAATCCAGTCGAATGATCTTCAATTCGAGGGTTATCCCAACTGCCAAATCCAAATCGACGAGCTGAAAGACATACTTTTTCTACTCCACTACTTGATAGCCATTCAGAGCTTCCAGTCAGAATCTAGACCGCACCTAATCACTTGTCAAACGAACTGCTCAGTGCCCAATAGGCTATTCCTGACACAAAGATCTTCAAATCTCGGAGTCCACATGACAAGAGAATTAAGCCGCCTAGTAGCAAGCCCACTTGCTTCACCTCCAGCATCAAGTTCTCTCATGTCAGCAGTGATCTCAGACTAACATGTCCTGGTTCCACTTGCTCTGTTGTAAAATATGACTTCCTGGGCTGACATGTCGTAGCTTCGTGCGAAAGTTTGCTGACTCTCGCTTCCTCTCAAAATCCCTCTAGAAGTGTAGGTTTGCAAATCTGGGCTCAGCCTACATAACTCTTTCAACTGCTTTTAAGTTCTCCGCCAGTGGAGAAAACTTCATGTCTTTTGTTAAAGATTTACGATCCTGTTTACTTGGCTGCCTGACTACGCCTCTATCAAGGGTGGGAGTACTTTCTTAACGCACCACAGTTCATAAGAACAGTTCCATTCTGGACATACCTGGAGATTTTGGATTCCTTGCTGTAGCTGTTGTAAAATGCGTCCTCTGCATATCACATGGACTCTTTAACCTACGGGTGCGGAAACTCACCATCTCAACCTATCTTTTAAATTTTTCCATTGTTCCCCTTATTTTTCACGGGTTTATTTGCTCTGAATATCATGAAATGCGATGTACTTCTGAGAACAATCTTGTCCTCGTTGGCAAATCAATATCTGGCATTCAGAGTTAATTTGATAGCTAATTCATGAGTCCAAGTTTATACGTAGTTGGATTGGATTGTTTGATACTAAGTACATGTGGACTGCTAAGCTCAAAGATGCTCGTCCCAAAACGGGCGTTTTAAAGAGAAAGTCAATATCTTCAGATGAGTTGTTATCCAAAGTGCGTATGATTGCCATTCGTTTACAGGGATCTATGCGTTGGTCAGAAGTATTTTCTACCTTGGGTTTCTGAGAAGCGCGAAAGTCAATCCATCATGAGTGCAGACCCCTACTTCCCAAAATTCACCTTGTTATATTTTTCAGTCAAAAACAGAAACAGAACTTAGGGAGAGAGATGATGGAAAAAACCACGTCATAAACATGTGAGAACAGAAGAGCAGTTACAACTTTTACATCCTGTTCATACGAGGGGTTCATATTGAATGAGGGTCTAAACATATGCTTGTCATATGTATAATGACATTCTAACCTCTTCAAATTCCTAATATGTCAAGATGCCAGAACGAAGACCTTTTACCATGCACTCCTCGCACACCCATGCATGCCCACCTAATTCTAGTCTCACGTATTTCACCTGATACAACTTGAAGATGGCCGAATACCTATCTTGAAGCTGAGGGGTAAGAGTTTGCTGAATCCTCAACCATGCTTCTCTCAGCTCCTTACTGTCCCCACCTTTTAGAAATGCCCTACGATCATGATCGCTGAGACCATCTAATTCAACAATATCAGATTTGAAGTCTTCCCAGTCCGGAATCGCTTGGCCTAACCCAAGAGTCACATCTAGTCCAGCCTTTGCAGCATAATACATGACTTTGAAAGAGATTTTAATAGTTTTTCCAATCCAGCCGCAATTCTCCCCATCCAAGCGTACCTTCAAACCTTCTTGATCTTGCACCCTATGAAATCCAGTCACCGACTCACACATCAAGTGTAATCGAACTGTTATTCCTACATGCAGAACTGCGCTCATCCTACAGAAAATGCCAACATCGTCCGTAACGTAAGGTCGCTTGGGAAATCTTGCCTGCCGAAGAGATTGAGAATACCCATTGATGTTGTCCACTTCAGACATGAAAGCACTCATTGTTGGCTGCAGTTTTCGTTGCAACAAGAGTATCTGTTCCATCTTAATATCCAATCTCTGCACAATGTTCTCCACTGATCTCAACCTCTCATCCAAACCATGAAACATTTGTAGTATCTGGTCTATCTTGTTCTCAACTCCCGAACAAGTATCTACACTTGTGCTGGCCTGACTTATGAATGAAGTTGGATTGGAGTCTTTCATATGAGGAAGATTTGAATCACTAACCATGTTCTCATTTGCAAGGTAAATATGATCCAAATCATTCTTCACTTTGTTTGAAGCTTGCCTCAATGACTCCAATTGTTGCATTTGCTTATCTTGGATCTCATTCACAACCACTTCCACATCGCTCTCCCATAGCAAGTCCCTAGCTCTTTCAAAGACAACCTCTGTTGTGTGACCTTGAATCGGAGGCCAACCGTGCTCATAGTTGAACAACTCTTCCTCCTTTTCCAAGTGTGACTTATCCAACGGAATATCCTCAAGTTTGTCTTTGATGCTACAAATGAATTCAGATTTGAGCTCCTCAATCAGAATCGCCCCTCTTAGATGACATGGAATCAGCATCTCCACGCAAAGTGTTTGGATCACACCAAGCACTAACGCCACCCCGGGACAGCCTTTGGGTGATGCGCAAAATGATATCAACTCTTGGACGACATGCTTCACCAGGTATTTCAGAGCCCCCTCCCGTGACTTATGCTTCGAGCATAACATCAAAACATCCACGTATTTGTGGGACGTTCCTTGCTGGACATAAATCTGATGTCCATCGAGGAAAAGTCCCAAATAGTGTCGAGAGCAGGTCACATTCTCCTTGGAAACATGCATCTCCGATATCAATTTGCGTCTCATGAACATCTACAATGATATAAAACTTGGTAAATAGTGAGTAATTCATTCCAAAAATTGAATTGAATTTAACATATGAAACTAGATCAATCCATTCAGTTTACACAAATTACAATCAGAACTTAACGCATTCAATCTTCTCACAGTTTATATGAAATCATGATTCAACCTCACCTGAAAGCATGGAAAGAAAGCAGCAGTCAGCGACATTGTTCTTCCATCTTGGCATAGAATTCGGATGCCCACAAACAGTGAAGTCTTGCTCCTAGTTCTCCAAGCCATCGACTCCACGTGCGCTCCTTGTTGATAGTTCTGTTCTTCCATGCTTGCATGCTCAGGTATGAAGGAGGGAATGAAATACTGAGAAGTATCTTCGAGCTTGAAACACAAATCCAAATTGATAAGGATGTTTTCAAGCATCTCTCTGTCCACACCTTTCTGTTCGCGAGGTTGCTTTCGCAGAAACTCCTCTACCAACCGAGCAAAAACACTCTCACTCACAAATCCGTTCTTGCTTGTGTATGAGTTCGGTGACATGGTTTTGTCTGAAGACCCGGACTCTTGAGCTTGAAAGTCTTGACCTAGAGCTACTAGCTCACCCAATAATATATTGGTGAGCCAGTTTGGATTTATGATGATGTAATCAAGGTTGCGAATATAGACGATGGACCCTACGTCATTCAAATAGGATAATATGGAATTCATTAAACTTGAATGATCAACAGTAAGAGCAGAAGATGATGGAATAAACTGAGCCAAGCTGGAGTCACAAAAGTTTTGAAACTCTTGGAATGACCAAAGAGGGCAACTTCTATTCTCTTTGGTGCTTGTAATCAAGAGGGAAGAGAGTTGAGTACACAATTGGGGAACTCGTGGAGATTTTTCACTCAACAACTTCTTGAAGATCTCAAAAATGTGATTCTTGAGAGGAACAACTTGCTTTTTCTTCCTAGCATCTACATGAAAACATTCTTGAATAGGGTGGAGATCCACAAATTTTGCAAATCTTTTGATGAGCTTGCTCACTATTGAGTTAGCCCATGTCAAAGAGCTAGATTTGGCTTTATCCTTGTGTGATATCACAACAAGAACTTGTGGACGATTATGTCCCGTAATCCTAGAGTTGGATGTGATGAAACTCAACCATTCTTCCAACTCTGTTAGAAAACAAGTTTCTGATTTGTCTAAAGATGTTTTTTCACAGAAGTGGCTGTACACAAATAGAAAAATACAAAAGTTGCTTGTTTGAGGGAAAAGTACACTTTGAAGGGTACGAAAGACTCTTTGTCCTGCCAGATCCCAGATTGAAATTTGACCTTTGTCATTATTTTGCAAGAACTCCACCTCAATGCCTCTCGTTCTCCACAACTCGTCCCATTTGTTCCCAAGCCAACTTTTGCCTTGAACTATCCTCATCAAGGTTTGACGCAATTTGGTCTTGCCTGGAAAATTGAACAAACAGAATCATACCAAATACAATTTGTTACTTTAGATGTTTTTACGTATTAAATAATATCATAGTTTTTAATCATATGAGTAAAATATTCTTAACAAATTATTAGTATTCATTTATAGTATGATAACTTGCTACAGCGGAAGTGGTAGTACAATTTAAATGACAAAAAAATACAAATTTGAAGACTATGTCTAAAATTACTGGAAATCTTGAACAAGACACTATATTTATAATTCAATTTATTTGGATATAATTTTTCTCTTTCTTCCCACTTGAAACAGAACAAAACAGAATTTTTCACAATTGCATATACATCTAGAGATAAAGAATAAACTTGACGGATATAAGTTTAATTTTTGAGAAGTAAAAACGTTAGATTGCTAATTTGCACGCATGGAGAAAAAAATTGAGAACTGACGGAGCAACTTACCTGCTCTAGGAGAGCCGCATAAAAAGAGTCGACCTGCTTTTGCATCTCCAAATGTTAATTTGGCTTCTCTTAAGACTGCCATGTAGACGGCCCGCTTCTCGTTCTGCTTTAGTGACTCTTGAATCTGCGCCGCCTTTCCGTCCTTATGCCATGAGGTGTGTGAGACATCTATTTCCTCCATAGTCAAGTTGACTTGGAGTAGCCCCATCAGGTCCCTAAACATCTCTTCGTGGAGTTCAGAACTAGATAAATCCAAGTGAGTGAGACTTGTGTTCTCTCGCAAGCACGAAAGCAGATCCTTCCATATTCCCTTCCAAACATCGTCGCTTTTAACTGTTACTACCAGTCTCTTCAGGACGGAAGTTTCTCCACTTTGGCCAATCATCGGGAGGATACTTTCCGGTCTATCTTGGTTGCTACCCGAAGTGGGACAATGCATCCCCGTTAGACTGAAAGATGTCAGAGATTTGATATCCCCACGCAGTACCCTACCTAATAGGTTTAATGATAACATCCAGTGACGGTCATTCGGGACTCCAAAGCTGAGTTCAAGCTCCAATTTGGGGTCCTTGACATCGGAGCTGGCACCACACACAAGAGCTTCTATTGACTGCCAGTAATCTCTCACAGAATCGAAATAAAACCTTACAAGAAGATTCGTTGCTATAGCATTGTCACGTATGACTTCGCCGAGCTGGTGCCATTCCTCACGACTCATCCGCGAGTCATCCAAGATCACTTTCAATGATGGGTTGGAAGTAAGAAGCTCCCTTAAACAGCCTCCGAGTTTATGCAAATTCCTCAGCCAAAGACTTTCAATGGATCGGTTGCCATCATCTCCAGCGAAAGCTTTCAGCAACAAGGCCGCTCCCCAGTCGACCCTCTCTAATCCCAAACCTTTCAGAGAGGAGCTCCGGATCAAAGCCTGGGACAGGATTCCAACGGTCTCCTCCTCCATGGCGTCTATAAAGCCTAAATGCAACCATTCTAATCGAGTAGCACTGTTGATAATGTCAGCCACATGCTTCACCGCACTCGAGTCCTCGCACGCGCCCGATAGTGTTAAAGACTTGAGGTTAGATTCAGAATTTCCTCGCAGTCCTGAGGCGAGATTCAAGAAACATCTGGCACTCAATCTGTTGTACATTATTCTCAAATCTGCTACGCCAGAGGAATTCAGAAGTTGCCCCAGCTGTGAACACAAGTTCTCCACTTCCGCATCTGAATTCCATTTCAAAGTATGAACGAGTATACTATCGGTGCTATACCTGAATCCTCTCAAAACTATTTCCCACTCGCTAGCGGTCAACCTCGATATATTTCCGCCACAAATTTCATTTACATTCAGATGCTGAAGGGTGTTGCAATTGCCGATTGCCTCCAGCACTCGAAGGCGCACTTTGCTTCGCCACCCTCTGATATTCGAGAGAGATGCACGCTTCGGATAGAAATCCCGAAACTCTGGCACCCATAATTCGGGAAACGACTCTATAGGCTCGTCATTTCCTTCCAGACGCCGTAGAAGGTCCTGGACAGCGGAAGGAAACTCCGGTTCCTCGTCCGATGAGTCCATTCCCTGGAAAGCGGAGGGAAGCTCCGGTTCCTCGTCCGAAGAGTCCATTCCCTGGAAAGCGGAGGAAAGCTCCGGTTCCTCGTCCGAAGAGTCCATTCCCTGGAAAGCGGAGGAAAGCTCCGGTTCCTCGTCCGCAAAGTCAAATCCCATACGCCGTAGAAGGTCCTGGAAAGCGGAACGACACTGCGGTTCCTCGTCCGCAGAGTCCATTCCCTGGACAGCGGAGGAAAGCTCCGGTTCCTCGTCCGCAGAGTCAAATCCCAGACGCCATATAGGGTCCATAGGGTCGATTCTCACCACCATAGAGACAAGTCCAGCAGCGTGACTCTCGATAGACGCTCCTGCACTTTCCATTCTCTCCTCAACTCTCACACGGGAAGACACGTTTACTGCTTGGCATGCGCGGGTGAAATGTAACCGAGACTTCAAGAGTCCCTCTCCTCGATCCGCAACCCCGGCTCTCCCGAATAAAACTTTACTTCTCGTGTGAATGCTGGAGGAGGTCACTCTGCATGAGTAGCAACACAGAGATTAATCTAACTGTGCACAGAATCAGATCAAAAGCAATCATCACAAACACAGGAACATTGTGGAAAGTGGATGCAGGAGTTTGCTGGAACTCAATACATGACACTACCAACTATCTGAAACTAAATAAACTCAAAGAACCAAGATTCCGGTTTCACAAAAAAACAGATAGCGTGTGCATCTGTGAAGAACGCAAACCTATTGTGAACTCGAAAAGAGAGAAGCGTTTGATATATATTGGTGATCGAACTGGGTGTACAACCTGATAGCTTTGCAGATGCTAAGTCACTCTGCATGTGCCAATTCTCCCCTTCGCCACACTGCCTTGAAATGGAACGAATTATTGCAAACTCATCGTTGGACAGTCCGTTGGATAAACTGGGGACCAAACTGGGTGTACAAGCTGATAGCTCTGCATATGAATCCTAAATCCAAAAGACTGGTTTGTAGCAACAATGGTGCGATGTGGACGCAGAATTCCAAAGAATGCATGGAAGCGCAGATTTCTCAGATGTGAAGTACTTTGAGTGGTGTAAAACTGCATGTACAATTGGAGAATGCGAATTTAGCTGTATCAAGACCTCGGAAGAAAGACTCTAGTATGGGTAGGGCGTGGAAAATACATGCAGCGTCATTCAATCAGATCTTCTCATTGAAGTGCGTGAGTGGTCGAGGTAACGACAACATGAGAACACAACAAGCTACTTCCTCTATACTCGGTGTAATTGGAAATCGGTCTAAGAAGGTGGGTATAGATCTTGACTTTGTTGTGCAAGCGAAAAGGAAACGTGGGCCAATGCATCAGTGTGCTGATACACTCGATGTCTTTACGCTGACAACGGAGAATCCAAAGTTCGTTTTCATAAAATCATTTTCCTGACAAATGACAGGCACATGGGTAGTCAGCTCGGCGGACAAAGCCTGTTGTGCGTTTTTCGTGTTTTGAAAATCGGTACAGTTGGCTATCGTAACTCGTAGGGTCGAAACAAAATTATCAACTTTTTGGGAGTTTTCGAAGCATAATGTCGAATTGAGAATTGAGAACGGAGAAGAAGAGTATTCGAGGTTATTAACTGGTGGTTTGTTTTTCTTCTAGCTCAACTCTCGAGATTCCATCGACTCTATTCAGTGTACAAATAACCGTTCCACCTTGCAACGCACTTGAGCCCTGCCTAACAAAACGCTACCTATGCAGGAGGTTTTGGGTGCTGTGTCGTCCAGCTGCTGCATTACACGTTCACCAGCTAATTCGGGGTCCAAAGGATACTTCTTTGCCTTTCCAGGCACTACGTGCTTCTTTGGCTTTACGCGGGTCTCCGGGAATCGCTACGAGGAAAAGAAATCCAGGAATGAGTCAGAGTCCAGCACTGTTTTCGCTTCATGCACTAGTATTCAGAGCCGTGGTGACTCATATGCAACTCTAGTTGTGGGTGCGCCACCTGATGGAAAGTATCTTGCACTCTCACTGATGACACAAGTACTCTCTTGCACTGACTCTTTGTGTAAGGTCTTCTATTCCATTCTTTATTTCTCATTGCTCCACAAAAAATGTGATATTTAAAAATTTGTCCCATCTTAAACTAGAAATTATTTAATACTGCATCTCACTCCCGGCAGGTATTAACTTACACTGGTTCATTGTCCACTGAAGAAAGTGAAGATGCTGGGCTGGACACTTTTGATCTTTTTTGTGGGACCTTAGTTGTTGAAGAGTACAATGACTCGAATGCAGAGTCCATCAGAATCATGCCACCCATTTCTCTGTTTTTCGAGCCAACCCTGTCATCTGTTGAATATTTCAGCCCTGATTCTTCTTTCTTGCTTCGGCTTCTTGACTGCACCTGGTGTCGAAAAAAGATACGTTGAACCTAGAATCAGGTATATACCCTTTCATGATTCCTCACTCTGTATGCAGGCAGTGACGCCGACGTGGTGAAGCTTGAGTTACGTAGTTTGTTCTGATACTATGCAATTCTTAGACAGTCACACCATTTTTCAAGACCATCAGCGCCTTCGAGACTGCTTTTTAGGCCCGATTTCCACGGATCTACGAAGCAGGTGGGCCGGTCGGAGTACGGTTGATTATTACGGAGCTGCTGGGGTCCAGGAAAAGGAAATTCGAATCGGACCTGACGGCCGTCTTGATGCTTGTTCTCAGGAAGAATATTGTTCACCATGTGGGTATAAGTACAGCGCTTTGGCAGTGCTGAATTCGATAGAATAATGTCTCGAAAGTGTCTCGTTGTTACATTGAGAAAGCGGTTTTCCATAAAGCTCCCTGGAGATTCCATTGACTCCATTCAGTGTACAAATAAGCGTTCCACCTGGCAACGCTCGGTAGAACGCTGCGAGGAAAAGAAATCCAGGAACGAGGAAGAGTCCAGCACTCTTTTCGCTTCATGCAGTAGTATTCAGAGTTGTGGTGACTCATATGCAACTTTAGTTAACGGTGCGCCACCTAGACAGGTCTGAGTACCTCGGCCTTCCCAAATCTTAACTTCATAAACCGGGTGAAGATTATCGCGACAGTTTCTCATTAGCCATGGACCGCAATTTCCAGACTGTTGCGGACCATGTCCCGTTGTCATTTCGTTCCCTGGACTTCTAAAGAAATAGTCCATCCTTTTACAAGAGTAGCCAATTAGTTCTTGAAGGTCGAATTACAAGACCATAGCTTTCTTTCTGCTTGTCTAGTTGTCTTAATTTACGCAAGCCACTCAAAACTACCGCCCACTCGCTAGCCGATAACCTCCATATATCTCCTCCAAAAATATCTTGTACGCCTAGATATTCAAAGGTGTTGCACCTGCCGATTGCCTTCAGCACTCGAAGGCGCACTTGGTTTCGCCACCCTACGTTCGTTGAGAGCGATGCATGTTTCCGGAAAATTTCTCGAAATTCTTGCCGGATTATTTTGGGAAGCCACCGTTAACAGACTTCCAGCTGCCGTAGAAGGTTCTGGACAGCGGAAGGAAGCTCCGGTTCCTCGTCTCCGGAGTCCATTCTCCGTGTCGCAAGTTCAGCATCGTCAAGGACGATGGACGCACCTGCACGTTCGATTGTCTCTTCCCTTGTCAGTAGGATTGTAGGCAGAGCAAAATATTTTGAGGCATGCCATGCCCCTCTTTCAACGTGAAAAGGCATGCCCCCCATGCCTTTTGGGTATGCCTCAAAAGTTCTAAATTCTAGAAAGTTTCAAATAAAAAAAAACTGAGAATTTATCAAATAATTAATTGGGTTCTTTGCAGTCTGATGTAAGATGTTTTAATTTTCTAAAAGTCTCATGATTTGAAGTTTAATATTGAAGTAAAAATAAGTGTTAATTTTTAGTACCAAAGAAAAGCCAATGTTCATTTTTTTTGTATATCGTATTCATGTAACATTTGTTACACAGTTTGCAATTCGAGTCTCCTATTTGTTGATTTTTATCTAAACATCTCAAAGCAAAAAAAATGATATGATTTGTTTCAAACAAGACAGTTATTCCATGAAAGTGTCAATTTTAGGATTCTCATAAGATTTCTTAATTTCTTCAAAAGATTTATCTCTTCATCTCCTCGCTTGTTTCAGCTTTTGAATAGTACAACTATACTAATAAATTAAAACGGTAACCAGTCATAACAAAGATAGTGACTGAATGCCAAGTTCCTCGCTCACTCAGGTTCGAATGGATACAACTGTTTGTGGGGTCTTATGCAAACAGACAAGAGTACAAGCGACTTGGTTCTGAAAGTACTTAATGACTTTTTATTCTTTCATAACCCAGACCATTCAATTTGGTACGTTTAAATATCTAGGATTATGCACCGGTATACATTTACATGGCTTTAAGTGTAAGAGAGATTTACAATTTGTTTACTAAAGTATGTATTTGACACACAATTATTGCATGCACACTTTCCAGATAGATGAACAGAAATCTCTCTCGCTCACACAAGTTTTACAGGTGGAAAGTATCTTGCACTCTCACTGATGACACAAGGACTCTCTTGCACTGACTCTTAGTGTAAACTCTTCTAGGAATTGCACATTTCATTTTTGATTTCTCATTGCTACACAAATTGTAATATATCTAAAAGTTTGTCCCATCTTAAACTAGAAATAATTTAGTACTACATCTCACTCCTGGCAAGGATTAAACTTACACCAGCTCACTCTCCACTCAAGAAAGTCAAGATAAAATGGTAAATGGTAAAAGATGCTGGGCAAGACATTTTGATTTTTGTGTGTAACCTTAGTTGTTGAAGATTACAATCATGTGATCAATCAGCAGAGTCCATCACAATCATGTCATCGCCTTCTCTGCTTTTTGAACATGCATTTCAACCCAACCTTGTCATCAGTTGAATATTTCAGCCCTTGGGCTTCTTGACTGCACCTGGTGTTGACAAAAGAGACGTTGAACCTAGAATCAGGTATATACCCTTTCATGATTCCTCAATCTGTCCGCATGCAATGACACCGACCTGGTGAAAGTGAAGTTACTTAGTATGTTCTGATATTATGCAATGACTGCCTACGCAGTCACACCATTTTTCAAGACCATGAGCGCCTTCGAGACTGCTTTTCAGGTCCGATTTCCACGGATCTACGAAGCAGGTGGGCCGGTTGGAGTACGGTTGATTATTACGGAGCTGCTGGGGTCCAGGTAAAGGAAATCGAATCGGACCTGACGGCCGTCTTGATGCTTGTTCTCAAGAAGAATATTGTTCACCATGTGGGTATAAGTACAGCGCTCTGAGAGTGCTGAATTCGAGAGAATAATGTCTCGAAAGTGTCTCGTTGTTACATTGAGAAAGCGGTTTTCCATACAGCACCCTGGAGATTCCATTGACTCTATTCAGGGTAGAAATAAGCGTTTCACCTTGCAACGCACGGATCTCCGGGAAGCGCTGCGAGTAAAATCCAGGAACGAGGAAGAGTCCAGCACTCTTTTCGCTTTATGCAGTAGTATTCAGAGTTGTGGTGGCGCACCTCAACTTTAGTTGAGGTGCGCCACCAACACAGTTCTGAGTACCTCGTCTTGCTCAAATCTGAATTTCATAAACCGGGTGAAGATTATCGCGACACTTTCCATTAACCATGGACCGCAATTTCCAAGACTGTTGCGGACCATGTCCGGTGTCAAGGTGTCAGTTCGTTACCTAGACTATCTTTTAGAATAGTAGCCAAATAGTCTGTAAGGCCGAATTACAAGACGATGGCTTTCTTTCTGCTTGTCTAGATTATTTCCAAATTTTTTTATCTGAATTTGGACGATGAAATTATCCCTGGCCTAAAACTGAAACTCAAATGAACATTTACCACTCTGCACTAAGTTGCACTGGCAACGTGACTCGCACGCCATTTCTATAGAATTTCAGGGGATCAGCGCGCGCAAAATGTGCAAATGGACATTGAGCACAAAGCTGGATGAGGCGATAGACTGTGACAATTTAGCTACATTTTCCAAAGACAACCGGAGTCTGAAGACTCTGTTGCGCTTTTCTTCCCTGCTCCAATTCGACTGCCGGTTGCAATTGCCAGCACGAAGCTTCACTTAAAAACAGACATCTTTTATCTGCAGTGCCTGTCTTCAGGGAAGGTTTCCAGGAAAGCCCATCAGACCCAACCCTGTCCTTAGAAGTGGATACTTCCCATGATCCAATGTCTCAGTGTCGATAAAGGATCCAAAATCAGTGTAGATAAACACTGATATGTAGATCTGCACCACGTTGGCATGCACGCCCGATTCCAAAGAATTTGCGAGGATCAGCCAGCAAAATGTTCGTCAATGTATCCGATGAAAGACTTTCCCGCACATGTGAGATTTGATGGATTTCTACTACTGCAGCCTGGAGATCAATCCCTTCTGAGCTAACTCCCTTGATCGTATAATCTACGGCAGAAAACCACGCAGCAAGTCAATTTGCTGGAAGATTCTCTGTTACTGAACGTCCACACGGCAGTCCAAGAGTAGGCTCCACTTCGCCTCTGCATTTCGGAGCTTGTATGTATTAACGTTTATCTTAGAATTGAAACTACAGACACTTGGCACTTGAAGAAGCTGGAACAAGATCAAGATGGACCTACTTCGAGACATTTGCATGTTCATTCAAATCAACTAGTACGCGCAACCGACTTCAGCAAACGGCTCACGCTAGTACGCGCAAGGTTGAGCGGTTCGTGAATTTCTATATGCATATCAATTTAGGAGAGTTTTTTCCTCGCGATGATCGAATGATGAGAGAAAAATTAAGCCATGGATTATTTAGATTTCTCCTGGTACGCTCTGATGCACAAATTATCCCAAAATATCCTTTTCAGCGTCAGTGGAAGTGCGAAATGACAAGGTCACCACTACTGTCCCAAAGCATGATCATCGATCATCGATAACCATCAGCTCCTTTACAGGAGTTCCATGAAACTTCAAAATTCATGTCCGTAGAAAATTCATGTTCTATCAACTGAATTTCCCGAAGATCCCAAGTTACTACAAGGTAGACGTATTGAATGTTTCTGAAGCAAGTGAGTTGGCGGGTATATGGGGATATTCTGACTGAATAACATCATGACCTGCGTTATGTCGACTGGTACACTGTAAGAAGCTGTGCCAGAAGTACGGATGTCCTGCGAGCGCGTTGCTTCAAATAATCTTCCAACCATCCAAGTGGACTGGACTTACTGACGTTCAGTAGACTATGGAACAGGCATACAGCGAATCAGCACATGCGTATGGAAGTTAAGCACAGGGTGTAGGCATATGCCTGTATGTCGAACAGTATTTTAAGCTCTGGATCAAACCACTTGGGAGCTCACGCACACAAACTAGAAGAAACCGACATATGATGTCCACTAAATCAAAGTGTTTCAGCATATTACAAATATTTTCTAATTTTTGTGAATAAATTTTTCAAAATTAATAAATTATTGTGAAATATGAGCTACAATATATGATTAATTTTACTGTACTCTTTGCAACAAGTATTAATCTTACTATAATTATATATATATATATATATATATCATTATTATTTGTATGTATATATATCATTTTGTGTCAAATTGTACTATTCAACTTTTTAAATTCAAAAAGAACTCATACTTTTGGATGAAGAAATAATTTTTAACAAATTTTGACTAATCTTTTACAAATGATACATAGTTTATCCAAAAAGTGAAAATTTTGGATAAAATCTTTAAACGTGACTATGTATATACTCAAATAAATTTTTGTAAATATAAAATTCAAAATAAAGAGCTTTTTTATATATATTGTTCATAATACAATGTTTACAACATTTGAACCCATGTCAAACAACTTTACATATGTCGAATAACTACCTACTATTTTCATGTAATGTCAAGTGTTTATTCTTCATATGGTCCACACTAAAATGTCATACAAATGTCATGTGAATTCAAAATTCAGTAACATGTATGTCATCTTGAAACTCCACTCAATACTTTTAAATCGAATAAACTAGAGTGATAAGATTTTCTCTTTTACCATATAGAATATTTACGTCAATCAATATAAGTTTGACTTTATCAAACAATATAATTTTTTTCAATTTCATAACTTTGATTTCCTAATCTCTATCATTATTCATCAAAATTGATTAATTTTATACTTTATGTAAATAATGTGACAAAAAGAAGCATTCTCCAGAATTCATATATCTTTAAATTCTTTTCTAAATTTCATAAGATTTAAATTTGGCATTGTTATACATTTGATGAAGTTAACTCTGATTAAGGAGTAATTTCATGTGTAACTATTTATAGCTGAAATTGATCATCGGTGTTGACTATATGTATCCAGGCTCTGTGTATTACTAGATTGAACGCATAGTATAATATCACAATGTCTTACTCCCGTAGTCGTAGCCCATGAAGATGAACCATATTATTTTCTATATCTTGTGTTGATGGCTTTATAGACAAAATACTATCACTAACTTTAGTGTTCAAACATGGACATTTTTGCCACATTTCAGATAGATTATCTTTTCTTCCTTCAGTACAACATCAAACTAGTTGTTAATACTTTTGGCTCCTTGTATTATACAACAACAATGCTAGACACAATTCTATCGAGCTTTCTTGTGAAAATATCAAACTTTTTTGCATGACCTTCTCATCAAATTTCTACATTTTCTTCATTAAATTGTTTCTTTTGAATTAATGTTGTAGTAGAGCAAGACATAAATCCATTCACTTTTCATGAAAAACAAGCTCTCAGCAATTTCTTCAACAATCTTCATTTTATGCTCAATATCTACTACTTTGACAACTTATATGCATGTATTCACATTAATAGCTTTGATAGTGTCCACAACGATTGCGGCTAGAGCCGTTACAGATTCTTCAATGGCAGCGTCATGTTCAGATGCAGTTGCAAGTGTGTTAGGTGTAGTTGCAAGTATTTTTGTTGTCACTAGCTTGACAAGTTCAGTTGCAGAGTCTTTAACAACTTTGATTGACTCTATCGGTGCAAATGTAGTACTTGCTTCTGCTTTTTCCGCCCTAGTAGTTGTTGTTGTTATGCTTTCCTATTCACCATGCCAAATCATGACCTAGCTGCTGGCTCATCATACTCTTTCTTGGTTTTTTTGCAATGACGTAACCTACTTTGAATCTTCTTCTTTACTTGATTTTATCCCTTTTTCATACTCTTTTGAATCTCTTGTATTACCTAATTCTATAGCTTTCTTCGACTCTAAAGAATTTTCAAGATTAGTGTTACGTCTATGTAGGAGATTTGAACTCGATCACCACGTGTCGGTGATATTTCAACATTTCCATCACCATTCTTTTACTTCCTTCTCCCTCTTTTGCCTCTTCTATGTAACACTAGAGTTTAGATTGAACCTCACTCAAAGATGAATACATAAATTATGAAGATGAGAGATATCAACAATGGTTTAACTTTCCATTATATAGCTTTTACCAACAAGTACAATAAGAGAAGATCTCATATCCATCTTTTAATCCCTTATAGTGAATTGGAGACATGGCGGAAATACCTAATGAGCACATAAATTGTTCAGATGTCGCTCCCAACTAGCACATTCAATCCTTACCTAACAAGCACATGGATTGATGACGTGTCGTTCTCAACTAACATAATCAACTAGCATACGGATTGCTGACGTGACACTATAGATATTCTACTATCATCTACTCTACTCAATCTTGAATTGAGGAGATAGATGATGTAATCTCTACTTTAGTTCTAACTAAAAAAAATGATTACGCTCAATCATAAATGTCACTTCTCCGCTTTGAAAGTTTTATTGTAGCATTATAGTCTTCATTTTACTCTCTTGATTGATGGATGAGTATGTTGTAACATTCTTCGCGAACTAATATTTTTTCTTTAAGTTTTTTTTGTCTTTGCAACATAGCTTATCTTTACATACCTCTACGTACTTGTCGGCTTCATAAGTACGTCTAGCTTGATAATAAGATTCAACAGTAGTTTTATCATGTTTAAAGTCTACAACTACTTTTTCATCTCTTTGTTTGATTTTTACGGTAGCTTCACGCTCACTACTCCTATCAACTAACTACTGATTGTTTTGTACCTGTACCAATCTTTTAAATTCCAAGTCTCTCATAGCTCTAGTTTTCTCCCTACGCAATGAATATAAATGCATTTTTGCTTTGCCTTGTAGTTTTTTGCTCACTTTACCACTTGTTGTAGATAAATTATCTATAACTGGTTTGTTTCACATAACTTTCACCAAGAGTGCGGATTTTCAAATAGTGCATTAGCTTGAATACCATATTCTTTGTTATGACAAATTTAACTGTGTCATACATTTGTAACGCAATTGCCAAAAGACATGTTGCATAAGATTTCAACATCTCACAAACTATCACTTTCAAATATTTTTTTGTTGAAAATCATCAAACTCCTTTCTATGTAAATTTCATATTACATATCACATGAATTAGATCTTTTTATGATCCATTGTTTGATACTAACAAGTACTTAATGCTCAAAAAACCTGAGTATACTACACATGCATATATATCAAGCAAGAAAAAAAAATAAAAGTAATCTGGTAGCAACCACGCAAACACGTATTGAATGTTTTCCAGTACATCAAATTTTTTGAAGATAACAGTTTAAAAATATTGTCATATTCTGGGATTATATTCACAAGGCGATCAATTGTATGAAAGAAAAGATAGTCGTAAGTGAATAAATATCATGTTGACTTCTTATATTTCAATTCTTCTTGCTTCAAAATTGTTGCCAACAAATGAAGCAGACAAAGCTTGAGACAATGGCGAGTACTACTTATCCGCCTCATCAAACTCCGCGCTCCTTGTGCACTACAATCTGGGTCACACTATCACTAGCCTCGTGGATTGATTGTTTTTCGTAGATGAAATATTTTGATGATTGTAGCTAAAAAAAATGTCATTTTTCAAAATATATTCACAAGGCGGCCAATTTTATGAGAGTAACGGTAATTGCTCGTGAATGGATGTCTTGTTGCCTGCTTGTAACACAATTCTTTTAACTAAAAATTGTCGTCAATGAATGAAGCAAATAAGGCTTGCAATCATTGCAATGAATACATATTTGTCTCATCATCTCTACGTCTTCTGCATTACATGCTCGCTCTCTACTGCTAGTTCCACAGATTGAATGTCCCCTGAAAACAAGAAATTTTGAGTATAGTGCTTCAAAAAAGTCGTCATTTTCCAAACTGTACTCACAAGGCGATCAATCGTATGAGAGCAACGGTACTTTTTTCTTAATATATCCCCCGTTGCTTGCTTTATGTAAAAATATTGTGATCAATGAGTGAAGCATAGAAGTCTCGAAAGCATGACGACTATACTCTATCCGCCACATCAAACTCCGTGCCTTGTGCACTATATACTTGCTTCTACTACCACTTGCTCCGACGACAAAGGTTTGCTTCAAATGTGGGCACATAATTGTACTCACATAGCTCCAAAAAATGTAACATTTAATATAAAAATTTGCAAATTTTCAAAACTTAATTCAAAATTTTTTAAATAGTTTTTTTTTCTAACATTCTTCTTATTTTCTGATTTTCCAATTTTTTTTAAAAAACAAAATATTTCATTAAATATAGTACATGAACATAAAATTATATTTAAAACATTTTATTTTGATGCTAGATTAATCTAATGCCAACGATGAAAACTTAAAATTATAATCTTGCTATAATTTATTTTTAATTAATTTTTGTTACCTATTGTGTCTTGTCTATGGTGTCTATTTATTGATTTTTTAATCATAATTAAATTTCAATATAAATACATATATATATATGTTTTTTAATTATTCATGAAAAATGAAATAATTTTCTAAAATAAAAATATTTAAGAGAATTTTTTTTCATTTGTTTGAACACATCCAATAATTTTTTTCATCTTGCATAAAACACTTTTTTAAATACGTTAAAATTATCATTTAGAAACAAATATAAGTTACACAATTTTTCAAAATTTCAATAATTTAGACTCAAATTTCACAGTGTAAATTTTTTTAAATCAAAAATTGCCAAATTGTTGAATTGTGCTTATTTATTGCTAACTCAAATTTTGAAAAACTATAAATGAAATTGAAGTAAAATAAGCTCTCATTTAGCTTAACATTTTTAAATGTAATTTAAGCTTACTTTTAGAATACGCTTGTATTCATATTGGGTTAAGAATTATAAATTTTGAAGATCAAACTTTGAATTTTTTATTATTTTTTGTAAAATAATAAAAAATTTGACTTTTCAGTGTTTTAACTTTGACATAAATTTTTTCATCAAAAATTTTAACTATAAAATTTCTAGTTTTTTTATAGTAGTTGTTTCAAATTCAATTGTTGAAAGATGAAAATTAATAAATAATAAATAATCTGACATGGACAAAAGAAAAATCTTCACTATCATATCAACAACTAAACTGTGATACAAATTCAATTTTTAACAATAAAACAAGTTTTATCATTTGTGACATAGTCTTATCTTGAAAATGAAATTTAATAAATACTTAAAAGATCATAAACACATCATATGAAAGTTGTATATGCTGATGATAAATAAATAGGCACTTCCTCAAAATTTCAGATATTATGTTATCCATGTTATCATTTCAGCTTCAATTTGAAATATTAACTCCTTGATGCTCTTGACACATCATTTATTCAATATATTAACCACGTTTTAAATTTTAGAAGGTCCAAGACGTATTTCTAAAGACACTTTAAAATTCTGAACATATAGATTTAATCCAGCCATAGACTCCCTCATCCCTATAATCTAAATTTATTATTATGTGTCAGTGTACTCTGAACTTACTATAAAAAAATTCTTGTAATTTCAAATACCAAATAGTAGTGTGATCAAAGGACAACGCTAGCATAGGAAGCAATTTGATAATATCATACAATATAACTAGGATGACGAACTATCCAGCCTTAAGATCTTATGGCTAATCTAATTTCGATCTACGAAGGCTTTGATGTACTTTGTATAATCTCTATCATGACAAAGTTTGCCATCGTCCTGTATGAAATCTCAATCCACAATCGATCAACTGCCTAACATGCAAATATATGAAATCATCATATACTTGCATATTTAAATATATCTCGAGTTCTTGACTCACAAAGCATGGTATATCATATTCCAGAGGCATATTCAGCACATAAAACATAGGCGATTTCAAAAGAAAATAACATATCTAGAATCTACTCTCATGTCAAGTAACCATGTGGCTGTATTTCTCCATGTTTTCAGAAATTTCCAAAACTTAACAAGTTAGGGGTAGTGTGACCGAATATTGTGAGTAAGAATGAAAACCACACATTCTCCTCATGCACGAGGTATCAAAAACACCTGACAATTCACTTCAAATGTGTTTTCTAGAATAAAGATCCCTATCATGATGAGCCAAGTATTCTTCTCGTATTCTTCTCTCTTTAATCAAAACTCTAACTTCCTGTTTATTGTACGTGAGAGTTCTTCGATCGTTCAAATCGTTATCGCAAGTTTTACACCAATGGTAATTTATTTATTGTTGATATAGATTCTTCAGGCTGTTAATAGACTGAAAAACGAGATGTCCTTTTTAAAATATATTTTTTTCAAGCTTGGGTATAATTGACCTCAAAGTTTTGAGTCAAAGATTATCACCAAAGTTCCACAAAACTACAGAAATTATTTTTTTTAAACAGGAAATATAATTTTTATCTTGGGACTTACAATCAAACTAATTAACGTACCTTTCAATTTAGTCCTTACATGTTATTAAATTTTGTTCTTTATTTAATTATAATCTTTATGATATTGTGGTCAGCTGATCATTCTTTTATCATGTACAGATCCCGTTCCACGTATTTTAAGTGATAAAAATGACTCGTGTAAATTATATCCAACCTCTTCAGCCACTTTTTGAGACAGGGTGGGATTTCGTAATAGCGAAGAACACAACGGATAGCAGAACAAGAACCAGATAGAGAATAGTAGTAAAGTACTGTAATTGAGTCATAATTATAATAATAGTCATTCGGTCGATGACTTCAACCGAATGAAATTGTACCAATAAGAAAGAAAACACATAAAGATCGATTGTACTTTGCAGCTGAAGCAGCGACATGAACGACCGTTTATTGTTTACTGTGCAAGAGCATAAGGCCAGCGATTTTCCAACCTGGATTTCCAATCCTTCCTATGGAACCATCTGCGAATTTTCAGTGGCGGCCGGTAAGGCGTACAATCGTGCTGCACACATGCTCATGCAAAAATTCTCCACCAGCACATCGTCAGCGGTGAGAACGAGGCATATGCTTCGAGCTTCGGCTGTAAAATCTGTCTGCTTCACAACCTTCAGCACGAGTGCCTAAATGCCGGACTGCTTGAGCCTCTTCTTGCCCATCGAGTACGAATCTGTGACTTCTCGCCCTATGACTATGCAGCGAGCTAGAGGTGTGTTGTGGAGATACAAGCACAGCGAGTGATTGCCACAGTTGGCCAGCCATTCCTGTCTCGGAGCCCACCTTTGGCAGTCCATATTAATTTGAGTATGAGCAGCAGAGACGTTTTCTGTTTGTAGGAGAAGGTGCAGAGGTAGATGCCATTCAGCTTGATTATATCGTTCGCTCCTGTCAAGATGGGACCATGGTGATAGTCGAGAATGATCGGCTCGGTCGGAACGATCGGATATAGACCACTACCACCATAGCTCCGTGGGCTTCTGTCTTCTATTTCTTGAGGCTCCTGGCGAAAGCAGTTGTGTACGTGTTCACTGGTTCCGGACTTGATTCCATTGAACTCGCTTTCGTTGTACGCAGCAGAGAGGTGAAGACGAATCCCACATAAATCACTATGACCAGCATCCACATGTTTCTGCCCTTGAAAGCCATCGTCGCAAGCTGCAAGCTGCAAAGAGGCGTGTGGTGAGAAACGATGTAAAACCTGGAGAAAGAGATTGGGCAGCGACCAAACGATGAAAGATCGATCGTTCGATGGTTGTGTCAGTCGCGCAGAGGGTTTTAATGACTCGAGCAAACAAGTGTTCAAGCTAGGCATCTTTCAATCATATTCAAGTCCCGCACGCAAAGTGTCATGGACCTCCTACTGTACCCCGAATATGAGGTAGAATATTTGCATGTACACTTGTAATCGGACATGCTGTCTCCATTTCAACAGCCAGGTCCTGGTCGACAATTGAAAACGCAAGAGGTAAGCCAGCTGGAGAAGATGCACCGTGTGAGAAGGGTATGAACGCACCTTCTCTAGGCGGAATCTGCTCGTCCAGCAATGGAAAACGATTATGCACATCATCGTGTCCTGTCAGGCAGAGGAGTTATGCACAGCGACCCACCGGTGACTCCATTTACTCAGAGAAAATGTTCGTGCAAACGTCACTCACTTGGCTCTGTTGTTGCAAGCTTCAACCGACCAACAAATTGCACAGTAGTAGCGACCTGAAGTATGAAAATGATTGAGCCACTCAACAACGTAGTCAGTGGAAGTGGAGTTCATTAGCTCAGTTCTTACGATCTGGATCTCGAAGTTGTCTACCAGAGAATCGATCATAAGTTGACACCAAGACTGCAGAAGTGAGCAACATTTGAAGAGCACGAGGCATATGCAGCACTAGTTTTGCAGGCACTCTCAGATTCAGAGTTGTGGCCAGAGTCCTAACCTCCTCCATCGACTCGAGGTAGGCGGACAGTAGTGCGTTTGACGAGGGGGCAACTTTACTGGATGGAACAGCGTTGAATTTTGGAATTATCTGATTTTTATAGGCGAGCAGTGTAAATAGAAATTGATCATGTTCATGGAACATGTATGCGTAGCGCATGTAAGGAACTGGGTCAAGTGGTTGACAAAAGAGATGTGAAGATCTCATCCTGCAACCACCTGGAGAAATCATTGTTGAAACCAACGAGGCCAAAGGAGGGGACTTCGTATAATCTAGGAGTCAGTTAAAGCTGTAGGCACATTTGAACTCCGGTTAAAAACGAAGTGACTTCTAATTCCTGACAGAAGGAATACTGCAGAAAATCAGTACGGAGGGGTCCCATCAAGTAATATCCTCGTTGAGAACCACGTTACATTCTTTTGGTTGTTTACAGGTTCTTTATTTGATCTTCATTTAAGATTGATTATTATAGTTCCGCAATATTTATCTTTGCTTCTGGTTTGTATCTCTATTTCTGCTTCATTTGTAAGTCTTACGCTGGCAACCATGGAGCTCCCGCGTGCAATGAGTTACATAAGAGTACGTTCCAACTCTGCACTGGGAGTAAAGTCTCAACCAAGAGTACAGGACAAACATGGTAGCAAATAAGAGGATCAGTCAAAACGCAAGATCACAAACACTAGCAATTCTGACAAAACATACTATACAGCTGACAGATGCATATCATATTTCTTCAAAGAACATCTGCCATACACTCTTGGTCCATTCTCCGGTTCCTGAAGCGTTGGAAGTACAGACCACAGAAAGCCAAAATTACATTTTAATGTAGACGGCTTGTAACATCGAAACTCCAGCAGAAACTCATAACATTCCATACGAACTGAACAAGTTCAGATTTTGGAGCAAAGATTACTTTCCTCCGAGCTTTGACCGTGCCATGAGCTGGAATGCTTTGTACAAAGTACAGAAAAAAGTGGTGGATGCTTTTAGAATTTCCCAGATATCGCCAATTAGTCGACATTGCACTTCCTGAGCTAGGTGGCTAAATTTTCAATGGAGAATTAGGATAAATACTTGAAACTAAACTGACAGCAAAGGCAAGCCCTAACACTCCGATGACCACCGGCAGATCACAATTATTTAAGTCAGATTGAAACATTCCTGCAATCGATGATAATCCTTCAATACCCTGTTCAGGTGAGGGTTTCAGGTCGGCAATTGTCTCCTCGTTCACAGGTATATTTACCGAGGGTTTGAAAAGCTGAATGTCATCTTCCCCGGGCTCATACACGTTCACATCCACGAACTCTGCATACATTTGAGTTGAAGCCTTCGTGTGCTCCACTTCCATTACAGAGCCAAAAAAGTCTGTGAGCAGAACCTGATCAAGAGGCCGAGCGAAAAGGTCACTACGGTAGTTTATGTGGGAATCAAGCAGCTTCGGATCATACGTTTGCAGAAGGCTCTGCAGAGTAGTGTTCGAGAAAATTTCCAGATTCTCGAAAAACTGAAGAGTGTAGTACGTAAATCGATCCACCACAGTTACTCCAACATCCGCATCAAGATGGTGCGAGTATGAATTTTCGCCCTTGAGGCTGCTGCCAACTGCGAACACCCCAGGGGAGTAGAGTTGAGAGTGGAGTGTAGCGGCTTGACATGTATCCACCATGACCAACAACTCCCTGTATCGTTTTTTCTCATGCATCTGAGCAAAAGCGTCAGCCAAATCATTGCTTTGTATATCTTCAGCATCCTGGAATTTCAAGAACTGATCACCTCCATGACCCGTCATGTATAGCAAAATGTTGCTATTTTCATCAGTGATCAGCCGCTTGGATCGAGGCACCGCAGCATTATGTCGCCCGGTCAGCAAGCGCAAGAAATTCTCGACCGTCACTTCGTAGCCTCTGTAATCCACCTCCACGTTGTCACCGTAAAGGTTGAGTCGATGATCCTCGTTGTTGAAAACTTGCGCAGGGTATTTATTCCTGGCATTGCAGGCCATATCATCGGCGAGCATCAAAATGATATGGTCATCCGGTATCCCTAGTCTTTTTACAGTCCGGTAAAGAGAAAGAGTGTTCGCCATATGTCGGTAGTTGAACCAGTATCGAGAAGTGCACACGAGTACAGCCCAATTGTTCGTGTGCGCAGGCCCCACAGTCGCTTCTCCTCCTGCCAGTAAAGCGAGGACAAGAAGCGCCAGTAATTTCGTGACAGAGCCCATGTCTCCGTTAGCCATCAGCACACTTTCTGTGGGGAATGTGTGATCACCTCAGCGCATCAATCGACAGACTTCACCACCTCGATACCCTTCAACTAGCTGCCATCTCTCCATGAATTAGAGTCCACAGCTATATCCATGACTCCTCACTGCAGATTCTTGACCCTAATCCCACACGAGTCCTTTGTGGTCAGGTCCTCATTTCTATGTTGATGCCGGAAGATGAAACGAGCCTACACATTCAAAAATTGCTCATGAATCTGATCTGCCCAAACGCTTGTATCATCAGCAATCCCTAGATTCTAATGCTTAAAAAGTCCTTTCTTCCACCCGTCCTTCCCACAACGCGCCTAGAAAGATGTGACAGCTGAACAACAGGCTGACGATCCTCAAGAGCAGATTTCAAGATTTTACGACGTTCTGATTGAACTCCGAATGAACAACGCAGCTGGAGGGAGACGGATCCAGTCGAAAAATAAACTATCTGCAGATTCACTTGACAGACAACTTGGAGTCGATGAGTACAATCTTCCAAATAAATTCTTGATCTTTACTTCGACTGATATTTTCCATTCAACTATGAAATGATATAAGCCTGTGGACCACAACTCCTCAACTCATAAGCATCCGTGGAGGGAAGGAACAGCAAGTGGAACTACATTTCTCTGTTTTGAAATTTCCTCAGACCAGGACTTGTGAAGACGAGGGCTAATCTAGGCTTCTACAGAATTCCCATCACCGTAACGGTGAAAACTTTCGAAGCGTAGTTTAGCTCTCCTATTGTGATGCAGTTGCTGGCATGTGACAGCTTTACCGGAAGACTTTTCATGCCAAAACTGATTACCATTTTTGTCAATCGAGGTCCATAAATCATAGAACGTTTAGCACCACCTCCAACGAATTTTTACATACAAAGCGAAGTGACAAAAAGTCTCATAAAAGTATCATAATATGCTATTCATTTTATAAGACTAACCACATGGGGTTATGATGTTAATCCAATTGACTTCTTCCCATATATATGAATCTCAACCTTGATCACTCTGATAAGCTTTCACATTTCTAAAATCTATTATTATCAGATATCACACACAAAAATTTCAGAACTGTGGAATACCTAAAATTCATAAATACCTTCGGTCAGCTGAAGGTATCTGTGAAATTCTATATGAATATAATGTACATGTATGTTCAATATTTGAATGTTATTTGATTTTTTAAAAAGAATTTCCAATTTTGACACCAAAAAAAAAGGAAATTATTTTGTCTTGTTTTGCAAAGTTAAAAAAATAACTCTTTAAAAGATATTGAGATTTATTTTAAAAGTAAAAAGTTTAAAAAAGACGATAACTTTTAATCAAAGTAATTGACTATTGATAAGAATATGATTTAAGATTTTGGACTTTGTGAATTTTAATCTTTAATTTTGTGAGAAAGTTCGTGGTTTATTTACTTCAATTCTACTGTCTTGTGAAGTGAAACTTCTCCATTTGTTGGTGACGCGACACAAGCAGAACATTCATCGATTACAATATTGTAATTTATTCGTGTCACACATGGTCTGAATTAATCTTCTTCCTCATCATCTCTAAATATCGATTTTTAAGCATATGTAGAGGAACAATAAATGGGAAGTTGGTCGTTATTTTCATGGTTCATTGTATGTTCAGAGGTTTGGTCCATTGTATGTTCAGAGGTTATGATTACAGTTTGTTGAAGAATATCAAAAGTTTGTATACCTTAATACTTCCAGCCCTGAACAGAACAGAAATTGGTTGAATAAGTGTGTGTGAGATGTAAATTGAATTAATGCAGTACAAAATAGTTAAGTATATATGTACTAAAATAATCATTCTAATCGTGTAGATGTTTTATTGGATGCCCACTAAAATTGGTGTACAACCAAAAGTCTGGTTCTAGCATCTGTTCTTGTTAAATCTGAGGTTGGCGTTGAAGGATAGTGGAGTACTAATATCATAATGGAAGATTTTTCTTCATTTTTCTTCTCAGATGTGAACTGATACATACGCGCCAATAAGTTCGACCAGAATGTTCTGAAACTAATCAATTGCCTACATTATAACATCTACGGTACCATCTAATTCCATGCCGGATTTTCTCCAAATTTGGAATGAAACTTATACGTGGAATAAATAAGATATGATATTTTTATTTTTAACTGCACGATAGTATATCGTCGTATATCATTTTTAGTTCCATTCAAAAAGAAACTGAAGGTGTAGAGTACAAGTTCGTGTGATTGTTCTTCAAGCCCTATAAATTAAACTCTTTTAGCAACATGAACCTTTCCTCGCCTAATTGAGATTAGGACAAAACTGACTTCGTCGGCCAGCTGTTCCTCTTCATCTTCTCGTTCTCCTTTTAAATCGTCAACCCGATGCATTGCTAAGAACTATCTCTTATCTACAGACTTCTAATCCACCAGATCGGTGCCAGATTTTAACGTAGAGAGAAAAATTATAGACCGGACCCTCTGAAACAAGCAATGTCCGATGTGAGCCAGCAATTTGAATCACCACAGTGCTAGAGACTCTTGTGCATTAGCCCCGGCCCGATCATAGCCTGGTGAAACTGTCTCGACATCTGTGCGAGAATTCTCCCACCTTTGTGTCCATGGAATCGCAGTACGGACTACGATGCATTCTAGTCACAAAACGCATGATCAACCTGAAGCGTTGCCAACCTTCCACCTGGAACATGATTAGTTTGAACATTCCCATTGGACGGGGAATTAGCTTGAAGTTAGTAGACGGACAGACTAAACACATCCACACGGACGAACCAAACTCGTTGATCGATAGAATTGTGAATCAAAGTTCGTAACTGACATTTGTAGGTTTTCTAAGTCAACGGCACTTTCAGAGAACAACAGGGTCGTAAAAGAACTCATACTACCTGACTCCGCTGCTGCGTACGAAGTTTCTGCTTCGGTTGGTGTCGATGGTCCGGTGGAGTCAAGAGACTATGGTCAATATAGAAAACAAGACATTCTGAAGACAGGTCTAGAGCATATCGTCGTCTCGAGCGCGAGACGTGCAGGTTACGCGCAGAATCCTACCTAAAAGGATTAACGATGGCATCTCTTCATGGTCGCCGAAATATGCGAATCTAAGCTCCACTGTGGGTCCTTGACATCGTAGGTGGCAGCACTCGCCGGAGCTTCTATTAACTTTCAGTCATCACTAACAGTTTAGAATAAATGAAAACCCACAATTGTAGTTGAAACTTCGAGTTGGAGCCGTTCCAAAGGACGTATCCGCAAGGGGTCCAACACTGCTTCCTCAAACCTAAACGACGAGCAAATAGACACCGTGAAAACGAGGGATCACCCCTATGGACCCTAGAGAGGTTAGTGCCTAGGTGCCGATTCCCGGGGACCGAGGAATATCAAAACTGTAATGGGTAGGATTGGTTGCAAGTAAGAGGTATTCTTCGACAGTCTCCGAGTCCATCCACCCCTCCAGCCGAAGACGTTCGACGGATCGGTTGCCATCAAACCGATAGATTCAAGGACGAGCTGACCATCAAAGCCGGGGGCACGATTCCACCGGTCTCGTCCTCCGTGTCATCCGCGTGGTTTGAATGGCTACCTAAGCGAAATGCTTCTAGTAGGAGTGCACTGTTGACCATGTTAGCCATCTGCTTCACAGCACTGGAGTGCTCCCACGCGACATGTAGATCTAACAGACTGGGGTCAAGTTCGATATTCTCTTCCGAGATTCAAGAAACATGTGGCACTCAATCTGAAAGTCTTTTTTCAATTTCGGTATGCTCGAGGAATTCTGAACTCCATTTGAATGGAGATCAAAATACTAGTGCCGAATACTCTCCAAAACTACTTGCCGCTCGCTTAACGACAACCTCGATATATCTCGACCACAAGCACAGATATCTGTATTTGTATCACAATCGGTATCTGTACTTGGCAAATACAGATACCGATTGCAGCTGCCGATTTCCTCTGACACTCGAACGAGCACCTCGAGGGCAAAACGAACATTTTGTATTGACATCTCGAAAGTTGCGACTTTCCGCAGCTTGCAGCACTCTCTCAGCATCGAGCGGAAGGATCCAGTCCAGAAGCATCGGTCTGCACTTTCCTCAGGATATTAGGACTCCAGAAGTTCTGCCTTCGTCAAGCGGGGAGACCGCGTTAAAGGCTCGCCCTCTCCTTCCAGACGCTATAAAAGGTTCTGGATGGCGCAGGGAAGCTCCGGATCCTCCTCTGCGTAGTCCATATCTCATATCCCAGGTGTGACTAACGACCGATGCATCTGCAACTTCCACTCTCTCCTCCACGATCACAAATGTGGAGGAGTGCGAATACGAGTGCTCGAGGGCAGCGGCAAGCGCGAGCTCGAGGGTAACAGCCAGCGAGCGGGAGGTAGTTTTGAGAGTATTCAGTGCTAGACACGAAACCAGTGTGGAGGACTCTCGACTTCTCCACAATTGCACCATGAGAGCTGCAGGCAGTGCTCAGACGGAAGAGAGCGGGAAGTATTTATGAGAGGATTCGGTGCTAGACTCGGATTCGGTGCAAGATATCGTGTTTCACGACGGACGCACCTCGACCTTACATTCTCTCCTCCACGATCGCAGCGTGGAGAATCCAAATGCGCGTTGACAGCTGGAGGGAATCTGCAACGGCAAGGGTCTGGCACCGTTCTAAACCTAATGCAAATTTTTCTACGTGTATATTTGAAATGCACTTAAGATGAGGAAGTGCAAAGATTGCATACCCCATCTTCAACAGCAAAAGACATCCCGTTCAACGAGTATTTGAAATGAACTTGAAATGACATTCCGTTCTCAACTCCATTCAAACATTTCAACGTGTGTATTTGAAATGAACTTGACATAAGGAAGTGGAAAGATTGAAATGAACTTGAGATAAGGATAAGGACGTTGAAACGAACTTGAGATAAGGATAAGGACGTTGAAGATAACTTGATACATCTGCAGCGGCAAGGGTCTGGAAACGTTCTAAACTCACTCCAAAGATTTTATCGCGTATATTGGAAATGAACTTGAAATAAGGAAATGGAAAATTTGCATACCCCTTCTTCAAAAAGTAAGACCAATTGCTTATCTGACGGCTGTGGGATTTGAACCCACGCCCTTTCGGACTGGAGCCTAAATCCAGCGCCTTAGACCACTCGGCCAAACCGTCATATATCCAAATTGAAGAATTATAAGGTTTAGATATCATTATAGACTTAGAGTCACATACCTCTCTCCTGATGATACACATGCTCCACTACAAGACATTCGTTTCTCTAATATATAAGTTTTCTATTCCTTGTGTTTATATCATTTTATGAGAAACATGATTGAATGCCACGCAGACATGGCTGACCTATGGTCATTCTCCTCAGATCACTCTGCAAAGTTCGGTGGCATTTTCACTGAAACATATATTTGGATACCAGACCAATTTAGATGATTATGTACGATGATGCTAAGGTTTCTGATGACGTTATGTTAGAAAAAAACCAGATTTTTAACCAAAAAAAATGTTTTTATACAAGAACTTTATATTCTTAAGTTAGAGAGTTATCATTTACAAGAAACAGATAACAATACAACCTGTTGTATATTTGAGTGGTCAACATCACATTTCAGAAAATAGATCATTGATATAATTAGAGCAAATAATACATGGACTGGAAGCTTCTTTTTGAAGATCTTGTTGTAAAGTACATTCACTGGAATGTACATCAATACATCAGTACATCAATTTTGTGTTTGTACCTGAATGATGATAATGCTTCATCCTATTCCATTTTGTTTTCTCCAAAACAAACTTAAACTGTACTAACGAGTATTAATTTCATGACCTTATTAATACCCAGTATTTCGTGCAATTTTTTTCTCATAGTAAGAGTAAACATGAGAGGTAGCTGAAGTGCTACTTAAAAGTCTGTGTATTTCGGTTAATCAGGTTAGCATTGAGCTTAAGTGCACACAATACATATCTAAACTAGAAGTTATTCTGAAATATTCCCTTCACTTTTGACTTGAAGAGATTTGAGTAAAGCTGCGTCGCAAGCGTTCTGCATTGGACTCAAATCTCCGGTTAAGGAATTGCCCTAGAGGTTCTTCTGCGGTATGAAATTGAATACTTCTCCCTTACCCAAACCAGGTTTCTGGATTGACAAGAGTCCTGTAATCCAGTTTTTATCAAACCTCGTTCTTCGAGGACATCATAGTATCGAGTTACTTCGTCATTTACAGTCTCCCGTTCTGTTTTAGTCTGATTGTATCTTACCATATTTATATCAGATACTGCTTTGAGCTCGAGTGAGGTCTTGAGATACTGTGAGCAGCATTCTATCCAAAACCCTGCCCGTGACATCTTAGTGTACGATAACTTGGAAGACATTTATATCTAACAAGAAGTGAGATCAGATAGGAGCTGGATCCAAGCCAGTGGACGCAATCGATATTGCATATACCACAAGAACACTTGCAATTTAGGTTCAAGTCTTTCAGCCGACAACAATGCATGCTCCCATCTCATACTCTATCAACAAGTTCGACAATGTCACTGAAGTCTTTCATTTGTATTTTAGATTGAATATATTTTAGCAATGCGATAAAACCTGCATGGACTCCAAGTATGATTCCAACCAACAAACGCATCCGACCACAAACAGCATAAGTGAATTCATGAATCGATCAGACCGAGATATAGCAAAGACTTGAGTCTCCATTTGAAAATTTAACAGCCAAACCGTATTATACCAACATTTACAAACCGCCAAACCGTGTTACTGGCGGAGAAGGCTCAGAAAGCCGACAAGATTCTAGCTGCTGAAAACAAGGCACAGTGAACAGAATAAAGAATGTAGCTTCCTTCAACTGATTGACTCCAATCACTGCATCAGGGTAAGTGAACCCAGTTGTTCTGGATTAGCTTTGTTGACAGCCGCCCGTAGCCTGCATCATGCCCATGTAGAATGAAAGGTTGATACCATGGGAAAGCAAAACGTGAAGACCTGTTTCTTGAACATCTGATGCAAGTTCACAGCGATTACTAATAACATGATACTTTACAAGCTGCACGTCCTCTTACGTTTAACGCCACCTGTAACTTTCAGTAAAAACATTCACTTCCTCTCCATTTCACGATAAGTTCCAAAATTGGGAAGCTACCTGCGCCTTGTACCTCAATTGTTGTTGATTGCAGCCAAAATAAGTGGTCAGCAGTAAGAGCTTTTCATTTTATCACAGTGAGAGAAGTCAAGTCTAGATCTGCCACCAAAGTAAGCTCACACTGTTCCTTAATATCGCCGTTCATACTGCTCGAGTATAGCCAAGTACAATGCCACGCGAACTAAATTACAAGAACCTGCTCCGGGCTCCAAGAACTCGCTCAGAAATTGTACGTGCCCGGTAAATCATTAACACACATGAGACCAGCCCACAGTTCAGTGCAGCAAGTCAGCAGGTCCGTTGGAACTCTTAAAGGACACTTTTGTCCTTCATCCAAAGAAAAATGAAGTCTTATTCTGCTCAAGGTGATGCCACTCACCTGGAATATAAGGCTCGTTGCAAGTTTGAGAGCCCTAGTCCCTAGTTCATGAAACTCAAGAATGGTATAACGATGAAATGTCTCCAGCTCATCGAATAAAAATGGAACCTATCCACGCTCCTCAAACGGGTAGTCTGCAAAGCCGTGATGTTTGACCGGACGAACACTAGCTACAATTCACTCTTCAGACCGACCAAAGCCGGAGGCGGTGGAAAAGTGACCAAATGCTTACAAGTAATCCTTCTCAACCTGCTTGCACTTGTGGTCAAGCCTGCAAGCAGTGAAACAGTTTCCACTTCACATGTGCGCGACAAGGGTGCTTCCTGATCACATTGCTTCAATCTAAATTCCACCGTAACTCTTCAATCCCTCCTCATTCGTTCATGAGTCTTCTCTCTCCTACGTAAGCTCAGAATGAAATGAGCTGATGTATAGGCCCCATATTCATTCCTCGCTCGAAGTCAAAATTGCAAGGTAGAACGTTCGCATGCTCTTCACCCACTACATAGCAAGGAGCTGTATCGGCAATACCTTGTCATTGCCGACACAATCCATGTCGACGAATGGCCAAAGCCATGAGCATATCAGTAAAGGGGCCTTGTGTAAGCAAATTCAGATTCACGAATCCAAGGGATACAAGGCTGTCTGTATCCTCCGAAGAGCAACCTTGATCCGGCTCTTCAGATTCTCATCTTTACAGTCGATTCCCTTGTTGGCATGATCGACGGTGGCGACAGCTCCATCCACTGTGACAATCAAAGTCTGTTGTTTCTCGTCAAGCTTCACATCTCCGAACAGAGACACTAACAGAGCGTGCACAATTCTAATTTCATCCTTTTCTAATCGAGCCTCCTTTGCTCTGAACCCATTCGAGACGATTCCACCCATGCTTTGAGAATCAAGTTTAAGAACCATGGCAACGATGGAGTCGGCCACCATGTCACTTACTGGATCAGAAACCCATTGTAAAACGATGTAATCCACTCCTTCTTGTATCACAGTCACCTTGTCATGCACTTTCAAAGTAGCCAGTTCCGCCTTAGCAACGGTCTCCACTCCTTCGTACATTTGTTGAAGTCGATGCCTCAGAACAGCAAAGGCTCCCTTGTAAGGGACTGACTGTCTCTGCATCACACTTCCTGTTGAAAGCTGAGTATAGCTAGCCAAGTCATCGGGGGCCATGAGCTGGTAACTGAAACCCTTCCTCACAAGGAACCCACTGACTGGATCTCCTTCCTTGGGAGTCTTCTCCGCTAATCGCCCTACAGCCTTAGCAATCTTCTCGCCTTTGAAAAACATTTCAACTGTTTGACAATTCTTAGGGGTCAACACCTTCACATTCTGCTCCGCAAACTGAGTTTGTAGTTTCGCTTTCAACCGTCCCATTTCATTAGACTCTCCGTGGACCAAAATGATGTTGGGAGGGCTAAGCTCGCTTAAAAATGCACTAGTCTGGGTAAAGTCTGCATGGGCAGAGAAAGAGATATAGTGAACTTTCATATTAAGAGGTACTACTAAACCACTCATAAGGGTTACTTCCTTCGGCTCGTTCATAATGGTCTTAGCGAGAGATCCCTCAACAACATAACCCGGTATGACACAAGAACTCTTCTTATCTTGACACCACAGATCGAATAACTGTCGAGAGAGTCCACTTTGAAGGCCTCCAGGACTAGCCATCACCACAGATGGTCCATTGTCTTCAAATTGCTCGATGCTCTTTAAGGGCGAAATGTGTTTGAATATAAACGGATTTGAAACCTCGAACTGGCTTCGAATTCGGTCATTCATGGCATTTATGTAGGTCTGATAGACTAACATACACTTTTTTGCCAAAGGAGAGGCGTAGTATATTGGTATGTGATGTAGTTCTGGATGAGCTTCCCAGTATTCATCGAGTATAAGCAATAATTCCTGCGCACGCCCGAGAGCAAATGCAGGAATCAAGACTCTGCCCCCACTGGTGACTGTCTGGTGTACTGCGTCGGTCAATCTTCGTTCTCGAACTATTCGTGGTTGATGAATCTGCACTCCATAGGTCGACTCAATAATGCACACATCCGGAGAAAACTGCGGCATTTCTGCAGCTTTCAAGTGTCTATCCTCTTCTCGAGAATAGTCTCCTGTGTACAAGACTCGAACACCGGCAATGTCCACCATGAACATCGCAGCCCCTAGCACATGCCCGGCCGTATAGCACCAAAACCGAATGCCATTGACTTCCATGGTCTGGTGGAAATCGATCACCTGGGAAAAAATGCCGAGGACAAACATGAGAAACCTCGATTAAAGTTTTAGGCGAACTCAGAGATGTACATTCAGCTCTTCTTCCAAGACGACAGAACGGTTTCTCATACGATACTCGACACAATAAGCACAACATTCCGAGACCACGATGACTAATTCTGTGTACTAGTTCATGAAACACAAACTCCACCTCCAATCCCCTTGACCTATTCACTAAGCTCAGCAGCTGTCGACGGAGGTCGAGAAAATAGAAGAAAGAAGAAATCCTCATGCACATTTCAGGTCCGACGAGCATATAAGGTGAAATATCCCCTAGATGGACACTGACCTCGATCTTGGACATAGTCCGTTGAATATCCTGCTCATCGTACAGCATGTCATCCACAGAAACCTTGCTGACTTTGACGAAGTCGCTGAGCAGGAGACGGTAGATGACTTTAGTAGCATGAGTCATAAACACTCTTCCTTTAAACGTAGTCTGAAAAAAACCACACAGTGGCCCCTCAAGATACAATTCCAATGAGTCAACAAGTGGATGATTTCCATTTAGTAGTAATCTTGTGCGGAAGGGTTAGTTCTGATCGACGCACCTTCTCCAAGAAATACGGAAGGGAAGCACAGTGATCAAGGTGGAAACTGCAGACAGGATAAAATGTTAGGACAGCTATATTACCAGAGACAAACTTTTCACGAGTACTGCAATCCTTAAATGCACCAACACTTCTTACGTGAGATATATACTAAGTTCAAAGAAGCTAAGCTTCATCAAAAGGGATGATAATGAACTATTATCGCAGAAACTTTCTAAGACAGAACAGAAGCTCCGAAAGTGGATCAGAATTCTAACTGCGAAGGCATAGACTCGGCCCCACCTTGCCGTATGGGTCTTAGTTTACCATGTACTGAAGAAAACTCCCAGTAAAATAATTGCATTTTAAAACTGCCCTACAACATCCAAATGCTACAGGAAATAAAACCCAGGGGAGAAGAGAGTCAGTCTGTTTGCTCCTGAGAAAGAAATGGATAAAAAGAACGACAACAGCATCTTTGTTGTCTTTCATCGTTCGATGCTAGTGAGCCACAGAATTCACGAGTACATAAGAAAAAAATGTGTCGGAACATACTGCGTAACCAGGAGAACGTCTATCGTTGACGGGTCGATCTCATCAAAATACGGTAGAGCGGCCATGCCCGAGTAACCAGGATGAATTCCACAATCGAACTGATTCAAGACAGATATGCAGATAAGAATCCAGGCGTTTGTAACAGAATTTCTCAAAGGCTCAATTCAAATTGATATAGTGACAAAGGGATACCTCTGAGCTCAAAACATATTGTAGACAGGTAATCACGTTATGCATGATCAATTCAAAGCGAGAGCGCAGCTTGAACTGCTGAGGAGAAAAAAATTTGCAGCGTCTGACAGAAAAAGAAAATGCAGCTGGAGCTATGATCGGACGTAACGACATAACTGATGTGAATTCCGAAGAGAAAGATGAAGGCACAAAGGTCACAGAAGCTTACGAGGACAGTCTTATCCTTGTACGTCATGTAGACGCACGAGCGCCCAACCTCATTACCAGCTCCGAGGGGAGTGATATCCAGCTTATCACCATCCCCTCTCGCGATGGACTCTTTCCGCTTCGACATCTCGGCGTCAAAGACTTCGAAGAAATTACAGAGAAGAAATAAAAAGCCGCCGTTCCAGAGCCGTGTAAAACCTCGTGCTTCACGCGCAAAGGAAGCTAATGGCTACAGTCTGCAGCCCACGACAGCGTCCACAGATCTGTTCGCCTGCTCCGCATGTCGGAGAACAACGACCGTGCCAACAAGACCACAAGGCTAATGGACATTTACAGTCGATCTATCGATCGATCGCAACACTCGTGCTCGCGCGAGTATAAGCCGTCCGCCAATCGACACATGCGCCAAGTCGGCCCTCACTGTTTCTTAAGCCCTAGACCTCACGAGAAACCTTCTCTTCGCCTGCAGCCTGACGACCGAATCATACGCGCGAAAGAGCCAAAATTTCTCGGCCATGGCCAGCTCCTCGACCCTCGCTGCCCCTGTCTCCAGCTTCTTTCAGAGCCTCCGGGACTCGACGGGCGCTCGACGGCACTTGAACGAGACTTCCTGGTAGCACTAAAATTACACAAATTTTGGAATAGTTGAAACGAGCTCATTGTCCTCGTTGAAAATGTATCAATGCTTTAGATAAATCTCTCACATGTCAAATTGAATAATTAAAACGAGATCATTGCTCTCATTGAGGAGGTACTAATGTTTTAGATCATTCTCTCATCTGTCCAAAGTTGGCGTTTGATATTTCTACATGATTTCAAAACCTTACAAAGTAAGAGTTCGTAACTCGGCACCACCGACGTAAGTTTGTTATATTGTTGTATCCAAGAATATGGTACTCATACATGTAACATTTCTGAACAAAATGTATAAACTTTATGTAGACCTATACATACATTAACGAATAATATTGCCATAACAAACAGCGTATTTGTAAAATCAGCATGCATATATATATGTTTGCATAGTTCAGTTGACTACACTGAATTCTATTCCATTTCATGTGCAATCACTACGATATGATTAACAAAGATGCAAATGTCAAGATAGATCTCACCAAAGATTGTGTCTATGTAAAGATTCATCTTCCCGACAAAGAGTATTGATGTATGCTCTTGCTACGATCCATTATTCTCTCGTCATAACAATATCATCGTTGACTAATGTTATGAGCATTAATGAATAGTGTAAAGAACGATGAGATGATACTGTAGTTGGTTTACAATTGGGATAACTTAACTATCTGTCGTGTGACTCGCTATCGCTATACATCATATATCGCTGACATGCTCTACTCACAACTCATACATACAAAAGGAACGAGAGTGTCCACACACAAAGGTATTTCGAGTACAAATGTCAAAACATAAATACATAGAGAGTGGAGCCAAACTCACTCCTCACTGGGAGATTAGAGTCGAACCTAGTGGAGAAATCTTTTGCGCGTAATGCTCAACCTGAAGAACTAACAGTTCTTTGAGTTCGCCTAAAATATATGCTACGTGAAACGTCAATCCAATACAACGCTCAGGGACTGTCTGCCGCGGCCCAACGTGTCTCCGACTCAAACTCAAATCTAAAGTCGATCTGCAAATGCACTAACGTGCATACACATGACATATGATAGAGTATAGAAAATATAAATTTAGGTCCTAACTTTCTGACGAAATAGTATTCTTGATCAAGTTCAATATTCAATTTGCACTGTATGTATGAATTGTATATATCATAACAAACCAAATAATTATTGCTTCCGATAGCAATAAATGGTGTTTAGTTTTTTGCAATGATTAATTTAAGCTTGATTGTGTTCAATTCTGATCATTTAAACTTGATTTAATGTGTAAGCCAAGTTCTGAAAATTCGATAAATAAAAACCCTCAATCAAAATCAATTGAAATTTCTAAAATTTTAAACTTTAATATTGCTTGAAATAAAGATAAAAAATATAATACTTGAAAATAAACTTAATTACAGTAGAACCTATTTAAATTAATATTGTCTAAGTTAATAACCTGTGATAACTAATATATACTGTCCAATTCCAAGTCGGATCTCTGTATTTATTAATAAACATTCAAAAGTTAATAATTAATCTTCCACAGGGAGTCCCAAAACTCTTTTGTATTAATAACCACTGCAGAGAAATAAACTGTGGAGAGAAATGATGTGGGTTGCGAGTGGCGGAGACCGCAGCTGAGGTGGATGGATACAAAGTACATTTGTCACGTAACTTCTGACCTGACTGTACCGACTCGGATTCTTTCTCGCAATAGCCTTGCCAAGAACAAAAGAACATCGAAGCGCATTTGTTCACATACGAGCTCTCTCTCGTCTTCCCTCCCTCCCCTTCTCCCCCTTCAAAAATCAATAACTTCAAGAATCCTTTGTGTTCTCGACATGCATGATTTTTTTTCTCTGGAATGCAGTTTACGAATATGACGACAACGCTATAACACTACTAAGCTCGACACAATTCAATCTCAAAACATGTCTCGTTGTTACATCAAGTCATTAGCTTTCCATACAAAATCATTGACTCTAGTCAATGTGCAAGTAGTTCTTCCACCACAAATGATGGAACAGAGAAACTCTCTTTATTAATAAACTGTCTAAATTAATACAAAACTGCCGGTCTCTGCAGTATTAACTTAGACAGGTTCTACTGTACTTGGAAATTTTCAAAGCAAAAAACACTTCTGTAATAATTTTACTCAAAATCAAAATGAAGAAATTGAAAAAAAAAATTAACAAAGATTATGCATTGTATTGTAATGGATCAGATATCATGATTTTTTTTTGTTTTTTTCATGCAATATTAAATTCCATTTTTAAAAAATTCATCATCAAAAACTAAATTTTCATTATGATATTTATTATCATAAAATATTTATTGAGTATGATATAAATAATTTTTTTAATATATTTTATGGTATAAATCTTGTCAAAGATATTGTATTCATAATTAGTAAACATATGTAATTTCTAAACGTAAAACCAAGACTCATTCAAACCAAGTACGAAAAAACAAAACACTCATATAACTTGGTTCACATTCAAGCGCTATGTACACAGTTGTAACATTGAGAGGTTTACTCACAAGTAAATACACAAATGTACACACGATTAGAAGCCTTGGGGGTATATTTATACCCAAAGCAAGCGACACACCTAACTATAAATAGCTATAACATGAGATTACTCCTTGACCTAAGTTGAACTCAATATAGTTAACTGATTTTTTTAATTTCAAGTTGATGAATTCTGAAAAACAAAATATTCTTATCAAAAAATTATATTCAATTGATCATAACGTTGCTTTTAATGTTCTAAATAGCATGTCAAACTTTCATTGAAAACCATGTGTTGTGATAAAATGTAAATTATATATTTGATATAATTCACATACTTCATTTCTTTTCCATTAAACAATACAAAAAAAATTTATTTGATTAAAATCTCTTATTTTAATCAACCAATATATATATATATATATATATATATATATATATTTGTTAAATGGATGATTATAAAAAATCATCTGATTCTAATCAAATTAATTTTTTCAACAATTTATTTTCATATTCAATTATATTGAAAGTTTGACTACATTTTTGTATTTTATAATTATTAAACATGTTCAATTCTCATTCAAATATTCTTTTAATAAATTTTGTAATGTCATATCTATAAATAAAAACACAATCAACTTAAATATCTGACTCATTTTTCTTCATAAATTTCTTACAAAAATCATGATAGATCAACCGTAAACTTGAAATAACATTCATCTTGTTTTATTGAAACATACACATATTGAAACCTCATACACACATGTTAATTGAAGATGCATATATTCTAATTGAAATAGTAAAGAATCAAGATTTGAATATAGTTATTTTCTTAGCTTGAACTTCACTGATAATTTTATTTTTTAATATATCTATACCTGATGAAAAAAAAACATGTACTATTATTTTTTTCCAATTTTTAATTCTCATTCCAAATACAAGCCATCAAATGGAAATCCTCTTCAGTCAACATTAATATTTTTATCCAACTGAAGGTTTTGTCATTGTGACACTTTATATCATAGTTTAAACTTACTAGAATTAACATCTACTATCTATCTTAACAGCTGATTCTACAAAAGCTTAAGCAAATTTTGATAAGCAGATTCATGTAATTTTTTGATATGAAGCAGTAATAAAACTCCGAACTTCATAAATGGAAATTTAATAAAATTTGTTGGAGAATATCAACTTAAAGAACACAATAATGATAGAAACAATACTACAATAGCTCCATTATAGTAATGAACATTCTACGTATTAAATCATTGTGATATCGAAAATGCATGTATGTTGTGTATTATTTGCAATTCTCTCAACAAACTCAAAATCAATCTCACATTTCTGTAAGTTTTAACTCATCTAAGTTTAGATAGTATATCTTAATCTCTCGCACATGGTGCATTTCCACCTTATCCTCGAAGCGCCCCAGTGTCAACATGAATACTTCCTTAAGCAACACATCACAAGCAATCACAAAAAAGTCTCTCCCAAACAATATCACTCCGACATTTTCATATTTACGTACTCATTCATGTTAATGATTTATTGTTTCCTCAAAATTCCAAAAGGAATCATATATGCCAACTGTACGGCAGTATTTACAAAGATGAAGTTTATCATTGTGTCATTGTGAGCTTGATACTAATAAAATTGGTGGAAAGAACAGCAGCATGGCGTGCTCAATCTAACACGATAGGTCTGAATCTCTGCGGGAACATTGCTTAAACTCTTGCTATGTTCTTTAAACGTGGCCTGAGTTTTAGCTGAGATCCGAAGGCACATGTGTGTGGCTGTGTGTTTGGTTTTGAGATGTTCGTTATAATGAATACTATTTTAAACTTTTGACAAGCACTAGGGGCATTGCAAGGTACAAATAGTGGACCTAGAATTGCTCACTCAAAGTGTGGAAATAATACCACACAAGGTGACTACTTGGAGAGAACAATGGTCAACAATTTTTGGAGCTGCATATTCTATACGGAGTGAGCTCATGCCAGCCTCTGTAACTAGTCAAGAAACATTTTGTGTAGAGTTGTTGGCAGGTCTTGAAAAGCTTTTGGAAGGGACCCGTATTACACCACGTGCGACAGCACGGGCTATAATGCCGTGAGTACGAAGTCCATCATCATACACTGACCCTGCATTTACTTATGAAATGGAAGCGTTTGAAAGTGAGACAAGAAAAGGTTATTAGGACTTACACGTTGCCACATCAAAGGAAACTACACTTGCAGTTAGAAACGACTTCAGGTTTTTCTTGGAGATGGTATTTGTTTCGCCAGCTCAAATTGGAACCTGTTCTTCCGCTAATGTGGGATCATATTAATCCTGGCACTGGATACAAGTGTTTTCATTGCTGATTGTAGCACAACGAAACTAAGTCCTAAAGAATCCACCATGCTACAATCAGCACACAATGCTATGATTACTTTGATCCCACATCAACAAATCAATATTGTCACCTTCGATGACTATTATTCTTCAGATACCACCTAGATTGTCTCCTTGATGAATGCATTCTAGAAGCACATCAGCAGTCACTTCAGTGGTAGATTATCAAATATCGGTTTCAGCATCTTCTCTTCTGTCTCATCCACGAGCTTACCTTATATACTAAAATTTGAAAATCCCACTACAAAATACTTGCAACTATCTTCTCTCCTTGAACCAAAGGTTGAAGCAAAACATAACAGCAACGGACACGAATTTCAAAAATCGGCACTATGTGCAGGTGAAAAAACAACCCGATACATAAGTCGAAGATATTACACAAATGAAAAAGACATCATCGGACTCTTATCCTTCTAAATTACAAGCAAGTCATTCCTAAACATCGTGCACCTTTGATATATCTGAAAAACTGGAAAGTATAAGGAGAACAACTGACCAGAAATCATGCGACACTGTTCTCATGCCTTCCCATTCAGGTACATTTCAGAAAAACAAATACAACCATATATGTGATGGCGGTGTTATTAATGTATAATTTAATGACTAGACTACAATGAACCCTCACGAAAACCTGATAACAGGCTGTCTTCTACTGAGTCCATGAGCTGCAGGAATAGATCTCACTGGCGAGTTATGAAGAGGTCGTTATAAAATCACCTAAACTCCTCGCAAAAGCTTCGGGCTTATGAGGTGATTCCTAACAAAAATCACAATCCAATCGAGTGGCAATTCACCCCAACTAATCGGGGCTTTCTGATTCTACCTGTTGTCCAGACGGCTGTTGGTTTCTAACCTTGGACTCTTGCTGTCAGCTAATCCTGAAGTTTAGAAAAGAGGATACCCAGATGGAAACCTTACACTCAACCATTTTCGTTCATATGCCGCAATATGAGCCCAACCAATTTTCTCGAAGAGTTGAATTCGCAACTCAAACAGGTTCTTTTGAGGAGGCTTGCTATCATCTTGAATTAAGTCGTTCAATGCCTGTTCCAGGTGACACATATAGTTAGTTTGCCTTTCATCGTCTCGAAAGTTCTACACTCGACACAAAGGAGAGCAGCCTAGGCTATACAGTTTAGCATCTTCATAAGCTAATTTCAAACGCTGGTGTCAATCCGGCATTCTGAATGCTGTCTATGAGCTGACAAATACTGGTGATATAACGTAACCCATTCTAAGCAAGACAGGCCTAGAATTTGCATCTAGTCTTTTTCTTAGAAGAGGGGAACTAAATACCAAATTCAGAAGCCTAAATCATCTGACCCCTGAGATGGTCGACAAGTTTCCTCGAATGCATTCGCATTCGATGAACACTACCTAGTTGTACATGACATTCTCTTGATGTGATCGACAGTGATACTTTTAAGTATTTGATGTACGTATTCGTCCCAGTGAACAATTGCCCCTTTCTTTTGTACTGGTGCATTCTCTTAGATTACAAAAAAAATTATTACAAAATCTGACCTTTATAGCAATTCCATGACGCCCCGCTCGATCTTCTCGTTTCACCGTCAGTAGAGCAAACTTCGATGACGCTGTATCTACCCACTTGCGAAGTTCCTTATAGTTCTCCTCAAATAGGTCCAATTTTTCATCTCCTGAACCAGCTTTGTCAGCCGTCGTGGATTTTGTTCCCAAATTAGGGGCCTCCCCTTCTACCGTGAGTGATAAATCGCTTCCAGTTGATTCAGGAAGTTTTTCCTCGGCCTTAGTAGATGTGGTAGTTTCCTGTAAATCAAAGAAGAAGATGAGTTAGAGGAAACATACGTTTGGGTTTCTGGACATCAACGGAATTTCAAATACAAGAGAATCACTTCAGAAACTATGACTGCAAAGGGACTACCCGTCATTTCTCCAGTAATTGATAAAATCTCATCCGATACAATTCGGTTTTACATTACAGACAATGTTAAAGCTGAACAGCTCATTCTCATTATGCAAAAGTAACCCATAGGTCTTTGTAACCAATTCACTCACAGGAGCTTGCTCTTCGATGTCGACTAACGCCAAGCCCTTTTTGTAAAGGGCATCGGCCAAGGCATCACGCTGAGTCTCCATCTCTTTCTTCATTTGCTGCATCAGAGTCTCCTTGAGATCAGAATAATCTGGCAGAGCCTTCATCCCATAGAAGCCATCAAGACCCCACAAACCGTTTTGCGGTAAATAATCATCAAACAAACCAAATAAAACATACAGTAAACAGTATCCACCAAGATTGCATTTCTACATTAGTTACGGACTTCTAAGAAATGAGATAAACCCACCGCAGCATCAGAATCTTCAGAATCACTCTTTAATCCAAAATATTTTGCAAGGGCATCTGTATCGATAAGCGATATGACGTCGTCTGCAGCCTGAATGACCTGTAAATTGAAGTCAACACATAAGCTCAAGACACAAAGATGCCCCAAGCAAATAAGATAACGAACTATGACATACGTCCTGGGTCATCTGTTGCTCCGCAGCTTTCACAGCTAGCCTAACCGAGAAGAACACTGATTAAAGACCAAAATCATCAGACGCAATTAATGCAATCGAGATTGAACGAGATTTTGCCAAAACAAGTTGGTTACTGATTACTAGTTCATGTCCATTCCGTAGTTAAGTAGTAGTTAGCACCTTCAATTTGTCCTCCTTCTCCTGGGAAGTGGCCAGCTTCTGCAATATGTCTACCCTCAGTTGGAGATGTTTAGGATACTCAGTCTGCGGGAAAGATCCACATTTTATGAGTCCGACAAATGGATCTCAGATTCCATTAGATTGTACCTACGACAAGAAATGGATGCCAAAATCAAGATGAAAGACTACCTGAAGAACGACTACTAAGTCATCCCAGTCTTTGCGCTCCTCTTTTGTGGAAATGGACAGGCTTGACAGCACCTTGATTTTCGCGTCACGTATCTACAAACCCAACGTTGACGATAAGTTTTTCAAAGCATCTGGAAACAACTTGCAAATTATTTCCGGGACAACACCTGACTAACATACTTGAAAACTGTTAACATTCTAGAACAACAAGCCAGGTCTTCTTTCGCACTTCAAGAATTTTCAAAAGTTAAAAAATCGTTAATGCCGACCTCTTCCTCCAGGCTTTGTGTTACTGATTTCTTCACTTCAGATGAAGACTTCTCTTTTCCCTTCTCTTCTGGCTGATACAGGACGCACACCACAATTCAGCTTGACTATGTGCTGCGAAGGAAAGCAGTACTTCCAAATGACACCAGGGTTCATGAGTCAGAGCCGAACTGTGATTTCAAGAATTGGAAACATCAACAGTCTCATCCTAGAAGATAAAGAGTAGAGACTCAGCATTCTTTGCGATGAATGGTACAAGTGGTCAGATATTAACAAATAAAAGTATGTGAGAAAACATCTGTGGCATCTCTTCAGTGCCCTTTCCTCCAGACATCGGATATACTACAACAAGATTTCACCACCCAAAATAACCTTGGATTGTGGTGGGATGACATATGACAGCTGAGAACAAGCCGGGCAATCCTCGCCGTCCAGGTCATTCTTTGTGCTTCCTCTTGAAAGTTTTCCCCACCGTACTTTCCCAATCAACGTACAACCCAGAAAGGAATCCTGCATATAATTCATACAAGAACGTGAAAGTCATCATCAGCGTTTCCGCAAATTACATCAATCATACCAACTGCCAAGGTTCCTGCTGAGAACTACTTTTATCACAGCTCTAAGTGCATAAAAATCATGGCCATTGCCGAACAATGCTTAAATCTACTACCTTCGGTAGCTTGTCATCAGCAGAAGAACCAAGGTAAAGGGGGTATGTTTCCCTGATGATACAAGGCAAATGTTAGTGTGCGCCCAATACAGACCTTCAGGTTAGAAGACAAAGGTTTTGCGAAACGGGTTTAGGTGACGTGATAACGAGGCTTTCACAGCAATTCAAACATTAAACAATCAAGAATTACGTCACAGAAACCTATATAAACACTGTTTAGTTTGCCGACTATTTCGAGATGTTCAAACTCTACTGAAGTTGTAGATGAAATCTACCCAGGTGCAAGCGTCTTCCCCTTGACTTGATCACTTCCCGTTATAGGACCATCGATATGTGAGAAGAAACTCAGCTTTACATGATTCTGCAAGCCATGAGATCCAGCTAACATCATGTTAGACGTGAAAAACGGTAATTTACTTCTTGTTCTAACATTGGTAGATGGTGAACCACAGGATTACTCAAATGTGCCGATATCGCAGACGTGCTGTGCATACGAGTTCATAATAGGAATATCAACAATTACCAGCAAATAGGAGAAACACAAAAGGGTGTTTCTCAACAGTTGGTATTAAGAAACGAGCAGGATTATTTACTTATCGAAAACGAGAGCACAAAATGCAGTAACTTGAACGAGTAGATTAGATTCATTGCTATCATACCTTTTCCTCCAACTTTCTATCTAGCAGCAACGGGCTCTTCCTAAGCTTATCCAAATAGCTTAGGTTATCATGCCTACAAAAATGAATCGACATTACAACTTTGAGAAATGACCAAAGATTCGTGAAGGATGAAGAAAGTTCGCACCGTCAACAGAATGCCATCAATGTTAGACCTACTTTCACTTGGTAGAAAGACAGTATATCCTTAGCTGGTTTGATGCAAGAAGAAAGGAGAAGGAAAATAGAGACATGTATATCAACTTGATACATCGACTTGCAAATGTATGCGTGACGTTTACTCGATTATAATGACTAAATCTGACGAATAACTTCCATTCCAAAATAAGCTAATGCCAGGTTATCAAAGCAAGATCTAGCCAAGCACTAATTCTTCGATATCTTATATAACTCAGCGATTACGCCTATCAAACTTGAAAAGTGTGACTAAAATATTCCACCTCTACGAGTCTATTCAGAACAGATAACGAAGATATTTTCCCAGATAAACTGCAACGCCCTACTAACATGGTGCAAATTTGCGAAGAACAATAGAAAATTGGGACAAGAAGAAAATTTTTAAAAAATTCCAAAGAAAACTTAAGATACCAACCTTTACAAAGCATGCCACTCTAACAGCAGTACCGAAAGTAAGATGACACATTGTTCACAAGCCTGGGAGTTGAATATTTCACCTGACAAGCATGCGCAAAACATAGTCTCCCTTGGGCAATCTCACGCCCTTAGGATAGCAGTCTCCACTTGCAAGAACTCTCTGTTTCACGCAAGAAGTTCCAAGTCAATTAGCAGCTAATACACATAAAAAAAATGTCTATCTGAGTGCAGATAATTTAGTGCTTGCCATCGGCAGTAAGCTTTACTCTGAAAACTGTACCTTGTTGGTATCAAAGATCATGTAGAACTGAGATTCAAACTCAGAGTCATAAATTCTATTATTCAGATACGAAAGGCGAGGGGTAACTTCGGCTGCTTCTCCCAATGTAAACTTGTACCTAAGAAAATATTTTAAATAGTCAGTTCGAACTCAGTACCAGCTGACCAAGAACACAACAACTTGGAAAAAGATTTGATGGACAGACTTTTCAAAATCGGCCGTTTTCAGCACTTGACTATAACTGAAACTCAAAACCTATCAAACCCTCATCATACCCAATAAGTATGCGACTCAAGATGTTATAACTTTTGTTCGTTTCGTTTGACCTCAGGGGTAAGCATAGATTCTGATTTAAGAAGCATTCGCACTAAAATTAGAACTATAGACGACAACGGGTTAGCTCACGGATTCAAGGCAAATACAACTTTGATGAACGCAAAAACTTACTTTAACGTAAGAGCATGGATTTGCCGTCCATTTGATAATTTGTCCCGAGCTGCAGATAAAGGTTCAACTTTGGCCTCCACAGGTCTGTATGGTACTCTGACCTGAAATGGTAACAATAAAAGTCCAAACATCAAAACGAAAAATTCGTGATTTTTGTCCAAGTATTTGCTGACGTCATGCATGTATTTGACATGTGTATCGTAGACACTCTATGACAAGATTGACAACATTAAAAGGTATAATTCGCGCAGGGCAGGAAGCAATATACAATCGAGCTTAATGATATTTCTCAAAGTATTCTTCTCTCGTATTCTTCCAACGACGGGCCTTGTCGGAAGAATATCAAAGTTCCAGGGTGAATCAAACGCCTAGCAAACACATCTGAAACCATCACACTTTTGCTCATAAGTAAAAAATTAAAAATTAAAAAATTAAAAAATTAAAAAAAAAACTAAAAAAAAACCAAGAATACCCTGCGAAAAGTGTTGAATTACTGAAAAGGTAAATCATCATCATCAAAGAAGCCAAGCTGATGAAACACACTCACTTGAAATAGTAAACAAGAAAAACAATAGGTTGCATTATCGAGCCATTCACATGTAAAAGGTTACAATAACATATTCTCCAGCTTTTATACCCTGTACTATAGAGCCCGATCCAAGTCAGCGGGTTCATAAAAGTGCGTCCGTAACTCAGTCTTCAGACTGAAGTCAGTTCTTTACTCAATCCTCTTGTAAAAACACAGAAATCCACAGTCCTCACTTGTTGAGAGTGTGACAAGGATATGACAGACGATACCAGCAGATAGATGTGGTTGAGAAATGCACATTTCCCCCTCGCATCGAACAAAGTTGTTCTGCAGCGGGTAAGTATGCCAACTTAGATTGGACAACGACCAACACTTGTAAGTTGCTTCAGAGCTCTGTGTGTGAGAAGTGAGAGACCTTGTAAACAAAAAAAGTTCATTCTTTTCAAGCGAAAAATAGATTGTGTTTCATTTAAGGTGTTGTCCTTGATGTCCAATGCCAACTTACACAATTCAGCACAAGATATGGTCAAGACGCAGCATAATTACGACTACATGATATGTGATGTAACTCAAACACCTTAGTTCTGACCAAAAAAGATCACCTTCGGCGAGATGCTATTCGCGGATAGGTCGAACATTTTTGAGTTCATCAGATACAAAAAGCTCTTTATGTGTACCTCCATACGCATGAGGTTCCAAACAACAAACTTGCTCACAAACTCTCTTCATCTAGTAAGACTACAATTTGAAACTTATCTCCAATTCGAATGTATCTCATCCACTGAAATAATCATTTTGAAGTATCACTTTAGTATCAGAAGGCCAATGTACATCACTCCAGGTCAGGCATTCACCGACATACTTCAAACATGTAGAACGCGCCACGACGAGACGTATCACCTTTCCGTTTACTACCTTCCTGACCCAGATGCAAGAATATAGAACAGGACAAAGATTCTGTGTGGTGATAGACTCGCATTTGATGGTTATAAGTTGTGAACGCATCGTGAAACTACCAAATCATTTGTTGTCAAAGCAGTAACAATCAGACTAGACCACACATGTCTGTAGTCTACGGCAAGTATGACAGTAACAAATCAAATTCTGCGCTGTGAATGCTATGGTTAGAACTTGGTTCTAGGTAGCGTTCTGTAAAGCAATCAATGAATCACTCATGAGGGCATGATACTGAACTACAAGGCTTAAGTTGTAACTCACACTTGTAAGAGTTGCCGAAGGCGCCAGCCGCTCTGTTGCTAGAGGAGCTTTTATATCTACTCTTGTGACTAATTCACTTCCATTGATACACAGCTCCCGCTCATTGGCTAGAAGCCCATGAAAGTCGACCTTCAGACAAAACAATTTCAAATCAGTTAACATATAGTTATAATATTACATGTAAGAGAAGTTTATTTTCTTGCACAGAAGAAGCTGGAATCCCGTGCTAATAATTCTTCTTTCTGTCTGTTGAGTGTTTTACTCTTCAATCTGTGAATTTTGAGCAAATGTTATGCTTTTGATGGTTTTTGTCATCGTTCTGTTTATCCCACACGTCGCCGATGTGTAACTTGCCATTTATAAAACAACAAGCTGTATTCCCTCTTATGGCGGTTAAAATTATGAACAAAATCAACAAGCAGTAAGGGCCTAGAAGCTAAGAAAGACTTCAACACACAGCCACAAAGACCCCCAGAAGCTTGAAGTACTCGTGACATTACTACGTGAGAGGAATACCTGGATTTCTGCCAGTGCCGGTATATGACTACCACTTCCACTTGACCAGAAGAGAGCAAGGGTAAGCTCCATAGTGATTCCCCCCTCAACTGGCAAGGCGAAATCTTTCGTCGATGGCGAGGTAAAAGTAGCATACGTCTCCCAGACGCTTGGTCTCTTCTTCGGCATCAGCTATATTTACAGATGCAGGACACAAGAGGTCAAATAACCATCTAACAGAAAGGAACTCAACGTAAACGTGTTGAACATGGCTGATTATTGTACTTCAATTTGAATGCACTCAGTAACAGAAATGACTTTCTACAAGTCTATTTCAAACGTCAGACGTCTCACAAACGTGAGAGAGAAATACGTCTCGAGAGGATGCTACCAAGAGTTGTATCGCCCAATTACCTGAACAGCACTAACCAAAAACCGTCGTGGGGTATCAAATCCGTGGCATCGTATGGAGATCTCTGCCCATGTTGCACCTTCTGGAACAACAATAAATCTTCTGTCTGTGAATCCTGTTTCAAATTACACCTTAAAACGTTAGAAGGTGCTACTTAAGTTGACTATAAATGAATGGGCTGTTGTTATTGGAAAATTGTGATAACAATGATAGCGTTTTGATACACCGCTAACACGTTCATAGAAAACTAAGCGGTAGATCTAACAAGATTTCAGCATAACTTCAATTTTAGAAAAGAATACTTTAGCCCTGTGCTGAAATACTCAAATCGTGTCCAACGTAAATCAAAAATCTATTAGTTACCGGGAGTAAATGATAGATCAGAAAATGTCACTGATGGATGACCAGCTGACAACTGAATCGGCTTAACTACTGTAACAGGAACGCGGAATGACGGTCCGCGCCATGGGGCTTCTACATCGGTTCCCAAAATTTCTCCATAATGGACGCCTTCTTCGAGCTGCGTAGGATCTACCACTATACTGTGATCACAGTGCAAAATAACAAGTCCGTCATTAGCGTTCCGACCTAAACCCTAAACCCCTAAAAGAAGCCCTTTTATTTAGAAGCCCATCATTGCCTCAGCCTATCTTTGAACACTATCAAATTCACACGTCGAATAAAAAGGACTACAGCAGAAAATATGCAGTCTTAGTGTCAGTCGAGCACACTGCAACGACATACTTGAAGGTGCGACCATTATTGGTCAACAGTAGGTAATCTGGGCACTTGAGCCAAGTAGGACTCGTGCTCTCAATTTGCAACCGTTCTTCAAACGGTACGATCAGCTCTAGATTATCGGCATCTTCGTGGAATTGAGGTTTCACTGACACAGACCACTGTGGCACGATTTACATGGATTAGTTTCATATGTCATATGGATATGTCAGAAGACGTAACTTAACGCGCCATAAACGAGCAAGTATATGCCCACCCTCTCAACATGCTCTACACTTGAATGATCATAAGCTCATTAGCAAAATAAGACCTTACAAATGTTTATGATCAATTCAAATACCACTACCAGACAACCATGGATACCTCGCTGGCCTGCTGCAAATCCTGAATATCTCTCAAGTAGACTCCGCGCAAAGTGGCCCCTGTAGCCAAAGCGAATACTTGAAATAAAAACATAGACCATCAAACAATCTGCAAGCACTACAAGGATTTGACTTGCTACGAGTAGAATGATTCAATTGAAAAGCAGTACATGCTAATTTTGAACCACATAGGATCCATACCTGAAGTGCCAAATCGATTCAACTGGACTTTGTACAGCACAGATGGTAAAGTCTTGCATTTTTGTAAGTAATCATATGCCCTGCCAAACAAATATGAAGAAACAAAAAGAGTCCACCACTTATAAGCGTTTAAACCTGAATGAAAGCAAGTAACCAACACCATCCGAATTTCTAAAGAAACTCGAAGCGCTTCAGAAGTAAAATCACTACAGTTGGGACTCCGAGGGGACCACAACAAGAGTATGACATGACATACCTAATGACAAAGTCTAAAGAGCATATGCCAAGTGATTAAAGTAGATGACACATTTAACTGCAGCAGATTTTTAACTTCGTCCACTCACTAGACATACTATTTTTGCAACAGTCAACCATGGGTAGACCAAGTGTAATTCTACAAGGAAACTAAACTCAAGACAGAAATGAATCTCTTCAAAAGACGTGTCAAATGAGCTCCAAACATATCCTCCGAAAGCAGCTTCAAGATGCATGGGTCAGTGTTATAAGCAGATAAGATACTATCCTCAGCCTATAAAACTTACACCTATACAACGCTCGTCCAGGATAGAACAAATTGTGAAAGTGTGTAACCTACTTATCAACTTGCAAAAGCCCACGCCCAGTTGTCAACGGCTCATCAGGACATTCGCTCACTTTGAGCGCCGTGTTTTCCAAAGCCTTCCGCACTACATGGGGACTAATTGCTTGCCCTTCAGCCTGTAGAAACGAATAACCATCAAGTAAAGAAAATTTATCAAATGATCAGAAAGTCATATGCTCGTGCACAGAGGGAGAAAAGGAGTCAAGAGTAAATTTAACAAGAAAACGTGTAAAGCTTTCACCTTCATGGAGCTTAATACTAAAGCAACGCTGCCACAAGCACAAGGGGACGCCATGGACGTTCCGTTCATTAACATGCGCTTTTGAAGAGTCCATTTGGGCACTGGAGCAACGGCACCTCCAGGGGCACTCAAGCAAACGCCTAAGTCTCCATCAGGTGTTGGCCCTCTGCTTGACCTGATATAACCAGACACAGCGGTCAAGGTAGCATAACAGATGCTTCGTCCATCAGATCAAAAGGCTTTAACTAAACCGACAAGCGAGGCATGTACTAAGATCGGACATAATGGATCTTACTGTACTTAAGAAGCGAGTAGGCACAAGAGGACAACATCAGCCATGTTGGAGAGGAGAGAACTTTACATCAAGAAACAACCATGTTCCAGATTTGATCTGACTCGATAAAAGGCAACAGTATAGATTCATACTTGACCCAATATGGCTTTCCTCGACACTGATATTTTCACCTTACCAGGTGTATTGAAGGCCATGTGAAGGAGGTTCAACAACGGAGTGTGCAGCAGCTGCCATTGAAGGAGAAACATAAGCACCGACACCTAAGATGCTGGATGAGGTGCCTCCAGGAGCAGTCACGGTGCTAAGAGATGGCCCATTATTTCCAGCACTACTGATAAATATCACCCCGTACTTATTAACAACCTGCAGACGAAGATGAACTCAAGTCAGAGGAGAGTGGTGCAGCTCATGCCTGCTGTCCTCTTAAACCTTGACGTACAGTGCCGTCCTAGCATCGGGAAATATGATTGGTGTTGAAAGTGTACATATAGGCATAAACATATACAGAAGTTACTGATGACAGGAGATCGATCACTTGATAGAGCAACGAACACAGTACATCATATTTCTGTCGACAGAACAGTTGAAATAATACGTGTCCAACAGCAAGGAGACCGAAGTGCACGTACACGGGAGATTCGACCATACAAGCTCCGAGGCATAGCCCGATGCATTTCTTTCAACGGATAATCTTTAATTATTAATCTAGTAAACCTGTTTACATGAGTACCTCAGTTGCAAGCTCGATAAATCGGCCGTAGTCGGGCATCATTGTTGGCTCTCCATAGCTCATGTTGATAAGATCACACTTGTTCTACAAGCGACAAAAATGGGTAAGAGGAAGTAATCAAACCCCCAACACTTCAAAAACACAAGAGTACATTGATAAAAATCACTCAACATACTGCATCACAGCATTGTTGATAGTTGGCATCACCAAAACCTCATTCCTTTGAACACACCTCAATCACGGCTATAAGACCACGAGTTAACCCCGTGCCAGTTTCCATAGAGCCAAGTCGCGAGTCACCAATTTTACAGGACACAAGTTGCGCACCCGGGGCCACTCCATTCAGCAGAGGATCCTAATTGACAAAACAGGAGTCACAACCAGCAAATGAAAGATTCACTTCGCAGTCAGTATGTGTGGTAGACTGTTCAGGCGGTGAGGTGGCAACATTTTCTTACATCGTGCATGTCATCTGAGAGACCCCATTATTTGGCGAAAACGACACTTGGTAAGGAACACAAACTTGCTGAAATGCAAGGCACTGCGCGTCAATGAAAACCAATGCAGCTCAATATGGAGGAAACTAGGGGAAAAGACTCTGGGGTACTCTGAGAAGAATCATCTCGCGAGGTAGCACACAAAGATATATAATTACACCTTGGAATGGTAAGCGGCAGTAATTCCTGCCACGTGAGTGCCGTGGGGAGAACTGTCTGTGACTATGCTCAAAATGTTTCCCTCGTCATAAATATTGGTTACAAAACTACAAGCATCCATGCGACTGAAAATCCCATATTTGCGTTCAAGTCTGCGACCAAACACACAGGTCAGTACCAATCCTAAGTCTGTGCGGCGCTCAACAAAACCACAAACTTTTGAGATCATGCTCTGGATGTAAGACACATCGTATTACAAACCTGTAATTGGTCATGGGAATGAAGTCAATCAGTTTCCCAAGTCCACTGTCACCTTCCATATCTTGAGTATCCAAAGCAGCTCGCCAGACTTCACCATCATGCCACACCACAGCATCAATAATTGGGCCCTTGTCTTCGTAACTCTGATTCAAAGAGACATTTCAGATGTCAACTGAAAATCGTAAGATTGAAATGCTACCCAATCCAACTTGTGAAGTGCCAGAATAAATGGATGGTTTCAAAACATACACTTAACACATTCTGAGCACAAAAAGCACATGGAATGCTCAGCACTCAGCTCCGGTCGACACACATGTATATTCACATTGTTGTTGATCCTTAAATTACAAAGATCAACACCTCCTTACATCAGATAGCTTTTGAAGAAATTCGCATTTTGCAACTAGATCCTCACGCTCCTTCTTCAGTGCCGTGTCTGAAACTTTCGGATATTTCTGTATAACCATAGAAAACGTGCATAATAAGAGGATAACAATCGAATGACTAAATTATTGAAAATTTCATGACAAAAATTAGTGGTGACTGGTAAGATCATGCTGGAAATGAAAAAACTCTGATATCGATTGATGTAGAAAGAATGGAAGTCTAAGTGCAAAACTAAAGACTGGCATGAACCTGTTTGACAGGGAAGATTAGACATCAAGCAACAGAGAAAATCCTCTGAAAAGTATTAAATTGAGGAACTCCACCACTAAAAAGAGTAACAGTCAGTAAGCAAAAGACGTTACAGCCAAGCAAGGAACTGTGAGAAGAAATAGCATTTCGAAGTTGAACACCGCTAAAAGATATGCTGGAAAACAAGCAAAAAATAATGAGAAGTAAAAGCAAGACAACAAGTCCAAGCTCAATAGCGATGCTGAGCGCGGAATCATAACTCTAAGCTCATGAGGTTTCATTTGAAAACTTTCCTGTCAGAGATACTGTAGTCACAAGGCCTTACCTTCAAAACAACGACCGACGCGGTCTGTATAAATGCTGCCATTTTTTGAGAAAAAAATACAAGCTTTGAAACATGACCATAACAAAGTCAGAATCAAAGAAAAGGCACCCACCGCGTCAAAAGCCGTAACCTGCCGCATAGCCTCTGTCAAAGCCTCGCGCTGCTCCTCTGCCCATTTCTTTTTGCGCTCTTTCTACACATCCAAAAAGAACCAACTGCTTTTAGCAAGTCGTATAGGTCAATGAGGTTTCACTAGAACTACAATTGCTCACGACAACCCAGATATCCAACCTAAAACAATATACTCCGGAAAATCCAGTACTCTCGGGTCTAAGCACAATAACCAGTGAAGCAAATAAAGAAAGAGATACGAAATAGTTCGATGTGAGAAGATGAAGTTTGAGGGCATAATACGACATCATTAAGCGAACCATTGCGTCATACTGGTTCGCATCAGAGTAACATATCCGACAAGTTTTGTCAGCGACAAATTGTAATGGCAATACCTTGATTCTTGCAACAAGAGTGTCTGTGAAGAGACCAAATGCAAATTTGCATCCTACGTGCCATTCTCCTGACGGATTCTTCCACGATTTATTCACCTGAAGTCGAGCACCTTCACAAATCCGAGGCAGAAAGTCACAAAAGCACAGAGCGAACGTATTCCAGACAAACGATCCAGACCAGATACTCCTAAATATCCAGCACACGTGATATTATACAGTCACATTGCTTATCTGCGGCTCGTGAGTCTCCCGACACAAAATTTATTCGGTCAGATGTAAGTAGCTTATGTATGTCCTAAGTGTGTTGTCAACCACAAGCAATGGTGAGCTCATCAGATAAAGGTCACCAACAATTTTCCTGTATATATAACAGTTCCGTCGACTCAGTGTCTATAATTCAAGAGCACGGCAACATGCAAAAGTGAGAAATAAGCTAACGACAGGATCAGGATGATGAAAACCTGAGGCTCCAATTAAGTAACCATCACCGTCTGCCTTCACCACCGTAGATGTATCGACATCACCACTTCCTGTGCTGCACGATACGGTAGAAGCTTCTTATTATTATGATCATCGCACAAAAAAAGGAACACACCAGTCAAACAAAACTGCAAAAGGCAGAGTACATTTTCTATATCATCACAATGCAAGATCTTGCTCTACTTCAAGTGTCAATCCAAAACGATCATCTGATCTCCATAACTCGTCACTTCAGCAAATATAATAAAATCGTATCTGTAAAAACTGCACAAACATGATGTATTGTGGGTCCACATCCATACCAGTCAAGAACATCCACGACTTTGGGCTTGCCATCCGAAGTAGTTTCTAACCCTGCAGCTGCAGGATCTACTCCAGAGTCTGCAAATATGTTGCGGAAACGAAAAGAGCGAAAGATCAACAAAACCCTCAAATAAACCTCCTAAACCAATATAATTTAGCAAAGGGTAAGTCTGGTTACGTTAAAAGGATTCTTCCAATTTCCAGCCTGGAGCAGATCCAAGGCTTACTGTGGCCCAAGGACAGCGATCAGACGAAAACCAACGCACGCTTCAAATGATAAGACATCCTCAAACTATACAAACAAATATATTAAGCATGTCTATGTTTCGGTCTAGCTTAAAAGGACCTGAATGTCAATGCATTACCAAAAATAGCAATAGTCACTCCTCTTCCATCATATTGAGGAAACCGCTCCAAAAACCTGTCGGCTCCGACCTCCTTCTTGGGCATCAAACCTCCTAAGAATGCCGCGCTGTCGCATTTTTGCGCAACGGGAGATTCATCCTTTGGGTTGTCAAGTCCCGACAGTTCGAACCCCAACATTGCCAAAATTCGACCCCTGCCAGAGACTCTTGTGGCTTCTCTCCTTTGCCAGTTCGTTATAAACGTACTCCCGCTGCTGTGCTGCTCCCTCGCGGCCCAAAAGCTTGAGTGAGGTAATCGACCGCGAAAATCTGACCTTTTACGATGTTTTCTCCTGTAGGAATAACGCTCTATAGAATCAAATTCTGCGGCATTTCCTCTATTCCAGATCGTAGTAGATATAATCGGGGATTCCTCACCCCTACACAGGCCTCCATTAATACTCTGACTCAATGTCTGACAGCTTGACAGTCGACAACCCTGAGGCAGACTCCCCTGCGCTCCATCAGCTGCCGGTGGGACGTCACCAAACCGTGTTTTACAGCTGAAATGAAAATTGTAACAAGAGACGTACTGCGAAACACGCAAGTACGCAGAAGAGTGCATGTGCACTGACACCTCTGGCCGGGAAAAAAATTCTATACTGCTTACCTTCTATGTTTGGCTCAAAACTCAATTCTACAAGCAAGAAACTCTGATATCGATTGTACTGCGAGGTCTCTCACAGTAGCAGAGCATTTCAGGCCGAGTAGACGGTTGTCCTGCAATTATTAAGCTTGCGTTGAGTATACTAAGGGAGTTACGGATGTTTGAAGCTCAACGATCAGCTGTTTTGGACTCTACCAAAGAAGAATTTCTAGACTGGAAAGATCCTAGTCCACTTGCATTAATGTCCACGTAGGTTCATGGTACAACAAACCGAAATAAAGAAGGGCGATCTCTTATTCAGGACTGACAGAGGAAACAACTAGGCACAGCCCAGTGATGCCACTGTCCAGGAGCGAAAGTGGCACTGCCACATTCCAAGAATTCTTCGCCAGCATATGGAGTGAGCACAACCGAAACTGGTGAGCTCCCTTAAACCGGTGATGCGGTGCGACAACTGCTACCTCGAGAGGTTTATTGAACGAAAACTTCCACTACGTGATTCAGACACAACAAACATGAAATAACTCTCGCCTTCCCAACAAGGTTGGTAGGATTAGTACCGAACTACTTCGAAGTATTCGCGGAGAATCTTTCGAATCTCACGACCATGAATTTTGTGTCACTCGTGGCTAACTGCTTCACCGACCGTAGGAAGATGATCACTGTGGGCGACAACAACAGCCATGCAAAAGGCTCTCGCTCCAGCGGCGAGCGCTGCAAGCGGGTGAATTTTTTCTGAATGAGCAGGAGAGGATTGGGGAGTGGCGCACCTGTGAGATAAACTCGGCCACGGGCGGGAGGCGTGTCGTGCGCGACACAGCGCGTGCCCCCTTAGATGAGCTAATCAATCCACCCGCAGCGGGAGTGGAAGTGTCTCAAACAGGTCAATTATAACCTCGTTGCTCCTAGGCTTTAAATAAGCCACTAATTTCACACACACCAACACCACCACCATAGCCGAGCCCGATCACAAACAAACAAACGAGTTCCGAGCTCCCCTCCAAGACCTCCGAAGGAACTCCACACCTCAGCACACGCTCACTCACGGACTCACTCCCTCCCCTCCCCTCCCCTGCTTCTCAGGTAGGGTAGCCTCACCATAGCCGGTGGTCCCATTGCTCCCATTGGTCCCATTGGTCCCATTCTTCTGTTCCCTCCCCGGCATGGAGATCTGAACCTGCTCCTCCATTTGCCGGCTACATGCATGCCGTACTACAATTTCTTTCTCATTCCCTTCCTCTCTACTGTTAATCTTTGATTAAGCCCATCGCCTCCCAGTAAACCTTCCTGCTGATCCATCTCACTCCTCCGTAATAACATCGAGCAGAGCAGAGCACAGGTCAAAGCAGCATCCTGTGATTTATGCCATCCTGTGCGAGCTGTTGTCCCGCAGTTGTTCATTCCGGCAAGGCCCGGTTCAAGTTTGCGGCATATCCACCTGCATTTCATGTCTGAGACTGGCGCTGTGTCGCGTAATTATTCTGTGTAGAACTGCACCTGCGGGACTACCTGAGGTTGGGAATCGAATATTCGCTTCCCACCGGGGACCAGGGTCTGCGACATCGGTCAAACCGGGCTAGCGTCTCGGGGGAGCTTCGGAGTTAACTTTGATTCCTTCGGTTTACCTCCAGCACCGGCTCGGTGCCGCGCGATGTCGGACGCAGGCATGGGTTTTGGATGCCGAACGTTTGCGCGGTGACCCGCGCACCGGATCCAGAAGTCTGGGGAGCTGTCCAAGACAGGGATATAAAACATCGAACAGGACAAAGCTACAAAGCTCAATTTACAAACAAATTCTATTTAGACACCGGGTTATACGGTTCTAGTGTGAGTGAGTGCATGCCGGCCGAGAGCTCCCCATCTCCAATATGCGTGAATTGTTCCTTCTCCTACGTCCCGAGCTAGCAGAATTGATGTTAGTAGAATCAAAGACACAACGGAAGCAACCTCAAAAGTAAGTCAACACCATGATGCTGTGTTTACGGAACGTACGGAGCGTTAAGTGACAATTGGATGTAACAAGGAAATATGTTGTAAGCCAACATCACAATATGCTTTTGATTATTCCATGGTAACTTGCAGATATGGAATTATTGCATACATTCGGTATATATGAAAAGGTTTCATGAATAACTGTAATACTTTAGAATTGTTCACAGGGAGGTGATAACAATGTGATTTTCTTATCGATTCTTTAATTTATTCGTTGAAGTTTTCAGACAATTAAATTCTTTATTACATATATCTTTACGCTATGGCTATGGTTGTTTGTTATCTTAGCTTTTCAATATGTTAATTTGGATGTTGGGTCCTACCATGAAGTTTTTGTTAGGAGTTATTTCAAGCTTTTGCAAAATTAAGTTCATTTAGTCATCAAGTGTGGCCTTGTCTTTAAGTGACACGCTCTAGAGTTTTGATAGGTGTTTCTATCTAATATGTGTACGTATCCTACCCTTGGCAAACCACGTAACTTTTGTGTCAACTCTTCAGAAATACAAGTCATTGGAATTGATGATCAAAAGATGTCGAATTGTATGATTACTCCACTTACGGTTTGTAAGAAGATGTTTTGTCAAAATTCTAGTAGGTAAAGGAAATCCAGCTATCTTTGAAGTAACAAGAAGAAAAGCAACAACGGGTGGTTGAGTTAGAGTCAGAAAATAAAATTTTCCCTTTGTTTTGTAGGACAGTATTTTGGGTCTTGTTGTTTTTTTATTAATATTATCACCCAAAAAATGGGGGACAGTATTTTGGTTCTGTGCTGTGCCACAAAACAAAGTCTGAGACTCCATCTGAGAATGACCGGGCCCTGAGGGACTCTTTTTAAATTTTTTAATTATATTTATTATCGAAATAAAGGGAAACTTTTCATATTTTGAATCTTTCTATGGTGTATTTTGCTTTTTCTTAATTTGAAAAAAAAATCATTTCATCATACGCGCGATAGCTAAGAGTCACAAATTTTCTTGTTTCGTTTTTCACAAGCACAAAAGAAGCGAGCTTCTTATATCATCACAAAGAAGAGTTAACTTGAATTGGAGTAGATGCTTTCTTGTTCGTGACTTACCATGTAGACTGATCACAGAAATGTACCCAGTACAGTTGAGAACAAACTCAGGATTATCCCTTACGAACAGGGTTTAAGATTGCTTATCAAAAGCTTTTTCAGTAGCGCCAGTAACTTTTTCAGTAGCTTTTTAAAAGCCAAGACTCGCTTGGTGGAAATGAGATCATATAAGAGAATGATGTGGTTTTATTCTCTCCCACCAGAATCGCACATGATAGTTAAAAAGCAAGTTACTTCATGTCACCATTCCAAGTGATTATCCACTACTATTCGATTCTAGAGGCATCACATACTTTTGAATAAAGTGGTGGAAGCACATTGGTCGTGTCTGGTAAGACACGACCAATGTGCTTCCACCACTTTATTCATATCCTTGAATACGAGTCTGTCATTATTATGTTGTTTGATATATATCTCTTCAAAGTCACTTTTTTGTCTAACACGACTCTACTAGATCTTAAGTAAATCGGCATCTAGTATGTCATATGATGCTTCATTTTTTATTGAACCTTGCGCTTCTGAAAGAATCTTGAGAAATCAACTTTATGTTTCGCAACAAAATCTATCTTCCAACTTAAGTAATCAACCTTTTTGTTTCGAAACAAAATCTATCTTCCAACTGAAAAACCATTCCAAGAATTTTATAAAATCATTTCATTCACGAAGGAGTAAACTTAACCGGCCGTACTCTTCGGAAATCGAAGGTACACTAGGAGTTGTGACTTTAAGCACGTACGGTGACATCTGAATGAGCATGAGCAAGGATTAATATATCAAAAAAGAATTCTGTCAAAAGATCTTCGAGGTTGATATCACTCGAATAATGGTGAATACATATTTAAAGATTGATTATTGCTACTTCCAACTCTTCAAGCAAAATGTTAACGGTTGGCGAAAGTTTTGGTTGTTGAACCTGTTGATTCAACAATCGGCGAAAATGCAAGATAGCAAGCAAAGGCTTTGAAATCTAAATGTACAAATAACACATAAAATTGACTTGCAAAAGATAATCCAAGACACAATTCTGCTAAATCTATAATACTAATTTAAACAATTGTAGTAAATCATTAGATTATGTTCAAAACTATTGAAGAAATTTGATGCTTTCAATGACTTTATTTCATGACTACTAACTTTTGGCAAATGCCAAGTTTAAGTGCTAATGCTAAATTAAGGTAATTTAAGCAAAAATTTCTTCTTAATTTTAGCACTAACATTATAATTTCACTACTTTGTGTATGTTATCTTGGCGATAATCATATTTAGCATCTCGAATTGTTTTGTATGCATACTTTCCGCCAACAAAAGTCTAGTCAGGCTAGTGCAAAACTTTTTTTTTCCATTTAGTGATGGAGAAGTCGCTTTCAACCAACTTCTTATTAAAAAACACTATCGCCAACCCACCTCACATCTAACACAAATGTATTCAAACAGTATCATGACTTGTTAAAAAAATATTTTAGTTGTGTTTGTTGAGAGAAGAATTCATATTTGACTCACGTTCGTAGACAAGGAGCATGTCACTGAGTTTGCATTCCGTATTGTCATTCATCTTCATGCTCCAATGTTTGTTTAAGTGCACAAGATATTAATACACAACCTCTTTGATAAATAGAACAAGACGCATCTTGAAAAATTCCGTTAGCATCAAGATTATGCTTCCAATTCCTGACATGATTGTTGCAACCACAATACGCCTTAATTTTCATTCCTTATGCCACAAAGAAAAGTGAAAAATTATAGATTTTTCAAATACTTGTTATTGTTCATTTTTTAAAAGCTTGTTGTATATATGTTGTGTTTACAAATCATGATCTCAGATGTGCATGACGATAAAATTTTGTATAAATAACAAAACATCTTGTTGAACGATTGTGATGAAATCATCTTAGTTCAGAACACTATCCGCGGTAAAATGAATGTCCATTCTATTTGATATGTCAATCATTATTTCAAACAATTCTTAGCGCCGTCGAGAGATGACCAACTTTGGAAATTGGATTAAGTACATGATGATGATAATTTGCTCAAAAAGTAACGATAGAATTCTTATGATGATCCATCATTGCATCACATCAACGCTTTAACATTTTGTTTGTGAATCACATAAATCATCAACTTACAATAATGTTTTAGAAGCCAACATAAATCCATTTTGTACGTACTTTTAACAATTGAAACTTAGTTTGTTGATAGCATTTTGCTAAGCTTGAAGATTCATAAAGAATGTGTAAATAAACTTTTATAACGTTTCGTTCAACACATCATGTGTCATTTTTTACTACAATATCTAGCTAGTGATCAAAACATCATATACAAAACACAAGATCTGTACATATATTCTCTAGCAATGTGATTTTTCAATCTATAGTTTGATCATGATATTTTTTCCACTTGAATTGATTGAAATGACGTTCACGCACCAAGATGAAAACACGGTATTAAATAGAAGCTTGATGAGCTTGAGCTATTTTTGAACGGTATATCATTAAAAAAAATGAAACCAACAGAAAGTGAAAGTTGTTCTACACATATGTCACGCACGCGCAAATGCATTGGTCAAGGACAAAAAATTTCATGATGAATGTTTGCTTCAGCATCTAAAAAAAATGTCCAAATCGTTAAATCTATGAATATATTAGAGGTGATAAACATGTTGACGGCAAGACAAACACACACAAACTAACTCACCATATGAACATTGGGGTCGTTAAGCTTTGTTTTTTTGTCGCGGCATGATGTTGTTTGATCACCTTGACGTCTTTCAAAATGACAATCGAGTAGAAACATGATATATGACAAGGTTGAATCACAAAGATTATATGATCGTCATCAATATTACTTGTTTTGTTGCAGTTTGAACAACTTCATGATGTTGCTCTTGATGATTGGTTTGGATTCATTGTTTTATTTTTTTTCATCATGATTAAAAATAAATTAATGTATACAACAAAATTCACAGTTGCAAATCAAAAAATAACAAACTAAATGTTATACTTGTCTTTCAACTAGTGTTGTTGAATACAAGATTTATGATGAAACGTACATCATGTAAACACGACAATATGTACTTTTTCACTTCTAGCTATGTTTGCAAATTTAAACAATTTTATTAAAATCCAAAAATATTAAAGAAGTTTTAGACAATTTTCTGTATAGATTTCAAACAAATAAAATCTAACTTATTGTAAATCTCCTTCACTTTATAATTTAAAATTGAATTATAATAAAAAATATTAATAATATTAGTATTTGAATGTAAAACTTTGCTATTTGATCCAATATTAAATAAATATATCTCATGAACAAGACTATGTACATAAGGCATTTATAAAAAGATGCATAATTATACTAATTTCAAATCTCATGAATTACTTATTTCAAAATTATTATTTGAGTAGTTTCATAACAAAAAAATTCCAAATGGTTAGAACAGCAAAACCTTTGTACGCAGCGCCGACATACATAAAATCTTTCAATTTGTCGCATCAATAAAAATATGGTATTCAAATACAAAAAAAGAAGTTGACATCATTTAGATCATCGTTATTACATGTAGATTTTGTACATCATTTAATCGTGAGAGCAAAATTGATGCCAAAAGTAAAAAACGACCACAAAGAAGACGTTTGGCTTAGCGTTTCGTCACGAGACGTACCGCATTCATCTCAAAATCTAGCACTCAATCTAATCGAGGTAGTATCATGCACTCTCTAAAGAAAGTAAGTTGATTTATTTTTGACATTGAAGTACCATTCGTGAACACAATCATGTTACATCTTGATAGAGATACCAATTATGTAATTTACACCATTGATAAGTGCATAATTAAGGTCATTATTGTAGAAATGTTATAGGATCTTGAAGCACATGAAATCCAAATTTATGAAAACGCAATGCGTTTATTCACGCTAGATAGTCACACTCGTAACTAATTTGTGATTATTAAAAAATTCAATGGCATATCAGCTGGCAATTAAATACATTGGCATTGATATTAGTCTCGGGCAAACTCTGTTGACTCTTCAGACAACAAAGTAAGTTGTCATGGTTACCAAGCTTGACGGAATGAATGATTTGAAAATTTGCTACATTTTTACGCGTCCAATGCGGTGACAATTTCCAGATCATTTCTAATATTATATGCATGATGTGAACATTTTTAATCGCGTTGGATGCTTCAACTTGCATGAGTGCTTCATACATAGATGTTTATGCTCGTTTTGTTTCGTGACACCAACTTTATAATTTGCATCATTTATCAATTTTGTTCTACGGATCTTTTACCGGTTTGTCACAATTTGAAATTTTATGCAAATTATTTGATGTACTTTCTACCAGTTGAAGAAATAAATTAATAGTTGCATCGTCAAACAGAGCTCAAAACATGACTTGTCATGTTGCTAGTGTTAACACGCGTCTTTCACAATATTCACGGTAAGGTTTCATTGGATTGTGTGTGATTATTCTCCATCAATTAAACATTCCGCTTTAAGAGTTATACTTAAAGTTCGATGGGCATGCATGGTATGCAACATTAGTATCCATAAATCTCGCACTTGCGTCGACATACGAAGCTTATTTGGAATATGAAATCAACTTGTTTTAAGACATCAGCGACTCGATGACACTCCATGTTCTATAATCCAAGTCGGCTCGATGATCATTCTCACAAAATCAATGCACATCATTTTGAAATTCCAACGAGCTTTTCTCGACGTGCATCTCAACCCAAAAGTCACATGTAATGGGTTATAAGTTCTGTCATAATGAGCATCGCAAGTGTGTAACCATCTTTAGTTAGTTAGAACTAAAGTAGAGGTTACTCTAAATATTAATATAGATACTTTAGTGTGCACTAGTCATAGCTGCCACGTCAATGATCCACGCACTTGGTAGGTACAAAGTGTATGTGTTAGTTGCTAGTGTCACGTCAATAATCCGTGTGCTTGTAGGTAAAGATTGAATGTGTTAGTTAGTGTGTTAGTTGGGAGCACCACGTCAACGAGCCGTGTACTTGTTAGGGTTATCCGCCACGTCATCCATCCACTAGGAGTGAAATGGATCTTATCTCCTTGTACTTGTTGGTGGGAGCTATATAACGGAGAGTATAACCATTGTTGGTATCTCTCATCTTCAGAGTTTTCATTTCTATCTTCGAGTGAAATTCTATCTAAATCATAATGTTACAAAGTGTCATACATACAACGATGATGCCACTCAAATGTCATCGTCATACGCTTAGCCAACAACAAAAACATGTTCAGGATTGGGTGAGTTAATGCTCAACATTAGTGCAATTAAAACTTCAACATTGAAAATGTTCACAAATCCAGTTATGTCATCAGCAACAATTGACATGCTTCCTATATTGACATCGCATGTTGCATTGCAGATCTTGGGCATTTTGCTTTGACTACAATTAACAATTTTAATGAATAAACTCAACAAGTATTTATTTGGAACGTTTTTGTACTTACATTTGACACTGTCGATGGATTATGGATTACGTAGAATTGTGAGATGAACTTGGCTCAAGGAGAGATCTGGATTGTTTAGTAGTGTATAATTTTGAACTAGTGAAGCTTAAAGGTCGTGATATCAACACTTTTATCATCTAATAGAAGTCTAGTCTTAACAGTTTTGAAATTGACAAAATTGAAATTGAATTTGCAAAGCTCTACACCATGTACGATAATGTCTATGCGTGAAAGTAAGTCATAAATTACTCCATTCACAAGTGTTCTTTTGATGATGTATGATCATTACCATGTTTGTCAAGCAATTTCAATTTTCTAATAGATTATGTTGACAGACTATGTTCACCAACTGTAAATATAATGTTTTTTGAGAATAAATTCTCAATGTTAAAATTTGAGAAATATGTATTTAACATGTCATTGATTGGTTTTTCTCTATGACGACTTCTTCAATGTAATCAATATGATCTGTTTTCACATTGAAGTAATGAAACTTGAAATGTTTTGATTTCATATTTGATTCTATGTTCCTTCCAAATGATAGACATAACCTTCGAACTTGATGGAAGATTCTTTCAATTTATTACAAGTGCGTTTGGGTCATCAAAATAAAGCTCTGTAATCAACTCAAATTGAATGGAATTAGTATCGTCTTTAAAGAAAGGAAGATCAAAATTTGGAAATGACTAGATTAATTTAAACCTCTTTTAGATTATTTTGATCAAGTATTTCAAATTGATTCGGCATGCACCTAATGCTATCAAGAATAGGGGGTTGAATAAGATTTATTTAGATTTGAGATTTCTTCATGTTGAAATTGATCAAACAATCTTAATTGTTCTTTATTCTTTAATTTTTTTCATAAGATATTGGTGATATTGATGCAATCTTTTGCACATAGAGTAATTATTCAATAAATTTGAATTCAAATTTATTTAAATTTTTGTCTTATATTCTTCTAACCTTTGATAACTAATTGTGATGGTTAAGTATTTGTGTCTAATTTGCTTCAGTTTAATCACTAATTTAGATAATTCTCTTCATGAGTATCTCACAAAATCTTCAAATTAAATCTTGTAATCACAATCAAAATTTATTTCAAAAACATTTAAGTGTATTTTAAACCTGCACACATAAATATTCAAAAGATTTATAAACTTATTGATGATAATTTTTATAAATAAATGTAAACAAGATATAATTAATATTTTAAAATTTATAAATTCAATAAAATATGTTAATTGAAAAATAAAAAATTTTTATTTAAAAATTAATTAATGAAATTCAACAAATTAATTTTTTGAACTATTTCAACCAATTTCAAATTAATTTTACCCAATTATTAATATATTATATTCAAACATATGCTATGACAGTTGTTTTCAGAACAGTTGATTTAATTTAGTTAGAAAAAATCATATTATGATCATTTTTAAAAATATAAAATTTAATCGAAATAATTTATTATTTATATTATTATAATAATTTCAACATAAAATTTGTATTATATTCAAAAAGTAATATTAAAATGATTTTGTAAATTATTATTTTAATAACGATAAAATTATAAATATAAATTGTTTCCCATAATTATATAATATTCTAGGTAGAATAAGTTTGCTTCAAAATGAAAAAAAAAATCAAATATTTGTGCACGAGCATTATTTATCTCTTTAAACTTTAAAAAATTCAATTAAATCGTCAAATTCTTCCAAACTAGTATTGCAAACTGTAGTTTTATCCTGAAAATTGATTTAGAATACAAACTTTGATACAAATGTAGCTATTTATAAAAACTAAATGATTTTTTTAAATCCAATTTTTTTGTAAGATTGATATTTTTTTGAAAGAATTTGAATAAATAGATATATAAGTTAAGTCAATGAAATAAAAACTATTGATTTATGTATAATTTGATTCATAAACACAAAATCTATGTTCTTATTTTAAATTAATCTTGAAATATACAAAAATATTAATGTTGATGTCTTGAGGTTTTTTAGAATTTTATGAAAGTATATATGAGATCATGTTTCAAAACAAGTCAATCATCATGATGGATAACTCAGATATTAAATTTCGCAATGTTTATCATAGTTATGTACTTTCAAGTGAGTAATAACTTAATCTACTACATAAATGTAAAAGTTATAAATCTAGGTTATTATAGATTTGATACTTTTTTTTATAATTACGAAAATTTCCAAATAAAATTTGCGTAAATCATATTTTTAAAATGAAATAAAAATATTACTTGCATATGTATAAAAAATATTCTAAAAAGTTTTTTATTTCTTATATATTTATCACAAACAAGAATAATAATCATATAGTAAAAATATCACATAAACAAATTGCAATAATTTCTTCCTCATAATAAATTTTGAAAATGCATCACTCGATTGAATGTAAATTATAAATAAATTTAAATTTTTAATTTATTTAAAATATGGATATATAATTACAATATCATATATTTTTTATAATGATGATTTTGAAAATTTTCAATTTTTATTTTTATGTGAAAAAATATATTATATCACAAAATAACAATTGTGTAATAAGTCTAAAAATGATATTTTGAAGTGACTTCAAATTAATTCTTTAATTTTTTCAAGATTTCCTACATTTACATATCAAAAAACTGACATGATGCATGTGATTTACTTTTTGTACACTAGTTGCACATATTTTGTGCCCCACTTGATATAGGTTTTATTTGGGGTCTATTCTCTTAACTTACAAATGTTAGTTAAAATTGAAAATAGTATTTATAAAATACTCAAGATCATGTTATTTATAATCTTATTATTTATTTTAAATTAATTTTTTTATTACTTTTTATTAATTACATATTTATAAGAAATGGTTAATATTTAAATGTAGTTCACTACCAAACAACTTGCTAATAAATTGTATCATTTCAAACAAATTTTAATTTTTGTTTGTGTTAGCAATTTATACGTTTTGTTATAACATAAATATATTTTCAAATTTTAAAAGTCATATGCTTTTCATAAACTACACTTTGAACAAAATATATGTATATAAATGAAGTTTTCATTCTTTTTAAATATATATGAAAACTACTATTATTTATGAATGAAATGAATGAATAAATGAAATATAATTTTTTGAATCTGAAAATTCTGAAGATATCAAAATATAGCTTTATTAAGTTAAAGTTCATACAAGCTTTCAAGAAAGCTTTTTTAGTTTCCATATTTTTTGTTAATTGAATAAATACAAAGAAAGCAATATGAAGTCATTGAAAAAATAAAAAGTTACTTCCAATCATTTCATTGCATACAAAACACATTAAGCTATGATGTGTCAACATTATAGTTTATAATCACACAATATACATTAAATGATGTTTTGGATTTTGACATAGAATGGAAATTGATTGATGAATCTGCTCTCCATAAAAAACAACTCCATCAATACTGCTTGATGCAGTTTTTGCTATGATTTTACTATTTGTATTTTTTATTTCATTGTCTAATCATAACATGAATAGATCACACTCTTATTTGATAATGAATGTTTTTAAATTGCATAATCTTCATTGCGTAATGAAGCAACTGAATGAATGAACTAATTACATGATTGAATTTCAAACAAATTCAATTTCTTCACTATAAATAGTTTATGTACAGAAAATTCAAATTGTATATCATGTCTTTTGTTGTTATTAAGAATGTGAATTTTTTGATTTTAATATTTCAAACTTTTAATGTGTTTTGATTTAAATTATTTTTAAAAATTATAAGATTTGTAATAGTTTTTATTCTCATACAAATAACTACATTGCTTGATTTAAAAATAAAATTGCATTGAAATTCTGACTAGAGTATATCTTAGTGATTGTAATTTACTTTATCACTTAATTTGAGTATAATTTCCATATAAATAGTGGTCAATAATATAAGTTTCTTTGATAGAGTTGATATAATGATATTTGATGATGCATTAATATTGAAATTAATGCATTTAATACTAATATTTTATCATCAAATTTATATTACAATATATTGCATTTAAATTGTATAAGTTTGCATTTGCAATGATATACTTTGAAATATATATTTAATTATTTACATTTTTTCTATGTATAAGTGATGAAATTTGTGATTTAATTTTGTAATCATGTACAAAATATGAACTTTTATTTCATTTTCTTACACACATTTTAAGAAAATTTGCGTTTTTTCATAACTTTTGACATTAAAGCCATTGCAATATACATCTTTTTGGATATGACCCTACACAATTATTCCCTTTAATTGACTTGAATTCATGTTATTTCACACAAAGAAATCTCAAGTATAAAATTGTAACATATACTTCGAGTATATTTTTTAACTTTCCACGACTATGATACTGCAGACAAATTCATTATTGTTTAAAACTTTTATTTGATAAAATTTCAAGTATGAACCATATTTTATTTTTTTTGCGTGTCATAATTTTGAAGTATCACATGATTGAGATGTGTGTCAACTCCTTTTTATGATTTGAATTTAAATTATTTCTCAGATATCAAACTATAACTTTTTTACACTCAAAACTATAATACTACAGTCACATTAATTATTACTTATCACTTTTATTTCATAAGATTTCTAATCAAGAAACTTTTCTTGATTACCGCGTGTCATACTTCTGAACTGTCTATGTTATTCTTCTTTCCATAAAATGTACCTACAATAAAATATAACTTACAAAATAAAAAAATCAAATATAAAGCTATGCATGATTTTATAAAATATTTGTTATTTTGAATTGTGTTTTTTAAAACAAATCATAATTTATGTTTTTATAAAAATCGGTTTATAAAATTTTTTATTAATTTTATGTTATTAATTATAACTATAATTTTATTAAAATTTATTTATCATTTGATGTTAATAAACACTGTGTATTTTGTATTTTGCTAAGACCAAATTTAGTATTTCAGCAAATATGAAGAAAAGTTTAAACTATTTTAAACAAAAAAGTGATAAATTATCACAATTCAGTTATGCCAAGCAATTTTTAGCTTTTATTTTTATTTGAGCATATTATTTCATTTGATGCAATTCTTAATCTTCAATATACTGCATTGAATCTGTTGCAAAGTGTCAATGCAAAACTAGAGTTCAAAAGACGTTTTTTTAGCCAAAATACTCTTATTGCATGATTTTGTCATTGCATTTTGTGAACCTCAATACTCCAAAGTCATTGCTGTTTGTTGTAGGTTCTATACATAATTTTGGATGTGAAGTATGTTAAGAAAATTGTGGACGCCAAAAAGTCGTTAACACCTTGATTGTTTGAGTATATTTTCTTCAAAATCAATAACTACACGCAACATCATGACATCAACCATCGAGTTAAATAAGGAATATCAAAATCTCTATTTAGAATACAAATCAAAGTAATTCAATCATATTTTTAAACATTGAAAACTTAGTTATCATTATGTGAAAAATAATTCTTTCATGATAATTTTTGTCACAATAGCTTCAATTATTGATGTGATTTTTGGCAAAATGCATTTTCATGAAAGCGGTTTGAATAATTAATTTTGAACAAATGCAATATCACTTTTTCATTGAACATGATAATTATTGCATCCAAATCAATTAGATAAAGTGTTATAAGTTGATAATTCATTTTTTTTTTCAAAAAATATGCTTTTGATGTATATTAATAACATCAAGAATGCAAAAAAATTTGTGACTTTTTCAATTTATTATTTGGCAATGATGATTTTGTTGATTCATATGTAAAAATTGCATAGGATAGATAAATAGGAAACATCTCAGATATTATGCATTCTACATGGATCTTTTATGTGGATTTCATTGCATGCTGTGATTTGAAAGAAGTATTTTGGATATATGTACTTGTTCAATTAAGCAAAAATTTATATCTTGAAAATCTTCAAACCATAAAATTTGTTTGTTCTAGTTGAAGTATTGAATTGGTCATTTTTGACATGTGTTTGAAGTTTTTTTGAAGTTGTTTTTTGAAGTTGTTTGATGCTTTCATTAGTTATGAAATGACCACTTATGAAATGCTCAACTCAAGATGTTACTTGTATGTTTGAGCTTTTAATTGGAGTTGTCATCATATCATATAATTTTGTATGACATCTTTTGCAACATATGAATATTGTGATGCAAAAGATTCACTCAATCATTGGATGTGAATTTCATTAGATTTTTACTTCATTATATATTTGTTTCACAATGTCAACAGATTTTGATTGATAAAATGCAAGTTGTTTGCTACCTACTAGATCTCAATGTCGAGTTTATCACAAAATAGAATATAAAATGATAAAAATATCATAATTTATTTTGATCACACTAATTTGCAAGATGTTCATGTGGTTTCAGTGGATTTTGATTGTAATAGTAAGTGAGATTTAAAGCCATATTAACAAATGTGCTTAAGTTTTGTAAGAACAAAAAATCATATTGCAAGAACAAAAGTCAACTTTTCAATCTTTGCTAGCTACTTTATTACGCTTTGAAGTCATAGAACGTGTTCTTGACATCTTGATTCGATCTCAATGGAGGATATTATAACATTTGAAAGATCATAGTCTAGTCATGCCGATTTGAAAAATTAATTCAAAATCAAGAATTTTTTGCTTTTCAATCTTGGGCAAAATTAGTTTACAAATAAGATTTGAAATTCTGCATGCAGTTGTCAAAACTTTTTTGAATTAGTTTGTAATCCGAACTTAGTTGAAGCTCCACACGATGAAGTGAACCAGTCAAGTTTCAATCTTGCTTATCTTAAAAACTTATGTTATAAAAAACACATATATTATTTACAAAATTTGCTAAAAATGGCTTCAATTGTTCCACAATGAATTTTTGGTTGCCACAAATTTTAAACAATTATATTTTAATGACTTAAACGGCCTGAAAAAACAATACAAATTTAGTAAGATTTAAAATATTCCAAGTATTAAACACATTATTCATCAACTCATCTAGTTCTTCGGAAGATTAAACTTTTCAATTACAACATTGCCATTTTCAATAGCAACTTTTCATAAATGAAATGAGAAAAATATCTTTGTAGATCAAAGTAGTACTACATTGACATCAAATTGGGTTATTATTGAAGAAAATATAAGAAATTTGTACTAAATGCAATGTACATTTGTATTTTGCTTTGATGACAATCCTTATTTTATAAATTAACTTAATATACATATGGTTCCGTATATATAGAGGCATGAAAATGAGTTGAACTTTATAAACTCATACTCTCTATATACGGATATACGGAAACTTCCATATATTCCGTATTTTTACAAAATAAGTAGTGAGTTTAAATAAGGCATGCAAATGAGTTAAAAAAGTTCAATGTAGAGTAAGCAAGTTACCACAACATATTATTCATAAAATGTGTACCTGTTAGATTTTAGATTTCTATATGTGATTGCAAGAACCCATACATTTAGATCGATACGAAGACAATCACATCATTCATTAAGTAGTATTGATGTGAAAATTGCAAATGTTCGGTGAATATTACATACTAGTGTCAATCTAGTTTTCGAGTTCCATGAGTTTCAGAAGATGAGATATGGAAAACGAGAATAACTATATGTTGGTACATACATGCTATGACTGTACGTTTCGTGCACAAGCCGTGCATTATCATTTTTATCTCGTGATTTCAGAAGATGTCGCATTCTGGCGGAGCAATATGATAACAAGACATACGCGGTTCGTAAGGGTACCGTGCCAAACTCAAGCGTTGGCGAAGAGGTTGCTGAATTAAGGAATGGCTCTCATGTCCAAAGAGCAAACTCCACCGAGCTTACATAGCTTGTCAGACATTTCTCTAAACCATAAGAGCGTCAGCTGATTTTGGGGTAGAAAAAAAAGGCGAGGGAAGATGTTGCCAAGGCCGAAACAGACGCGATCACTTTGGGAGGCCCAGCTTTCGGCTCACCGGGTTAGCAAATTCATCGATCGATGGACAGAGAGAGCAGCGGCGAGAAACTCTTCCAGCAACTGGACTGGCTCATGGAAGCGGACAAGCGGCTGGCCGGAGCCGAGCCGAGCTGATCCATGGAGGAGCTGCGGTGCTTCGCTGGAATGGAGGCGAGGCAGTCAGCGTGATGATTTCAGACAGCAGAGGGTTCGAAGCCGGTCGCGGTCACGAAGTTAGCGAAGACGAGAGTTCGCACTGCAGTGCGAGTGCCAGTGCTAGTGCGAGTGTACTGTAGGAGATGTACCTAACCATCCGCTGAGAGGGGGCCTCGAGGGAGGGAGGGAGGGAGGGAGCGCAGGCAGGCAGGCGAGGGAGCGAGCGAGAGAGAGCAACCGGCTGGCAGGCCGAGAGATCAGAAGGCCGACTGAAGACGCGGTGCGAGCGAGACAGGAGGAACGCAAGAACCACCGGATTTAATAGACGGGAGCGTGCAGGAGCATCTTTTGATTCTTAAAAATCTGTCCCGCGCCCGCGCTCGCGCTTGACCCCCGCCTGCCTGCCTCCTTGCTCGCTGCTAAGGAGACGAGTGCGAGTGCGAGAGCGAGAGCGAGCTAGCGGACCCGGAGTCGGAGACGAGAGGAGGAGGAGGAGGAGGCAGCAGGAGGAGGACCGCTCGAGGCACGAGCAGGATGATGCCATAGACGCGGTGGGCGTCGAGCACTTCGGTGCGACCGAGTCCGATGAGTTCCAGCTTGTGCTCGTGGGTGTGCATTCGCTTTGCGACGATGCGCAGGGCAGTGCGTCCGGGAACTGGGCGGAGCAGGGCGTAGGTGTGTGAATTAGGTTAGATTTACGGCCTGGGAAACAGGAGCAGGAGCAGGAGCAACTTGGTGTTCGTACTCGGGAGGAAGCATGTGCGGCTTCTGTGTTTTCCTTTGAACGAGTGTTGAACGGCGACATGGTTTTGTGGTCCGTGAAGTGGAGGAGGAGCGTTTGAGGATGCGACGCCCTGTTAGAGTTTAGCATCCAACATGGATTACAACAATCAGTCTGACTCTAGCGGTATGTCTCGTGTTTCCTCGATCTGTCGTCCGTGTTATATTTAGGGTTATTGGGGGAACTGGTATTCGCGGGTGTCGTCTTGACTCTTTACATCGGTGTCTGGCTCGTTTTGCTGAAATTTGATCCGGTTCACACTCCTGAGAGCCGCCATGTTCGAAGATGAATGGTCAGCGTGTTTCGGATACTTGGGCCTGGCGTTTTCGGTGGTGGGTCTAATGAACGGCAGATTGACATCACTGGGCACTCTTGATTTCCTCAATAACAAAGACGTGTCTTAATAAACGACGTTCGTATGTCTTATGTCAAGACGCCCATGCGCTTGTTCATACCAATTCACACTAGCCTAGAACGATGATTGAGGCAAAGCTCTTTTAATGACCCTGTTTTCGTCCCAAGATTTAATCCGGAGCGGCGACACTCACGTAGTATCTCATGCCTATCTGGTCGGGCCGTTGATATGATAATATCTTCTGAAACCAGCTATCCGAGATATATCCCATGCCCTTTGTGTTTTTTTTTTGTTCGTAACGTCTTGGGCTCGTCAAGCAGCAGGCAGTGGGGTTTTTGTGTGTCGACACCAGTAGGTACACACAATGTTTGAAAATCTTCAAGCTTGTGATGGCAATAGTCTTACTATCGACCTGAAGTGGCTCGAAAGCTTAATGAAGGACAGAGTGTGCAATTTTGTTGGACTAATTGCACGTGAGATCAGCTCCAAGGGTTCGTGATACAGATCAGTCATTCGTACAATCTACTCTTCTAATCAGCCATTTGCCGACCTCCTCTCCCTACGTCGCACGAGCCGTTCTGGCCTCAGTTCAGCGAGTAAATTTTTTCATCAAAATTTTATGTGAATTCGTTCTCCTAGCGCCCCCTCTTATCAGACGAACTAGTTGGTTGATAGCGGAGATGCGGAAAGCAAAATTTTCCGCACTTCTATTCTCGCCAGATTGTGTTCGCTTTTTGCTGGGTAATGAATGCCCTGGTCATTCACAAGGAATGGTCAAGTTACTTCATGGAAACTTTGTATCTCCACTTATGACTGTGTTGGGATTTGCAACTGAAGCAAGCTTTAAATTGCCTTCATATTACCCGACTCATTCTAAATTACGGGGTAACAGTGTGTGATACCAATATTATCCACCCAGCGAGGTTGGAAGCCTGCTTCAAATCGAAATTGGAACGAACCGCCTCGAAACGAACCGCCTGTGTAGGAGTGAGCGTAAGCCCAGTCTAACATCTCTTATAGTTGGTTGGGATGTTTCCACCTAGAAGTGAGGTAGAGAGCAACATGATATTGCCTGTCCAAGGTATATCCTATTTCATTGAGAAAGTCCTTACTAATCTCATTCATGATATGCCACGAGAAGATCTTCACTCTCCAGCCGTCTCCTTTGTCTTCTCGTGCTTTGGGGACAGACAACAATCTCTAGTAGATTTTCTACTTCAATTGAGAGAACTGAAGTATATTTCTCTACTGTATAGTTTGCGAAGGGATTCATATACGTCTGTGCTTATCTTCACCAAGTTGCGGTCTCTTAGATAGCTGCCAGCTTGACTTGACGTTTGTATTGATGAGCAGTAGTACGTGGTGCAGGTACAGACGATGATCTTCCTCCAAGCCATTCGAACCGAGGAGCGCGTGGTGGTGGAAGGCCTAGTGGCAATGGAAGGGCAGCCGGTGCATCTGTGTACGGACGGTCTCAACCTCCTACAGCAGATCAGCAAATAAGGAAGTTGGAGCTTGATGCGTATACCGCTGTACTACGTGCTTTCGGAGCCCAGTCTGAGGTTATAACATGGGTATGCCCTTATCCATACTACACCCCAGCTTGCACTTTGCGTCAAGGTAACTGTTCTCTTTACTAGATTCTTGAACGTCGTTACCAGCTTACCAACGCAGTCCTTGCACACCCTCAGTATACTAATTCGGAAATGGCTCGCACTGAATGATGCTCACTAGACCCCTGTCAGGATTTTGTTAACCGTTACAAGTTTAGAACTCAGTACTAGGAAGGAACATTTTGAGGATTGCTCACACGGTGTCGTTCATAACAGTCGAGAATTCTGGCACCTAGTATTTCCCCTCTAGGAATCAGTAATTCTCGGTACTGATGTTTTCTAATGTGGATAGAATCGTTCGGCTCTTTCGGCTCTTATTATCTTGTACCGTCGAATCCCTTAAGAGTAAATTTTTTCAAACCTTGATGCATAAGATGAATCTGTCCAATTCTCTCAGCTTATCGGGCTTACAACGTCTCTCAGTTTGTGAAGTACTATACTTCATGAATACACTCTTCCTGATTGCGTATTAACTATCGGTTGGGTGAATTTCCAGGCTAAGGAGCGGCTCATGTCTGATCTTCGGAAAGAGCTTAGAGTTCCAGATGAGCAACACAGGGAACTCTTGGGAAGAGTCGCGGGTGATGACACGCTTCGACAAATCAGGTTTGTTACCTGATGTAAATCGGTCGTTTAATATCTCCTATGAGCAGACGAGCTTAATGCAAAATGTATTGTTTATTGCACCATAAACAATCCGAATGTATATAGGCACCGGCAGCAAGTCAATTCCAGCTTTTAAGACTTGTATGTCAGTCATGTGCGAGTCTTTATTTTGGACTTCGAAGTGACTGAGACCTGTCTTCGGGTAGTCGTTTACGAAGAGGACATTGGACAACGATTGTTTTGCTCTGAGGGTGATTGGTCAATTCAATTGTAGGACACGTACCAGTTAATGAACGTTTCCAGTTAAATGATCAACCTTCAGTTATATGTATATATATTACAGGTATTATTAATGTATTACAGGTATTGTAAGATAGAGCGTTTTTTTTTTAAAATCACTGTTAAGCTTAGCGGTCTTAATATAGTGCACATTGGCTTTAGCAAAAAATGTGATCTAATATCTTAGCAGATCATCATCTATCGGATCAACACACGCGTTGAAATCTTCGTGGGATGAGATGAGGGCACAATATTCATTGAATGCTGTTTTGGGTTTTTACAGAGAATGGAGACCGGTTGATGAATCTGCCCCTCCACCAAGTGCACCTCCTCCAGTCTTGCTTGATCCTTCGCCCAGTCCTGCTGTTTCACAATCTCGGAAGAAGCAGAAAACAACTCATGTAGCTCAAGTGACCACACCTTTGCCACCACCACCGCCTCCGCCTGTGCTGAAACCTGCGCCAAGTGCAGCTCCTGCCGTTCCCTCACCCGCTCCTTCTAAAAGAGGTGTTCCTGTCGGGCCTAGAGGCAAGAAAAGCAAGATGGTACGATGAATTATTCCAAATTTAGAACTGTTTTCGCAAAAATTTCTAATGTTCAAAATTCATGCGATCGTGAATTTTGACATAAATTCTGATCTGTCCGTACAAGATCTAATGGATTTCCTGCGCGCCCCTCTTCTCATCAATCTAGCACTGAACGTTTCTGATCTCTTTTAGGGTCGTCAGCCGCCTGTGGTTGCAGCAAGCACCCCCAAAGCTCCTGTGGGAGTTCCTGCTTCTGGCAGGAATTCTAACTTAGGGCGAGGACCGGCTCCAGGCAGATCTGGCGCTGGAGCAGAGGCCGCGTCTGACTCATATTTAGGGAAGAGAGTGAAGACCCGGTGGCCAGATGACAACACTTTCTATGAGGCGGTGATTACGGATTACGATCAAGAAAAGGTAACATCTGCTCGTGCCTGAACTTCAGAGGGTGGTTGCTGTGTAGATGCATTCAACATTTCAGATGAACATAAGGATTTACAACCGACTTTGCCCTTTTTTTTCCTTACAGCCCCTCTACTATTTTCTTGGACATTCTTGGATGAATTGGGTCAAGGGTCTCAGGGAATGCATGAATGAGGCGTGTAAGATGTCGTGGTTATTGCTGTGCACAGGGTAAGCATGCACTTGTGTATGACATGGGTACTGCACAGGAGACTTGGGAGTGGGTGAACTTGAAGGAGGTAATACTGATCATAACCTTTTCCGGGCTTGACTCCCTAATCCTTGGCATAGAATGTATTATCTATTGGCTATTACGGCAATTGACAGACATTGGTATAACTCAGAGTATACCGTTCTGCTTACCTTAATCTCTACACTGTTACTGAAAGAAGAGCACTGGCTTTTCTATAGAGCGCATATAGATTACCGGATCGAATTTATTTTTTTCGATCAGATAAAACCAACTAATCACACCCACTGATATTAACCATGATTTTATGCATACAACTGGGGGACAGTGAAAGGATGATTGCCTTTTCGTAATGTATCGTTTGGCCGAAGGTGCCTAGCAGTAGGATCCGTCATAATACGTTCTTAAAAGTCTGCGTCTTAATAAATTGCAGATGTCAAAAGGTGACATGAAGTGGGTGGAAGGTCCACCAATATCCCTTGTGAACAAGCCCTCCGGACCGCCTGCTTCTGTGGGTCGTGGTGGAGGACGCGGCATGAAGAGGGGAGGTAGTGCTAGGGGTGGTTCAGTTGCTGGCGCTGGGAGGGCACGGGGTAGTGCTCGAGGTCAACCACCGGCTGCCACAGCCGCAATTGTGCCAGTTGCACAAACGAGGTCGTGGAGGGGTGCACCTGGCGCCGAAAATGGTCTAGAGAGGAAGGGGAGTCGAACTTTGCAAATACCGATCATCGACCCACTTCTCAAGGAGGTATGTCGATTCGCTGATCTGTGTTCTGCTTAATATCTAACTCTTGACTGTTAAGATGTATCCATGGCAACACAACGATTCGATAGGTTCTGGTACGCTTTTCCTCTCTGGATGGTGTCTTTCATGCAATCTATGGTTGTAGCTAGTTCCTAAAGCAGTTTTTTCACAGGCCGAGAACCTCGATGAAATTGTGGACATCGAGAAGCTGGAGAACTTGAAGCGGAAAGCTAAGGTAAAATCTTTGGCAGATTCCTTCAGTACACCCCTATTATTTGTTGCTTTGACGTGTTCACACGGGTTTCAAGCAGAAGACGCACACGAACCGACTAACATGTTCTTTAGAATATCAAATGCAAATTATGTTAAAGTAGCAATTAGAAAATCAATATTAAAAGATCAATCAGATAATAAGTATTGTACTTCCTTGTATCAGTTGATTTTTGAATATTGCTTCTTAGTCTTCGTATGATGGTTGTGCTACTTGTGATCACAGGCCCAAGAAGAAGCTCTTCGTGCTGCTTTGGTGGAGCTTGGTGAGTCTTCAGAAGAGGCAGAAAGTGGTAAGACCTTAGTTTTTGGCTGCTTGCAGTGGCATGGAGGTCAAGTCTCACTGTTTGATGGTCATATTACGGCTCTAACAATCTCAGCTCTGTCATGAACTTCCCGTGTCTCGGAGGAAAGACACATGAAGTAGATTGTAGCTAATATACATTGTTGCGTATAATTTTTTTTTCTTTGAGAATTGCTGCAGAGGCGAGTTAAGTGATTATTGATTTGAGTTCGCCCGTACGCTTGCCGCTATTTATAGATTAGCGGAAGTACATGCCGTATGTGTTTCTGAGGATAATCATTAGGACTATATAAGTGGATGAGTTCATATCTATCTGACGCGTTAAGGTTATATAGTTGGCTAGTGTGTGTGGCCTGTAGGTTGTCAGCGTCTTGTATTTTTAAGTTTCTATTCTATTTTGAGTTTCTATTTTAAACCAAGCCGTGTTAGCTCATGGCTTTCCTGGGATTCATTTCCCTTGCGTAAATACAGTTTTTAGAGCAATTTCCCTCCTGCTTTGAACTCTACGAAGCCTGCCCGAAGTAAGTTGTGGTCTGGACTACGGTCTTTCATAGCAGCTCTCAGTATGTGAAGGGCTACTGAGACAACTGGGGCGAACAAGTTGGTATCATCCGAGTCATCGTTCTGAGGCTGACGTGGTTTGAACATATTTTACCTAGATTGTGTTTTGGACAGGTAAGGTTATAAAAGATGTTGACTTGTCTTTCTTCTCAGATGATGGCGCACATGGTCCATCCTCCCACACACGATCAGTTGATAGAGAGAGGGTGAATCGGAGTCGTCAAGATAGCAGGGATCGGAGAGAGGATACAGACGAGGAGGAAGATACAGCTGGTGATGGAAGGGGTGAGGGATCCGACGGGGAACCAGTCGTTGGAGAAGGTGGGGGGGCCTCGGATGGTGAACACCATGGGGCCGAGGAAGGGGAGGAGGACGATGAAGATGGATAAACTGTACCGGTGTGTAGACTTTCCGACGTTGTTACTTTTCCCTTTCATCATGTGCCTAATGGATTGACATCTGGATTCGCCAAGAGATCTCTTGTGCTGTGTCCTCCGTATCTACATAGTAACTGAATGCAAGGCTTGCAAGGCTAAGTTGGAGAGGAGACCAGGGGATGATGGAGAAGGCAGATGAGTCGGGGAATTTATTCTGAAATCATCTGCCTGATGGATTCAATCCTGCAAGTCAGAATCATGCAAACTAACCCTGCCACAATTGTGGACCCTTTGAAGGTCTATGCTAGAAACTATTAGGGATTTTCATGGGATAGGACAGTATTGAGCTGGTGTCAGCAATCGTACGACAGATCAGGTTTACCTTGATCATGCTTTCATCAGCACTAGAGTTGGGGTTAATATGTTCCTGATTGTAGCCTGTCAGCTGTAGGTTTCGTTAAACGGTTTCCCACAGGTAAAGTCACAATGTGTTGTGTATCTGGAACTGCGATGGCTTTACTAACATCGCCCTTGTAAATGTTTTTGAGACGCTCTCTAATTTTGAGATTGCACTGATCCGGGCGCTGCTCTACGATACTTGTGGTGAACCACCTGCAACATGTACAGTAAGTACCTACCTCAAAAACTACCCCGGTAGACTTCCCATCCTTTTCTTCATGTGCCCAGGGAGGAGTTTATATCGGTCAAGCTGAATTCTTGAAATGACTCTTACATTGTACATTATTCCGACCATATACGGGCAGTGAGATTTGTCGAGGTTATGAGACTTGAGTCACACCATCACATGGCCTGCCATTAGTTTTCGTCAGCCGAGGGCCGTGATGCGTCGCGTCTGTCAGATTTTTAGCTCAGACCAATTCACTTCACACTTTCCGTTTCACAGCAGTCGAAGGAAATCTCTTAAAAGCCTAGGAAGTTATCAGATTATTTATTATCTGCTCTGTGGGTGAAGAGAGTTATCATTCGATGCGTCAAGCTTTCTGGCACTAAGCTAGGTAGAGAAACAACCTCATTGTTTTCGTTTGTGACAGAAATTTGTCACACGATCAAATTTCGATTCGAAGAAATATCACTGATACTGTGGAAGAAATAATTTTTTTTCACACTGGTTTCTAACATGTTTGCTTATGAATCTTCTGCGACGAATATTCCAAAGCCAGTCATTGCAAATTTGAACGATCTGGTATAATGAGCATTTTTAAAAATGAAGTAGAAAATTACACGTCGATCACGTCCGTTCACATAAAAAGTCAACTACTTTTTTACACGATACTTTACGTTCCGAAGATAATTATTCACACACGTCAACCGACACTGTCCTTTATGTTCCTTCGCGCACGCAGAAACCTATGCCCCTAACTCTGCTCATAAATCATAACGACTCATAACCAATAAGCATGAGCAGCTGACTATTTCAGTCAAAGATCCAGTGAGGATGCCAGACAACATGCCGCGTAGATGTGGTAGGCAGCAACGGGAAAACCGGAGTGGAGCCTCGCCTCGATAAGCGCCACTGCAGGAAGAGAAGATGTCGGTTCATCAAATCAAGGAATACATGTACACCTGGCTATCGCGCAGATAAACACGGAGAGTAACAATTCGACTGAACCACTTCTAACTCCGGACTTGTTCACGTTCCCCGAACGTAGGCAAGATAATTCGAAAGCGAAGCACAAACTTTCAATGTGGGAAGAGCAATGAGATTCTCACCTCCATTTCACGCGAAAAAAACATCCGCGTCCTATCGCCGAAGAGAAACACCGCTTCGCAACCACTTCCACAGTGAACAAGCAAGGCAAAGTTTTAATTTTATTCGATATTTGATACGGGTGGACCAGTAATGATACCATCGTTACAATCAACGACCAAACGCTAAATATATCCAGACCTGTAAATGATTCCTTATTTGATGGGTTCCTTCCGCTTGCCCTGAGTAATGTAATTGAGGGCTTTTCCCACACTCTCGCAGTCGTACTCCATGACCTTGATCCAGTTCTCAAAATCGCCGATTTCCTGCGTTCAAATAACAGAATTAGCTAGTTTAAGAATGAAATTTGGGCACACACAATGGATGTCCGGTGTTTTCGGGCAAGAAATTACCTTCAAGGCTGAATCGAAGTTGTGGAAGACAGTAAGCCACTGCGTCGTCGTTTGCGTAAACCGTTGTACTGTTGCAGCCAAAGCACGAGCCTCCATCTCAATTCTTTTCTCATTGATGAAGGATTCATGAACTCCTCCGTTCACACTGTCCACCAAGAGGCCGGCCACTTCCGTAGCTGCACTCAGCGCTTCTTTCTTCGATTTCTCTGCGTGTGATGTAATTCGAAAATTTTAGAACATCAATGTGCACAATGATATTAATCTCTACGATTGTGAACCAGTACAGATGAAAACTTCCCACTGTCTGCGGAGGAATCCTCCCCTGTGACGGTCAAAATCGAAAAAGTTATCCCTTTCTTCGACCTGAACGCCGGGTTCTATCCAGCGAATTCAATCTTTCACAGTTTCTATCAAGCCCCTCCTAATTCAGGAAAACACACATACACAAATTTAACGAAGAGCTGTGACTTGCTACGACCACGGTCTGACTTGAAAAGAAGACCGTAAGCTGCATTGTACAATGACTGACCAGCACCACGACTCCCGTTCCTAAAAGTATGATCAAGGTAAAGGAAGAAGAGGAAGCCAGCAAACCTAGCACACCAAACGCACATGATGTTTCACTGTCATGTTTGTTTGACAGACATGCTGAAATGTTTCCCACCGTCGTCCCAATATCACCCGCTCAAATGTGCGAGTGGAATATTTCCTACTAATCCGTCGACAGGTCATTACGAAGATACGACAAAAAGGCGAGACACAGACTCCTAATGGACGGTACAGAAGGGAACAGTTTGTTGGCGATGAAATGACGTCATTAGGAAGCAAAGGCGTCCATGACGTCAGAGGCGGTTCGGTCCCTTTCATCGGGCAAGGCGACGGCAATTTTCATCCTCGAGATGAAAACTGCCAGAACTTATTGATTTGACGAGCAAGACAGAACGACTGATGCATGCACAGAGGCAGGATGAAGGATGAGGTCGACTCGTAGTCGGGACTGCACCGATTGCGACCCGTGGGCATCGACCAGCGATCGATTCGAGCCAAAATCCAGACCCAACGAAACAGCAAATTCTGTTTCCCAGAGAACCTGACGGCAGAAGAGGAGCATCCAGTACCGAGACGATTGGCAAGAACAACATTCCGGATGGAGTGCTGCTGCATCATGTGCGCAAACGATGCGTCCAAGGCCCCCGCCATCGCTCGCGACCCGCTCGGCCGGCTCGCCTCGAACTGAAGGGCGACCCAGTGCCACCGGCACGAAAGATAGATAGATAGAGCGAAATGGCCACACGCAGAAGAAGAAGAAGATCAACACAGCAGAGACCCTCGAGCCTGGGGTCGTATCGCAAGAGCATCGGCTTGCAAGGGCGCTTCGTTCCGGCTCGCTCCGATGGAAATTTGCTCGTTCCGCCCTCGGCAGCGATCAAGAGCCGAGCACGTCGCTCGAAGGCATTCGCGTCACCATCGCACCAGCTCTCTGCCTTCTCTCGAGGACCAGCCGGTGACATGACACGCTCTAGCCTCCCCTCCTCTCCTCCTCCCGCTCCGCTCCCGCGGGCCCGCGCTGCTGCCGTGTCAGCAAACCCGATCCCAGCTCCATTTGACATTCGCGTTCATTTCGTTTGACTTACCGTCTGTCCGTCCGTTGCCAGTTTACCTTCCGTGAGTTCGTCTACTCTACGGTAGGTACTGGGCACCAACTCTGCGTTGCTCCGTGGACTCCTCAACTAACTCCGCGAGATCGATTGCCTGTCTTGCTGTAAATGTCGACTTTGGACATTGCGTACATGCGACGCTGTTTTCCAGCATTCTTTGAGGTTTGGATGAATCCCAGACGGATGGAACGAAGATAAAAGTCATGGAAGAATGATTGTATACTTATTTAGATTGACATCAAATTGCTTGAGTTTTTTGGAGCTTTATGACCGATGTTTTCTATGTGATATCTTTGTGAACATCATTTTTTCAACCCTCATTACATTAGTTGATGATTCGATATAGTACAGTAGACAAGAAACCTGTTTTGGATGTTGAACAATAGTTAGCTGTATATATCGGAGTAGAATAACATCAGTTGGTACAGCATACTGGTCACATGTTGTCTATAATTGATTGATTTTGATCGTTTGTATATAGTAGTTACGTAGTATATATATCACGTCACAACATTATCAAACTAACGTTGAACTAGTGGTTTCATAGCTTGTTTGGTTCGATGAAAAATGCGTAAAAATTTTGATATACAACATCTATTAATTTTGATTTCTTCTTTCAAAATTATTTATTACAATAATTTTGTATACTTATATTTATAATTATATAAAGAAGTTTTATTTCTTCACCTCATTTGTATAGATTGTCATGAAAAATTATAGATCAATTTAAATTAAAATAAAATGTAATGATTAGTTTTAAATACTATTTATTGGATAATTTGAACTCATATAGGATAAGATAAACTATATACATAATATTATTTTTTTTCATATAAAATAATTTATGTAATATTAATGTATATTAAAAATAAAATTATTCTTACTAATTTTTATTAGATATATATTAAAATTTTGATAGCAAATAGATTATAATTTAATTTTGAGTAAAACTGACACAAGATTTATTTGTTTGAAGTATTTTTTCAAAATCTATATCTAACATTGAGCTTTCAATTATAAGGGATTTTAGACAATATAATTTTCATTGATAATATTTGAATTCAAGTATCTAATATATCTGATTGATGTAAAATTAATTTGAAATAGTAATTTGATTCATGTTGAAAATTGACGAATGCAATGTTATTTATATCTAGCTCAAAGTTAAGATTTATAAAATACATAAAATGATAACTTAAAATGTACAACCTTGAAAGGTAGAAATTACAATTTAAAGAGTATATGGCATGTTATATTGATTAAATAGAATTTTAATTTTAAAATTTTTATGAAGGTGAATCAATTAAATTAATTATTATCTAATCATAAAAATTAACATAACATTAATTTTATATGTTGAATTAGTTAAAAATAAAATAATTAAGAACACATATGTATATAAGCCTTTGCCGTATTAAAGATAAAATTTAAAACATGTGCATTGATATGAAAACGCATTTTGTTGTTGTTGTTATGAAGAAAACTAAAATGCTTATGGTTGTGATGCAAATTTACATACATGATGTTATAAAAAACACAAACTTAGACATTTAGACACTTAACTTAGGTTGAAATAATCTTAATAAATTCATAGCAATCATTTCATTAATTTATGTCTTTAGTATGTAAACTCTCTCATCTATGTAATTAACCTACAAAAATTTACTAAAAAAACATGTGACATAAGCACCATATAAACTAGAGCAAACTAGAATTAAGCCATTTCCAAATCATGATAGAATATAATATATAAGGTGATAACAAAAATTGCTATTGAATTATATTTATGATCTTTATGAAGATTTTGCATAGTAAAGTAATGTTTTTGAGAACTTAAAAAAAAAAAAAAAACTTTGATACAATGCATTAGTTGGATTGAGTTAATATTAATCTTGATTAGATCAAACTTCTTATTAAGAATTACATTTGTGATAAAATGATATATAATATCAATATACTTCATTTTCTATGCATAATTTAATTTGCTGCATTTTGTAATTCAAATAAATCATCATAATAAATGTAGCAAACATCTTGATTTGATAAGTTTATTCAATCAAATAGATTTATTTCATGCTTACATTTTCTAGATGATTCTCTTATGCAATTTTTGCAATTTATATATACAATTAATGCATTCATCATTATATGGAAATCAATTGTGATATTGTATTTTGTTTTCAAATATTGTGTCCATACTTAGCATCAACTTAGAATAAAAATAAATTGACATTGTGTAATGACTAATACAAGTATTTAAGTACATTACAGCAGCAGTTTTTGGAGTTGATGATTTTGAACACATCAACAAGAATGTGATTGCTAATTACAAGATAAGCTTTTCCAATGTCGAGTGACGGCATACTTTTTAATGCGGCATACCTGGAGTACTCATGAACAAGACAAAAACTGTCAAAGTCAAATCTCCTTTTAAATACGTGGAAGTACACAAGTGTGGACTGTGTGGCCACAATTAGGTCATAACTCAAGAAACTGGCCGTAGAAGTAATTGAGTTGATAAAAAGACTCACTTAATTTATTGTGTTTAAATTAGGACTGGCAAAAAAGTTTTTAATCTAGCCAAAAAAGGTATTAAAATAAAACTTTACTTCTTAAATAAAGGTTGTGTTAATGGTTTTTCAAATTGCAATGTAAATTGCAAATAAAGTGACATTTTCATGTACAATCACAAACGCTACATCAATGATTGTATAATAAATGAATATTTTGTTAGAATGTACATCCAATCAGGTGAAAATTTCTATTATCTAAAAGAATTCACACTAACATGTAGTGTTGAAGTCACAACAAATTTTTTTAAGTCATGTTTATCGTGACTTCCAAAAGCATAAACTCTAGTATGCATGTTTTCCAATACATAAAATTTCAAGAAAATAATTCATCTACGCTTCAATCTTTCTAATTTCTTATTTTTGCTTTGATCTTTACTATAGTCACAATAATATTTGGAAACTACTTTAGTTTGTATTTAACTGCATCAAAAAAATGTCAAAATCTTACTAAAAATCATCGTTATTATCTAAAATTTTCATTATGATATCGGCAATAAAGCAGATTGTCAAAAATAGTTTAGGGTGCAGATTAAGGCTAGATTGACAATGAAAAACATCTTCATGCCTTTTACCGTCATGTGGTTGCAAGTTTTTTTTTTTTGATAATGAGAATTGCGAAAATATTTGTCACACTACGTCATTATGCAAAGGCATAGAAAAAAAGTACATTGCAAACACACGCAAAACTTTTGCATCAACAACAGATTGTTCAAAACATATCCATCACAAAGTTTTTGTTTGAATTGCTTGTCAAGGCTTGAAAATTGTTGATGTAGTTGTTTGATTCTGCTAGCGATGAGATCAAATACATCTTGATGAACCTTCATACTTAAGCAAGATTTGCAATATTTTTTCAAATGTCATTAAAAATCTTTTATCTGAAAATGACAAGGGATTGGATTGAAGTTTTAATTGATTTACATGATATGTATATTATAATTATATATATTATATCAATTCAATGATAACTCATTGAATTGATTTACCTTGTGATATCACTTGCTGCAAGATATTGATTTAATTGTAAAGTCCAAGTTTTGTTGTTTTGTGTTGGTGATGACAATCACAATGTAGATCTAGTTGTTGAAAACATGTTCCCATCTGTTCATCAATATCGTTTTGAGCTGATTTTCAAGCTCTAGCAAACATTCATTGTATTGATTTTGTAATAATCTATCAGAGATCACTCATCTTGAGTATCATAGTGTAGCTAAGATTGAAAACACGTATGAACATTTCTAGTTCGTTGTTGATAACATTGTTGAATGCATCGTTGAAGTTGATCAAGAAGTCTATGAATTGCAAGTAATGACTTTCATGTTCGTCTGCAATCATTGACATACTAAAGATCTTTGGCCATAGTTGCTACTGGTGCTGTAAAAAAACCTTGTTGTGACTTCAATCCTGGTTGCAATGGGATTGACTACTACCTTGAGGTTTGTCGTCATTTGAGTATCGATTCACTATATGCATGTACTCAATATTCTACTTTCAATACCAAAGTCCGTTGATACAAGACTTGATGTTTCAACTTGTTGGGATTGTCATCAAGCTACTATCAATGAGCTTTTTGGCCGAGCAATAGAAAAATGGTAATCTTGGTACTAGCAACTCATCAACTTTTTTCCGTACAGGGCATATCTTTGTTTGATGTCTAAAGTTCGGATGTGACTATGGTCGTTATCAACTTCCACGTGAAAAACGTTGATGTAAAATGAATGCGACTATTTGAGATGTTACTTTCTCCAAACAAATTCCATCTCCAAATGAATATCCACAATATGGTTCCTCATAGCACATTTTATCAGTTCTAACTTCTGCATCAAGGCATGTCGACTCAAGCCGCACCAGCTACAATCTTGATAAACTGAGAAACTAGCACATCCTCGAACTACTGATACGCTACTAACACTAATTTCTCGGCAGTTTGTTTGGAGCTTGTGGAATGGGAAAGGTACCATACAAGCACTCGTTTAGCCTTGCCATGGTGAACTCTCAATCTTGAATTCCACATGTTTTAATATGTTTCAATTTGATTCTTCCATAAGAGCATGTATGGAGTAATGCGAATGAGTCATGCATTTGAGGTTGTGACTCCAACCCTACTAACATGTAATAATGAAATGGGGGAAACAACAAAAATATTCAGACCTTTTGAACAACAAGAATCCGGATTTTCTGCCGGCTGCGCATTCATGCATTCGAGATTGTAATTCCATGAAGAAACTGCATTCTGGTTTCATGCATCCGATCTCTGTCGATTATAGCTCAGTCTCACCGGCGCGAGATCTCGAGGCCATCTTCGGTGGTTCCAGTAGAGAAACTCAGATCAGATGCCCTGTGAGATACTTCAGTGACTTCCATGCATCTGAGACTTCTGAGCACCGTGGGGTGGTGCTACCGTTCTTTGAGTCAGTAGATCTTCGAGTTCATATGAATCTGGTTTCCTGTCCTTGCTCTTGTGGTCGATAGCATCAAAACTTTATATGCATTCTTCCAGCTTGCAGAATACTACTACCTAATACCCCAAAGCTCTCGTATCCGGAGGCATGGAACTGGACTTTGGAAGACGACAAGTACCTGGTGTCTTGCGGTCGCAGGACTTCCGATTATGCAGGAGATCCGACATTGTTCCGAGCCCGACGAACACGAACTCCACATTCGAGAAAAGTAGCAGTTGGTTGTCGTCCATAGCAACAAAAAGCAAAGTTTATGACATACGTGGAAAGTTCCGCTAAATTGATGGTCTCGATTTTGTAACTTCGGTTCAATGAAGTTGTTTCGCTCGATACGAATGCCCCACTTTCAAAGATAAGCTCTTTCTAGCTTCGCCGTGGTAACTGATGCGGGTTAGAATTGGATGCAGGTGTGCGGGAACAGGTGATCAATATGGTCGCAGTGAATTATTTCAACATCGCCTCCACGCAATATTACTGAATTGTCAAACTAGTCCTCCTCATGAGGCTTTTCGAGGTGATCCATTGAGTTCCGATCTTCATCGTTTCGATCCCTATCAGATTGCAGTTGCCCCGAAGCTCAATATGACCTACTGTACGTGTTGGAGAAGATAATCCTCTCCCTTCAGTCGATCTGGGTGATGGCCAGGGTCTCACTGGAGTCTGGGCTGAGCTCCACGATTGTCTAGCCTGGACTCTTAACTCGATTCCTTGACGCCTGCAGCTCTCTCGTGACCCGTGAGCCTATGAGGAAGTAAATCATCACTCTAAGGACAGAAACGCAGCCCTCTTTCTAATGAGGTTACCTTTTCGTGCCCAGAGTTTCGAGCTATGAAGCTTTCTCGATACTGCTGAAATATACGATTACCCACTGTTTCTCTTCAGTGAAGTAGATTGTCAGTAGTCAATATTCAGTAGAAAAATCAAAGGCGCCTGAGTCTTTCTGCTTCAACTTGGATAAGAAAATGCTCTCCCTCACTTTTCCCTCGTTCTTTCTTAGTCGAGGCAGCCACCCGTCAACCGGAACTGAAGTAGGACATTCATACGAATTGGCCTCGGAGGTTCCTATTTACCCTCACTTTATTTTTATCTGGTCGCTGCTGTTTGAGCTTCAGTGCGGTCCTTGGATGACAACGGGAGAAGAAGGGCATCTGAATGACTCCTGCGTAATCAACCATCAAGACGGTGACATACATAGTATACACAAACTCCGTACAATGAATAATATAGGTAACATCCTGACCGATCCTCGTCTTCATATCTCTGCTTATTGTTGACTCCGCGGATTCAGGTTGGGTTCTCCCATTGAGATGAAGACGCTGTCTCTGACTCCATCTCATGAACTGCACAGGGACTACTCCGAAGAGCTGGTTAAAAATTTCCAACATGGACTCCTCCTTTCGACAGCTGGTTCTCTTCTATGTAATTAGATGTGTTTGGATTAGACACAAAGCACCGCCGTCTGTCTATGGACTGCGTCCTTGCCGTCTTGGATTTCTGTGCAGAATCTAGCCCAGAGAGCAACTCGAGAAGAAGCTAATCTGATGTAACGATTTGGGGTAAATTCTCACTTCTTTTGCTACTGATTTTTCATCATTTCAACAGTCTGCTGATCGATGACATACGTAAGCATGACGACGTCGTTGGGCTCACGGGCAATAATTATACCAGCTATTTGCTTCAAATGTTCAAACACGAAAATCTCCTGAACAAGTGAGTCCTAGCACAGACTTGAAATAACAGAGTTTCTTGACAGCCATGGAATAACATGAGTTTCTAATAAGGTAAATCAAGTGAATCCACGAGTAGGCGTTCACAGATGAGTACACAGGTGGATTCATTCCCAATATCTAGATCATGTGTCGTGGTTGGCCTCAGTTCACGAACCATGGAGTTTGCGAAACACATACTACCAAAGTACCTCACAAAATCGTTCCAATGTGTGCACGGATTGGCATTACTGGCTGCTTCATCATAAACAGAACAAACGGAGTTCATGCCTCTTAAGATCAAACGGTGGTTTTTTACATGCTTCGGCTCAGCCCTCGGCTCCTCATCCCCTTTTTTTCCCCAAGATCCGTTCTTAAAAAGCTGGTGCTTCATTGAGACGCATGTTCCTTTCTGAGTGAACAGCATGCATGAACAGAAGGTTACGACAAAAACTGTCGTCCTTGCTTGGAGGATGGATGGACTCGAGGTTGCAGGTCGAGGAATGCAACAATGGCAAATTCTTAAAGTACGCCCGTGTAGATCGGAATGACATACGGTCCCATTTGTGTCCGATTTCTGTACATGGATAGAGATCAACAGGTCTTTCTAAATACGGCACATTCGGAACTTGAGGGCCAAAGTGACGTATTTCGTTTTCAGAAATTTCCGCATTTCAGAAAGTTTCCAACAAAAAGTCTTTGTTGTCTATGTGTCTTTAGAAAAACCAACAGAGTCGCTTCACTAAAACTTTGGGGTGACAATTTTGACAAACTTTTGTTGATGTAGGTGATTTTACTAGAGAAACTTACGTAAATATTCCGCTAAATCTTTGTCGTGATCGTTTGTGACAATTTCTTTGTTGATTACCGTTACTTTACTAGAGAAACTAACTGAGTACTTGACTAAAACTTTGCGGCGACACCTGATGAGTTCAACCAAGTTCTAGTATTTTGTTTACTTGGTTATCTCATTCATTTGTAGTTTTGAAAATTTAAAAAACTATTCAACTAGATCTTAAATATCAAGATAGTCTCAAACTTTCTCGGAAACAAAAGTGCATAGATAAAATAGTGAACCCAAGACATTACGAAGTCAATGTTCTAGGTGCACAAAAATCTGTTGATTGAAAAGTCTGATTCCAGGTTTTAAGAATAGATTTCTTCAACTCATGGAGTTTTTTGTAGTATTAGTTTCACCATTTTCGAACACTTCAACATTGTGGAGAGTGATTTCTCCGTGCTAATGGGAAAAGGATATTCAGAGATCAAAGATAACACCCATTTCTCTCGAAGGTGAATTACATTGCCGACAAATTAGGCCAAAAACATGAGAGTTTAGGTCAAAATTCGGCCGAAACTATCAAGTTGAGTATATTCTGTATTTTGATTTGAGAATTATCCTTATTTTGTTGAGATACGGAAAATAAGTAATCTGCCCTATATAGGAAGGCCTAAAGGTCAACAACTGTTGCTTTGCAGGAAGACAAACACTTGCTGCTGGTGCATCAGCAGAACTTTCTAAATACGGAAATCTGTCAATGGAGTTCGCTATCGTATTTGATTTTCAAGAAAATATTTTTTTTTCTTCATATATATGTTCCCACTCTCCGTTTCCGCTGTTAAAAGCTCTTAAATAGTTGTTTAGGTTAAATAGTCACTAGCACCATTGTTTAATTTAACTACATTTTTTGATTCCACAGAACCCGCTACAAAGTGACCATGCAAAGTTGTAGGTAGCAAAACTTTGTTGCAGCCAAAACATATGTTACAATGCATTGCAAGTCGTGATACTCAATACTCCGACAAACTTGTTAAAATTGGTTGGATGGATTGGCATTCTGCATGTTTTGGAAGCACTTTGCAATCTAATCAAAATCGAAGTTAACCAGTCGAGTTCCAACATTTTGACTACTTTTTTACCTCATGAATTTGAAGTTTTGAAAACAACAGGATATAATTCTGAAATGTGAAGATTGTTAGGAAGTTTTTTGGCAACAAAACTAGATTGATCAAACAGTGGATGAACACAAGCAGCTTTTGGTCTTTGTGCACCATGAACATCTACTTGGCAATGCTTTAAATCGTTTGACAGACAAATCTTATCTGATTCTAGTAAGGCTTGGACTGTTTCGAGCATTAGTTTTACTCATGTAGTTCTTTGTAAGATTACCATGTATATTTTCAAACACGGCTACCCTATAAATCGTTTTTTCAATGGTTAGATGGAAAAAGTATCTTCGCATATAAAATAACACCCATATTTCTCGAAAGTTTACTCAAATTCAAATATTTTTGACGAGAGCTTCGCACTAAAGTCCGTATGTTAAGTATTTTGTTTTTATAATAATCCTTATTTGGTTGAAAAACAGAAAGTTCTCTATATATAGAGAGGCCTGCCAATTAGTGATGCACGAGAAAAAGAAAGTGATGCAGCATCACTTTCCTCCCTTTAATAGCAACTCTGGGGAAATTTAACTCCTTTCACTACGTAGATAAAGTTCAAGGTGTTCGTCGTGTCATCAATAGATCAAGAAGCTTCTATTGCAAACTACAAGAGTTAAACCTTCCAATCGTGTCAACTCTTGTGAGTGACATACTCTCATTAGTGACGTAAAATCCCAGAACCATTAATTTCTGACTTGTAAATCTGCTCGATATGAACGATACGTCACTATTCCCAATAGTGACATGATACTATACAATAGTGATAATTTCAAATGTATTCATAGTAAAAATTCCTATCATTATCACAATACATAGTTATGAGACTAAAAAAATGTATCATAAGTATATTTAAAGTTATATATAAAAAATTCACATTTTCTGAATTTAAGTAAAGATTTAGGGTTTAACCTTAAACCCATAATTTGCTACACATATATCATTAATTGTTTCATTCAGATTTGTGTGTATTTATATAAATTGAAATGTAATTATAATGTACATGTTAAAAATACAGATGTGCAAATGAAGGTCATTTTGAAACCAAACAACACATTTATAGAAAGTCTTATGATTGATACAATGTCCAATAAGAAATCTGACAAATTTTTTTATTTATAATTGACATTTTCCAATAATGATATCTAACCCTAACAACAATGTATGTTACTACTAGTAGATTATATTAAACTTATACACACCTCAACAATGTCATCCAATTTTAACACCAACATATATTACTATTATGATTATATACTATTCTTATGAATGACACCTCGCAATAATGAAGTACAACCTAAGTACCAATATATATCAGTATTGGGAGATATTAATATATATATAAGTATTATGAGTTTATAAGACTCTTGTGAAAGACACCTCGCAATAGTGTCGCAAAACCTAACTACCAATATATGTCAGTATTGGTAGGTTTATCTCTATATATCACTTCATACATCGTCGTATCTACAGTTCAACGTTTCTGGACTTTTGGGGCATCCACCACGTAAGTGAGATGCATTCACACCAATAGACAAGAACGCGATCTCCCACAAGCCCGTTCGTGCTAATAGCTCTAATTTCCTGGCCATGTCACGAGGAGATTTAAGTTCTAAGACCCTCCTCACTCAGCCTCGGAGTGCAAAACGAAGTGCCTGCCTGCTTGGATTGGTTGCGAGGTCCAAATTTGCACCCGCAGGCACTGAGATTGAGAATCTCAGAGCCCGAACGCAACGGATCCGATCGCAGTGGGATCTGTGCTTGCTATTAAAGGATACATTTGTTACTGACCAGTCAGGACCTTTCTGGCGGCATGTTCCGAACTAGAAGTCAGTACATAAAATTAATGCAAATGCATGTTGAGGCGATGTTCGGTGGCATGTGGGTGAGTTCAGAAGTATTTATTTGTAGCCTCCCTATACAGTGCGGATTCCGTATGTTACGTATCTCAACAAAATAAATATAATTCTCGAAACAAATTATCCTAATTTGACAGAAATCTGTGATGTTTTAGATCTAAATCGACGACAATGTAAGATTTGTTTCCAAGAAAATTGGAAAATATCTTGATGTTTAGAACTGGTAGAATAACTTTTTTACGTGCTTTTAAAATTACAAGTTCTTGAGGTAAGCAAGTCAAAATACTAGAACTTACCTGGTTGAACTGATCCAATTTCGACTCAGAATTTTAGTTGAGTACTTCCATTAGGTTCTCTAGTAAAACCACCTAGATCACCAAAGACATGGTCACAAAAAGTCAATGTAAAGTTTTAGTTGAATGACTCCGTTAGTTACTCTAGTAAAATCACCTAGATCAACAAAGACATTGTCACAAAGAGTCCACGTAAAGTTTTAGTTGAATGATTTCATAACTTTCTCCAGTAAAGCCATCTAGATAACAGATTATTTTTTTGTTGAAAATACAAAAATGTCTGAAAATAAAATGCTGCAAATAAGGAACTTGAGAGTCCAATTGTCGTATTTAGAGAGTATTGTTCATGTGTCATGACATGTTTTGAACATGGCTTGTGTTAATGGTGCTTCTTTTTGCTGTGATTCACACTCCAACTTTGTATTTGTTTGTTTGGTTGATTGCATTTGAAGGGACCTGACCGAAACTTTCATCTTCATCTTTTTATCTAAAAAATAAACTTTTTAGTTTCAAATATAAAATAGAATTAAATGCATTAATTTAGAAATAAAAAATCTTAGTGATGAGATACCTTTTCAAAACAATGATTTTTATAATGATTTAAAAATAAAATTTGTATATTCTACCAAAATTTATTTTAATCCAATATTATTCTAGGTTCTAGGATTACTTTATCTAGAGCATGATCCGATCTAGAGCTAGCTCTCCCCGTCCCAAAGATGAACTATCTACAACTTTTATCTGTTTGAGAGTTGACTTGTTCTTGAACATTTCGAGTTGTACCCTACCCAAATGCGACTGCTATGGTGATCAATTCAATTTATTTAAAGTACCCATTCTAATTCAATACCTACGCCCTGGTCCAGTAGTATTGTTTTAGACAAGTTTAATTGTATCACACTAGAATATTAAGTTTATTTTAAATACTTGATGATATTGATTTCATAGATCAAGAAATGAGTTATATTTATCTAATTTCAAAATGAGATATGTCTTGTTAACCATTAGTTTACTCAAATGCAAAAGTAAATAAAGAATTTCTCACTTTATTTCAATAAATACTGAAATTTATGAATTATATATATACATGGAATTTGAATTCTATCATATTAATCAATGTTCATATACTTTTCTCTAATCTAATCTATATTAGGTACCAATTTTTTATTATTTTACATGAAGTAACTATAAGAGTTGTATTGAGAAATTATCATATTCAAGGAAAGATAACTCAAATAATTATTAGATTAACTAAATTATTAAATAATTTGTTTACACAAATACACTCTTTGCACAAAAAATAATAATCAATTCCATAAAAAAGTAGAACAATCCTGTACAGAAAGGCGAGGAAAGTACTCTTGAAGGCTTGCTTGCTCCGCATCGACTGCGTTGGTCTTATATGAAGCCGAGATCGCAAATTTAGTTCTTCGTCGGAGGCCGTAGTGAGAGAGATCGGTGTTCAGACAGTCGGAAATTGTACGAAAAACTTGTTAATTCTGGGTAACTCCGGCTCCACAACGCTTCATCTTTTACGATTTTGAGAGCGCAGATCTTCTGTCTGCATTAGATATTGTCCCCTCGAAGTTCTCAGCATGGGCACACGCAAACGATGAGATTCTTTGCCTTGGGAGACATTTGTGGCATAAAGGTGACGGAAGTCCTCTCGAAGGCTTTGCTTGCTCCGCATCAACTGCGTTGATCTTATATGAAGCCAAGATCGCGACTGGACAAAGATTCGAATTTTGTTCATCTCCGAAGGCCGTAGTGAAAGAGATCTGTGTTCAGAGCATCGGAAATATTACCACAAAATTGTGAATTCTAGGTATGTCCGGCTCCAAAACAGTTCATCTTTTACGATTCTGAGAGCGCAATCTGAATTTCTGCAATTGTAGCGAAGCATGTCTTATACTGACCTAGTCATGGACCTATAGCAAGGACAGATTCTCACTGCTTAATGACGTGCAGCTTTTGAAAGTTGCGGATCTGAGGTCCCAACACTACAAATTCTCCACGTAATCTTTCAGTGTAATTTGAGATTCTGATGATGTTCCTTACAGTCGTTACGAGCTACTTTGCCCACGTCTATGTTCGTCATATACTTGACGAGTACAAGGAGCCATTCACGAACTTGATCGTGCGGTATTAGGCCGTCTTCATCACTTGTGATCAAGAGAGTTCGTGGTACTGTTGTTGAAGAACATTCAAGGGAAGACTAATGGCCGAGGTCATGAAGCCGATGATCACCTGTGCTCCCAGTGAACTCAAGTTTGATCAAGCGGCTAGCGACTTGCAGTTGGGTGGCACTGAACTTAAATATTTGCCCGAGCCCTGTGTAGCACTTACTCAGCTTCCTTGATCCCAAAGACATTGCCATGTCGGCTTGCACTAACCGCGTGTTCCGAAGTGCATCTCTTTCGGATGTTGTCTGGCAAGCCAAGTTGCCGAAAGATTATACTGAAGTTCTTATGAAGGCAAAGGATGGCGCACGCGGTTTTGATTCTAAAAAACAAATATTCGATTATCTCTGCAGCAAGGTCCCTCTTCATGGTCACGAGGTTGAGTTCCTTCCCGGTCCAAAGTATATTTGGAAAGTCGTCTTTACTTTTGTTATAATTTTACTTGATATTTTTATTGTCATGGTCGAAAGTATTGGCTTCAAGGATTTACTTTACTCCGTTATAAAACCTTTGCACTTCTCCTTTGTGGTCTTGATGGCTGAATCTGTGAAGATGATTTTTGATGTAAATAATTTGTACCAATACAAATTATAATATAAGAAAGACAAGAATGGATTAGAGTAGGTAACGTAGACATGAAGCATAAGACCAATGCAATCATAAACACCTATGTTTGACATTAGGATAATTAGTTGAAACCAAAATGTGCAATATTCTTAGTCATGTCCATTCAACAAGCAGATTTTGTATCAAATGAATTGATTCCTAGAAAATGTCTAAACAAAGGTCTCTTGGAACTATATAGTGGGTGGCTATAGTGCGGGGGTGACAATATCTGACTATAGTTGGCGGGAGTGTAGTGTGGGGGAGGGACTGTACTATTGTCTCATCATTCGCAAATTTTTTTTGTACAGCGAGAATTGTCAGAGACTTCCATTGTTGTCTTTTTTAACTTTCTAACTCGCGAGCAATTATCGCAAATAAAAATGCTACACTCTCATTCTCATGCCATCTTTATGCCATCTCACTTCCCTTTCCACTTCTATCGTCATCTCTTGGTGCGATTACCGAAAATTATCCTCGCTCCGCTCGTTCCTCCTTCCTATGTGTTTAGATGGCAAGCGTATCTGCCCGCCATCTAAACACAGCTATCTATATTAGTAATCACTTGTTGTTGTGATCTGTAAAAGATGATTTTCGATGTATATAAATTGTTCATCTTCACTAATGAGGTTTTTGTTTTAGGGTTTCATCACACCTCCTGTTCTTGCTTCAGTGCAGCACACATCACTCACTAAGAAGACAACATCAGCAATCGAAATTCTATTCAGAAATGTCTTTGTGAATGCCCGAAGTTGTGTTTTTGTCAGTTTTCTGGTGTCTGCCGACAAACCATCGTTGGTTTAAACTGTTAATTTTTTGATGTTTGTTTGATCTCTGCCCACGATTCTTTGTTGACTTTGCATGTCAACAAAGATAGCTCGTGCATTTCTACTTGGACTCGAATGGACACGCTGATAAGCATCTTCATCTATCTTTCGTCTTATGCTTTTTGTCTGCGATTATGTCATGTGTGAAGGAACTGACAACGTCGGTTTGATATTTTTGTTCAGTCTTATTGGCTAGTGAGGTCGCCTTTAGGAGTTTGTCGAAGTCAAGGAGCTGAAGCCCTAGGTATCGCATGGGGTGATGATAACCGATACTGGGAATGGCATCAGCGAGGTGGTTCCACGTAAACTTGCGTTTGAACTTTCTCAATTGTTTCGGCGACATTGGGCCCGATGTCTGCCACTCGAAATCAATGGATCCTTGAATCTTTACCCAGGTTTCAGCTTTCCCACAACTGCACACCATAGTAATTTAAACGCTGCTTGTACGCTCTGCATGAAACATCGTAAATCATGGAAGTTGGGACAAATGCATACAAGATTGAACCACCATGAATCACGACAGTTCAAGCCAACATGTCTATGCTCCGAACAGAGGAAGTTTGTCAGAACTCACTCAGTTTGTGAGATTCGCCTGAAGTAGAGGCTTTTTCGGTGAATGAGGTTCGGACTGACTGAAATTCTATTACAATGCAGTTATGACAAATCGGCGTATCTCAAATGAGTCTGGTGGTTGAGTGCTAACGGGAGCATGGAGTGTTCTCTACCAGTCGGCACGTACACTCTCTCGTGGAGGTTTGCCTTGGAGCGCGCGTTCGGGTTTTCCGATCGTTCCAGGCCTATTGTGTTTGCAATGTCAGTCAATGATCATGAGGTTGTGCGTAAAGAGGGTTTTTTGCAACAATCCTCATCCCGCGCACTCCGTGCCTATGGCAGCCAAAGGCACGAGACTATAAGGAGAGGCGCAGAAGCTGAGCATTCCCCGTAGACACGGACTGGAAAGAGTTTTATGTCGGAGATTTTACTATAGAAGAGGGAGAAAATGACTCCGGAATTGGTCGAGTTAATCTGCGATACTCAATTGACCAGACTGAAAACACTAATGAGAAAGGCGGTTTGTGGTTGGATGGTGTTGTGATCAATCTGAAGCAGCAAGGAGTGGATGTATTGCGTAATGATTATGCCGTAGCTACAGGGAATGAATAGAAGAAGGATTGGATGCAGGGCGTGGTGATTTTGCCGAAGCAGCAGGGATTGGAAGAGGACAAAAGATGGTTCAAAGGTGGCGCCCAGGAAAGAATAGATAACTTATAAAGCGCCCTGAGCTTATCTGAAAGCAATTGGTATTACTGCCACAAAATTGCATATTTGAGCGAGTGCATTTTTGCGAGCCACGTGTAGATATTGGGAAAGAGAATGTATATACGTACATGTAAGTAGATTCATGTAGGGGCAACCATAGTGAGGTCGTTGTGAAGAGTTGAAACAGTTTAGCAGTAAGAACTGAGATTGTACCTAGTTCGCAAGGGCTGTGAGTTTAGGTTCAATGGACCGAAGTAAATGTTCAATCACATATATGTAAGTGTCCTATGATAGGGAAGTAATTAACGGTTTGTGTAATTGATTTGTTTTCAAACATTGTTTGAAAACATTAAAAAAAGATCAGAAAAGGTAACGGAGACATGAAGCAAGAAGCCAATGCAATCATAAACGCATATTTTGGACATAAGTATCACTGGTTGAAACTAAAATGTGCAATATTTTAAATCATGCCCACTCAACAAGCAGATTTCATATGAATATAAATTTCATATGAATAGATTTGCCTAGTGAGCAGCCATATGTGAGTTACATAGAAAACAAGTGGTTACTGAGGTAAGTAATGGATAACTTCTCGTCATTAATATTGAATAAACACATCACATTGATTTGGGTTGATGGCATTGAATTTTGATATGACTTTTGTTTCAATATATACATATATTTGAAACGTAAATAAAATCGAATTTACTTTTTATTTCTATACTCTTTGTATAAAAATTTATACTTCATAACCCAAATTAAAATATTAACTATTGGAAATCATAAAAGAGATGATGAAAATTATGAAAAACTATTTTCTCAAATATCATTATTAGAATTAATCTCATTGTAATTCACAGTAACACATATAAAGCTGTTGATAGATAGTTTTAAAAAAATATATTGATTTACACTTTTATAAATGAGATGATCAAATGTTATTTTTTTAATCATAAATCCATATTTTAATTTATAAATTTTGATGGTAGAATAAATAAATTATATTTTTACATGATTTAAAAAAATTATTTTTTGGAATCATCACTAAGATTTTCTATTATTAAATTATCCATTTTATTCTATATTATTTTTGAAACTATAAAGGTTATTTTTTTAAAATAAAAATAAAGATGAAGGTTTCGGTCAGGTCCCTTGAAATGCAGTCAACCAAACCCAAAGAAGGAAGTCGTTAGAGGAACAAAAGCCTTGCTCTTCGTCAATCGCCCGCAAAAGTCGAACCCATAAACCCGAACAGATTCACGTGGAAATATACAAGGCGATAACTCACATATGAATAGCAACCATCTTAGTTACTGTCATCCAACACATTAAAAAAAAGTATGAATTGAGCATGTCGTTAGGAACTTAGCAACCCTCTGTGTGATAATGAACCTTTGTGAGCTTCTAAAACGGGGAAAAGCATAATGGGGAACTCACTGAGAAAATTTTGCCAATCAAGAGATATTGAGGAAGACAAAGTGCATCGACTGCGAGAAAATTGTGATAACATTTGAAGTTGGGATGATATACTCGAAGATATCTCAAAGCTTGTTGTTTGGAAAGTAATTTTCAAATGTTTTCATCAAGTTGAAAAGAATAATAAGTTGCATGCAACATTGAGCTCAAAAAAACTTTTGCTGTATAAAGAATAGTATACTCAGTAACAAAAAATTGTATACGATCAAACCAAATTTGAATAAAACTAAGAGGTTATCGATGACAGAAAATAAAATTACAACAGAAATTATTTCATTACGTTTCACTCTGAAAAACCTTTGTATTTCGCAACAATCATTGAGTTGGATTTATTAGATAAAGATCAGTGAGTTGCTTGAAACCAATGTTCAAACATTGTCAAAATAGTGTATAAAATAAACTAGAACCGATTTTGATTAGTTTTAAGATTTGATTAATCATAATATATTCATTTTCAAATTATATTAACACTAAGGAAAAAATAAAATGGAAATAAAATTTACAATTTACTTGCACATTAATATTATTATTTTTAAATGAGAAATATTGATAAAAGTTGTCAAATGTAGTACTTAGGTTTTTGAGAGCTCTTTGAGTGCGATTACACTGTTGAAAGTGTATATTGATTGAAATATTATTATATTGGGATATGATATATAAGAAAAGTACTATAGATTTTTTCAATTCATGTAATGTAAAGATATTTGAACCATGCTAAAAAATTCTTAGAAAAAGAAATCATTCAATATGAAATCTTTTTATTAACTTTTTCAACTTGGTCTTTAACAAAGAATATGAAAAGCGGTTATATAAATGAAATTGAAGTTTATGTACATTGAAAATCCGAGTAATTTCACAAAATAACACTTGTATATAATTAGCTCGTACATTGAAATTGTGATGTAAACGATATTCAGTAAACTTTCAAGTTAGACCCAAAAGTTGCTTCTTTTATTTATCGTTTGTTACTGATCTGGTCCACATTGAAAAATAGTGAATATAAGGCCAAAAACCATCATTTTCAATCTTGAGGAAAAAAAAGCGGTAGGCACCCTTAGATTCATGGTGAGAAATAGATTGAGAAGCAAGAACAATGTCCGAATTTTATAGAACCAATTTGTAATATTTACAAGGAAACAATTCAGAGGGTCGTGCAAGTGGACCGCTAAGTTAGGGAGTGAACATGTTCGTCATTGAAACAAAATCGCGGACAGAGCACACCGAGCCATCTCTATGGTTCGAACCAAAGTGCCAACCCCGGGTAGCACAGTCACAGTCGATCTGTCCTTGTCGGTTGGCAAGGAACCGGGTAGGCTTGGCCACGGTCCGGTTAACGGTTAACCGGTCCGGGAAATGTGCGGACCGGTTAACCGGTCAAATTAACCGGTTAACCGGTAAGTTAACCGGTCCGGCATTTTGCCATATCGGTTAACGGTTAACCTAGGTTTTAACCGGTTAACCATATGTCCCGACCCTACGTGGCCGACGGGAGGGGCTGGGAGTGAAGGAGGAATTGTGCCATAGCTCGAGTACTCAAATGAGCCCCCACTCGGACTGTTGAAAATCCTCCCGGTTGAAAACGCTCTCGAATTGGAGAGACTTCGACTTTGCGCCAGGGTGCAGGGAAGTTGGAGAATTTTTTTCCCGGACCGGTTAACCGTCGGACCGGACCGTGGCCAAGCCTAGAACCGGGTGTCCCGGTTCCCAAAGCTGCAGCCGCCCTAGATCCGTGAACCCGACCGGGATCGACGACGCGGAAGAGGAGGAGGAGGAGGAGGAGGATGGGGAGTAGATACAGAATGCCGTTGTCGTCCCAAGGGGGGAGAACTGGCAGCGGGGGCTTGGCCAAACTGTTGGCATATGAATGGACTGGACACAACGATCTCATGTTCCCTCGTTTGCCCGCCACGAGATGTGAGGCTCGCGATTCTACTTGGCAAGGAACGTCAGGTCAGGTCACTTCGAGTGCCGAGAGGTTAGTGACTAGCTCACTACTATTGAGTTGTATTATACAGCCAGTCATCTGTACAGGATGTATAATATCGTATAATACAGAAAAATTGTATCAAAGAATGTATAGTTGCAGTGTTGGGCGTAAACGATCAAATTTTATGGGCAAAGAAGCGAGAAAACGATTCAATTGCTCTACAAATCTACTATGCCATGTGCCCAACGCACACTTCTGTGGCACAATGCAGAGTGCAGCAGTAGTGAGTCACGACTTCTGCTACGCTCGAGCTACTACTGAGGCTCACAGGCTGAATCTGAGGTCTTCTGGTTCAGTACAATTTGCAGCGGAGTGCAGGAGACAGCTTCGGCCGTTTGTCTGTGAGATGTTCTTCGTGCTGCATGTTACCATCTTCTGGGCTCTCGCTCGCTCTTTGTGCCAAGCTGCCTGCGATACGTTTGGGTGGTCGGACGTCGAGGGAGCTCGTAAAGTCGTGCTTGAGTAGCCTTCGAGGATCCATGAGGATCTGAGACAAGTCACCGATCTTCGTCTGGAGAAACTCATGGAGAGTGTCTTCCTGCCCTCGTCTGGCTGGTTATGCAGCCAGCCCTTGGACAGCCCAGTCTTAGCGTACCTTGGGAGCACGAACTTCCCCAAGATGTAGACCATTCAGAGGCAGTCACATCCAGTGGGCCCATCCAACGAGGTTGGAGTAAATTGGCCATCAAGTACAGATGTATGGCATCTGCAAAGTCTGGAGGTCAGCAGCGAAATAGTCCCACCGGAACGCCTAACCGCTCTAGCACAAATCCCTCACTGTTGGAGTTGTAAATTTAGAAGAGAGCAGTTGCAGCTGTAAATTCTAGACGACGTCTGGAATTTATGTATCCGGTCTAAGAGTCGGTCTGACTGCTGCACTCAGCAGAACGGACGATGAAACGATCATGAAATCGCAGTTGGCCCTTTCGTATTTGACAATTTGCTAGTCTTCACTGACTATCATGAGTAGGTGAGGAGGCCTTACTACATTCCAGTGTAAGTCTCTGAATGACTCAGTAGTTGTCCAGATCTGCTCTCCGTCAAGCGCAGGAATGCTTAAAATACAAACTTCTTGCTCAGTGAGTGGAAAATTCTTTGCAATGGTAAGATCTTTTGCTTATTCCACTCCATTTGTCCAAATTGCCATAATAGACTTGGCATCACGTTGTTACACCGGATGGACTTGAGAGAACTAATATCTATCATGATGAGTCAGTATATCTCGAGCTGCACCGCAAGTGTCCCATTCCACTTGTCAGCAATTGTGGTAAGGGAGATTCAAAGCAACCATCAGTATTAAAAACATTTTCTTTCCATAACTTAGTGTTGGACACGTCTAAAGTTTTTTCTGGAAGAGAAATACAAGGACAATTGTGCACCGATATGCCGATCTTAAAACACCTAGCACATCGTATAACAAAATATTTTTCTTTTATGGGCATCCATGATCTTTTCCACTTCATTGCGGATGTTAGAGGCTATACTCATCTCCGCAGCTCCAGGAGCGTAGCTTTCTATAAGGTGGGTCGCATTGTTGAATCGAGTTGGATCATTAATCTCCACGTCAGCGTCAGCGTCAGTAACGTGGTCCTCTTTTGACGTATAAAGACCAGCCAATTCAAACACACTCATGAATAATTTGTTTCATGCCACTTGCGTCACTTCATTATATTAGTTCGTCCTCATGCAAAATATGCCACACTAAATCCTCATAAAAATTCACACAACCTGAAGTTTCTCTAGACACATGGTGGAGGTTATATACAAAGTCTTATAGCAAAGGAGCCATCACGCTTCACGTGAACATCATGACAGTGATGCCCCTCAGACCAAGATAGCTTAATCATCCCATAGTTCTCACAATGTGTGTTCAATCTGCAAAAAAATTGGAAAGACAATACATCAGCATAGATATGCGAAGCCAATTAAACTCTTCGAACGTCTGTCAAAAACAAGGGAATCTTGAATACCAGTTCACAGAATTTCCAAGTTTTGATCCAAATTAGACATACAAGGACTATTCTTATAGCCATGTTTTTGGAAATAAAAGATGCAAGTTCGAACATTAGCATTTTCAGCTCTAGTTGTCTTATCTTTGACTTTGCTTTTCAAAGAAATTATCAAAAGTCTGCGCAGTTTCATCTTTATTCCACAACCCTGAAAAAACCGTAAGAGAGAGTTGTTTATTCTCAAACAGAAAGTAGAAAATCTCCTGCTCCTCCATCCAGCTATACGTTCGGTAAGTGTTGTCCCAACTGTCATACCTGGCCTAATTAAGAGGTTGGGTTCAAAGCCTTATAACTCCAATATGGAGGTCTAAGTTGCTCTATATTTCGTTCTCATTACCAACACGCTGATCCTCAAGTCTAACAAGGATGGTTGATTCAATCATTTACACTCCTTGATATGGCAAACCAACCTTTTCCGCGACTGGCTCTATGAGGGTACTTGAGGGTACCTGAGTATCTTTCTTAATGACTGGCATGATGAACAGTATTCTTCCTGCCTTGCTTCATCAATGATCTGCGACAGCAAATCAGGAGGTAGTTTCTTCACCTGTCTTGAGCAAGTTTTGCCTATTCTCTCATATTCTTTCAACCATAGAAGTTCACACGTTACCACAACGAATCGTCTTACTGTGAATAGCACCAAAAACTCTGTGGGTAGCACGAGAGACGACGTCCGTCGCTGTGACGTTTCATTGCAGAAAGGTGTGGAACGACTTCACTTAATGACATTCGACGGTAGTAGTATTCTTGAATTTCGCAAAAAGGCGTTGTAAAAGCCCACAAATACAAGGTGTTGGTATACATCTTCGCAATTTTCCAACTTTTAAGTATATTTGGTTTGTCGTATGTGCGACGACCAATTCCTTTTGACTTGGCAAACTCTTAGCTTCCACCGTCCATCACAGTACATGACAACCGAATCTGCCGTTTCGTAGACAAGACGTACTCTCTACTCCATATCTCACCAGAAACTGCTTGTTTAGAGAAAACGAGCTCCGGCTGTCCTCGTTGACAAAACGGTTGAAGGGGTTACAACGAGGGCTTACTACGAGACACACGTGAACAGTGTTTGGTAGTTTTCGACAAATACTTTCAGGTAAAGATATCACATCCGCCGGCTTTCCATCCAAGCCTGAAGTTCATACCGGGTCTTCAAACCTCTCGCTTCTCTGCTTTCATAACAGAAGAGGGGTTTCCACTATGGACATGTCATTCACCATGACGAAGGAGTCGTATTTGGCAATCTCAAATCTTGGACTATTAATCCTGTATGTAGACCAGTCATGGCACCGGCTTTACGGCAATTCAAGCTTAGTGCTTTTATTTGCGCCACAAGACAACTAAATGTCACAAATGCACTAATCTTCTTCATAACACAGCGGGCACACTACCAGCAGCACTCCGGCAACTCGTGTCAGGACACGCCAGCTCATGCGGTGTGAATGTCTCAAACGGAGCAGCCCTCCGTGACACCTAATGCTTAAATCCTGACCAGATCCGACTTGAAGATTCAGTGTGGAAGCAGGAGTCCAATTACTCCTCCAAACTGCGAACCGTTTGGGCCAACACTGTCCAGTAGAAGACATGTTACTACTTAGTTAGGATGTGTCTCTGAACTCAAATAAATGTGGTCATGAAAGCCGGTTGACAAGCAGCAAAAGTGAAGGTCTCTACCTGGGGACAGGTATAATTTCATATCAGAGATATGCTCAACTTGATGGGCATACAATCGTACAAAATCACAGAATTGAATCTGTAGCATATCCGGAAGTAAGGGAATGACTCAGCCATGATGTCGGCTAGCACTCAACAGTCAAACCTATCAATTACAGTTGGCTTGTTGGTTCTGTCTTTCAAAAAAAGAGAACCACTTTGAGATTAATGAACACGTCTTCGCTTCGCCTGCTCCTGCTCATGCTCAGCAAGAGCTACTGTCAGAGCCAAGTGCTCGAAAGAAAGCAAGCGGAGACCACTCTGCGAAATACTGGGCACACTGCTCCCGGAGTGACAGTACCACGAGAGCACGTGCATTGCTTCAGATTGGAAGGGTTTCGATGGTTCCAGTACTGCAGTGAGATGAGGATCTACGATGTAAGTCGAAATGACTTCGAGTTAATACTAACTTGCAGCTTTCTTCTTCTTGTCCTTCTTCTTCTTTTGTGGTGTTTCCACCTCTTCTTCTATCGATACAGCCTTCACCTCAGTCACTTCCACGTGTTTCCTCTTCTTCTTCTTCCCACCATTTTCCTGTACGGCTTCCTCCACCTCTTCAACCACTTCTTGCGTAACCACAGTCTTCTTCTTCTTCGACTTGCCGTTCTCGACGGGAGTAGGAGCGGCAACAACCTCTGCGGCCGCAACAGCATTATCCTCTGCCTTGGCACCCTTTTTCTTCTTCTTCTTCTTCTTTTCGCCATCTGAACATTTATTTCCGAGAGGATAAGAAACCTTGAGTTGTTGGTGAGTTCCGCTACTGAGCTAGACCAAAACATAAAACTGAAGTGTGGGCACACAATAACTAGAAACTTGATGATACTTACCAGCTTCTGTTACAGGATTCTCCACTTCCATAGCAGTTGTCTCTTTACCTTCCTTCTTCTTCTTCTTCTTCTTATCACCGTCTGCAACAGATTAAAACAAGGTGAGAAATAAAGTTTCACTGTTTATCCTTCCTACCAAAACATGATCCTCCAGGGAATGTGCACTCCAAAGAGAGCAAACGGTGCATTACTCTCAAGCTTAGCAGGCTCGTCTTCGTCCATATCGTCCGTCTTTCCTTCTCCGGCAATTTTGATGGCATCCTTCATCACGTCCACATTCTTCCTTGGTGCCACTCCCTTATCGTAGAACTCCAACCTCTCTTCTACTTGCTCTCTGAGCTTCTCTCCAAAAACACTGGTCCCAACCTCTGGAATCACAAACTCTCACATCAGCAAAAACAAAGCAGAGAAAGGATAAGCAAAAATTTTTCAGTCAAACAAACTGAGTGAAAAGGTCAGATTTTAACCTGAAAAGCAATCAATTCGAGAGGCGATTGAGCATTTGTTCGCGAGATAACGAGAAATTCTTCCTTTATTTCTAGCCGTCGCTCTTCCAATGAAGGACGAGTGGAAGATAAGACCATACTTGGGAGTGTTTCCCTTGGTTTTCAGAGCTCTGAGACATACAACAGACCAGGATTTAGAAAGACAGAAAATAAATAAGAAGACGATTACTGCACACATCTGAAAGGAATTAGCTGAGAAGCATTTTGAACATTCGGAGACAGTCATAATTGTCATTGTGACTGACACGTACACTTAGTGCGCGTCAACTGCGTGCAACCTCTCGTCATTACTGTAGAGGGTCGAAGAACAGGGCCAAAGGCTAGATATACCTACACGAGTATCGGTAAGAAAGAGAAGCGACCAGTAGCAGAATTACCTGAACAGAGCCTTCTCCGCACCGAGGATTTGGACGGTCGAGGCCGGGTACTTCGCCAGATTGGTCAGACTTCCAGCGTGTGAGATGAGTCGAGCCCCGACCATCTCGCCGATAAGAGCAGCAAGATTAGGAGCAACGTCTTGCATCTTGGTAACAAGGTAAGCATGCAGCTGCTTACGATACTCAGCCAATTCCACAACTCTCAGAGCAAAGTTCTCGATGTTGATTAAGTCGATTGGAGAAATGTCCTGACCTGCAGCCAAAAGTTTGGTCAAACATTTTCAAAATAACACAAATGTGCACCCAAAGATTGTTCCAACTAGAGTGCTCTACCAAATACGTACCCATAGATGCTTTCGCAGCTTCGACTACTTCGCGGGCTTTATCCTCGTCACCAACAATTTCCGTCAGTGCAGGGATGGCATCGTCGTCTAGTTTAGACTTGTCTTTCACGAACCTAGCTACCTTGGCGTAGTTGTAATTGTCGTTCACTATTCTTACAAGTTCGGGAAAGTGCCATGAGTACCATTCCCTGAAACGAGAAGACACGTGAAATGAACGTCCTGGGTAAACAAAGGTAAAACAGGAAGCAGTCCGAAGAACGAAGACTGACATTCAACCGAGCAAACAGTAGTGGCACAAATGCCCACAGACGAGTTCAACGAAAAGAAGACGTTCCCACAACTTGTCAAATCGGCGGTCAAATTTTTGCAAGGAAGTGTAGGCTCTTGTACTACGGTCTGTTTCAATAAAAACTTGAAGAGAGAACTGGCATAATACCTCACACGCATGCAGAAAGTGTTGATATCTTTGTCCAGGGTATCCAACAAACATATGCTCTGAATGATCATGTTATCCACCCTGTTGACATTGAATTTCACCTTTGACCTACTGTAGCTGTGTCCCAGTCCAAGCTGAGCCTTCTCAAGATCTCCTTCCTGTGAAAGATGTCACCGATTACTCAAATTTAGTAAGGTAGACAGTAATACACTAGTATCAGGACAATCTAGACAAACGGCTCGTGCTCTCTTCTCTGTAAGGCCACACGCTGTCCACTGACTTTAGGATCAAAACCTGGTCAAAAGCAGTCACGTCGACCCGGAAGAATAACACATGTTCGACCGAATTACAGACAATATGCAGAATATGAAAAACCAGGTATTTACCTTCAAGTCCTTGATAAAAAGTCGGAAGTGCAGACGAATTCCACGAAGAAACTCCAGTACATAGTTGTTGCTCACGCAGGGAATGCCGGTGGATTCCAAAATTGCAGAGCCTAATTTCGGCTCTGCCAAACCAACACTGTACTTCACCTTTTTCCCAGGCTTCACCTTGGGAAGATTCAGCTCCAAGAAGCTCTGGAGCTCCTTGGTCATGATACCTGCGTTGTACGGGGACATTCAGCAGCATTAGTCATCCGTCCCCTCGACAACAGAACTCACAAGTCAGGCTCAGCGAGCTCCTCGAGGGTTTAGGGTTTAAAGCATTCAAACACAAAACCTAAAGCCCTCACTTCACAATGCTGAATGCGACATAAAAAACGAGAGCCAATGCTAAACCCTGACCTTCCGAAACAGCATTAATCTGCTCCAGTGCATCGGCGGCAGACTCGAAGGGCTTGAAGGCAGTGAGCTTGACAATTTGCCCAAACCGGTTGAAGTCCAGAACAGAATCTTGAACCGCGTCCACATTTTGATTTATTTCATCGATTCCCACAGTCTCCAGCAATCCATAACCGGATGCTGACTCGTACAGCAAATACATGTTGCTCAGCTTCTGAATCCAGGGGTTCCGACTTGAGAAACCTGCGCAGTTGACAGCTAAAACAGACCAAAAATTCCCGCCGTGCTCAGAAGCAAGGCCAACACCCTAAACCTCACTATCTCTCTCTCTCTCTCGTGCAGAAAGGGGACACAATCCGAAGAGGGAAACGTCAAGTGCTCGCACCACAAGGCAAGCATCCGCAACTGCAAAGGGTTCTACAACAGACCATGCGGCTGCAACGTAGCCGCCACAGCACTCACTCGGGCCCTCAGGGCAGACCTCATACGTTTATTCCCCTCCTGCTGCCCGAAAACCTTCGCCCCCTGCTGACGCTCGCTGTCTCCATGCCCGCAGCCTACCTGACAGCTGCCCGAGCTGAATGCTGCCGCTGCCCGGGAAAAACCTCTCCCAGCCGGTCGTTTGCGAGCGCAGAGTTTTCGCCCCCGGTGGCATCATCGCATCACTCTCCGACTGTGCCGCCGATTCACCGGCTGGTGGCGGTACTCACGAGGTCCGACCGGGGTGCAGAGCCACCTAGGGATATTGTGTTTGTTTGTACGCGAAGACCCGAACCGAAAGAAATCTTCGTCCTATATTACTGCAGTTCTAGCGAGTAGCGTTACAAGAGGATCGTCTTGCACCTCGTATGCCAAGAGAGCATCATACGCAGTACAGGACATGGATGCGACGTGGTAGCAGGGACCGGATATGGTTCTTGTTCTGAGACGAGAGCACAAGGTCGCATGGAATCTGATTGAATGAGTGAGTGGAGTGATTGATCACCGGGCCGTGACAGGCGGACCGGATGCGAGAGAGGCCGATGGATCCCCAGGAGCTGGGAGACGGGGGGGCCACCGGGGGTAGCCGGTGGTCGGGACTCCTCACGGCTGGTTCACTGCGTAGACGGTCTTCGGCTTTAGCGCCCTGCTCATGAGTTCTGAATGTCTTGCCTTGCGCTCTCGCGAGATCGATCGATTTGATTTGTTGTCTCGCCTCTGTAGAGCATTTCTCCGCAGATCCGCCAGCGCGTCACGTCGATCGGAGCCCGGGAGTAGGCCATGGTGGTGTGCAGATGCCGCAAGGTACTTCGACCTTCCTTTCATGCCCTCGATCTCGATCCGTCGAATTGCCGTCCTTGGTTTGATTGGGCACAACGTAGGCAGCGCCAAGGCTTTCGTAGGATTTCGCGACTCGCTTTTACTTGAAATTGGCGGGATTTTTCGCTTTTCTCTCTCGGGACTGGATGATGTTGTCTGCCATTTTCTCTCGGTCTTCCTCTTTACTACGTAGGGAATGGTCCGATCGAGAGTTTCTAATTGTTTCGGTCAATGAGGGACTGTGCTCCCTGGAGACGAAGTGATCGTTATCGAGGAGTTTTTGCTATTTTCGTTTGAGTGATTACAACTTCCAGAACCTCGAGGGACGATTTTGTCTTACCAATCTTGTCTCCTAAGCCTCACAGAAACACGGGCCAAAGCCTTTCATTAAAATATTTCCATCCTTCTGGGAATCGGATCCGTGAGAAACCAATTTTCGGGGTTATTATCTAGGGCAGGAATGTTTATAGCTCAATTTGCCCATCCTGGTCGTTCACAGTCACAGGTCGCGGAGTTTGAGTTTCCGTGCGGTCTTATGTGGCGAGCCATTCATGCCCAATCTCTCATAATCACTGAAGCTCGTGCCAGTCGCAGGAGTCCAAAAGATTGTAGTATATGATGCCTGAATGGTTCTAAAAGTTTCTCTGACACAACTTTGCGTCGTCAACCTATGTTGGAGTTTTGAAAGATCCTGATTTCTTTCCGCAAGTCATTTCACTGGTACCAAAATCTTGCTATTACAAAATAAGAACACACCAGCTTTGAGCAGTGGTCAACTGTGATAGACAGTTGACCACAACTCGAGAATATAAGGGCCGGACAAGCTGTGTAATTTCCGGTTTAGTCTCGTAATTGACTGTCTTCCTCTCTGTCAAGTCGAAGCGGCAGGTTTTACTTCTGGCTGAACATGATGAACAATGAAAGCACCTGATCATCTCAAAATTTGACCACCTGAATATTGTGCAAATCAAGCTGCATAGAGCTTTCCAGAGCATTGTCCACTACGTGCTGTCATTAGCAGTGTTCACTAATTTAATTAACTAAAGGGCATTAGTTAATTAAATTTACACAAAGAATGCGTGGAATTTGAGTCAGTGATTGACTCACCTTGTTTTTTGTGGTCTTATCTGTGCTTGCCACAATGTGTATCTCTGTCTAACTCTCTTTTGGGCTCAAATATTTCCGTCTACAAGAAAGCGAAGTGATGTGAAGTTAGAGCGTTGCAAAACAAACTCTATGAATCAAATCAGCAACAGCCCATCTAAAGAAAACTGACACTGAAAGAAGAAACTTAATTTCTGTTATTTTCGAGTTAGGTGTAAAACAGAATGAGAGATTTGTCATAAAAATCTGAGCAGGAGCGAATAAGCAGAGATTTTTGTGACATGCTCTGCCAGAGGGAGTGACAGAGATAACCAACTCAACGAGTATAAATCAACCATCGTTCTTTTAAATCTGTAGTATTTTTATCAAAATATACCTCAGTCAGATGAAGGCTGATGTTCAACATTGAAGCATGAATGTCTTGCGTAGAGCCGTTTACTCCGATAACGAAATAGAGCAGCTATCTCGGAGTTTAGCGCCTCTCGTTTGTTTCAGTGTGTTCCGTGTGCTTAATCTCTTAATTTTGTTCTAGTGCTTCACAACGTTACCAAGAGTGTAGTGTGTGAACCTTCTAGTTTTCTTGACATTCATTACAGCGCTTTTGTGAGTATACCTATCAATACTATTTCCTTTTTGTTATCCTTCAGACCTACGTCATTTCTTGACTATGATTTATATCAGAAGTAGGCGCTTCTGATTTCAAAGGTCTGCGGGTTGTCTCGATCAAACTTATAAGTGGTGCAAAGTGTTCAAGATTGGTGTTTTATGTCGAACGGACCAATTTCTAGTCGATTCTTATCAAATCAGGTCATAGAGTCTTAGTTTAAAATGAATGTAGCTCTATAAGCTGTACACTTAAAGAAGTTAGGCCTAGCTGATACATTTGATCTGAAAGATTCACAAGAAGACAGAGAATGTGGCCGAGCATCTACGAGCAGCATAAGTTTGAGAGCAACTTGATCATTCCAGGGTGTAATCTCTAGCAGAAGATTTTTTGAGGGTCCAAGTGCCGAGTGGTTCCAAGGTGAAGTTCTGTTAACCCTTTTGTTAAAAACCCATCAGTCAATTCTCTCGGATTTTTTGGAGTGTCGAGGAGGAACTTGAAATTTGTGCTTCAGTCTCGCCAGAAGCATTACCTTTGAACAACTATTTGAAGGTGGAATCTTTCAGCAGAGGATTTTGGGACGATTATTATCTGAGTTCGAAATATCAAGTACAAAATAGCTTCCACTGGATTTTCACTAACATGTGTAGCAGAATTCTAGTCGAGACGTTCTCAGAGCTATTACTGCTCAGAGTTTTGAAGGATGAGGAGGATCTTGATCAGGTTTCAGGTGCCTCAATTTTTTGACAAGGTGAACTAGAATTCAATTCGAAACCAGCAAGCGGTTTACTTCCTCTATTGCACCCTAAGGATCACCTAAGAGATAAAATAGGAGAAATGTGTATAATGCAAGGAGCTGATAACCTACAGTTGAAGATTACAGAAGTTGATGGTATATGAACTTGTTTCTTTAGTTGAGGGCCACAAGATTCAGGACTGTCTACGAGGATGTTAGACAAGCAATCAAACTCAAGTTACTACGGAGGATAACCAGACGAGAATCTGAGTGGTGTTTGTTATACGCTTCTTATCTAGTACTTGAAAGGCACCATCAATTTTTGCCACAGGTTCGATCTACGCAGAAAAGGAGAAAATTGGTTGACGCATTTAGAGTTTGTCTCTGTATTTAAAAGACACTATCAATTTTGTAGCAAGGGCCTGAAAAAAAAGGGGAGAGTTCTATTTGCATTGCACGTTACTAATATCAGTAGGCTGCATCTTTTTAAAGGACACTACCTTCTATTATGCTCTACAACTTGAAGCGGGACGAGTTATTGCCTGAGGCTTCGAACGAGCAGATGCATGTGGCATTTCCTTAGCCGAATGAACCACTGTATTTGCAAGGTGGTTCATGACTCTTTAGAAGAAATAAATAGTCCATCAATGGTGCAACAACGATTTACTTAGAAAACAGAAGCTGATACCTGGTACTTAGACTTAATCGTCTGTAACCATGAGGGTATTTCAATGAGAGAGTAGGCCTAATAGTAATGACTCAAGTCTTTAGCAAGGATGGAATGTTGAGGAACCTCGACAGGATCAGGAAAGACATACTTGGTGAACATTGAAGAGGGGTGATGGAATCCTAAACAAAATAAACAAAATCAGTACCTTGTCAGGTAGTTCTTTCTTCATTATATCAGTCATGTGAAGGTTCACGTTAAACTCGGAGGCAAAAAGTCTGTGGTTCTTATCGAATCAGATGATGAGAAACATGAACTAGCCAGCAGTGTTTACTTCCTCTCGTATGTTTCTTCGTGCCCTGCTCTTCCTTTGTCAGTCCATGAATTTTAGTCAGAGAAACACCGGTGTGCAGTGTACTCCTTACAGATTTCTTGAATGAATCCTGCTACCTGTTTCTTCACTACTCTACAAGCCGGTGTACATACTTAAGTCAAGTTTACGTAGCTCTTGTTTGAACTCCATTTCTGCGGCGAAATCGGCTGCTCGAGTTTCATTGTGAAGTTTTTCTCTCACTTTTGGCTGTCCATATAGTATGCGTGCATGGTCTGCTCTCCGGTTTCAGTTGACCTTGACAAATCACTCGCGGACGTTGAGGTGTCTCTTACGGTGTCTCTTTCAACTTTGCGTTTGCGTGAGATACCTGACTAAGAGGGTGTACTGGTGCTTACAATGAGATCAGTCAAACATGTACAAATTGCAAGAGTTTATCGTGCTGTAGCATAGATTACCTTCACTCCTTTAGTGCTCATCTCCCATTCTGTCACCACAGAGTCGCTGTATATGGTTGACATCTCCTAAGTGATTGATGAGGAACCACATTGGTGGAGGTGGGTAATCCACCTGGTGAACAGCCGTAGCATCGCTAGCTTAGTGACTCACTACGCCTCTCAGTTCTTTTCAGCGTTGTGAAGAAACACTTGCCATTCAGCAGAGAGCTAATACGCGTATGTTGTGGTTTGGTGCTTCGCAGGCAACAAAACTTTATTGTTTTGTGCACAAGGCTCCGGTATGTGGAGAATGCATCTCGTTTCAAGAACATCGTCTATGTGTGGTAACCCCTTGATCATTTCTCCAGTCACGTATTTGCTTATACAGATTTTGAAAAACAATCCCTTCGTAAGTTTCTTTTCTGAACTTGTAATTGTAAGGCCCTTTTTTCCACCCATATCCGAACTGATGGTTTTGGTTCTGACTCGGAAGCAACGTGAAGGCTAAAGAATCGTAAGTTTCTTTTCTGAACTTGTAATTGTAAGGCCCTTTTTTCCACCCATATTCGAACTGATGGTTTTGGTTCTGACTCGGAAGCAACGTGAAGGCTAAAGAATGGTGCCCTCGGTATGTTTGTGACAGGTCAAGACATATTCTGAGTGGGTCATAGATGGGGACTATGACTGGCCTCCGAAGTGTGGTTTGTGCCAACAAGTACTGCAAGAAACTGATGACACAACCCGTCTTGGCTGCTTTCGTGAGTGCCCCGCTTACGTCGGGAAACTTAACCTTGTGATTTTGCAATTTGTGTGCACGGTGTCGAAGTTTGTGCAAGCCAGTGACGTTGCTCTAGTTCACTTCAGTCATGAGCTGAAGGCTTCTCTTACAGCTGTTTTTGTTGTGAAATTGCTAGATATTCTTCACAGTCATTGTCTGGAGGCACATTTGCGAAGCTTTCCTCCTCACACTGCCCCAGCTGGTTATGTGTGTCCATCATGTTCCACACCAGTGAGTTTCTGAACTTCGAGGCATCGATTTTCGAGATTCAATGAGTGCCAGATACTGTTGATTTTCACTGGCTGTCATTAATGGCAAGACAACAAACTGGCTAGCGTAGAAGTAAACTTCGAATTTTATGGTTTAATCTCCTGCTCGTTTATAGCTCATAATCGGAAAGACATCGTTCGCATGGAAGGAAGGGCGAAAAGCTGGCTCACGCTTACGAATTTTTCTCCAACTAGAATGTGACGATATTGTCTAGAAACAGTAAACCTTGAAGGCTTTAAAGCTATCCCAGTCTTTATATTTTATGCTTGACCACGCACCTAATTCACTCAAAACTTCGACAAACTTACATTGAGCACACCTGAAGGTGAAATTTTTGGGAGTAAACATGCCTCTTTCATCGCTTCCAAAAATCTGTATGAAACTATTGGCATATTCTAAATATTTGTGTGTGAATCGTTGATATATTTTTATTCCCGTAATCAATTCTCACGTCACGACTGCATACTTTGGCAGATCTGGCCTCCCAAACTAGTAAAGGACGGGAGCTCAGGACTTCATACGAAGCTGAAGCAAATCATTCAGCAGGTTGGTATATGGCTGCAATTAAATCTTGAATTGCCAGTGGAGCTTTCTCCTTCAAGTGTGCCATAGGTCAAATGTGTCTTTGATTGCATGAAATCGTTGCTTCAACAGCTCTGTATGTTGTTGAATAAGCTAAACCTGCTCAGACTTCTGGAGTTCGGCATGTAACGATAGTATTTTTCGACCAACATATCAGCACGTACTACTAAGGGACGATCGAATTTTTTTTTCGTGCTCAAAAGGATTCAATAGACTGAATGAGTTTGCGCTTAATGTGCAGAGTGACGTGGCTACAACTCTTCTAGGTAGTGATAATAAATTGGTATCAGGGCAGAAATCGCCTGCTCCTCCAGCCTTCTCAAATGCACCTCTTGTTTCGGTGGGAAACTCTTCTGCCGCAGAAGAGAGTGGCCCGACCACTGCAGGGTCTGCCGGGACTTCGTTGGAAGCTGATGGGTTGATTGGTGGATATGCAACTCCAAGTAATGAAATTGTAAAAGAAAATGTCATGGGGTCTACCTCAGGATCGGTCCTGGAGGGTGAAGCCTCATCCTCTTCAGGTCCAGGTAGTAGCAGTAATCCGTCAGCAGTATCCGGCCTTCAGCATTTCAACAAATCAGGACCAGTATCTATGGTAAGTAAAACAGCTATGGATATCATGCAAGAGGTCGTTAATGTATAGATTCTTTGTACTGGAGTAGATTTCGTGGTTTCTTTTGTATTCAATGTGTGTTTGTTTCTTCGTGTGTGAGCGGAGGTGCGGAGGGGAATTTTCTTGCATCTAATTCTTGGTCTCTGCGAAGTTGTGTTTGCCAAAACTACCGAGTAACAAATCCCATTTCGTCGCTATTCTGAACTGCAGCAGCAGCTTCTGCAAAATGGAGCTATGGCAAGAAAGAATTCCTTACGTGGAGATAACATGAGTCCCTCAGCTTCTATGGGTTACGATGATGATGAAGATGGAAGTTATCGGAAGTACAATAGGCGCGGTAAGCACTGTGTCTTATTCCTCTCGTTGAGACTGGACAAAGTTTGCAGCGATTCAAGTCGTAACGTGGTTTGTTGGGAAGTGCAGGACCCTTTTATCGACAAATATTGAGAACCTTCTTACCGTTTTGGTCGCCTGCACTACCAACTTTGCCTGTAACTGCACCATCCCACAAGGATAGTCGCGGCGCACCAGCTGCCGAAGACCTGATTGATGGACGTCCACGGCGAAAGCAACGCAACTCCTCCTCAATGGACTCTAGGAAGCTCCTTCTTTGGTTCGCGATCATGTATGTCTTCTGATATTCTGCAATCGAATAGTTTATATTTTTCGTGACATTTGCATTTGTCTTCTTAACGGGTATCTTAATTTCGACGCACACTAATCAGTGCAGTAGATTATCACTTTTCGATGCTGATCCATCTTCTGTCGGTCAGGTCGTGCATGGCAACTGCTCTGCTTTTGTATTATAGGCTGGCCCAGGGCCTTGTCAACAGCGCAAATGATGACATTCTTCAAGGAGAAGAACAGTAGTACAGCAGGCTGCCAAACTTGACCAGCAGGAGTCTGCTGGTATGATTCTACACAAAAACGCCTCAAGGAAAGTATATTTTTGTCCTCATTGATTAGCAGTCTTTCGATTGGAGACTGCACCGATAAATACCCATATAAAACAAGTAGAGCCAAGGACTAGCAATTGCGACTTCAGAGGTCGTCATTTTAGAGTACTCTTTTGTTTTTCATCTGCTAGTAGACATAAGAAGAAAGGGACACGTTGTCAGTGTCTGTATATTTTAGCAGACCTTTGCAGATATTGATTGCGTAGTTTCCATTCAGTGACGTCATCACACTGGCTATCGTACGAGTTAGTGATCAAGAATTCTTGAGTTTCCATAGCCGTACGGGGTCGAGAAGTATTGGCTAATGTGCATCCTCAACGCTAAATCCAACACGGTGTGTATAAAGCACAGGTTGTCGTGACCTTCCATGGAGAAATTTTTCCAAATGTGACTTCCATAAGAGTTCTTGTGGTGCTGTAATCTCGAGGCCAGACTAAGATCGTAAGAACATTCTGTAGTTTCATTGTGTCGACCACCTTGCTGGGGGCCTAGATGTTGAGATAAGGTGTTATGTCTCTGAGAGTTGTATGGTATCGTCTGAAGGTGTCCACATAGTATACTAGCGGATTTTTCTAGTCTGGTTCCCGGGTTTGAGTGTCGATCAAAATGAAAACTTTGGTGATATTTGACTAGCCTTGTTTTATCTGTTGATTGAATGAATTGAGATATAAGATCTGTAATATCCTTACTACGTTGGTGGCACTATTCTCTGTGAGATTGTACAATCAGGAAAAAGTGTCGATGCAATTTGCTGCGGAGGTCAATCTCATTTCAGTGACATTGCAGAGAAAAATCTCATGCGCACAAGCAGCATTCATCTTAGCTTGTGAATTATTGGCGCTCGCTGTCGTTTGTTGGTCCTAGATGGACATGACGCCTCGCACCGACCATCCTTAATTGTACGTGTAACATGTGTCCCAATCAACGGTCCGCATGGAAACCAATAACTGGAAATTTGGAAAACCGAATGCTTTACTTTTTTGATACTCTACGACGATACTCCTAGACCCTTCTTCAAAAGATTGACGACGTTTTAACGTTCACGTGGACAGATGGATACTCTCGACTGCATACTCATCGTGGTAAGAAGATCCAGAGCAATCTTATTTCTGTTGTATACAGAACGGAAACTGAAAAAGTTGGGAATGTGGTAGCATCTTTATATCGGACAGGATTCTAAAAGGTGACAAAAGACAGGAACAGTGTAAAGTTTGTACCTTCGTGATTTTCGTACTCGGCAGCACCATATTTACTCTTAACCCCGCGAGAATGGGCTTTTGATGTAATTCGGACGGTCGGCAATGATGTGCAGCGATCGGCAACATCAAACTTCCTAATTCTGATGTTACCATCTTTGCTAGTCGTGTTTCCGCAGATCTACCAAGATTCTGGATCGACGACGCAAAGATTCATTTCGGGAGAAGCAGTGAGTAGGCTCGAATTTTCCACTTTTACCCGGCCTTTAAATTTGAGGAGATAGGACGACGGTGTAAGTCAAATTTCGAGAAAGGATTTGAAGATGGAGAGAGAATTAGCTATCACGTTTCTGTGTTGCAAGTAGAACGAGCGTCTGAGACCGATTCACTATTCATCCAATCGTGCAGGTTCGTCGATAATGGCCGGATAATAGATCTGCCGTCCTGAGGTACACAATGCCAACAGACCAACAGACCGTCATCCGCATCGTCAGAGATCTCCGTTACCGTGAAAAGTTGTGAGGTTGAAACCTTTTTGACTCTCATCTCCGTGCCCACACGCTTCAGAGCAAGAGCTTTCTCAACATTGTGCACAAGTCGACCGTTTTAACATGTGATCGTGCCCTCCGAGGCCATTTTCTATGAACAGAATCGTGGATCGGAGGCACGTCACATGGATCACCAGACGTCGTCAGCGATCACATCGACATCGGTCGTCAGCGATGGGAAAACTCCGTGCAAAGCTCAGACGAGGCCTTCCTCGACGAAAGCGAGATGCCCACAAGAGCCTGGTAGTAGAAACCCAAAGCCCAGAGGATCGAATCCTCGTAGTGAGTGGGTGTCTGAGCAGAATCTGAATGTCCTGAGCGTTCTGTCTGTCATGGGAATCTCTCTCAGCTCGCCCGGTAGCTATGAACGTGATCAGCTCAGCTCAGCTCAGCTCGAGCATATGATGAATGAATTAGTGACAGATTAGGCTTAGAGACGAGCTTAAGCTCGATTACGGGGAGGCAGGGGCGGATAATGTCGCGAGAGTTCCACAACACAGAACTGACGTTTGCCATGAAGACAATCGAGCCAGGTTCGGATTGGCACTCTGGAATTGAACTCGAGCAACAGGAAAGATGCCGGATGGATGGATGGATGGACAGATAGATAGATGAATGGATGGGTGGGTGACGATCGTACACCATCCACGCATCCATCGGAAGATCGTATCGGCGTCGAAAACTGCAGCCGATTCCTGTAAAGCGAGCGAGCGAGCGAGCGATCGGGGCCACTCTAGGAACAGAGTCCGAAGATTCCCCGATGGAGATGCACGATTTCGCTTTTCGACGATGGATGTCGACTCCCTGTCTGCTGCGCACCAGCAATCCCAGACATGTTGCTGCTCCACGAGCTGCACTCCCACCACAGCCACAGCCACAGCCACAGCCCCAACCGACCCTTTCGCTAAATCTGCTCGCCAAGATTCTTCGCCGGAAGGTCGGTTGAAAAGTGTCCAGGCAGGAATTTTTGGGATCGGAGTATCCCGCGAGCGCACCCCTCGCCTCGCCTTCCGACTCGAGGAACTCGAGCCCCGTGCTCCAGCTCTGCCTTTCTGCCTGCTGCGTGCCGGTGTGGTGGACATTGGAGATTCGTCGAGGAATCAGGAGAGAGGAGGAGGAGGAGGATGTGTGCTCTCGACGCAGGGGTATGCTTAGGCAGAGGCCCTTGGCCCTGTTTCAATGGATGGTCCTGATGAGGGAGAATCTTTCGTCAGTCGACATGGAAACCTGTCAGCAGCACCTGGAGACATATCTTGCGATACAGTGGATGCCGTTTTGGCCGGGGACGATGAGGCCATCGAGCCACTTGAGAGCGAGAAACCCGTCGAGGCAGTTCGTGCATCCGGAGCAGGAATTCACATCCGACTGCTTCCACTCGCGGACTAGTCCATCTACTAGGCCGCTCGCTCGCTGCCAGACGACCCGATCCGCCGCCCCGATGCTCTGCTGCTCTGCTGGGGCCAAGAGAATGCACCTCTCCGCAGCATTGGAGCACCGAACCCCAAAAGCTGACGGGCGGATTCCATCGCGCGCTAATTCTGAGCCGATTTCCATCGAAGCTTTCTGCATCTGCTTCTGTCGTTGCGGTCCGTCGCAGCGCATGCCTGAGTGAAGAAACTCCACCGGCGGCAGTGCACGAAACACCTCCCCTGCTGCTCGAATCATCGAATCCTCGCAACAGAAGCCCCTGGATGAGGCCACCGGCGAATCCTGCCCTCCGAGGTGCAAGAAGATTCTCGAACCCCTCCCCCTCCTCGGGTCTCGTGAGAATCTCGAGCGTCGTGATCCAAGCTCGTCATGATTTGGCCTCTGCTGCAGACACACTCACACACAAGTGGAAGGGGCGGGGCGAGGGTCTCAGAAGAAACAAAGGCGCAAGCTAGAGAGAGATAGGGAGAGAGAGAGAGAGAGAGAGAGAGAGGGAGAGAGAGAGACGAGCAGATCTCCCGTCCCTCCATTTTCCTTCCGCTCGAGAGCTCGTAGCTTTCAATTTCTCTGAACTTATAATTTCTCTGAACTTAATTTCTCTTAATAATAGATACGGATGGAGCGACTCGCTCGCTCGCTCATTGTTCGGTTGGGCGACGGAGGCAAGCGATGCGTGCACATTTCGGGGCGAGTGCAAGATTCCACGGAAAGGGAAGGAGACAGGCCGAAACGCAGCGATCGAGGGGCATTAGGGATGTCAGAACGGCTCGCTCGATGGCAGGTTCGGCATATCCCAACAGTCGGGCCATCGATCGGGGTCGTGCAAGGAGACAAAGGGCGAGGGCGAGGGCGAGCGACGCAGCTGTAGACCTTATTCCCATCAGGACGCAGTGTGCTCCAACAGTCGTCGCATTTCACGTGCACTTGACAGTTTGGAATGTGACAGCGGGCAGCCAGCGTTTTCCCGATCGACATAGCTAGGCACCCCCCCTCCCCTCGGCAGGAGCACGTCTAGATGATGCTTGGTGCGCTATACAGACAATCTCGAAGCATTCAGAGTAGGTCGCTGTGATGTGGCCTACTCTCGATGAAGATTGATTTGGTGCAATGAACTTGACCGCCTTCGCAGCAGCAGCAGCAGCAGCTGTGTAGGTGGAACAGCAGCCTGCCTGCGAACAGATAATAGATATTCGCCTTGTGAACGTGTCATGCGTCGTCGTCGTCGTGTGTTCTTCTTTCTATGCATCAGTCGATCAGCCGACACCTTCCTTGCCAATGATTGCCATCGATCTCGTTAGGAATTTTGCACACATTCTCTAACACCTCGAGCAGCATGAGGTCATCGAGCTCCCCAAATCTCGCTGGCAGATGACAAGCTTGCAATCCAGGCGCCAGTTGATGGATGATGACTTGAAGAAGAAAGCCGAAAGTGTCCTCCGACCGCGAGTAAAACCTCGCACTGCAACGAAGAATCCGGGTGAAAATCTACCACGCATCGTGATCAAAACCTTCGCAGCACAGAAAGCACAATGAGTACAGTGCACTGTCCTAGTACAAGCTCTTGACTTTCTCGATGCTTCAGGCTTCAATGACTGACCTCACCTAAACTGCTGCTGGATAAAAGCACACGAGCCATCATGGCCCTGAGTTACTTGTCAGTTGCATGAAAGCCTGGCCTGGACAAGGGTATCATTACTCGCATTCTTCGATCTCAGCTTCCTACTGCACTATGCTCCGAGAATCATGTAGAGAGCGGAGAGGTGAACGATTGATGGCAATTTGTCCTCCTTCGCTCTCATTTGCCCATGGGATTCCTCGTATTCCTGTTTCACCTTATCACTGGTCATTTGTCCTCGTCTTGTATATTCAATATTTTCCGACAACTATCGAATAATTCCTGAGGTTTGAAGCCATCTGATCCACCGGGCTCGAAACCTACCTGCCTAATGCTTCCGTTCTCCTGTTAGGACAGCAGAAACGAGATTCTTTTACTTCATGAATATTTTCCATCAACTGTACTCGGCTCGAAGTGATCGGCTTGAAGTGATCTTCTTGTAAGAAAGGAGGAATCCACTCCTTGCTGGAAATGAGAGTCCCGCAATCGAAGAGTTCGCCTCATGAGTCATGAAGTGCCAAGTTTGACTCATGAGTTTGGCAAGGGAGTCCATTTGACCACATGGTGAAGTGCTGTCGAGAGTAAACGCGTTGAGGAGAGAAATGCAGATTCGATTTTTCAGGGATGAGACTGCAAGACGTGGCTGAACAATTGCAACAAGATGAAGATTCATCGGAGCAGGAAGGAAGATCCGGGGCCAATACAGGCTGAGATAGAAGGTATGAAAACATCTTCAAAGAGTATTGCAGTTCCTTTCGGAATGATTTTAACTTACAGCTGAAAAGCAACCAGCTGTGCGTACCCATCCGGAATAGGAGACGGTTCTTCGCAGGCATAGGATGCTATAGATGGACAGTCCTCTGTTTTTGTGTCTGTCGTGAGAGAAGGCTGAAAGATAAAGGATGACCCGTGCTCGAGTTGGAATCAGTCATTTCGAGCAAATCCAGGACTGCCAAAAATCTGACTAAATGCTGGAAGATTGGGCAGTTAAACACGTCATTCATTTGTCACACGAACTTGTTCCCAATGGATCTACGGAGACTGTAGATTATGAAGCTAATCGACATGTAGATTTCATACTGTAGTTGGCTGCTGTCACTTCCAACTGCCCAAACCCCTCCGTAAGCTCCAGAACTGCGTTGAAGCAGTTTCGACAAAAGTTCCCAGGACTTGACGCGAGACATGAAGTCAGGAGACTCGATGAGAAAAGTTCAGTCATAAGCTTTCAAGTTTTCCATCACCACTTTGGAGCCACGTTCTCGAGCCTGCAGCCGTCGGAATGTAGCTTCGGCTGTTCAAGCTTGCTCTCCTCTTACGCCATCATTTCCTCCTTACATCCACCAACGCCATTTGTGGATGCTTAGGCAATAAGAGTAAGCTGCCTGCAGGCAATAAGTCTCAACTCTAGTCGAGGATTAGCTTGCTTGATGGAAGCACCGAGGGGCCATTGGTAAGGTTAGATGGTAAACAACGAATACAGCGAAAATATTGGGAAGGAAGCATCGAGTCGTGCATGGGTACAACCAAAGGGATAAGATAATTGCAAAAGTTGCATTGAATCATGAGAGTGGCCACATGGATATCGAAAAAATAATGGGAGTATCTCGTTAAGTCCAGCATGAGGCTAGAGGTCATGACCGATAGTATCTTGATGAGCTATATGTACTACAGCACCACCCATTATATCAAGTATCAAGATAAACTGATAATTAAATGCATCACCTGAACTTGAAGCCGTACACTGTACATCATGAAAGAGACGAGCATTTGGGATTCTCTACTTGGCTGTCTATACTTTCCTGCTCCCATGTGTCAAATGTAACAACAATGTCCTAAGGGAAGTGGTTTCTTCTTTCCACTTTTTTCTAAACTCATTCGCCAACTTCTGACTATTTACTTGATGGGTCTGAAATTAGGCTGATCAAAGTGGCCATGTGTCAAGAGATGAACTTTGTACCAATTAATAACTTGGGTTGCATGAACTCTCATCACCTCCCATCACTTCGTTTAAGCTACTGTGAGCTCATTCAGTATCAAGTGTTCAGATATTCCATGTCTTTAATGTGGCTGACTCAAAAGCTGCTACGGCAAAGTGTCTCTAACTGTAGCACACTTTCTACTTGTAAGCAACTAGGAGATATGACATATCTGAAATGTGAAGAAGTGACTTTATTTTTTAAAGATTGATGTAGCAGGTGTCCGAGCCTAAAACACTAGATGCTGAAGATCGTAAATAATGATAGATTTGACAAATACTAGCCAAATAAAGCTCTAATGCATGAAAAGTAATCCGCTGATATTGACAAGCAATTATACCGTATTTTTCTTTCTTATACATAATTTGAACTTATCAGAGTTCACATATGTAAAGTAAATGTATCAATTAAATCTATAAATATATTAAAACTTGCATATGATATGAAATAATAAATTTTTTCTAAGAAAAGTATAAGGAAACAAAATTATCTGAAAATTCTAGAAAATATGTAACTTTATCTAAGTTAATGAAAGTTTGTGCAACATAGATATGATTTAATATGTGCAAGGTTTTTTCAGTTGTCAATATTTTATTTATTTAGGAATATATTTATTAGCATAAAAATCAAAGTGAAATGATGTTTCTATTGAGAAATTGAAATTTTTTTATGATAAGTTTATCCCCAGAAATTTTTTCTTCAATATCTCAATGAATAATACTCATATTTTGATGTATTTTGAATTTTTGTTACAAAAATTGGATCATATTTCACATAAATCATTCTGAATAATATTTGAAATTTTTTTTCATTTTTTTGATATTTTACATCATAAATAAAATTCAGATATTTTTATGATTATTGCAAAATAATCTATCAAGTTCTAAATGCATGCATTAGATTAATTGGTTGAATTTTTTGGTGCATTAATTCAAAGTTCATAAATAAAGACTTACATAACTATATAAAAGTAGAAAATATGCATTGTTGTTTTGTCATGTGTAGTTCGGATGCAATGAGAATCACATGCCGACTAAGATAAAGTTTCACTGAATCGAGAATATTACATAAAACCTTCATAGCCAAATTTTCAACTATCTCTCTACTTGTCATGTATAAATGTGAAACTAAACTGAAAAATGGTAATCCGTACAAATGATTAACTATGATTAACATATTACAAACTCCTCCTTAATCCAAGTCTTGGAGGGGGCAGTTTCCACCTTCCAGATATGGTTTCAGCAAGAAGTTTTAGAAGATAAAACTAAACTATAGTTTTTTTCTTTATGAATGAGGGTTAACTAAAACTAAGCCGGAGATGAAAACATGTTAGAGAGAAACAACATACATAGAAAATTTCATGTAATCTACCTCAACTATAAAAAATTTGCAAAGTTGCTGGATGTTTTAAAAATTTATCACAATGAATCACGTTAAACTCTCCATCAATCTTAATGAGCTTAACTGCATTTTCAACCTCACATGAGTAATAAAATGATAACTAATGTCAATGTGCTTCGCTCTATTATACATCACCTGATTCTTGACAAGGTGAATCGCACTCTGATTATCACAAGGAGCATTGATGTCTTGTGGCGGCAATGTGATCTCATTGATAAACTTGTTCAACCAAATTGTTTCATTTTTTGCCTCTGGTTTTGTAACATATATAGCTTCCGTGAATGACAAAGACATATACTTTTGAAGAATAGATATCCAACTAATGTCGCTATTTGTAAGAGTGAAAACATACCAGTTGTTGATTTCTTCTTGTTCAAGTCTCCATGATCAACATCCACATACTCAAAAAGTGATTTGGCATTCATTGCTTTGTCAAACAGTTTGCCATGTTGGGTAGAATCCTTAAGATTACTAAGTATCTACTTCATTACCTCTCAATGCATCTTGCTTGGAGTTAACATGTATCTGCTCATCTTATTTACAACAAATGTTACATTTGGTCATGTGCATACCATCAATTACATAATATTATCCACTAAACTCTCATAGGAAATTGAAAAAATCAAGCCTTTTTCAATCGCATCCGTAGTGTATTACACTACTGAAAGTATGAACTAATCAGCCAATGGAGTATTCACATGTTTAGCTTTTGTCATTTTGAGCTTGGCAAACACCTTCTTTGCATACTTCTAGAGATAACAAAAGCTTCCATGTCTTCTGAGCTTGAAATAATTCCATGTCATGAATCTTCTTCATTGGACCTAGATTCTTCATGCTGAAAGTTGAGTTCAAATGAGACTTCAACTTATCAACATGAGATATCTTAGAAGGTACAGTAAGCATGTCAACAACATACAAGACAAGAATAATAAGCCCAAATGCACTTATGAGGTACTTACTTCAAGTAATCACATGCTCATATACATTTCATAAAAATCACAAAAATTCTTATGGAGTAAAAATTCTTGTGAGTGCATGAAGTCGTTTATTTCACTGTTTGGAACTTTGCATTAAGCCATATAATGATTTAAGCAAACTGCATATCATGTACTTCTTTACTTTCATGACAAAACCTTGCAGATATTTCATGAATATCACCTTATTGAATAGTTCATAGAAAAAATTTGTAATGACATTCATTTGATCCAATATAAGATCTTATAAAAACACATAAAAACACACAACAATTGTATTCTAGAATATTTTGCTATCGGTGCAAAAACTTCATAGTAATTCACAACTTTGCGTTGTGTGAATGCCTTGGCTATCAACCTAACCTTGAAGATTTTGTCAATTTTATCCGTGGATTTATCGTTCTTCATAGAGACTCACTTACAATCCACCACTCTCTTATCAAGATACAACTCAACAGATTCCCAAGTGTTGTGTACATGAAGTGATTTCATCTCCCTTTGCACTGCTGCATTTCATTTTTGCTTTTCATTAAAAATGAAAGCTCGGAGAAGAAGATGTATACTCATTTTTCATAATAAAAGCGTCACCTAAATCTTCAACATCAAATAATGTTGAAAATTTAACATCAACTTCAATATTATCAATGACTGAAGAATCAAACCAAATGTGATTCCTAGCAAGAACTTGACATTTAACTACACACCTCAACTGCCGCCTTGATGAAGATTTTGCTTGATCAATTGGTCTAGATTCAAACATGACTCATTAGCAATCAGATCTTTTTGCCACAAGGAGAGGTTTCACAACAAGTGGAACCTCTTTGTGTGGCACATCATCAGTGGTCTTAATATCAATATTAAGAACAATGGCTTTGATGTTCACAGTAACAAAAGTTTGCATTTTCTTCCACTCATTCAATGATTTGAATTCATGGAATGAAATATATATAGTAACAATGAATTTGCAAGCATTAACATCCCACAATACAAATCTCTTTACTTTTCTTTGATAACCAAGAAAGGTACATTTTTTGGCTTTAGTATCAAGTTTAGTATTATTTTACTTTGGCAGTAAAATCATGAGTTTTTGGATTATTTCATGAAGGTTAACTCATTTTACTAACAAATTATTAGATTAGCTAAAATCAACCAAGACATATATGTATATGTATATATATATACATATGTTAAAAGAAAAATGTTCATAAGATCTATCATTCATACTAATAATTAATTGAGAATATAATTGAGAATATGTTTTTTTTATTGATTTAACATTTCAAATCAATAAAAAAAACATATTCTCAATTAATTATTAATTAAAAAAACACAATTTTAATTTTAATTTTAATTTTAATATATATATAGGCTTATTTTGGATAGTTGATATAAAATATCTTATTAATTACATTATGTCACATTAAAATTAAGTTTGACATTTTTTATCCCTTTTTGTTTATTGTGGCATCCAACATTTTTGAAAAATAACATTTGTGACATTTGTATTAAAATCATCAAAATAATTTTAAAAAAATGTCACTCCGCCGCGTGTGAATGATGACGAAAATAGTCAAGTTGTGCACATTTGTTTGATAATTTATTTTTGGGGACGACTAAGGCCACACCTGTTTTTACTATGGCCACACCCGCTTTTGTTACGGCCACACCCGCCCATGTAAGTTGCCTCGATCAAAGCCGCCGAAGGGAGTTGAAGCCGCATGGCAGTCGAAATAAATCAATAGAACGGCAGCACCAGCGGTAGCGGTAGAAGAAGTACAAGCGGTAGCAACGTGGAAGACAGCGACGGCCGCAGCGGCCCCGCGCCCCTCGAAGCCTCTCGACTACGCTCTCCAATGCCTCGCGGACGAGCTTGGGTTAGCAGCTGGGTTTGAGAGAAGGCGTGCTTTGACGCGCAATCAATTGTTTGTTTGTAGCGGGTGTGGCCGTAACAAAAGCGGATGTGGCCCTAGTAAAAACAAGTGTGGCCCTAGTCGTTCCCTTAATTTTTTTCCATTTCATGATGAAGTAGTTGGATTTGACCAAATATTACAAATATCATCATCAAACCTTTAGTGAAATTCCTCTACATTACATATCACTTGAAACCATATTTCTGTATTCATTTGATTGAATCTAAGACAAATAAATGTTGTATAAATGTATTTTAAAATGATTTTGAAACACCGTCTTCATGTCATACACGTTTAACATTTTTTTGTGTTCTCCTTTGATATAATCATGCTTGTTTTTGGACGCGTTAAAATTTTTTTGTGTTCTTTGATGTGATCAATATCTCGATCAATGTTTTTCAACATGGATCCAAAATGTCACTCAAAATTTTTGCGTCAAAAACTTGATAATGTCAACAAGCATAATTGGCGGCACTTCAAGCTCACAAGCATTGTTGTTTGAATCTCATTATGCTTGAATCATTGAGATTGGATTACGATTGATAAAGCAAGATGACTAATTTTTTGGATAAAATTGTTTTTAGTATTGTCATCTATTTCTTGGAATAAATTCCTCCCATATGAATTTTGATCATCAATATGATCACAAATAAAAGCAAATAGAATACATCAATCGTCATTAACTACATGTAATATCAAATCTTCATTTTTGACATCATTGAATAAGCCGTCATATAATCACTGCACATATTCACCATCAACTTGTTCAATTCAATTTGTTATTGCGAGATAATCATGTCACGCGACTGTAATATATTGAATGTGATTTGAATGATTGCAAAAAGCGAATTAATGCACGCAACAATGATTCATCACTTATCAAAGGGCATTTGCACAAGACACTTTTACTCAATGTGTGAACAAATTTACCGATGGTTTTGTAAAAGCCATTTGAGTTGACTATAGAATATCATCCATCACAATCAGTTTTTGAGACATTTTGATACTTCCAGATTGACTTGAGCTAGTAGATAAATTAAAAACACATTAGTTATGTTGTAAAATTGCCACCTTCAACGTCGTTGATAACTTGCTTGACGACAAGATCCAATTGATGAAAAAGTCAACAAATGCAAAAAACTTTGTTAGAAGATAACTTCATTACTCATGTGACCTCTTCTTTAATTTGCAATGTTTTTGTGATTCTGCCATCAAAGCTGATATAGATGATTTTGTCAATTAAGATTGGGCAAAACACGTTCATCAATATTGTAATCAACTCCGTGTAGTTCAGTGCAATTTGACAATCCCAAAACGACACTAATGTGATACATGAAGCTTCATTAACACACCATCAATACACATTCAAATTTGCATATCAAAGAACAAACTCTCTAGATGTGTTGAAAATTCAACAGCCAATGAGAATGTCCACACTTAAGACTTGCACAACACCGTATAATCGAACAAAATCGCCAACTATATGGTCGGTTATCTTGACCATTTTAGCTTACTTGATATGATTGTGATATTTCATAGTGAGAATATGATATGATTGTGATATTTCATAGTGAGAATATGAGGCAATCTAAACAACTGTTTGTTTTTGTGTAATCAATAAACAATCAAAATTGCTACAGGTTTTTGATGATGATGATATAATTGCCAACTTCCTCGATGATTTTCAATTTAAATAGCGCCATACTTTTCAACTTTGAAATTAATTTCATTTGATTATTGTTCTCATTGAGTTGTGATTTGAAGATTAAAGTGCCAATAAGATAATCCATGTCAGAAATTTTGAAAGAATTAGCCTCTAATTTATAATTCATATATAAATATTTTCACTCTTTAGTTTGTCATCAAAATAAGATTTGTTAATCAAGAGACAAATGCTGATATGTTGTTCAATCAAGTTCATGTTGCATCTCAAAATAATTTTTTTTATAGCTAGGATAAAATAAAAATAAAAATTGTTGAATATTTTTAGTGTGTTTTCATTTCACGCCAGCACATCTTCACTTTATTTTTCATTGAAGAAGCAAAATTCATATCAAATCAGACGTCATAAATGTAGTAAAATGCCAAGTTTGCCAAAATTAAATTAATTTTGGCAAAATTTTAATCTTAATTCTAGAATTAATTTGATTTTTATTCAATCTTTGCAACTTCAGTCGTTGGTGACAAATTGAACTAAAAACAATACTAAACTAATAATTAGATCCATAAACAAAGATGAATTGGTAGAAGAAAAATACAAATTTTGATTGAGGAGTTGTTTCTTTTAGCTCTCTTGATTTGCTTGGATCGCTTCAAGATGTCTGATAACTTTATTTTATTTCATTATCCTACGCATTTGCACTATCAATTTGTTCAAACCAAATTCGCAAATTTTGTCTTGGAAGCACATACGTTTTTTACCATGAAGCAGTTATTGATGGATATCGTCAAAATCTCCTACGCTAATTTCCTAATCCCCTCAATAACTTAGTTTTTGAGAATCCAAATGCTTTGCAACTATAGACTACTTGATCCGACAGTATTTATAACATACGGCACTTTGGCTAGATTAATTAATTAAACAAGTTGCTCAATTAATCTTGGCAAATCTAACATCAAAAAATAAAATATCAAATTTTATGAGACATGCATTAGACAGTTTCCACCTTCTTTCTGTAGACGAACTACTTTGCAATTTTGAGTCTGTATCGAATGTTATTTTCTTTACCAAATGATGTTTATGTGACATCAAACTGTTGTGTCGTGTAGCAATCTCACACAAGTCACAATCACTCTCAAGCTCCGCCACACACTCCGTGAACTTTATGCAATGTGTGCAAATTATTAAAGTTTTACCTCATAAAAAATCAGTTGTTGTCAAGTAGTCATTATACATTATGTATAAGAGAAGTCTTAATCGTGTCATCTCCCAATCCTAATTGTGGCAAATGTGATATATGCTATTAAATTGACACTTTTAGTGAAATATGCATTATGATATTATTGGTGTTAGCCCATGTCTCATGAGTTTTATCTTTAGATGTTAGATTTTTCACAATTAATTTGGAAATTTTGCTATAATTTATCTGTCCAAAGTGCCATACATTGTAAATACGGGCTGGACATGAAACCCATAGTTGCAAAGCATTTGAAGGTTAACTTGTTGAGGGGAAATAAAATTAGCGAAGGAGATTTTTACGAGATCACTTGAAAATTGCTTTGTGGTGAATAGGGCATGTTTTTGTTTTTTAGAGACTACAAGTGTGGTTTGGACAAATGGGTATTGCAAATATGTAGGATAATGGAATAAAGTAAAGTGACTGGACATAGTGAGGGGGTCGGGGCGAATCGCGAATGTAAAGAAAGAAAACTATCTCAACAATCTATATTCATCCGAAGTAATTCGAAACATTCAAATATATTATCCCCAAGCCATCATTTGAAAAATAGTGAAATTAACATACTCATGCTAAATATAAGACTATTTACTTGATTGTCATTCATATAAAAAACTTGTATTTTTTATCTACCAATTCATCTTTGTTTATGAGACTAATTATTAGTTTAATAGTATTTTAATTTCAGTTTGACACCGGAGGTTGAAATTACACAGATTGAAGAACGACCAAGTTAAATCTGGCAAATACCAAAATCAAGATGGAAAAATTGCGAAAATTATTTAAATTCTAACAGAGCTGTCATTTATGAGGCCTGGGCTAGCCTAATTTGGCATGTTTTGTTTCATACATTCACGGTCGATGGTTCATCCCTTACTCTGTTGTTACTTTCTTTTTTCAGAGATTCCGATGTAGGTTTTGTCCAATCATTGAATGGTCGGACAACAATCAAGGTGATGGTTGTTTCTTAGAGTAGAGTCATATTTGGCGCTGCTTCAGTACTCAGTGACAGTAGCCGGTTGGACGTGATTTGAGTGGTGTACCAACACATATCTGTAAAAGTGAGGAGCAATGATGCACAGAAAAGATATAAAGCAAAAGCACGGTCCGTAGATTTGTCTTGTCAGTTGCTCCGGCGATCGCGACAGTCGTGGTACTTCATAAAGCTCTTTCCGGTTGATAGAAAGGGATCGGAGACGGAAAGGAGATCGAAATAAAAAAGGCTAAAGCTATGAAAGAGTTGCGACGACACAAGTCCACCCCACGAGCATACATGAATGTCAAACCCGATGTGGGACAACCATTCCTTCCTATCAAAAATCATTCTTTGCTTCCTAGCCTCTAAATTCATCCCTTATTCCTTGTTTCATGTTTGTTACGGCTTGCTTCAGAGGATATTTCTTTTTAACCACTTGGGCTTCACTAAAACCAAAGAACTGATTTGTCAACTATTTTAGCGGAAATAAAATAAAAAGCCAAACGGACAAAACTACGGACCGATTGGATAATGTTAATGATAAGTAAGTACTCATTATTATATAGACGAAGTAACGAACAAAAAAAAAGGTCCGAGAAAAGAAATAAGGGACCGAGTAGATGATAGAAATATAATGAATATTATATAGACCAACTAGCGAAAAGCAAAACTGAAGAAGTAGAATGAGTGACCGAGAGAGGCCAACTAGCTAAATATGTTATAATGATCAATATAATAAAGACATAGTAGAAAACCATAGATTAAACAAGGGAAAGGTATGCCGAAAAAATGAATTATTTTCGTGATTTATAAATGAATATGATATAGAAGTATGAAAGACCCCACGAAGTTGGAGATGGATCAAACAGGAAGATGGGACTAATAGCATCACCATGGGAAATTCCCCTACTCAAAGGCAAGCAAGCAAGGAGGCAGAAGACGAAGGGAGTGGGAAGGACAAGGCATGTAAATTCATGCATTCAGTTATTGCTCTTTTCCGTCTAAATGAGAGGAAACTTAGCTACTGCTGGACCATCCACATGACCTCTCGTTACATGCGAGCAAGTCCATAAGCATAGACGAGATATATTCAGAATCAATTTAACAAGGTCCAAAACCGGACTTTCGATGAGTATATCTAGTTTTGACTTGAGGAAAAGGAGAATATGGAACAAAAACTTTGTTGACCAAAAGGTTCGATGGTGAAGAATCTCTAGTTTCCATTCTGAAGCATGATAGGGAACTTAGCAACTGCGTGACCATCAAGTCTACAAGCCTAGATGAGATGTATTCAGAAACACTTTCAAGGAGGTCAAAACGAGACTTCCATGAGTACATCCTAGTTCTGACATGTGACATTGGGGAATATAATTAACAGGTAAGAGACCAAGAGTTTCGAGTTTCCATTCTGAACAGGGCAGGGACAACAGGGTTTTGCGTATTATTGTAGATCTAAATTGGGCATGATACACACAAGTTGTTAGAATTCCAGTGAAGTAGGAAACAGCGACGTTTGGCACACAGAAATGTTTATGATTATTATGAAAGATGTTACGTCTGGATTCTCTGTGGGCACATCTCTTACACCGTACCTGGTCGATCTCAAGATATTCATTTTCATGTCAGCCACAAGCGAGACCTTAAGACAAGTTTGTAGCTCACATGCAATCTGAACCAAAACTTTGAAGATTGCTGTGTAAGATTACCTGTCGTTTTCTAGCAGGGTTTAGTTTGGTGAGTTTGGGATTTGGGTTGGTGGGCTTTTGACTCTGCCTGCGGGGTCTCTGATTACGAAATCCTCATACCAAAAGGCATGAAAAGGACCTTAAGGAAGTTAACCTGGTTGCATCTGAGACACTGATTATCTTGGTAGGAGTAATGACATACATATCACAGGAGTAATGACGACAGTGGCAGGGATATTCAGTTCACTAGGGCCTGAAAACTGTCAGAAATTCCCTGAAGGATATTCCGCTGTTTCCAGAGCAGAACCGTCTATTCGTCGAACCCTCACTCCAAATCACTGCTACTGTGCACCAAATAGATTAAGGAAACGAAAATGAAAAATAAAAATAAAGAAGATGATGATTTCTCTTAGTTTTTGATTATGAATTATTTTGGGGGGTCATAACTGATGACATGGTAAAATATTAAAAACATCATCCTTATTGGATCGGTTAATAAACTATTTGGAAATTTAAATCCTCTGGAATATCGTGCAGGTACTTACTCTCATGATTCATATAGTACACCTTTTCATTCATAACCTTCGAAATATCTTCATTTCAAGTGACTAGGAACCCCGCTTTTTTTTCCTTCGTTTTTCTTCGGTTTTGCTTGCCCAGTTGGACAGTAAAACGTGAAGGTGTTATATTCCTGTTCAACCCTTTCCTTCCTCAGGAGGGACTTTCATCCGCTGGTCATAGCACTTAAGAAGAGGCGCAAGCATGACACATGGCTTCTTTCTTAACCTTCTCCCACCTCGTTTTTCTTTTATTCCATATCCGAATTTACAGTTGAGAGTATCGATCCTCCTTAGAACTCATTTACCACAATTCTTCGGGCATGCTCGTCTTATGATATATATTTATATTATCATCGACTGTATTATTATGTTTCCCCACAAATTAGAATATCCCTGTCTGATGTATCATTCATTCACCAACTATGTGTTAGGATTACCTGAATGCTGCAGGTTACCTTATAACATCACATCGAAGCCTTACGGAGTGTCATCATGTTCAGCAGAGGTCGGTGCCCGTGGGACCCATGAGTTCCACAAAGTTGGTGCATGGGCCCCACGGGCGACGAGGACTGGTCCGTCATCAGACGGCTCCGGCGACTGAATTTAGTGTGACTAGACAAATTCTGGCTTCGAGGTGCAGCAGTTTTAAATCGTTTCACGACAGACCTGACGTCTGTCTGAACTTTCTTGCACCTTCCTGTCGAGTCCCCGTCTCGACCTGCCCATGCAACCCCAGTGTTTCCTCAAGCTCTTCATTCCTCGGACTTGGTCCCTGATCTATGCGACATCTTCAGAGACTCCGGACTGATTGATGACATTCTCATTTCAAGATTTAGCCTCAGGTAGGAAAAGGACGGGAAGAACCACCACAACAACACGGATGAATTCGCATGGTAAGAGAAGGCCAGACCGTTACTGTACATCGTCGCCATTGACGCAATCTACGTCACTGAATTTAGCATACATGAACTATTTGAGTATCAGTAATACAAGAGTCCATCGTAAAGATTATTTACCATGGATTTGAATGTTCACTATATACCAGGACTCCTAAAATCTGGCGTTCTATTTTAGAAGCCAGCATTAATATTATATTCAGACTGCGGACTACAATGTGCTCTAATTGACAATATGTGCCCATATTCTCGGTAGTACTAACTCGACAGTGTAGAGCAAGTTGAGCACGAAAGAAATAGAGTAAAGTGGAAAATACCATTCGCGTGGGTTTCATATTTTTTTTGAATTTCATTTCTGTAACAGGTTTCTTTTCTTTTTGATCATTGTGAGTATTTTCTTGGCTGGAAAAAAATGCCCAAGTGCATTTCATACATTTTTTTCACTTTTTTTCTCGTTCATTTAAATTTTCCAAATAAAACGTTCTTAAAACGATTTATCCATGATCAAATGGGAAAAAGATGACTGTCGCACCTTTCTTGACTGGTATTATGTATTCGAAGCAATTCAAAATGATTATCTCCAAACCATCGAACTAAAACGAACCAACCATCGAACCAAAATTAGGGATTTTTTTTTGCTAGAATTGAGTTAATTCTGGCAAACGTGGCATTTGCCAGAATTTAGGAGGTCTGCTGTATACATTGGTATATAGCGAACACGTCAGTTGTAATAATTTGAAACTTTTGAAATTTAATTTTAGGATTTGGATAAAAAATATGTTCGTTAGAGTGAACATTCATAATTTTGAATAAAGCCAATATTATAATAGTATAAAAGAATACATCCATTATGAACGATTCATAGAGAAGTTCTCTATGAGAACCAATCATAAATCTTATACATACCCAATATCTTATATACGTACATCTTTGGTGATGATCTCTATCCACATGCAACGAGTCATATCTTCATGCACATAGGAGCCGTTGCACCCGGAATAATATCACGTTTCTCCGTTTTGAGTAGTAATTGAAAGTAATGAAAATTGAAATGGAACTCATTACACTCCCTAATCTCTTTATTCGCGGATGCACATAAATTTTCAGTAAATTCAACGTCATGACTAATTAGATATCACGAATGTATCTTTATGAAGGTCAAACTTTATCAATTCACAAAGTCTTTATATTGCGCTTTAATCGTGTTAACAAGGCTATTACTGAACGTGAAAACTATTATTGGCCCCGTACCAAAATACAAGTGACAAGTTGAAATAAGAATCGCCAAATGTCAATGTTTAACTCTAGTATATATATAACACATGGCTCACTCTAACATTTTCAAAAGGAGTGATTCTCCTTTTGCTAGTGATTTGGCCACATGGAGATTTCCTATTGCTTATGAAGAGATGCGTCTCTAGCCACAGTACTGTGTACCGAGCATTGCTACGTGCGATAACGTGAGTGGAAGTGAGGAACCTGATTAAAATATATTACAGCCCATTTCGTATTACTCAAGAAACTCTAACTATGCTTCCGCTTCACATTAGGAATTTATAATTATTGATACCCTTTCCAACTTCTCGTCGAGCTAAAGGCCAGCTAAATTTTCATAAAAATCTCGGGGCGCCAGAACTTGCGGTTCATTACTTCTTTTCTGAATCGCTAGGAACCAGAAGATTCAGATCCATGTCATTCCGCGTCTAACAACATCTCACAAGAATATGTAAAAGCTTGACTGACGGAAACCACAAATTTCTCCTCGAGCATAAACACGTAAGTTCTCGATGAGTCCAGCGGCGGGAATTGAGAGAATATTTCATGCTGCAGAAGGGGAGAGCACGACTTGTCATGTCCTTCTGAGCGTCATTCGAGCTCGAGGAGACGTCTAATGTCGTAATATACTACGTTAAATTACAGAAGACGAGCACTGTGATTAGTTCCTGGCACCCTTTGAACTGATGAGGGATATGGGGAACCCCCAAGCAACGGGGAAGTCATGTAGGCATCAGCCATACCCTTGCAGATTTGACAGACGAGCCATCCATAAACCAAAAGGTTCTGACGACTCTGTCGCCCAAGAAGGAGGGGAGAGGACAATGACGAGACATGTCTCGTCCGACACGTACGTACCTCACGGTTCGGCTCCGGGTTCCACTGGAGCTCAGAGTAGTACGAGTACTGCAAATTGACGAGGTTGCAGGGAATCATTGCGGATCAGATTGCAGAACGATCGCAGCCGCAGCAATGCAGCAGACGCCCCTACCATTAGACTGGGGGAGGGGGACCGGGCCCAGTGCTGGACCAGCAGAGATGGAGTCAGCGCAGTTGATATGAGGACAACTGCGGCGACTGGGCCGAATGGCTACGACTCTTACCCCACGGAAGACGCCGGTCGGAGTCCGGGATCATGGAACGGATGCAATTATAAAACTGTATGATCACCTGTCCATCCCACCATCGGTGCAGGCTTGTGGAGGACCGAAGCTTCTCAGGACTCTTCAAGTATCTTACATCAGAGTAAGCCGAGCTCTCGAACTTCGCGAAAATTGATCTGTCTATTTTCACATCGGTCGACACCAACCGTAAGTTCGCTCGCTGACCTCACTGCTCACTGTATTGTGTATTGTAAATGGGTACGCATGTAGAATCGACTGCTTTCGCGATCTCGACTGTCAATTGAACATTCGAGTTCGCGTGCAGAATATTCAGATCTATCTTTCTGCTGTCACAGGGTAAAGGATGGAGCTGACCAATGGGAAGCACGAGCGACCTCGACGAGCTCATGTGCTGATGGTGGCCGCGGGTGGGCAGGGGCATTACTTCCCTTTTCTGCAAATGCTGTATCAGCTGAGCACTCCTCGATACGTAGATCGAGTAACCGTCACCTTTGTCAACAGCCAGGAGAGCCTCGTGGGCTTCGCGGCGCGCAAGGAGAATGGCGAATTCGGAAGCTTGGAATTGCGATTCCAGGCCCTGGTACCGGCAGCTCCTTGCAAACCGAGTGGCAGACCGGGCCCAGAAGATTTCGCCAACAGAGTTGAGAAGGAATTCGAACCCTTGAAGCAGAAGTACTTGTCCGAGAAAACCAACGCCGATGGCCCTACTTGCATTATTGGGGACATGTTTTTCAGCTGGCTTTTGGTACGTGCCTATCATTAGTCCCCCATTATTAGAGTCTGCTGTCCTCGTTTTGCAGCCCTCTCACGCGAGCCTCGAGAGTTTCTCTGGCCATGGCCAATGTGCCAACCAAAAGTGTCCTTATTGTCCGAGAGCGTGTGAGGGCATGAACACAATTCCGAGCCCGGACAATCAATCAATCAAAGAAGCAGTTTTGTGAAGGCTACAAGGTTCCCCACAGAGAGTTTCAAGATGCAGTTGGGCACAATCTCGTGAACGATATAATTAAATCTATCGACCCGTCGATTTGGCTGACATTTTCGTGAATCTGCTGCTGACAGTATCTAGCGGACGAACTGAACATCCCTTGGATTCCGATCTACCCTGCCTCATCATGGTACACCTACAGCTGTCTCGTGGATGCCAATCCCATCTGGCGGTCGAAGGATCCGGACGTAAGAAAGCAGACAGCTCCGGGACTCAACTTCTGCCGGGTTTTCGACTACCCCGAGGACATTCCGTATTTTGCTGAGTTCTTCGCGAAGAAAAGAGAACGCCTCGAGAAAGCCTCGACCATCGTGATCAACGTTGCAGAGGAATGGGATGCACCGACCGGATGCCTCGCTCTGACTCGAGACCTGCTCGAAAAGAAGGCAATCGCCGAGAACAGACCGGTGAGTGAATCATTCTCAAGGAGAGCAGAACCGTTCTCAAACTCAATCTCTTCGAGAAGGCGCTCGCTGCCAACATTTGCAAAAGGATGGACTCTGTGCTTCTGTGATTAAGCCACTGCTACTTGTAACAAGACGAGCTTGCTCAGAACATTTGGGGAATTCGGTCGGCGTTCGGCTGTGGCTTGAACTGTGGCTTGCGTGGTGCAGGTGCCCAAAGTCGTTGCAGTGGGTCCAATGGTGAACATTGAGGGCATGACTTATACTCCACCTTGCAAAATGGCGGAACCACAGAGAGCACAGTGCTTTTCTTGGCTGGACCAGCAGCCTCCCAAATCGGTGTTGTACGTCGCTTTCGGAACCATCACCAACCTGAACCCCGAGGACATGGTGGAGCTCGCCCACGGCCTGGAGGATAGCGGCGTGTCGTTCTTGTGGGTCATCAAAGTTCCGGCTAACGAGACTCTGGAGTCCGTCCTTCCTCCAGGTTTTCAGGAGAGGATTAAAGGGCGAGGTCTTCTCGACAGGAGCTTTGTGCCGCAGTCAAAGATCTTGTGTCACCCTTCCATAGCTGGATTCATGTCCCACTGTGGGTGGAACTCCAGTATGGAGGGCATCTGCGCCGGAGTGCCGCTGCTAACTTATCCCTTGGGCCTCGACCAAATAGTGAACGCCAGGTTAGTTGTCTCTCTGCCACGCTCTGGATTGTCAGTTGCTCTATCGTCTGTATCTCCCGATGATTTTCCAAGCTACAGCTGCTAATCAGACATGCAACGAGAGCTCGTCTTTTCCAGTGCTGACCTCAAAACTGCTTTATGAGCCCACGATGAGCAGTGATTGACACATCCCACAAAATCTTCCTAGACAACGCATGCGCCTCACAGCTTTAGCAATCTGGAGAACACTAAGCTTACTAAGCAGTGACATAGGGCCAGCAAGTTACAACTTGGCAGTAAGGTTTCGAACTAGTAATATACGTCAAGGGGAAAGTTTACGGGACTGACGAGTTGGTCTGTGTTTCTGGCGTGTGCAGGTTCGTGGTTAATGTTTGGAAGGCAGGCATAGGACTAAAGAAAGAGGATGAAGAATATTGCACCAACAAAGTTACCAGGGAAGAAGTGACAGAGGCGATTAATACGCTAATGATTGGAAATGTAGCCGAGGAGTTAAGAAGTAATGTCCAGATGTTGCGCAGTCTAGCAAAAGCAGCTCTGGCAGAAGGCGGTTCTTCCCATAAAGCCCTACACTCTTTCTTAGGAGAGATAACGAGTCCCGCTCAATAAGGATCCCATTCACTTCCCCTTTACAAAATGTTTAAGACAGTGTTTGTAATCTTAAATCTTTTTATTGGAGGATGTATAAAAAATAGACAAAGAAAGAATATTCGAATTCAACAGAAGATGTTGCAGTGGAACTTTATAAACACCTACATGGCATAGGTGGCACACGACGTACCTCCTGTCCGGAGGGCACATCTCAAGGACCAAGGGAGTGGAGGAATGAGTTGGCTTGCTCGCTTAGGGACATGCCGAGAATTATCTTTCATTTTGTTGTACACTGCCGGAGTTCATGATCTTTTCCCCCACTTCCTTCCTTCCCCCGGTGCGAATCATATCTGATTTGTATGTTCATTCTTCTAAATTATGTATCTGCGGAAGCTATTTATGAACGTGCCCGGGGCAAAGAGTTGACTTCGATAATCTGCCAGGTGACTGAAAAAAAAAATCATCGGCCTTTTGCTCCTCTATATATCTCAGGTGGACTCGAGCTCAGGTCTAACCCGGAGAGAGAGTACTTGGGAGCCAGTCCAAGACGAAACTTTTGCCCCAACATTCATGTTCATGCCATTTTCTTAGACTTGTTCTTGCTGTGCATGAGTACAAAGTCAGGATTGCTGCCGTGATTAACCGGGTGGGACTATCGGTGGGACTATCACGTTGACCTCTTCAACGTCGATGTGTACGGAACTTATTCGGGCATTTCTAGAACACAACACCTCACTTCACTTTTCTGAGGTTATAGACCCTTCTGAGGCTTGTAGGGAGCGATTTCATTCTTTGTCCTCAAACGTTGGCCGTCAGGCAAACTACAAACTACTCGCTTACTAAAAAGGGAGGAGAATCTCACACAAATTTACGCCATCAGGGAAGGAATTTCCGGCCATCTTTTTCCATGAGAGCTATCAACATACCGAATGAAAGACATTTGTAACAGTGGTGAAAATCGCACTGATGAGAGCCAAGTCCGATTTCCAATCTTGAAGGGCAACTTTAGCTTTTAATTATATTATAAAGCACTAAGAACTGGAGGCGTGGTCGAATTTCATGAAACATGTTTTCCATCCCTCAATGCTCTACTCGTTCGGACTCGTCATTCATATTAAAGTGAATATTACGAACAGAGAGGAAAAAACGACTGTGGTGTTGGACACTGAAATACTTTTTTCATTCACGACAAGAAATGTAATTGATGACCGTGTATGACATAATATCCACTTTGTTTGTTCTCCCCGAGCCAAGACACGGCCCAAAAGATTTGGAGGAGCTGTCCAAATTTATCTAGATATATGAGTACTCATTTCAAATAAATAATTATTTATAAATAATCTGCAGAGTTAGGGACTTCAATATTGCTGGAGGAAATTGTGTCAATTTCAGGAGGATGTTCGAGATGTGTGTAAGAAGCAAGGTATTCTTGGTTCAAACCGAGTCAAGAGGACAGCGAAGACTATAAGAAAACCATATCGAAAGAAAACTAGGAATACTAAGAAAACTGGGTACCGATATTATCGTGAGGAGAAATCTATCATGAAGCACCAACATTTCAAAAGTGACTCGTATGCTTTGCCAAAAAACCATCTCGATAGTTACAGATTAAGTTCCACGACTATTCCGTAATGTGTTATTTGTGATTATATATATAATCAAAAGACTACAGACAGTTCATGTTTTAGAAAGGACCAATGTGATATGTAACTTCATATGCTTCTATATGGAGGATACTTTTAGGAATGAATTAAGGTAAAACCTAGTAAAATAAAGAACAAGCACTAACTCAATACTGCTTATTAGAATGCACATATTACTATTTTGTCGGAAATATTGGAAACGCCTGAAGAAGATACTTACTGATGAATAAATAATTACATGTAAACAGTTTTCCCGATGTGAAACCTTTCGTAAAACTTTCCACAAAATGAAGACAGTATAGCGAAACACTCAAGTCTGCCAAGATTCTTTTTGGCCAAGACATGGACGAGTCCACTTGAATCACAATCACTCCCATGTTCCTTCGCTAGACGATGAGGCACAACCACGCCTGAAGTTCCGACTTATACACCATAAGAACTCTCCCAAACCAGATGTACAGTAACCTCCCACTTAATTACGCACCCGTTTAGGTATGCATTAAGTACACAATTGATCAGACTATTTTCACGTATCAACATTTTTAATGAATTCACTGTAAAATTCAAAGACTTTATTGTAAATTTTAAAGATTTCAATGTAACATATAGTGAATTGTAACCGGAGGCATGTTCTTTTTTTCTGCATTTGGATTTAATTACTTCAGCTCTTACCTTAGCTCTAAATACTTCAAACGATCTTTTGAGATCGTCCATTGAATCCTGTAATTTTATTTCAATTATAGAACAGAGCAATTGATACTTAATATCAAGAATCTTTTTATACTAGGATTCAAATCTATGAAAATCAATCCTATCTTGTGAATCTATTATCTCCTCGGGTCAACTTATATCCTCGTTATCAAGATTTGCTTTATCAATCCTCGTCGAGTTTAACAATTCCTCAATGATGTAGCATATTCTTCATGGTTTCCGTCGTCAATGTGAACAAAATTGATAAATTTAAGTTGAAAATTGTTTCAGCTAATTCAGCGACAATCAAACTAATTTTGATCTCAACCTTTGATTTGTATTCTAAATTCATGAGCTCTACACTACAAAATACATTTCTTATAGAACTTGACGAGATCCAATCCTAACTGTCTTTCACATAACTTGCAGCGTCAATAGATGTGCTGAATTTTTGTAAAAAACTACTGCTGCATCTTGTCATTATCCTTTTCCAATTCTCTTTTCCGCTCCTTCGACTCCTCGTCAAGCTTGTAGAAGTCGAGTATATACTTGAGATTTAAATATTTATATTGTATCTTAAGAAAAAAATTAATTTTATATCACAAGGTTGTTTACAACTAGTACAGTTCAGAGAAATAAAATACCACATGGATGTTGTCACGTTCAAAAGCATCGAAGTGTCCTAGCGCATTATTCATCAATAAAAGAACGCAACATACTATTTGTCTTTTGATTTGTGGAACAAAAGCTTTGTTGAACCATCTTCAACAGGTATTCATGTTCATCAAGGCCTTCACTTGATTGAAATAAAGAATTGGCAAGTGTTGATCTTTGATACACGTTGGATTCTTTTGCTTTCCAATCATTACGCAAGAAATTTTATGTGATCCAGAAGCCTTCACACAAACTATCATAGAAACACGATCTTTCGATTTTTTTAAACTCTCTTGTTTGATATATACTCGTCAGGCAAAAAGAATTGAATATCTGGGAATAAAACAAAAAAAAATCATGTTTGTCAATGTTTTACACGTTATCAAGATTAAATTGAGCGATGATGAGAGATAATACTTCCAAGACTGATAGTAATCCAACATCATTCTTGTCAACCTTTGCACATTCTCTATAGAAGCATATTCTGCATACCTCGACGATGCAACGATCAAACCATTGTCATGAGGCCTTAAAATCTATATCAGAAATTAATAATGTAGAAGCAATACCTTTTGGATTTGCAATTGCAAAAGAAAACGGTACAAGAAACCTAGCACGACGCATGCTGTCAATCCACATGTACAACATTTCTTCAAATTCAAAAAATCTTCCAATTGAAGCTCTGAACGTAATCTGCCTCGTTTCTGCGAAGAGTAAAGCTGATGGTTTGATAATGAAATCTCATTTCTTCCATATTTTCCTTATAGCACCTTTGCTCATACTCATGCCCTAAAGCGCGTTTGCTTGGAGTATTTTCTTTTTTCAGATTTGAAATAATCATATCGTTGGAATTCGTTCAAGCGCTTGGTGTTTGATTTCTTCGACATTGGGGCTCTACGCAAGGTTAAGTACGTACAAAAATTTAGCGTTCAAGGTGCTTACTTAAGTGGGAGACTACTGTAACTCGAGAACAAACCATAGAAACAAACAGTGATGCTCAGAGCTGCTGTACTTACTGCTGTGTCAAGTACTTATTCCATTTCCAACACAAGCAAGGGGAAACGAGGATTTGGGTGTGGGAGGTGAGAGTGAAGGTGAGCTCAAGTTGTAATATTCTTGTTGGCATCCAACGGCAACAGCTAAACGAAGAAGTGACACCCGTATGCGTTCGTTGACAGATATTGGGATTCCGTCCTACAAAGTAGTGCGTGCCTATTAGTGCCAACAATGCGATCGAAGCTTCACACGGGGAGGGAGGACGGGAGAGATAGATATGAATTTGAAAAGTGGACTTATTTGTAAGTGTAAGGTATTGATGCTCAAGCCTTAGAGCAGAGCATATGGGGTCTAGCGGGGAACTCCAGAAAAGTAGCTGCATCCAGTTCGTACCAGCCGCTCGTCGTATGATATACTTCATGCAACGATCTCATTGGAAACCATGAGAGACATATTTGGACCCAAATATCCTGAATATAGAAACTGATGGCAGACGCTGTGGGCTCGATGGAGGTCTCAGAAGATTTATTCTCTTGCACCAAGCGCTTGTCGAGATCGAGAGCGAGTTTGTGAACGTCAACCGAATGTGTGATCGTGACCTTCCCGAGCTTCTCTTTCCTTCACAAGTCACCAGACACCAAACACTCCACCAAACCTCAACGACCCCCTCCTCGCTCGCTCCACGACCACAGAGCGAAACAACAGTAAGATTCATCGGCACCGGACCAGATGTGAGGGAATCACTAGATCTGAGCAGCTCGAAGACTTCCTCACGCTCAGCTCAGCTCAGCGCATGTCGTACGTGGTCACAACACTTGAAGAGCCGAGACGCATGCGGCGCCTGAACTTTCCGTCCACCCGAAAGCCCGGGCGAGATTTGTTGCGAGCGATGGAAAAGCGAGCGCCTTTCTTCGCGTGATATCCTTCAACCCTCTCTCCCAGACCCGACCTCTGACACGAGGCCTCGCAGCATCACGTCGGTTTTGTTTGGAGTCAACCTCTGCCTGCCTGCCTGCCTGCCGACGCCATGGGATATCGGCCAACATGCGATGCGTCGCATGTCCCGGCTCCAAGCCGAGCGGGATTCTCGCAGGATGTGATGTGGGTTCATGAGAGAAGAGAATTTTTGGGAAGTGGTGAGTGCACTCTCGACTCCCTGGCGACTTCACACATGGAGCTCGAGCAACAGCAGCAGCAGCAGCAGCAGCAGCACGAGCACGCAGGCCACAGTCGTTCGTGAAACATTCATTCCTTTGGAATGTGTGCGTCTATCTTCTCGGGCCCTCAAAGAGCCGTCGGGCCGACTGTCGGACCGCGAGGACGGCCTCACGCCCACGAGATAATCGGACCTCGGCCTCCCCGAGACGAGAAGAGAAGCGAGGCGAGGAGTGGGTGGTACCCCCGCCACGTTACAAACAAAGCCGAGATCCACGCAGCCTTCTCCAGGCCCAGTGTCCGGTGCTCTCGTCTCTGGAATCCCTCGAACTCTGCGATTCCCTCAGCTGCTTCCTCCGTTTCCCTTTTCACCAGAGCCCCCGCAACTTTCACCCCATCACTCGATCCATGTCCCAGCGATTCAGTCTCGCTCCCTGCTGCTCAAGTCCCCGACTCTGAGCGAGCTCCGTGCGGACGCAGTCACAGTCATTGCACCCGAGGGTTGTAGGCGACTTGTAGATCTAACCTCTCATGATTGTCCGGAGAGAGAGAGAGAGCTACGGAGTGAACAAACTTTGCTTTGCGATCAGCATCTATCTCCTTGCATGGGAACGACGCAAGGAGATGCTCCGAGATGAGGAGACTTACTCGAGCATGACCCGTTCATGGCTCAGGGAGAAGAGGAGTCTGGATAATCAAAACAAGAGGGCCTGAAAGTTGTTCGCCTTGCACTTCCGAGAAGTCGGCAGTTGTGTGTCGTGTTGTTACTCGGGTTAACTTTCAATTACATCGTCTAAAGCGAGGTCACGTACATCTGTGGCGTGGGCAAAAGCTGGCGTTTCTCGGATTCCACCTTGCGGACCGAGTGCGCGGTAGTAGTACTAGTAGTAGTAGTAGGAGGAGGAGGAGGAGGAAGAGGCTCGAAGACAAACGACGTTCCAACTTTTCGACGACCAGCAGCAGCAGCTCTGGCAGCTCCGGAAGGAATGCCTTCGCGGCCAAAACTCTTCGATTTTGTGTTTCCAATGTATAAATATGGCTCGGCACATTAGGAAAAATCCAGAAAGTCATGAACATGTCAACTGAAACGTCAGGAGTGCAGTGGACATTCCAGGTGAGGGAATCATTGTTTCGATCGAAGGATCCAACGTAGTCTTACGACCGTCGTGAGAAGCGAGAGAATGACCTCATCAAATTCAAGCCACTTACGTTTCTGCGAAAATAGGGGGCGGAATGTTTATGATCTCATGCACTACTAGCCCACCCGGGAATGTTTCGAAGAAAACAGAATTTCATTCGATTTCATCTTGCAGCTGGTGCATGTTCCTTCAAGGGGGACTCCCTTGAGACCCGATGATCCTGCCCATCAATCACCTTCTTCGAAGGTGAATCCATTGCGCTGCAGGTGCGGCTGCTTTCCAATTCGTCCAAGACCCGAGTTCATGACCTCACCCCAGGAGTCCGATTGATCCAGCTTCAGTTGCAGCAGACGCTAAACTTGGCTCGGCTCGTCCTCGTCCCTCGTCATATTAGTAGTGGGCATACAGTAGCACGCAGGATTAGCAAGGAATCTAAACTTATACCCATCGGCTGGACTGTGTAACGAGGAAGAACTAGATGTGCACTCCATAGGGAACCACCACCGTAGGTCTCTACAGCTACCGCTGCCGCTGTGGTCTCCTGGCCTCCGCTCTGAGCAGACTAACCATGGAATGGCGACCATGGCCTCAACCTTCGGATGGACAATGAGCATAATTGGTGTCGACCAGCATCATGCAGTCGATCAAGCTCTGAAAGTTAGTGCTAGAGCTCATGTTCATGGCGCATGGTGATGAGCATGAGCATGAGCACCTAACTGTTGCAGCCGGAGAGGAGCTTAGCTCTAGTCCAGTCTAGTCCAGATGGGCTCTACATGTGGCTGGCTGGAAGGTGGTCTATGTCCAGCAGCAGTCTGACCTCTGTTGTGGTACATGCAGACAGCCATCCTGCCATAACCGAGGGCGAACACCTCGTCAGCCTCCCGATCGATTGTACATGACCATGAGCATCATGCATGTGCGTATGCAGATGAGCATGGAGCGAGAGAGCTCCCGAATTGTTGAGCGAGCTAGATAGATTCAGAGTTGAAAGGTCGCCAACTGGGCTCGGGCTCGGGCAGGGTCCGACCAGCTGCTGCTGCTGCTGCTGCAACGGCAGCTAGAGCTTGCTCATTCTCTTCGAAAGAAGAGCTAGTGAAATGTAACAGCAGTGACCGGGCCAGCATGCAGCAGGATGAATTGGGTCAGCATGATCGGTTCGGGTGGAATCATCCGTTCCCTAGCTTCAGAAGTTGTTAGGATTTGTGGTGGGGACGGCCCCGGGTCGTCACGAACAGTGATGAACGAATGGTGTACTTGGTGTACTTGTTCATGCCAGTTTTTTAGCGCGGTTAAAATCTGGACCAAGAGGTTTTAGTAAGCTAAGCCGCTCAGCATTCGAGGATGAGCGAACCAAGTTTCCTTTTCGATCGACGGATGTGTGCACGTGAGAAAGGCGTAGGGTCCAGTCCTCCATCGCCATCGTTGTCAATCATGCAAGTAGGTACAGTCGAAGCCCCTCGTCTACCTGTGATCTGGACAAATCTAGAACCTCACGAGTGAAACCAATCTGACGTCCTCAACCGAATGCCTCCAGCTGAGAATATGACGCCGTTCGAAATTGCACGCTTGCCACCCACGAACCTCTCTCCCCTCTCTCTCTCTCTCTCTCAAATGTCACCACCCGGTTCCCGATATCAGCTTGCAACCGCCAGCTGCTGACTCTCTTCAGACAAAAGACGTGGCGCACCTTCAAACTGGCCCTTGAGCTCAGGCACACGATCCTCGTCAATATGCTCTTTCGCTTTCTCGGTTCGATCGACGTGCTTAAAGTACTACTACTACTACCACTCGACCTTTGCCCTTTCCATGTGTTTACCAAGACCCAAGCCAAACAGAAGGCCGAAGAATAATTTACTGTCGACCTCGGATCAGAGCCAGGGAGCATATTTGGACCATTGGGTACTGGGTCTAGTGGAGGCTGCTCAGAAGCAGAACTGCTGATGTACTGAGGCTAGAGCGAGCATCAGTTACATGCATATGCATCGACCTTGATCGCCGGGCCTCGATCCGTTCCCTACCCTAGCAACATCTTTGCACTGTGCTGAAATTCACCTTCAGGGGTTCATCTTCTACAAAATTATCGATCCATTTATCTCGAACGAATCCTAACGCTTGCCTGGGCCTCGCTTGACGTGACTAGCAGTCCCCTCGTCGTCATAGGGCAACATTTTTGCTCCGGAAGAGCTGAAAATCTCTGAGAATTTCAGCTTCATGTGAATCTCTCGAGAAGATTTCTCCGTTGTGTGAAGAAAGAAGTTGAACGCTCGGAAAAACCGAATGACTTCCTCAGTCCAGCACTTCGCTCCACGTAATGCGCACGAAAAGGACCTCGATTGCTTTGCAAAATCCTGAACGAATTTAACGCGGTACAGCTCGCTTGCGGCGCCATGCTGTGGACAAAGCATTCGCCTCAAGCGCAGTGAACTGACAGAAAGATCAGCTCGGACTGAATCATACCAACCAATATAGTCCCTTCAAATCGATAAAGAACAAGCAGTGAGTGTTCGATTTGCACAATGTACATGTGCATGCAGGCCGCAATTGCAAGGCCCAAATCCAAGTTGAATCCATTTGCTCGAGTGGTGAAAGGTGCTTGATATGGGAGATCCACCTAAAAGGTGGCAGATAGTGTAGTCCAGGGGAAAGAGACTGGAAACTGTCTCTGTCTCACCGATGGGAAGTTGCAACGACGAGCCCCATAGCGGCGGAAGAATGGGGCAGAACGTCGAGCACGTGCACGAGTGGCAACAGAAGTGGGAAGGAAATGGTGGATGGACCGACCGACGACATGGACCACAAAGAGCGATTATTGTATTGGAAGGAAGCAGTGTACACCGAACGCACGCTCGCACTCCGAGGCGTTCGCAGGAGAAGTAGCAGTCGGTCTTTCATACTCTCAGGGCATCCGAACTGTACTTCATAGCCGGCCACGATCTAAAACGTATCATCCTGATGCTAAACAAAGGCGGTTGATAAAGCGATTCCGTTTGTTCCACATGGATATCCACATTTCGATACCAGACATGGAGGAATCGGCTCAACACGGTTCTCGCTAGAGTGATTGAAGCATATGAATCTCATCCCGAAACTATACCCCCGGGCTCTCTACCTACTTGTGCGACGATCGGATCGGGCTGATCCGAATCGATCCGCAGGAGTGATTCTTCGTTCCTCTATAAATACAACCTCCTCGAGGACGACGTGCTATTATCTGAGTTGGGGTGAGGCGGCCGTGATTTCCCGGAGAAACGAGTGTAATGTCTCGTACGAGGAATGGCCTTCCGACACGGACTCCGTCGTTCTTTTCCTAAGCCTCTGTACATTGTTCCAAAGCTCGTGCCGCTTCTCCTCGAACATCAGCTGGCGAATCGCCCTCTCCACCTCGTCCCTCGACACCACAATGTAGTCCTCCTCCGTGTCCTTGAGCGACACCGGGATGCCCACCTTCACTCCGTCGGTCACGAACCTGCAAGCATTCCGAATCCACGGAGTCAGTCCTGGCTAACATAGCGAAAGATCACATCATCGATCAGATCAGATTCTGCGTTTCGCGTTCACAGGGCACGGCAATCTGAATCTGCTCGGCGGAGCCACAACTGACCTGGCGTTCAGAGGCTGATCCGCATTCAAGGGCCAGGTGATGAAGGGAACCCCGGCGCAGATGCCTTCCATGGTGGAATTCCAGCCGCAGTGGGACAGGAAGCCGCCGGTGGACGGGTGCCTGAGAATCTGCCACTGCGGGGCCCAGCCTTTCTCGATGTAGCCCTGGCCCGAGGCGTGCATACGGGCTTCGAATTCTGGGGGGAGGACGGAGGTGACGGTGTGCGGATGCTTGACCCTGAGCACCCAGAGGAAGGGCACTCCGCTGCTCTCGAGCCCGTGCGCCAGCTCCAGCATCGACTCCGGAGTGATGTTGGCGTGACTGCCGAAGCAGATGTAGAGCACGGACGATTTCGCCTGCTTGTCCAGCCACTGCAGGCACGGCGTGGATGCATCCACCGCGAATTTCTCAATGGGCTCGTGCTTGCTCGTGAATCCCGGCATGCGGATCATGGGGCCGATGGACAGAACCCTCGGAGCCTGTTATCATTCAGAGCAGAAACATCTTGAATCAATATCGTGCAGGAAATCGACCTCGCACTCAAATTAATTGAACGAATCGAGGCAGGTGACGGAATTCCGGGCAGGATCGAATCCATGAAACAATACCACAATCTGAGCAAGAGAAGAGCTCGCTTGAAATGACGGCGGGTCCAGGGAAGGAAGGGCGACAAATCGAGAGCAGAATGTCGATGGAAAGGATGCGAATTGCGCAGCGGAAGGAAGCTCACCTGGAATCGCTCGGCGATGGCCATCTGCTGGAGGCGGCTGCGGAGAGCTCTGACGGAGCCGGCGTGCTCGTCCAGCTCCTCGGCCGTGTTCATGAGCAGAGCCGTCGACCTTTTCATGTTCTCGAAGTGGAGCGCGAAGTATTCCGAGTACTCGAATATCTCGCCGGTCATGTCGCGGACCCGGCCGAACGAGAGCCCGGAAAGAGGGATGCCGGCGTTCACCTTCTCGGGATTGCCCGGCGTCAGGCCGCCGCTGATGAGATTCGGCAGCTCAATGACCGACGTGGCGAACGACGGCCCCGACGAGTACAACGGAAACCACGAGATCTTCAGCTCCGCCGCCAGGTCCTGTCACGCATTGCGCACAAACGATTCACGTCCGTCAGCATCGACGCTAATTGTCTACTCTCTGTCCGAAGTCCCGACCCTCAATCTCAGGCCCTCACTGATAATGCGGCATTCCCTCCGGCTCCGAGCGAATGCCATCGGATTTGTGTGGTTCAACGAATACCCGGGAAGATGGCAAGACTGGCTACCGGGAGAAGAGTAATCTTCGGGGATTCAGACTCGGACTGGCAACCGAATGACCGGTTCGGGGCGAAAGAGTGGCGAGAGGATGGAGTGTACTGACCGCGAGCCAGTCGAAGAGCATGTCGCCGATGATGGAGGTGGGGGCTTCGAAGGCGTGACGGTCGCGGATGAGCCTGCGCTTGATTGGTTCGAAGTCGCGCTCCATGGCCTCGCTGATGGCATTGGCGCGCTGGGGGAAGCATGGGTCGGGGAAGGACGGGATCTCGCCGAACACCTCCTCGAGCCGCAGGTCGAGCCCGGCGAAGTCGCCGCGCTTCTGGAGCTTGGCCACGTCCGCGACGCGCTGCTTGTTGCCCATGACGGTCACGACCACGTCGTTGTAGCGCTCGTCCACCAGGTGGTACAGGATGTGCAGAATGGGCTGAAAGTGCCCGATGGCCGACAGCGGCACCAGCAGAATGTGCGCCCGTCGGTTCCTCTCGGTGATGGCCATCGGACTCGATCACTCTGATCTCCGCCTCCCGACGCTCTTCCTTTCCCTCGGATACTCAGCAAATCGTCCAATGGACTCTGGATTCGGTTCCCTCCGTGGATCCGATGCCGGCCAGAAATTCAGACAGAGAGAGAGAGAGTGTGTGTTGAGTGGATGGATTTCAGAAAATCTGGCCTTCCATTGCAACGCTGAGAGAGTTCTGGAGTCCGCAGGCCAGTAGTAGACCACTTCACAGGAAGCCAGCCACAGAGAGGGAGAGAGAGAGTCTGGCAGCTGGAGGACCTTCAGTGAGAGGGGGAGAGACTCTGGGGGAGGTTTGAGCTTGCTCGGTGACCGAGAGACTGAGTCTGAGTCAGGCAGCGAGGGAATGAATGAATGGATGAATGGATGATAGAACGAACGAACGAAGGAGGCAACGCAGGTAGGGAGAGGGAGAGTGAAAGAGGAAGAGAGAGAGAGAGAGAGAGGATACACAAAAAAGTTTGTGTTGCAATTCTTTGACCAGACCGCAGCTTTAAAGCCACGGGAGGAAGGAGGGCCGGGCTCGCAATCTCGGACTACAGTGTCAATTTCGAATTCAAGTTCTCGCACAGCTTCTATTCAAGAATTTGGGGAAGATTCTGACGGGAGAGGGAGGGAGGGAGGGAGGGGACGGGAGGGGACGGGCAGGAAGGAAGCAAGCAAGGAAGGAAGGGACACGAGTTTCGAGCCCAGGGTGAATCTCGAGGACGAGCGGATTCTCGGAATCTGCAGCGCAGATGAGATCCGAGGGCCGGGAGGGCTGAATCTCGGCAGCATGAAAAGGATTCCGTGGCGATGGCGATGGCAGCAGCAGAGCACAAGTCCGAAGGTGCTGGTTGTTTGCACGTCGCTAAATATGACTTCAAACACGGAAGTTTGAGAGCTAGCAGCGAGCTCCGGCTGTGGATCCCGCCATCGGCCTGGCACGAGCCGATTCGTCCAAACGGAATTGAATATGACCACATGAATCGCATTGTGCATTGAATGCATCAGGCTCCACTAAACTGGGAACCTGCATAACATCCGGAGGAATCCTGCCGCAAGCCGACGAGCACAGAGCCAATCCGTGCGGTTCGTACAGCTCGCCAACGCGTTATCCTCCGCCTCCAGACCCCGAAAGAATTTTTCGATTAGTCAAACACCAATGATGGATTTATTCGCACCTGGTGTGTCACCCGAAAGATAAACTAAAGCCAAAGATGGAGGCAGCCAAAACTCTGAGCGAGCTAGAGCCAGAGCCAGGCCTCAAGCCCCTTCCGAATCGAAATGCTTCAAATCCATCGTCTCTTCAACTTCGAAGCAAAACGCCGCCACGGCCCCAGCTCGCTTCACTCCAGCTCCAGCTCTAGCTCTCTGTCTCTGTCTCTGGTCTACAATCGTTGGGGACCTGGGCGAGCACGAACCAGGACCCGAACTGGAACCAGCGAGCTAGAGAGTGAGGCAGGGAGGCAGGGAGGGAGGGAGTAGGCTGGGGAGGGGTGGTAAGAGTAGGCTTCCCTTTCTATTCCTTCAAAAACCAATTATGAGTTGTTAGCTTCCCAGAATACAACTCTTCCCCAATAGCGACCCATGTCGAAGGCGCAAGTCAACAATTGCAAGTACCAAGAGAACTCTTGTAAGTCGGTGCATCGACTACTACAACCACCAATGAACCCGTGCTCCTCATAGCGAATAGTTGCGGAATAGACGTCCCACCATCCATGGTTTTGTCCATTCCCCCTCCGCACAGTGTTTCATAGCAAGGAAAGATATGCATCCGATCTCCATCCTTCCAGGGCTCCTCTCCTCTCGTCTCCTGCCCTCCCCTCCCCTCATCTCTTCTCTCTACCTCCATCCTTCCTTCACTCGCTCCCTTGCCTTGCTCTACTACTACTACTACTACTACTCCTCCCCTGCCATTCTTCTCTGCCTGTGCCTTCCTGCCCTCCGCTCCGAAATGCGCGTATTAGGTACATCTCCTCTCATTTCGACCACAGAATCTGCATTCTCTCTCTCTCCCTCTCTCTCCCTCCACGCAGATGGCTTTACAAGGCGAATATTTTAAGCTCCGTTATTCCCCAGACCACACGACCAAAGGAGCAATTCTGTCAAAGGAGCAACAGTCTCATTCTCTCTCTCTCCCGCTGGCTCGCTAGAAAGAGAAGGTGAACTGAGTACTTTTTGCGGGGGCCCTTTTGCGATTGTGCCGGGAGTGCACTAGAGTACAGAACGCGGAGTTTTCGTGTAAAGCTCGAGGCAGTTTTATAATGGCTGAAAAGTGCTGAGAGTGTGAGACCAATTATTGCTAAGTGCTAACCCGACGTTGCCTAATTAATTGCCCGCTTGCTTGCTTGCGTGCATGGAGGTGCGGGAGGTGCGGGAGGGAGGGGTTAGGCTGCTAGGCCACTGTCCAAGGCAGGCTGGCTCGCTCGCTCGCTCGCTCGCTCATTCATTCATTCATTCCTCATTCCCTTAGAGCACGAACCCAACTCCCAATCAGCAAAATCCTGTTTGACTCGCGCAACATGCTTTATTCTGATCATCGAAATCAGAATGCGCACTTTTCTTACAAGGATCCAAAAGACGTCGATGTGGAGAAGAGCGGGCACGGTCTCGGCGAGTCAAAAAGGTAAAGCCGAGGCATGCACTGGCTAATCATGATTCTGGCCCTCGGCTCTAAAACTACGTGATCGAAATCACTAAAGTACAAGATTAGTGGCCTGATCATCCGATAAACCCGCTTATATCTAAGCACGTACAGCCAGTCCTTACCAACAAACCTTTGCGCCTCAAATTTAGAAATCTATACAGATTATGCCCGAACAAGGATAGCTTCTAGTACGTGTTTGCATGTGAATCCGCGCCACCGGAGATATATTCATATCTTATTATGTTCTTTATGTCCCTCGGATTACAGACAATCATCCTCCCCAATCTCCTGTTCAAGTCTAATTCTGCTCTGCTCATCTCCTGTCGCCTCTGGCTCTACTTCCCTCTCTAACGCTTGCTCGCTTGCTTGCTGCCTTGCCTGCCTACGAGCTTGCCTTCACTCTACGTCATATCCAAAGTCTCCCGGAGCCAGCAAGTCAGCCAGCTAGCTTGCAGTCCCAGAGCGAGTGCTGCCAGGTTCTCAGATAATCCGATGAGCCGGCCAATTTGGATGCAGAGTGCACTGCTCTGTCATTTCGAGGTTAATTCAGAGATTCACCGCCCGCCCGCTCGCCTGTCTTGCCTTTGTGAGTGTCTCTGAATCTGCCAGAGGGCTTCGAGCTCCCTGTTGACCTTACTTATACGAACCAGGTGTACGGTGGATGTAACAAGGTGTACGGTGTACGGTGTACGGTGGCGTACATCTACGCAGTGCACGTATCCTACTGTCCACGTCGGCAATTACAACATTGTGTGCGTGGCAGGATCCTGCTTGTCTTAGAGATTCCTCTCTTCCGACTTCCTCCACAGCCCGGCACTTCGTTAGTTATAATTCAAGGATTTCCTTCCTCCCAACATGATCGTTAAGTGGTGACATGTTTGCTTACAATGTACGTTTTATATGGGGAGCGGCTAATTATCACTCACTTAGGTCTAATTAGCCTTCACACTACTATAAGTTATTTCCTTAATTGGTCTTGTCGCGTTATAACTTTCGTGGGGTGAGTAACAACTTGGCGGGTTTTATTTCTTTTCTCTCGTCAAAGATGACTTCATGGCAAACTCCATGTCAAAGTCACCCCTGCCACCTCCACACGATGCTTGACGCGCTTCAGCGTTCGATCTCCATTGTGAATGCTGTCTTCTAAACCTCCGTGCACAATGGAATTATCATGTGAAACGCATGCACCAACTGATAAATAAAGCTACCATGTTCATGTTTTGCAGGGTTGCTTGTGTTAACCATGTTCATGACCACCTCACAACACCGAGTTTGCCATAACATGGCAATCAAGTCGCCCTACACAAGTTCGATTCAAGCTCAACGAATGCTCATGGACTTCATCCCATGTGCATGTCATACTTTTGCACAAAGTCTCGTCGTGCCCAGTACCTATTGTACTTACTTTGACACCGTGCAGTCACTATGGTCGGTTCGGTTCAAGTTTAGATTTCACCACTTCGACGAAGATGGAGTGTTTTATTGGGGAACTAAATTCACTCGGCAGAGTTCTACGCATTGTTGTACATCGATGCTCAAGTTACATTGTGTGAAAATAAAATGAAACTTTGAAGGACCATAAGAGTTTCTGTCACATCCATAGATCAGACTTAGCATGCAAGAATATTCTTCACTTATCAGTTGGTGCATACGTTTCACATAATAATTTCACTGTGCACGGAAGTTCAAGAGACAACATTCACAATGGAGATCAAATGTTGAATTGCGTCAAGCATGGCGTGGAGGTGGTAGGCGTGGTTTTGACGTGACGTGTGCCACGGAGGCATCTTTGACGCAGAGGAAAAAATAAAAACCCGCCAAGTTGCTACTCGCTTCACAAAAACTATAACCCGACAAGACCAATAAAGAAAGAACTTATAGTAGGATGAAGGCTAAATAGCCCTAAGTGAATGATAACTAGCCGCTCCCTTTATTTCAGTGATTTTACTACATGTATAAAGATTCTTTCTATCAATGTGCAAGTAGCACCGGTTATACTATTTTATAAAGTAAATACATATATAAGATTTGTTTATTTATTTTATTGATGCAATACTAACGAATTTTTAGGCAATTAATTACGTTGTGGTTTGATTGATCTTATTGTTTGTACAATATTGGATAAAAAGAAAAATGATATTAAAGCTATTGAAATATACATACTTTAGAATATCTAACTCTCAAAATGGTACAAGAAGGAACTATTTCATCATCTATATTATTCATAGATATCATGTAACAAACCGATCTGCTCAACTCAAATGAAAAATTGCAGCTGCTTTGAAGTTAATATCTTTCTCCGATGACATGATATCGCATAATATGACACTGTCGTATTATAAATAGTGCATGGAAAACAAAATTGCAATGGTAATGGATAGCTTCGTAAGCGTGTAAAGATATTTTCTGACGTTCATAAGGTTATACCTTTACTGAAAGGAGTTATTTGATATCTTAAGTAATGTGAATTTAAGCATTGTTTTTTCTTTAAGTCTAAACCTGATATGACCTAAGCACACATTTGGATCAATAAGGTTTAGGTGCACAATGCTTTCATTTTTTTTCATAGTAGTATTTTAGTAATATTATAGAATATTATTCTTAAAGTATTATTAATATATCTCATCATCGTGTTGGCAATTCAGCCAATTGATTTGTAGAATAGCTCTCAACTCTGACTAGCTTAAAGGTATCCTTACATATGTTATTGAAGAAATTTTCAGATTTTCTTTTATCTTCAATAGTATCGAGCCTATACGTCATGTTCAACAGGACATGAGCATTCTATCTTTGAAAGCTTGCATGTAACGATCTCAAGGAGCAGAATAAACTTTTTCGGTTGAGGCTCAAGGCTCCATTAATTGTTGGGATCAAGCCATAGCATGTGTATGGCAGCAGAATTGTTTAAGTTACTATATTTCTCACTGAAAAATATCCTGTCATAATTTCTCTATGCTATTTTATAAATGTCACGTGTTGCGAGATTGTACATCACATATCTTATCCACAAATTTATATCAATTTAATACTTAGACTAAAATGAAATTAATCAATTACGTTTGTTGCGTATTGTAAGAGTGAACTTTGATGCTTACCGTGAACGTGAATTGGTGAAACGATGAGATTTTATGCTGGAAACCAAAAAACATAGGTTTCATGAGTAGAAATATTTTATGACCTTCAACGAAAAGTGAAGATGTTATTTGATAATAATCATATACTATGCTTTGACTTCGTATGAAGAAGCGTCGACAAGCATTGATTTATGAGTGCTAATTTGTTGCCATGGATCTGGTCGGTTACAACAGTAGAAGTGAAAGTAGTAATCTCGTGGTAAGCTCAATGGAACTTAACATGTAACATGACGCAGTCGCCAATGTAGAGACTTCCACATTATAGGAGCAAGTGAGATACATCTTAGTCACTTGGCAGAAGAGATATATAAAGCACAAAATGACCAAAGATATAATCGATATTTCAATTCTGCATGTTCCTAATTTCGATCGTAGCGCCTTCAAAACATTATCTGAAAGATCGTAGAGTAAGTATTCTACTTCAGTTAATGCTTTTATGATTGACCTCAAGAAACAGGACAATTGTAAAAATCGATATCAAACATAATCTAATCCTACTCGATCAGCCAAGGACTTCGAAGTAAATCAAACCGTATGTGATTCAATTTCGTACCTTGCGAGTGAATGGGACTTACTTTTTCCATTTTATAGGACTCAGAACAATTTTATAAAGTATCACGATGCACTTAACCTGCCACTCAGCCTGAGTTCTGGGTGCTCGAGCACATCCGTAAAATCTATCCACTAATTGAAGTACGAGCCTAACACTACCGGGAGCTTTCTGGCTTGACATGCCCTTCTGAGTGCCAGGGCCAGCGCGAGTCAGATTGGCACTTCGTTTCTGTACGTCTCTGCTCCAGATTTTTATATGGCCTCTACTCCATTGCTGAATCACACAATATTCTAACGGTTGAGGGGAGGGTGTCTGGCCATAATAGTGGCCACCGGGATTTCATCAAAATGAAATCCCAGTCGACGGTGGGGCATAACTGAGTGGCAATCCCAAAGCTGCAGGAGACGAGCCAATGGTCACTCACATGTTTCGCCCAATGGCTCTGTGTCCACAGTGCGCACATTTGGATTCATTGCTGGACTGGTCATTCTAATCATGGAGTCATCATCGCTCTTCTATCTGTCGCCAATTACTGGAAATAGCTAGATTGCAGACGGTGTGACCCGAAACGACGTCTCGTCTCGTCTCGTCTCGTCGCCCATGGAGCAGAACTTGGGCAGTCGCCAGCAGACCGACCGATTTTATTGCATAGATTTTATTCATGCACAGGGCGAGCGAGCGAGTGAGTGCGTCTGGAGAGGCTCTGTGGGTGGGGGCTCTGCTCTGAGTCAATGCTACTGCATGTCTAGAGAGGGGAGACAGAAGCAGCGTTTGCGCGCACGGTTTGACTTTCGGAGGTCGAGACGGGGATCTGCAACCAGATTCCTCAAGTGCAAGTTTCAAGACTTTCCGTTATGATCTAGGTCCGCAAATTCCTCAACTGAAGAATTTCTGAACGCTGTAGACTTTGCTTTTCTGAAGACTGCTCTCACAGAGCTCAGAGCTCAGAGTGCAGAGTTTAGAGTTCAGAGTGCATTCGTCCATGCGCAAGCCAAGTCCGGGAGTTCGGCCAAGTTCCTAGCAACCGATTCAGGAAGCTTCTGAGAATCACATGCCTCCGTATTGTGCACCAGTTCTTTCCGGAATTGCCTTTCTTCCCACCCATCATCCTCCTCATCATCATCATGTGAACGGGGCTCAGAGTGGACGAATTCTTCTTTCTATTAGGCTTATGGCATATTACCCCCGGAGCAGTTCGCCCTAGCCTTTCGTTCGGACTAGCTTCCGCCCGCGGACAAAGCGAAATTCAAGGGCGCGAGTTTTTGCGTGCGTATATTCTCTCCGGCTCTCGCGCAACTTGCCGAGATTAGATAGAAGAGGGCGGACTGGCGGTCAAGTTTGAAGCATGGAGCGATTGGTAATGATGCCAAGGCAGCCAGCCCTCTTGCTCGAGCTGCGATGCGAAGCTAGACCAAAGCTGGATCGCTGGCGGTCAAGTTGAAGGATTGATTGATTAATCGATTGATAATAATGCCAAGCCAGCCCCCCGCCTCCTCCTTGCTCGAGCTGCGCTGGGCAGTTAGACCAAAGTTGGAGCGAGATAGAGAGGGGGAGAGAGAGAGCAACTCTGCACTGCACTGGACTGAGTTGTGCAGAGCTAGGCAGGGACTGAGTGTAGGGCCATGAGAGACGAGGAGGAGGAGGAGGAGGAGAAGAATAATAAAATAAGAGGTGCATGTCGATGGAGGAATATGTCAAGCTGCTGCACGTAGCCAGAGAGTGGAAGGAATTTTGTGGGAGAGTGTGATCGTTCTTCACATGGACTGTTGCGGGATCGGGGCGTGAGCAGATATGCGGGACTTTTTCTCGCCCCAAAAGGGCGAAAAGAGACGAGCTCCAATTGCATTTGGAATGGGGGTGAGGGAATGACGCCCCGAGAGGGTCAGATCTTACAAGTCCAACCATAATAGAGGCCTTGAAAGCGGTGATGTGATTGTGTGGATCCGTCTCGAAGCAAGCACGTCAAAAGCACAGATCGTCTCACCGAGCATCGAGTCTCTATCGGTAGCGGCTACATTCCTGGCGCTCCTGCGGCTTCTGTTGCTGCTGCTGCTGCTGCTGCTGCTCGGAGGTTGGTTCTGAGCTTTCAAAATAATCCATGCGACTGGGAGTTGGAACAAAAAGAGCAGAGAATTTTGCTGGCGATCTAGACATGGTTGTCGTGTTCATGTCTTGTGGAAAAAGGAGACAGTATAACCTAATTATTGCACAACACCACATCGAATCGACTCCGATGAAAGGCCACAGCAGGCAGGCGTCTTAGAATATGGCTTGTTTATTGCGCTGCGTCCCTTTACCTTTACCTTCCCAGTGGCCGGCCTCATACAATATCCCCTCTCCCCATCCTGAACTGAGCTGCGCTGCCCTCGTTGAACTTTCAAACATCGTGCCTGGAGTCCTTTCACATGCCATCTCCTGCACATTCCCCGGCTTTTCTGGGTGTGCCTAACGTTTTAAACAGTTTCTGCATTGCTCCTCTGCTGCTGCTGCTGCTGCTGCAGTCAGAGCCTGTTGCTGGCCTAGCCGTGCCTCGAGCGCCATTCTAGACTCGCCATTCTACAGCTGCTGCACTTGTCCATGGGATAAGTTATTAATAGCTCCTCGTTGGTCCGTCGAGTGCCTCGGTCAGCCGAGATGGCATCAAACCTACCACGTTCAGCTTGTTTTACAATTGCCCTGCTCTCCAGAGTAAGTAAAACAGGGCCCCTCATGATTCTTGCAACTTGAAGCTACCGACTCTTAGACTAGTCATACTATTGCAGCGGAGATTATTGGCCCAGGAGCGGTTGATACAGTGGATTCCGTCTCGCCGTCACGTTCCTTACCAAATATGTCGTTCCAAGATACACCATTCTGTCATTGCCATGCCCCAGCCCAGCCCGACCTGTCTTCACTGCAAGCTTACAGATCGTTCTTGCGGCTTGCAGCTTGCAGCTTCCAGCAGCTTGGAGAAGGACCATAATCTCCACTTGCCTGGCTCTCTTTCCTCGACATCGTCTCACTGCACTGATGCATCCACCTGCAGCAATGGTCATGTAAATGGCCAACTTGCACGTCCAGTGTGCGATCGGATTCTTGTCGATAGACAGCCTTTGGCTTCCCGAAGAGTTTGAGGTGTGATTCATGTACTTACTTACGATCATGATCTCGACGAGCAGACTACGATGCATCCACCTGGTGTACTACTGGTACTGCCGCAGTATTGGAAGGGAACGAGGAGAGGAGAATCATCTGAGCGATCGGTGTCTTGAATCCAAGCAGAGCGTACTGTGACGTCGCTCGCTTGCTTAGCTCGGCCCAGCACTATCTTAGACTCTGCACTCGTCCGCCAGCACGTAGATACATACATACATACTACTGCATTGTGCAGAAGCTTTGGAACCGGGCCAGAAATCATGGCACCAACTGAAATTTTTTCAGCTGCATCGATGAACCACACATGCCACAGCACTTCAAGAAAGGTGAAGCTTTACACGCTGACACAACTGTTCGCACGAAAACCCTGATATTCACGAAAAGGTGATGCACTGTGGGCCCATAGCAGGAGGAGCTGATTACTTTCCCTTTTCAACACGCTCAGGTGAGTGGAGGAAGAGAAAAACGAGATTTCGTTCGCACTCAACACCTGTCAAATGCTGTCTGGCTACCTCGGCACTCAAATATGATTTTCGATCGGTTGCTGGGCCACACCTTAATTCCTCTCGTACTTCGCGTCCATTAGAGCACCCCATAATTCTCCCCACGTATGCATACTGCACAGAATCGGTATACCGGTGATAAACCAACGAAATGAGCAGACTTTTTTGTGCGGTGATTCAAATTCCGCTTATTTTATGGAAAACAATTCGTCAAAGGTCAGAACTGTGCACGTTCCCTGGCCTTGTCATTATATTATGGTCCCGAGGACATGGATGGGGGTGCAGGACTCATCTCCGTTGATTTTACAGACCCTCGACCTGCAAGCTAAGTCTGAAAATCACCCGTTCCCTCTATCTCACTACAGTTCCTAAACGTACAGAGGAGGCCATAATAGTCACGACACCTTCTCTAGAGACTCATATCTCTCTCGGTGGAGAAAGCTTTGGCAACTCTCTCTCTCTCTCTCTCTCTCTCTCTCTCTGTGCACGTTCCCTGGCCTTGTCATTATATTATGGTCCCGAGGACATGGATGGGGGTGCAGGACTCATCTCCGTTGATTTTACAGACCCTCGACCTGCAAGCTAAGTCTGAAAATCACCCGTTCCCTCTATCTCACTACAGTTCCTAAACGTACAGAGGAGGCCATAATAGTCACGACACCTTCTCTAGAGACTCATATCTCTCTCGGTGGAGAAAGCTTTGGCAACTCTCTCTCTCTCTCTCTCTCTCTCTCTCTCTCTCTCTCTCTCTCTCTCTCTCTCTCTCTCTCTCTCTCTCTCTCTCTCTCTCTCTCTCTCTCTCAACTGTACAGCTCGGATGGTGCTATGGCTGTTGTACTAGTGATAGCAGTCGCTGAAGTTTCTAAGACCTGAGCTTCAAGAGATGACATATTCGATGCCTATCTACTCCGAGTCAGCAACGAGTCAGCTGCCAAATCACCGCACCATGAATGTCAAGTACATTGATTCTCTATACGTCGTTGTCTTTACTGAAATGAGGTCCACATTCTGAGTAAGCCTCTGCATCAGCTTACTGCATTTGTCACCAGCTGCAAATGGTTCAGAATCAAATTCCGAAGGCAAGTCGCTCGATTTATCTGGGTAGACCAACAGTGACAGCGTCGCTTGTCGTTCATTTCTCCCGCATTTCGAAATTTCTAACATACATTTGTCCGTACTTCGACATTCACCTTTCTCGAACGAGGCGCAGACGATAAGTTTCAATCCGGCCGACGTCATCCCCACTGTTTGGGAAATCGTACACATATTTCGCAGTCCATGTAGTGAGTTGGGAGTCCAGTTCTGGACGAGCCAAAGTAAACCTGTGGCGATGGGAGTAGATTTCCACAGATGGGAAAAGTTCAGAAATCTGTTGCCTTTGGACACTTCTCCAAAACACATGCTGTCAGCTTTACCCGAGTCATGGTTTTGTCAGTTTGGATTTACAGCGGTAACCGTCCTTGCAGGTTTTGATTCGACCTCTCGAATCAAAATCAAACCTCCATTGTTGCCACAGAGCGGAGCCTTAGAGGGCGAGGATGGGAGAGAGACTCGGAGATGGCCGGCCTCAGGGAGTATTCGATACCCCGAAGTGGCGACAAGCAGCTGGATTTTCCGCCATTCGAGTACCATTGTGTCAGATGACGCATCTCGCCCTTCAGCTGCTGCACAGCTGGTCGATGCCGACGCTGGCATGTGATGAACTGCCATGACTCAATATTGCGCCATTGGACGAGCTCAGACTGCGGTCCCCCAAACCCTTTGACCTCCCAAATTCTCTCTCTCTCTCTCTCTCTGGCCTTAACCACTTCGGTCTCCTCCACCTCCACTCTATTCTGCCAGCAGCAACTATGAGTACTGGTTGTACGCACGCACCAACTTACGATGCCACGAGGAATCCCACTCCGACACGAAACACTATCTCATTACCCTCCCTTCCCTCTTTCCTTCTCCAGAGGACAGACAAAGAACGTGACAGATAGTGCTCCTTCTTGTTGAATGGATTCGTCGATCGATCAGAACGACAACCTCTGAAGTCCTCGATCATCTTGAAGCTACATACGGTACCACTGATAACTGTATGGTCGGTTTGAGTGGGCGTGACCAACGCACCACTCAAACTCGTCCGCCTGTCTGCCTGCCTGCCTCGATGGCTTGTCAACTACTAGTGTACTACTGCTTCTTTCAAAGTGACATCGCACCATCTCCAATCCTGACTCTTCAACCGACCACACACGAACTTTCAGAACGTGTTCAAAGAATTTCAAGCACCGCTCATAAATGCCCGATCTACATGGATGGTTCAAGCGATGACAGCCAAGGTTCATTGAAGCTCTCGATTGTAAGAAAGATCGTAATATGTACTTCGTACTCTCGTGACATTGATTGTGCTCGACTGCAGGATAACGTCGGTCCTTACAATCTCATAATGGTCAAATCTGATTCCGTCTTTCCGCTGCGTTTCCAATCACAGAGACGACGATTCTCCGTGCCACCGACGAGTTCGTTATTGATGCCGAATCGCTGAACTGCGATTCAGACTCTTCTGACGTGCAAAAAAATGGTCTGACGAAACATTTGAGGAGAGGATTTTGCGGGTCCATCTGAGCAACATCTTCCATCAGTCGCCCATCTTCATATATAACTTTCACCTTCTGGATTATAGAGGGGATCCCTCTGAAGCATAAAATGTTTTAATTATGAGCTTGACTCGGAAGAACGAGTGAGAAGTATGAGATGAGATAACAAGCTATCAAATGGATTGCACTCAGCTTTCGTCCCGTTGAATGAAGTGCTTTCCCAGCTAGCTCTGCCCACCGAGCACAGGCTTGCTCAGCTTCTGGGACGCACGGATGCAGCCACTTGCGAGGCCAGGCCAGGCCGTGCATGGTGCAAGTGTAGCGCAGATTTGATGATTCCATATGGACACAGAATCTTTAAATTTGGGCGTTTCTCGTACTGTGCGAGATCCCACATTGACCAGTCAGTGAGTGAGTCAGTGAGTTCGTCAGTCAGTCAATCGGTCAATCAATCCACAGGTTCACTGGTTCTCAATCGATGAGGAAACCTCCACCACCTGGCGGCTGGAGCCATGCGCGACTGGAAGGTGGCCAGAATGAGAACCCTCTCTGCAAGCCTATCCGACATGCAGACAAGCTGTTCTACGCACTCACAGTGAGCCACCTGAAGAAAGAGTCCGAGAAAGAAGTCAACTCTCGCAGATTCAAGTCTTCTCCCGTCGTCCTACGTGCAATTTGCTCCTCACAGCTGGACGCCGTGCAGTCTGACGTCTGACAGATCATACGGAATTAGAAACGACGCGAGCAGCCAGCCAGCCAGACTATGATTGGAGACGAGGTGGTCTGTCTGCCTGTGAGGGATGTACGATGATTATCTCTCATCACACTCTACCGACGGGCCTTCATAAGGACGCACAGGAGTCTTTCATAAGGACGCGTAGGAGCACGTCTACGAGATGTTCCTCGAAGGCCACCACAGCTCACCCGCAGCCGCCAGAGGTCCCCAGTACTTCCCACCCGAACGCCCTCGGATCACGATGGTTGAGAGAAGGAACATGGACGGATGCGGCAGTGAGGCGGATTTAATAATTGTTTCTCACTTGCGTAAGCGTTCGTCTCAGTTTTGATTAATCATCGTAATGCACGAGCGAGGGGAGGGGACTGAGGAATCATACACAGTATGTCAGTCGAGTAGCTTAATGCGGACGACGAGGGAGGGATGTGTGATCGCGGATCGGAGTCGGAGCGGACAGGAGCTGCTGAGATCGAGAGGCAGAGTCCGCAAGAGTTAAACGTGAGTGAGGGAAGAAGGATATTTCTCAAAACGCGAACAAGGAATGTCCAGCAGTCGAAGGAATGAACTTGACCCGAACAAAACTGACCTCGGGGGTTTCCACTCTGATCTGGAATCACGAAAAGGTCAGACAGATGTGGGACCGATCGTGGGGGTTTCGGTGTTCAGCAGGTCCATCTCATCCAGTTCTCGGACTTCTCTGAGCGGTCCGAGCAGCTGACGAGAGAAGTATAATTCTGGAGAACGACGACCTCTGCCTATCAGAAGGCAAGGAAGGACTCATGCCCAAAAAAAATTCCAGGCGCATCATGCGCGTGATAATAATTAGACATGCCTCTACACGGCGACCGTCGTTCTGCCTTTGTTGAACTTCCAAAATTCTTACCGAGCTGCGAACCTCAAGAATGGAACTGTTGCCAAGTCCTTCATTTGGCTTGACTGCCAATATTTGCCTGCCTCTGCAGGTACTCGAGCCATAGATAGATAGATAGATAGATAATCATAGAGTTGAGACGAGTTCCCAGAAAACAGAATTTCAGAATTCCAGTCTTGTGACGTGTGTTTAGCAAGGCGAGTGATGTGGCCTAAAAAACAAGCCAACATTGTCATCGATATCCACATCTGGTAGGTGGAGGAGACATGAGGTTTTCCTGATATACATTCTCTCAGGGGCGCGCACATGGAATGAACAAGTGGCCAGATCACCGCAAACCACGATCACAATCGGTCCGCAGGATCGGATCCCAGGGTGGATCGAAACATTGCACAAGTCTTCTGCTTTGCATCGTTTCCTAGAACGTCCAGATGTGAACGAGTCTTGTTCTCTGAAATGTGCACCAATTGAATTTTTTGTGGTTCTCGTGATTGGCAAGGCGGACGTATCCTTCTGACAACGACGGGCAATGAAGAAAAGCTTGCAATTCCAGGAATATGCCTACAATTTCCAAGTGCCGACCGAGTTCCAATTGCAAACAGCGACCTGGCTCAGCCATCGGAGAGGGCCTATTCACTGCAATAACGCAACAGAGAGAACTGTTGAAACAGAGGCTCAGGCACAGGGCGGAGACCTCGTCTGGAACTCTGAAACCTTCAAATTGACAAGATGACAAACAGAATTACCAGTCGAACACGCTGATGGTATAAACATACAGTGTACCACAGTCACGAACTTATATTATTTGAAGCAGCCGAATATTTATTTATGCTTCTGTTAAAAGTAATTATTATTATTATTATTATTAGCGCGAAAAGCAGTCTCCAACAGTGACAACAGTCTCCTGCCTGCCTGCTTAGAGATCTCTTGAAAACGGTGTTCGTTCTTTTCAGGGCTACAATGTTTTCTGTAACATCCATACCTTTTTAGGGGCCAGGTGTTAAGTGTGCTAATCGATGTGATTGAGACTTTATGGTCCATGGCAGTGCACTCTGCGCGTAGCTTACTGCCATAGATGTGTTTAGCTTATCTAGTCACCGCCAGGATTATCAATAATCGACGCGTGGAACACTTTTATTGCACAGTGGAACGTGAATTGCAGGCTGACAGGTTTGCAGTCAAATGTACCTAAAGTTCCTCAATGTCTGCACTCGTACTTCACCCCGTTGACTTCGAGCTTCTGAGCTCGTCTGGCAAAATGTTTCCGACTCTCCCTAGAATTTATGATCTTAAGATGAGATGCCGACAAGCGACGAGAAAGTGACCGAATTTAAAGTGTGGAGGAAACACGTCAGAGGTCTATGGGCGAATCTTTGTGCAAGTAAATTCTCCACTCAGCCTTCAGCTAGTTCCCTCGGAGTTCGAAGACGGCTCCGTGATTTTATCACGGATGTCATGCATCTCCAAATGTCTTGTCCACTCGCGTATGCCAAGCTGCGCCAGTAGCCTCACACAACTGCTCGCATGATAGTTGCTCTGCAAACTGTTCTTTCACTCCATCCATGATTCCATCCGATAATTGTGGTTCGGAACTGGAAAGAAGCCATCAAGACATCCGGAAATTTGTTCGCCGAGAAATAATGCCTTGAGAGGCTTAGTCATATGCCCTTCCCCCTCCCGACGCTGGCTGAAAAGCACTCCAAATCATTGGCCTCAAATGAGAAACAGTGGAATCAGTTGAGATGGCAGGGGAAGCCTAAGGAACGAACCTAATCCTCTCCCGACCTTTTCATGTGAGGACATGTGCTTTGCCGTCTAGTGAACGGAAACGGGAGCCAAGTAGATAACAAGGATGAAACTAAACAAAACGAAATGGGTAACCAGGGGCTGAGTTGCTGAATGTCATGGATGCGCTTGCTCGCCCGGCGACATGGCAAGGAGAAGGGGAAGAATTTTAGAGAAACGCGGTGTCAGTGTCGTGACTGTTGTCTTGCTTAAGGCCGGGGTAGATTCTTCGGGAAACTGTCGGAAATGCAGAGGCACACGGGAACTGTCTGTCACTGGTGAAACACTTCTCGGATGGGTTAACCAGCTGCTGCAGTACAGCCTCAGACATACAGAATCTGAAGCCGAAGCCATCTGCGCAAATCCCACATCAACCGACTTCTCCAGAATAGTCCTTGTTAAACTTTTGTTAACGTGGCTTGAAACACGGAAGATATTCCTCAGATTGCGTACGAAGACATGAAGTATTCCTGCTCTCCTTCTGCCGAAGTAAATGAAAAGAGTCGAGCCGCCCCGCCCTAGCCTGCCTCAGTACTCTGCCTTGCAGGCCCAACGGAGTCCGATGGGCGCCCAATATCGGACTGGGCATGAGAAGGCCGCCCACTATTATAGAGAAAGACCCGCTGGAGCGGATTTGTGGAGCAGGGGCACATTCACCAGGAGGGTGAGTTCAGAACTCCATGTCAAGAATCCCAGTCTCCACCTGATGGGCCTGCAACATACACACCATCGTCATCTTCGTAAGGCGTACGTGTCTAACAAGTCAACGAGCATATATTAGTCTCGGGTCGCTCGAGCTAGCGGTTTCATTCCAGGACTTGACAAACGTTTTGCAACTTAGAACTTAGACCGACTCGTAGCTGCACTGTTAAGTGAAATGTGAAATACTAAACAACTGACTTTCCCAATGAGTCTGGAACAGTAACTTGCCCCATGCCCCATACAGATGTGTGGCGATCAATGCAGAAACAGTAGTGAAAGAACTCTCAGAAATTATTTTTCTCTTGTGCGTCCGGCTGCTGGATGTTAACATATGCATTGATTGCGGACGTGGCTTTGAAGGTACAATCGCTCGTGCACATGGTTGCACTTCTTTTTACTTCCTCTGCAGATATTTTTTGCCTTCCTCTACCACATCGAGGCATTTCTCAATAAATTTGTCCAACTTGAGACACTTCTGAGGGACATGAGGTAGCCCCAGGAGTGTCACTGTCTCCCAATCTTTTCAGATAGTATCGACGCCTTGGCCGGCCACCGTATTGCTACAGCTCGTCAAGGTGCCACTTTCCTCAACTGAACCTCTTCGGCGAAATCTCTTAGTGCGGACTTTTGGAATGGCTTTTTCCCCAATCAGCATGAGAATGTGGGGCCACTGGAGGTTTTCTGCTTCTTCGTCGTACAAAGTGACAGCATTCCGCCTCGAACGATCAGTCCTTGCTTTGCTCGCTTCCAAGATCATTGGCACAAAGTTCCATGGAAGAATAGCTCGCTTCTTAACACCGCTCTTTGTGGGACCTCGTGTCACTGTTCCATCTTTCTCGTCACCACGTCATGGCGTTCTGACGGACATTTTTCTCTCTACTGCCTCAAGTTATCGTCCTCTCTGATGCACAGTGAGTTTCTTTCACAAACAATTGTCCCTCCAGGTTGTTTCGCTCTAGATCTCAACTGACAGTCGGAAAAGTCCTCACACCGCTGGAACACGCAACCACTGCATCTATCTGGCCAGCACGATATGCGTCTAGAGGCTCCCTCTAGCAAACAGCTACGAGGGTCTGGCACCAATGTGCTTTCTCCAACAACTTTTCTCGCGGCAAGGCAGCCTACTTGTCTGACTCGCATAAACCTCTCAAGTAAATTGAAAGGTCTGTCCACCACCAAGTACACGTCGAAAATCCTAATCAGATCTTCCTCTTCAGGCTCACAGCCCCTAACGAGCTTTCCGACCATCATGACACCTTTTTCACAAAGTATCATGCCACTGATGAACGACTTTTAGTCTCAGAAGCAATCATAAGCTGTCTTCATGGGCACCAATAGGAACCTTACACCTGCAGAGCTCTTCCAACTGTAGTCTGTAAAATGATCGTCATCAGATGTACTCGTCTTGCGGGTATTGCCTCGTGAAATGCCATAGACCACATAGATCCGAAATCAAACAAAAGTCCTGTCACAGGCTTTATCTGTACCTGAAGAACGCGGAATGTACTAGTTCCACAACATTTCGGGCAAACTGCCGAAAGTGGACTGCAAGGTCGACCACATGATGTATTTCCTAACGCATGAATCACATAGAAAAATGCACGGGTTTCGATTCAAGACTTACGTCTTATGATGCGTGCACCGCTTGCTCTCTGATCCCTGTTAAATGGAAATTGGTGTAAAGCTCATGGCCAAACCTTCGTATCGGATTCTGTGCAACTTACCCCCTGTACGTTTCCTTCCCAGATACCTCTACCACACATGACCTCATCAACGCGGTTATCCAGGCATCAAGACCACTACCATCACCCTCTGAGTATTGATCCATCAAGATACGTGGAGGCCCAGCAATAATATCCACCGGATAGGCCCAACTATTAAGGTTTGCCAAGACGGAACAGAATCGAAAGATCTACAATGTGATATGAGCGGTACCTTTACGTATGTGAGTTCTAAGTTGGACAGGACCTCACATAAAAGATAAAACATGCTCGACAGTGCTATGCAGACATTATAAAACCGTGTCAAGTTTTGAGGTCGCCTTGTCCCCAGATGTATAATTGCCTGACTTTCAGATTCAAAAAAATTGGCTTGTTACAACTCAAAGCAGCTTAACGAAATACTCGAGCCACTTGAAATAGTACAATTGGTTCTTAGAAGAACTTGAATGCCGAGCCGCTATATCTGTGTCGTTCTAAAGACCAGAGGTGCGGCAATGTGGGATAGCTGGTATGCTGTAATCTTCTAGCCCTTGAAAGCTAGTGGTATGTGTACAAGTTTAGAGCACATCTTTTCAAATAATAACAAAAGGACGGTGCGGCAATTCGTTTTGGCACATCCAAACGTTGAGAGAGCAAATATGAAGGCAAGCACATCCCATCAGCTAGGTCACGATACTGTATCGACAGACACTAATTTCTCACTGGGATTTGCCTTCATCGAAGAATCCGAAGCTGGGACCCCGACCGAAAATATCTGATCTTCACACGTTCACGGATATTGTATATTTCAACTTTTCCGACGCCAGATCCTGGGACATAAACAAAGAGAAGAGATCTTATAAGAGAATGCAAAGGTGACCGAGTCTGGAATCATTGAAGAAGAATCTTTACTTCATATCTGCAAACAATAAGCTTCCTCACTGTGACGAGCAAAAGATTTTGACTCAGAAAACAAGCTAGAAGAACAACATGAGCAAAAAGATCTCCAAATTTGCTCTTCGAGTTTCTGTGTCATGGGGATCGTCCGTACACAAGGGGCTCGTAGGTTTAAAAAAAGCCCTTGGCAGAATATATCAAGAAAGGTAGGCGTTGCTTCATGATGTCAAGCAAGGCTAGATTCTGTGATGTTATCTCTGGCACTGCTCAAGATATGACAAGAAGCCATTCAACTTTCCAAAATTCTTGGAAAAAATTTCAGTGTTACAATTCCACCCACATCCACCCAATCCATCGAGTAAGGTGAGCTACCAGATTCGAGGTGTATTCTAGCAACAAATTTATTAAGGGCACCTCACCTACTTAAAGCCACCTCAGAAATCGTCCTGATCCAAGTGTTTTACCTCCTCCATTTATCGAAGATCGAATTCAGATCAGAGATGTTGCTTGAGAAGGTCACGCAAATACTCCAACTGTTCGGCTTCTCCAAGTAACTCGTCCCACTGACAGTAGCAAATTTTCACAAACTTGAAATCAGTCAGAAGCCTTTCAACAAGTGCAATGACATGAAGGGCCGAACTTCTCATAAATTCAAAAAACGAAGTTGCCCACTGTTGTTGTCAACTTTAAACATCCAACGACGCTAACTATTGTTAGCATGGCTGAATATTATTCACGTGGTTAGCGTGTTCGAATGATGTATATGATGAGCAGCGATAAGAAAACTAGAAGACGGGTCCAGTCACATGAAATTACATCTGGTTCTCTCGTTCGTAAGGACATGTCTCAAAGCTTTGCAACAAGGCAAGATGAGGAGATGATTGCAGGAATATCATGACTTTAACAGTGCAAAACGTATCATGCAGTTCCTCCAGAGAAAAATGTGACCGAAGTAAAATTTTCTGATGCCACCCTACCTCTTGATACGGAATGGACAGAACGATCCACCCAGCAGCAGACAGTTGTCTCCGTTTCAAGACAGTATGACCGAGGGCTCTTCCTGTAATCCAACAGAACTGAGTCAGAGCAAGGCACTAAACCTTATCTGGCTAAGGATATCGTTATTACTCGTGTCATGTAATTGGAACATATTATGATACCTTAGTCTAAGAATAAAATGCTCCAACGGCCATCGTTAATACCTGTGTTACGAGCGAAGTGAGTGGGTCCGTCGATCTCTAGTGCAATTCTCTCTTCCACCAGGGCTGCATCCAAGGAATGACTTGCGGCGCTATATTCTCCAACCCATTGGCGTCCTGTGCTAGTCAGTAATATTTCTACATCTCTCTGAGTGGTAGATGTTGACTTCTTCCCAATTTTCAGTTTTTCCCACTCTGACTCCGCCATTGATCGCAGTGGCTCTCCAGGAAGAAGGTCCAACTCAGGATACTCCAACTCCAAACTTAAAGTGACCTGATGAAGTTGGGATAACTGCATAGTTTGACCAGAAAGAACTTGAAAATGCTTTGCGTTTCCTTGGCTCATTTTTACTATGAGGCTCCAAATAAGTGCGAAAGAGGGTCTACTTAGCTCATTCAAAACTGTGTAAGACCAGGATAAGCTAGACAGCTCGCTTAAAGTAAACTTGGCGAAGTGAGACTCGGCAGATGTCCAGTTGCTTGATAGCTCACCAGAGCCCGGAGTCGATCTCGAGATTCTTTCTTCATTGCTCTGTTCAGAGTTTTCACATTCTGAATCCAGCAAATCGAGCAGACGCTTTGCTGGCTCATTCAAAGTCGCAAAGGCCCACAAGAACTGCGCAAGCTCTTGAGGCTGGAAAGTGTGATAAAGTAAGCATGCCCTTTGGTCTAGAGCATCAAACAAATAAGGGAGAGAGTGCTGCATCGAAGCGAAGGCGCCAGCGATGTTAGCTATATGCTGGGATTGTAGATCTGAAATTTTCGACAGAGCCGCCTCTGCTAAGAGGTCCATTTCCGCCCAGTACAGAGAGCTTCCGCCTACTTTTGAAAGAGCCCAAGCTATATTGGAGATACTTTGAGCTGAGCATTGTGAGAGGGATTCTGTGGCTGCACTAACAAGTAAAGCCATTGTCCTCTTGCGGGCAAAAGAGAGTCTATCACTTTTGTGCGTGGCTTCTCTCTCCATGTGCTTCGCAATTCGATGAAGAGCAGTGGACACGTTAGTAGGACTCAAAAGATCATTGTCTTGTACCCCAGCTCTGCTCTCTAGAACGCTGCCAACTAGAGAAAGCACTTCCTCGGCATTGCTTGCTTCAACCAGACTTCTGTTCAAGTCAAAATCATCTTGACGTCTCTGCTTGCTTGTCTTTCCTGGAGATCCTGCGATATTTACAGATGAACCATCAAATGCATCAGTGAGCGTCACAATTTGCAAGTAATTATTGCATGCTGCAATCATTGAACCCAAATTGCTCTTTGAGTTTTCAACGGGTTGTAACAAAGCAGACTGTAAAATGTATAGCTTGTCCATTTCTTTCAAAGCACACCGTATTAGTGAAAATGAAAGCGACACTTGCGAGTACCCGCAACACAACATAGAGACTTTCAGTCGCAACACAAGATAAGAACCTCTGTACACTGTAAAATGCTCATATGGACAAATGCAGTATGTATGTTTATTAAAGTTTGCACATTGTCAGCAGATTTACAGTCTCACTCCTAGAGGTGAGAGTGTGATGACAGAGCATCAACAGACTCTAATTCAAATTGAAACATTGTCTGCACAGTTTAAAAAAGCTAGTACTAAAGAGATGAAAGGCGTGAAAAGAGCGAATAAACACAACATACGCAAGTAAGTCGAATTGGGACAGCACCTCGAGACAAAGCGAAAGTCCACAACTCAGAGAATGCAGAGTCAGGACTACAATTAGGACGCAAAAACTGCAGGTTTAGGACAATGATATAAACGATAGAGCAAACCACTCGGTAGCCTTTGAAACGAGACAAATTCAACTTGGATAAAGACGAACATTCACATCCCCGGTCACCATGAATCATCAAGCACGAGCTGCCATAACAGTTTGGAATGTAAGAATATCTCTAGCCAAAATCCTAGAGACAGAGAACAAGGCAGAATGATAATCAGCTGTCATAATATAGCAAAAACTGACCTCCGTTTGTACCGGAAATTAAATACCGCACCAAAGGACACAAAGCTCTTTCTGTACCTTCATGCTTCGATCTTAATATAAGTAAGATATGAATGTAGATTGAGCAATAACGATACCTCCGGGTTTGGTGACTGGAGTCCAACTTCTACGTCCTATATTCTAAAAACAAATGACAGCTACATTCATCATATATTTTAATTACACAAAACTTCACAAACAGCAAACTGGAAACAGAGATTGCGAGAACTGTGATTGACAGGATACCTTTTGGGAATCCAGACATTGGTCCCGGCCTCACGAGTCCAGAGTTTTCTTCAATCAGTAATTCCACCTCCTTCGGCCGCACGTCCTCCTGAATTCTTATCTCTCCCGCTTGACCCAAACTCTTCCAGTAATTTCCAAGCCCAGCTAATTCTTTGAGGCCTTCTCCAGAGCCAAAAGCAGCCAGGAAAGGGCTGTCCAAGGGGGGGTCCACATACGCAGGAGGAGGTGCCACAACCTTCGGGTCAAATTCAGCTCGAACCGACTTCTCGACCTTGACATCTACACCCTGAACCTTCTTCTTGCTTCGTTTCTTCTTCTTCTTCTTCGGTCGCTCGTCCACCAAAGCGGCCACCGGCAGCCCTCTCGCCTGAATGGACAGAATTGCTCGCTGCCGGGCCTTCTCGGCCCAGTCGTCCACTTTCTCCTCCCTCTCGCCGGCGGAACGCGACTCTCCATTGCCACTGACACCGGCCTTTCTGGCTCTCCCCACCTCGCCCTCGGGCCTGTCAAAATCTTCAAATATGTCCGACTCCCAATCTTCATCGAACTCCTCGTCCTCGTCATCGCTGTCTCCGTCCAGCTCGAAAACGCCTCTCCGGCTCGGCCTTCTGGCCCCTACTACTGCTGCTGATGATGATGCTGCTGATTCTGCTGCAGAGGCTCTGCCGAACCAGCCATTGCACAGGAATGTCGATGAGAACCCTCCCTTGATTCTGACTCTCGGCCTGGAGCTGACAATTGCCGAGCATCGAACGCGCGGCGCACGATGCGGACCGACATTTCTCTCGCGAGGACGGGCTGCAGCGTTGCAGCACGAGAGGGCGCTCGGGCCCCCGCAGATTGACATGGAGAATCTGCAGCGGTGACGCCCAATCCACAAATTCTCGCACGCGCGCACGATTCCGCAATTCACAACGAGCAGTGCACTCGCTTCTCCCATGACCACGATCCCGCGACGTCCCATACGAATCCGTCGTGACTCGAGATGTCGGCGCGACAAATAGGCTCAAGGGTCAGGCACACCTGGACCAACAAACGCCGTGACGTTTAAAAGCCATGGCATGACATGCCATGAGATGCCGTTCTCTTAAGAAAAAACTTTGGGAAGTACCACCAAGTCCTGCAAATAATAATCTGGACACAAGACTAGGCCAAATTATTATCAATGAAAAATATACTTCCGTAACATAATATTTCCACGTGAGAAACTTTAGTACAATATCTCACAAAAAACCAGGTGTCGGATAGAAATTGCTTTGCTCTAAAAATGAGTATTTTGCTCTATCAAAGAATGTGTGAACATTCTTTGAGTATGAGATGTCTCCTTTTTTCTTCCTCCTCATTCACCTACAATTGAATATTTACAACCGAATGAACTCCAGCATGAAAAGATCAGAACATTCAAAAATCTCACCGTAAACTCTATCATAATCTTCACAAGCGATTCTTTCCTAAATTTGATTTGATCTCAATAAAAAATCCCAGTGGTTCCATTTCATAATCATCTAATACAAATTCCAACTAGGATGGGAACATAAGGGTATATTCAAAATCATCTTTGCTACCAATCAACTATTTGCTCTCACAAATCAGAAGAACAAGAGATTCATCTCAAAAAGTCATCATTGCAAAAACGATACTGAAGGTGATTGTTTCGTGATAGTAACTATAATTTTGCAATTCTGAATATGTGCTCAAATTTAAGTTATCAATTTGAAAAAAAAATTATCCAATTTTTTCAAATTTATCAAATTTAAATCCAAACACAAGCCTAGTTGGTTATATCTATATTATCAAATATCTTAAATCTCTCATCAAATTTCTCAAAATATTCAAATCAGACATTGATACTTACATTTAAATTTCAAATTTGAATTATCGCAATCATACCACTGCAAATCTATTTATATATTGCAAGTTTTAGATATTTTTTTTTTAAGCATTGTTATCTTGTCATTTCATCTTAAATCTATTTTTTATTTCAAATTCAAATTCAAATTTTTTTTCTATCAAGATCTTTGACATCATTTAAAATCTTAAATCTCTAAACAAGTTTTTATCTTTTATCACAACTCAACGTTTTAAAAAATTCAAAAAAATTCACAATATTAATCATGAATCAAAGATCAAATATTTATGTGGCAAATATAAATTGAAAATCAAATATGAAAAGGTTATATTTATAATCATAAGTGTCAAATAATTTAGTTAATAACTTATCATATCCTTAATGTGACGGTCAACACTTTAAGAGAAAAACTTTATTAATTCTTTTACTCTAATAATATGTAAATGTATCTACATTAATATATATATATATATATATATATATATATATATATAACTAAATTAATCAATTCTTAAGCAATTTATTTAAGAATTTTGATTAATTTTTATAATTTTTAATTATAAGTATTATTGTTTGGAGTTTTGATTATACATCAACGTATTCAAGGTTAAATTATTATTGATTATAGATGTTTTATCAACTCTTATTGAATTCATTGTACGATTAATACAAAATATCGTCTTGTTTTCAAAAAAATGACATTATATTTCTATAAAAAATTTAGTTTTCATTATATGAAAACATTCAAGTTTACTAAATATTTTATTTTAATTGAATCACATAACACATTAAAATTTTTCATCATATCTTATAATCATCATTATTTATTAGTAATGCTATTATTTCAAATAAAGATAAAACTGACTTATAATATAAAATCTATAGTTCTCATGTCAACCCACGATGATTTATAGCTAAATAATAAATATGTTAATTGATTTCAACACATCAAAAATCTACATGTTTGTTAGAAATCAAAATTGAATATATCAGCTGAGAAAAAGACATGAATAATTGACAGCTCCAAATACGACTCGGGGGCTCGACTCCGACTAAAGTCCAAAGAGTAGTTCGAATCCAACTCGAGCTTCTCTCTCTTGCCTCCTCTTTTGACGAACAACGAACGCTAGATAACCCGAAGTCCAATCCACCCCAGATCCTGTCCTATCCTAGCCCCCGCTTTTCCAGCTTACAATAAATCCGAGTTCATTCCTCAGTCTATACACTACTTCAAACATTGCCAGTTCGCCTCCACGTCCTAAACCCCTCTCCAAGACTCTTCATGTCGCAAAAAAAAACTATGTAGTTTAATGTAAGGATTGGAAATCCTGACTCGATGTCCATTTTGTCATCCCGAGTCTTCATCTTTCCTCTTCTCTTTTTGTTTGAAGGCCCCTTAATCAAACAGACCTTTTTCCAAGACTCGATCAGAGAGATGTACACTTGAACAGTTTTGAGTTTTATCATGGAGCTTTGTAGCTTCTGGTAGATCCACTTGATGAATTTGTAGAACATCCACTGAATACATAAATTGCACTGTTGGAGTTACGGAGTATAGAAGTCTGCCCGGAAGAGTCTCCGCCTATATCTTATGCCATGTGTTTGAAAACTAGATCCAGAGCCCAAGATGGACATCGTATGGAGAAAGCCCCAACAATAAGAGCTAGGGCAGTTAAGAGTGTATGCGCTTTCTCATTTGAAGAAAATGAGGAAGTAAAGAAAGTGAATTATATTTCTTGCACACTGCCATGGCCCTAACGTTCTCCTCCGCCTCTTTCATACACTTCTATTTGTACTTCCACATCCTCGGGCAGTGCATCTAGAGCATACCTCCACCTTGCTAATTACTTCCTTCCTTTGCCGGTTTTCAATTTACCGACAATTTAGCTCTCAAAGCAATTGTAACTGAAAACACAAGAATCTACAAACACGAACTAAGAACGTGAAACAAACACGCATACACATCGCCACCAAACTTTTTTTTGTGATTGGTCATTCTCAAATTACTTTCACGGTAACAACAAGATAGTTCAAGGAGATATGTGACACCCCGTTAGCACGAGAGCAAGTTGCACGCTAAAGGTTGCCCAAAAGTTTGGTAGTTTATAGTCGAAATAGGGATAAATACCTTGCGCACCTTGGAAAGCACTTGGATAAACGACATGATAGACAAGGCGGAGAGCGAACACCGAGAAATGCTCGGTGTTTACGCGCGTGAGCCAAATGTGAAAGAGTCTCTCAACAAGCACAACGAGAAGATTTTTTTCAACGAAGCATGGGATTGTTTGTGTGTACTCTTCATGCACTTGCTTCATTTCTGTGTTGGTGGGCCGCGACAACGTTTCCAAATATAAGGTCAATTGAAAACAACTTCTCCGTCATCAAATGGGAGAAAGAGGACTCTTGTAGCACCTGACTAGACTTTTCTTGGCAGGTATTATGCATGCAAATTAATTTAATACGCTAAAAACTATTATCTAACCCCTCACGAAAAGTAGTGAAGTTACAAGGTCAATGCCAAAATTAAGGAGAAAAATTTGCCAAAATTAACTTCATGCTTTCAAACCTGACATTTGCCAGATTTTACACGGTATGGTGTATACACTAGAGTGTTCCACCATAATCTTTGAACTATCCTAAGTGCATATTGAAAGCTATTAAGTGAACCCAACCATAACCAAACGAGATTAAACCTTGGCTAACCTCCAAGTGGATGATTCGCCATCAACATTAAAGTGAAGCCTCCCTAACACATTATAACAAAGTTTCGGTGAAGAGTCGAAAACCAAAGTTCCATAACATTTAAGCACTGCCAATTCAATATACTCTAAGAATCGTTGCTCTTGCATAAACAATTATGTGTACGAAAATATAAAAATCTTCTAAGAAGTTCCAAATCCATTGGCTTCATTTGAACCTGCTGCGAATGGGATAATGCTTTGTTGCTGAGTTATTATGGATGGGACTGAGTGCGATGACATTAGTCTAAAATACCTGGTGCACTAGAAAATCATGGGCTACCATTTAAATCAGTAGGTTATTACTAGATGTATGGATCCATTACAAGTATTCAGATATAGTTATATACCAGATCAACATGTTATCGGGGTTACCTTCAGGTTTTTTCATATTTCACAGCGTCTTCCCATAGTTTTTTATTTTCACATGTCACTTCTTCCACTGCAATTATTAGAAGAAGGAAAATCGAGTCTTCCGGGCTGTGCTGGCGGCGCCTGCAGGAATTAAGCATTTGGTGTTCAGACCCGATCTTGGTTGAAAATGCTTCTCCCGACCATTGAGTATATATGTTTACTTCTCCTTCTGGAAGTGTGCAGTGATTATTTCGGTGAGTGCAAGTCACATTATATTCCATCGAGCAAAATAACGTCACGTGATGCGGCGTGGATGCTACATCGTTTTCGAATCATCATCTAGATAAATATTTCTCATGGTGATAGTACGGGTCTCCCTACCCGTTTTGTTATCTACTAGGCCGGCCCCCTTTCCTCTACATGGATAAAATAACTCAAAGGTACATCGAAAAATTAACCTTGGAAAAGTAATAACCAGATACCTGAATTTTCTCCAACTCTACACGTGTCAACTGCCACGGTTAGCCAAGTGTGTCCACAAAGGACAGAGCCACAGAATTAAGTTTGGATGGGAGAAAAGCCATCAAAAGTGAAAGATCAAAGTGGCTCGCAAACTCATGGAGAATGATGTGAATGAGAAAGAAGCTTTCCAAAGTGGGATGTCGAAGCAGCCAACGAGTTCATGTAAAAGAAGTATGAGGAGTCAAACGCTTGGAATGAGGTTCGGATGGCAAAAAGGCCGTAACGAGTCTGGGTAGAAGAAGGTCATGTTCCGACTGCCTCTTCGATTCGGAGTTGTAGGGCCTGTGCTTGCTATTGTTGTCGATGGTTTCCATAATTTCTTTGTTTTGCCCAAGAATGCGCTTCTGAGCTGAAGGCCCTGCAACTTCTCAGTCACTTCAGAGTGCAGTTGCGTTGTTTTGACACCTACATCAGAGAACCGAATGCTTCTTTGAATTACTAACTCGGTCAAGCACGACTCCGCAGCTGGAGTAATCTATGATTCCGCATTCTGTGTAAATATCTTCGTTGAAATTGAAATGCAAGTATTATTTGAATTTCACACTGATCACTTTTATTTATCATAGCGTCCCTCATGAGTTTGGAGCGATAACAAGATATATGAAGAAAAAATTAATTAATGTACAAATTTGAAGTTTGTGACTCTGATACATTAGATTGTGTTAATCAAATTGTAGCTAAATCGCATATTCTTCAAAAACCCCGGCAATAAACACAGTAATCAACAACGGCGAACAAACTCAAGTTATTAGTCTGCGGTATATATAAGTTTCGCTTTGTCTAGCTAGCTGTCTGGGGTAGTAATGAAAAATAGAGACGTAATCTCGAATGAGTTCTTTAGTAGCTGAACATTACAAAAGAAACACCAAAACGTAAGGTGGGAGGGTAAAAGCATCCGATTCTATAAAAAGAATATGACGTATTATCGCGTCATTCCTAAATATTTCACTCTCTATTTCGAAATCTCGCTATACAAAGGTGACGAGAGAGCTTCTCAGCTCCACATTTAAACAGAGTCTTTGTATTTTGGAGAAATGGATCAAGGGCATGATTCATGCCATTTGCAACACCTGCCAATCGTGAGTCAACACATGAACAATCGCAAAGGCTTTCGATTGCCTGTCTCCGAAGCCTTTTCAGCATGATGGACTCGGTCATGAAAAGTCGAAGATCTGCTGAATGGATAGCGTAGGAATCTTTCCGGTGACCGCTAGCGTGTGATATGTTCTAACCAAGATTCCGATTCTACCGCAAACATGCCAAAATCTGAACGCTGCACACAAGCCGAAGGAAGTCAAAGGGATGACAAACAAAGTGGAAGATTCTCGTTTTGTATGGACCAGCGACGCTTCAGAAACGACATAACCACTTACCCTGTTCAACGCTCGGAGACCTCATAAAACTCATCTGATGCACAGCAGTCTGAACAATATCGTTCATTTTCCCTCTAGTAATCTATTCCAGGCTTCTCGGATCCTTAAATGCCGTCAGTATAGGAAACGTGTCGACCCATATCAGCATTATTAAGAAGAATTTAGTGAAAAAAGCTTTTGAGAAAATGAGGAAATTCAGATGGTCAAAGATATAGTCATCTCCTTGGATGATCAAGGACTACAAGGCACTGTCGTGTCAAATGGGAAATATGTATTTTATAGATGAGGTTTGAAAGCAAGACGTGCAGGAGCACAACCGAAGGAGCTCGTTCCGTTCAGGTCAAGTTTGAAGTCATGAACGGCGTGAGCTGTTTCGAGATCTCGCTGTCTGAAAGCTCTGTCAAATCTAGCTTGCACTGGAGCACTCTGAATTCTCCGTCTTCAAAGTAGTGATCTCCTCGTGCCCTGCACAGATTGCAGTGTGTGAAGAGATGAACATATGGTCGCAAGCAGCGGATGGTTGGAGAAGCAACTCATGTTGCGAATGCTGGGTATCCAGCTTCTCTCGGCCCAGTCACGACGTAAGGAACACGAACGAACCTGAGGAATAGATGCTGCGAGGATGCTCCGGGTGAGTTGAAAAAGTCCAGTTTGCTCACAGCAGAAAGACTTAAGTATCGTGATGATGTGCTGGAGGATAATCTGGGCGCAACAGTTTGCGCGGGCGTGTCCAAGTTCTGCTGCCATTCTGGCCGGAGGAAGAGACGCGTCTGCGAGACAAATGCGCTGATGTCTGCCATAACCACGAAACTGTACATCCAAGCTCGTAGACTACAATGATTGCTGCAGGAGACAGCTGCTCCGAGATCGAAAAGCGATAGATTCAAAGACATTTGGCTTCCGTCGATTGAGATTTCCGGGAGAGAGTGACGCGGAGACAAGATGACCAGCGTTTACTCGGGTCGCGATGCTCCTAATCCGACTGGCAGTAAAGTGCTGACAGTATTCACAATCCTGACTTTGCTTTGCGCAGTATCTGTGTTGGTCACTTGGAGTGTGAGCATCCCTCCCGTCCTTATCCAGGGATTCTCCTTTGGATCCAATTCAGACGAATCCGCTCGTGGTAAGAATTCTCTGCTCTGCTCTATACTCATTCTACCGTGGTGTACTCAGTCCTGCAATTTCCCTCTGCTCTGTCGACGGTACATGTCCGTAATTGTGTAGATTTTTCTCCATAGTTTGTCAAGATTGGGCTCGATGATGATGGATCCTCTGAGTTCTGCACACACAGATGGATCGGGTAGCAATGAGACAGTAATGATCAGAAGAGGGACTTGTCGTGTAAGATCGGATCGAGGTGGCAGGCTGTTGTTATAGCGTGGCTAGAAGAAATTCCATGCTTTCGTTTAGACTGCTAGATTGCCCTGTTCACTCATGGAAAGGATTGCGTGAACAGGGAATTCTAGCAGTCTAAAGGAAGCGGATCCGTTCAATGACTGGACTCAGCGATCGAAGTTCTGGTGGAGAAACCATTCCCTGGATCCGAACTGGAGCGGACGACAGCGGTTGCACGACGAGCTGAAAGATGGCGTTCTCTGGTTCGACCAGGATCTGGAGGACTACTTCATCTCCAAGCTCGAGGCGAATCAAATGCCTTCCAACTGCAGCGCAAACTTTTGGATCGCTCACCGCACGCCGGATTCAGGTCTGCTCTCATGCGTGCATACGTTCATCCCCGTGCTCTTGATGGGGATGGTGAAAGGGGAGGGCTACACCGTCGTCCCGATTGCTCAGACCACCATTCAATCTAATCTCTCCACGTTCATCGGCTGTGGTGATCAGAACGACAAGCACGTCGGATGCTTCTTCAACGTCACGAGCTGCAGTCGCAACGATGATCCGATCAGGAACGAACAGATTGTTCATAAGAGTTTGGGATTCAGAGGAGCGAGTTGGGACTCTCTGCTCAAGACTCAAGTCACCGGGCAAGGAGGCATGACCATCCTCCGGGACTTTCTGTACAGGAACGAGAAAGCCAAGGATCCGTGGAGAGCACCGAAAACGAGGCTGTGGAAAGAACTGCTGGAGCACGGGTCGGCAGGAGTGCACAACAGAACGTCGAAGGTCGCCAAGAGTGCTCTGCGCGACGGCCAAGTTGATTTCGCACTGATGGCGATGGTGAGCGCGTGGATGATGAGCAGAACCTCGACAAGCGTCAAGAACATCGCCCACCATATCATGGCCAAGTATGCCGATTCCAATGGCCGGCCTCTGTGGAGACCGCCTGTCATCGCCATGCACATCCGACAGACCGACAAGCGGATGGAGGATCCGTATTATCGAGCCCATGGCAAGTACAGGGGAGTGAGGGATTACGTCGATCTTATGAAGACGATGGAGACAAAGCATGCCTTCCAATGGGCGTCGGTGTTCATCATCTCCGACTCGGGAACTGCCATCGATTCGTTTGCCAGGGTCCTCAATGGAGTGGGCCTGGGCAGAGCTCCTGATTCCATGAACGGCAGAGACGGGAAGCGATTCATCATGTATGACTGGAGCTGGGACGACAAACTCATCGAGCGAACGGGAGGGCATTTGGCGATCCCTCCGCCCATGAAGTTCGCAGCGCAGGAGCATTTTCTGGCCACTCTGTACATTATACACAAGATCGCAGACTACGCGTACGTTTCATACAGCTCCAATGTAGGAAGGTTCGTCGGTGAGCTCGTCGGGGCAAGACATAAGTTGGCCATGGAACTTCCACTGGGCCCAAATGCTTATTCTTGGGATTCTGCAATCGGATTCTAAGCTGTTGTTCCACCCCACCTTCATAATGGGAAAAGACTCGAGGCAAGAATATTGTGTTGGCCTCTGGACTTTGGACTCGGTCACTCGTCTCGTTTTCTCTCTTTCTTGTATCTCGACCACGCCCTCGCAGACTGCAGCATCGACTGAAATTGTGAATCTGCTCGTCGAGTGTCGAATGCGTCGCAATTAGTTGTTACCCCAGACCACCACGGAACATCTCACGAGCCTCGAAACGAAAATCACTCGACGGGCTCAGCGGAATGGAACTGCACATGGTTCCGGTGTGGACCTCGAGAGGACGAGTGCCACGGTAGAATTGTTCATAGCGTTGATCCTCGGTCTCCAGATCGAAATCTCTCGATCAACTCTTGAATCACTCACGCGATACCATCGAGTAAATTGTCTTCGTCATTCATGACTTTGCATCGAGAGTGTTCAGGACTGTCAGTCAGTCAGTGGCTCGTCACTGGCCGGAGTAGTCAACGATGAGGAGAGACATAATTCCCAAACACTTTATTATTTGATCATCCTCGTCTATCCTGAACCACAGCCCTTCATTCTTCATCGAAATAGAAACTAGGCTTAATGATTTTTCTTGGGACGAAGATTATGCAAGCCTCGATTTTGTATTCCGTCATCTTCGTACTCGAGTGATAGAAAGAGCAGGGAGTGTATTTTCATTACCTTACAAAGAGGACAGATTAATACTTACAAGACAGTAATCATTGATAAGTAGATCCTTTAATATTGATAATTAGATTTTGTAGTTGTTTTAAGATCTGTTTTCATTATGGTACTTTAGAGCCTAATCCTCCATTTTTCATTCATTTTTTCCTTGCATCACTTGATGGGATTTTACTATCATTTAAACTATTCACTTGGTCATTTATTTTTATTTTTTTAATCTCGAAGCGTATTTTATACCACTATATTTTATACGTAGCCTAGTGTTAGGGATCTTCACATAGAATCCTTGTTGTTATAATCACTCGTAGTTGCAATCCAACATATAGCAATCACATCAAGTGATAAATTCTGGAATGCTATTATCAATCAAATTGCAAATAAAATTTCAATCAAAAAAAAAACTATTTGTAATTAATTAATTAATAATCAAATTAAAACTAAATAGTAAATAGTAAATAGTAGTAAATATTAGTAACTAAATTTTAATTTAATTTAATTATCAATCACATCAAGTGATAAATTAAATATTATTTATAAGAAATTATTTTATCAAAACGAAATATTTCTCAATCTGATATTTAATGTTAATTTGTTCTTTCATGTTATGCATTATTCAACTATATAGATTACTTTATCACATTGAAGATTTTGTCTACAAAATATCAATACAATGTTAGTCAAAGTTAAAGATGATCAAATAATATTATGTTTTGGTTTAAATTTCATGTATTTGAACTTTGTAATTCACTATCAAATGCTATATTACAATAATTTCAAAAATTGAGTTTAATCTCAATAATAATAATAAGTATTATTACTAATACTGAAAAGTTATAGATAGTAATAATAATAATGATTAATAATTACTTTTCGGTATAATGCATCCCTAACAAAATGATACCGGATGTACTACATTCTCTTGTACATCAATTGATTTGTAGCGAGATGTATTGCAATCTATTTATCATGATGAATATTGATAATTTCATCTTTCAATCTTATCTTAGTGATAAGTAGATTCAATCAAATAACTACAATGTAACATGTTTCTACATAAAAATCTTCATTGTGAACTGAGTTACTTATTTGCAACTGTAAAGAATGCATCAATCATCAAATAAAAAAACGTATACATCTAGAATTTTTCTTGTCTAGATATAGTCAACATCAACGTAACATAACAAAATTTGACATTGTCTAATACATCATCACATAGATATTATATTTTTTGGTGTTCTTTGATAAAACAATCTTTAATACATACTTTATAAAGGTTTTATTGATCTGATTTGATGATATTCTAGTGGATAATTCTAATTGATGTGTATCGTGTAGTTTAATTATTTTAGACTCACCAGAGAACTTGCTCCTCAATTTCTTGGGTTTAGAAACTTGCTTCATCATTATTGGAGTTTTTTCTTGTGTCACATTATAAAATCCATAATGATCAATTTTTTCTTAGAATACCTCAATGAGTGAAATTTTGTTTATACCCATCTTCTTCTTGTTTAATGATTTGTATTCATCAATAGAAAAATCCAGATTGACTATTACTTCATAGTGATTATCATAGCATATTCATACTCTTCACTCTTAGCATATTAAAAAAAATCGTTTGTTTTGGATGTACTATAGCTTGATGTCACTTTTTTTAAATATGCAAGAATAAAATGTACAATCAATCAAATTGATCAATTACAATGCCATGTTGATAGTTTTAACCTTCAATTCATATGATATATGAAGATTGGTTCAACATAATGTTCATTTCTCCAACAATATTAGATAGAATATCTTAAAATCATTATTTTCGTGAGATATATTAACCATGATAATTTGATAAGAAATTCAATACTTTTTGTATTAACTTCAAAAATTTTCAAAAATAAACATCTAGTCATTATTCATATTTATATTGTGATCTCTATATTTGACTTTCATCCAAATTCATCTTAGATTTATTTTGAAAGTTCATCATGATTCTAGAAGTTTGAATTTCATCTACATGTATGTGTTTAAACATATTGTCACATGTAACACTAGGGTTTAGAGAGAAACTCACTTGAAAATGAAAACATAAACTCTGAAGATGAGAGATACCAACAATGATTCTACTTTCCCTTATATAGCTATTCCCAACAAACACAAGAAGATAAAATCTTATACCCACCATCCATCTCACTCCTAGTGGAGGGATGACATGGCAGATAACCCTAACAAGCACACGGATTATTGACGTGACGCTTCCAATTAACACACTAACTAATACACTCAATCCTTGTCTAACAAGCAGACGGATTGCTGACATGGCCCTGGCAACTGTGAGAAGCTAAGACTGCTCCTCACAGAAAATTAACTAGATTCTGCAATGCTTTTTAGTTGACAGTACCTCTTTACTAGGAAGTTGACGGAAAAAGAAGAGTGTAAGTAAACTAGAAAACTATGTCAGAAGTAGGTTTGATAAAATTGTAATAACAGTATTGGAAAGTTAGCTGGACACGGACCTGGTCTTCTGTTTTTTTTGAACCAAAAGAATGGATCAGGTAGATTAGATCCAAACATTCTAAGTTTAGATCTAGGTATCCTAGAAGGCTTGGATGAGGGTTTGTACGACAGGCTGCTGGCAGTTGAAAGCGGTGAACACATAGTCATCACCTGCTAAGTTCTCGGCAAGTGATATCTCAGGTTCTTTTTTGGTGGCGGCTAGGGTTTCGAAGACAATCAAGCCGTCGCAGTTAGGTTTAGAGTTGTAGTATTTAAACCCTCTTGGGGATTTTGTTTGGGACTCTTCTTTCACCTCCTATGCAACCTGGTTCTGTTGAAGCAGTTCTTTTGTTTTCTGCATACAACGTCAGGCTCAAGGTCTTGCCGGTTCTGTGAGTGCTGCAAGGCCGCATCCGTAAGTTGGTGGAAGGAAGTCCCGTATTCAGTTCTAGAGAAGGAGCGGCGATGAATATGTTCTAGTGTGTAGTGGGAGAGTCTCCTCATTGTCGTGTTTACCTATATAACGTCTGTGTGGGATAGCTGCTGCTAGGACTGGGTAGTATCCAGTGGGGTGCTCCGGGTAGGGGAATTCCAGATGTACGTCAGTTCGACCTTCTGATGAGGTCCCACAGTACTTGGACGGGGTAGTTCAGGAGATGGCACGGGGTTCTCACTTATCCTATACTGTTCAATCTCCCCTCTGAATCTAGATCTGGATGTCGTTGTAGTGCTTAGTTGGAGTTCGTGGGGATCTTCTGCGTGACCTGCTGATTCGGAGCTAACAGTCCGGAACAGTTGTGAGAAGGTAATCACACCTCTGGTTTTAGTTTTTTTTTAGTTTTTATTTTCATAGTGCCTCTTCCGGCACTTTAATTGCTGGGAGGGTAGGTGCCATCCTTCCACAAGACAAACGGCAGCCTCTGATATAGAGGTAAAACTTCTATTTTATCACTCGTTACATTTGTTGACCTTGGTATCCGAAAAGCTAATAGCATCTGAACTGCACGTATAGCTTTGGTTTTTGGAATATCATTCGTGAGGTTTCAACCTCAGGTCATTTTTGTTGTACTTCCGGTTTGTTGTCCATAAATACCACATCTGGAAACTACGTCTACTCCATCTACTTCACAGGATCCCCGGAACGAACACTTGAGTCTTTGTTAGTAAGTTATTTTTTCAAAAAATTTGCTAGTTGAATGCTTCCAATGCTATCGTGTTCGGACAGCAACTAACACATTTAGTCTCTACCTACCAAGCACACGGATCGCTGACGTGATAGATAAGACTAGTGCGAGCTAAAGTAACTATATAAACTTTTGAGTAATATCTACTTTAGTTCTAATCAATCAAAGATGTTTACATTACACGATCTCCCTATTCATCATTCAACTCAAACTCTCATCAACAATCCAAGATAATTTGCAAAGTCAAATAATTCATTAATGAAACAAATACTCATTTTTTTCCAAATTAATTTTAGAGGATTTTTCTACCTCTTTATGTATATTATTCAAGAAATTACTATTATGTTGATATTATTATTATATTATTATCTAAATCATTTCCACTAAAATTGATCTTGTTGATATGATTAATTTTTATGAAAAATATCATGTGGTAACATGTCATTTGTCTATTCAAATCTTCTAAAAGCTTATTTGTACTTTAATTGAGATGACCACATGCTAACATAAAACCTAAATAATTAGAGTACTTAAACCTTTTAGATGTTATATTTGCCTCTAAGTCAAATTTTAAACTTGATCTTACAAATGAAAAATTCAATGTCTAGTCAAATCACTCAAAACTAATATGTATTTTAAAAAATTTCTCATTGGAATCTAAAATTTGATAGAAGAAAATAATAATAATATTCATGTAAAATTTTTATAATTATTTCTATTATCTTGCCAAATATGAATGAATTAAGATTCAGAAATAACTAACTAGATTTAGTTATAATTATGCTAATCAAGATAAAATTTTCTGATTAAATTTAAAATTAATTTTTTTATGCAAGTATGGATATTACATTTATTTTTAAATCAATATTTATTTTGTCCTTTGGAAAAAAAGAATATGAGGATTACTTTTAAATATAACAATATCAAAGTATTTGAAAGAAAATGTTGTCTTTATTCAATTGTATAAAAAACAAGCAAATAACTCAATCTATCATCCATAAAGGTGAATATTTGTTTTTCAAATCATTCAATATTTTCACTTGTGAATTCAAATTTGTGCTTACATGTGTTTTTAATTTGATAAAAGATTAAAACTTAGATTAAACTTAATATGATTAGACCCTAAAGATTAGACTAAACTTAATACCCAAGAGGATAAAAAGAATAATTTGTTTAGTACAAATTAATTTACAGGCTTGATGATGAGTTACTTATTGCTAGAACATTAGAAGAATTGAGTTAGAAATTAATTGTGGATTGTTAAGTGCTTGTAGTGTAGAAGTATTGAGTTTAGTTTTATTTGTAGTTAGTTATGTACTTAAGGTAATGGTAGCAAAGATTGAGATTAGAGAAAAATAGAAAGAGAGAGGCGAGACAGTGAGATTAAACGAGACGAAAAAGGCCAAATTGCTTGTTCATCCAGCAGGTGCAAAGTATGAGGTAGTTTGATCCGGTGAAATTTTTTTGATTCCAAGAGAGGTAATCAGGGGAGAGGTTGTGCATCATCCATAGTACGGAAAGAAAGAGGTTTTTGAGAGTGCAAGATTTTTTCATCATCCGTCGAATGAGAGAATTTGCCAATGCACTACACATCAAATGTAAGGTTAAGGATATGGAGACGAAAGAGTTCTAATTGAATCTTTTTTTGGTAAGAAAGAATTGGGTTGACAATCTCCACGACCTTGATTAGACCAAGAATTTGAGCATGTTTAAGGTAAAGCAAAAAATATCTACAAGAGAGATCCACAAGGAAAGTCAAGAATTAGTCGAGTGAGGAGAAGTTTCAGGAAGGTGGTCAATCAGATGTATCTAGGAATGTGGGATGAGTATTAAGAGTTGTTTTTCTATTTTGAAATCTATAAAAAAATGAAAAAACAATTGATTTCAAGCACAAATAAACACTTCAGTTACTCAGAGTAATCCTAAAAACGTTCATGCAACAATAGCAGCAGGTTCAGATATTACACAACCTATGAGCGTTTTAGAAATAACTAACAAGCTCATTTCTCTAAAATCTCTCACTGTATTTAGCATCAAGAAGAATTGTGTTGAGGTAGATAATTATGAATCCTTGATTGTGGAGATTAATAGTAAAGATCAAGAAACATTTCAACTTGAACAATCCTTCATCAATAGCATCACTTGTCAGAGAAGCGTCAACACATTTAGTCTCACCTTGCTTTTGTTTGCTTTTGATTTGGACATGGAGTAATAGAGAGAAGAAAATGATTCTATTTTTTTAACGTCATTCATGTGGTACCCCACTTTTGGTATTTTTGAGGAATTTAAAACATTTTTGGAAAACTGTACCGCGGCAGCAGTGTAAATAGCCATAGGTGCATCAAAATAGAGTGAAACTGGAGGATCTCGGAGAATCCAGGAGTTGGACGCAACGTCTAGGACAGGCACCGCCCTAGATACGGGCTCTGAAGGAGTAACCCCTTCGGCGCAAGGCGAGAAATCCGCCTTCGGCGCTAGAGGAATCCTTCAGAACATGGTCGATTCCCAAACACCTCGGCTTGGTTAGGGTCTCGTTGGAAAGAGCTCGACGCGCTTATTCTAACGAGCCCAAGAACGCCATGAACGGATGAGGACTCCGGGAGTTATGGAGGTCGCAAGATACTCAGCTTCTCGCCTACGAGTAGGCGAGGAAAGGTTGTCCTATGCGCGGACGAGAGAAGTCCGCCTACGCGTAGGCGAAATAGGGTTTGAAGTCGGCGTGATGTCCGCCGCGAATGTAGGCGGGGAGGACTAACACCTCTGCACAGGCGGACGCGCGAAGGCCGCTTACGCACAGGCGCTTCGGCGTCGGCGGGAAATCCGCCTTCGGCCCTAGAAATGCGCCTTCGGGGTTGAAAATTGTACGGCGCCTTCGGCGCCAGCGCAGCAGCGCGGACGGGCGAGGACCCAACGGAGTAGTAAAATCCGTACGGACCGTACGGACGGAACGGACGAGTGCGCCATCGGTCGGTCGGGGTTACGGAAACAAGAGCGCCAACGGAGAGGCGAGAGAAATGGACAGACTGGACGGAGTCTGTTGACCGCGATCAACGCCTTCGGCACAGCCGCCTTTGGCAATGCGCCTACGGCGAGGGACGGCGCGGACGAACGTTTGATACGCGGACGGAATTCGCCTACGCGTAGGCGAGTGCCTACGCACAGGCGGATGAAATTCCGCGCCGGCGGAGATTCTGCCGGGGATTCCGCCTACGCAGAAGGGAGTTCGATTTTTGTCCGATGCGCGGACGATCGCCTTCGCCGGAGCGGGACTGGCCAAAGATAAGTACGAACGAGTGTAGCGCGCAAGGCGAGAAATCCGCCTTCGGCGCTGCGCACCCATGTCCGCGGCGTAGTACGCTAGCGGAGTTCAAATTGCCAATTCGAGCGTGTGAGTTAAGTCGGCGTCGGCGGAGCGTGAAGCCGCGCGTGAGAGAGGAGGCCGTTATAGCGCGGAGCCGGCGCGGCCATCAAGTGATTCGACCTTCACGACCGAGAGCCGACCATGACCTTCGACCAGGAGACGGAGGACGCCCCATTCTTGAATTCGCGATTTCACTTTCTAGTGCGAGCTGCGCGCGTCCACCTGCTAGCTGTTAGACACTCTAGACATCGCCGCGCGGAAAAGTACTTGGTGGCTGAGCGAGAATTGAGTGCGCGCACGTTGGGATTGAGAGAAATTAGAGTTTGCAGAGAAAGCAAGAAGCTCGAGCAGAGCAGAGAGAAAGTTGTTGCGCAAGCAAATTTCAAGAACGCAATGTCGAGGGTGAACAGGCTGCGGATGATGCCGCTCCGGCTTCCACAGAACGGGTTGCGTGCTTTCGAGGAGCGGCTGATTGCAAGAAAACTTGATTTCTTGCTGTGGGGGTGGAATTACATATGTGTAGACATGGTGCGCGAATGGCTGGACGTGGAGCAACAACCTACGCGCGGATTGCGTCCGCACGTTGATCGGTGGACCGTCCACGATTGGGCGCAAGCATTGGGGAGGTGTGCCGGCAATGACGGGTACCTCCTATTTGATAGTGAGAGCGTCAAGGTGACGAAGCAGGACGAAGCGCAATTCGTGGAATTGTTCAAGCGGGAGAGGTCTTCCAAGAACGGGTACAAGACCCTCGACTACAAAGATCGTTTCCGCCGAACTGTAGCGGCGGCACTGCTGCAATTGCTGCAGCCGCACCGCACCTCGTACATCACCTTGTGGCAGGTGTCTTTTGTGGAGCTCATCTTGGCCGGAGCTCCAGTTCACTGGGCGCGCATCCTACATAGGGTGATGCGACAGCACGCATATGAGGAGAAGGGGGGAACTCTCAATCACCTCTCCCCTTTCTTGATAAACTTTTATCGACAGAGGAACTGTTTGACCACGGCGGAGCTTGCTCGCTTTCCGCCATTGTCCGTCGACCATCCCGGGAAGTATGTGCGGGATAACGAAGTCGACACCGACGCAGAGGATTCGCCAGCTTCTACTCCACCGACTCAGCGGGACGAGGGAAGAAGCACACCCGCAGCAAGAGTGCCGCGGAAACGAAGATGGAGAGAGGAACCAGAGGAGGAGCAACAACGAGAATCAACTGCTCCCATACGGCAGCGGCCACTACACGAAGTGTGCAGCCGGCCGAAGCAGAAGGCGCGCAGGCTTGTGTTACCCGCCAGCAGCGCGGACACGGCGACGATCGCCACGGAGAAGGGAAATGTGTCCTCGGAGAACGAAGGGAGTGCGCGGACGTCCGCAGGAGCGGTGGACCACGCTACACCTCCGGCGGACGAGAGACGGCCTTCGGGTCAACGGCCTTCGGGTCAAGAGTTACTATGTGCGGTGCGGACGAGTGTGCCGCCTACGCACAGGCAACTCCCAGCGGATAGGCGACCTCGTGCAGACGTGGACCTCTGCCTACGAGTAGGCAGAGACAGTCCGCCTACGCACCGGCGGCCGCCTACGAGTAGGCAGGATTCACCCCCGGTACAACGTAGGAAGGGGAAGGAGCTGGCGGAAGATCCGCCTTCGGGTCAAGGGCCTTCGGGGCAAGGCCCTCCGGCGTATAACGCGCCGCGATTTGCGCCTTCGGCGCCAGGGCCTTCGGGCCATCAAGTCATCAGCAAGGAGCGTGCGGAGGTCGCACCTTCGGCGGGGAATCCGTCGGAAGATGCGCCTTCGGCGGTAGGGCCTTCGGGCCAAGGTACATTGGGCGGGCGGCCTTCGGCTCTATCGCCTTCGGCGATAGACGCCTTCGGCGCTGCGCCTGCGGCGGATAAGGCGCCGGGAATTGCGCCTACGCGTAGGCCAGACGCAGCTCTCGAGTAGGACCTAACGGAGGAGCGGATTGTCTGTCCGCGGGACGAAATTCGAGTGCGCGATGCACAATTGCACCCCGCGCAGACCCATTCCGCGCGATCTCCTTCGGCGGCGGACGTCGGCGGCGAAGGAGTGACGATCGACGCAAGGCAGGCGGGTGATGGAGATGTGGCACGGCCACATTCATCCACCGCCTTGGACATTTTAGCGGGGAGCAGCGAAGCTGCAGGAGTGCCATCGGCGGCAGCACCCGCAGACCACTCGCAGCCCCACTCGGGCCAGTCGCCAACGCAATCAATGGTGACCGAAATCCTTCCTTCGGATGATGACGAAGGAGGATCCACGGAAGCAATGTCGGGATCGGGAGACACCGAGGAGGAGGAGGAAGAAATCGTTGGAGCGCCGACGGCGGCGCTCTGTGAGCAGGTAGTACCTCTGCTGAGAGATACTTGGACCGCAAAATTGATAAATACGCGGATCCTCGCCAGCCTTGGTCCTACGTCGAGTTAGTGCGCAGGCGAACTCGCACTAAAGTCCACACCAGCAAGCTGCTAGCTCGGGTGGACCGGGAACTTAAGGAGTTGCGAGAGCAGTATGAATGCTTGTGGGGACAATACAATCTCGTGCGGAAGTCGCACACCTACAACGAGTTGAAGAAGGAGAGACTGGAGGAGCTCACCAAAGATGTGGTGAGGACCACAGAAGAACTGAATTCTGAGAAGACTTAGAATCAGGTTCTGTCAGAGGAGCTCGTGCGACAGACGCGGTTGTTGGCGGAGTGTCAGCTCGCACGACAGGCGGATGAGGATTTAATCCGCAGGCTGCAGTCGGAGTGCGGAGAATTGAGAGCTCAGCGTGCGGAGGCCGAATCGCAGTTGGTAGTAATTGAAGACGATCGCATGCGAGAGGCAGATCGCACGAAGGAGGAGATGGCGAGGCGAGTCCGCCCATTGTCTCAAGGGCTACGTCCACTGGGAAGTGGCGGCGCAGGAGAAACTCACACTGCGTGAGTTAGAGCTTCGCGCAGCCGGGTTGTTGGCAGGTGACAGTCGGAGTCGGCGGCGGATAGCGAAGAAGTTAGACTCTTTTCTGTCGAAGGCACGGGACACCATGTCCACCCTTGAGACGGAGGTGTCCGCGGCGTTGCAGCGATTGGGACTACGCAGTCGAGCGGAAGACTGGCAGGGTAGGGAGTTAGTGCGCGGCAGTCCGTCGTGCAGGAGGCGAAGCACAGGTTCCGCGGAGTGTAGTGTAGCGTGGTTCCGTGCAGGCGTGTAGTGCAGTGTAGTGTTAGATAGGACTTAGAAGGTATAAAGTAGTTCAAGGCGTCTTGCCTTGGGATTTTTCCAGTTTCGGAAGTGCAGATCAGGAACTCATTTTCTCTGCGTGTTTGTGTCCTTAGTTCTATCACCACGCAAGAGGAGTTACACCTTAGCGATCCGCATCGTGTAGCTGAAGGCCTTCGGCCGAATGTTCAGAGCTAGTACATTGGTTTTGAGACTTGAGTAGTTTGGATTTACACTTGCGGGTGATTGCCGATGCTCAGAGCCAGTGACTAGTTAGATACTTGAATAGTTTCGCCCCTACACCTTCGAGTGTTTGTTCCTGATTGTACTCCTTCGGGATTTTTCCCCTGAATGCCAAAGTGAAGTTTTGCTACTTCGTGTAAGCCTTGGTTGTAAATTCAGGTTACGCTGCAGCAGGTGCCTTCAGGGTAACCCATGTAGTATTTCTGGGAATGACAAGTGCCTAAGAATTCTAACTCTTCAATAGACTGTTGTGGTGTGTTACTGGAATGTTTCTCAGTGAGTCCTTCTGTGCGGACCTGTGTTCTCTGCGTGTTTAGTGAGTTGAGAGTGTTGTTCACCGCGTATGAGTGACTTCGATCCGAAGTAGGAAGTCCAAACCGGGTTCCCTACGCTAGCAGACAGCTAGTGAAAGGGTTGTAAAAGCCGGAGTTGGGAGTCACTACCCGCAGCTTCGCTGAGTGTGCTCGCGAGAGACTTTTCCCCCTGGAAATCTTGAGTAGAGGTCCTAACGGATCTCAGGGTTGTGTTTCTGTAGTTTCAGGTGTGTGTGTGTGTGTGTGTGTTACGCTGCACTGTGCGACCTCCGAGTGCGCTCCGAGTGGACACTTGCAGTATTTCTCAGAGTGATAGTCGCCTGAGAATTCAAACTCCTCAATAGTCTGTTAAATGTGACACTTTGTACCCTGTGTGTTCCTCTGTCCCTGTGGGTTCGACCTTTCTACCACTATATTGCAGTTTTAGCCTTTAGTGGATTATTACAATTCATTTGAGTGTATGGATAAAGTTATACTGGAGTATGTTATAATTTTACAATCAAGATGATGGATGGATAAAAAAAATTGGCCAGCCATGGAGGACACGCATTTGCGTATTGACAATTTGCTTATTTGGCATGCCAAATCTTCCCGACCAAGTGAGATCCCATGAGTTCAAGTGAATACCATGAGGCTTTATATGAAATTTTAATGACCACGGAAGGAAAAGAGCATTTTACAAGATGTACATTGTACTAAAAAAGTATTTCATTTGCCATTAAGAGTGGACATGTGGTACAACGGCGCTCATGACCATTATTTTCAGAAGGAATTTGCTTGTTGCAAAAGTTGGTTATTGTTGTGACTTAATCCCAAAACTTGATGTGATTGTGCAAATGTCTAGTAATCAAAAATTGTATTATGTAATGGAAAGGAGTTGCATTGAATCAGTTGGAGAATATGTTTTAATGGCTATTTGATCAGCTGATTGTTTCTAGAATTATAGTGGATTGGCACATGACAAAGATGAAGAAATTTTGTAATGAAATCCAAGAACGTTCTTTTTTCGACAATACTCTAAGTGAGTATGGATGTGTAATGGTAGATAATTACCAAAATGGAGCATAATGGTAAAGATCCGATCCCATGAGGACAAAAACAACACCAGAGAACCAAGTAGTGTCACGAATTGACATTCTATTAAAGAGTTTTACTTCTTAGGCACATGTCTCTTCCAAAAGACACTGCTCGATTTTGGCCGAAGGTCAGAAAAGCAGAGTATAATCACACACACAACCTGAAAATTGTCCAACCAAAGCCTGCAGGAATCGCACCCGACCTTGCAGTCTGTATTCAAGGGGGGAAATTTCCCAAGATTACTCACTCAGCCGGCTACACTGAGCTTCCAATTTACAGATTTTCTTAAATCCTGAACTAGCCATACGCTACTCAGAACATCTTCAGATGCGGTATCTTCAAAAAACTGAAGCAACTCGCACACGTTGACAAAACACTCAATTTCACAAACGTGCAGAGGAATGCAGACTGAAAGTTGAGAAACTAACTAATGGAAAAGTCCCCCAAAGGCAGAGACTTGGGCCTCTTTATTCCTAACTAACACTCCGAGATGTCAATCGCTGTGATGCAAGCTCTCAACAGGCGCAACACCATCCGACGCGGCAGTTATCATGCCCGTTGAGCTCCTATCTACTTCTATCATACTTAAAACGGCTGACAGTTCCAAATCCAAGTATCATTCGTCTCCTCCAAATCGAAGATGAACAAATTGAGCTTCATATCTAACTGGCAATAACCTGCTACTCCGCTAGCTGTCAATTCCTTCACTCAACGCTCTAGCTCCACCATGCGTTTGAATTCTTTCTCAAATCCGTTCAAGTTCGAAGTCTCCGAACTCCGAAGGTTCACATAAACTCAAACTCAAAGCTCCGAATTAATAACTTTTTCAAACGTACTCCGTTGAGGCTGAAATTTTGCAAGTATTTACGTCAAGCTAAAACTAATAATCCCATCAAATTTTAGATCCAGTTAACTCTCCAACGCAAAGATATAGTTTTTGCAAGATCAATGCTCCAAGGTCAAAGACCGAAAGCCAAAGGGGTTAAGGCTGAAGGTCGAAGTCTTTTCAGCCGAAGTCCAAAGATGCTTCGGCTGAAGGCCCTTCTGCGCCTTTGCCTATCCATACCAACCACTTTCGACATTCATAACTCAGTGATAACTTATCCATTTCAAGAGTTCTTGGGCTCGTTAGAATCACTATGCTAAGTTCTATCTATCGAAACTCTAAATAAGTCAAGTCATTACTAATTGAAAAAGTTATGAAGTATTTACTCTATCAGATCATAACTCATATAATTTAACTTTATTGCCTAAAAAAAAACGCTAACTTGAAAGAGAGGAAGCTAAATGGATTCCACTACTACTAATCGGAACTCTACCACATAATACACTATCTACTCTACTTTGTAGTATTCTTATACTAAAAGTTTGAAATCACTTGTCTTCTATCTTTCAAACTTCTTGTTTTCAGAAAAAAAAGAAAAACTACGTTACCACATGATGCATTTGAAATCAAATTGTTAAACTCTGAACGTTTTCATACGTTTAAGACTTCTTAAATACAATGTTTAAGACATTAAGGGCGCTGCAGCCACGTAGAATTTAGACACTTGGAAGCACTTACATATAGAATGCAAGCGAATGATGGTGTGCAACAATAATGCTGCATGCGCTTCGTGAAGGCGGAGAAGTTTAATTTTAGGTTCAGTAGTTACATCGCAATGTGCAGCACAACTGAATTTGGACACTTTGTCGTCCACATTGAGAATGCAAGCAAATGATGATGTGCAGCAACAACGTCACATGCACGTCAGGAAGTCGGAGTAGACCAATTTTTGGTTCAGAAAATACATCACAATTTCTGGTATAATTGAATTTGGAAGCACTGACTCCGCCGCCCACATGTGAAATGCAAGCGAATAGTGATGTGAAGCAACAACAATGCATGGAATTCGAGAAGTCGAAGTAGGTCAAGTTTTGGTTCAAAAATTACATCACAATATGCGACACAACTGAATTTCCACCGCACTCTTCAGCTTTAAGCACCTTCAAGTACGGAGTACTATAGTAATATGCAGACTACGTGACAGCGCAGGTGTTGGAACTGTTGCAGGTGATCAAGCATTTTGGTCGAGTGATAGATGGTTTAGCAGGTCAAAGCAAACGAACTCACTGAGATTACTTTGAAGAGCTTCCGACTAAAATCAAGTTTAAGGTTGCTAGGACTAAATGCAAACATTGCAAATCTTGAATATATACAACTTAGTTAAATATGAAATTCATCTCGTCAATTTGAATGCTCCAATTTTACCAGTATTATAGGAAGATTTGCTCCACTCGCTTTATTGCAAATGGTAGCTACAACCATTTGCAATAACATTTCTACAACTTCATCATAGATGGAATTTCATTTTCACAAATAGTTTGAGCGGATGATTGAAATACAAATTGTTTAGAGCGTGGCATAGTTAAAATTCATTTCGAGTAAGAGCTCATCTATTGCTAATCAGATGAATGCAAAGATATCACCTAGATTCAATTCAGATGAGAAGCGGATTTTTGATTCTTTGTTTGTTTCTTCCAAACATCAAAAGCTACAAACTTTCATATGTTTGATCATTTTGTGTGGCAACATTTCTTAAAAAAGTTTTCTTTTAACTAGATCATTCAATCATCCGATGTGTTAAGCAACCAATTGCTTTCAAATTGTTATTTACACCAACATATGCATATGGACAAGAAACTATTATCCGCTGTGGCTATCATTATTGGCATATATGGTGACTCAAATGTATTGTTTCGGAGTATGTCGAACATCTTTGGCTATGATCACCGTCCATGGTTTGTGGAATATGTGAGAACAGATCTTAAAAGTAAGTTTGCCATTGAACTTTGTATAAAATTTAGATTGATGTTTGATTGTATTGCTGCATTTGTGAAAATCACATATTTTTTTATTTCTGATAACTACAATGCAATGTGAGTTCTCTGAAAACAATTGATAGATATTGCTGACGTGGACTATACATATGAATGTGAAGCTCATCCATTGAACAACTTGTGCAAAGATCTGATCAGGTTGCCAAACTTCAAATCATTACTCAAGATGACTCTCATCGTCTTGAAATGCAGCAATAAGTTCAAATCATTACTCAAGATGGCTCTCATTGACTCAAAATGCATTTAATTTTTCAATTTCAATTTAATTTAGTTCTCAATTTCAGTTTAATTTTTCAATTCTCAATTTTTTTTAGTTTGCAAAAAAATGTTTGGTAAATCGTAGTGAAAGATTTTCTATTCAGTTTCATATTGGTCAACTGTGAATTATGTGTTCGTTCGTCTCAAGACAGTTGAATGTTTCATCACTTCCATGCCAAATCTGATTGAAGAGTAGCGAAAGGTGCATGATATTGATGTTGACTATAAACTTCCGGACATCCTTGTCAACATTATCAACAAGACTAGCTTTTGCACGGTGTCAACTCTGGAATTGAATTGTTTGATCCCATCCACAAGTGCATCGGCATTATCTATGGCTACATTTTCATTGTTTACATGGCATGTCAAATCTTTCCGACCAAGTGATATCTCCATGAGGCTTGTTATGGAATTTTAATGGCGACCGAAGGGAAAGAGCATTTTACAAGACGTACATTGTCCTAAACAAAAAATTCATTTGCCATTAAGAGTGAACATGTGGTACAACTGCGCTCATGACCATTATTTTCAGAAGGAATTTGCTCGTGGCCTGAAAGCGAATTGGACATCACAGCAGCTAAAAATTAACACCTTCCGGTTAACTCCAAATTGTCTTTCTTAGTTCTCAACATCGATCAGATATAATATAAAGTACCAAGAAACTATTATGAGGGAGCGAGACTTCATTAGAATAGTAGATATTCTCCATGTGTATGGAATAAAAGCGTAAATAAGGTTTTAACATTATGTAGCGTTAATAAAATGAGAATCTTAAAGTAGCATCACTTTAATAAAGCTTATCTCAAACAATATGAAATTTTATCATTCTATAGTATGTTTGCAGGTTGTGATGTTCATGAACTGTTGTTTCGAAATTTGCTCGTAAAGATGTATACCCAAGTTTTGTGAATGAAGATTAAATTTGATTTATTATAACAAGCACATTTAGAATTTTATCACGTTCTTTGAAGTTGGGGTTTACCACTTTATCAACCGAAAGTGATCAAGTTAATGATTACAAGATGTTTCTGTAATTTCGTTCGAATTTTAATTTGTTTGTATCACATCATCATTTGCAGTACAGAGCTGGGAAGTTGCTGAGTACAAATGAAAATTGGCTTTTAGACAGCGGTATTAAATAGTAAAAGAATTGCTGGAGATATTGAATTTCTGATTGCTGAGTATCAGTAGTACATTGTAGTACAAAGATCAATAATTCTACTCATTAATCGTTTGTTAAATTGGCTCTATTGTGATTAATTTCGCTTCAGCCGTTCCTCCGACTCCTGGGACCCGTTGGCTCTAAACAAGCTCGCACAAACGTGAACTCGTTGAGCTTGTTTAACGATTACATCAACAACGATCTGGTACTCAAACAGCTCCGTGGTACACACCGAAGCAGTATATATGAGGCTTACCTCGTGAACGATTTTGCTCGTCAACTTAATGTAAGTTTCACAGTCTCAACTAGTGTTGGCTTTCTTGTACCTTCATAATATGCAGTGAGTCTTGTTCACGCGAGTTGAGGCATTTTTTAGCTCATTTCTATTTTCAGGCGAGTTGCAAATTCGCTGTATTCAATGTCGGGCCGTGGAAAGCAAAGCACGGCCGTCAATTCCCGTACACAAAACGCTTGAGAGGAAATGCCACTAGAACATACGTCAAAGTAACTTGTGCAGACAGACTTTTATCGGGATGCGCAGCAAAGTTTAGAATAGCAAGCTTTATTTTATTCATGCGACAGTTTCCACACTAATATTGTGCAGAACCGAAGTTTACACAAAGCTCAGTCATCGGGAATCATGAATGCCGACAGACCTCATGACATTGAAGGGAGTACACACATGCTGAAAGAGAAAGTGAGGACAACATATCCACATTTTTGACTCCACATTATGGAAGTACAGTCTCCCCATCTTGAAGATGAAACTACTGGCTGACACTCTAAGCTTCCGGACAATTTCAATTGTGGCGAAAACTTCCTGAGGCACGGGAAGATATCCCGTCGGATATCTATGGCCACTAGAGTGCATTTGCAGATCTTGGTTTTGAGGGGATCGCACTAGTGATGTGTCAACACATTGAGAACGATCAAATGAGTAATGTTTGATGGTGCGCACCAATCCACCAATGCGAGTCTCATGATTCAGCGCGCTTGTCGCCAACTTTGCTGACCATAAGTTCAAGGCCGTCGTAATGATTACTCTCTCAGATATGCCTATCGTCATTCATTTGTACATCCAGTGAAAAGGGCTTGATCTTTTTCATGATCCATAGTCCGGACAATAATGTACTTCAAAGTACCTCAGATGATTAAGCTCAGATAATCCATTGACTGAATTTTTCTATAGTCACTCTATACGTTGATTCGAAGAGTATCCTTGCTGTCCATTGTGGTAAACGATCTATCACATTTTGTTTGCTTGGCTGCTTACACTGAGCGTGCAATGGACTGTAGAGCGCTTGAGAAACACTGGTTTCTTGCCCTGACTGTTCACTATTTTTCCTGAGACGACCAGCTGTATCGATTTAGGCACTGTTACGGAGGATTGCAATGTTCAACTTGATGTCAGCGGACAAACTCAACGTGAAGTTGACGATACCCACAAGGTCTGACGTCAAAAACAATATAAAACATTTGAAAGCTCGTTTGGAATGCATATTACTTTGCGTGCAAGACAAGACAAGTTATCTTTTCGAACAAAGTATCCAACATCATTGTTCCCGGACTGGCCCACAACCGAATTCTTATTGCGTTTGAGCCATATAGCATTTGTGATATTGAAATGCGAATAAAGTGCGTGGATGAATACCTCCCTTGGTTCTACATTTTCTGCTCCACCCTTGCGCGTCTAATATCTCGAGACATACAAAACGTTCCACCCCGAGGCCATGTTTGATAATATGTACATTTGAATGACGTTTCTGTAAAACTACTGTAATAAGCAATCTACAGGGACTTCCTCGTTCCTTCTGAAGAATTGCTTGCTCTGCTGAAATCTATCCAGATTGCACAGCAGATTGAGAGCGATTCAGATTATCTCTACAAAAATACAACTACATATCCAAGATCCTCAGAAGTAATCAGAAATGTTGAAGGAAAGCGGGAAGTGGCTAATTAGTATCGTGAGAGCATATCTGCAAGTTTGTTCCAGGGTGAAGTGATTCTGATGGTGGATAATTCTACTTCATGCAGCTCGTGCCTTAATTGCAGGCAAGCAAAAAATGACGAGCCCTGCAATCAGGGGCGAAGCCAGGACCTTCCCCCTTTACCTCCGCCTCTGCCTGCAATCATGACTTTCGAATTCGAAAACATGCACAGATATGTCTGTATATACACATAATATATCTCATATACTAATGTGGTTCTAGATTTCATTTTTTGCAACTCACGGCTTGAATTTTTTAAGGAGAATAATGGTCGATGCATATACTACCCACATAATGTAACATCAGATCATTGAGAGTGCATCAGGTTGATGCACTATCAATGATTCATATGAGTGCTTCCAAGAGTGAATTCGTATCCTTTCCTAAAAATAAACGACACTATTTCCAGGATAACGCAGTTTCCTGATAAACAGCTTTCGGTCTGGAAACATGGAGTTCGTAATACTAGTACTTCATTCCAATTTCAGAAAAAATTTCAGAAATTTTCTTTACAGAAACTGGAACCTTTCATCGTATTTATGTGGACCTTTCCTGGGCTAAAGAATTAAGATATTATCAAGCTAAAGCCTTCAGATCTTCCTCTTAGGATTGATCACTTGCTTCCAGATGTAAGGTTTCATGAGCTTGGTTTAGATGATACCAGAGCTATTATCATGTTAAATGATCAAAATTGTTTATTCCTGCAGGTGCTAATAGCAATTCTTCAAACAGCATGTGGACAATCCTATCGTTAAATTATCTCAGCCTGAAGACAAAATCCAGCATTTCCCAACACCTCTCAGCCATGTGAGAGATTCTTCTCCGAGTTTTATCTCAAGGGCTTATTGAGGCCATTGATTCCCGTGAATGACTGGATTCCGTGCACGACTCAAAAGCATGGAGACATGCCCAAGCAGCTACAACACTATAAATGCAACCACTTTGTGGAAGATAATCATCACCGGCTCATTCTTTGAGTTGAAGTGGATCTCCTTGCATTGATTGCCATCAGCAGGTAACAATTCTTGTACACCACTGTTTTCCAAATGAATAGGAGTATTTTGGAACTGGTAATATGGAGATAGTCCAGCTGCATGTTTAAGATGGACGTTTCTCATGTATTCAATGTGGAGTTCCGATAGTCGGGTTAGCAAAATGTTCAAACTCATTGTCTACGCTCCTAATTGTCTCGTACCATGTTCTGCAAGCAGCCTACTTCAAGCAGGCAAAGATGGCATCAGCAAGCGCCACCGGCCTCAATGCTCTTCTGGTGAGCATTGTACTTTTGGCGACAGTGTATGCATGCACTGCGGAGACTCCTTATGCGGCTGGTCTGTCTGAGGACTTCTACCAGGAAACTTGCCCTCAAGCAGCTTCCATGCCTACGTCACCAAGTTCCTGAGGAAGGACAGAAACTTTGCTGATGCCTTCAACAGGTTGCAGTTTCATGATTGCTGGGTCGGGGTAGGAAGTCTTCATCCAAAAAACAATTACGTCACAATGATATGTACTTACTGCAATACTAGTGAACATTCTGACAGAAATCTGGCAATGTTATCGGTGGGAAAATTGTTTCCCGGACTTTTGAAGTACAAAGGAAGTGTTGCTACCGTGGGTGGCTTCAAGAATGTGCTACTGATTAATGTTGTGATGAAATCCAGGGCTGCGATGGCTCTGTCCTATTGAATTCGACCGCAACGAACCAAGCGGAGAGGGAAGCTCATGTCAACTTCGGGCTCAGAGGGGTGCCAGAGATCGATCAAATCAAGGCCGCCCTGGAACAATCCTGCCCAGGAGTTGTATCTTGCGCCGACATTCTCATCATGGCTGCTTGTGATGCCACAGCCAAGGTACTTTTCACAATGCAATTATTGTTTTCTGCATTCATAAAAGCAGGACGTCTCCTGAATGTTCGAACAGTTCAAGGTTAAAATGTTTCCACTTCACGATTTAAATACCATTTTGGCGCTATGTTGAAACTTGTAGGTTGGAGGCCCCACTTGGCCAGTCGCCATGGGTCGCCGAGACGGAGTGAACTCCACGTCCTTGATGGCTGATAGCAATCTACCATTCCCTGCGCTGAACTTCAGCGTGCTGGGTGCTAACTTTGCTGCCAAGGGGTTCAATGCAAGAGAAATGATTACACTCTCAGGTCATATTTTTGCGACAATCAGCCTTTGTTTAAAGTATATTTTTCCAGTTTCTACCTTACATCCCTGTGCCACTGGGTGACACAGAGATTCCATCCTTTCTCCTACATTACTCTGTAGCTAACAGTCGTTACATTGCAATATATTGTTTCCGCTTCTGAACTAAGTCTTGGTCTCAACTCACTGTTCCTTCACTGTTCTACTGACAATAAGTGTAGGATTCAGATCTGATCGGAAGGCATCTTCATGTTGTGCAGGTGCACACACTATTGGTCGGACTCAGTGCAACGGAATCCTCCCACACATCTACAACTTCAACGGAAAGGATGATGCCAACGACACCGACCCTACCATGAATAAGCAATTCGCTGTTTTTCTCAAGAAGCAATGTCCTCAGGGTAACAGGACGAACATGTAGGGATTTCAATCCCCATAACCTACAGAAAATCACAGTCCACACACCATAGAAACACAAGCATTTGTTGACGAGGTTCAGCTTGAAAGCCTACTCCCCGCGAACTCCTCTCTGAAGGCAGTTCGAATATATATATCCAAGATCAGTTTCTTCATACTTGACCTTCCTATCTGCCATTATAAGGTTTCAGTCTACTGAGAACTACACACGAGAAATCACAACTGTCTACCGAGCAAGACTAACCCTTCCTCACAGTTGATTCCCTCCCGTAGGTGTCTCCCCGTTCTCACTCTTGACTATTCTTGAAAACCTTATCTCTGTAATGCCACCCCGCTCTAGTTCGCTGACTGGCCTTATATCATCCCGACTTCTAACGGTACCTTAAACGGTAAAGATCAGAATGAATCAAAACCGTAAACTCCTACACAGCCCATAGGATATAGACCCATCTGCGAGCTAATACTAAACGACAAATAATCTAAAAAGAAAAAGACAAACAACTGAAGCTGATATCTCACAACCTTCACCTCAGTCTTCAGTTTTGATCTTGGTCACCTATACTCGAGCTTGGTCCTCGTCCTTCACTGGTTCATTGTTCAATTTTTGCTCAGTCATGTAGCATCAACACCAAGAAGCTTTAGACATAGTCGAAACTTTCCCAAAGTTACCACTTTAGTGCCGCAATCTGCCGGGTTGTCATCAGTGCTGACTTTTGCAATGTTGATATTGCCATCAGTGATCTTTTCTCTGATGAAGTGGTACTTGATGTCTACGTGCTTAGTTCTGTCATGAAACACTGGATTTTTGCATAGATGGATTGCACTTTGGCTATCTGAAAAAAGTGTTGTTGTACCTTGGAATACATGTAATTCTCTCAGTAGACCTTGAATCCATATGCCTTCTTTCACTGCCTCAGTGGCAGCAATATACTCTGCCTCTGCTGTGGATTACGTAACAACAGGTTGTAACTGTGACTTCCAGCTCACGCAATTGCCATTAATCAGGAATTGGTAAGCTGTAGTAGATTTTCTGCTATCTTTATCCCCTGCGTAGTCAGAGTCTACATAACCCTCCACCAGAACTGAACTACCTCTCTTGCAGTACACCAAACCCACATCAGTAGTGCCTTTCAAGTACCTCAAGAGATGCTTCATGGCCAACCAGTGTTCCTTGCCAGGATTTGACATGTACCTGCTAAGTACACTAATGGCATGAGCAATATCAGGTCTTGAACACACCATAGTGTACATGACTGAGCCAACAGCACTTGAATATGGAACATCTTCCATGGATTGCTTAGCTGATGATGACGTAGGGCATTGACTTGCAGAAAGGCTGAAATGACTTGCTAGAGGTTGAGTCACTGGCTTTGCACTTTTCATGGCAAATTTCTCAACTAGCCTTTCCAAATAGCTACGCTGTGATAATGCCAATGAATCATTTTTCGTGTCTCTGATGATGCTAATTCCAAGGACTCTCTTAGAATCACCTAAATCTTTCATATCAAACTCTTTGCTCAAAATCTTCTTGAGTTCTGATATCTTTGAAGTAGAGCTACTGATTAGTAACATATCTTCTACATACAAAAGTAGATAGATGCTTTTCAGTACCTCATTACCTTTGAAATACAAGCATGAGTCGTAGGAACTCCTGTTGTATCCTTGCTCGAGCATAAATGTATCAAAACGCTTGTACCATTGACGTGGTGACTGCTTCAGACCATACAGCGATTTTTTCAGTAGACACACCATGTCTCTGCCTTTCTGTACTTCATATCCTGGTGGCTGCTCCATGTAAATTACTTCTTCCAGGTCACCATGAAGAAACGCTGTTTTCACGTCCATTTGCTGTAACTCCAAATTATACTGAACCACAAGTGCAAGCATAATCCTTATGGTCTTGTATTTAATCACAGGTGAGAAAATCTCATTATAATCTACTCCCTCAACCTGCGTGAAGCCCTTTGCCACTAGCCTAGCCTTGAACCGAGGCTCCTCAGAATTGACCACACCTTCTTTGATCTTGTAAAGCCAACGACATGTCACTGGCTTTTGATCCTTAGGTCTGGAACTATATTCCAAGTTTTGTTCCTATACAACGGCTCCATTTCTTCTCTCATGGCTTCTTTCCATTTTTCTGAATCTGATCCAGCAATAGCATCTTGATAGTAAAGAGGCTCTTTCATCTGAATTTCCAAGGCTGATGTAAATGCATAAGCAAGGATTTCAGAGTATGCGGAGAAGCCATATCTTTGTGGGGGTCTTGATACTCGTTTTTCTCTGTCCCTGGTCAGAATGTAGTCACATTGTTGTAGAGATTGCTCTGAATTGCTATGACTCGTCATCTCTTCTTGCTCCTGATCAGTATGATTGCTTGGTTCAGAGACCTGATCTGGAGCTTGCACGTCTTGATCATCATGGTGACTCGAATTTCTTTGTTCTTGAGCTTGTAGAGGAGTGACATGAATAGTTGGCTCCACCTGAATAATATTCTTTAAATTTTCTACAGGGTTAGAGACACTCACAACACTAGAATTTGGATCAGTCCTTGATTGACAAGGGAATATAGTCTCATTAAATATCACATCTCTACTATTGATAATTTTGAAACCATTACCTTCCCTTACCCACAGCCGATACCCCTTGGTTCCTTGTGGATAGCCAAGGAATACGCATTTGATGGCCCTTGGCTCCAATTTGCCTTGACTTTGATGAACATAGGCTGAACATCCAAACACTCTCAAGTGATTAAGATCAGGTGGCCTAGAACTCCATTTTTCTTCTGGTGTTTTGAACTCAATGGCACTCGAAGGGCATCTGTTCACTAGGTATGCCGCTGTCACCATTGCTTCACCCCAAAAAGCCTTAGTCAATCCAGCATTAAACAGCATGCTTCTTGCCTTGTTCAGTAATGACCTGTTCATTCTCTCAGCAACTCCATTTTGCTGAGGAGTTAGTCTCACGGTTTTATGCCGCTGAATACCCTCATTGGCACAAAATTGATCAAACTCAGCATTACAAAACTCAAGACCATTATCAGTTCGTAAGAACTTAACCCTCTTTTCAGTAAGGTTCTCAACCAGAATTTTCCATTCTTTAAATTTTTGAAAAGCCTGATTTTTGTGTTTCAACAAATAAATCCAAACTTTTCTAGAGAAGTCATCAATGATAGATAAAAAGTAGAGGTTACCGCCATGTGTTGCTGTCCTTGAGGGTCCCCACAAATCTGAGTGAATATACTCAAGTACTTGTGTAGACGTGTGCTTTCCTCTTGGAAATTTTTGCTTCTAGTGCTTTGCCAAAATGCAATGCTCGCAGAATTCAAGGTTGCTAACTTTGTCCTTTTCTAGCAGATTTTGTTTGCTCATCAGCTGTAGACCCTTCTCACTGATATGGCCAAGCCTTCGGTGCCAAAGTGTAGCTTTGCTGTGGTCTTGGGTAGTGGCAACTGATGCAACTCCATGGAGTGTTTCTCCGATGAGATAATAGAGACCACCTATCTTCATACCCTTCAAAATAGTAGCACCTTTTGCAATATACATAGAGCCTTGCTCTATCTTGTTAGTATAACCCAAGTCATCAAGAATGCCAATGGGGATCAGGTTTCTAGACAATTCAGGTACCCATCTAACATTTTCAAGAATTCTCACAACATCATCAGCCATCTTAATGCTCACTGATCCTATACCAGCAACTGAGCATGAATGATTGTTACCCATTATTACCTTTCCTTCATTGAGTTCTTGGTAGTCTGATAGCCAATGCTTGTTGTGGGTCATATGATAGGTGCAACCAGAGTCAAGTATCCACTCAGAAGCCTTGAGCTTTCCTGATGCCATCAGAATTTCGCCATCGCTGTAGCCATCACCAAAATTAGCTGAATCTTGATGAACTTGTGATGTACTAGCTTGATTCTCCTTGGTTTTCTTGATCCATGAGTAGCAATCTTTCTTGAGATGACCCATCTTCTTGTCGGCGTTGGAGTTGGTACTCCGATTGTTGATCTTTGCAGATGGTTTGCCATGGTTCTTGGACTTGAAGTTGTTTCCATCTGAGTTCTTGCGCTGCTGTTTGACACGAGCCATGTGATTTTCACCATCACCAGAGTTCTTCTTGTCTGCTCTGATTTCCAAGTCTTTGGATTTGAGTGCAGAAATCACTTCATCTAGAGTGATTGATGACCTCCCGTACTTGATAGCCGATTTAACCTCCCTGTATGCTTCTGGAAGAGAGTTGAGAATAATAATTGCCTTATTCTCGTTGCTGAGCTCTTCCTTGTCGCCAGAGTTTGCGAGTTCAATGGTCATCTTCAGGAACTCGTCTAAGTTTGCTTCCAATGACTTTGCCTGGTCCATCCTGAACCCAAAGAGCCTCTCCTTCGAGTAGATCTTGTTGGAGAGAGAGCGAGATTGGAACATCTCCTCAAGCTTCTTCCACACCTTCGCTGGTGTGTCTTCTTTGTCAATAAGACGAATGATTGAATCAGAAAGGTGAAAAATAATTGTACCCATAGCCGTTTCAGACATTTCTTCTCTTTGGTCTTGGAGAATATCTTCAGGCCATAGCACGGGGTCGGAGATGACCCTCAGCAACCTCTGTTGGGCAAGGAGAGCTGAGATTTTTCGGCGCCAGATGCGAAAAATCTCCAGTCCCATCAAATTTCTCTATGTCGATTCTCATTGCCATGGAAGGATTCCAAGAACTGAGACTTGCTATGCTTCGTTGAGAAAAATTCGTGTTGGTGCTTTGCTCTGGAAGATCGTCGCTCCTCTCTGGCTCGCCGGTACGCCCAGCGAGGCGACTCGTTGCTTCCAAGTCCGCCAGGTTGATTTGATTGTAGGAGACAAATGCGACGAAGCTGTGAATTCAAGATCAATGTTCCAAAGCTCTGATACCACTGTAGGGATTTCAATCCCCATAACCTACAGAAAATCACAGTCCACACACCATAGAAACACAAGCATTTGTTGACGAGGTTCAGCTTGAAAGCCTACTCCCCGCGAACTCCTCTCTGAAGGCAGTTCGAATATATATATCCAAGATCAGTTTCTTCATACTTGACCTTCCTATCTGCCATTACAAGGTTTCAGTCTACTGAGAACTACACACGAGAAATCACAACTGTCTACCGAGCAAGACTAACACTTCCTCACAGTTGATTCCCTCCCGTAGGTGTCTCCCCGTTCTCACTCTTGACTATTCTTGAAAACCTTATCTCTGTAATGCCACCCCGCTCTAGTTCGCTGACTGGCCTTATATCATCCCGACTTCTAACGGTACCTTAAACGGTAAAGATCAGAATGAATCAAAACCGTAAACTCCTACACAGCCCATAGGATATAGACCCATCTGCGAGCTAATACTAAACGACAAATAATCTAAAAAGAAAAAGACAAACAACTGAAGCTGATATCTCACAGAACACAATCTTCATCGACTCCACAGCCAACACCTTCGCTTACTAAAAAAATGTGCTGCAGTGTAGAGGAATTTTCATCACAGATGCGGCGCTCATTACCAACGCTGCAGGCAAGAAAACCGTCACCACCTTCTCTAAACGTGGGTCTTCCTTCTTCACAGAATTCGCCGCTGGCATGGTGAAGATGGGAAATCTGGGGGTGCTCACCGGAACGGAGGGGCAAATTCGCAGAACATGTCAGTTCGTAAACTAGAAGGCCATTTAAGAGTTTTATGACGCTTAGAGTCGACGTAGCAGTAGTGAGGAGAACAGGAGTACTCTCAGCATTATGGTCAGATTCATAGAGTAACTAAATTCATTTGTCATTATTCATTCATTTTTTTATTTGCTGAAGCTCACAATAAGCTCCAGCTGTAGACGCACGACGATTTCAGCCTGTGCTGGTTGTTGAGCTTCCTCTTCATGGACTGAAACAACCAATGTAGTACTGAGATGAACGACATCTTCTACAACTGGGGCGAAGAGGTTGGATCATGAAGAGCTTACGGACTTATGCTAGATATGGTCAGACTTCAGTCTCGGGAGAGACTGAGATGGTTGATAAGAATAAACAAATCTGAGCTATACTTGAAAGACTCGATCAACAAATTTGTGCGTCTTGCCAATGTGTGAATCAAAACATCTAAATAGAAGCTCATTGTTATCCAGTGGCAACATTTCATTTATTATTGGATAGAGTGATGTAAATATTTATGGACTGATATTTGCATCATCGATGAGTCATTTCAGGACGCATCTTCTCTGGCATTTTCTAGTGAGAAAGTAATTTTTCATGAAATGTTGATCAGTTCAGTGGGTCATGAATAAAACTCTGCTCCCATGGTTTTAGTCAAAATGAATAACTTCACAGCATCTCTGTAGTACCCCGCTCTCATGTATCTCAGCGTGCTTGTCTGCATTCATTGTTACATCGTGGCCAAGATCCAATCTTCACTTACGGAAGTTTCACAATTTTGTTTGACCTTATCGAACTATCTTCGTGAGATATAACTTGTTTTTGTTCCTTTAAGAATAGTTTATTTAGTGAATGCATCATTAATGACCAAAAACAAGAACTTGTAACTTCATACAACTTCTAATTGCCCTAGTCATGACAGCAAGGAACAGTTGGAGGCCCGTGGCGGTTGAGAATTTCAAGAATCGAGTTGTTTCCTATGTTTTATGTCAATCAGATGCATTTATTTACGGAAGCTGCACTATTTAGATTTCCGAAGGCTGCCGATCTTACGCTCAACGTAGACTTGGTGCTTTATATATTTATTGCTGAGCCCTTGTCACCCCGTAATAAACCGTAATGGAATTACACCTATCTAGTCCTTCATTATTAATCAAGCTAGTGAAAACACAAAAAGGGAAATCCATCGACAAAATATGAGGTACTAAACTTCCATAATAATGAGCACTGTCTTTTGGTACATTCTTCTCATTAGGACTTCTAGTCAAAATGTTAGCATCTTGATATTCTGGACTATGCTGTTCATAAAGTTTCATGGAGTTTCATACGAATTAATAGTTAGCAAAAAAGTTATATGGAAGCCACCACTGGTCATGGACTTGCAAACAATATCCATAAATCAATTGATTATACTCAATCTAGATCTGAAATACAAAAAATCTATCACGATTTTGTACGTGGCTACAGTATACAACAGTGTGTCAAAGGACCAAGTCAGCCGATTGACAATTTGTCGCGGTCCTTAGACACTCTGATGAGTAAACTGAAATGGTGCGCAATGCTCCAGAATGTTAGTGTCTAATATTCCTAATATTGTATTCAAGAATAATGTAAAAACATTCCTTCCAAAATTTTTCATTGAAAGTTTTGCAATGTGGTTCTTCCTTTCAAAGTCCTTTCAATTTGATTAAAATCTCCAATTGGTACTCGATTAGGTATAATCTCTATTGTACTTATGATTTTGACAATATTTTCAGTGACATCCACAACGCAAAACGTCGTCTCTGCTAGCACTAGACCAATGCATCCAAATAATCTTGCCGAACCAAAGTCACACCGCTACGCCTATCTCGATCAACCAACGGAGATGCATCAATGTGTCGCACTAGCATGCCAATGCTTTTCATACACCGAGTCACATTTGACCCGGACCTTTTTTTGTTCTTCTAACCACTCTACCAACGCAAATCTAAAGATTTTGTAATTCTTAAAGTTAAATTCAAATATGATCATTGGTAATTGAGTTCACATGGTACAAAGTATCTTCTAATGATCATTATTCAAGTTTTACATGAGTTGGATTTTTCACGAGAAATTTGAGGTCTTTGAAATTCCCAAGTGAAGACTCAATGAGGGAAGAAAATGAAAACGCCAAATGTAAGAGTGAGATATCTAAAATTTGAAAATGGCGTTGAATGCATTTCCAAACAGTATAGAAGTCATAGCAAAGAAAAATTGATTACTTCTCATCTCACCATAGTTTATATTCGGGAGCAGAATGCCGTTGATGAACAATTATATAAGCAGTTGTTGTAAAAGATAAGGAGTATGTTGAGTTAATCTGATCTACCACACAAATATTCAGTTTATATGGTAAATTATCTTCTTTAAGTGCAATTGATTTTTTAACACATTTTGAATTAAATTATAAGAGGATTTCAGATTATAATAGATTAAAAGTGTTCGGTTGCAATTCATACTATCTCACACCCAGGGAAAATAATTGCAAGTATTGTTTTCTTTGATATGGTTCTGATGTGTAAGGTTATGATTAATGCAGATGTTCATTCAATGACCTAACAACATTGAAAGACTGATGAGATGATCTCTGAGCAGCAAGCGATCTATGGTGAGCATTTGATTGTAACACCAGACGATTACATCAAAATAAGACAATTATAAATGATCTTCAAATATATCTAGTAGAATTCTTGAAGGTTTTGAAACATGGGCTAATTATTCTTTGCTGAAAGATAGCGATATTGTTGGAGAGCAAGAAGTAGAGATACTTTGATCTTGGAGTAATGAGAAACTTCTTCATACAATGAGACTCGAACTTGTGAAACAAAAACCAGAAAATCTATCTGACCAGTCCTATCATCTATGGTACCACGTAGACAATTACCATAATCTCCATTTAGGTGATGAATCATCTGCGTTCATCCTCATACAAATGACAACATCATATTGAAGAAGGTACTCTCGCGTAGACTTTCCTAGCCGGATCCAAACCCTCCTCATCAAAAGAAATTTGTAACGAAGGATACAGCGTGAGATACCTCATCCTTGCTTCCCAGTACAAGGGTGTGAGTCCCTTCCACTAATTCCTTAGTTCCATCATATTTTACAGAGCTGAGATGCTTGCACGGAAGTACTTCGAAACCAACATCCATTGAAGAATAGGCATCAAGGGAAACCCTCTGAAAGGCAATCAGCTGCTTCAAAGGTTCTCCACCAATACCACTTTTGGGTGGCACTGAGTACAGCATAAGCGTTTCTGATCCTCTTCTCACACCTTGATTGCTTACAGATACTCGCACTTCAAAGCTTGCTGTATCGCAGGTTAACTCATTTTGAAATCCCTTTGGGCACTTCGAGGTCGAGTTGAAATTGTGGTAGCACCGCTGCTGTTCTAGGCTAGGAATAAGAAACCTCGATGGGGCGGATGTGATAGTACTCAGGAAATTAGTGTAACTCAACCCGTCACCAAAGGAATAGACCGTCTCTCCAGTGTAGAAACGGTAACTTCTTCCTGGATAGCCCGAGCTTGTGTTGGGCTTCATATTCATGTCCGTCATGGACACCTGTGTGAAAGATTCAGGGTACCATGTCACAGGGAGCCGGCCACCTGTAACAACCACAGACAGGCGAGAACATTAGTTGGTCATACGCTACTTCTTAATATATTACTTATCAAGATTTCGGATACCCGTGCATGAACTGGTTAGTAAACATTCACCAATAATTCCACTGGTTTTATCATAACTTCCAGACAGTTATCAGCTGGCAATTGCCCAAAGCCCAATTGCAAGGACTTATCCACGTCAAGATTCCGATCACATTATGTGTCCTGGATACAAACCGGGGAGCAGCATTGGGAAAGAAATATGGTTGTAGTGGCATTGCAGGATCATGAACATGTGATCTCAAAGGGCCGAGTTGCGGATTCTAATGTGGAGCGAAATCACGTCGTACCGAAAAATTTGCTCAACTTTGAGTATGTAGCTCATACCTGGATTACGATGCCCAAATAGAATATCAGCAAGAGCCTGACCTCCTCCTTGCCCTGGATAGCCTACCCACAAAATCCCATGTATCTGAGGATTAAATTTCGCGAATGATATATCAACTGCTCCTCCAGACATAATGACGAGTATGACAGGACCTTTCGAAGAATTTGCAACCGTCTCAATTAAGCTCTGTTGCTGCCCGGGTAGAAGAAGAGATGTTCGATCCAAAGTTTCTTGTTCCTGCGTCTGGTCAATTCCGGCGACTATCACCACAGCATCGGCACTACTTGCTATTGCTGCCGCTGCTCCTATGAGGCCTCCATCCTGGCATGATATGTCCCAACATCCTGGCTCGTAAAGTAGAAGATCGACATACGTTTGTAGACCTTGCAAAGGTGTGATGTACTCACAAGGAACGCCTGCGCAAGGTCACAGCAAGGGTCTCGATCAGACTGACTAATGTAGAAGACAGAGAGTGAGCGAGCACGAAGGACATAACATAATTCAGTTTTACAATGAGGTAGACACGTACTTTATCAGCCAGTTCAAAACTCATACAGATAAGATGTGTCGTTTGGTTTTCACGGAAGTTTCACATCTACAGTATGCATCATACGAGATATACAACTTCAAATTCAACATTGACTGGAGGGCAATCAAGGGCATCAGCTGGATAATATGAGAGAAACGGAGACGCGGGCTAAAATTAGGAATTTGAAGAGCTCTTTCCCGTACAAGGAGGACAGTTCCACAGGGCTTCAAAGTCAGGCGTGCAACTTCGATCGTTTTTCCTTCCAACTTCTTACCAAGGAGAGAGGAATTTCAGCAGACTAAAGGTCTTTGTTCTTTTCTTACATTCCTGACTTCTACAAAAGCACTTTGGAGCATCCACGTGCACCACATGATACATTCATTACTCACCTGCATAGTTGCCGAGCATAGAAGATGTAGCATTTGCGTTGGGACCAGTCAAAGCCAACTTCTGTATGTGTCCGCGTAAAAAAGGTAGAACATTGTTGTCGTTTTTCAAAAGAACGATGCCTTGGCCGGCAGCTTCAATAGCAAGTTCTTTATGATATTGCGAACAAATGTCGTCTAAACCCAAGGAACCATAAATTTGGTTCTCGGGATCTCCATCGAACTCTCCAAGTCGCATACGGACCGAGAACAGGTCGAACAGGGCTCGATCGATAGTTGATTCATTAACTTTTCCTTGGTCTACCGCTGATTGCCCAAAGTTTGCTGCAGTCGATCCGCAGTTGAGATCCAGTCCTATGTTCACATTAACAGAATAGGATGAAGTCTTAGCACCTAAAACCTTATTTTTATTATCTGCTTGATATCTCATATGTAGCATATATCGTAGTCTCTACATGAGACTGCTATAACGAAATCCACATACGTGTAGAGTCAACCATCAGCTCCTTAAAGAAATTATGACACCACTTCATGTTACCTGCCATCAAAACCTCTGCAACTGCATCCTCAGCACTCGGAGCGTAATTGACAGCAGAATATATGAGCTCCACTGCATCACAATCTGAAGTGATGTACCTGGACGATATTTGATGTTGTGAACCCATACGGGCACGTTAGAATCGAGCAGAAGTTATTGCATTCTATCGTCAAGTTCAAATCAAATCTTAAATTTATGAAGGAAATCACGCCACTGGACATCAGGATCATGGCAAAAACAATACATTCGAGTCAAAGTCAGTATATTTATCAGTCTTGAATTTCTCACGTGAAATCCTTTCAATAGAGTTCAGGTGATATTCAAGGGGCAAAGGCAGGTATCTAAAAGTCACTGACCCGTTTAGACCCCAGGTGTTTCTCGCTGTCTCAGTCAGGAGATTATAATTGGCACATGTGGGAACTCCGTTTACCCGATTATACGAACACATCATGCTACTTGCTTGTCCCTCCTGCACACAACTCTGAAATGGACGATTGTATGTGTCCTCTAGGTCTTGGTCGCTCACCTGTACAAAATGAATGTGAATTTAAACACGAGAACAGACGTCAGTACATAGAAAATGATGAGATTCTGGAATCAGTAAGAGAGGTTAATTCTTTGAAAAAAAGGTTATAATCTTATATGATTGTTATGTTCAGCTCGGAGATAAATTTGAGGATCTCTTTTGTATGTCCAGGTCCAACTTATAGGGTAGTAATGGATACGAAACAGTTTCACATCATTCTGTAACCTCTATACCTTTGAGGCAATGATGGGGTTATGCTCATGCATTTTCCTTTTGGTGAAAAATTCTGACATGAGAAAGTGTCTTCCACTAATAGAGGTTATAATTCCAGAGGACAAGTTCAAAAGGGAACGGATGGGGAGCAGTCATACGTTTCGTCTTCAAGCTTTCCTGCAGAGCTTAAATCTTCAGATACACACTCCTGGTGATCCCCTGAATGATCTGAATTGACCTGCTCGCAGAATTGCTGCAATGAGAGGGGTGGACATGCATTGGCCTAAGTTTTAGAACAAGAGGCAAAGGGATGTGTCAATTACCTCAGCATTGAAGTGGTAACGGTCTATACCATCCCAATTTTCGACATCGTAAGCTGTGAAGTGCTTGCAACACACGGAAGTCTTTAACATTCTTCCGACTGCAGGGCTTCGCTCCTCCGTTGTGTCGAGCTCAGATGGTACCATTTGGACCCCAAACGGTGCTTTGTACCTACTTCCTTCATCGGAATATCGTATCTCTTGCATGGCTCTCACGAACGTTGATGCGTAAATACTTGTAAGTAAGGGATCCTCTCCTGGTGTCTCTTGACCTCTTCCCCATCTTGGATCCCTGAATATGTTTATATTCGGAGCCCAGAAGGTCAGATGAGATTGTCCAAGATTATACATTGCGCGCCCTTCTGTAGAAATTGCCTGCACAATGTTGAAAGACCAGTAGAACTGGTCTTCATGAGAAATCTATCTTGCATCTAATGAGAATGACCATTCGCATGGTCGTGGTGACCGTGACGTCGCACGGAATTTATCACAATCATTCTGAAAGTGTTTGGAAGACAAATATGAGAAGGCAGGAGTGATTGAGCGAAACTATTGCAGATATTGCTTTTACTGTATCAAATTAAAAACAAATGATTATGACCAGGGTAGTCCTATAACGCAGTTGAGTGGAAAAAATAAATACTGCACAAGAAACAAAATGAACAAACTTGTGGCACTCTTATGAGGAATCCTCTTGCCTGGCCGACTAGTGTCCATAAAGTCATGTTGAAAGATGAAGCTGTCAGTATTGGTTGTGGGAAGCTCGTAGCGCCACTGGCAGGCCCCGTGAATGTAACGCCTGGACTATAGGCTACCCCGTGCAAGGCTTCGTTCCACCATTCATGACGTGGTATTCCCAAACGGGTCACCTCGGGCGCAGTATTTACCAGCTGTGCAATTTTCTCTTGCAGCGTGAGCCTAGATACAAGATCCAACGTTCGGTCCGCAATAGGAATCGATATGTTACAAAACGGCATCGCCAAAATGCTCGCATCCAAATCGGAACCACAGCCATGCAGAGCTGTGCCATGGACGACGAAGGTCTGAAAAATCTGAATTATGTGATGGAACACAAAGAAGACGGCCAGATAACGCCATGCTGCCATGCCCTCAGAATGCAACTTTCCAATACAGTTTTTTTGGAAATTCGAAAGTGTTTTAGAGCCTGGCGTGTCTGCAGGTGATCACAGCAGTTCGGTCTGGCGAGTGGTAGATATCTTACAAAATGCGCAAGAAACTGGCACACACCCGTAGAAAAACAACACGTCACAAGGTTATTACGGCCCAAAATTCAATTCGACGTATGAAATGCAACGATGGTCATCGTTTTTTGTGTAACTATCGAACAGTCCAAATTTATAGGCTGGTCCAGACGTAGAAGCTCACGAAAGTCGACTGGAGTCTACCCACAGCGGAGCCCGAGGCCATGAGGAGGAGGAGACACACCTCGAAGATCCAACACTACTGTGTAGCATCCGAGAGAAGCACGTTATGCATCTCATTTGAGAATGACGTAGACTGCCCCGCTTATATAGACGCGCGCACGCCCGCGCTGCTGCGACGATGGTCCAAAGTTAGCATCTTCATGGACTTATTTGATCGAATCTAGACCCTTCTCGCTTTCTCCTTGAGGTGCGTGACCAATCAACGTCAAGTCGACATAAGACGATACCACGATATTCACCCCGGGTAAATTCCCTCTCTCCAACTTTTGCTAAAGTCGGGTAATGTCTAGTTCTTATAAATTGCACACGGTTTCCCACAGGTTTCAAGCCAACGAGCGAAACTGTGGGCTCTCGCTCCCAATGCTCGTCTACTACCGTCGAGTAAACTATGACCTAGGCACGATCACAAAACGTCCTAGCTTTTTCTTCGACGAGATTTAACTCCACGTTGATATTAAAGTGCTCCACGTTGATTGCGGGTGAGCGCGAGGAAAGAATGTGTATATACTCGATTAGCGCCAGCAAATCATCAAAATCCACAGACGACAAGATTACTTCAAGTTCGAACCCACACCTCACTCCGGACGGGTTGGTGTAATTTCAACTACTAATTCAACTTTACGAGAGCCTAATCTCCGATCAGCTTCATTCATACATCGTGATTCTTGCGCAGTTAATGAAATCCTAAGCCGGGCTTGCGATGCAAGACCGCAGGTTTTGGCAGATGTTCTTGCCTGCTTGGGCTCTTAAGGCAACGCGGTCCGCGATCAGATGCTTGCTGAGGACGCCATGGCGAAGCGAAGGAATCGAGCCAGCGCCTCGACGCACTGCGCGTACGGAGAGACAAGTGGGCGCAGGAGCTGGTGAAACGAAAAGGAATTGTGAGTGGATCCGGCGATCGTCGATCGTCGAAACGCCTCCGCCATCATCATCCGAAGGACGACGACGAGGCGCGCGCGGTCGAAGGTCGAAGAAGGCTTCGCTGGCTCGCGAGTTTCTCAAGAATCCGAGCCTCAGGCCCGCGCCTCCCTTCAGGCGCCGCGGGAGGCCTGCGTCGTCAGCGCGTCGGTGTGAGCGCCCGGTGTCGCCCGTTGAAGGAGCGTCGGTCCGGCTCTTTGAACGGCCAAGATGATGTTATCTCTCTCCTCTGCCCTTCACAGATCGTTCGATCTTTCACGTCTTTCCCATGATAGCATGGTTTCTGTGACGGTACAGGGAGAAGTTCCGGCTCACATTACGCATCCAAATGTTTCCGTCCGTCGTCTGCCGCTGTACTCTGGATTTACTGGAAACGACGTAATTCAAAATCCGTCAGTCTGGAACGCTCCTCTTCTCTCCGAATCGTAGCCTTATATCAAGAAAGAATATTTCTGGTGCAATTCGGCAATAAAGACATTTAACTTTCAAAATCCAAAACTATGTGCTTGGTGCTTGGGACCATTTCTGTGATGTTTTGAACCCAAAAAAATCAGAAAATATGTAGGATATATATTTTCTGATATTTTCTGATATCCTACATAACCGCTACCAAACTCACAGCAAAGAAGTCAAGACATAACAAAACGAGTAACCCGGATATATTGCAACAAGTAGGAACCAGATGATATAGAATCAACTGGATTTTGACAGGTAATCTATCTTATCGAGTCCAGTAGTACCTGCCTTAAATAGACTTTTACACTTCACTTCCCTCGCCACCCAAGACGATGTCACCATCCGGCAATGTGTTTAAACCCTATGCTCCATCCAACATGTTCCATCTAGCTTGAGAATTTTATTCCTCTTATGCCAAGAGGAATACATGAGGACAATACGTTGTTGTGAGAAACCTGTCTAATCTAAGAACAACAGCATGGATCATCCATGTTCAACTCACGATCTTTGGCTGTGTCAACTGAATACAAGAAAACGGTTACTTTGGGCAAGCTTTTAGTCATGATCAAATGAGAATAAAATCACCCTTCCCGTACGACTAATGACACCATTCTGATAGGTGTGGGAAAAAATTAAAACATATTCATGAAACTTTTGCTTTTCAAGAGAATCTTGTAAAACATTAATGACATTTGCCGTTCTTTCCAAATAATCATAGTTGCGAGAATGATTGAAACTAATAAAAACTCATGCATTATTTGCTTTTCAAGAGAGTCTTGTTAAACATTCATGACAATTGCATTTCTTTCCACATAGTGGAAGAAGAGGTTTGTAAGCAGCTGCGCGCATGGCAGGCTATATAACGGATTACTAGGAGCTGGCATAGTAGCGCAACGAGGACTCTGACTTCGTCTTCATATGGCTTCCTCAATTTTTCTTGTCTTCGTAGTGACCAATTGATTGACGTTGTTTGTGAATTTGTCGACATGGCTTCAAGGCTGCGATTGCAAGCTGCTCCTGCAATGGAGGGTGGTGTGTCAAAGTATTTTCGCAACTGGAAGTAACATGAGTTGATAGAGGAAGAGAATGACGATTTGATATGTCGGGTGGCAGCTTGTGGAGTTGCATTGTTGCTGCTCATTCTTGGAGGACAACGGGAGGAAAGAGAATGGGTCGTGTCATTTGTGACTCTCCTCAGCTTTCGTGTTCTGTTTGGCGGTAGTATCGAGGCTTGGTGACTCTATGCCTTGCTTCGTCGCCCAAAGGAAAGACGAAGGCAAAGAGAGAAAATGTTCTCGAATGGCAGAGATCGAAACTCTCATGTGTAATAAATGGGAATGTTTGACTAAGTGCAAGTCTCGCTCCAGATGGTGATTGGAGAATAAGGTTTCTTTTGAGGTCAAATGATTTGTGTACTATGAAAGTAAGGTTAGGTGTCGGACGTGTCGGACGTCTGGAAATTCAGTTTACAAAAGATTGATACAGAATTCACATTTCATGCCCGATGGTAAAGTTATAATACGAATCTAAAGTATCCCTTCAATTTATCCAAGATTATGTGTATCACACACGCACATTTACTAAAGTGATTCGAGCACATCGTAACAAGATGGTGTAGCCGATTGCAAGTATTGTTCATCTTCAAACATAGTCAAAAGCATCGATAAAACTCTGTGGATGTACACAGAGCATGCTGTAACATGCAGGTGCTGTGTTAAGGCTCTCTAAGATATATCGGTGACTGATTCCATGAAAGATTTGCTTCTCTTCGAAAGATGGAGACTTCCCTTCTTTCGAGAGTAAAGAAAGATGGAAAATTTCTCTTTATCTCTAAAGAGTACGAAGAAACATTGTTTTCTAGAGAATATGTTATCAAGTCTCCGGAGGTATAGGCGAGTCATATACGAGCTGATTGCAAGGAGCATTTTCTTGAGAATTCCGAAATGAGAATAGTGAAGCGCATTTAGTAGTCTCCACACTAGATTCGCACCTTGCACCTGGTAGGTTTGTGAGTACTTAGCCGGTAGGTGCGTACTTTAGACAAATATGTTATGAAACGTAAGAGCTCAATAGCGATTGGCTCATGCGTCTAAACAAGGACGTTTAGGGTTTAGGGTACACAATATAAAAGCGACGTAGCCGCCCCTGCTTGAACAATTGATTCATCACAAAATCACTCCCAAATTGCGTTATTGAAATGTCAAAGAACACAAATGGAAAATGCTTCAATGAGTCTCGGAGATGCGAAATAGTATCGAAGCTGAGCAAAACAAATGCTCCGAGTAAGAAGGTTATAGCGCGCGAATACGATGTCAGCGAAGGCGCTATCAGAAAGGTGTGGGAGAAGCGACAATAGGTTTTAGAAAGATCTGTTTTAATGTCGGAAGAAGCTAAAAAGTATACATTTCGATATTCACTTGGTCGTTTCACCGAGGTTGGAGACATACTTTATATCTGGATTGATACCATGCGTCGAGTCAATCTTCCTATTCCATCGTCTCTTGCCATCGCCAAGGCATAAAGCATTGTAGTGAGTTTATTCATATCGAAACCGACTTCAAGACGTCATGGCAATGGCTACGTCGATTCAAGCAATGACAAGGGTTGCAAAAGATGTTGCTTCACGAAGAAGGAGATGAAGTCAACAAGACAGATCCAAAATTGCTAGTAGCTTTGGACGACCTCTACGCGACTATTGATCATTATGAACCAACGTTTACAATATGGACGAGACATGACTTTTTTTTTCTTCTCTTGCCAAGGTAAAGCCTTCTATTGCCATATGAAGACATTTCAACCACGAGTGGAAAGAAAAAATCGAAAGATTTTTCAAAAGATTGAAAGAAAGACTTGAAAGAGAAAGTTTAATGATGATGTGAGAGGGCTATGTGCAGATGCTAAGGTCATCTTTTGGAACAGATCGAGATCTTTTCCTAAAACAAAGTACTCGCGGTACTCTACCTCAATGGATATGCGTTCTAGAGAGTAAATCTTGGTTTGTCGACTTTAGTTAACAAGGATGTAAATCTTTATGTCACATACAATGAGAGAAAGGAGTTCGGTTTATAGAGATGGGACGAAGATAAAGCAAGTGATGAAGTAGAAAGTAAGCTGCAGAAAAGAGTTTGTCTTTTATCAAGCTGCGTAATTTGGCAGGATATACTTCTTATTTTTCTCAAATGAGTGATAATAAGAAAACTTAGAAGAGCATGTTCGATAAGATGACGTATTTGAGCCCAAAAATCAACCAAGTGTAGTTGGAATTCATGAAGAATGAGGATTTGCACGTTGATATTACCATATACAAAAGTAATACAATTCTATCCGATGAAAATGGAAAAAATTACTTGATGGTTGGAGTATGACTAAAGGTTATACACGAGAAGAAATTACTACAATGAAATTTATAGAAAAGTTTGTCATAAACTAGATTAGTATGTATATTTATTGCAATATTTAGTTTAGTTATGATTCAGATGTATATAATTATAGCATTTTTTTTACCATTGGAGGTTAAAAATCTTCATGTTATTATCATTTGGCTTTGAAAATAAGAATCAATAAAATTTAGTTTGTAGATAGTTAAATTTATGTTATGGTATGTTATTACACAAGCTCTCAGACAATGAAATGCATGATTTCATAAAAGTACAAGAAATAACAAAATTCATGTGTGTATACAAAGAAATTGAATAAATAAATTTTGAATTTCATTAATCTAATACTTTACATGAATGACATGCTCATATTAGCAAAAAAATCAATACAACGTAATATATGCAAGAATCAACTAACACATACATTTCAAATGGTGGATTTTGATAAGTCCAAGAATATATTAGAGAAGAATATTTGTAGCAATTTCAAGTTTATGGTTGAGTCAAGTCATACGCATTCAACGTGTGCTTGTGGAGTTGATACGGCAGATTATATAAAAAACATGAATGCATTTGGCAACACACTCTTAACTTTTTGCAACGTAATGTCTAATCAATATCATTGAAAATTTAAATTTCTTATCTATGACAAGTTGTGGCAAGTTTTATGTATTTGAGGATATGCATAAGATTTGATTTTGTTTTAGTTATGTACAAGCTACATATCAAATTTAAAACATGTACATTGAATAATTTTATAATAAATTTTTAAATATTTGAAAAATAAAAAATACTATAATTCTTTATATAAATTATTATTAAAAATCAAATCTTGGCTATTGTTTTAACTATGGTCAAGATGAATATGTACATGTCAAATCTAAAATATGTACATTGAATAATTGTGGAACAAATTTTTGAATATTTCAAAAGTATTATAATTTTTTTTAAATGATTAAACAATATCATATCTTTGCTACGATAACTATATAGAAGATGTGAAAAAAAATACAATTAAATATTTGTTAGTTGATTTCCTAAGCGCATACAATGACAATCAAAGTAAATGGGGAAGAAGCAAGCTATGTCAATCCATCTCGGATAGGTGTTGATTTACGTACTGTATTCACCAGTTTTACAGCATAGGATTTGAATTTTTCCTCCACTCTTACCATTAAAAAGAATCAAAATCAATAAACAACGGAGTAATCTAACCTTGCTGAGTAAACTGCCTCCTTCGAAGTCTTGAATACCGGCCACTATAATTCCTTGCCGAGCTTTATTACGGGGGACCCGCATATATCTGTTACATTTTCTACAAATATTAAGCTATTATTTCAAAACATATATCGGAAGGAAATCATCCAATCCAGTACGGGAAGAAAATATATAAAGACCTACGTTTATGTCGCGTACTCTAAGAGTTTGTCCTTTCTGTTTCCACTACAGAGTACAGAAGTTTTACCGAGCCGGTGCTTATCAATACTCACCCACCACGTTAACTGGCCTTTGACTTTGATTCGCCAAGCGACGTGGAGTCTCCTGGTACGAACCCCGTGTTTGCCGCATGACGACGGAGACGGACGTCCGCAACCGGATGCAACTGGACGGATACCGACGGGTACTTGATGAATGACGGACTTCACAACTCGGTTAATGGCCGCGCGAGATCGGTACGGTGTACGAATGGACAAAGTACATGTACTTGCGCCCGAAGGTGGAAGAGTCGAAGGGTACGCGACCGTATGTCCGAGCGTCCACGTGGCGGTGGGATATAACCACTCGGCGATGGAGACGTACAGCGACTGTGGTGGAAGAGACGGAGTTGGTCGGAGACTGCGTGCGGAACGGCACCGGATCGGTCAAGAGGCGACGGAGTTGTTCGGCTCTGACCATGTGACGAGCACTTGGCGCTCGCACCGAGGTGAGGTTTGTAGTAAGCAGTTGGACCTCCGCACTTACTACGACTCATGCCGTTGAGATGACCGCGTACCTAGTTGACCAGTCCCGTCACTTGTGGTGACTTGTGGTTTGGGGTGTAGGGTGGTCTGTCATATCCGACTATGGTGATGGCGACGTCTGACCTGAGCTGGCGGCCGAGACGACGCGGGAGATGGGAGAGTACGTTGATCATCTTACATATGTTATCGTATAATATTTCTGTTTTTCATTGTTGGTTTTATTGGCATTTACATTTATATTTTCTGGTTTTCTCTTTTTAACTTTTAAGCTTTCTTCCTTTTGTTACGGGTTTCGTCTTTTTTTTTTTCACTTCTTCCTTTTCTTGCACGGTAGTTTTGCAATTTACCGGGAAATTCTTTAAAGTGTTTGAAAAACTTTAATGTATTCGTACACACATTATTCCACATGAGATGGGATGTAAAGGTATTGTGCTTCTACATGCTTACATGCGGTTTGATATATTATATAAGGTGTGATTCTGTTAGCTACAGTTTCACTAATACTCATAGTGGCTTCCCTACATCATGTACTGTTTCTCATTATTCTTTTACCTTGCAAATACTAAAGATATACCCGAGAGAGAACGAGTCACTAAGATTATGATTGAATAGCAATTAAATCCAATTTCGTCACTTCAAGGAACCAGAATACTACTTTGGTTTCTTTGTTGATTATTTCAGCTGATCAGCAAACGTTGGAGTGTTTAGTTTGTTTCGTGTATATAACTTTTTTTATATATTGCAAATGTTTAAATCATAGATACTGTCCTGCATATCATGTAAAAATTAGCGTGTTACTTACTTACCGTTAAGCAATTGGCACGTAATCTCCGTACCTGAATTTGAGTAATTTTTGTTTCTCTTATTTTTATTGATGATGTTTAGGTTGTATCAGTCAAAATGTGTTGCATACCTGGATACAAATGATTTCCTACTATACAAGTGGAGATTTTATTCGCAAGTTGACAAATATCTTTTCATTGTCAATGACAGTTCTAATCATGTCTCAAAAAATTTAATATACTTGCATTATTTGCAAAATTAGATATTTAAAAAAAAAATTTAAAAAAAACTTAACCATTGAATATAGATTCAACATTTTTTGCATAAATCGATTATTATCATACAGATATTATTGGATCTAGTTGGTCGTATTTTGGTTATGCGATATAATTCACATTTTCACCATTTATTCATACTCTCTTGCCATAGTAAATAATACATCTCTAACAGAGCCCAACATTGGGTGCCCATGCCCATGGATTTTGGGTGACATTATTTTTCCATGGGTGGGCACAAGTAATGGTTAGTGCAGTGTTTGTCAAGATCCAACCAAAGAATTGGTGTAATTTGAACAGCATCGGTGGGCACAGGTAATGCTATGGGTGATGTTAGGTTTATGGTTATGGTCTGGGTGCATATTTGAAGTAAAATGTTGGCCTCTGATCTCTACAGTATCATTTGTTATGATTATTTCAGAAAAAAATTGAATATCATAAGACTATCTATCCGGAAGCGTATTTGAAAGCCAACATCATTAAATTCAAAGTTTGGACGTGGGAGGACTTGAAACTGCTAGCTTTAAGTTAAAGGCCATACCTTTCATGATGCTGGTGCTTGTTCATATGTCTAGGAGCCGAGTGGAAAGTAAAAATTGATTCCGGACAAGACTTCTATATGTGACTTCTTGGAAGTGACATATATGTTCAAAGTTGTAAATATTCAGCTGCAGACAATGACATTCAATTTTGTATGTGATTAAAATTTCGCAATTAGTTGTTGGGAAGTAGTAAGGGCTTATGAAGCCAACCGCTGATCGCTGCACTGCATGTTGTTGCATATAGGACGGGGGCATTCTGCACATTCGACGCCCAGCTCGTCTGGGTCTACTAGAGAGATTATTAACGGTGTTAGGTTATTACTGAGTGACATGTTTCTCAAGATATTGTACTTGAAATTCCCAAGCAAGATATCGCGTATCCTAAAGTGAGGTTGCAACGAAAACAAGCCTATTGCGAGGGCAAATAGCTAGACATAACATACCGGTCTGTAAAATTCATGCTGAATGAAGGTGGTCTGGTCTTCCTTCAGCAAGAAAATTCATTGTTATAAAAATTTTCAGACCAAGTAAAAATTTTATATTAATGTGGACAGTAGACTTTCAATTATGAACAATGGCTGGACCACCACCTCCTACGAAGCGTTTAGCCCAAGAATGCACCTACTGATCAGGGTTACATTATCGTACAACAATATCACTCGCCGTCGTGTACCTGTTGGCGGTCAATCCCATCTCGCAAGGTTGCAGACAGCTTTAGCTACGACTGCTTTAATGACAGGAAGACGAGGTGCCACTGACTACAACATGGAAAAGTATCAAAATTGCAACTCCCGAAAAGCCTAACCTTCCTACTTAGAGCAGAATAATCCACAGGCTTTTCTGAAGAAGAAGACAAGTGGCGAAGGACCTGGTGGATATGCGAGGATGAAACATGGTTGTCACTTCTCCTCTTTTCACTTTCAGAAGGGCCACCATTCAGATCAACCAGATCCTTCCAGAACAATGCTCATTATGGAGCCTATCTTCTTATATTCATCTATCAGCTCGCTATCCAGGAATATATTACATTTTCTAAACTTTTAGGGTCATTATTCATCTGGGGACCCTGATCTATCGACAGCTTTACTTTTGGACCCTGCCACATCAACTTTGCGAGTTTGCTGATGAAAGAGCTCGGCTATGTCAGATGGCGAGCTTGAAATTTCTGGATTCTTGTCTTGTCTAGATCGAATGTACCGAGGAAATCTCATGGAAATACCTCGGGATGGATGGATTAAACCCACGGCGGCCTGATGAACTGGAGAAACAGTGAAGTCTGCATCAACAATTCAAAGAAGAAAGGAAATACATGAGAACAATGCAAAGCAGTGCAGCTCCATATCAGATGATCGAAGTTACAAAGTTTCGAAAAAGAGAAGGAAACAGAAGTTACAATCAGCAACTAACCTGCTCCCCGAATCTCCCAGACAAGTTCTGGAGTGAACCACACATTACATTCTTCTCCAGTTTGATAATAGGTTGGCTTTTTAGGTAATATGCGATCTCCTGAATAGAACTCTTTCATCTACACATCCAAAGAAACCAAGAGAGCTCGATATTCCTTCTATGGAATGCTTATTTCGAAACCTTAAGACAAAAAGTGATAAAACTGAATAACACGTGCAAGACTGATAACTCAGGAAAAAGTTTACTTGTCCTAGAGATTTGATACCTCTTTGTAAAATACGTCTGTGAAGCCTGACATAACACGACAGACACTCTGATACTCCTCCCGTTCAGGATCATAACATGCTAGTAGGAATGGACTGTACCTGCAAATATTTATTCCAGATCCAAATGTCATCGCACAGAACATAAAGCTTCGTATTGATAATCTTAAAGAAGAAACTACGCACCACGATTTGAGGAACAAGCTGCCTTACAATCGAATTTGTGTACGGAATTAATCAATGACAAGCATAGAACACGAAGATATGCTGCTTGCTATCTACTGCCTATTTCAACAAATGTTGATGCATTACCAGCTTTCTGTTTTTGTAACATTAAGCAGAGTTAATGATCACTCCAGGCTCAAAAGTCTATATTTTTTGGAATGTCCACCCAATTTACCATACAGAAGCACAACACCTACATAGATCCTTCCAAATTGCTCTCACTATTTCCTCCCTTTCCTGATTGGATGCAGATTCAGGAGCTAACAAGTTCAAACTCACTGTTCGTAAGTGCGAACGTCGGTTTATGGTTACTTACCATCCAGCTTTCCTGCCATTTCCGTACCAAGCCCCAATTGGAACAAGATCTAATGAGTCATTCAAACCCTCCATATAGTCGCGTTTAATCTGACATTAAGAGACACACCCATAGATACTGTTATACCAAGTCAAAATATTCTAAATCTGAGACATGAAGAATGTAGGCATTTTCATTGTAAAGTGATTAATCCTTGCAATCACCTGGTTAGAGTGTTGCGTTAATGGCAACTAAACGCATCACGGTACTGAGACAGGGTACCAAATATTGACGTCCCTAACAAGTTAGTCAATTATATTTTCCAACATAAGATGTCGAAACACGCGAACAAAACTCCGATAAATGCGGATGCACAAGTTTAAGAACGACTAGCAGATGTCCTACCTTGAGCCAGGAATCAGATCTCTTCGAAGCCATGTAGTTGGAATCCACATCGAGAGCCTTTGCCATCAGTCCTTCACAAGAAGCAGCAAAGGTTTCTTCTAAAAATCCTTCAACTTTTTGTGATGTAGATGTCGAATCTGATTGATCGTCCTCTGGTTCAATCTGTTACAAGTGAGCTTTGTTGAGTATTTAGTGATGATGCTCGAAACCAAAAAGAAATTGTGAAATAATAGACTTCAGTAACATTATAAAAGCAAACATAAAAGTTCATAATCAAAGTCTAGCCATTCAAGCTCGCTAATCAAATTGGTTAGACCTCCCAGACAGAAACCAGACAACATGTAGTTCACAACTTTACCTCATAGGATGACAATAAAATCTGCACTCATATTCAATGCTTTTCTTGGCAATTTAGACATGTTCAATGCAGTGAACACTTACAGTTATCTCAGTTGCATAACCAAAATGACCGGGTTTGATGTTTGGAAACCAATGACGCATACCTGTTGACACGTTTCATATAACTGTCAGTCTGTCCAACACCTTCGGCTCCCAGAACAAATAAGGAAAATGGTAAGGTCAATGAGAAGATACTATTGCTTATCAAACACAGAGAAACACACACATAGGGAAACATGAAAAGTTAGATTTTCTAAAAAAAAGAGTAAGGATAGGCATCCTACATTTTCGTCGTTCCCGAAAAGTCATTTTCACTAACCTGTTCGCAACTCAAAGAAGTGTTAGAAGCGCAAGTTCAATGTAATTAAAGTCACATGATAGATATAGTATCTGGAAGCACATCTAAAAAGAAACACATTTTACTTCAACACTTAATCAGCTCTAAACCTAATACATGTAACCTTAGATGGCATGTTGAAGATATACTTACGATTCTTGGTTTGCGTACATCATGTCAAATGCAAAGACGCACACAGAAACCTGCCCTCGCACATCATTATTTGATTGAGTATTAGCATTCGAGTAAATCCACGATCACTACTAGAGATCTCACCTCTACTCTATTGCGAGATGCTTCAGTCAGTCTATTCATGCAATATACAAAAACAAATTTGACAAGTCTAATACACGCGCGAAACAGATGGAAGATAAAAGCCAACCACCTATTTTGACTTGGGTCGTTAAGTGTTAACTACAACAGACGATTTGTGGTCCACGGAAAACAGGTAGAGAACTAGAAGAGGCTTAACATTTATGAGCTGTACGGGAAAGTAACCACTTTCCACCACCCGATAGGATAAATTACGATGATACCCGAGAGACTTCGACCACCACTTCTGAAAGCCCATGTTCCAACAACTAGCAGCTGATATCATATAACTGAATTCAATTGGGATTCTTAACGATTACCTTGATATTTTGCAGATTAACAGAACCACCATCTCGACTCCCCCTTTCTCGAGTACTCAGATGCTGGAATGCCATTAGCTTATTATCATGCTCTCTATCTACTGCGACTACCTGCCAACAATATCAAACCCATTATTTACAACCGCAGGACTTACAACTGACAGAACGGAACAGGCTGTAACAAATACATCCTGGACTTAAAATCGGCAGATGGTATGATGACAACAGAAGAAACTAAGAAGCATTGGATCTTTGATCAACAGATCTTATAAATTGCAGCGTATTATTATTTTAATTAAAGGGACATTTTTTCTTTTATATTCACAACCAAGCCCTTGCTGTACGTTGACTCTCTTAAGTACTAAATGCAGTAAAATGAAACTGTTCGTCCGGAAATGAACCTGACTGCCAACAAACTAAACTGCTCAGTACTAGGAGGTGACATACCTCAGCATCGATTATGAATGAAGTTAAATCCTCTCTAGCAGCGGCTCGGCAGATGTCGGCTACATCTGGGAACCGGCCGGTGGTGTCCTCACAATTACGAGAAAATATGCGGAAGGATCCATCCGCCAACATATGTATTTGAGCTCTTTGTCCATCATATCTGCCCAACCCAAACAATTATCTTGGTTCAGATGGACTAAACGTAAGGTCAATGCCGTGACACAGATGCCACATTCTAATCAAGAGGAAAGAATTTTTTTAGTGCGTGACACTTTTGACAGAACATAAATTGAGTCATCCCAAAGATTTTGCTCTACTAAGCAATATTGCGAGTAAAGAAGCTAGTACGTTCATAAAGTGGCTTTAGTGATACGTACTTGTATTCACACGTAAACGACTGCCCTTCAAATCGTTTAAGCAACTCTGGTATCCCATTTGTAATCCTGGTTTTTTAAGGACAGCTTGAAGTCAATAGTTTGCACGTCTACTCGAGTTCAAGTACAAATGAGTACGACATAAGTGATGAACTTCTTTGGACACAAACTTCCCCAGAGTAAGACCTATAACCCACGGTCTGACAAGCACGTACTTGGCAAGCATAGGCTTGATTGGAGTTCCAGGTGAGATGGATATATTTGCGGACAGTGCAGCTACTCCACCTTTAACTAAAGTAGGTACAAGAAGATCCTGTAATTAACATGAGTATCAAGTGAGCAAATAAAGTTAAGGCAATGTTATGTTGTTAATAAAATGAATGAATGGAATCTGAAGTAATCCAAAACCCCACACGGGATATGGAACTGATAAAACGAGGTACATGATAGCACAATTAAGCTTTTCCACGTCTTTGGTTAAGACTTGGTCGCCCCACGAACCAGATTTGGAAGAAAATTATATGCTTCTACAACCGCAATTGCCGCCTCCTGCAACAGTGGAAAGAACACAATTTTTTTAACAGAACTCGTATGCAAACCTTGCAACCCTAGAAGTAAGCAATGACATCGATTCGGTCGTTCCTTATTAACACTCTCCAACAAGAAGTCTACTCTCTTGTTCCGTGCAGATTGCGTGATTGAGATAAATTAAAAAAAAAGGAAAAAGGGGAAACCGCAAAACAAACCCATAACCAAAAAGGAGTTGCAAGGTTCCAAAAGCAAAAGTCAAAGTAGCAGGAAGACCTGAAATTTAGGTTTGAGTTTGGCAAGAGCCTCATTTGGAGCTTGATCAGCAGGAAAGGTGTGATGCAGAACTACCGCTTGAGCAAGTGCTGACAAGACGGTCTTCATCATCGCACCTATTCTCATATTTTGGACCTGAACATACAATCATCTCATTCAGCCTTGTAACTTCAACTGATGACAAATTCTTAACACAATAAAATTTCAAGAATTATAGACCTAGACACCTCTCACTGCGGAATGAATGCCTGGAAGATTGTACATTTTCCACAAGGGAAAAAAAATACGCTAAATAACGCATCCTATAGGGTTTAAAATCATGAATTTCGAAATGGCAAATTTACGTCCAAATCCTTAACAGCCTAAAATAGCCAGTTCGTATATGGAGCGTACGAACGAATTTCGTATTTATTTCAGAACTGAAAGAAAGATGTCCACTTACTAGTGTTCTCACGATGTACTTCATCTCCTTCTCCCTGCATGCACGGAGAAGGCTAAGCACCAAATCCTTTTTTCGACCACCGCTACCACCTCCAGATTCCTTGCTGCCACAGTGTAAAGCAGGAGTCAATATCATTCCGATGTGAATGATATGAGAAATATTCTTTTGTGAAGACCTTTGGAACCAGAACACACCTTCGAGAGCTATATATCTGAATCTACTGAGGACCATTTCAAAGTCCAGAACTGTTCGGCACGAAGAAGTTAGGCATCTTAAGAGGTGGGAGCCTCTTGTCACGAATTAACCAGGATGGTCCAATAAAGAAGGCCTCTAGCTGCAAGTGTCCACTGGGGGAGAGAAGTTCCTTCCAATTGGGTACACTGCTAACGACTCAGACAGTTGAAGCAGCCAGGTACCTGATCTGCTTCAGTGTAGAGAATACTTGACAAATCCTCAACGGAGGCGGCAACCTTAAGATGGATTGAGTCTGCCGGCATGCCTGAGCCACATCACCTAGACAAAGTGGAATCTCAAGGTGTAAGTTTTGTTTCAATTGGAAGCAAAACGGTGGCTTGGAACTTGAGCCTTAGCATTTCACTGCACTGGTGGCTTGCAACTTGAGCCTGAGCATTTCACTGCACTGCTTCCAGCGTTAAAGATGCAAATTTAACCTTCTGCTAAGAAAAAGAAACCAACGAATGATGTTAAAGACTCTGATCACTTAGTCCTTTGCAGACAATCACAAATGTCTTGGTTTGGTTTTACTTCAAAATGAAACTGATCCTCGCCAGTCTACGACTTTATGACTTCAGCAGTGTAGATGAAAGGAGACATATTACCGAGATCACCCATTGACGTGTACATCTCCCTTAATTTTGCTCGAGAAACTCCAGCAACTTCTCCCACCGCCGTAGATACTATACTCCCTCCAATATTTAAATCCTGTCATTTCAAGCACTAAAGCTGACTTAAACAAGAAGAAGATACTCTACGTAAACAAGTTTCACCAAGATGAGTGTCTGAAATTCACTTGAACCTCAGTAAAAAAATTGATGAACATGAATATGCCCAAATCACCCAAGAAACGACATAAAAGGTTTACCACACTCTCGAAGTCTGGAGCAAGTCGATTGGTGGTGAGATAAACTGCTGGAAGCACAGCGTCTGGTGAAAGAGCCAACAGGCTGCAAGTAAACTTTTCAGCAACACAGGTGATTGAATCTACTACATAACGATTGTCTGGCAGACTTCACAAATCAACGCGACTTTTCTGCTCCATCGCCTATGTGTAGACTATGAGTGGCTTGTAACCTTGAGCACGAGTTGTCATCTTGCGTTGCCTCACCGAAGGGTCACCCTCGCCCTTTTCAAACCATGCGGTATTGAAACGGAGCAGTTCATATCGAGATCTGAAGTAAAAAACGTGAAACCTGAAAAAGCTTATTCCAAAGTCTATGCAAGATTACTGTAACTAGGATAAAACATAGACTTTAGTCATGAACCACTAGTGATGATCAAACACGACGACTAACCTGCGAAACATGTTGCAAAGCATGTCAGCAGTCCTTAGTCGACCACTCTCTTGTTCCACCAAGTCAAAAGCACGCGCAAGATGTAAGTATGGTGCGCCCTCCCCTGGCTCCCAGCATGCTGTAAACGTCAAACCAAATACTTAACACAAAAGTACTGTCATGAACACCAGGACTCCATCAAAGTCGTTTACCTTCCATGATCCTTCATGAAGCCTGAGAAACATTCAGTAAAGCACTCCGAAGGATTTTTGTGCAGCATCGAACGCATTTCCTATGCCAGAGCAGAGAAGCTAAATTTCGCGAGATTCTGGCTGTGTGTGTAACCTTACCATGCTCGATAGGAGAGTATTTCCCTACCGGTACAGCTACAGAACCGGATTTCTTCTCAGCTGTGTCCTTCTTCGTTGCTCCGTCGAGTTTTTCCTCACCGACACCTCCTCTCTTCTTCTCATCTGCAGTTTCTGCGTCCACTCCTGTAATCTCATGATTTGCCACACATACGTCACCTGCGATCTCCTCCTTCACAGTGATTAACGTCCTAACCTTGTGCACAATTACTTCAGGATGTGAGTTCTCATTGGCTGAAACTTCTGGCTTGGCTTCAGCCTTTACACGACTGTGTCCACGTGAAGACGAGCGAGGCCTTTGTAGACTGTCACCTGCCATTTCCGTTTCCGGGGATCTCGAAATGTTGCCCTCTGCTTTAGTAACATGAACGACTTGTTTGTGGTCCACATTACCTTTTGCTTCAATTCCATGATCTACGACTCCAGTATCTAGGTCACCGGGAAGATCCTCATCTCTAGCCTCCGAAGGTTTATCTGCCTCTACCACCAATTCTCCACTATAATACAAGTCCAGGGCAACACCCACATTTCCGCCTGCTTTCTCCAGCAAGGCATGTGCAAGCTCCTTAGATAGATTTTCATCAAGAAGGCTTGCAAGTTGCTCGTACTCGTCAGTCCATTTGTTGATATCATTCTGAACTTGCCTTACACTAGGTTTATCCGATCCCTCTCGTGAGATAAGGCCAGTAACATTGCCAGCCAACATCATCAACTGTTCGGTGCTGGGAACTGATGCACTTGTGGCGGCACTCGGTTCCTCACCAGCCTTCTTGAAGAACGTGAAGAGAGAAGACTGCTTTGCTTTTTGGAAAGGCTTGGCAGAGTTAGAGTTTTTTGGAGAAAGCATTGCTTTCTTGGAGATAGGAGCACTTGCGTTGATCTTCTTGGTTTTTCTGGATGAGGCAGATTTCGTTTGGCGTCCTTGAGCTTTGGGTTGTCGGCGAGTAGAACTGGAACTCTTGGTCTTGGCGGAGGAGCCCGTCTGCGGATTGGATGGTTGAGCACGGGGCCTCTCGTTGTTGGTTTTGTTTCCGGGCTTCTCAGATGGAGGTGTAGAAGACGATATACGAGGTGGTACGGGTTCTTGGCGACCTCTATGAGAAACATCTTCCGATCCTGTGGAGTGTTGTGGCTTTGGGCAAGCTCTCTCAACATCAACTGGACCTGCGCAAGGTACCAGAGCTAGTTGCCACTTTCCCGACGTCACATCAGTCGACTTAGACATATCCATGCTTTCTGCAGCATTCGCTTGATCTTGAATTTCATCCGACATAGGCTTGACTCCTTGAGTTTGCTGAGTGGCATCCTCAAATTCTTCCGGCCCATCGTCACCCTCTCGCTTCCTTTTTCTCGCTGCTCGGCCAAATATTGCTTTCGGTGCAGGTGCGACATGCTGCTGGCCGGCACCTGACTCCTTCAAAGCTAAGATAGTTTCTTCCTGTGGTTTCCGGCTGAAACCTTTCAGAAAATTCTTCTTGCTAGCTGTTTCATCTACGAGATTCCGAAAATGCTTCCTCATCGTGGCAACAGCTTTGCTTTCCATCCCACCGCCATCAAGCCCGACTGTCGGTATGATCTCCTTGGGCCGAAGGAAACCTACATACTCTCGTAACTCCTCGTAATTGGAGTGCTCACTGTAAGGAACAAGATGAATTTCGAAGGGGCCCTTCTTCCTAACAGAGAAAGTTTTCTTCTTAAGCTCGTAGGTCCACCCTGTGGGCACAAAACCTACGACCTTCTTATACCCACTTTCTTTCATGGCCTTCTCCATTTTCAGAAAATTGGGACGGAAGTAAGGCCATGTCTCTCCCAGGAAACTCCATTGAACCACATGGACATTCGTTGCGGAGGGGTCGGTCGTAAATATATCGATGTTCTCCAAGTTCAAGCATTTGAGCACAGAGAGCTTCTTCTCTGTGACATAGATAAGGCAGTTGCATCGCTTCGCAACTGCTGTGAGGATTTTCTCTTTGCCTATGACATAAGTTGAAATAAGAAAAAGAGTGGACCTTCCTTCTAGCGGACCACTCCGACTGAACAACGCTTCATCCTCTTCGTCTTCCACCACATCTTTTTTTGACTGGCCTTCGACGTTAACTCCCGCAGTGGATGGCTTCTGTAAGCCCTCCACATCCTCCTCCTCTTCTTCGTCCAATGCCTCCGGCCTGTCCTCCATGACGAGGTCTTCATCCTCTTCAGCTCGAGGCGCCTCTACATCTGCCTCCATCAGTCGTTCCACTGTCTCAGCCACATAATCCACAGACTCCTGCTGTGACGGAAAAATGTATTTGGGATTGCAGTAAGTTGTATCTAGAAAGACAGCATCGGCCCCCACATAATCAAAAAGAGCGGGCTCGGATTTCATAAAAGGGTGGTATCTCATGTCACCACAGTGCACATACCTTAAACATTCCCCGCCTTCCCCTGGAACTCTAAACAAAAACTGCACCGCCCCCGGGCAGTGATTTGCGTCCACTAACGCAACCTCACAACCATCTATAGTGACAGTCTCCCCCATGGGTAATGGAACAACAAGCGCCGCTGGAACTTGTAAGCTCTGCTTCACCAAATTCGCAGTAATTGCTGAGCAGAATATGAGCCCTTTGTGCCAGAGGTTCGTAATGCCGGTATAATGGTCGCTGTGAAAATGCGAGAGGAAGTAAGAAACCGACCAAGGACCTGCATTCCGAAATCCATCCACAATAAATTGCGTATTGGGGATGCGCTTAACCATAGGAAAGCTGGGTGGAAAACTCGACAGAGAATCGCTTGGCACATTGGCCAATTCCAGCAAATTTTGGCCATTCGCGGGAGCCTGCGGTGATTCCGACAGCTGAGTATCGATCCTCTCGATGAATTCTGTGGTTTCTGCAGGCCTCAGAGACTGGATAGCTTTCCTGTACAATAGCAGCGAGTCTATGACCAGAGAATGCGCTACCACCGAACTATCGAACGGTACGAGAGCAGCCATCACTGCTTCAGTGAGTGCTCAATTTTCGCAGCTACACCACCTCCTGCTGTGCAATTTTTCGTCCCCCATAACCCCTCCCTCAGAATCAAAATTCCAAACACAGTTTCCACTTCAACAACTGCGGCTCAGATTGTAAGTCGTCCTTCGGAGGATCTCATCTTCTTTGAGTACACCTCTCTATGACCAGTTCAAAAGCTTCAACTTGAATTGAACTCAGAACCCAGCATTTTACACATTGTCAAATTCCGCAGAAACTCCATCTTCTGTCATGAGACCCCACGCATCACTCCAAATCACTCAGAGAGCTCCTCCGAATCGACAACCCAACGAAAGCTCGCACGTCCGTCCACTCATTGTACCAATCGATAATCGAATCAAACGAATCCTAGGTCAGCGCGGCAGATCTGCGCACAACTGGAATTTTGGATGCACGCCGCGAGGCTTTGGAAACGGGAAACGAGGTGCGAGAAAATGGCTGCGCATGTCAAATCCGCAGCCCCCTGCATCGAACTTGGCGCTATTTTTCCCCGGGGTTTAAGAAGACAGCGACCGCGCGGTAGACGGGCTTGAACCTTGTAGGGCTGGTGAACTGCGGTAGACGCCCTCGAACCTCGTAGGGTTGGTGAACTGCGGTAGACCTCTCCGTCGAACTCCGTCCCCTGGGATCGAAGTCCCACTGCTGGAGAGATTCATCCAACGACAAACTCCATGATCAGTTAGTGAAGAGAATCACTTCCTGCTTCTGTGAAAAGATAAATGAAAAGGATTTAGGGGTTAGAGGACTTTGTGTGAAAAATTAAAGGCCATGACGACACAAGGGAACAGAGAGATAATCCGTCTGAACGAAAGTCACTTTCTCACCAACTGCATCTCTAATCTCCCATCACACAATCTCGTGGATGGTAATGGACTGATGGGAACAAGCATCATATTGCAAGGCAATCTTTGCTAAATTAAGGATGATAATTCTGCTTTCATTGTCTACAAGGGAAAGAAATGTAGCAAGATGATTGGGAATACCCGTCAAGTGGTCTATACATTTGAACCCAAATATATATATATATATATATATATATATATATAAAATACTTTATCCTCCGACGAGTACTGCACAGCAATGTACACTTCAAATGAATTTCTAGGTTTTATTCAAAATGATTGAACAACTAACCTTCATTCCCCAATCATTGAATTTCCTCTCTTTCAACACTTTTGAATGACTTTTTTTAACGCATCTCTATGGTATATAGACACTTCTTATATAAGAAACCCCCAATTAGTAAATAAATGATTGCTTCCAGATGTCTATCATTAAATAGCATGAGCAATGCCTTCAATCTATGTGTTTTCTGCCAATGACTAATAGACTGATTTTGCCTACATGAATTGGAAACTCCAAAGGAATTTAATGATTGTAATGAAAATGAAATGTGTCTCTAGTCTAAAATATATGCATTGAAAGATAGACAATTCTCATACTTCAAATCATAAATATTTATAGTGTGATGATTCCTTATCATTCACGCTTTAATCTTCTATAAGTAAAGGAAACTATTTCTTCCAGTTTTTGCATTAGACTTGTTCTCAGTGACTGTAAATATGAAAGTATCTACTAACATCAATTATTACCTAAAGATAGCATTCAATGCAATGATTGTGGTGTCAGAGACAGTTGTTCATTCTCCTGGGTTTTTTATCCCGCGAAGATTACCAATCAAAAGTGTCATAATCCAATGTATAACTACTACCAGAGACAGTGGACACATCCAAGTAGCAATACATACGAGAGAGGATGATATATACTATGTTTGCTTTCCGTTTTTGCAACACTATTGTCGATCTTGAGATTATGATGATTGCTTGTGGAACAATGTCATAACCTTCAAACGTACCTAATCCCGTTAACACTTCGTTCGATTAAGAGGTACAAGTGTATGATCCATGTTCACGATGCTATTGGGCTAACCTTGTCTTCTTGCTGATTTCGTAACTTTGGTGGGATAATTTTATATTTTTTACACATCCATGTTGCCCCATTTCTCTGTCTTTGATCCAGTGTGGAAAGGCTGAGTAAAGGAGATAGCTAACGGTGGCAAATTGGTTATCTCAAAATTTGAGTTCTGTTTGTTCAAAATTTTCTCGAATACAAACTGAAATCTGATACTTTTGATAAGGAAGAAACCGAAGTTCTACTCATATCTACATTGTTCTGGTGGATTTGCTATCCGCCTGGGAGATTTGCGATGCAGGAAATTAAAAACGACTCACAGAAGAAGATACAGGATGGTACAATTGTCTTCCTCTCACTTTGAATCACCATGATTCTATGCATGTCGGCTAAATATTCATTGAGGTGACCTACAGATGTATGAGGACGGACTTCAACAGCTTTCTCTGAACATGCAGTAGCTTTAGCAGAAAGGACGGGATTGCAAGGATTTACATTTGATTCATGTGATGCATAAACTGTCACTAGGAGAAACGGTGTGAACGAGGTGCGCATTGTGAATGTATGAATTATGAAAAGACATGTGAAACACCTCATATACCCTACTACTATGGTCCAGAATACAAGTTGATGGTGAACATGATATAAGATCAATTTATTAAGCTGTATGCAGTAACGGCGTCAGGTGGACTACAACCTTTTCCTCATATTCTCCCATGGGCGGAATATGAGGAAATCCAACTGACGCCTACAACCTTTTCCTCATATTCCGCCCATGGCAGAGGGAGTCCAATCTCCCAAAAAATGAAGATCACGTATCAGTATGTACGTCATACTTTACACTGTACTATACATTCATCAATTGACTTTCTCTAGACAGAATCAAGGTGAGGACCTTGATTTTTTCTTTCCGTTGACAATTTGGATGTCTGCTATGCACTGTTGGCAAATTGACAACAATGACAATAAGGAATCTCGTCGTCATCCACTCCACTGAAGATTTTTTCCGTGTAGAGACTAGTGAAATCGTGCCTTAAGTGTTTTAAGAATAGGGGACTTCGTCACGCACTACTCACGTAGTCACGAACAATGATCCAAGGAAGGCTTCTTGTCACCTCAGTGACTAAAATGCCTGACAAATGCAGGGAGCAAAACCACAGGAGTTGAATGTAAGCTATACTCAATTCTCGGTCCCATTGTGTTGGAGGCGAAGACAGTTTTCTGTTCCACGAACATTGCAATTATCATAAATGTGTGAGTAGGGTGGCTTATTAACCCATTTTTTATGAACGTAAGTCAAAAGGAGTACCTATATACAGGTCTGAAACAACATATTAATTTGGTACTAGCAGGAAGAACATTGCTCTCTACGTGACCGAAGTATGTTATATCATCAATATCTCAAACCAGTATGGATATCGTGGTTTCTGGGATAAAGCAGCCCTGTCATCCAAATCCCCACGCCTCCAATCCAAACATCGGCATCGGAAGGAGCACAACAATGAAGTAATGAGCACTTCAGGCGTCGCCAGGACGACCACTTGAGAAGAATCTTCAGCTACCATGTCGTCCTCTGTCACTCTCGTGAGCGGGGAGATATTCTGACGAACTCTCCATGTCCTCGTCTTTCTTGTCAGTATCGAGAATACGTAGGTCATAGGACTTATCTCTAACACAGTTCGCAGCTGCCATTTCCTCTGGTCCACCAATGCGTTAGGTACAGCAGTCATAATATCTACATCCCTTATAATGTACGTAATCAGTGCCGACTAATTTGGCAAACTAGGTAGTAAGGCCAGACGACCAGAATTAATCTTATGTGGAAAAAACCAGCAAAATGGAGCTAGGCCCCAGTCAGATAACAAACACAGATTTATTAAGTTCACTATCCCATCATACCTTGTACTTTAGAGTGACCTGCGTCTTCTCAGAATCTGATCCTCTTCCATCTTTTTAACTCACTTCATACCCTACTTTCGAATAATTACTCAATTATCTACTCACTCCACCGCCAATGTCAAGATTCGTTCTTTGATACCATATTCTCAGACTTAAGAACCTCTTCAACTTCAAATGCTTTTTGACGTTAAATTCAGTTAATTGCAAGAAAACGATCGGACCCATATTTAGGCCTTCAAGTCAATCCCTACTTATCCATTTCTATTCGTTTGAAATTTGAAACCTGGAACGCTGCGTGTTAACTCACTCCTTCAAAAAAATTATCCTCTCGATGAAGCCAAAGTGGCGCGCAATTAGAAAACCTACTCTTTTCTCGGAGAATATGATAAAGGAAACGGTCACCTGTGCGGCCAGAACGTGGCACTTACGATCCCGCACGGCTTCAAGATGCCTAGGTGAAATTCAGATTTATACCCGTCATTGCTCGTTTAGTTTCTTACCAGCGGGAAGACGATTTCAACTGTTCAAACACTTGTCATAGACAAAAGGTCCTCCTTAAGCAACTACCTCCGATTTAAAAAATTGTATGGTACTTATGTCATGGTGTTCAACTACATCCCAGTGAAACAAGTTGTCGGTCTTCCACAACTTACAGATGGCCGACATGTGGTGCTGCAACAGGGGCAAGATTTTAACTTACATTCATTTTTCTAAAAATCGATAGGGTTGCTATTAAAGAATTGCTAAAAGTCAGTATCTAAATTTGCGTTACTTAACCTAAAATATACTGGTGAGTATCCATATGTACAATTTAGAAAAATCTTTTATTTTGTGGAAAAGAGATTTAACATCAGCACATGTACAAACCTTTACAAACTCTATAAGTAGCTTATACGTGCACATTTACTTCTATAAAATATTCAGTAGAACCTAACCAAAATGATGAACAAAGGCTACGTACTTTAAAGGTTTATATTCACAAAGATCGACATAATATTAGATCCCACCTGATGCGAATGTCACTGAATTGTAAGGCTGATCTCTGACAACGAGACTCAAGACATCTGGCCTGGAGTAGTGCCCTACAACGTCAAAGTCGAATTTCGCCTTGACAACTTCACCAAGATCTGCAATAACGGACATCGTAAAATTATAAGACGCATATAGAACCATGCAAACTTACGCAGCTTAAAGTCAGGCAGGAAACGGCATCTTCACTACAAACAAAGACTGCGTTGATACAATAAAAGGAGAAGGGGACGCTATCAACTGGATGTAACCACTGTAAAAAAAATTGAACGACACATAAGCCGACAACAAATTTAGATGCTAAGGGATACGGTATACAGTGGCTGACGGTGTAATATTCAAGACTGTGAACTTAGGGCTGAATTAACTAACTAGTTATCATTCAGAAACTGGGTGCAAATCGACAGCGGACTTCAGCTTTAAACTTCCCATTAAGGAAAAAAATAGCGGGGAGTTTCTTTATGACTGTCAAAAAGGACCAACAGAAAAAGAAAGCCACAAGCCACATGCTGAAGACGGAACCTTGAGCCATAATGAACATGGAACTTGCACCAGAAGGCGAGAAATAAGAAATATACACCAACCAGAAATGATTCAAGAAGCCAGAGTAAAACAAATGTTAGCTATGCATAACAGTGAGGTTAAACACAAGTTCAAAGGAAGGCATGCGATATCCTACAATTGAAATCCAGTACGTAGAACTAGATTTAATTTATAAATGCACAAAAATTTCGGAACCAAATCTTCTACTTTGGCAAATACATAAGGAAGAAAGCAACACCAAAAAGTAATGGTCCATCTCAGATTGATCTACCTATCTTTCAGCTACAGATGGAAACGCTCAACAGCACAATGTCTTCTCAGGTAACTCAGTACGTAACTCTCGAACAGTTTTACATTTATCCAGAACGGACCGCACCTCATTCCAAATAATTTTCCATCACTGAGCAGAAAATTAGAACATAAACTCCCACTTTCTACGTTTTTTTGTTTCATTGATATGTAACACTCCACAATCTCCGGCATTGCATCTAGAAAAAAATTGATTTCAAACAATTTTGGAATACATATTGCTACCCCAGATTTCTAACCATCTGAATTCGCCTTTCTCAAAGAGCAAAACGAACGTGAAAAGAAGATGACCGGTGGAAGAATGCAATTCCAACCATGAATTGCAGTGAAAGAGAAAGGCTGCACATGAGCAGCTCTGAGTGATGCATGCGCATACAAACATACAACCTTTTGAAGGCGAGCCCTTTACATAACTACCTATCTGTCAAAAGCTGGTAGCTTACTAAGTGAGTCACAGAGGGATCAAGTGCACACATAAGAGACCGACACGGAAACTGGTTTAAGTGCAAATGTGTAGTGCAAATGCGGTGTAGTTCCTCGTTCACATGCAAGAATAGGACCCACGGACATTAAACACATGTAAACTTCAATCCGCTGCTTGATAATTCACAAACATTCGATGCACATTTTCACCCAGCAGCAAGTTAGCTAGACAGTTCCATCGCTTACCTATGTCTGCAACAAGAAGTGCTTCACCTTCATAATTTGGGCCCGCAATTACGTTGCCTGTGGGAGACATTATGACACTCCCACCAGCACAGACGACTGTGTCCGGAGAGGGCTCCTGGTCCCCAAAGCCTCCGAAGGTGTACTCGGGTACAGATGGGTAGTCTTTCCTTCGACAAAACTGATTGGCAGATAAGACGAAACAACCACCTTCCATGGCAATATGTAACATAGATGCTTGCCAGCTACCCCTGGCGTCTGCCGTGGGAGCACAATAAACTTCTACGCCTGTGGAAAAGTACATGCGAAGAAAAATGTTCAATTCAAAGCCATGGTTGGTAGGATTTATAAACATTCGTTGCACTTTACCACTGATCATAACTGGGAATAAAACCCAATAAAAACATGCTGGAGATGTTGAGGCCATGACGAATTTTTTTTTATAACAAAATTTGGTATGCAGATGACCTACCTTTGGCGTACATCGCAGTTCTTAGAAGAGGCATTCTATTCTCCCAACAAATTAAGCCACCCACCCGTCCAACTGGGGTCTCATAAACTGGCAAAGTGGAACCATCACCAAAGCCCCAAATCAATCGCTCCGAAGCAGTTGGCATGAGCTTTCGGTGTTTTCCCATGTATCCTCCTTGAGAGTCAAAATATAGAATTGAACAATACAGCGTTCCACCTGACCTCTCAATAACGCCCATGACCAGGTGCACTTTGAATCTACCAGCCATTGCTGCCAGCCTGTCCACTTCCGGACCTGCAATCAAGAATTGTAGGTGTTGAGTGACACTAAAAACAATACACAAATCTATCTAATTGAGAGTTTAGTCTTAATGATAGGTATATTCGGCAGGTGGACCGGCTAAGCACTTGACAACATCTAACTCTGCGAAAAGTCCGAGTGAATAACGGGCCTTGATAAGGTTAATAATGTTCCTACTCATTTTACGGACAAAAGTGAGCATGCTCAACCTGAGACTTCTTGATAGCAATTCACAATTTGAGAATCTAAGATAGTTACTCTGTAATCTGTGATTCAGTAGACGTAATCGTCATCCGACGTTGAAGACATTGTGAAATGGAACTGACCTGGCACATCGATAGCTGAGGCATGGTATTTGCGATAATCCTCACGTCCTTTCGCAGACCGACTTCCGATCACGGCACCAAACGCAGCACCACGAGGATATCCACCAATAAAAGCCTCTGGAAAGACAACCAGTTGTGCACCCAGCGAAGAGGCTTCCGCGATGAAACGCTCTGCTTTATCTGCAGGAAAATAAAGCTTGAGTTGTGAGTTTTCGGCGCAAGGGACTCATTCTTGTTCGTACTCAACGTTTGTATATGGAAGCTTTTTCTGAATCGTATATCAAAACCTGCTCTACCCTCTTCTGGTCACGATACAAGGGAGGAATATAACCAAGCGTAGCAGGAGTGTCGTAGAATATGGTTGAAGCTTGCACTACGCTCACGCGCTTAGCGCCTGATACTGGACTCATCTCCACTTCATTCGAGATCTCCTCAATGCGCCCCACTGCTGAGTCCGGCAGATCATCCATTTCCGACTCAATTCGACAATCAGATCAACGTCCTATCTCCTCCGACAAGTCAACTTGTGCCCAGCCAGCTAGTCAAAATGCTTACTCCTTTGTCCTACTATATTGCATGAGGCATGCAGTCCGTAGGCGCAACACTCGAGTACTCCGGGCTGGGTTAAACCTCCAGTTCTCAAAATTTCGCTGGCTTTACTACGAATGGGAGATATAGCGCAGCATTCCCGCGTAAAGAAACAGACTGAGAATTCGACTGAGAATCTAGCCTACATACTCGATTCCCTGGTCCCTCATTTCATCAATCGAGGTTCCGATTTAGGTCTCTGTTCCACCTTCGACTAACGAGGGACGATTGAAAAAGAACTCAAGTCCAGAGAGAACACTCACTGCAAGGACCACAGAAGCCACCAAACCTACTTAGGGCATCACACACTTACAAGTCGCCTCCGGTCCGACGCAGAACCAAGGCCTGCAACAGCATCTGATCACGCTGCTGCACGCGAGCACTTTGGTTCGCAGAATTGGCCACTGTCAGCCTCCTCCCTGTCTCCATCATCAGAACGGCAGCTGCAAATATCGTCATAGCTGATGTACGGGACAAGAGTGTTCGTGGCCAACAATTTGCCATCTTCCCCGCTTTGTCCTCCAGCACCCACCCGACCTTTATCGAGAACGCAGACAAGGACCTCCAAATTCGAAAGGCGTATGGGCTCGGATTACATGGGCAGGAATTTCAGGGCCCAGAATGCTCTCCCATGGCATCGAGGCAGATTCACTCAGAGGCAGCCCCGCTAGCTTTCGCTCTAGATCACGAGCGACGCAGACGTAGCAGCACTTCTCCTGCAAGCCTTGCCACATGGAAGCAGCAGCACACAAGTTCTAATTCCGCTGCTGGACAAACGGAAAATCAGAGGCCTAGACAGAATGCCTTCACGTTCAGTCCAAGACTGTCTATCTTTGTACATATTATTCCAGTGCACGTGCCAATTACCACAATTTTCAGCTCAGGCTGTCGTCTCATGTATTGGGCAACACAAGAGAACTATTACTCGACGCTGCGAATTTCTTCCTTACTACATGTAGGAAAAATATATGACAATATTGAGCATGGTTGCGAGTGCAATTGAGCTCCGACCTAGAGATTCTTTGTGTTTTTTCTACCAAACCCCCAATTAATTGGAATGACATGAGGATTTCGTGTGGTTTTGAGAACAAAGATCAATCTACATTCCCAAATATACAATCGGAAAGTCGATGGTTTCATTTTGGCATTATGTAAAGATTACTATACGTATTAGAGAGAGAAATCATAGGCTTTGACATCAGATTATTGGATTGTAATAACAAGTGAAAAGCAGAGTGTGCAAGGCGCAGAACTTAATCAAGTTTTATAGAGGTGTACACTTAGGCATTAGTAAACTTTCAAGTCATAAGACACTACATAGATGTTTATTATGCATTGACAAGTAAAGCATGACCTTTGAGTATGTAAAAAGATACGCTAGGTATGAAACTTTCAAATAACAATCATTCAATTTACAATAGACGTATGCAACATTCTTTTCCGAAAGTATTAGTTTGAAAGTATATATTCTAACTTTGAAATGTGTGCATGTTAAGAATGATTCTAACAGTGTTATAAAAGTTTCAAAGAATAGATTTTGAACGCTTAAAAATTAACAAGTCAGGTTTATTCTTGAATAATTTATTAACGAGTTTTTTAATGAAAGTATATTTGAATGCAATCAGGTTTTTGAAATGTGTTATAAATGCTAAGAGTTGCTCATTTACATCAGATGTCATGGTGTCGACACACCATTTTTTTTCTACATAAAAAAAAATTTCAAACAATTCATGAATGTAAAATTATATTTGTGTGAAATTTGACATTAATTGAAATGATTATTTTGGTTTTATATCAGGCTTGATACACGGAGAGTGATTCATTAATCTATGTAAGTATAAGTTGAAGTTCTAAAGAGATATAAATAAATTCCAGAATCCCAACATTTTAATAATAAAATAAAACTCCTTAGTCTATGAGATGAATTTAAAATAAACTATTCAAATACTAGGATTGCAAAATTTGCACTTTGGAGTTTTGCAATTTTGTTAGTGAAGTGGAGGAGTAAGACTAGATAAATCATCTAGAAGATGTTGTATAGGATTATAGATATTAGACTTAAAGCATTTTCATAATAAATAATCTTCATGCAGTATTATATCACAATAATATGTAGAATAATTATTGTAAAACTGATGAATAAAAGAGACATTTGCGGGATATAAATATATATAAATTTTGATAATGAAATATATCCAAGTAGATATTCTTCATCATTATACAAATATATTTAAAATGTGTTGATGTTAACTCTGGTTAAGGAGTTAATTGAGGTTATTTAACCAATATTAACCGCATATATAGCTATTTATAGCTTAGAGTGATTGACTTCCTGAGGGTATATATATACACTGAGGTGATAGGAAGATGATCATTTCAAGCATTTAAGCAATAAACTCTCTAGTGATCTTCTCCCCGTGGACGTAGCCCTTGAGGGTGAACCACGTTATACTCTCATGTAACTCGTGTTGGTGTGACTCTAGTGTCGGTGTGACGGTTCTGTACAAAATGTATGTTTACAAAATGTACATGTAAAAAATAAATTATTGCAAGGTAAAATTATCATTATTCACACCATCTGAGATAAATAAAAATTATACCATTGCATATTGATGTATCATATGAAATTTTTATATATTACACTCAAAATCAATTTGATTTTTTTTTATCCAAAAGACTTGTAATGTTAATTTAAATAGAAAATTTTAATAATTAACACAAACATCCTTAATGGATTGAGGATTGGTCGTCTGAGGTTCTTGTTAATGATCCAACTTTGTGTTTGAACTTTGATTATGATAAATTGCATCAAATTTTATAATTTTTTATAATTTTTTATTCATAAAGTATATATTTTTTCAGTGTAAATTTGATATTTCATTCAAACTAAATTTTCAAATACAGCATATAATGCATAAGTGAATTATTTTTTTTACTAAAACCTTTCAAAAAATAATTTAAGTGAATTTATCAACAATGAGTTAAAAATACTAACAAAAATCCGATTTCATTTGCATGATCGATGATAAAATAAAATAAAATTTGTATCATAATTTGGATTTGTTTATCATAGATAGAGATAATTTGAACAAAATTTTCATTGGAAGAGTATTTTCTTTGCTAGATTTCATCTCAACTTATTTGATTGCTCTAGGCTAAAAGATAATTTATATGTGAGTTGTTGAACCTGTAGCAAAGTTTTTTCAAATTCATAAAGCTAGTACTGAAATCTGTAGATGATTACACATGGAAGTATTGTACCAGCAACTATTTTATAATTCAAATGTTTATCAAATGATAAACATCACATTTGTATTTGAAAGTTTATTTGGTTAACATGTCTTCATACAACATTTTGAAAGTTTGAATGAAGCGAAGATTACATCTCGTTCTTACATCTCCAAATTATGTACATTAGCATGATTGGTGTGTATGTTTAAGAGTACATACTTAATTTACATAATCAATATTAACTTTCATGTGTTAGGTCTACAGCTCCACTCTGATTTACTTCAACTATTATATCTGAAAAAATAAGGATTAAAGTTTGTATTGGTTCAAGTCTTTGAAAATCAATTCATATAACATCTAGACGTAAGTACATTAATTTTTTCAGATTTCTTATTGATTTAAAAGTATTTGTTTCTCAAAAGAGATGCTAAGCACCGTTTACATTTCTCGTATAGCGTACATGTCATACACTACATCTTACACCTATACCATATGTAATACAAAAATATTTTGGCATAATGTCCTTCACAGATGGTAAAGCCCCATGCTACAAACGACAACGGCCACTGCCAGAACATGTGCGATGTCATCATAGGAGACGAATAGGTCCTACAATGGCTTTCATCTCTGACTCGATACAGCTCAGGTTGTTCTTTTCCTTAGGACAAAATAGTGCGTTGTCCTGGACATATTAAAATTCTAGGAAATTGGGGCTTGACCTGTAAAGATTTATCGATCCCAGATTCAAATTTCAAAAACCTGCAAATCAGACATCGTTTCTCAACTTTAATCGGAGATCATGGATACGAGAAACACACAATACTGTCAACAACATACTGTTCGCTCAAAAAGCTGTGAGGACGTTCGACAAATACTATTAAAGAAGTGCATAGTTTGACTTATAAAAGGTATTTTTTCACAGCAAATGATTGTTTAATCCTTCTCACACATTATTGGACTTGCAAACATATGCTTCCGTATGTCTGCAACTCCATACAAAGTTTCTGCAAAGTTTGCAGGTATCTGGTTACTCATATTTCACGTACCCTAGGAAAGGTGTGAAGTCAGAAAGGACTGACACAGCCCCATCCAAGTTTTTTTGGGCCGTTCTGTTGCTCATTTCAACTCCTTTACTGCCTCCTTACATGCTTCCGTTCCGTGCTCTGATGAATAGTTTGGCCAAGCACTGGTCACGGTCTGGCAAACATGCAAGTGAGTTACACGAAGGTTACAAACTACATCAGTTATAACCCTTCTGTAACTTACACTTATTTTTTATTTTTTTGTATTTGTGTTGGCCTTTGGGCTACTACACGTAAATGCATCGAACTACGTTAAGTTTCACCATGTAAGTTTCGGCTACTGTTTGGGATTGATTTTTCCACTTACTATTTTTATTTTCTGTTCTGACAAAGTTCACTCCAATGCTTATAATTTGTAGCAACGGCCTCTGCTTCAGAAAAGCTTGGTTCAGAAGTGGGTTTAAATGTTTGCAGGAGTAGGGTCCTCCACAGTACACCTCCAAGTTTTATGCCGTTCATAGGAACATGTTTTTGTTATCACTTATGATGTATATAACAAGGTATGAATCATTATGATCTTCTATGAAAGCAATAGGGTAGAAATGAGGTCCAAGGAACTTATGGTGTGCATGGTCATACGAAACTAAATGTAGGAAAATTAAATTAAACACATTTGTAAAATCTACTATATATATGTTTGTGACTAATCTAACGATATCAAAGAAATTCTGAAATCAAACGTGCTCCTTAATGCATCATATAATCTTCAATTATAAAAAATATTTTTTTTTATGAATTCTATGCTCTTATCTTGCAATGAAGTTTACTGTCGAATGATATTACTATCGAATCTTACCAACAAATATAACTGAGTGTCTCAGCATTCTCACTGCAATTTTTTTGAACTAGACCGAAACGTAACTCAATTTACCCAAGGAAAGTCGCGATAGGTCGCTCGACGAAGCCGCATTTGCGGTTGCAAATGCGGCTTCGTCGAGCATCAAGTTAAGTCTGTTCATGAACTTTGACTTGCACCCTGCTCTGTAAATTATAGTTGACACGTCTTTTAATTTATTGAGATGAAATCATGAACAACGCAGTAATAAAATGGGATTGAGACTTTTTATGTAGATTTTGCTCCCTAGCTCTTTGCAAGCCTCTAAATGCCGGTGACCTATAAATATAAAACATTCAACCATATGGTATGGACAAAATCTCATTTCGATACTATTGGGCCCTAACGCATGTTACCCGTACGTGCTGGCGGGGTGTTCCCATACCTTTTGCTTCATTATTTTGTCCCCCGCATCCCATAAATTACAGACAATATCCACATGGGATTTATATCTTCTCACTTTATGTTGAGTGCGCGCAAATTCGTCTCATCCTCTTGTCTTCTATGATCCATCCGATTTTCTGCTCCGATTTCAAACTTCAGATCTTTAGTCACAAATTCCAAAGAAGTATTCCCTATGACTCCCTCGAGCATTGGCCGCCATCAGCAATGTAATTCTCGCTCTCGGTTACGAGATTTCACCTGTTCTCTAACAGCAATAATTCTCGGGATTGCCGAAGGCGAACGTGCCGAATTTGGTGATCCTATCCCAAAGCGGCAAGGGACTGCTAGACCTGCGCACCAGCGCTCTTACTCCTGAACAGAGTTTGTCGTGACGGAAGGTCCGTAGTCAATGGCGATGGCGAAAGATCCAAACGAGAGAACTGCAGCGAAGGACAGGGAAAATCGAAGACGCTGGTGGGGCTCTTCTCCAGAAAGAGCGCGCCGACCTGAATGCGGGGAGACGGGATTCTTTGAAGCTTGAAGCTCGAAGCGGTATGTTCGGGTGAGGACTAGATTCTCCTCCCTGTAAATGCGACAAATTAGTCGAGCCGCGGCGAACTTAACGTCGGGACATCGCTCAGCAGGCTTTGCTTTGCTCGCGGCGGTGCCTTGACGGGCCACTCGATTTCCTTGACCCTCAAGGGGCCGAGGATGCGTGATATTTATTCTCCTCTTTTCGTGATTTCGTGAGAACTCCGAGGTACCTCTGAGTCCAGCATTGAGGGAGGATGCCAATTCGTCGGCTTCTATGTGATTCCCTTTCAGACATCTTCGTCTCGATGGGACACCGAACCTCCACATCACCTACTCACGTAAAGCGGAGATTCATGAAACATCATCGTAGATGGCAGAAACCACGACACGGAAGAAAGAAAGAAAATCGGCAGACGTTTCGGTTTGGACAAGGTATTTCGAAGGTTTCTGAGAACTTCGCTTCATAATACAACGACAAGAAATCTAAAGTTATCAGGGTTTCGCAATTCTCGCGGATTAAGGCGTTGAAGCTTGCAATCTATCAAAAAATCAAAGAATACATAAACTTTAAAATTCAAATCGAGTTTTGAGAGGTTTTGGTTCCAATTTAACAATGGAAAACAGACAGATTATAATTTTAAGTTTCGAAGTGGCGGTATGAATTAATGCTTTTAAATAGAAGATGAATTTTATGTAACAAGTTTTGCAAATATATGGAAAAAAATAGCAAACAAAACGTGTATTCACACGACACAATATAATATCAACAAATGAATACAAAGTCATCAACAGTAGTACATAACTTGCAACACACACACATATATATTTAGCTTACCTTCTTAACTTTAGAGATACAATATTGCATGCCTTCAATTTTTATATTTTATTGAGGAGCTTTTTCAGATGTCTGATTGACTTATGTATACAAATTATACGCATGTTCTAAAATGAAATGACAAACATAAAAAAATTTCAAGCCACAAGATAAAGTGATTACATTTCTATTGATCAAAAGCTACAAATTTTGTTTCTTGTTTCATAAAGAATGTCGATTTATTTCTTGAGTTTTTTTCCATAATTGATTTATTTAAATTTATATATTTAACTTTAAAATATGGTGTGTAAGCAAACTCAATTTTTTTCCAATAATCGGAAATTATTTAAAATCTAATACCTGATTGGTAGAAATGAGTATAATAGTTTCTTTGAATTGATTTATCGTGTACACTACCATGTCATTAGCAATGTATGCTTTTCTCGTTAGATTTATGGTAAATGCATTTGAATATCATAAAACATGTTGAGTATGATATTGATAAGTTCATCATAACACCAACTTGATGGATTATCAGTTGCTATGTAAATATTATGTTCTATTTTGACATTATCATATACTATATATCATGTTCATACATGTCTTATTCATTGCAAGTTAGGTGCGATATATCTTCTGATGCAGTGCAGAAAATGTTGAGATTCTTTTCTTTCCAGATGTGTCTATAAAGGATTAGATTGAAACTTTCGTATATGGATGTAAATAAAGTGGATTAGTAATTGTATTATCTCTATATATAATATAACCTCATTGTTTTTTATGAAGTCTTGGTATACCGTTTGATGTTTTTCATTCAAATATTACTCTTCTATCTGGTTTATTTTGTTCTCTGATTTTTCTTTTATTTTGATAAAAAAATGCCGGCTAATTGATAGGCTACAATAAACCGATTCATAGACATTTTAAAGGTTATGTACAATGTTCCATATGACTTAAAATAATAGTTCTAAATATCTGGTAGTTATAACCAGATGGTTATAACTTTTGCTTGTAACTTGTAGTGATCCAATATAGATCTGAAGATGATGGATGACACATCCGCCACAATGTCGTTGATCATCAATCTTCACACAATAAATAAATAATTCATGGATTATGGACGTGATGTAAAGTTTGTCGACAGCATAACATATAAAAAAATTCAATGCTGAACACTCTTACACAATAGCAAATAATATTAATCTAATAGCATTATGGATTTTCATATACTTTTTGATTATGTAACACGTTAAATGTGAGTAATGAATAAGTAAATATATTTTGAAAGGGAGGGTGATGATAATGCGAAAGTTGGGAAATTCCAATGCATAATTAAATTGAGATTCAGAAGCTCGAAATCCTGACAAAAGAAGATTCATGAAGTGAATGTAAAGTATATTCAAGATGTTGATCCATCAATTTTAAAATGGACGTTTGGTTGATAGAAGAGGTAAAAGCTATTATCTCACTTCATGGCTTAAGGTATCAATCTATGCTTGTATGTTGTGGTTATATTACTAACTAAATGATAAAGTATTTACTTCCTTTGCATATTTATCAAGGTTTAACTTTATGCAATCACAAATAAATGAGATAATAAAGAGTCAAAATGTCTTGATATAAAATACTGCGTGTTATTTCATTCCGCTTTGCATAATCAACAAAGATGTTGATCTTCTTTTTACATGAAATGTAACACATTGAGATGCTCATTTGTTTGGTGCATTTTTGAATGATAACAAAATGTTCTTAACGTAGTCATAATTATCATGCATAAAAAATGAATCGTGACACTAGCTTATTGAATAAACATATCAAATGAGATGAATGTGCATGAGACGTGGAATGGTAGTTTGTGATTAGAGGAAATTAATTTAGAGTTAATGCATTTTTATCCAAATCATGATCTAAGTTGAATAAGTCACCATTATTGAATTATATTCAAAGCCTTATGATCTTTTAAGTTATTAGTATGAATGAGCTAAAAAGGTTTTGCATTACACTTTGAAATAATGATGGTAGAGATTAGGAAAAAAAGTTAAGTAGCAAGTCTGGTTGTGAAGTATTCGAAGGCTTATGTAATTCATACAAATAGGAATGTGTGAATCACATGTCAAGTATAAGAAGAAACCTCTGCTCAAGACTATTCAGATTAGACATGACTAGTGTAATGATGTCCTTACAAACAAAAGCAAATATATATCTGGTATAAGAAATAAGAGCATTTCTGCATGGTTACATGTTATCCTACATGATCGCTGAGAGGGAGTTTAAGGGTTTCTTTGACAAATTATACACCAGAAGTGAATGGAAAGTATTATGTGTTCTCAAGTGAATATATATAAAGGAAAAAGAATTCAACGTGCATGATTTTCGAAGTGACAAGTAGTGATGTGATCTCATGTCGAGTGTTTCACTAAAAATCTAATTTGCACATGGAATTTAACCTTTGTGTTTAAGACATTGGCTCATCACATATTTCTGTTTGAGATCATGAGGATGAATCAAGACATGGCTAGAAAAAGACACACGTGACTCCATCATGTATCTTCTCCCACTTGTAGAATCAGCATCCACTAACCTCACTTCGCATGCAAATTATGAAAAATACAAGCTCTTAGAAGAAGCATGCTTTTGTAATATTAACTTCTATAATATCAAACTATTTAACTAGAAAAATAACGCAATAAGCTAAGTGTTTGGGAAATGTATGCGCTGAACATGTATTCGAACTGGAACAAATCGTTAACATCTAACAAATTTCATCAACATATACTATATAATTTTGCACAGTGATGTACATGTGGAACCCAAGTTAAAAAACCATTAGAACATTCCAGTCACTCTGCATGTCGACCGAAGTATGACCCAACAATACGTGGAAAACATGATCCGCGACTCTTGACCTATTCGCCTCTGCCCTCGTCCTCTCGTCGCGCCCACTCTCTCCCAGCCAAGGAAGGAGGGGGAGGCATCTGGCTTGCTTGCGGCTCAGAGGCGCTGACAGGAATGTGCTAAATTAAGATGTCTAGGCATACGCGACATGCTTTAAAAAAACACACATTTGCTCTTGGAGGCTTTATGTCTTTTGCTCTTGGTTTTATTTGCTCGCATGAAGATGCTATTGCTGAATTTGGACTAGATTGGAACGAGAGCGGTCGCGAGCTGACTTTCTTCGAAAGAGTGAAAGGTCTTGGAGTTCGAGGCGATTTCCAATTTGGCACAAAGGTGTTGGGTTTGAGCCTAAAGAAAGGGAGGTAGTGGAGTTATGATGCGTTCTGATGTTTTTGGGCAGCCAATTCTTTGATTGTGTCGGTAGACAATGGAGGCAATTATTTTTTCTTCCTCCTCGGATGAGACAGTATTAAACTCTGGCTTTCGAATCGGAGAACGTACTGTGATCGAACGTGACATGTTTCTCCCAGAACTTGTGGTCCGCAGTGTTCCCAACTTTGAAGGATCCAGGAGTGCCTTCTGGTTCACTTTACGTCACTTTCTGGTACACCGAGTCATAGAACAATGAAAGAGATGGAAAAGTAGTCGTATCGAGATATGATGTCGACTTTGCTTTGGTTCCCTACAAACTACTTGTACTGGGTTAGAAAAGAACGAAAAGATTCTGGTAGTGGCGCTTCATTGTACATTCACATGATTCGCAATAGCCGTCAGGCACATCCGCACAAAAAGTTATGGAAAGCTGGTCACAATACCTGTTCGAAATATGATCTAACCACCTTGACAGATCAGTTCTTCGACTTGGTCTCTTTATCTTCTGTTGGCTTTTTGTTCCGCTCTCAGAGCGTAAGAACGACAGTCTTTTAATCGGCGCATACCAACTTAGATATGCTTTTCGTTGCAAGGCTGGTCGGACAACTATAGAGGCTGTTGAACTAGAATGTTGTTTCGATCAGCAGATCTTTTCTGTAGGCTTGAACATGAGTCGAAAGTTGCTAACTACCTGAAAGTTCATCTGATGGGACTCACGACTGTGGATGTCACTGATCGGCGGCATGTGCGCTAGCAATTAGCGACATGAACACAACTTTGCTGTGACAAAGAAGGGTGCTGTCTCCATGTGATGGTGGTTAAATCTGTGGATGGTTCAAACCGACGCAATAAACTTGGCGTTGTAAAGAATCGTTGGGAATCAAGAGAAACGGTCCATTCTTGGGCGAAGTGGACGGTCACATACTACCTCCCCTGAAACGGACCTTCCTTGAAATCATCAAATTATTCCAAGCATGCACTACTCAGCACGTTTCGATATCCAAATGAAGAGGAATTTGGGTACCAGCGAGTGCACTTATTCCTAATGTATTTTTTCTGATACCACCTTTTATATCCGTCTCGTCTGATCTTGACCCTCTCGAACTCTAATTACTACTCCTCATTATTCTCTTAGGAAATGAAGCATTGAGCCGTGAAAGTGTTCATGCCACAATAAATAAACTCTGGATGATAAATTCTGGGACTTTCATTCTCCTTTTGTGCTCGATCATCTTCAGATAGCTTATTTATACCAGAAAGTAGTCAAGCTTTGTCCCCACAAACTCATCGAGTACATCTTCCAAGTAGGCCAAGTTGGTATTGATTGAGTACATGTTTGACTACAACCTTATAACCACCTTCTATTTCAGAGGATCTTGTCAACATCTCAATGAGTGCCAGACTTATATCATTGCAGCTTTGTTGGTCCATAGATTTGGTCTTTCAAGCCGCTTTTGGGTGGATGGAGAAAGATGATGTGTGTGAGGAGACTCACAAACACCATCTCCTCACACACACCATATGTTCAAAGGCAACTAGAGAATTGTCAGCTAGTAGGCTGCTATGAAATCGCAGATTCATAAAATATTCCTCATCTCATATTTTATTCTGTGTTCAAGTAATTTCTCTTTGCTCAGTCCATCAACCGACTGCTTAGCCGTACAAACTAGTACCCAAATGTGTTTCAACTAAAGCTCGAAGCCCCGTCAAACTCATGATCATTGGCTCAACCTAATAGTGAAGTTGACAAGAAATAGGTGTTGAGTTTTACTCTTATTTGCATTTGATTTGATTGTCTTGACGGTGCTCTTATAAACTTCAAGTACATGCTGATTTCTATTCTCGTGTAATTGAACAATTTGTGGCACTGTATTGTGAGTTACATAACAGTAGAAAGAAGACATGATGTTGTATATTTTTCCGGAAGTGCCACGCTCAATCTTTGATTTGCAAATATCGAAGCAATTTGTAAAGAGTCAATTTGGATATTTGAAGGACTTATAAATATACATTTTTTAAGACATTACACTCTCATGACATGACGTTGATAGATATGACAAATACAGTGTGCTGCAATTCAGCTTGAAACCCACTGCTCCCGAGAAACATCTGTCAATATATTCCAAGTTCGTCGTTTTTGCTAGAGAATCTATTGCCAAAACAAGAAAGGCAGTTTATATCATAAAACTTCAAAAGTTTACTTTCATAAGATTTTAGGCTGCGCATTAATGCTTCGGTGTACCGCACTAGCTGCAGCTATACATAGTATTATTTTCTATGATAGGAAGTATTTGTTTGAGACCCCTTGTCACTATCATATTTTGAAATTTGCATTTAAGAGGCATGAGCATATCGGTCAGAAGGATAGAAATTTATCGTGAAGAAATTTACTACATTCTCATACCCATTTACATTTGGACTAGCTTTTGTGTTCTTTGTGCTGGTTTTGTTAATTCGCTTTATCCCGTGCATGAAGCGGTTTTCCCTCTGTATGGGTGGAATACAATATAATGCTACTATACACCTTAGAAGCATCACTTTGAGAGCCTCCAAGGGTTGTTGTCACTACAAACAGGAGATAAAACCACATTCACTGACATGCACAGGGAATTCTTCCAAATTCGGATACGTCGATCGAAGGTATGACAGTCTTCAGATGCGGTCTTTCAAGGTTAGTACAGTAATGGTCAACTTGCTTCTGAACTGTGGTCCGTTAAGACTCTTCTGCAGGAGCAGCGGTTGCTCCGAAGGTTTGAAACACAAGGTTCGAAAGGATGTTTCCGGTAGTTACTGGGAGGGCAGTCTTGACTCTTGTTGATTGTTATCCATGCAACTTGACTCAATTGCTACAGTGTGATGCAAGTATGCTATATGGTCTGGAGCTGACGAAAATGTCAGTTTTTAGTACTTGCTGGAGCCAGTCTTGACTCTTGTTGATTGTTATTTTCCGATGGTCCATGCAACTTGACTCAATGTCTACGGTGTGATGTCAAGTATGCTATATGGTCTGGAACGGAGAAAAATGTCAGTTATTTGTACTTCCTGGGGGCCACTCGTGACTCTAGTCGAAGGTTATATTTCAATGAACCATGCAACTTGACTCAATATCTACAGTGAAATGTCAAGTATGCCACATGGTGTGGAACCGAGGAAAATGCCAGTTTTTGGTACTTCCTGGGGGTCAGTCGTGACTCTTGTCGAAGGTTATAATTGAATGATCCATGCAACTTGACTCAGTATTTACAACACGATGACCAGTATGCCGTATAGTCTGGAACTGAGGGAAGTGTCGAATAATATGGGAGAGAATTCGAAATGCTTGCTGCGCAGTACCCAAGGCACTCTAGATCGGGGAGGTGGCAATGATTAAACAAGGCACAAGCCTTGAGGCCGAAACCTCCCAAATTCTTGCTACGTGACCGTATGCATGACCTTGTCACTCCCCTCGGATCAGCAAACTTTGCTCCTGAAGTATTGGGGGCGATGGCCATGGTCGGCACACGGGAGCTAGGGATAGAGCGGTCAAACGACTTCTCCTTCAAACCCTAGATTTCTGCAGTGATTCAACCATTGGCGAAACAGTCAAATTACCTCGAACCAGTTATTAGCTGCGAAATACGCAAATCTTAATTAGTAGGGCTGAGTGCTAGGTTTGACTTTGGGCCCGACGAGAAAGCAGTGATCGTGTTCTTTTGGCGCTTTGCTTGGATTCAAAAGCTAAAGTGGGTCGGGTTACGAGAATGTTTGTTACTGTGCTGATAAACCTCCACCATGCCCATTGCAGGTTCCCATGTAAAAAATTGCCATCGCAGAGTGTGGCTAAGGCTTTAAATCCGAGCCCTTGAACAGGAGCGAGCGTACAGTGACCAGCATGGTTAGGTAAGATTCCTGCCCAGCACATTCGCAGGGACAACTCTGACAACTGGGCGCCTGGTAAACTTGTCCGCTACATGTCAATTTCAAACAAGACACGCCTGAATCAGAATGACAAGATCGAACCAACGCTTGTTTGAATCCGCAGGACAAGATCGACCCCCGAGTAAGTGTCTCTTGTTTTAATCGACTCCTTTTTTACGAGGCGAGGTGAGGATCAAAGTATCTGAAAGTATTTCAGAAAGGGTTTAGCAGCATTTTGTGGAAGCTACTCATTTTGTATGAGGGAGGGAATACTTTCGACATGAGGATCATGTACTTCCGTGCGTCCTCCCGTCCCCCGGTCTGAAGTATCTTGATATAGTTTTTGGTGTCCTCTGATCGCATGTGTATACGCTCTGAATCGTACCTGTTTTTTCCTATTCATTACCTTAACTGCAGCTCCGATATATAGTGAAGTCTAAAATCTTTGACCATTATGGTTCATGGTTAATCACCTTAATAGCAGTTTTCATAACATCGTCCTTTGGTGCTTCATCGAGCACTGTTTTTGTTTACAAACTATTTCATCAATTTATGTCAACATAAGAACCCGAGGTGAAGTGTTGAAGGCTACGCGACTTCTTTCCATCGTTTTCTAAAAGAACTTATTTGATCTGGTTGGAATTTTGAAACTCATATTGTGCGCCTTTAATTGACAAGAATGCGCGTTCATACGACACCTGAATCTGCTTTAAGTCAAATACGTATATAAAGGCTCAGCTAATCTTTTAACCATACAATATTTCTTCTCCAGATTTTATATAAGAAATCTAGAGTCATGTCATTCTCCGTACTATTACTTATTGCTTTTGGGATTTTCTCCAATCAAGTCGTGCACTGTTTTTTTGGTTTAAAGATTCAAACATGGGAGGATTTTTTAAAGCATTAAAATGAAATGTTCCTACTGCACCTGTAGAATATCACACTCGTCTGGCATATATTGGCTAGAAAAACTTGTCATTTTTTGCAGTGAGTCGCTTCATGAGTCGCTAAGGGACGACAAATATATGATGCTGTAGGATGAGACAAGTGTGACTTCCGACGTGAAAGACAGCAATGTACAATCATCCAACACGGACAGTTTGTTAGTAGGAAATAGTATCCACACGTCCTGAGCTGAATAGCTACAAGGGCGAGCATGTACTCTCTCTGCCCTGTAATGTATCGGGGCCAAAAGCTCGTAGTCAGCTGAAAGGTTAGCACTATTGCAGTCAAATGCTGCCTGTTTGGGGGCTCTCAAGACATGAGGAATATGAGGAATATGAATGGGAAAGCATGTTACTGTATTCGTGATGTGAGATACTCGAATGCAGATATGGGGGATTGGTCACGAACACGAGTGGAATCTCCGTTATGGTATACATACACGTAGTCAGTTTCAAACCGAGCAAGATTGCACGGTTAACTCAAATTTTACGTTGGGGCATATCATTCATCCAACGGGGTTGGGCAATACTGAGGCTTACGAAGGAGGGTATCCTGTCTTTGAACATGCGCAACTTACCCAAACACCATCGAGAAAAATTAGTGGGAGGAATATCAACACTCATTCCGGCTGCATTCGCGTCCTCACGCTTCGAGATCGGATGGACATCCAGTCGTCGGGATTTTGCTTCCCGAGTTAGCGAAGAACGTGAACGAATTGGGTCCGAGGAGCAGGCATTAAAATTACGAAGAGGCGAATGTATAATGCTGCCGTCAGTCATTATAGACGGGAGTTACTTCGGCGAGCAAGACAAGAGTCGGGCGTTTTGGAAGCGAGTTACCGCAGATGGGCACAATTAAGAGCGAGAGTGAGATCCTGACGGGCTGCATCACAGTGGAGGCCACGAAAAGGGTCTTAATTTAATAAGCCTGGGAAACGCACCACGCATGCCATGATCGCTCTCGCGCAGACCGAACAGATTCTTCTTCGGCCGGGAAAAGAAAGCGGAGGGGGCATGAAAGATGCGATACCCACCGCCCGAAAAATATGCCACTCCCTTTCGACTGAACCGAGGGCAAGTGGCACGGTCCTGGCCCTAGCCCTAGCCCTCCCGAGCGCTCGACGGTCGGTCTGTCATACGTATCGGATACGGCGCCAGAACGGGCGCCGCATCCTGCGAAATTCAAACCGATTTCGCCGAACGACCGCAAAATCATTATCGAACCATATATTAGCGGTAATCATTCTTTGGCGAGGGACGGTGAGGTGAGCCCTCCGGGATTTGACCCCGGGCGAGAGTTGGTTAGCCCGATCTTCCACCCAGCAGTAAATGGTGGGGAACCGTGGAAGTTAGTTAGTTAGTTAGCCCGAGGCCGGGGGTCAGGGTTAATGGACGCAGAAGACGGAGGACCATGTTACGGGGGGCCGGGCTACGTACACTGAACAAGATATCTCACCTCGGGGAGTCAAGATACTCGCACTCATCGGTCACGGGGGTAAATAATTGCTACGTGGGGTGGAATTATTCTACGCAGTAAAGTTCAGCGGGCATCATGAAGTCCACGAACGAGGAAGTTCGCGGGTGAAGAACAGTGGTGACTTGAACCAGCGGGCAGCCATGGGGCAGCCAACGGGCAGCGAGAGGGCAGCAGCCGAGGGTGAAGGGTAACTCGCTCGGTCCACTCGGTACTGTACCTGACGACCGGACGTACGGGACTCGGAGAAGGTGGGGTGCATCGACTCGCCTCGACCCGGGTTACCGAGAAAGAATCCGTTCCGGGCAGCAGACAGGAGGCAGTGGAGTGCGGTGGTCCTAGCGAGGGACAGGGGGAGCTCGCTTCGTCCTACAGTGCGGGCACAGGAAAGTTAAGTCAAGGCGGGGGAAAGGAAAGGCAGGAAAGGCAGGAAAGGAGAAGGAGGAGGGCGAGGGAGGGGACTTAGCCTTTGCGTTTGCGTCGAGTTCGGGGGTGAGACGAGAGGCGAGAGGCGAGTGCCGTTGGGTGCGCGGGGGGGAACGGGGGAACGGGGGAACGGGGGCAGAGGAGGAGGGGGGGCCGTGTTCTTCTGTGTCTGGGGCTGGGCTGCCACTGGAGGGAGGAAGAGTGGCGAGTGAAGGGAGGAGAGCTACGCGGCAGAATGATGCAAACATCGCACACGGGAGGGAGAGGGAGCTTATTCTTCTGCTGCGGCTCCGATGCTCCTTGATGGACTGATGGACTGACCTACTTGACTGATGGAAGGAAGAAAAAAAGGTTCGGCTTCCATGAATTTCTCTGCGACAATGGCTATTATTGCGATGCCTGAGTACTCGGCCTAATGAATGGCCAATGAAGGAGTGAGAGCGAGTGTGCGTGAGCGAGCGTGAGATAGTGAGGAGAGAAAGAGAATGAGTAGAGGAGAGGAGAGGCGCAGGGAGCAAGATAGCAGATAGATCTGATCTCCATTACCAACTGCCAATACTGATTAGAACATCGTGTCGATTCGGCCACGTCTTTCTTGCTCTCTCGCCTGCGCGGGCCGGTGATTCTCCGAGGCGAGGATAGCCTCGTTCCATGCCATCGATGCGCTTAGAGGGCGTCTGGTGATAGCACTGCCTCGGTGGAAGGCGCAGGCGATGGTGGTCGCAGGAAAGTAGCGAGTGGCACACAGAGGCAGCTAGAGGCCGCGAGAGGGCGAGAGAGAGAGAGAGAGAGAAAGAGCGCCCGAGTAAGACCTCTTCCTGCATGCGAGAAGCCTGATCCGGGCCCTGTGTGTTTGTGTGCGTGTGTGTGTTGTGATCGCACCCTCTCCTTTCCGAAGCATTGGATTCATGCACTTGTCTTAGCAGCTGCTGTTGGGGATATGGTTACTTTCTGCGAATAGCATTAGAAGAAGACCTCAACGACCGCACGCGTTCGTCGCGATTCCAGAGTCACACCGCCGTATCTCCCTCGTCCATCTCCGAACGGATGAGCATGGTCTCCGTATCCCACAGGAAAGCACAGCTCGTGCCGTAGCAGTCCAATGTGGCTAATTAGAAAGGATTGAACTAGTTCCCGAGCAGAAGTAGAGAACAGGCAGAAGCTCAAATGCTGGTGTAACCCGGAAGGACTCGTCAGGATTGGTGGCCGGAAGTCGAACGGAGTCGTTTCGCAGGGATTGCTGCCATTCGTTGGTGAACTTTGAACGTCATCGGGCAGGAGGAGGAGGAGCAGCAGGAGGGGAAGGAGGATGAAGAGGAGTGCGTGAGGTTCTCGATTGGTTGGTCGGGCAGTGCAGTGCAGCCGATCTATGTATTTATGGATCACCGGAGGCTGACGTTCCCACTTCTTCTCCATCAGGTACAGCGCTTGGTCTGTCCGGCATAGCTCTTACTGCCAAACTTTGGCCAAGTTTCAGGGCGTAGCTTTTGTGATTTGTCACAGTCTCAGTCTGCTGTCGTTTGTTAAGCTGATTGGCGCACATCCACACCCACCCACTTCCACTTCGGAAACATCCCACCATGGCTTTTCCAGGTGGGCACGGTCGTTTCGAAGACACACACTGTCGTACGGGATGGCTCATTCCAATTGTGCATGTGTCATGAGATCTGTCACACAATGTCAGCTGAGCTCGTACTCGCTCGTCAACGCGAGTCAAGTCGTTTTGTCTTCTGCGGTGCAGCGTGTGCTCTGTAACTCGATGACAATTCACCGAGAGGGTGGAGATTTGTTTGTCGTGGCCGGTTGTTACTTATTGGACTCTCTCGTAGCTTGCCCTGTTTCGCTGCAGCCATAGCGGATCAACATGCTCATCTCGCCGCCGATAGGAAATGGGCGGCGAGCAGTTGTAAATGATAGATTGGAATGTGGAAGTTGGATTTTGGCCCGACGCTCATTATTGCGCGTCATCAACTCTGTGCGTTGATCGCGCGCGTGCCCCGAGACTAATTCGTGTTCATCACTGTCAATAGGTCGGACCTGTCTTATGGAACGGACGCCAGCTTACTGATTGAAATCCACGGGTCATTGCAAACATCGACGCAGCTCGACAATGCGCGATAGTACTCGCTCTCATGGTTTCATGAAGACGGGAAGCGGGAAGTTAGCCTCGCTGAGGAGCATTCACCCGCAGTATCGCGTCGGTGCGAAATCGTGCGATGGCGGGGATGACTCGCACGTCCGGGCCATGTGGGACGAGGAGTTTTTCGGGCACGATCTGCCGCCCAACTACATCATCTCGCGGGAAGGATCTGTAGATGAGCATCACTCCAAGCGCAAGGATTCGGGTAGCAGCCGGCGCGACCTGACCGAGCTGAGTCCTCGGGAGCAAGCCATGTGGGATGAGGAGTTTCTGGGTCACGAGCTGCCGTCGAACTATCGAATCTCCAGAGACAAGACCTCGGAACAAGACTCGTCGAGGCGCAAGGAGTCGGACAACAGCAGCAGCAGGCGGGGCCCAAAGAAGTCTAATTCTGGGGAGAAGAGCGGGTGCCGAGGAAGCTCGCACAGACACGCCAGATTCATGTCCGAAGATACTTTCGAGTACCACTTCGACCGCACCGTCGATACGTACGTCCTCTGCGATAAGAAGCCCGCGAGCTGTAAAGCGAACGGGAGCTCGAATCTGGACACGAACGGGGGCGGCGGCGGAGCTCGCGACAGATCGGTACGAACCAAAGAGGAATCGTGCACGAAGGAGGAGACGTTCGAAGAACGAGCTCTGCGGTTCGGAGTCGAGGACTGGAATCTCGTCGGGAAGAAATGGAGTCACTCCGAGTCGAAGAGCAGCAGGCGCTCGTCTCGGAGAGGCATTTTCCACTCCCCCTCCGGGAGTGACTCTTCGTCTCTGGTGTCCACTCTCGAGTCGTCCTCGTTCTCGTGCGGGAGCGAGGGCAGCTCGTTCGCCAAGGGAGATTATGCCGCTTCGGGTTACAGTCAGTCGAATGGCTTCTCGATGTCCAGTGTGAGGATTCCTCTGTCAGCTCTGGCCCGGCCTTCCACCGATGCGAATGGCGAGGGCGAGAAGGTGACTGACGATGCGCAGTTCGTTGAGCTGACGCTGCTGGACAGATCGAAGTCGGACGCGTCCGATGCGAAGCCCAAGGAATCGGGCGCGGCGGAGCAGGAGAATGGCAACTTTTTGGAGTTCAATTTCCTGGACGGGCGGATGGTCGAGAGCCCCGACGATGAGGACGTCGAGGCGGAGGAGGAGGGGAATGGGCAGAGCGGGAGGAAGTTCTCCATCAGATTGAAGGACGAGGATGTGAGCTCGGAGGAGTTCGCGGAGAGGAGCGCGGCCACGCCGACCGTGTACCAATCCGCCACCACGCAATCGCCCGAGAGCGAGAGCTTCTTCGGGAGCTCGCACGACTCCGACTGGTCGGGCACGCACAGCATCAGCACCGAGCGAGGCGGCCCGACCAGCGCGCGCGATGTGGGTGATCGCGGGGACGTCGAAGACGACGCGAGCGTCTACACGGAGGACCGCACCGAAGATTGGAGCAGCGAAACGCAATTCTTCGATGCGAATTCCGCGTCCGTGCCGCCAAAGAAAGTCTCGTCGACCTCGGGCGGGTCGAAGGAGCATATTCAGCTGTATCCGGAAGACAGAATGGCGTCCGTGATCAGAACGAAGCAGCATCGCGATCTGCTGCGCTCGCTGGGCAAGACGACGAGCGAGCTCGAGAAGAAGAATCTCAAATCGAGCCTCACGCAGGGGACATCGAGGCGAGCTCGCAGCCTGGGCTCGGTCCTGAGCCAACATTTGGCCTTCACCGCCATACCTTCGTTGCGTCACAAGGCGCAACTCGGTCGCGGCTCCGACAAGAAGCCGCCCCACGGAAGTCCTTGGGACGGTGACAGCCCCGCGAAGGTCTCCGCCGCGTGCATCGAGTGGCTCTGGGCCGAGAAGGGCCACATGAAGCCCGTGCAGTCGCTGCGGTCGCTCGCTGCTAAGGAACGCGAGCTCGCCGCGGCCCGTGAAAATCTGGCCAAGGCTGCCGCGGATGGGCCGGGCGTCGCCGCCGATGGCGCCCCCGGGCCGGGGCCGGGGCAAGGGCCGCCTGTGAGGAATCTCGAGTCTGCGTTCCAGGATTCGAAGGTATCGGGACCGGGCGCGGTCGCGGTGCTGAGGAAGGCGCAGTCGAGCGTCGAGAAGAGCGCGGGGTCCGACGCCCAGCGTGGGGGCGCGTCGGCCAGGAGCGGCGCAAGCCCGGTGCGCGTCGCCTGGCGGGATCCGGCTAAGGAGTCGCGCGCGTCGATCCTCGCGTCGTGGGCCGCCGTCTACGGCCTGGCCGAGTCGTCGTCCGAGAAGATCAAGGCGCACTCGAAATCGGCCAAGGTCGCGCTCATCTCCACCGCGTCGAAGAAGGTGCGCTCGGGCACGCCCGTGAAGAGGTCGAGCGGCAGCAGCGCCGGTGGTGGTGCTGGTAATGGCGGCGGGGGCTCGCCCCGAGGTTCTGTGAAGGCCGGGAGCAGGCTCTCGAGGCACGTCCCGAAGAATCTCGCGCTCGAGCTCGAGGTTCTATGTCGACCATTTGGGCCTGTCCTGAAAGGCGTGCGCTGCTTGCCCACTGCGAAGCGAGCAGGGACTGGCAGGCCTCCATTTTTCTCGTCGCATTCCTCAGAGTTTCACGCCCCCGAAGCTCCTCCTTCGGCGTCCACGTCTTCTCAGTCCCTCGCATCGTCTCTGCAGAGCGGGCGCTTGCAATGCGTGGTTACGAGAGATGGGCTCCCGAGCTACAGCTTGATTATGGACGAATCGGAAGAGATTTTCGTCGCCAAGACGCAGAGAGTGGATTCTGGGTTGCAGGAAGGGGTGAGCCATCTGTATACTTTCCATTCGTATAAGGGAAAAGGGAAGGGCAAGATCACCCATTGGCGACAGTGGGGGAAGAAAGAGAAGCCTTCATCGGACTTCGCCGGGAACATGAAGGTCACGTCGACTATCAGTCCTCTGCTGAGCTGCAGTGGAGTTCAAAATTTTGTAGAGTCCGAATTCGTGCTGCTGGATGCTAGAGTGAAGGAAATCTCGATCTCTGTTCCGACCTCCAGCAGCTACCCGAGATCGAGTTTCTCCTCTTGGGATGCCACCCCTATGAGATCACCGCGGTTGCCGTCCTCCTCCTTTTCATCTCCTAGTTCTACCTATTTCAGCCTGCCTTCTCCTGCCGGTGCTGCTTTCGGTACCTCGGAGGGGGGCTCAGGCTCCATGCCTGCTCTAACCCTGCCCTCGTCCAGGTATGTGTCGCAAAGCATGCCAGCTGCGGTAGGCTCCAGGCCTTCAGGTTCGAGCCTTGACAAAAGTTCATCGAGTCTCGACAAGGGAGTGCTTCGGTTGAGACAGTTGGAACGGCATGTGACTCTCTCGAGTCCTTTGCAGTACAATCCGAAGATGGCAGGTAATTATGGGTATTCGGAGTCGTGGAGTGACAGTGAAACTCTGGACGACAGCTCTGAGTCTAGAATCACCAGGTTTTTGCCGCAGTCCCAGAGCGAGCTTGCGGCTGTTGTAGTGCGAGCTCCTATGGGCAGAGAGCAGGACAAGGCCTCATCGTGTGGAGACAAGTGGGGATGGGGCATCAATTTTCTCAGGAAAGGCTCGACACCTGAAAAACCAAAGGCTGGGAGTGCGGCCAAAGCTGCAGAGGGTCAGTCTTCGAACAAAGAGTCTGGATTGGTACGGGGTGTGAGTGAAGATGGATCCAGCAAAGCTGGTGAAGCAGCCGTGCCTAGCGAAGGCATCGCTCGTGACAAAGTTTGTGGTTCATGCGGGAGCATGCCCGTTAATGATAAATGTAAGGGAGGTATGAGCGTGACTCTCATACTACCAGCTGGTAACCATGGCTGTAGCGCAAATGGGGTGGATGGCCCGCAGCCTCTAGTCGAGAGATGGAAATCTGGTGGCAAGTGCGACTGTGGCAGCTGGGACCTGGGGTGTGGTCTGACTGTCTTGGGCAACCAGAAGATGGAGCCTGCAGACGGTTCGGCCGCTGCTGCAGAAGAACCGCAAGATAATTCCTTGAGACTTTTTATTCAAGTGAGTATCGTCAACTTCTTCATCTACTTCACCCATTTTTGTCAATGGCAGTGCATTGAGACGCATGTTAAGGCGAAGACGTGTTCCTTGAAGTGGATTCCACCCACTTGCTTTTGTTCATGTTGCTGACTCTACTTCTTTTGGCAGGGCAAGAAGCAAGAGACCATGGGTTTAACGTTGACTGCTTTGCGGGAAGGCTGCTATTCGTTGGGATTTCAAGCACCGATTTCACCATTACATGCATTCGCTACGGCGGTTGCTGTTCTACATAGCCGAGATCCACTCAACGTGACGAAGCAGGTCGGAGATGCGAAGAAACGCGGGATATGCCGTACCCAAGTGAAAGTTTCTTCGTCTACCACCACCACAACAACTACCACAACCACGACCACCACTACCGCCACCACCACCTTGAGATCAATTTCTACGAGACAAAGCGATGAAACGTTCTGTGTCAAGCCGTTAACTAGCTACCAGCTGGTCTGTCCTGACCCGCCTCTTTCACCTTTCGGAAGAGCTTAACTTCATTAACCTCATCGCCGTCATATTCTGTATCATCCTTCAAACCTGTTGTCACGACAGCTACAACATCCAACATTACTTCATAGTCAGTCTAAGTTCAGATCTGAACTCAACCTACCTCTCAAGGCTGGACTTTGTACATAGAAGAGTCTCCCTCCATACCAGCCTCCTAATTTGGTGTGGTCTGTACTCAAGGTGCCTTCACATCAGGTTTTTCCCTTGATTATGAATCTACACTACGGGCAGGAAGTAACATCAGTAACTTCAGAAGTTTCGATCTACATCATTGTGTAGTTAGCGTTTAGGTGTCCTTGACCGATGGCAGCCGGGTTCCAGACTACATCAGGTCGAGGATTTAGAGAGAAGTGTATAAGTGTAGTGGACAGCCCAACATGCCAAGCTCCCAACCAACCACCAGCAGCAGCTTATGAATGAAATGACGAAGAGTGCTGAGAAGCAGTGAGGGCTTTCCGGACGCATTTTCCTGTTTTAAGTTATATGGAAACAAGCAGCAGAGCGATAGAGAGACTGTAGCCGCCATTCATTGTATTTAGAGAACGGCTGAACATACTTCTGGTACCGGCTCGCGCAATCCCATCCCTCTGCCCTTTCAAACTATAAAGGGGATCGATCCCTAGCATAGGTTTCTGCCTCAGAGATCGCACACAGTTGTGATGACTCTACAAGCATCTCTCCCTGTAAAACTAAGGTGCCAGTTGTATATTGTTATGAGCAGGCCCGCCTTGGGTCCATCTGTATAAGTGAGTTTTTCCTCATCACGCAGCGCTCTTTCTCCTCCCACATTCTTCTGCTTCTGCTTCCATCTCTGAATTGCGTGAATGCGTGGCACCTGTACGGCCGTCACTTTAAGGCAGAGGGGATTAGCTCCTGCAAAAGCGCTGCTCGATGTGTCTCGGAAAGCACAAACCTTTGGCGCGACCACATGGCCCCCCCCTGCCTGCGTGCACCGCCACCAACATCGAAGTGTCAGTCAGTTGAACGTCGTCCAGGGTCTCTGAACCCATGGGTAATCTGTTTTGACATTCCGAAGACCGCATCATGCTCCCTGCCGCACAGAGCCTAGCGCCATCATGCAGTGCAGCTCACTGGCACTTAAGCCGGGCGTTGAAAAGCGACCGGACTGCAGCTCTTGACCGAGGGCAGTTGAGCTCTGCCCAGACGAGGATCGTACTGGTCTTCGGCGTCATCAATGCATGCACTGTGCTGCAGTCCCCGACGGTCTCTCCGGAGACAAGCTCGGACCCGCAGCGGAATCGGGAAAGCGGAAGCAGCAGCAGCAGCAAATATTGGTCACCGAAAGCGCGTGATCGAGGAAGCGCCGGGGACACACGGGCCAACGGTAACTTGAAGTAAACTCGTGCAGGGTTCAAACCGAATCTGACAGCGGAAATCCGAAAGCGCAGGCCAGACAGAAGGAATTGGCGGATTTTGAACCCGGTCAAGAGGCTCTGCTTTATTTTTTATATTACTGTCATGCGTGCAGAGGGGGTTTCTCCAGATGAGGATTCCGTGGTGGGCAGGGTTGAGAGATCAACTGACTGACCTATTTCCCTGACAAAGGACGCCAGCAGTTACTCGTTCCGGGTTCACACCCGCTCACAAGCTTCGTTCAGCGTCATTCTGATGCACATTTGCCAGAATCATCAACTGCTCGATCTGTATCAGACCGTCCAGCGGATCATGATGGCGAGTGGGCGAGCGGTTTACGGAGAATACTGTCCAGGATAATAATCCTCGCACCAAGAAGGGCAAACATCCGTTAAGCAAATCCGAATACAAAACATGAGCAGCAGCTGACTCAAATGTGTAGAAGTATCTGACCGAGAGAATGACGGAATCCCTGGTCTGCTTCAAAGATGCTCCACAAAATCCCCCATGCAGTACCAGCATACCATGGAGCACTCATTGCCACCGGTACTGTCCACCTCTGCCGGGCTAGAACGCAGGTCCTTCTCATAATCATGTTCGAGACTGCTTTCCATGCAGCTTCGAGTGCCCACTTGCAATTATTTATCCTCTTCGAGGACACCTCTTATCGCTGTTTATCCAGAAATTCTTTACGGGCGTTCGCGGTGCCTCGCTAGAAAGCACCCATGCAAAGGAACAGAAGGTGTTCATTATTATCTCAGAGCTAACATTCTACGCCGCTCGAGTTGCCCTACTACGAGCAAGGGCCAACTCTAGGCACAGCGTCAAATCCCTTGCCGCGTTCGCTGGATGTTCGGCAGATTTGACCTTCTTATCCTCGAGGATTAATGGTGGAAGGTCTGGGTTTGATTAAGAGATTTATTGTTCAGTGTCAAGCACTTCACTGCACTCATCTTTGGATCCCTATCCGAACTTCCTCATTCCATTGTTCTCCCTTCCTTCATTGCGTCGCATTCCCTGCCAGACGCTCGACAAGAAAAGCATCCCTTTTGGATACGCTGCGTTTCCTCGGATCTACTCTCGACTTTCCTCGTGACAAGTGATTTTACGATTCGGTTGCCCGATCTTCAGTTTGAGCCAAAAGCGTGGACCTCTCACCTGGACCTCGGCAGTCGATCGCCTTATAATGAGCTTTGCGATAACAAAAAGGAGCAGGAGACCGGGCGGCATGATGTCTTCTATCTTGGTTGGGAAATTCGTCGTGGACAGTGGACACCAGCACAGTACATGGCACACATGTGTGGACTTCACCTGCACCTGGACGAAAAAACTACCTACGACACCTGGTCGATCAATGGTGTTCTTCGAGACGCAGTATCGGAAACCACGCATTTGCACTAGTGTTCCTACCATCACAGACCTAGGTCTAGTCAACTCTCATCACTAAGGTATGCATTTTCGCCTTTTTCATATTATTGGTCTTGTTTCCACTGCTCTAGAGATCACTAGCTACTTATAGACAGACTAGAGCAATCATACCCTTAAGCGATGTTTCTTCGGGTGCTCAACTAACTTCTTTGTAGACAAAATGACCTGCACTAGTTCGGATTTTTCCTAGTGAGATATTTATTGGGGTCCAGCACTTTTTCATCTTTGTAGGCCTTGATGGGGTGTTCCCATTCATTCATTCTGCTATTTACTTGGCCCCCATTCTCATAATGATGCGGATAATTGTAGCTCTCACCGACGGGCTTCAAGGCTTGCATGGCCAGGTAATTTATTGAAGAGCTCACTAGTGTACTGATCTTGAGAACCAGTGGCCGTGAAGTCACTAAACTTGAATTCCACTCTTCCAAGGCCGACCTCTTGAACTATTTCTTTGCCTCGTTTTTAAGGTTTCGTCTCTCTTATTGGCTCAGTTTCATCGGTGAAGGAGACTTGTGTGCTTTGATTGATAGGCTGGGAACAAGAACCTCGCATTGAACGCCCACCATCACCAGAGACTTATTAGATTGTTCACATTCACATCGAAGAGGGAGAGGGGAACCTCGAGAAGGTCGGCATAATCTCCCAATCGACTTCTTGACACCTGGACAATCAAGAGACTTGGGGAAATATGAGGAGCATATTGAAATTAGAATTTACGATTCGGTAGCCCGATCTTCAGTTTACTGCTCCTACCGAAACATGAACGTATTCAATAATGATAAAGTATCCACAAACCTTAAGGTGACCACATCTGCATTTGGCCCCCACCTGATCACATCTCCCCCAACAGTACATATGGCTTTCCAGCGCAAATGCTCATCTAGCCATGTGCAATGTCTCCTCTGATCTTGGTCTTCTCAAATCTTAACAGGTAACCCGCAAAGCTTCATTTATGATAAAGTGCAGGGTTCTTCTAGCTTCCACAAAGTGCTGTTTGTTAGCAACTTTGTAGAGATTCATGTCATGTAAAATTCGACAATATTCTCGGGGGACACTTTTCACATGAACCTATGCAGTCAACCTTCGAGAGCTGTGAAGTCTTATCTTTGTACCTGGACTGATTTGACGGTTCCATTTCTATATTCAAATTGGAGGTGAAAATGACTCGTTTTCTGTAATTTTATGCAACTTTCAACTTCAATGCTTTGATTCGAGTAAACTTCTCACCAATTTGCTATAAGTGGGCCTGGGTGGGTTTTGACACGGCCGGGATTCATGTTCAGTGACGTGCAGCTTACATTCTTGCGAATTACATACTTACGTATTTAATATATGTGGTTATTTTGACCTATATTCCTCACTCACTCTATGATACACTGCAGAGTACCGGGTACCCAATAACCACCCATACCCATGGGTAAATGGGTGGGTAATGGGTATAGGCTAAGATGCATGGGTGGGTAGTGGATGGATATGACTTAGAATGAGTTACCCGATTAAGTGTAACCAAACACCAGTGATGGACTCATGGGTTATGGGTATGGAAAAGTTGCCATGGCATGGGTGGGATTAAGTGTAATCAAACAAGAGCGATAGACTCATGGACAGGCATGAGTAATAGTGGCATTTGCCACTAGTACCGATATTAAGTTAATAGTGGCATGTCAAGATCTTTATTAGTGGCATCAAAGTGGCACTATACAAACTCCATATAAAGAGCAACACCATCAATTCTTCGTTGTAATTTTCAGTAGCCCTTTGTGCTGCTTGGGCATAGAGTACACACTCAAGTCCGAAATCAGAAAGGCTCTGCCTGAAAATATACTTCTCACGCCTCAGCCTGGAGAAATCTACCTCCACTGTTGAAATGTCGGGAAAGACCGTAGCCAAGCTTCCTGTAACCTCAAATAAAGCCCGGAATTGCGATCCAAGGAGATCCCAACCGTCCCTAAACAAATCTGCCTCCACTGTTGAAGTGCCGTGAAAGACCATAGCCAAGACTCCTGCAAATTCAAACAGAGCCGGGAATCGGGATCCAAGGAGACCCAACCGTCCATAAATGAAGTCTTGTGATCCCAGGCATCGATTGCTAATTTCAAGTTTTCCTCGGCATCGTAGCATCAAATAAGCTCTCCGTGTTCTTCTTCAATGTCTTTGATCAGTTGCAATGTAAACTTGGCTGCCTGCAATCGTAGGATATGCTTGCAAACGGTGGCACAAAACTGAGATTGCCTGTACTTAACAAGCTTGTGCAACATAACCGTTGGAAGTTGATCATTGGCAGAAGCTTGCTCATTGGCAATATTTCGCTCGACAATGATCGACATAAACTGCAAAACCGTTGAAAGAAGCATCAAACCAACGAGTCGGAGAACGGGACGCCGCTCGCCGTTCTCGGCAGGAATCTCGTCGAGCTTGGCAGAGACGAAAGTTCCAAGGCCCCGAACAAACTGCTCAACATTTGAAAGAGAAGCTGCAAATTCTCCATTCGCGACATAACCACCAAAATCAGAAGGTGCTTTTGCCATGGCTTGCAACTCGGACTAAAGCAGTGGTCCTTTGCCCCCACCAACCCGCAGAACGTATGTGATAGGTTAGACAACTCGACCATTTGCTGGGACACCAAAGTCGTCATGCCCTGGAAGCGCATGAACACTAGTGACCCTTCTTGTGCAAAAGAATAGACTATCATCATAAGCACTCACCAAGCTGCAGTTGGTTCGCATGGCGGGAGCTTCTCGTCCAAGTATGCATGAACAACTATCATATGCTTCTTGAACCAGGTCATGACCTTGATCATGGAAAGTCAACTTGTAATGACAACCTTCAGGCATGTCGTCTTCATATCAGCAATCAGATTCTGATGGCGTGGCATATAGCCAATAAGGGTCAAGAGAACATAATAGAGATTGTCTTGGAGCAAGTTTTGATAGACGTCGACCGTGATGAAGTCAAGCTGGTGTGCATCACACCGGACCCTGATAAAATTGGGCCCAATGCCATAGTCCAAGAGTCAGCAGACGGACATGCCGTCTAGTCATGTTCCATGCTCCATCGGTCACAACGCTGATCAAGGAGTTTCTCCAACCTGGACGAATCACATCTAACACATTTGCGACCATGTCGAACATTGATTGCATCGTGTGACGCTCGTTCATAGGCAGAGCCAGCAAGTGAAAGTTGTGGATGTCGTCGTCGGCCTAAAAGCGAACCCGAATGTCAAGATAGTATGTGCTTTGGTGTGCAGCTCCATCCTATGCCAGCAAAAAAGTTCAACATTCGGTAAGAAGATCAGAAAGCATATGCATGTTCGATGCGCACATCACTCGAAGGAACGATGAGATCTTGCAACGGTTGCAATCAGAGTAGCAAGCCATTCCTTTGAGCTCTTTCATCAACTGAGCAAGGAAAGAAGTGAGGCAAAACATGAACTAAGAAAAATAAACTCGACGACCATGTCAAACAAGTAGCCATTTTTGATTGCTACCTTATACGCAGCAACATGGGCATTTTCATGATTCTCTGGAGAAAAATCCTGAACCGGAATGAAGATACTCAAAGTCCGCTTCTGGATTTCCGAAGGCGTTAGGTCTCAACGATGGCGACCATCTCTGCAGAGAGCTACCTCCACTTCGTTGGCTTCTTCATCCGAATCAGACTCATCGTCAACATCAAAATACATGCTGCCAATAATCGTGTCGACAATGATCACATCAATTTCAAAGAGTCGCGGTGCAGTTTTTAATCTAAAGTGGATGAGGAGAGTACTCTTGATTGGCACTAGTTGTAACACTAGGGTTTAAAGAGAAGCTCACTCGAAGATAGAAACGTAAACTCTGAAGATGAGAGATACCAACAATGATTCTCCTCTCCCTTATATAGCTCTCACCAACAAGTACAAGGTGATAAGATCTAATCCCCACCATCCATCCCACTCCTAGTGGATGGATGACGTGGCAGATAACCCTAACAAGCACACGGATCGCTGACGTGGCGCACTCAACTAACACACTAACTAACACATTCAATCCTTACGTACAAGCACACGGATTGCTGACGTGGCACTGTCAACTAACACATCCACTCTGTATATACCAAGTGCGCGGATCGTTGACGTGGCAGCTATGACTAGTGCACACTAAAGTATCTACATCAATATTTAGAGTAAACTCTACTTTAGTTCTAACTAACTAAAGATGGTTACACTAGTACGTCAAAGAAGCTGCCCTTCTTGTCATCCGCAAGTGCTTGATACTTCCTCCAATTGGACGTATGTTGTGTCTCGTTGTGCTTGCGGTAGCTCTCAAGTCTAAACGTGACTGTGTAGTATTGGGCATTCCTTGTTGCCTTTCTTTTCCTTCTAGGTTGTTCCCCTCTCCCAAAAATTTCACAAAATCGGCAAACAACATTGCAGGCCAAATTTGTCTTGGGATCAACATTGATCACCCGAAGACCGTATGTCACCTCGTGGACTTTCTAGAATGGTGTAATTTGCTTCTTTGGATGCATAGCTCAGCACAAGCCAACAAATCGAATAGTCAATAGTGCGCGCCGCCATTCTGGTTCCACGGCACTTCGCGGAGTGCGCCACAGACCCTTAATAGTGTTACGCTGACGAGTATTAATAGTGGCACTAGTGGCATTTTTGGCGCAATTCCCACTATTACTAAGGCATGTTCATGGATTATGGGTATGGAAAAGTAGCCATGAATGAGCATAGGTGACCCACTCATGGGTATGCGTAAAGTTTTGAAACTCAATGCATCATTCAGATAGATTAGTATCATAGATTGAGTAAGGAATGGAAGTCATACATACACTAGTATGTATTAATTAAGGTTGTCGTGTTCAACGTATACATTTGATTGTTTGCATAAATTTCCTCTAAGTCGATCTTGGAGAGAATTTTATATTGTAGTAAAGTCACACATATCTCTTCATGCCTGCTTTCTAATCACATCAACGCATAAAGACATCAAAATATAGACATACAGTAAATATTCACTTATAAAATAACATGATTTATATTCTTTTGTTTGATTCTACTCGAGTATATGGATATCTCATGTGTTGCTAACATTAAAAGAATTCTATCTGTGAGTTTACATGAAGTTTTGTATGTATCATATTCTTATTTAACTGAATTCTTATTCTCTTATTCTTATATAGACAGACTTTATGTTTTCATAGTAATGGAAGGAAAATTCACATGTTCGATACCTGAAAATTCAAAAATATGAAAACCTGAAGAATCAATGATAAGAAAATTAAGATCTGAAACTACATTTGTTGTTCAGTGTTCGTCTTAAAATCTATTTCAAATGAAGATGGTGAATAAATCTTGTTCTATACAGATTGTGATATATATACATACATACCTTGTGAATTCAGTTTTGACTTCTCTCAAATAAATTTGGATTTAATCCAAAAAGGTACAATATATTTAAGACATAATTTTGATATCTTTGAGTTTTAATCCCAAATTAGCTAAATTTTTCAAAATTATATGTTCTACTATCATGTCGATTAGTTTGCATATATCTACTCATATTATTGATACAAAATTAAATAAATTAGTTCATGTTGTAAGTTATAATATTTTGATTCTTTATGCTTGTATACATTATATTTTAAAAAAATATTAATAATTGTAAATTAAAATCCATGTAAATCATCTGATAATTCATCAATATATATTCTAATTTATTTTTTACTAAAAAATAACCAGTTTTAATGATAAATTAATTTTAAGCATAAAAAATATAACTTTCAATCGGTATTTTTAAGATATTTTTTTCTAGGAAAAAGTTGGGGAATATATCCATTTTTCAGATATTGGATAATTATTTGTTTCAAATATTATAATTATATATTAATAATTTTTTTATAAGATATTATATATATATGAAATAAATAAATATTTTTTTCACATTTAACATGTCAAAAGCATTTTTTAACTTTATTGTTTTGATTTTAATTACAAAGTTATAACTCAAAGTTCATCGCGTATGCCAAAAAGTAAGTTTTCACCAAATATGCTTGTTTAGAATTATATAGTATAAATAATGAATAAAAAGGTAATAGATTTATTAAATTTGTTATTTTAAGTTGCAAGTCATCCAGTTTTATATCTCAACGGGATACATTTATTCCGCCATGATAGAGCAAGGTAGGCTATCTACGTTAATGTGGGATCAAACTGATATACAATTACTTGCTATTAACTGTGGCATGATGGATCGTTTGTATTGTGTATTGTTGTGGCACTTACCTATCAACTGATCCTGTGTCGGCATTGCGTGCAACATATATAGAATTGTGGTTGCAACTGTGCATCGTCTATTTTCTAACAAGAGTGACAACTGTAGAGAATTTGGAAATCTAGTCTTTTCACTTGGAACTGTAAAAGTGAACTCGATGGTGATCTGAGGTGTCTTACTAGTGATCAGTATTATTGAATTTGATGACAGAGGGCCCTGGAAAACTCAACGTTTGACTCGAAGAGGACTGAGAAGGAACAGGCAAGATAGAGTTAAATGGGAATATCAATTCAAGTGCAATGTGTGTGAACGCCAACATGGGTCCTCACTATTACTTCGATAAACGCAGTGAGAATACGGTAGATTCAAGTCCGTTTTAAGATGTAGTAAGCAATAATGCTGTACACATACCTTTGTCATTAGAAGCTCAAGCAGATCAGCATATACTGTTACAAGAATCAAACGAGTGATGCATGAAAGAGTGAGAAAATGTAACTCTCCGAGATATATATCATCGTTGTGTAAGTTTACATGTGAAGGAAAGAGAACACCCACAGCCAAAAACTTTCAAAGTCTGAAAGGACAAAAGATTGTTCAATTTTGAAGAATTTTCATCTCCTGCAAACAGAAACAAGAAGTTCTCTTTATACAGTCTCTAAAGGATCTCGTAGTTGCAGATTATGTGAAAGCCTGATTTTCTTCGAGACTCTCGATCCTAATCTCACAAAAGAAATGAGTCTCGAAGGCTACTTTCTGTCAAGACACATTTCATTTCCGAAAAAAATACTCGAAGTGCTCGCTGGATGATCAATTGACGCTGTTGTAAGAGCAAAAACGTCATATATACGAGAACTCCTTTTCTTCTGTGAGGAGAGAACATGGAAGTAGGCTATTTAGCTCTATATTTTAAGCGGCAAGAAACGAAAGGGAACCAAATTCTTTAGAGGCAGGACCTTGACAACTGAATTGACTGCTTCACTGGCAACTCCCGGTATTGAAAGGTGCGGAACTCAGATCTTGTCTCCCTAAAAATTCTTATGGATGCCTTCAAATATATATAACCATGTCCATCCTGACTGCCTCCAGTCTTTGGAGGCTCCCAATTTTTATCATGAAACTGAGTAGAGAACGCATCTCTCGCAAGAAAATAATTATGCAGGAAGAAATGCAGAACAACACAAGAGTCCTCCAGCTCTGGTGGAACCCTCAGTAGAGAAGCAGAGCAGACGACCAAGTTGCTCAATCGATCAGTTCTTACGAATGATTTTATCCTGCTTCTAAAAATCCACGTAAAGGGCAACTTCATCTTCTAAAGGTTTTTCTCCGTAGCACCTCCTCTTGTGTGAACCTGGCTCGATACACGATTCCGACCATCATGCTTAAAATTCTCTTCATTGAATCTCCCGACACAACGTCGGTGAGTAGGGCAATGTACTGAGGATTGGTTGGATATCACTGCTGAAAGTTCAAAAGTCATATCCAACCCCCCGCAGCACTTTGCTCCATCTCAAAAATTAATCAGCCTTATGAATTCTCCATATTATCTCACTTCCACTGCGTACCGTGGTGCTCATTGTCAAAAACAATTTTGACTCCATCCGCCATCTTGATGCCAATTTCAAGAGGCAAGTACCGAACGATAAGAAGACTGTTGAACTCACCAACTGCAGCAAGAGAAAGCCAAAACCCTTTCACAAACCAACAAATTCTAGTTGTGGGGTAGCTCTTGATGGATGTGAAGGAGTATACCGACTAAATTTCCGGAAAAGAAAAAGAAAATATTTCAACAAACCAAATATGTCAGGATTCATGATTGCAACAGAATCAAAACATCTAAAATCCAGTAAGCTCGAAACCGAAGGTAACAGTCGGAGAATGAGAGCTGTAACGAAGGGAAATGATCGAAGATAGATTAAGTTGATCGCCTCTGGAGAATCCTCGTACAGCCTCAAGAAGTTGCTCGTTCACTCCAAATCCCCATAGGATATTTAGCTCTCGAAATGAAGTTCTTTCGTCCGAATGATCGAAGGCAATGTTGGCTTCAAGATTTCGTGCCCCGCTTTTTGAACAGAAGATATTCACCTCTTGTGAACAAATTGGCTTATGAACATGCGGATTACTCCGATACTTTTGGACAGACAAACCCAAGATACCTGCTGTTCTGCCTGTAGCTAACTACTGTAAGCTCCCTATTCTCCAATGTCTGCGGCAGTTCGCATCTACCTAATTTTCGTCGTCGTCTGTCCGCCATCCCGCCTGCCACGATCAAGGATTTCTACAAGCCGCGCAGCATTATTTTTACGCCACTGTGGCCCACAAATTCAGTGACCGCCGAGGCGAGAGCGAAGCAATCCCTAGACAACCGTCAGTCCTTGGCACCTTCTCTGACACTTTGTGAATAACGGGAGCTACGCACGATTGATGTCGACCTCCGAGAAGCTGGCGAGGAGTGCACTTCACTGCAAGACTGACTGCAAACGTAATGAGCCAATTGTTTCGCGATTGGTGATTCGTATTGCACTGCCATTCTCGTAATCATGGAAGTTAACGTAGAATTAATTGAATTTGGACTTTACTACTAGCTATATTCGACACTATTCTTTCGCAATACATTTGCTAAAGTTAATCTCCGCTGATTTGTTGTTTTAGGTTCTCGATGATTTTTTTGCAAATTTGTCATAAATTGGATATTTCTAATCAGAACATTTCGAGTAATTATTATCGGTTCAATAAGATATTGGAAAACAATTTATTCAAACCAATAATAGATAGAATTTATGAATTTGATAATTGTCATTTTCACATATCACTTTGATTGTTAGATTGTTCTTATTTTGTAAATGGTAGATGAAAGCTACTCATAGCACCATATCCTTCTCTTGAATTTTCATTATAACTTGAAGTCATTTATACTACATTATTTCAATGCAAGTGATTTCATCTTCATTACGTTTCGAAGGTTATGAAACCTGGAGTAAAAGAATATAATGTGGAGAAGTACACTGTAAACTTATGGATATTTGAATCCAAGTACAATATGTGATTGTAGTTGTAGTCTCAAATTTTTTTTATAAAATGCTAAGAAAACCTTAAGTAGCATGCTATTCATCACAATCCAATTGCTTTCATACATTAAAAATTATGAATCAATGCATATCTTATTTTGCAGTATGAAGAGTAGATTACTTCATCCAAAGAATTATATGTTCAAAAATACAAGTATATCAAATTTGAAACTTAATAAAGATTCAAATTAAAGAATAAAAAAAAATAAACTACTACACCAGAGATGCGTACTTCCCAGTACTCTTGTTGATGTGGTTCTAGAAAATAAGTGGAATTTATGACTATGGTGGAAGATTTGATCATAGTTAGTGCTGGAATCATAACAAAATTATTCCGGTCATGCCCCATATCCTGGTATGTCACCTAAATTAGTTTAATTTAGTCGCATCAAGAATTCGCATAGTAATTTATGCTCTTGTATGCTAACAGCCTCCTTTGAGTTCAATTGAAAGGGGATGGGGTTGTGGAGAGGGAGTAACCACTACTAATGGCTTGCAGTTTCGTTGTGAACTAGAGAATAATTAATTTACAAACTCCAGGTTAATTTAGGCGCTAGAGAGACCGCCGCGCGTGAATTTAGTTAATTTAGGTGTCTTGTCTCGCCTAAAGTAACCATGACTGCCCGTATTAAAATATGTACACCTTATACATCAAAAAATGTATTTATGTCAAAATAAAACACTCTTAGAACAAAAATTGGTAAAAAAACCTTAGACATACATATAAATTTGTTCATACATACGTGAATATCTTGTAAAGAAGAATGCAAATAAGACATGCCCTTCACCGGAGCATGCCTTTGAGGTTGTGACTCCAACTCTAATCACTGTCCTATGATTGGTTTCAAAAATCAACTGTAGGTCTAGACCAACCAATCAAAGTCTAGTAAAACTTTCAATTATAGATGTGACATAATCATGTCTTGCACTTTTTACAAAATTAATCGTAGGAAACGTGAAATGATCACTTTAGACACTAGCATGATCTCTAATGGCTCTCAATGTGTATAAACTAAAGATGGAGAAATATAATTTGCTGCTTGAGAGATCTTCTCCATAAATAACTAGTACTGTGCCATAAGCATCTTCATAAATAAATATATGCATCTGCTGCTCAATTATTCTATGACAAGGAGTCATCATGTTAATCATATAGAGAAGTGAGAGATACACACAATATCTATTAGCTCCATAGAGATATTTGCTTGATGGAACCCCATCCAAACATAAATTGTTTGATGGTACCCATCAAGTTTTAATTCACCCGATGGTACCCACAGACGCTGTGCCGTCGTTGAGTTCTAGTACAGGTATGTTCTTGTACATATAAGTTCTAATACGTGACAAATGAAACTATGACATAGCTTCCAAAAGTTGATCGATACTTAGAATATATTCCCGCGACATCCGCGCTTTGAAATCTCGAGTTGAATAGAAGTGGGTGCCCGAACCTAAACGGTTTAGAAGTGAGCACTTGATCACCGCGATCTAGCAAGCATAAAACCTGAACCTTCCTCCTCCCAAGGCAAGCAGCGGGCCGAGCTATTTTTTCATCATCCCCACATTACCATGCCATTTTTCCCAAGAAAGTGGTTCAGCAAGACGAGATGCGAATGGTGAAACAAAGTATCACGTGCCGAAGGTAAAACGAAGTGTGACTCAAGCATCGTCGTCTGTTCATACTAGAACAATGTGACGTGGACCGCCCACAATGTGACGTGACCCGGTGAGGTCCCATAGGGTAAATTGAAACTTGATGGATCACATCAAGCAATTTACGTTTGGATGTGGTCACATCAAGCAAATATCTTGAGCTCCATACAATAACATAATCTATAACACATATGCTTTTTTTCAACTCCTTTCTATAGTTTAATGTGAAACGATATCGGAAAAGTTATATACATGACAATCCACCCAAAGATTGTCAAGAAATGGCTCACATGGAAATGTGTTTGAACATATTCTTTCCTCTTGGGGAGTAATGTTCACTTACCAGCAAACTTTATTTTTTGACAATTCACCGTCATCCTTAGGCACGTTCTTAAATTTTGAAATCTATCATAAATTGAATACAAAAGCTCTGGAATAAATATTATCTCCCTCTCACTTCTCGCCGGATGGACTCCCAACATCACATTCGCTAAAGACGAACGGGATGGTCGACATATCGAAGTCACCCGAATCTAGATCTGAGTTCATGTTAATCATTAATCACTAGCACGTAGTCAGCTTGCACTTTAGTTGCAGTGGAGTCCATTTCAGCGTAAGCCTCAACTGGATCGAGAGCTTTGGATCTTCAGATGCACAATCTGTTAACGTAGTATTTTAATCTGGAGATGTTCGGGCTCTCATTCTCGACGGAAATATGTAAATTGACAAGAATCGAACTTGCTCAAATCTCTCTTGTGATTTGTTCGTGCACAGCGAACATGAGATGATGATGATAATGAGGGTCGACTAAAACAGCATAGTTGGAAACTCCGTCGAATCTTTCATTCGTACATTGTCATTGGTCATGTGTTTCTTGCAGCACTTAAGTGTGCAGCAGTGGATGATTCCCACATTCACAATGTACTACAGTTCTTCACAAATCGCATGTAAAATCAATGGCATCAATGGCATCAAACGCTCTGCTGTTATGAAGTTATGGCTGCTTCCTTCGAATCGTAATTTCTAACTATACTCGGCTCAAGTTGATGGAGATGAGGTATGGCTCTCGGCTTTCTTCTCTAAGATTAATGGAATTTGTTGCCATCTCTCTCTCTCCAACAGCCATGGACGATCAAAGTCCATACAAGAACATCACACATACATATTCCCGCTGAACACGCGACCTTAGCTGCCACCGTAGTTGTATTTGGGATCCAAATCTCATGATTGACAACTGTTGATGGGTTGGTGCCCTCGCAGTTGATGCTTGAAGAATCAATCGCGGCTGTCATTGGTGGAGAAAAGGACGATCGGGCATTGAAACCGAAAGTGGTAGTTTGTTCTCCTTGGTCGAGGAATCGCTTGCAAGGTGCAACTTATCGAACACGGAGCCCTTAACGGAGCGGATGAAGAGGAGTTGCCTTCGTTCATAGACCGGTATAGATTTTCAAGACGATGTCTGAACGAGAGGGAGAGTACCCACACGTTCCAATTAGACATGATTCCTAGGTCATTTTGGACAAAGTTGTCACACCCAAGAGTTCATGCTCATATTTGACAGTCTCTGAGTCAGATTCTCTGCATGTTTGCTCTCATCGTGAGTTCCAAGGATATTGAACTCCAATGGTGCAGATCTATTCGTCTACTTCAAGAGGGTCCCGTTTCTATTGTTGGTTTTGAGCTCATGCGAGCTTGTTAAGAAATCGTGAGTTCCGGAGATGTCAGTCAAGTTTTGAAACAGAAAGAAATGGACGCTCAGGACGGGCGAGATAGGAGAAGAGGTGGGAGCTCCGAGTTCATCAAGTGCAGAAGATTTCTGGTCGGATCGAAAAACTTTGTTCATGCGATTATTTTCTTATCGGCATTTCTATTTTTGTGGAAGGGCTGTTACGCATGCTCTTCTGTTGAATCTTCATCGCTTCTCGAATTTAAGGCCGGAGTTACTTCAGCTCTTATCATTATCCAAGCCGGACTTCTTTCAGCTTCCGCACCTGCTCTCTCATCCTGGCAAGACGGAACAGATTGCTGCCACTGGCAAGGGGTTACTTGTGATCATATCACTGGTGCTGTTACAAAGCTGCAGTTACCAGAAGCTGAGTTGGACGGCATTTTAAGTCCAGCGTTGGGGAATTTGCAACAATTGACTGTCATCGATTTGCAGAACAACGAGTTTCATGGAGAAATTCCTACTGGATGGGGCTCGTTATCGAACTTGCAATCTCTCATTCTCTCGAGCAACAGCTTGACTGGCACCATCCCAGCTACCATCGGTCGCTTATCTAACCTGATAGAGCTCTCGCTCGGCGGGAATGAGTTAACTGGCCCCTTCCCAGAGGAGCTCTGCAAGCTGAACAAGCTTCGAGTGCTCAACCTCGCTTTGAATTTTATGGAGGGAAGTTTCCCTTCATGTATCGGGAGCTTGTCCCAGTTGGAATATCTTGATCTTTCGTATTATATGACAACGCCGGGCACTGTGATTCCTGTGACGCTGAGTGGACTTGCCAATTTGCAGATTCTGAACTTTTTCGGCATGTCCTTCTCTGGTTACATTCCAGACTGGCTCGGCTCTCTGTCCAAGCTGACATACCTGGATCTTCAATGGAATTCTCTCACGGGTCAAATTCCAGCCTCCATCGCACAACTTGAAGAGTTGACTGTTCTTGAGCTCGGATCGAACCAGCTCAGTGGAGTGATACCGCCGTTGATGGGCACCATGACGAGCTTGAACCAGCTTGGCCTTGGGTGGAATGAACTAACCGGGGAGATACCAGAGTCTTTCGGAAACCTTGTCAAACTTACTGATCTGAAGCTTCAACTGAATTCCCTCACTGGCAGCATCCCAGAGTCTTTAGGGTTCTTGACCCAGTTGACGAATCTGAACCTCGGTCTCAACAAGCTTGAAGGAGAAATTCCTGAATCCATGTGCTCACTGCGGAATTTGATCTCCCTAGATCTCAAGTCCAATGCACTCAGTGGGCCAATTCCAGAATGTGTGGGCGGTCTGACTGAGTTGAACTCTCTGTATCTTTCTAGGAACCAATTCAGTGGCAGAATTCCCGAGGCGATTGGCAACTTATCAAAGCTGACGTATCTGTACCTGGATCAGAATAATCTAGCAGGAAGCATACCAGAATCTTTGGGTGGTGATCATGTTGGCGAGCTCAATTGTGCGGACAAGAGGGATAAGGGCTGGAGTGGCTTAACAAGCTTGATGTACCTTGACTTGTCGGCAAATCTTCTCACTGGAGAGTTACCAGAGAGGCTGGGCAATCTGTCAAAGTTGGATACCGTAGCTCTGTCTCACAACAGGCTGGGAGGAAAGGTGCCTGAGTCTATAGGACGATTGTCTGACTTGTTTCACCTAGACTTGAGCTTCAACTACTTTATTTCCCTTCCCCGTAGTCTTGTAAATCTTTCATCGATCATATCTCTCAGCTTTCAGTCAAACAGTCTTAGCGGATCAATTCCCTCCGGCCTGGGTGGTTTGGTACAATTGCGTGACGTGGATTTGAGTTGCAACCTGGTGACCGGTTCTGTTTCATCTCTTGGCCTTGGCAAGATGTCTCAGGTGGTCAACCTGAACCTCTCTTCAACTTTGATAACAGGAGGCCTTCCTTCAGAGCTCAGTGAGTTGCCAAAGTTGGCCACGCTTGATCTGTCAGCCAACAAGCTCGAAGGAGAAATTCCCCGTTCTCTTGGGAATGTAGCGACTTTGAGCTACCTCAGCCTGCGTGCGACGGGTCAAATGGGAGAGATTCCATCATCTCTTGGCAATCTTCTTCTTCTGAAACGCTTGGATCTATCTGAAAATCATCTCTCTGGGCCCATTCCTGCCGATCTTTCACGTCTTATCAAACTTGAGTTCCTTGACTTCTCAGATAACACGCTCGTTGGCCCAATTCCATCCCAGTTGGCGCAATCACTCAACTCTCTGTCACACTTCAATGTATCCTACAACCATCTATCCGGGCGAATCCCTCAAGGGGACAACTTCTCAAAGTTTCCCTCATCGTCCTTTCAAGGTAACCCGGGGCTTTGTGGAAGTCCTCTTCCGGACTGTCTTGCATCTTCTTAGTCAAATCAAGTGTCGAAGTTGTACCATAAATGTTGAACCTGCACCAGTATCCAGTACCCAGTACTTGTCAGCGAATGCTGTTCTATCGAGATTGTTGTTAAAACTTACAGTGTGGTCAGATGTCGCTGTTTCAAGGGTGCAGCTCCGAGGCATTATAAACTTGAACAGATTAAAGTGGAAACACCTATAATTCAAGTGATGTGTTCCTCAGTTACGGTGCTTAGAGACTGTCGTCACGAGCTTTGTTGTTGCTGAACGATGGGTGTCATTGTAGGAGTTTGTACATGTTACACATGGTGAAAATAGACAAAACAATCAGGATAACCAAGCGTAAGACTTCAGATACATTCGAGCTGGCATTTTCATACATAACAGCCGTATGTACCAGAGCAAGCGTTTGTTTATATGCAAATATTACGCGATGGTTGAGATATTTGAATTGTGGATGGCTTGATCGTTCCATTCGTGAAACCTCTCGTTCTAGCGCCAGGATAAAGTTGTAATGAAAGAGTAGACCAGAGAACGAGGAACAAGGACCTAGGCTTAGCACCGAAGCTTGAGCCAGTCACGATGCCGGAGAAGGACGAAATTGAAGAACCGAAAGGTTGTAGTGACATCCTGAAGGAAGAGAAATAGAACGCAAGGATCAAGTTCAATGTCCAAGACCCACCGAAAGTGGAAGCAATCTGGTTAGAATGTGATGTCTCCCAGTCTACGATTGCAGTTGTGAGGAGAATCTGGCGCAACTCAGTGCTTCACCATTACTCAAAAACATGGCATCCTTTTTTTTTCTCTTTTAGACAGTGGTATCCAAAGCCTTACTCTACTCAGATCATGATGGAGCTGGCAACCGGGAGGAGAGTAGAGAGATTCTACTGCAGGAGCACGACGTTGTGATTTGAGAAGCGAGGTAGAAATGCGTTTTCCTTGTAACGACGACGCCACATATTCACCAGAAGAGATGTCAGACAGGACCTCCGGTCCTCTAGTCCCAGCAAATCATCTCTTCGGTGGATCGCTTAGAACTTTTTCAGATGACCATGTACATTAAAATATGGCGATTAGGCGATTTGCCAAATATGGCGAGGACCGCATCGAGCCTGTTGCTGTCAAGCACACAATCAAACAACTTTCCTCCTGGAAACATACTCCCAGCGCAGGGGAAAATTGTGCGATCTCACAACAATTTCACGTAAATATTGACCAACATCCGACGCTTTCGTCCACGTATATAAGACGAGGTCTCAGAAACGCATTGTCTGTTTTCGGTATTTTCGCTACTTTGTCCGGTTCGGTGTTCGATTTGTCCATCCACCTCAGCGAAATTTTCGCTGTGTTCTTGTACATCTCGTGGCTCTATTTCCGCTCCCCTGCACGGATAAGGAAGCAGAAAGGAGAAAAGATGGTGGTCGCCGAGAGCGAGAGCACAAAGAATCGTTCGGCGTGAACGAGAATTCGGATGTTGATGAATCAGGTCACGAGAGCATAGAATTGGTTGAATTTTGTACGAGGATTTCGAGGATCCAAGCTCCGGAGGGAATAAGCTTTGCTCGCTTCGTTGCATTCTGCAATCAGGAATTCCGCGCGACGGGTGGTGGGGCTGATGGCGACGCACAGCGGGTGGGAAAAAGTGACTGTGGTGGGTTGAAGCATGGCTGCAACGCGTTTGGGCAGCATGTCGTCGTCTTTCCCGACCCTGTGCTTGCCCTCCTGTTCTGTGCTGAGATTACAGGGCCCGATGTTTGGCTCCCGCGTGATGTCCTCTCTCTGCGCTTCGACTAGTTCTTCTCTGATTTATGCCAATAAACCTGCGGACCATCCAGGGCTTGAGTCTCAAGACTTTCGAACTCAGAGTCGTCTGTTTTTTACCGGCGAGCTTCAAGGTTTCGCAAGCTTCAAGCATTCGTCCTCATGTTCACGAGTTCGCAATCTTTTGACCAACTCTGCCCATTCAAATGCATCCATATCCTCTCCTTTAGTGAGGCCTGTCAGTAAAACCTTCAATGTCCCCCGTCGTCTCTCTTCCCTTCTCTATCCCCGAAACTTATCAGCTGTCTCTTGTTCCTCGACGTCGAGTGCTTTGGGCCCCAAATACACGATTGCCGGTAAGTTAATAATTCAGCTCTCAATCTCTTGTGCAAATTCGAAGCTTTCTGTGAGCACCTTGCAATTGTCATATGTCAATTGCCTTGTCTTTATACTCTGCGCACCTACTGAATTGGATGGAATTGTTCTGCCGGTGGGTTCGAAGGATGCTTGGATCCTAAGGGCACAATTTATAATTGGAAATTTACGCTCAATATATAATTTTCGGCCTCACAGGTCACATGGTGTGCAGTCTGTATGGGCATCTGACAATGGATGGACATTTTGTTGTAGATTCTTCGAAAGGTGAACAGTTTGACGTTGTTGTTGTGGGGGGAGGTCATGCTGGCTGCGAAGCAGCATTGGCCTCAGCGCGGATGGGTGCTAGAACTCTTCTTCTTACGCTCAATTTGGATCGCATCGCCTGGCAGGTAGATAGTTTCTAGCCTCTCAAACTACTCCCTCAGGCACCCGGGTGATTTCGCGTTGTTGCGTTCATTGTAAAATCTGGTTTTGGAGGTTAGATTTAGGCATTGTTGATTTTCTTTGCCAAATGTTGATGGAGAGATTCCAGAGATATTGACGATTTTGGTGCCTTCGTAGTTTGAGCTTGGCCTAGAAGTACTTTCTGAGAGTTTGAATTGTTCGTTCAAGCTTCCGTTCTGTGTCATAAACATAAAAGGCTGCGCAATATTGAAGGTTTTCAGACCGTCTTTGTATTGAATTTGTATCGAAGTGATACAAGCTGATAGTCTCTGACTGGGCTTGAAGCCCTTGTTGCCATTGAGACAATATGGTGTTAAAGCAAACACATCTTTAACTTCACGCTTGTATACAACATGGAAGGAGAGTTTGTCATTACGTTCTACTCTTTTCTTTCGACAGAGCGTTGGTGAATGTCTGTAAATGGCTCGTCTTTGTAGTTAAGGGCTTTTGGTGCTCTTACATTTTGAGTCCGTGACTGATGGACCCTTTCTGGTATCTGGAACCTATGCTAACGTGTCTTTGAAACTTCGAGCTTTATCTCGCGATTTCGAGATGTCACTAGTACGGGTTTAAACTGAAGTGGTACCAGAATCGCTTTGCCTTCTGTTCACTTTATCCATGTAGAGGTAGTTTCAGCTGCATGGATAGATGATTTTCCTCGTAGGAAAGGATGTATGTCGAAGAGTAAGGGATATGCGATTCTGGACTTACTGCAGTTTCAGCCTGGATTAGAGGAAGATGCAGATTGGCTCTTGTTACATCATATAGAAAATCTGTAATTCTCCCTCGGCTCAGTAAATTGACCTGTACTCTCACGAATATTGCCGAGACAAACGCTCCTTGAAATAGCTTGCACCCGATCTGATCGCTAAACTTTGTCCAGTTCTACGACCATACGAGCCTAGAATACAACAAGCGTTCACTCATGAACCCTGTATGGAGCGGACCTCTCTTAACTTTGACTTGCCGCTCCAGTAGAAACAATTGCAGCTCATGACGCAGTATCCAGGTTATGGGTAGCAATTATCCAGATTGAATATCTGGAAGAAAGCAGTGTGGCTATGCACGTGTTGGAGACAGTTGTCAGCTCCTTGGTAAACCAAAGAGGGACGTTTCGAGGTCTGCACCACCTTAGATAATCTGTCTACCTTAAAACGTTTTCGTTGTTACCACTCGACTTTCAATCACATACTGCCAAAGTTCTGATTGTTAGACTTGTATTTGTTGCAGCCATGCAATCCTGCCGTTGGTGGACCAGCTAAATCCCAGTTAGTTCATGAAGTAGATGCCCTTGGCGGAGAAATCGGAAAGATGGCTGACAGGTGCTGTTGGGATACTTAATTTTGGTCCGCGCATTTGATCTGTATTCTTCTGTCAAGTGCTTTTGACATCATGTTGCAGCCTTTTCCAATTCACCAGAGATTATCTTTGAATGTACAAGCTTAATTTAGTGTTTGGTTTGTGTCACAGGTGTTATGTGCAGAAAAGGGTGCTAAATCGTTCCAAGGGACCGGCGGTGTGGGCACTTAGAGCGCAAACTGACAAGAGGGAATACGCGATGGAGATGAAGAAAGTTGTTGAGAGGTAATTTTGTGTACTGTACGTCACCCTGTGAAGCATTATTATTTAAGCTTCCCTATGAGCAGCATGAGTTGACGCTGAACTTTTATGCCGACTTTCGAGTCAGTGGCATTTGTAAATAGACAATCGTAGATAAATAAGCTTCAAAAATTGGACATTATGCCGTGACATAGTAAAGCTCACAATGTATCCAAATTTTGAAGCCAACCCACGGCTGTCTTCAGAATCTTTCAGAATCTAATTTCAAAATAAGATCGACACCGCGATCTGTAAGGTTACGTATTATGTGTATACTAGTTATGGTCCTCTATTATAACCAGGGGATGCCATGGAGTTTTGTTGCATGTATACAATAACCACCACCTTTGAAGTAATCATGGAACTTTCTACATATTTGTTTTCTAATATACGGTAGCGAACCTTATGACGGGCGAAGTACTTGCATTGATTTCCGTTTTAACTTGACATCAGATGTTTGATTTCTTAAGGCCTTCTAGTGAGGTATATGGGAAGGTATCACCTGAGTTCGGTAGTCGCTTTGGAACCTTAGTCCTTTAAGGAAGAAGTTTGTAGATTCCACTGTAAGTGAGAAGTTGATCAAAAATCAACTGAAGCGTACTTTGAAGCTAGATCTTCAAATTACTTGAGTGTTTTTTACAACTTTGTGCTCTTTTTAAACGTACATGAAGATCTGGAAATTGAGCATGTAATATACTAAAGTTTGTCAAGCAAATCTAGTTCGAAGGAGGAGACCAGCTGTGGAAGGTTATGTTAGTGTAACCAATAGGTCTTGTCCTTGAACTCATACTTTGCTTTATGATGTGACACAGCACAAAGAACCTATTTATCAGAGAGGCAATGGTGACAGAAATCCTTGTCGGAAGCAATGATAACGTGGAGGGCGTACGGACGTTCTTTGGTGTCAATTTTTATGCTCCATCAGTGGTCCTGACTACTGGAACATTTATGAACGGCAAGATTTGGGTTGGACGCTCGTCGATGATTGCTGGCAGGGCTGGTGAGTCAGCCTCCACAGGTCTCACCGAGAACCTTCAAGGTTTTGGTTTTGAGACAGACAGGCTGAAGACTGGAACTCCTGCTCGTGTGGACATTCGAACTGTGGACTATTCAAAGTTGGAACGACAACCGGGTGATGAAGAGGTTTTTCCTTTTCTTCGTTATCTACCTTTCTCATTCCTGATCGTTCTCATGGGCATCACGCCTAGACATAGTCATGACTACACAGATAACACTGATGATCGGCTGTTGCCCATAAAGGATAAAAGTTCAATGAAACGAAATCGTTTTTTTCTCAGGCTAATGTTAATCCACATATTCCTTTGGAGACTGCCTAGCTCGCCTTCAGGTGCACGGCTTCTTTGGCCGTTTTATAAAATAAATGCCTCGACGAGGACTAACGTGCACGTGAACCACGGCTTCAAACTTTTTCGTTCATTTCTAATCCGCAACTTTCTCTCGTGACACGATGGCTGTTGTTAGTGTTGCCCTTTCTCCGTATACTTTTAAGCGAACGAAACATGAAAGTGTTTCCTCCAGCCTGCTCGAGTAACTGTTTTATGGATGTAAGTGCTCCTTCTTTCAAGAACAAGGGAGAGTACCATAGAAGTTAATCAATGCACGTGTTAAATAGGCATAGGTCGTGTGAATATGGGCACAGATCTGACATGATAGTGATTGATCTGCTTCAGGTCCGATGGTTCAGTGTGGATCCAGATGTACACATTGAGAGAGAACAAATGTGTTGTTACTTGACTCGGACAACAGCCGCCACTCACAAGATTATCACGGACAATTTGCACGAGACTCCGACTTATGGTGGCTGGGTGGAAGCTAAGGGGCCTCGCTACTGCCCTTCTATCGAGGATAAGGTTCTTCAAGACTACAAGTTCCTGGGAACTGCTTTTTTTTTTGGAAAGATCAATTTACGTTTTTTTATCTTTTCACTTAACCTCACTCTATATACGAGACACATATGGCAGTGTCTGCAAACTAGTACACTTCAATTTGCTTCAAATTGAATTTGAAGTCATTGATCTCCTTTCTTCTCTGACAAAAGACTGGTGTTTATTTTCTATTCAGATCGTAAGATTCAAAGATAAAGAATCTCACCAGATCTTTCTGGAGCCTGAAGGTCGAACTGTGCCAGAGCTCTATGTGCAGGTAATTCAGAATTTTCAGAAAAGCCTTCAAATTTGGTTGACGAAGCCAAACGTTTGGATAAATTGCTGTAAATCCAGTGGCAACTATGCGAATTCCAGTATGGTAATTGTGACGAAGGGGAGGCCTGCCGTAGGACTTTCGTCAAACGTTCTCAACCTACTTCGTGGGTTTACTGACCAGATGCTTGAACAGGGCTTTTCTACAGGACTTCCCGAAAGGTTACAGCTAGCTCTCCTGCAATCTTTGCCAGGACTTGAGCAGTGTTCAATGCTAAGGCCTGCATATGCGGTTGAGTACGATTATCTTCCCGCTCACCAGTGCCATAGAACTTTGATGACCAAGAAGCTAGAAGGGTTGTTTTTTAGTGGCCAGATAAACGGAACTACCGGCTACGAAGAAGCTGCTGCTCAGGTTAGCTCCCCAACTTTGCACAACCTCTCCGTTGTTTAGATTTCTTGTCCATATCTAAATGAAGTTGCTTTTGGCTAAGCACGCATTTTGGAAGTTCAGTTTAGGTAAAGAATTAATTAGTTTCACCTCCATGACGTTGGGTTTCCGTTGTATGAAATATAGGATTCTAGCTGACGTTTCGAATTGTCACTTTAGAGGGTCCTCTTCCAGGAGGTTGGAAAGCTTGCAAGTTTATGCACAAGAGTAACTGTGTTTTTCTGCATGGCGTCTGCAGGGAATGTTAGCGGGTATCAATGCAGCCAGATTAGCTGGTGCACAAGACTTGGTGGTGCTCGAGAGAGAAAGTAGCTATATTGGCACACTCATCGATGATCTAGTTACTAAAGATCTGAGGGAACCATATCGGATGTTAACCAGGTATGGCATCTTCTTCCGTCTCCAATTCTGGAAATCTAGGGGAAATTTACCCGAGATTAGAACGTACAATTATGGATGAGGTTACTGTCTGCCGATCTCAATTGTGATTGCATAGTGTCAGGTAGGAAAGCATCATGCTGCATCACGACGTACTGTATTTCTGATTCCCCAAGTTTATTATGATGCAGCCGATCGGAACATCGGCTTCTTTTGAGAGCAGACAACGCAGATAGCCGGTTGACACCCTTGGGGCGGGAGTTGGGGTTGATCGACGATCGAATGTGGAAGTTGTTTCAAGAGAAGCAGAGTCGTATTGCCGCCGAGAAGTTGCGTTTGCAGACAACAAAAATAAATGGTACAAGCGAAAACATACAAAGATTCTTAGTGACTGTCAATAACTTTCATTTCTAAAATCTGCACTAGGCTACTACGAAAGATTAGATACTTTGTTAAACCTTGGTAATGGGTAAGTTACCATGGACCTTAGTTATTCCCTCTCGTAGTCGGAATGGACTGTGGAGAAGGTTGGAAGACGGGGTACAAGTAGAATGTCGAAAGCATATGCTCAAACCCTGATCATCGACGGGAACGAGCTGCTTTATAACCTCAGCGTATATGTGACGTTGCCCCTAGACAAGATTTAGGCAGTTCTTTTTTCGTACTCTTTTCGGTGCACTGAGAATTGTAATGTTGATTTGTAGGAAAAATGGCAATTGCCGAAGAAGTCGCGACAATATCAGGACAAAGTATCAACGAAGTTGTTCCTTTAGAACTTGTCTTGAAGAGACCACATGTGCACTATGATGTCTTGGAGCGACACGGATTGGGTGATCCAACACTTACGGCTATGGACAAAGAATGTGTGGAAATTGATATCAAATACGAAGGGTTTATCACGCGCCAGCGTAACCAGCTTGAGCAGGTGCATGTCTGCATCTTTTGAAGCTTTACATGCTTGCTATGTATACTTACTATGTCTGAGTAAAGCATTAGTTACGGCGATGTAGTTTAACTCTTCTGATTTGTGCAGATGGCGAACAAGCTACATAAACCCATTCCTGAGGACACTGATTTCTACCTTATTTCCACCTTGTCGTTGGAGGCTAGAGAAAAGCTGTCGAAGGTAAGGTTTGGTTATTCTCCCAGGAATTATTGAAGATCTGATTAATTCGTTGTAAGTCAGTGGGCCAGCGTATCTCCATGGGCTTGCACACCATATGAATTACGTCAAGTTTTTGCATTCAAATGTCTGGAACGTCTGTCTGGTGTGTTTTAGTGTGAAAGAGAGTCTAGACTTTGAGGGTTTTGGAGGTAAGAAGAGGTTAAGGGTTGGAGTTCTCATACATCTGCTGTCCATCGTAGTGAAAAGGTGAAAACATGTTCACTCTCGTAGTGATCACTCAAAGGTATTAACTGTTTTTATGGGTGCGAATGTCATATCAGATCCGTCCCCAAACGATCGGACAAGCATCACGAGTTGGAGGAGTGAACCCTGCAGATATAACTGCTCTTTTAATACACTTAGAAATTAATAGGCGAAAGAAAGAACAGCTGGAGAGACCACCACGTTTGCATAGAGGTCATCCAAGAGTTGATGACATTTCGAAGCAAACGATTGTAGTATGATCAAATTTACAGAAATAGACAAAACGATTTTTGTGGGTATTTGGCCCGTCCGCACAAAACTCCTTCTGTCTGGACTCTTATGGTCATCCCTTGTGTGGGTCACAACCTCGTCAGTCCGAGCACCACACACTTTGTTGAATTGTGGATGGGTTGTATGAACACCCGACGGAGGAAAATTTAATCCCTCTAGCTGCCGTACATCCGAAGTCGTTCATCGCAGCAAGCCACGCTCAGTGTCAAAACCTCAGAGCTTCGGCGGCCACCTCGACCGGGATTCCCAAGTACTACTGCACATGATTTCCCTCTGTCTGGATCCATATGGTCATCCGGTGTGTGGGCCTAAACCTCGCCAGTCAGCCCGAGCACTACACACTTTGTTTGAATCGTGGATGTGCTTCATGAATACCTTATGGGGAAATTCGTATATCCTGTAGCTGCCGTGTATGCAAAGTTGTTCATCGCAGCAAGCCAGGGCTCAGTGTCAAAATTTCACAGCTTCGGCGGCCACCTCGACTGGGATTCCACTGCACATGAGCTCTCTGATCAAGGAGCAAACATTCTGGAGAAACGGCTTTTACGTGTGAAGACTTGCAGTGCAGTTGACACAGAGCCCGAGACTGAATTGTAGTTGGGAATTACGTCTGCGACTCACCCGCACTTTCCGGGTGATTGTCCAGAGCGAGAGAAGGAAGTGTCTGGACCTGACCCGACCCGCTGCAGGGTTGGTGGAAGCACCAAGTGTCTTTCTCACAAGTGTACATGTCTGTCTGGAAAAGTAAAGAACAGAACAGACCCCATCACTTTTCCATGTCATGGCTGTCCTTAATCAATCTGTTAGTCAGGAGCCTAAATCCTAGATTCGCCTGAAAGTTTGTATTCGTCAAGATCAAATTCTGCTCCAAGTCCACCTGGAGCTGAGCTGAGCATAGCTGAGGATAGGCTACTTGCGGGGTTACGTAAACCCCACACCTCACTCTGAGCTCAGCCCGGCCTGATGCTGCCATGGCCCCGACGACCCATGCACTACGCGCTTCTTTGAGCACTGGGTGACACGGAGCCACCTCGCCACCATTCCCAGACCGGAGCGAGGCGTTGCATGTTCTCCCCGTCGAGAACATGTCAGTCGGTCTCCGCTCCGTTCCAATTGCGAGCGCAGGACCCCAAGCGCGGCCGTCGAGAATCATTCGGGCGCCATGGAGCAAAACTTTCTCGATCTGCAGGCTGGACTGTTTTCAGGTCTCCCCTCCGGCCTCCCTGCCTGCTCAGCCGGCTGGGGGTCGAAGAAAGAAAGAAAGTAAAATCCACTGCCACCACTCACTCCCTCGCTCGCTCGCTCGCTCGAGTGGAAAGTGGTGAGATGTGATGTGAAGGCTGTCAGCAGCTCTTGTCAAAGGCCAGAGGGGCTTTTTCACGTGTCGAATAGAGCACTGTTGAATTGTTAAAGGAGCCCGGATTGAGGGATTGAAGTTTGGGCCGGTGCAAGCGAGAGACCATGAAGAGAGCTCGGGGAAAAGGTTAGAATATTTGGTGGATGTGAACAAGTGGCAGCTTCAAATCCCGTGCTGGTCACAAAAGCGGGCAGAAAATGCTGCGAGTTCATCAGCGGGGGGGCGTGATGCGCGACCCTTGACCCAAGAAATCCAAAGAGCATATCGGATGGAAAGGAGAGATGTGACACATTTTAGGCCAAGGCACCACCACGTGACCTGTAGGGGGGAATAGTGCGGGAACGACAACATGACCCAAGAGCAGAACGAGGCGGGGTTTTATTTCGGGTGCTGGCGGGCCCACCGACTCGGCTCCACCATCACGGCTGCCTCCGTCCACTGTGATCAAAGCTCAGCTGGTCAACCAGGCATCATTTCTCTCGCTTCTGCTCCATCTTATGACGCCATGGAGCTCATGAGAGCATTTATCCAACTTCTCACCGGCACTTCTTGCTCCTGTCACCACAAGATACAAACGTTCCATGCGTCTGTACCAATCAATGGCTGGCTGAATCAATCTTCTCTTTCTTTTTGTGACTGTCCCTTCGTCCAGAGCCCAGCCCAGAGCCCAGAGAGCCCCGGTCAGTGAGTCAGACGATTCTGCCTCTGCCACTAGGGCCCCCCCCCCCCCCCCCCTCCGATTTCCTTCCCGACTTCCCCACCACCATCAAGGCATCTAATCTGCATCTTTACGTTTTTGCTTTGCTCGCTCACTTGCATCCACTTCCTTATTGTATATGCTGTTCCTACCGTATCCAACATGCACTGTATTGCAGAGCTCAGCTCAGATCAGCTCAGATCAGCTCAGCTCGTCTGCAGCCAGCCCCATCAATCCCTATGACATAGGTAGTAGACTCATCCCTCCCTCCCTCCCTCCATCCCCTCGCCCCGTCAGAACTACCTCGCTGCATTCGTGTGTACGCGGCCAGGGAGTTACTGCTCGAGGAGCGCACAACGTCCAGTAGTTCCAGTCGGAATAGATCGGTAGAGTAGAGTAGCCCCCCCCCCGGGACTATATCGTATCCTCGTCCCCTTCCGCGCCGTCCCCGTCGTCCGTCCCCCTCCTCCTCCTCCTCCTCCTTGTCCTCGCGGCCTTCTTTTCCCTTTGCGTCGCTTTGTTCCCCTCTCTTTGGCCGTGGAAAAGGGCAAATAAGCAACACAGCGCCGGAGGGGACGAGATTTTTCCCGAATTTTCTTTTGGGAAAAAGGTCGCTCTCGCAGCAGCATTTCTGTTCCAGAGCCATAAAGGCTGGGGTGGCAGGAGCAGTTTGTACATGGGAGGAATGGGATTTAGAGGCTCCATTGCTGCAGCAGCTGCAGCTCGACACGATTGGCCCAGGAGTGGAGTGGGCCTGCACAAGTCTGGACTGAGTGCAGTATGCTGTATCTTTTGGCAGGCTCGCAGGCTCGCAGGCAGGCCTTCTTTATGGTGCTCTCTATCATATTTCGTCTGTCTGGGCGCTCGGGCGTTGGCGTAGCACGCACTGCCATCTTTCGGGTGTCGTTCGTGTACACTGGGGATTTACGTTACTGGTAGCCCGATAGGCAGGCCCCATCTCAACGCGAGCAGTAGAAATAGAAATGCTCGATGCCATGCTAGTCTACGAGTAGCGTACGTCCCGTGGAATCGGATAGGGGATGGAGTATTTCTGCCGGCAGAGGTGGGCGATTGATCCAACTCCACCTCTCTCTGACACCGGCCCCAATGCATTAGTTTATTGTAGATTGAGCTCCCACGAGATTTTATTTCTTCCGTTTGTTGATTGGCATTCAGTTACGACCACGAATCCCGGACGCATTGAATCGCTCGCTCCATTGTTCCATTGTTCCTGCTGCCCAGGCCCCTAATTCTCTCCAGCCAAATGTGTCGCCAGCATACCAGCGCCATGGTAAATACTTTTCCTGCCATGCATGCATTTTTTAATCAATGTTCCGCTCTTCGAACCGCAACACTGTCACTGCATTGTTTAATGTTTCGTGTTCGGCCAATCCAAATCTTCAACATCCACGCTATCTGAATTCCACATTCATACTCGGCAGGATCCCCGTGGAGACCATAGCTCTTGCTCATTTCATTGCGTCGAGGTCTGGAAATAACTATTTCTATTTTTTCGCATTTCATATCGCATTTTGTATTTCTCAATTTTGTTGTAGCGATATGTACTCTACTTTCAACATTACATTTTTTACTCTTTCATATGAAATTGTGATCATCAATCTTTTCACACATGTGAATTGTTTTAAATTAAGAATCTTAGATAATGTTTTGAGATTAATATTTTAAATTGGAAATTTCTTAAGGTTCAGAACAAAAATAGACATTAAAATTTATTTTATAACGAAGGAAAATGAGTTTTTCCTTCGTTTGAAAATTTTCATCCTCATTTTAAATATTATCTCTTCTTTCATTATTCACTTTGCAAACTTAAGTTCCAAGTTCTTCTTTCAAAATCTTTTATATCTTCTCTTTCACAAATATTTAATCATATATTTAATATGATTAATTGATATGATATTTTAAACTACATTTGTTGGATTGGAGTTGTTTAAATTATGTTATAAAAAATTTCTAATCGAAAGTAATATATCTTGAATATTATATAATGATAAATTTTATTATGAATTAAAAAAAAACAACTTTAAAAAATACATAAATATATCTTTGATGAAACAAATTACATGTACTAGAATTTAGTTAATAGAAATACACAATTAAACTTGAATCAGCAAGAATTTTGCAATAGAATTTTTGAATTTGATGATTTAAACAATATATCATACTACATTTCAACCGTAAAGATTTTTACAAATATAATTATTTTTTCTTTAAAAAATCTATAATTGATCATATTTAAAATGTGATTTTTAGCAATTTTTTAATATTAGAAATAAAATATTCAATGAATGATATACTCATTTTTATGATTTTCTCTACATTTATGTAAAAATTCATATGCGAAAAAACATGGTTTTTTAGATTCAATCGTACATTTGGTTTTAATATCATACAAGGAAACCTAAGTACGTACATCATTTCTAATTATTACTAATAAAAAATTTATGTAATTTTTTTATTTTTAATTTAAAAAATTTAGATTTTATTACAAAAAAAATTTCATCAGAAAATATGAATTATCAAATCTATGAAAAATATTTATAGTTTATAATATTTGAAAATTTAATCAATATATCATGTTTATACTATATGATGTTTTGTGATGACACAAAGAAAGAAATTATCAAGAAAATTAATTGAAAAAATATAATTTATCAACACAAATTTGCATTCACTTCTAAAAAATAAAAAATTTTGAATCTAAAAAAAATTTACAATTTTTTTTCATTTGAGCAAGCAAACTTCTGTAAATAAATGCATGTTCATTTACTGATATTAATAAAATTTAATTCAATTTTAAAAATTTATATCTATTCATTTGTAAACTATATTGTATATATGATTTGCATATAAGTAGTAATTATATAGATAGTTAAGTGTAGAAAGAAATATGACATAATATTTTTTGTAAGTAAAAGAATCAAATTCTAGCAAAACAGAAAATATAATAATATATATCATGCTAATGCTAATGAATGCTGCTTGTGCAAAACTTTAATTTTAATATATTTTCTATTTATATTGTTTAAAAAAAATAACATAATTTTTGTATACACATGTTGAAGAATGCCAACATCAAATCTCAATGATAAATCTATTCAACCAAATAACATAATTTGTTATATTTTATAACCGCACACATTCATATTCTTTGAAGTTGGCTAAACTATGCATTTTAGAAAATTTATTTTTTTAGTAATTCAACCGATTTTAAACATAAAAATCAACTCATTTTTTAGATTTTTCCTCTCATATCCATTCAAAGTAAATATATTTTTTATTAGACAAAGATGTTACTCTCTAAAATAAATCAACAAACAAAGGATCATAGAACTAATTTTGTTTGAATAAAATTTATTCATCATATTTTTTTTTCACATATCATGTATTTGACAATGTATATCCTCATCGTGTCCGTAGATAAAATAATATTCTGTCTATTTCAAATTATCAAGTACATGCAAATTTTGCTCTATTGTCATAAAAAAATCACATAATTACTTTATTAATAATATTACACAAAAATTTAGCTGTAAAAATATTGCAATATATTGTCAAATAAATCCATAATATTTAGAAGTTTACATGATCAATTTATCAAACAAAACATATATAATGTACTTGCATCGATTATACATAGTATTTCTTCTTCATATGATCACGTTGGGTGCCGCTACTACAAAATTGTACAGCCATCCAACCTTGAATGGAAATAGTAAGGCGAGAGAACTTGAATTAAAAATAAGCAATTCTTCGCACCGCCTCATCTCACCCTGCCACTGCAGTCTTGATAAATGTTTTCTGCTCTCTGTTTACAAAACGTGTTTATATTGGAAGATGCATCTCATCTCACCATGCTATTAAAACCATTGAAATCATCAAACTTGAATGCACATTTAAGATCTAGTCAAATTTTTTCCATTCATTAACTTGAATTTGCTTCAAAAAAGAAATATAATAAAAATTAGATACACTGATCAAACAGAAATTCCAAATTTCCTTTATTAATTTTTAACATATTTACACATATAGAAAAAAAATTCAGCTTTGTGAATTCATAAGATTTATATTCAGTTTATTTTAATTTATATAACAAATTTATCATAAATTTTCAAATCTTTTCATCAATATAAAAATGCATATTTTTTTAACAATATTTCACTAAAATTTAATACTAAAGACCTGATTATTTAAATAAATTATAGATTATTATTTTTCACATTGATGTATTGTCATCATCATTCAAAAATTAAATATCTTGATCATCAAAAAATATGATAATTAACTCAAATTTACAAAAATTGTATCAAATCCAATTTATGATCTTTTGATATTTTTTGAAATTATTTTAATGCATAAATTTAAAAATATTTAAATATTAATGCTTCCTAATTTTTGAAATTGAAAAAATATTATTCATATTAAATTTTTTCAAAATTATATTTTCCATTGATGATAAAAATTAATAGAAGAAATTATGATTAACTTTTCAATCAATTTTAACATTATTAAATAAATATTTATAAAATATTAGCACAAAAAAAAATCATCCACCATATCATTGAGAATATGTTGACACTCAACACTCAATGTCTTGAGTTAAATCAATTCATATAATTTAGTTTTAGGATTTTTAGAGTTAGAATTTTTTCTCATGATTACTAAGAAATTTAGTTTTAACATTGTCTAATATCACAATTAGCCATTTTAATGCCAAAAAAATTTTCAAAGTCTATGTTACAGAAATTGGCCAAGATCCGCACCAGAAAAAACCTAGCTCCATCACTGGTAATACATGATAAAATTTTCAAATTAAATATTTGACATTATGTATTATTCATCAATTGTTAAATTAAAACATTTAGCCATCAACCATTTTTAGGTTAAGTTGCGTTGTTGTTGGTTAAAAAATTTATCAACATTTTTTGTATTTTCATATGTCATTTGTATTCAATGACTATGAACAAACATAATTTAAATTAATTGAATGACAAAAATTTGTGAGATAATTTAGAATTTTTTGTTGATCTTGATCTCTTATCAAATCTTATCAATACTTATGTATCCTTAGAATTTAAATTTGCAGATGTTTTTCTTATTGCATGTAAAATCTCATTAGTATCAAATGATGTTTCTATGATTTCACTTGGAAGAATATAACCAGGTAGCACAATAATTTAATGATGAGAAAAAATAATCACAAAAGTTTTTTAACGTTCGTGTACACTTGTAATGTAAAAACTTTGAATCTCGCTGCTTAAAAACTCATGAGAAGACAAACACGTCGATCGGTAGTGTGGGGAAAAAGATGTTTTTTTTCACATCCGTTGAACTCCAAATGACGACTTTCATTAAATGTTTGATTTTGTTTAAAACATACGACGTTGCCCATGTTAGTTTGTTTATTGTGCTTGAACCTATCATTCACAAGCCCATAACTTTTATAATTGTGATACAAATTATTATATGGTAGCAAATAAACTATTGCAAAATTTACACAACTCAAGAAACAAAATTAAAATAAATGAAATTAATAAAATATTTTGGTAAGTTTAAAATGAAATATTTTGTTTTTCTTGATTAAATTCAAAAATTCAAAAAAACATAATATATATACTAACCTGATTATAATAACTTAGAAAAATTAAAGAAAATTTCACATAATATTATTAATAACGAGATGTTTCATAATTATTCATAAGAAATATAATTTTAAATAAAAATTATATTTAAATTCATAAAATAAAAATACAATTTTTTTGGTTATAATGAGAAATTTCAATAAAAATATTTCAAAATTTTGTAATTTATAAGGTCAATGTACAATATGAAATACTTCATAATTAAGCCTATTTTTATATCCAATTCGTTTATTTTTTGACAAAATTAGTGAAAATTAAAAATAAATAGAATTCAAAATTTTTAAAAAACTTTCATACTGTTTTTCAAATTTCCAAAAATTTATAATTCATTTTTAAATAAACAAAATCTAATGTCTATTTTGAACATAATATATTTAAAAGTATCAAAATAAAGCACATAAAAAATTTTAAATTTTAAATGTGATAAAATTGATACTTTATTATTTTAGATTTAATGCATTATTGTATTTTTTAAACTGTATGACATCAAACATAATATATTTATTTTTAATTAATTTTTTTTTCAAATAGAATAGAAAATATCTACATGAAATATCATACTTCATAGATAAAAAAAAAAAAATGCTAATACGTTTATAAGTGATTGAAATATCTATTCATTATGTAAAAAGTATTTCTTGTATATCACATTACAACTTTTTTTCTTATATTTGCTTGCTAGTTATAAGTACAAATTGAAATTGAGAGAAACTATGCAAGCAGTATTCAAGTAATTTTAATTTTATTTTATTTTATTTTGAAATTTTGAAGAAATGATCACTAGTTGAATTTATATTTAAAATTTTATTATACAATCAAAAAATGAAATATTTTTAAATTTGATTTAAATTCTTAAAAAATACATTAGTATTTTTAGTACTTAAAAAATCATTAGCTTAATTATTCTTGAGTTCAATCCAAATTTAAATCTTATTTTTTAATTTATATTAAATTTTTGAATAAAAAATTATTTGTTACAATAAAAATGTATAAATAAGTATGAAAATTTATTATATTTTCCATTTTAAAATTTCATGTTTATTTTCAAAATTAATGATAATTAGATACAAACGAAAGATTAAAAATATGTGATATTTTTTCTTACATTTTTATTATTTGCATAAAATATGTAAGTTTTTCATTATTATATATATACAAATGAGAGTAAAATAATGTTTCATCCTGAAATGATGAATCATAATTGATTTAAATGTTACTTTGTACTAAATTTCATTATTGAATTGACTTTTTATGTACTGTTTATCATAATACAATTTGCATGCATGTTTGTCCTCTGTATAAATGAAAGAATAAATATGAAAGTTTTTAAACACATTTCTATCTTAATGAAATTTTTATTTTTATTTTGCACCAATGCATATTCAAGGTTGTTAAATGAAAAAACAATTTAATAGGTGTTTTTAATTTTTGATTTTCTTCTGCACAGCTTTGAATCTTTGAAAGATTTTCAAAGTAGCTCCGAATGACTTGCACTAGCTTCAAAACAATATTTTCATTTTTAGTCTACTTTACTTACTTTTTTTCTTTTATATTTTAGTCTCTTCATTCTAATATTAGCAATAATTGAAAGTTAATCCGATTAAGTACTTTTTTTCACATTATAAAATCTTGGAAGAAAATTTCATTTTTTTAATCAAACATATTTCAAAACTGATAAATTATTTAAAATACTATCAAAGAAAAGAAATTTTCATAATATTTAAATCATGAATTAAATTGATTGGATAATATTTGGTTTTGAAAAAACCTTATTTAAAACAATTTTTAAATATTGAAATATTTTTTTGTTAATTATTGTAAATATAAATACTTATTTGCGTAATTTTGAAATTTGTTGAAATTTTTTTTCTAAAATGATTTGATATATTTTATTTAGATTAAATATTATATTGTATATAGGAACTATACGTTTGTTAGATTTGTTATTCAATGGGTCTATGCCATTGAAGAGTGTCTTTGTTGCTGTCAAGTGCAATAAAGAATATTTGTTTCTTGCATTTGAAAGCTTATTAAAACTAAATAAAATATTATAGAAGCATATGCAAAAATGTATCCACAAAAATTTTTAGGAATTTCTTAACATTTTTCTTGAAATGTGAAGATTTGTTCTATATGTCTTGATGCAATTATAAAAAATATCATTATGAAATATGAGAATTTTAATTTTTCATTGAAAAACACAATCTTTCTATATTTTCAATCAGTTATATACTTCCAGAGATATTTATCCTTAAAAATATATAAAAAATATATATATAATATGAAAAATTTAGATATATTGAAAATTTAATATTGAACTTGAATTTTGAAATTTGGATGATGTGTGATTATTCTGAATTTTAAAATTCTTTTGATTAAATTCATAGTTTTCCTCATTTGAATTCATAAATAAAAATATATATGCTTAAAAATCTGGATTTATGATCTTGATTCAGTTTGAATTTAGCGTGTTTGAAATATATTGATGTAGATCACACGCGTCAAATTGCTAAATTCAGCCTATTTATCTTTACTCAACACATTAATCAAATGCTTTCTTATCATTTACTTGAATTATGAAAAAAAACGTATGTTCAAATTTTGCAAAATTTTTCTTTAATTTGTAAGTAACTCTTCAAATTTTAACGTAAGATGAGTGATTTCCATCTGAATTATACACATAGTAACAATTAACTTCTTTAGATAGTGTAAACGCAAATTACAAGAAACCTCCATGTGATCGATCACACACGTGACAAATGAAGAAATGTAAATCTAAGAAAAGTGAGATATTTTCTTTTGAAAATGTGCAAAAAAGAATCAGAATATATGAAGAGGATCATGCAGAAGGTTCTACCGTGGAGAGAGAACAATAATTCAGAGAAGTGTACCGTTAAGAGAGTGTCTTGGTGAAAGCATGGTCTGGATGGAGTGAAGGCTTGGACTCAAGCTTGAAGGCAAAAACGTACGAGCTCACGAAGAGAATCATGCGTTAGACACTGAAGGTCAGGATTAGAGTGTGACCCTTAAAGTCCACGAGTAAGTGTCGGAACGAGAGAATTAAAACACGCAGGCCGAGCTTTGAATAGAAAATCGAGCTGCCAAAGGTCGTATGCCACCCAACCTGCGAGCACTGGGCTTTCAAGAAGGCAAAGGCGAGTCCATCATGAACTGGCATTGACAAATTACTTGAAGAATGATTCGGGAGACGAAATAATTATCAGAGCACCAGCACCAGCACCAGCACAGCCGCCTCCGAAGCAAACAAACAGTCAATGCCAGAGCCATTTCTTGCAAGAAAACAACGTCGTCGTCGTCGTCGTCGTCGGAGGAGGATGAGACCGAAGAGCATGGTGCATTAGCCTTTGCAGATTCTCATCATTGACACGTTTATATAATTGATTTCGTATTATTATGATCGGAACGCAGTGTGAGCTACATCATAAGGCGATTCTCATAAGTGCCAGAGAAAATGGAGTACTGAAGCAACTGAACACCGAACAAAACCTGACAGTCGTAGAGTAGAGTAGAATAGAGTAGAGTAGAGTGGAGTAGAGCTGGGCAATAGAGTGGAGGAGTAGAGTAGAGTAGAGTAGAGTAGAGGACTGGACTGGATGGGACTGGACTGGACTGGACTGATGAAGAGTTGTAAGAATGATCAATTGACTGTTTCTCCATAAAGTGCTCCAGTCTCGTGCAACAGCAATAAAAACTGGGGAAAGGGAATAAAAGACACAAATGGGGAGGAGAGCAGAAGCAAAGACAAGATATATCCACACGCATAAGCCCAAGGTAGGCCCACACAAGTCAGGGTAGGGAGGGGAGGGGAGGGGAGGGGAAGGGAAGGGAAGGGAAGTCACAAGTCATGAACAACAAGAACATTGGAAACAGTGCCGGGGGGGGGGGAGAACTATAGCTATGGAGCCTGGATCCTTAAATGCTCATGAGTCATGGCTTAAAATGTTGTGCAATGATTCTTTTTATGGTGAATCCAACTCACACACTCTTGGGTGACTTTGAACGACAACGAAAGCATGTTTTGTGGCTGGAGTGAGTTCGGATTCTTTGAAGTTTCGTAAGAACTTGCCGAACCGAAATATCTTTGCCCCCCCCCCTCCCCTCCCCTCCCCTCCCCCGACTTCCCCTCGCCTCGTCCTCCTCCTCCTCCTCGATCGGGAGAATTTGGAGGATCCTATGTCCACAAAATGCGAGGCCAGGGCTGATTAATGTGAGAACCCATGATAGACAAGTGGAGCGCAATTGCGGTTTGCGGTGCCCTGGAGCATACGGTTTTATTATTGCGGCATTACGGCCATAGCCTGCCTGCCACTGTGGCCGGATCGGAATTCAGTCACCGCCCGCCCGAAGGACGTCATGGCGGGCGGGCGGGGGCGACGAGACAGACACAAATGGATCCCGAGAGAGCGAGAAATCGAAGAAGGCAGGCGATGGGCCGAACCAGCAGGCAGAGGTCGAATTTTACTATTTCGAGCGAGATCGCATGCGGATCTCATTTGGCTTGGGATTCTGGGATGCGCGAGTGCGGTACTGTTTGCATCTGTTTTCTACGATCTTCTGGCGCAGCAAGTTACTCATCACAGGCCCTCCACGGCCACGGGCATAACTGTGAAACAAAATGGCCCCAAGGTAGGTAGGTGATTACTTACGTTTGCAGGCTATGTTCAGTTATAGTGGTTCATGAGTCCACGTCGTTGTCCTGGCCATATCTCTCAGAATATGTTTGTCACGAGAGACATTGTACCAGCGCAGTGCGCCATGGATCAAATGTATGACCGCGAGTCTCGGCCACACTCTCATAAACTATTGATTGCGACAAAATGTGCCACGCTGCGCACAGCCCCCCCCCCCCTTTAAAATATCCGGCGTCAAATAAAAATCCCCGATTTCCTGTCCTCCCCCCTCGCCCCGCATCTCCTCCCATCGCATCGCATCGTCGAGTTCGTCGTCCCTCTCTCCCACCAAAGTCCCATCCGCCATCCCCCTCCCCCATCGCCATCACCTTTTATTAAATGTTATTTGTTGTTTGTTCTTTGTCATCGGCTCGCTCTGGCACAGTCGCGGCCTTTCCCTCCGAATGAGTTAGAGGGAGCCATGGACGGAGGTGATGTGATGTGAGGTGAGGCGAGGCGAAGCGGTTGGGCTCTCTTGGGCTCAGCGCAGGTCCATCTTTTTCCTGCTCTCCCCCTGTAGCTCGCTCGCTCGATCCCTCCCTCTCTGCTGCTGCTGCCGATCCTTCTGCTTCTGCTTCTGGCCAGCTGCAGCACCCAACAGAGCAGCAGCTGCTGCTGCTGCTCTTTGTGCTCGTCGATCTTGTCTGGTCGTGCAACGATCCATGCATCATCCGCCATAGCCTTGCAGTAGCAGCGAGCCCCGCAGAGATGAGACGCAGGCAGCGACCAGACCAGAGAGAGAGAGAGAGTCCCCTCCGCTAACCCCCGCCCCAGGCCCAAGCCCAAGCCCAAGCCCCGACTGCGACTACTAGCACTAACAACAACTGGCACCCACCGGCACCTCCTCCTCCGTTAGCGACGACGCCACCGGAGGCACGACCGGGGGAGCTCGGCAGGGCCGGTGAACGGGGGGAGAAGAGAATAGATGCGGACGGAGGGGAGGACGGGAGGGACGGGAAAAGACAAGGCCATTAAAATACTGTTGAAGGGGAAAAAGCGTCAGAACGATTCTCTTAAAGAGAGGAGTCCGAGCCTTGGGCTGCCCTTGACAAGGACCAGACAACCCTCTCGGCTACGGCTCCTGCTCTCCACGCGTCGGGGCCAGCTCCCAGCGGAATCCGCGCGGGGGTTCTATTTCGCGGGTGGGGCCCACGAATCCTCACGCTCCCGTGCTTAAGTCCGTCTTACCCCGAAATGTGCCATTGATTAATCGTGGATTAGCTCTCGCAGAACAGGGCCGACTAATTGTAGGGTAGGTCTAGTTGGCGACCCTTGCCTGCCATCCTGCCCACGCCCCTCCCACGCTGCCCCTCGCAGCCACTCCTCTCCCTGTCCTGCCCTGCCCTGCCCCGCCTTACCCCGCCCCGGCTGCCCTTTGCGCTTCCTTCTTTGAGGATCCACGTGGCTCGGCGGCGTGGGGCCCGGTCGACGTCATCGGCTTTTGCCCTGGTGCCGTGCCTTTCTCCAGGTCCAGTCAGGTCTGGTCAAATCAGGCCCTTCTTGAGGGCCTGTCTGCATGACTAGCCCCTCGGGGCTACGACTCCCCCCATCGACTCAACCTATCCGTCTAGCGCCAGGCGGAAACGCCGAAATTGAGGGGCTGGTGCCGTTGTCCGCAGCTAGCTAAAGTAGCAAGGGATCAAAGAGTGTGGGCTGTCCTCATTCGTAGACGACGTAACCGAGGCCTGCTTCCGCTGTTTCCTAGCTACATGTAGCCGAGGTAGCAGCAGCAGAGTAGCGAGGCGCGTGGGTGGACGCGTGGCGGTTATCATGTGATGGGCTTGAGAAATTATCGTTCGCGCGCCCGTACCCAGGACGGACCGAGTATGCCGATGGGGTCGGTCGGTATTTACTCGTCAACGCCGTAATTGTGGGCCGAACTACGCCAGCCAGCGGGTAGCACGCGGGACTGCGTCGCGCGTGCCTATACGCCGTAAACGACCCGACCCGACCCGAGCAGAGCCGAGCCGAGACGAGCCTTGGCGCCAACTTGGCGCCGAATGCGGGGCCGGTCATTATTTGAATTGGTGGGGGAATAAGAATTGCCCCCACGGTCGATCCGAGTGGGAGAGTGCCTCGCGCACCCGTTCAAGATCGGTTCAGCCCTGCCCTGCCCGGGCTGCCCGATCCTGCCCGAGCGGCAACTGCCCGGGCGACGGATGGAACGCATCTTCGAGGGAACGCTCAAGAAACAGTCGTCGGCTCCATCCGTCTCCCGCCTCTTCTTCTCCGCCCGGTCCTCCTCCCTCGCAAGAAGGATCTTGTGCTGCAAAATCCAGAGCCCCCAGAACGCGAACGGAGAAGGCGACGACGACGTCGACGACAATGGCGAAGACGACCGATGGAGCGACCGATTGAGAAAGCGAGAGAGCGAGAGAGGGCTTGGGGCTGTAACTGCGAGGCGGATTAAATTTAGTCGCGGGGTCAGCTCGAATTGATTTTGGCGTGGGCACTTGAAATTCTGCCGATTTCGCGTTGGCAGCGGACGCAGCGTGGGGCACCGGAAAGCAGCAATCGAGGCCCCGAGCGAGGCATGGGCGTCATGTAGCAGCAGCGGAAGGAAGGAAGTGCGACCGGAAGAGAAGAGAAGAGAAGAGAGAGAGAGAGAGAGAGACAGACAGAAGGTACAAGGACAGAGGGAGCGAGCGAGGGAGGACGGGGCCACAGCACGACGTGCGTGTGTGCGGGGAAGAGGGCGCACTGCGTCGGGGAGTGTGGTGAGGTGTGGTGGTACCGATGAGCGCGGTAAGCGCCTACTGCCATCACCAACTCCGTAGGACTAGTGGGGCAGAGATTTGCGACAGAAAGGTGAGGTGAGGTGAGGTGAGGTGTGGGGGAAGGGGGAGGGGAGAGGAGAGGAGAGGAAGGAAGGAAGGGGGCTGGGGGTGGGGCTGGGGCTGGGGGCCGTGGTAAAGGCAAGGCATGCAGAGAGAATACAGGACGGGACCGGATGGGATGCGATGGGGCTGCAGTGGAGAGCGTATGTATGTGCATAACTTGTTCCGCTCGGCTGCCGCTGCTGCTGCTGCTGCTGCTGCTCGGCATACAATCAAAAACAGTTGTGCTCTGAGCGTAGTGGTGGAATCCGTCCGTCAACACTTGGCCCTCTGTCTTCTGTCTACTAGCGCCTTCCTCGCCTGGCGTGACCCGCTTTCCTTGCCTTGCCTTGTGACCTTCTTCGTCTTTTTCTTTCTATACCCGGCCCACTCCCACGCCCACCCCCACGCCCACGACCCAGCCCAGCCTAGCCCAGCCCCGCCCCAGCCCCATCCCATCTCATCTCATCCCCCGCTTTGCCTCCCTCCCCCGGCAGCCGGGCAGGCAGCAGCAGACAGCCCCATCCATCCCATCCATCATCGTCCCCCCCTTGCGCCACTGCTCTGCTGCTTTCCTTCCTTCCTTCCTTCCCCTTCCTTACTCTGCTCCTTACTCTCCTTCAAGTGAAGAAGCTGCAGAAGAAGCTGAACAAGAGAAGAAGTTGAAGCAGAAGAGAACTACCAGCCGGATGTCTGTCTGTCTGTCGTTCTGTCTGACAATACTCGTGAATTTCCAGCACCCCGACTAGATAGCCTGCACAGAGAAACGTCCCGAGTCGAAGAATGCTCTATTAACTCACCTCCGCTCTCTCCTTCTCCTCCTCCTCCTCCTCCTCTACCTCTCGCCCCGCCGCTCGCCATCACGCATCTGTCTCTCTCAGTCTCTCTCTCGTCCCACCTCTTCTTCTTCTTCTTCCACTACTGCAACACTCGCATCTCATCTCATCTCTGATCGATTGACCGACTGACGTGACCGCCCGACCACACCAGAGTGCCTCTTGGTTTCGTCTTTACTTCTTCTGCTGCTGCTCCTCCTCACACTCGTCGCACCATTGTGCTGTCTCACAATCTCCTCCAATCCTCGATCACTCCTGCTCCCGTGCGTCTGTCGATGCTCTCGTCGTCCCGCGAGCGCGTTACAGCAGCTCGTTCTTGAACGTGAGCTGAATTGAAATTACGCACTACCTCGGTATTCTTGCCTTCTTGTTGCCCAGCAGCATCCGTCCGTCAGTCCGCCGGTGCGCGTTTTTCTTGGTTCTGCACAAGCACGCTTCGTGCAATCCGCCTGTCGAGAATTGCGCCGGGCTTGAGTCGCGGGAGGTTCTTGCCTCGCGACTGGCAGCTTCTTTGCGGGGGGAATTGTTGGCTCCGAGGATTCGCAGCTGGTCTTTGGGCAGTAGGATAGCATTTTATGTTGAATTCTTGCGAATGCTGGAGTGGAACGCCTCGACAGCTCTTCGATCGCCTGCGATTGTGGCTCGCTGATGCGAAAGAATTAGAATCGCTGCGCACTGCTCCCCGCGAGGCGCCGCTTGGACTTGGGCTCTAGCTGTAGAGGAGACGCGAGGTCTCGGGTTTTTAGCGCAATTCGTAACGGACGGTACGATAGCTCACAGGGAAAGCAGGAAGGAGCGGGCACGCAAAGAAGTGACCATAGGGATACAGGAATTATCAGGAGTTTCAAGAATATCTCACGAAGAGATGGCCGTGCAAGCTCAATACCCCTCGAATGTGCTCGTACCCGAGTTCCGCAACAGGTCCTTCATCTCATCTCTTCTGTTTGACATTCGCTGTGATGGTCGCGGCGGGCACTGTGACATAATACTAGGCGGCCCAGTTGGCAGTGCAGCAGCTGGCAGCGACAGGATTTGGGTCTTGCTAGAGATTTCAAGTGACTGTTCTTTGGGCTGTCCCGAGTCGCAGCAGCGTTAGTAAATTTCCGAGTTCGTTTAGAGAAGTGATTCGAGGGCCATGAGAAATTTCTTGAGCAGGTTCTGTGGTTCTCTCTCGCAAGATCATGGAAATGTTTATGGTCCGGACATTAGCTTCAGCGGTGTTACTAATCTAGAAGTCGTTGAATGTATAAACAGGGCGCGGCCGATTTTTGGAGGTGAAAACCGGAACTTCTTAGCACCTAGCTCGTTCCAACCGAATTCATTTGTGGATGACTTCCATCTGCAGAATTCCTCGAATGCGCCGACGAGCCAATTGCGGCTCTTCAATCCATGTAATCACTTCATCCGTCCAGCTCTTTCGGTTTGGAATTCAGTTTGGACCTTGTGATGTTGTGATCGAGTTGTGCGGCACGGGATTGGAAGAATTCAATCTGATCACTGTCCCTTCCCGTGCCAGCGCTTAAACCCCAGCTCACGATGAATCCAGCGTCTTAGCAATGAATCTCTTCCGTGTTTCTGGCTTGCATTGAACCACTACATTATTAGCATGATCGTGATCGTGTGAATCTCTCGAAGCTCTTGAATTCCTGTACTGACAGTATTTCTGCCCGGAATTTGCAGTGGTAGTTCCCAATCATGGGCACCAGGCGACGATCAATGCTTCCATGTACTCAGAAGCCGACAATGAGCTCGCCTGCAACCTCATCGGGTCCAGGAAAAGGCCACGCGAGACGGATGAGCTACTGTCCAATTCCAGGCACCAATTGATGGCCGTGCCAGATTTCCATCAAAGTCACGGATCTGGGGCCGTGGTTCTTCCTCAGTCGAATTCCGTCTCCACCGGTCTCCGCCTCACCTTCGAAGATGACCGGCTGAATTCCGCCTCATCGCCTTCCACGAGCGGGAGGGGCGAAGTCACTTCTTCGCTGTACTCCGTCGTGGGCGAGGAATTGAGCTCTCAATTGGTCCAGCAGAAGGAGGAAATCGACCAGTTTTTCAAGACTCAGGTACGTCCCGACTTTGTCTTCTCGAAGATTGTGTCGACGTCCGCGATATTTTAATTTTTGGGTGTCAGGCTACGTTTTAGCTCGCGTGGAATGTGTTGTTAATATTTCTCAAGGTGATTGCCTTCGTTCTGATCATAATGTCGTCGTTAAATTCCCGCAGAACGAGCAGGCGAGACAGCTTCTCGAAGAGAAACGGGTCCGCCACTCGAGAGCGCTGATCGCAGCAATCGAGGAAGGAGTGTCTAGGAGGCTTAGGGAGAAGGATTTAGAGGTGGAGAAGTGCAAACGCAGGAATATGGAGCTCGAAGAGCACGCGAGGAAGCTCAATCTGGAGCTACATCTATGGCAGAACAAGTTGAAGTCCAGCGAGGCACAGGTACTCGCATTGAGAAGCAACCTGCAACAAGCTCAGCAGGCTGTGCAACTGAGCAGGGAACAGAGCAAGGAAGGATGCGGGGACAGCGAAGCGGACGACGCTGCGTCCTCGCACCACGACGATTTGGCCGACGCCCAAGCTCGGGCATTCAGAGAGAATAAGGAGCTCAAGGAACAGAGAACTTGCAGAGTGTGCCGCTGCAACGACGTTTCCATCCTCCTCCTACCGTGCCGACATCTTTGCCTGTGCAAAGATTGCGAGGGACGATCCACCACCTGCCCGCTGTGCCAATCGCCGAAAAATGCCAGTGTGCAAGTTTACATGTCATGATGCACGATCACCTCGAGAATCTCCGTTGGCACCGTCACATCGGGCAGAAGGGGCGATTCGCACGTAGATTGTAGTACCACTCACAGTAGCGCAGGATATGAAAAAATTACTTACACAACTGTTTCTTAGATGAAAGGTTACTTTTAGGAGACAATGGTCATACCCAAATGTCAGATCAGTCAGGGTACATATCGGTTCAGGCATATATGGTGGCGGCAATCGTCATGGTCAAGACCATTATACAGCGGAGATGTTTCATTCACACGTTTACGCGTAGTTCTTGTAGTTTTGTAATGGACACATGTTTATAAAAGTGTTCTTTAGTTTTAGTTCGAGGGACATTTTGTTATGACCATACCATCAGACGCGCACCTCTTGATGTATGGCATTCTCTGTACATGAAAATTCTTTTCAGCCCCACATCTTAATTGTTTGCCATCGACACATTTCTGTCACCTCTTCTTCGCAAAGTGAATCACGTGGACTCCACTCGGATTGTGTGAATGTATGATTGAATGAATGACAGTGTTTCGTGCCTAGTCTGTCTGAATGGTCGAGAATCAGATTCGTCGTCGACTCGGTGACGTAGCTCATGCCGCCAGGCTCACTTTAATTCTGAAAACTTTGATGATTTTGAGCGCGGCGAGGGAGGGGAGGGACTCCTGCCGCGTCTCCGAGTTAGATATGGACGATTTCACCAGGACGACAGCTCGCCCTGGGACTGAATCTCGCCTCGCCTGCTGCGTTGCATGTGTCGAAGACAACGCAATTTCAGCTGGCACAGTGTGGGGGTGCTCTACGTTGGCATGTGGGATTTTGCTCCAAATCAGGGAGTTGTTGCGAACACTCGGAGCGCTGTCACGTTTGGCAACAGCGACGAGAGATTCGTCCGAGAGCATTGTTCTGTTTAACGCTCGAAGTCGACACTGTTCGTTGGAAGGCCCCCCCCCCTCCTGGCCACAGTTTTGTTGCTGGGATTCCGAACCGAAGAGGTTATGAGAGTACAGAGCCGGTGAGATTTTGGCAGCGCGACAAGGGGGAGCGAAATTGATCAATGTCGTGCATGTGGCGGGTGGGTATCTCTGTTTATGGCAACAGTTGCTGTAGGTCGTTGTTGGGATTTCGAGGAGTTTTAACACATCGACTACTCGGCATGCAATGAGTTACTTACTACTACATCTTCTCGCACCTGATGACACAATCGCCGGCTGCGTCGCACAAGAGTGCGCAGCATTCTTTTCTTTTCGTATTACTATTTACTTTTTACGGCCCTGGGCCATCTCGGCCGACTGGAGAGCATGCGAAGGAGGTCAGCGAACTCCCATGATCATTGCCCTCGCAGGCGAGATGTCAGCACGAGCAGAAGGAGCAGAAGGAGCAAGATGAGCATGAATACGTTTAGGGTTGGGGGCGAGCGAGCAAGACTGTCGTTTACTCCTCCCTTGCCTCTCCTCTCAGAATCTCTCCCTGTCCTTCACATGATTTGATAATTTCTTGCATAGAAATTCTCAGACCCTCGTCATAGACAGCGCATTTCCTCGCACCCCATACAGCAGCAGCACCAGCAGCAGCTGCTGCAGCTGCTGCTTCTGCTGCTTCTGCTTCATGACCACTTGGCGTTTGCCGCTACTGTTACGACTGTCCGCGGAGAGGGTACGGCCATCACGAGAAGGGTTTTCAGAACCCACAGAGTCCAGTACTACAGACTCCAGAGTGATAGTGAGAGTGAGAGGTTCAAGGGTGGGGAATGGGGGACTCAAGACCGCCAGACACAGACAGTCCCAGACAGACAGACAGACTTCCACATCTCTCTCTCTCTCTGCTCGCTCGCTGTTCAGCTCAGTGAGTCGAACCTCAGCTCAGCTCAGGGGCAGCTCAGTTCAGTTCAGCTCAGCTATGAGGGGCAGCTGGGGGGCAGAGGCACTAGCGCTCGCTCGAACCCGCAGCCCCGGCAATTTCTTTGTGTCTGACGCAGATCTCGGAATTCAAACCCTCTCACGCTAATGTTGACTCGCGTCGGCCCCCAACGGCACCCCACACCCCTCTCGCAACCCCCCTCGGCTGGTGGTGGTCACGTATTTCGTGGTTTCCGGTGATGTCAGTCCGTTCGCGACTGCCTTGTGCCCCGCAAACCTGCTGTCCGTCCCGTCCCGTCCCGTCCCGTCCAGCCCCGTCGCACATGCGGACAGGGCAGGGGCTCCGTTCTTTTGCCCCAGCCCCGCAGACCAGAGCTTACGACTCGTCCGTCGGCTCTCGTTAGCGCAGAAGAACCCGATGATGAAGCCGACATGGGGTTGACATAGCCCCCTCGTCCGCACTGCGGTCCGTCCGGCGCCTCCATTGATTCCTTCTTTCCTTTCTTTCTTTCTTTCTTTCTCGCTGGCTCGCTGGCTGGCTCGGCCGTTGGCGGAATCACGAGCGGGGCTTCGCGTCGCGGCAGGCCCTTCCGTTGCCACCCCAGCTACTCACTCGCTCGCTTCCCCTCCCCCCTCGTACTGTTAAACGCCGCCAGTTGCAGCGGGCGTTGAAAGAAACCACATGCGCCTGTCTCAAAATCCGGGACGGCCCGTCCACCAGGACCACAGTAAATAAACTCATCACGCCGTTGCGATCCGTCCATCCTACAGCGTAACTTCTGAGCAGGCGGGCGGGCGGGCGGGCGGGTGCGCGGGCAGGTAGGCAGACGGGACGGGACGGGAACCGTAACTGACAAAAGACTTTTCTTTCGCGTCGCGCCCGTCTCCGTTCCGCTAAATAACGGCGGCGTGCTGCAACGGAGTCATAACTGCGCCCGCTCTATATTTGGGGCACCCGGATGGCGAACCGCCCGCCCCCGATCTTCTCTGAAAAGCGCAACCGACTCGCGGAGTGAGTGCCTGCCAACCCGCCCGCCAAAGTAGCGGCGTTTCGTTGCTTGCCCTCGAGGCGCAGACCGCAGCGAGCGTCGTCGTCGTCCTCGTCGTCATCGCTGTGAAATTATGCGCGACAACTTGGACTCGTTCTTCTAATCGCGAGCGAGCGAGCGAGCGAGGAGGGCGAGGAGGAATTGACTTGGACGTATTAATTCGAGCTACAGAATCTATAAACAGTAGTGGAAGCGAACTTGCATTGACATCATATTCTAGAAACCTGTCAGGGCGATGCCGCATCGACGACCCGAGGTGCATATCCATCACGTGTCAAACCTCACAATCCGTCGATCCTTCTCCGCTCTCACGTGCCATGATTGCCCGAGGACAAGTGGGCGAGGCAAATAGAGCTACGGTAACTTCCTACCTGTGGCTGAATCGACATACATGTCCTGTTCGCTGGTATGATTACTGCATGCAACCACTGCTCTCGACCAAAAACAAATCTCTTCGAGCTGCTAGCGGAAGCCCCAGAGATCAAATCGCGGATGGAACCAGCCTTTCGATCATGTCGATGCACATATTGCTATTATAAGCCGGAACGCAGAGCTCAATGCCTCGTATTTGCGCAATTAATTAATTGCAGATCAACGAGTCGACCTGGTCGCTGACTGGGGAGCTGAAGGATTCCGGGGAGGAAAATTCGCGACTCGCTTTAATCAGTAATCTTCACTGCGCTGCGTTTATTCTCCTAAATTTAGAGGAATAACACACCTCCATACTGGGCACGGATTGCAATACTTTAGTCGCTCATGTGCGAGTGCTAGTGTTACAGCAGTCGATCAGTAGGTTCTTAACTCCTCCCGCTCCCTCCTCCTCTTCCTGTTGCTGTTCCAGAAACTCAGCCTCTCTACTGTGACCAGATGATGCAAACGATTGACTTCATTCGTTCGCTCGTTCCTTCCTTCCTTCCTTGCTTCCTTCTGGTGAAGGCATCAAGTCACAACTGTATTTCATGGTCTTCATGATATATCTCGAATCAATCCCGCTTACTTACGAAACTGATCGTTTCCGTCATGGGTCATGTTCCCAACAGCTTGATACGAAAAACGCTCGCTCACTCGCTCGCTAGCCCGCCGGGACCACCTTTCAAGGTATGATATGGGGAGCCTTTGGAACTAGTGTAAACACTCGAACCACATCAATCATTGAATTCTGAACCATGCAATTAGCCACCAACATTATCCTCAAACCCGTTCTTCGCAGTTAGACTCTCTCTCTCTCTCTCTCTGAAGTCATGAGTATGTCAAAGCAAGCGTCGAGCCTGCTGCTGGCTGATTTGGGTACAGCTGGTGACCATTTCCTGCTGGGGATTATTTTATGCTGCTTCGGTCTACTCATCAGCGCGAGAACGCGAGAGAGAGAGAGAAAGTGAGCGAACAAGCGACGCTGCGAGAGAGGTTCACCATAAAATGCCCAACACGCCGCGCATGATCCCAACTGGATGGACAACGGGAGTAGAACTCATTATTCTAATGGCGTTTAGTCCAAATAAACGCCTTCTAATCTCATCGGGAGCTTACGAGGAAACTACGGAGTGTTATCGGGTGGGGTGCTCCATAAAGAGACAAGTGATCGAATAATGGCTCCTTGAGCTGAACGATGATGTCTGCCCAACAAAAATACTACTGTTGGCCAACTGAATTCCATCATCTTGGTCCCGAACCAGTGGAGCGGCGTGAGTTCGTTCGTTCGTTCCTTCTTTCCATCGAGCACTGCACTTGTGGGAACTGACTCGCTCGCGCAATAATTAACCTTTCCCCACAAGAGAGAGTGCTAATGATCAGCGCAGTGGGTTAAATAATGACGACTACTACATCGACGCACAAGTGATCATCTCTCGTAATCGCCATCCATTCATTCCATACCAGTTTTGCATCATGGTCGACCAATTATCAAGCCAGTGTACTCGGAGGTAGCCCGATTCTTCTTACATCCTTACAAGCGCTTTCCCTTTCGCCTTTTACCCCAATAAATTTCGCTCGCCTGCCTGCCGACGTCTCTGAGCGTTCGGAACTCGAGCTAACACGATACTCTCTTACAATGCGGCATCACTGCTGAGTTCGCTCGCTCGACCCAATAATATCGCGCTCACTCATGAGACATGCATCGGCCCATTTGGCTCGCCTTCGTCTCTCCCTCCTCGCTCCCGTCCTCGTCAAATAATTCCATCGTCCCGATTTTCCGCCACCCCCATGACATTTCTGGATAACGGTGTAGAGCTGGTTATCATTTACAGCACAGGACGCTTAATTGATCATGTCTTTTGTTTTTTCTTCTGGCGTGCTCTCAAAGATCCCACCACCATCTCATCTCTCACCCGGTTCGAACACACCGACGATGATGGGTCACCATTTTCCCCTCCACGTGAAACTGAAAAGATCTCCGCAGATATTAAATCCTCTCCTGAAAGCCATCATCCATCTGAAAGGGCATGGAGTAACCGGCATTTGTTGGACTTCACACTGCGGGCTTTTTTATGCGCACTCAAAAAGATTAATAAAAAACTGGATCCAGATCCATGCTCGAAAATCTCCCTCGTCAATTATTCGGCACCCTCTTGACAAAAGGGACCAGAGCATTTCCTCCTACGACACCCATATCTCTTCCTTTAATACTGCAGATGTGATCGCGCTCAGCGCACCGACGTGTCATACTGCCAGTGCTCCCATTTCTAGGAGTTCAAAAATCAGTAAATATTGGTGCCACCTTTACTTGGAAAGGTCTACCTACAGCTGCTGTCCAAACATGGGTCACCCCATTAGATCAGATCTTTTATTCTGGAGGTTTGATTATCAAACGTTGAGAGTTTTGGCTGTTCGAATAATGTGATACACCAACAGGACTTTCATGTTATCTTCCTGTTGAAATTTATCTCAGCATATACAACTAGGATTTAGCTAAGCATTTTTTTTGGATATGTTATGATTGCGTGGTTTGCTTGTGGCGAAGTGTTTTTTTCTTGTTTATGTTGTGAATCTTCGTGGAGGAGAAAATTGGTTAGATTTAGTATTCGGTAATTATGACCAAAAATCTGTTCACGTGTTGTTGGCGAGTGAAAATGTCCAGAGACATTATTTTGTTAATGGCTAACATTCTCACGATGAGTAACTCACACTTGACCTCCGAGAGAATAATAGACGAGCAACTAATGGTCTCATGTGTCTTCTGGTGAGGGAATAAATTTATTCAAAGTCATTGATCAGACTCACTATGATCCACAAGACCAAATGAGAGAATCACTTGAAGTAATTAGCGATTTTCAAGTGAGAGAAGAAACTATCAAGTGTGAGTTGACATCAGACCAAAGTATATTCGGATGTCTCAGCCTCTTCTGTTACACTTGCATCCATATATAACTCAAGGTTGTGAAATTTTACCTTGAAATTATCTTCACAAAGTTTAGTTTACATGTAGAGTTTATAAGAAACTGGATCATGTTAGTTTGATTTTATGCATGTATCAATCCAAAAGTTCATTTGAAATATTGGAAGCAATCTTAATGTCTTGTTCTTTTAGAATCAACACAAAAAACTTATAGAAAAACACGCAAAATATTTATTTTTTGCACAATAGAAAGTACCTATTGTAAGTGTTCAGATTTGATATTTTTATTGTCACGGAAAGGAGTCAATTTAATGGAATCCTCAAAGCATACACACCCCACAATATTTATGAAACATATTTGTATATGTTTAAGCCTTTCATGAATAAGCTCAGAGCTCAGTATATGACACCTATAACAACTAACTTGTCAAATTAACTAGTTGAAAAAGGAAAAAAATAATAACTTAATCTTAATGGATTTTTTTCATAATGTATGGAAAGAGTCGGCATGGTAATTTTTTTTTGTACCTCCTGTTTGATCTGATATATCAATGTTTTATTTGGTCTCCTGATAAACATAGTAATATGATGAAATTAGCTTTAGCACTTGATGTATCCATATCTACGAGATGACAAAACAAATCTGTTGAAGTTTACTCATGTTAAGGAATAAACTTGGTTCCTCGCTAAAGATATCTAGGAGTGTTTCCGGTGTTGGGATATGTAACCCTGGGGTTTGTGTATTACTATAAGACTTTTTAGTTTACTCTTCACACATGTGAACTTTATCGTTGTGTATGTAGTATTCCGAAGGATGAATCACGTTACACCATGCTATGTTGTCTTGCATTTTTATTGTCACTTGTGAATTATTGTCATTGAAATCAAGGAGTTAATTGAAAAGTTTAATGTAAGAACTATGCTGGTATACTTTAAATCAGAATTTGTGAAAATATAAAACTATGACTCTATTTGAATAATTTCTATGATAGTACTATTTGATTTTAATGAATGGATTGATGTACGGATTGAATTGCACATGTTACTTCACCAGATTTGATTAAAATTCTTCATATCCAGAAGTAAACATAGCTTAAATTGATCAACAGAAGATTGATATTTTAATAAGATATGGATTGTATCATATATAATATTGCAATGAGATCAAAAAATGCTATCAATATTTTCGTTTTAAAACATCTCAAAGGTGATATGAGAGATGTCGTATGAGACTACGAATAGCTTCCACACACATGAAAAACACATGACTGAATGGAAAATAAATGTAAACTACTGGATTTTTGAAATTGAAGGTTTGAAAAATAGTTGAGTAAATTTTATTTTTCATTATAGCCAGGATAAATTTTACATAAGATTGAGAGTGTCTATATTCAATTACTCTTACTAAATCATTTGATTATTTTTGTTTTTTCTCATGAAAGTTAACACATGTTGCATGAAGAGTTTTTTCTCATTACACATGAGATCATGTGTTATGTTTAGTTATGATGTTAGCATAAGCATAAGAGAATTTCTTTTATTTCATTGGTATACATCCATGACATCTTTAAAGAAAAAATGATTTGACATGATATACTAGTAGCTTATAACTTTATGACATTCAGCATGAAATATGTTCATGAATAAAAAATGAGTTGTTAGATATAAAGATTTCAATGCTTGAAGAACTAATGGAGTTATTCAAATCATCAGATTATTCAAATCCTTATGAATCACTTTCTTCGATACAAGATGTCAACTCTCCTAGAAGCAACAAAGATCGGAAAAGAAAACTTAGCTTGATTATACATAATTCGATGAGAAAAATTAATACTCTTCGTCAATTGTCAAGAAATTTGCGTGATGTTAGAACATGAAGAATAAAGACAATTTGAAAGAATTTACACTCGCTGTCTTTCTAGTTGACATCCGACCAAAAGGCACGGTAGATAGAGGTTGAAAGATTGGCACATAATTGCTTCGTATCCATTCCTAGCGAAGTGTTTTTCTAAACATATTCGTCATTGCTCTTATAGAGCTGCATGTGGTTGACGCTCTAACGAGGCAAGCGCAGTATGAGAAGGGAAGGGACTTATGGCCTGTAGACTACAAATTGTACTATTCAATCATCTTCACCTCGAAGCATGCTATTTTGCTCTGTGTATATGGATCATTGCACCCGATAGTCATAGATCGATAGACATAGAAATCGCTAGTTCTAGCGGGCCACAACTTGATGAGATCTTCAGATTATAACACTAGTAGCCCACGGGGAGGTGGTTGTATCATAAGGATGAATTTTATTCACTTGATGAAACTATCACCGGTGCTCCATGACACTTGGTTGTTGTTCGGAATCAAATCCGGTTGTTGTCAATGATTCTTTCAGTGAATTTGGCATCAAGCTTCCCAATGTCCATGTATAGGCGATCGCCAGCACAGTTCGGATATACCAGCTTCCTGATACGAACACTGTTGCCTCGACATGCACATACAGAGACCGAGAGGGAGAGAGAGATATGGGAAATAGAAGCCCAGCGAAGAAGGAGGGATTGAAGGGAAGAGGGGAGCCATGAATGATAATCCGAGAGCTGGTGGCAACAAATACATGAGGAAGTTGTATAGGACCGAGTCGTTCATCGTCTGTCACAGTGCGATCTTTAATTACGAGGCGGTGGTGTGCAGGAGAGTGTGACAAGAGCAACACACGGCGTTCGTTCTATTGCGAAGGCGAATATGCGGATTGGTTTGTAGGCGAACGAATTCTGAGCGAAGATGAGTTGTGGCGAGGATGTGGAAGGCGAGCGAGCGTTTGTTTGTAGCGAAGGACTTTGTCTCGTACTCGAGAGGAGGAAGTCAGTGGGTATAAGTGGGAAGAGCTCGAAGAATAAAGTGGGAAGGTTTTGTTGCGTCGCATGTGGACGCAAGAGTTTATTGCGCCACTTTAGGGGGAAGGTCCGAGCCCGAAGGAACGCCAGATTTAGCGAGGGGCAGTCAAGTCTAGGACATGTTCACGCGAACAGCGTCCGGCGACCATCTAAGTTTGAAGGCGCAGGGCCGAATATGGGGCGGGTGCAGGGAGAAGGCGAGCGGCCCGTTTCTCACGAGACAGGGCACGCCATTCGTGAAAGTCATGACTACGACAAGGGCCGAAACCTCAGCCGCCAAGTTTGGGGCCCGCGATCCTTATGTCTGGAACAAGGCCCTCGTCACGAAGGACCGCCTGCCACTTATAGGGAAGCGCCACGGGAACAGGAAAAGCTCTTTTCTACGGCCAATGGAGCGCGGCCAAACCTCGAATACTTTCGAGGGCGTGGGCGGAGGGAAGAAGGTACTATCCTGTCCAGAGCGTCGAGCTGGTAAGATTCGCAGCCATGAGTTGTTGACATTTTTTGGTGGTGGCTGGAATAGCTGGAATAGAATGATCCCTGAATGTAGCTGCGACTCCGAATCTGAGGGCTCGCACATGCTGCACCCAAGTCAATACTCCCGGAGCCACGCATCGCGCCCTACAGTGGAGCTTCGCAACCTACCGGTTATAGGCCCAAATCCAGAGGATGGGATTTCCGCTTCCCGGGGCTTGTCGTCGAATGAATATTTTATGGCCCGCGATATTTAAACGCTGCACTGAAGAGTCAGAAAGCGTGCCAGCTACTGAAGAATCTTAGCCCCAAATCTAGCCGAGCCGCCGTCTAGGTTCGTAGTAGATTTCACTAAAGACAGACTCACACGCTCTCGAAGCACATTATGAGTCCGATGTCGGGATATTTATTCGCTTGACTCAGCCTCTGGCGAAACGTGGCCAATTTTAGCAGACCTATAAACGAGCCCCGCAAAAGATACCCGGCCTCACGCAACGCTCTGCCAAATGTAGCTGGCCCTCGCCATGACCAGGCCTGGCCCAGAGATCGCGATCGGGATGGGGCTGGATGGCGTGGGGTGGGGTGCGGTGGGGTGCGACTCAAGCGAACAAGGTTCACGAGGACCGGGAGTGAGGTCAGGGCCGGTCGTCAGATTATCGGCAACGAACTACAACTAGCACTGGCCGCAAGCGACCGCGGGCAGAACGTTGTCCGGTTGCGTCCAGGCTTCCTCGTCCAGTTCACAACAGGTAAACAGGTGCGCGACCCGACCCGACCCGCCTCCAAGACTGGTTAACCTGGAGTCGGTTCGAACCTGCAGCCGCTGGTGGACGGGTCAAACGTGTGATGGACTGGCTCGTTCGTCGCTAGTTTGGAGGGTCCACGGGTGGCACGACGCGGTTGGTTCGAACTCGTCAGGACAGAGAGTCAGAGGGTTACGGTAGCGTGGAAGTGAGTCAGGGAGTCAGGGCGAGTCGATAAAGCTCATGAGTGCGAGAACTGCTGCTGCTGCTGGTGGCCTCTGGGCGTCTGCTGTCTGGCTGGCTCGCTGGCTTAATGGATTCCAGTCTATCGCTGGTGCCGACTCCTCGCGGCCCATCGAATAGTAATAAACCTGAATCGAATTGTATCGGACTGGAATCCCTCGTCGCCCCGCAGCCGGGGGGAACTTGCCGTAGAAGCAAGGTAAATGAGAACCCCGAGCCGAGAAGAGACCGTGACCGAGCCTCTGCTGCTTTTCTGGTACCAGTCTTGAGTGGGGCTCGCACGATTTTGTTTGATTTGAAATATGTCATGAGTAACAGTTGTCAAATTTGTGCCAAGGATTCATTCAAAGACGCAGCAGCAGAAGCAGAAGCAGCAGCTGCTGCAGCTGCGGAGCGGTGGGCCAATAATACTCTAGGAGTACAGAGTAAGGTTGAATGAATGAATTAGGTCCTGGCAAAGCTTTAAGGGCACGGATGAGATGGCCGGAAAGGGATAGATTAAGGGGCGCGACTGTTTTCAGCTTTTTGGTAGCTGAAAACACCTCGAGTGGATTGGAGTGCGCCTTCTCCCGGCCCGCTGCTGATTCGATGTGCAGCATATCTTTTGTTTTCTGCGGCCTTTTCTTTGGTACAAGTGAATGAACGATCGATGCGGGAGTCAAATGCGCGACCAGGGGGAGTTGAGGGAGGGGGTGGGGCGCGGGTGGGGTGGACTCGACTCGTACAATGAATTAAGTCCCGTTGCGTTTCTTTCAAAATATGAGGTGAAAGTCAGGCCCTGCGAGCGAGCGAGCGAGTGAGTGAGAGGTATGATTGACGATGCGGGCCGAGCAGTGAACTGGTAGGGAAAGGGAAAGACGGAGTCAGTCGGTACTGTACCATGCAGTGTACACATGGATTCCGGTGTTTTTCCCCTGCCAAAGGTACTAGCTTCATTCTCACGGCCCACGGTCTGCTCCTGGGTAGTTGCAGAGAAATGCCCTTCGGCTCATTAATGACGGGCGAACACACATATTACGCACAGCGAATGTACTGTACACCCGTCTCAATGCGAGTCTGAACACGTACAATTGGACTTTGTTCACCTCCCCGGCCCATGAGATGAGACGCTGGAGGTACACTCCCGGCGAATGCTGACCGTGCCAGCATGTTCAGAAGTTCTCGTCATGTTTTGTCTGTCAAGTCTGGCAGTTCTATCCCGGAGGATGTGTAGCTCATGGCAGTCATAGAAAAGTCAGGGCTCGGGGAAGAGGAGTAAGCGGAAGGATGTTTAATTACGGGAGGGGCGAGCGGAAAGTCGTTGTGGTGGTGTAATGGTGAGCGACGATCATGGCGAGGCCGAGTTGTATAATGTGACTTGGGGTCTGAGACAGCCAGCTAACTGCCTAATAGTAGCTGTGTAATTCTATCTATCCCATCCATCACTCACCGAAAAGCAGCCGTGCTCTGCTTTTGCTTCCTTGTTCTGGCCGCGCAGAGCCCATTCTGGGGGGCTCCCTGTACTGCGGCTTGACATGCCCTTGCCATCTGGCAAAACAACCGGCAGTTTTGTTGGTTGCAGCGACTGCCAAATGGTCTGGCAAGAATCTCACCTTCTCCATCCCCCATCCCGCATCCCCATCCCCCCCCCTCGCCCCTCGCCCCTCGCCCATTGCGCACTGCCCATTGCCCACACTTACAACTCCCCACTTTTATTTCCGTGTTGTCTTGTCGCTGGAGCTGGAGCTTTCTTTAAATCCAGCCAGCCTCAAGAAAGTGCGCGAGCCAGCCAACCAACCAATGACCGTGTCCCCGCACAAAAAGTCTCGAAACCCTCCGCTGCATTTGGCAACAGGCTCCACCACCGTCCAATGATCACACATTCCCTTCGCTTCGCTGCCCTGCTCTGCTCTTCCCTCCCCTTCCCTTCCAGTACTCCTGCTTTTCGGCCCTCGCTCTTCCGAGCTCCCAAGTTGGGCTTCAGTCCAAGCACTGGATTCTCTCACCCAAAGACTTCCACCTGATCCATCCATACGCCGTGCCAATCCCCCACCACCATAGCAGCTAGAATAGTCGCCCCGGTGTGGCCCCCATGCGCCCAAAACGTTACCAGTTTGTCAATGACATCACCTCCTCCACTTTGTCATGTTCAAAGCTGCCTGGTCTCCCTCTTTTGTCATCATGCCCTTTCGCCTTTGGGGCGAGAGTACCGTTTGGAACCTTCCACTTGTTTACCAATTTCGCATGAAGCCACTCGCAGCCAGATCACAGATCATGGTAAGTAATATCGAACGCTGAACCTCTTTTCGCAAATAATGTGCGAGCGCCTGTTCCAACGCTTTTCTCTCCGAGTCCCACCACCCCATCTTTGGCCTGTTGCGAGCGCGCCTTGTCTTGCCTTCCCTTTTCGTTTGTCATCATTGCGGATCTCGCAAATGGATAGCCTTTAGATGTTCTTCCTGTTCCGAAGGCATTTGAAAGCTGTGTCCATTTAGTTCCAGCCGCTCAGCCGGTACTGTGCACATCGAACACCAAACCTCTTTCTGCGGACCACTGCCACCTTTCAACGCATCACTACCAGTTCCTCAACGACACACCACCTCCTCCTCCCACCATCGTCAAGGCTGTCTTGTCCCTCGCACATTCATCCGTCATCAAAGCTCCGTGGATTCACCGAGCCCCTTGTGCTTTCCGAACTGTCGACCCGGCTTGGAAGCATGAGAGCGTTTGTTTTATGCACTGCCCTCCCCTCTGCGAGCCCGAATGCTGCCAATCGGTGCGCGCGCGCGATCGACACCAGATCGACCTCATCGTCAACCCGCGCTCTGATGCAGCTTTCGCCAAAATTGTCCGCCTCCTCCTCCTCCTCCTCCCTGTACTCTGCGTGGTCAAAAACAGAACAGCTTCGCTTTCGCATATTCTGCGCTGCTTGTTCTCAGATGCCATTTCTTTTTCTTTTCTCTTTTGTCATCATGGCTTAGTGAGTGAGTCTTTCGAGTCTGTACCTACGGAATCTTCTGGTTGTTTTAAGCCTGTGTTCATTCACCCAAGAGCCAACCCAGTCCATTTTGCTGCGGACTCCAATTCCCACTCCTCTCCACTCCACTCCACCGCCCGTACTGCTCGTACGTCGTTCGACAGACAAATTTCTCCCTCCCTCCCTCTCTCTCTTCCTCTTTCTCACCGTGTTTGTCAATGACACTCCACCCCATTCGCTTGGCATACTCAAGGCAGGACTTCCTGGTCTTCCTTGCTCTCTCTCTCAAGCTTTTCTTTCTTGGTTGTCATGATAGCCCCGTTCTGGTGCCCTTCTCCATCGATCTATCAAAGTGAATGTACATGTAGAACTTTCTAGTTGTTGCTGTTCAGATGGATCGACCTTTCCGTTAGTTCGGATCCATACACTTCCCAGCATCTGACGTCTGTTTACAAAGGAATGCATCTTTGACCCCGTTCCAGCTGATCTCGTCCAAATGCTTTTTGTTTCGTCTGCCTATTCTGGGATTCAGATTTCGGTTTGTACTCATCCATCATGTCTCATACAACACATGGATCAGTACAATGCAGCCATCATCACTCACCGCAACTCACGACTTTTCATCTCGAAAATGATTCTCGAACTTTACAGTTTGGAATAAATGATGACTCTCGAGCTTTGACCGTAGTACTTTACGCTGTCGAAATGCGACCCTTTACTCTCTGAACTCTGGCGTGGAAAGCATGTGGCATGAATCACACTACTTTCTCCAAATGGTTCCATTTGCCGGGTCCTTGGTCTAGATATCCTTGCAGCTCATTCACGGGCGACACTACACATTGCTCTCTTTTGACTCATCTACACTAATTACGGCTTGCAAAAGCTAGAATGTGTAAATACAGTGTTCGGTAATGCTCTAATATGCTCGACACAATGTTTTCGAAACTCCAACCGAAAAATTTTCTACCACCTTTTTTTTATGAATCGTTCATGTCTTAAAAAGTTTCGGAAACTTGATATCACTTCCACTCAATTTTACGATGGAAATGCTTATAGTAGCCACATCAAGTGAAAGCGCATACGATATGTTTATGGAAGTCAAAACATAGTGAATATCATTTGATTTTTTAATGTCTAAATATCAAAGCTAGGAAATATTGAAACTGCCTAAAATATAAATGATGATCAGAACAGTCTTCAAAAACTATGTGTTGAATGTAGAGCCTTATAATTACATAGCATCATTGAACAATTTTAATAAATTTCATTATAGATTCTAATAAATTTCATTTTAGATGTCTCGATTGTCATATGTAACCGTGTTGTCTTACCTCAAAGCAGAAAAATTTTTTTTCGGTCATGTAAACTACAAAAATTTATCATAGATAGAAAAGTATGATAAAGTTTCAAGAATTGTTTCACTCTCATAGATCCACAATACACTCTGCTGATGGTTACCTGATCAAGGAAAGACTTAAATGGGCCAAAACCTATTTGATATGTAATTATGCATTTCGCATAAGGAATATGGATTCAAAGCCTTATTTAACAGTCTGAATCTTTCAAATTTGATGTTAAAAAAAGATTCAAAATATTTTTAAATTTGCACATTTAATATATAGTTTTAAATCATAAATTTCATGAGATTAATTATAAAACTAAATCAAAATCAATCCATAATATGTGCATCTGATTGATGATTGATAATCATTTCAAAATGAAATCAAATTCAAAATGACTTAAGTGTTAAGAAAAATTAAAGCTCAAATTTTGTAACCTCATTATCTCACATTCCTTAATATAACATATCAATTTAAATTTCCAAAATTTTACATATCAGTTGTTCAAAGCCAGAAAGGCTGCAAACATTTTTTAATAAGAAATATAAATATATAAAACTGATAACAAATGTTTCTAAATCTTCTCAAAATTAGATGTTAAGATTGAATTCAATACTCTAAAATAGAATTCATCTTAGGAACTTGATTAAAAACATTACATATACAATTTTGAATTTTTTATTTTATGAACATTATCAACATACGTCTTTTTATCGTAATCTAATCTGAAAATAAACCAATGTGTACCATCATGTTAGAGAATATCAAGTTTCTCATATTCTAAAAAAATTAATAAATCAATGAATGCAATATTTCAAAAACTTAAATGCTTTGTGCTCTAAATGCACTTTTTATCTATTTTTTTATTGGATAAAATATGTATTATAAAATTAATGTGATAACTTCAAAATAAAAATTTTGGCCTTGAAACAAATCAAACTCAAAATATATCTACTTTAAAAGTAGATGAAATTCAAGAAATTATCTATTCAAAATTGAAAGCATCATAATAGTTCCATCGTTATAAAAGTAGTTCAATATTATATAATCCATGTAATTACTTGTTTGCAGATCCATGCTCGCTATTTATATTTCATAAGAGTTTCTGCATGTTATAAAAGAAAATATCAACATAGATATCATATAACAATGTGATATACTTTAAAAAAATAATTTTTATAGGAAAGATATGTAATAAATCAGATCATGACAAGTGTGGCTTTGTGAAAAATAGTCAACATTCATGTCAAAAAATAAGACTCAAATTTAAAGATTTTTTTAAATTTTTGATACTGTGAAAATAAATATTCACAATATCAATGGAATTTTAAACATGATTAAATTTTTACAATAAATTAATTACAAATTCTCATTTACGTGTCTTTGATTTTGCAAAATTGATCATTACTGACTTATGTCACATAACCGGTTTATTACTAACACTAAGTACTTTGCTCGAAAAGGTAGTAATTACTTTTTCACAACGATGAATAAGTCAATACTGGAATGTGATAGGATTAAAAAAATGTCTTTCCATTGAAACTCAAATACACGGGGTAAATCTACAAGTCTACTTTGAGATCCACCTTAGTCTAGATTTCATATTCATATCTTCATGTAACGAGTTTTATTATTGAATCTAACTCCATCTTGGCATTTAGACGAATCAAACCCCCTTCTCTCGAGCCTTAAAGTCAAACTTACCGACAATCTTTGCAAAAGGATTCGATGCATTGTACTCTAGCGTCAGTACTGCACATACATAGAAAATGTTGCCAATTTGTGCAGGGCTGATACCGAAAATAAATTGATATGCAAACGCATCAGCAGAATTTTTACCTTGCAATAGGTGCTCTTCCTACTTCAACTCCTGCTCCCACCGCTCTCCTGTCCATGTCCTTTTTGGTACCAAAGAAAGTCTTGTCGCTATAATCATGACTATGGGTATATCTTGTACTTTTTTTCTTTCCATGAGTATTGTAGTAACTACTTGCTTTCATACTATCTTCTTTTCATCTCATTTTTTTCGATGATATTCTCCATACAATCTACTTGTCTCCGAAAATTACATGACGGTGTGTCTGTACTATGTTTCCAAATCACCAATTGAACTTACATAAGAAATTGCAATTGTTTATTACATTATATATTATTAATCTTGTTAGATCAAAGAATACATGACATTGTTTCATTTTACTCAGATCCATCACGTTAGAGTTCAAGTCCTATGTGAGAAATTGGACTTTCTTCAGCAAGCTTATAGTTATAATCAACAAATGACTAGTGATAGAGGTTTTTTCCTAACTTTTTTTTCTATCTAATGAATTCATGAAAATGATCTCATTTTTTTGGTATTTTGATTTGCATCAATGAAAAAGATTCATTGATTCTTAAATTAAGAGCATTGATGTACATTAAAATTACTTGCATTTTACTTCAAAGTAGTGTGATTTCTTCTTTTATCAAGCCTTAATCAGTATTCAAATATAAGTATCATTAATATCAGTTTTTTCATTCTTTAATCATGCAAAATTGCTCTAAATTTGAATATATTTGCTATATATATTTGTGTTTTTTCCATATATTCATGATGATCATGAATATAATGATCAAAGTATATTGTTCATCAAATAACTTTAGTTGTTGTTAAAACTTTTGATAATTATTTTTGCAAGAAATTTTTGTAAGGTAGCGGTTAGTTCTCCCTCACTTAGGGCTAATTAGCCCTCACTCTACTCCACTCTTTTTTCATTGGTCAATGCAGGGTTATAGGTTACTCGGATGAGTACCAATCAGAGAATTGCGTGAGGACTAATTAGCCCTAAGTGAGGGATAACTAGACCTCCCCTTTTTTAAATATATTTCAAACATTTTTAACATGTAAAGACATTTGATTATTTTCATATAAGATAAATTTATAATTTTTTATGAGAAACTGTTAATAAAAAGCTTACATTTTCTATTTATCTATTTCCAAAAAACTTAATAGAAATGAAAACTATAAAGATTATGACATGAATAAAAGAAAGTCAAATCTTTCTTAGGATTTTTGATAATAATTAAATACAAGGAAATATTATGAAATTTAGGTGTTTCATGTTTGATCAAATCATATATGATTTTTTTGTTGATTTTTGTCATAATTTGCTATGAAAAAAATAAAAATTTGTGTCCTTTATTATTCAATATGATTCATGTTGTTTTAGAATTGGACTTATAGTTTTTTTTGAGAAAATTCTTAGGACATAGATTCATGATTTATTTATTTGATGAGAAACTTCTCATAAGAAAATATTTCTACTCTCTGATATATAATAAGTTATCTTACAAACCAAAATCATTTTTCTATAAATTATTAAATTATCTGATACTTCTGAAACTGTTTATTTTAACTTGAAACTCATTATCATGATATAAAGAATAATAATTATTATTTAAGCTTAATTTTATGATCCAAATCATAGAAAAAAATCATAAACTGATTTATCTTACCACAAAGTTTCATAATCAAAACTCTTTATACCGTTTTGTTTTGAAATCTCACTGAAAAATAACATTTTATCTCATAAGTATTTACAAGTAATTTGCTAAAATGGCTGTCAAATTTTCAGGAATATTTATACAAAATAATCACAATTTGAATGCTATAAAATAAGTTCTTAATTATTTAATTCGTTCATAAAACTTGAATATATATAATTTTTTCATTAATATTGAAATCTAGTGAATATCAACTTGAATTTGACAAAAATTAACTTTTTGTGAAATTTTTTTATTTTAAATATCCAAAAATATTTACAAGTTTTAGATTTCTAGTAGATAGGAAATCTCACATTTTTGAATTTGAAAGATCAGATTGTTGATAGTTGTGTTTGTGCATAAGTGTTTTTGTAAGTATGTATATCTGAATATGGAAAAATAGGATGACATATAACATGACACATAGAGAAAATTGTAATGTAAGTCTAAAATGATTTATAAATTTTAAGAATTATCCTATATCATTAACCTTAAAATTATAAAATTGATTAATATCCATGGGTAGTTCTTTTAAAATTTATGAACAAAATTTGAGTTTGGATTCTACATTATATATTGCCAACAAAGATGTATAGTAGATTTTCAGGTTAGATGATTTCAAAATCTGTTTTAGATGAAAATACGATGATCAAGCATAAACTTCATATATTATGAATTTGCTCCACTTTATGTACTTTTGAAAAATTCTATATAAATAGGTGTCTTTTAAAATCAAATAGAAATCCACATTTAAGGAATACTAATTTCATGAAGTTATTTGAAATGAATATTCTTCAAAATGTTATCCTTGTTCAATCCATTTTCTTTCTCAACTTCATGTATCACTTGTATTTGAACCACAGTACAGATTTAAATTCTTATTCTGATTTCAAAGAAACATCTAGTTCAAAAATTGAACAGATAATGGAAAAATAAGATTAAATTTCAATTAAGAAAATCCAAATTACTTAAATAATCATAACTGAAGCAGTGTTTTGATTTAAATCATAACTTACATCTTAATGATACTTCTTATAGAATTAGCTTGAATTAATAAATATACTACGTATTGCAGAAATATCTTTGGAACGAAAACAAATGGCACGATATATGTTAACTTACATGAGATTACATTTATTTTATTTCATAAAATTTATTTAAAATTATTTTCAACAATTATTAGAATGAAATTTAAATCAATCTATGTATCTTAGGAAAAGGACTAAGCAGGCCTACCAACAAAGCCAAATTGAACCCAGTCCAAATAAAGAAAATAAAAGGGAGCTTACTTACTCTCATGTGCCAGCTTGAACACATTATCCATAAGCCAATTTTTTTAACCATCTTTTTCTGAAATAATTCTGATTGAATTTTTGAACTAAGTTCATCAGTAATGTATCTATCATCTAATGAAAGAACTTTTTTATCAAGTGATTAGAGAATTTTTTATGCACAAGAATTTTTTTAAAAAAATTTAGTCAAATTTTCTTAAATTCAAACTTTTTGTAATTAAGTTTCAAAATTAAGCAGATTTGAATGATTTTTTTTATTTGGAGATTTTTTATTCAATCTTAGCAAATGTCATTGAAATGTCATATGAATATTCAATTTGTTTCAATTTTTAACCTCAATTTAAGTTAAAACAAGAAATAAAAATGATGTTGGTTTATGCTTTCTTCGATTTAAAATGTATGATCATTATGAAATATCATACAAATTCAATTTTTTAAAATAAACATGTTATGAATAGTTGATGCAAATTCAACTAAGTGGCACATCTGACCACATTCAGATTCATTGTAAATGCTTGATATTATTGGATATCATTGGGTATGAGTTACGTTTCGGGATGTATTTCCAAGCGTCATACATTTTTTCTAATCATAGATTATAACCTTCAGACTACACTTGTGTAAAGTTTGGATTACATTATTTGACATTTATTTTTAATATATATGATCATTATCATCGTCATCATATGACATTCATTGCTTATGCAAAGGCTATGTGGCTGATTTCTGCAACTGCTTGCCGAGGACTTCTCGGGGCACATAAGGAATATATAAAACAAAATAACAACTCTATATGATATAGAGTTTATAAAAACTTCCAAATTTTTTGGCTCTTTTTCGTTGATACTAGTGTGATTGGACTATTTAATTACGAAAGGTTTCAATTAGAGGTAAAAGAACATAGTATATGATCTGATCTGAAATTGACAATTTGTATTAAAAACAAAATTTTAAGGGGATACTAATATCAAATCCTGTGCATACATGCATCTGAACGGTAATTCCCCTTGCATCTGGGTCGTGCTGTCCTTGCTTTCATTACATCTGCTTCTTTCTTTTTCTGGTGACTGTTGATATCTTTCCTTTTCAATACATGTCTGGCCTTTTGCCCCTATAATTATGAGACGAGCTTAAATCTTTGATATTCTGGTGTTTGTTATGGCGTTGTGTCTCAAGCCCTATAAAATACAATTGACATTGACTTGCAAGTACAGATTATTTTTTTGGTATTGAGGAGTACAAGGAAGGATCAAACAATCGATACAATATGTTCCTTATGCCAGTCGTGAAGGAGGTACTAATCCTTGTTCCACCAAGATATGTGCAGGACTTATACGAGATATGCCTCTTCTTCGTGTTTCGCGAACAACTCAGCCATGCAAAAGAGGAAAAGGTACAGCCAAAGCTACAATCCTGTTGTGATGTACATGTCCAACTTACCGAACGAACTTACCCTTATTTATGACATTCCTCGTAGATGCACTTTATAGATAGATATATCTATATATGTACTCGTCACTAGTTGCGTATGCCATGGAAGATACAGCTAGAATTGGAGCTCTTTATTCACTATATCTGTAGCCTTCTGTTTTTGCCCCTGGTTCCTCTGAACATAGGTGCGAACAGTCTACTGTGGTTTTATCATTGTCAGCTACGCAGGCTGTCAGGTTATCACCAACACAGTCCACTGATCGGTCTAGGCTTTGTAGGTGTCTCATCCATAAGTGTTCTACTGTGCACGAGGGGTACACAAACATTAAATTTCGTATTTGGAATAGTCTTGTAATCATTATATATTACCTGGTAATCTTGCTCCATTGGGAAAGAAGTACGATTTATATGGGAGTTGAGTCATTCATTCGTCTTGTGCGTGTCCTAGAGACTTGTAGAAGTGATGTAGAGTTCAGCTGAGTAGACCTGGTTGCTCGGCCGACTTGAACACTGGTTGGGTCTTCGATCTAACGAACTCAGAGCCCCCGTCTTTTGACTTTTCGTTCCGTCTTTTGCCTTGTGAGCCACCCAAGGTGTCATGATCCTTTCCTCAGTCAGGTCATGAGTGGTCTTTTTTTTTTAAGAGCTTTAAATATGGCAAACATAGCGATTCTTTGAATGAATACTATGCATTTGAGTAGCCTACCTCGATAGTCCTCACCTGAAAGTGTATTCTATAAAGTGTTGAATTATTTAACTGCAGTTTTCAACACGGGTTTGTCTATTTTCTACCATCCTCTTTCATGATTAGAATAAGCCTAGGAACTATTGCAAAGATCTTGCGCAAAGTCTACTGAAATAAATGAGTTGGCAGTTGAATGACTGTGTATGAAGGAACTTTTCTGCTACTTGAAAGCTTTTATGTTCTAGGTAGCATTCAAGAGTAAAAGGAGGTTACACTTCACGTCTCTCCTAAGATAACGTACCCAATCATGTTTTCGGACATATTGAATGGTAACCCTTTTGTACATTCTGTGACCTCATATTCTGGTCTTCAGCTATTCGGCCCGACTCAACTGGCGATTGGAAATGGTAAGTGAGGTAGAAAATTCACGATATGTTATAATTAGACTCTGCATGTTCTCTTGCGAGATTTGGTTTAAACCGACATCATGAAGAAAATTCCGTGGTTTTATTTAGAGCACTACTCTATGGGAAAGACAACGAACACTGCATTCAGAAACCTGGGAGACCACCATGATTTAACAAAAAGATGCACACATGTAGATCATGGTCCCTGCCTGAGAGACTCCAAGAAGAGTCAGTCACCGCTCACAAAAGAAGAATAGGGCCCCATGGAAGAAGGGGAGAGGAGTGGAAAGTGTACAAGTTGTATAATCCAGACCTGCAGGAGTGCAAGAAAAAGTCAGGACGCCAACTAAGTGTCCATAAACAACAACAGGCTAAAAGGTAAAGCTGAACGCAAGTACGGAGTGACAATGTATTGGAAGAGGTCCTGGCGGAGAAACGTTTTTTTAAATCTTCTCTAAATGTTATGAAGACACACTCCTTCTCCTGGACTCAACGGTGGAAAAACGGCTGGAAAATTAGCACAATTTACGTTAATAATTTGGTCCAATGTGAATTTTGTGTCTCACGTTGTAATTAACGGATCAGATGGGTAGACATTACAACAATCATGTGAAGTTATTAACTTGGATAAAAGTTAATATATTATTACCCTTCTTGAAAGTCATGTGATCCATCCATCAAGTGAAAGTAACATGTGATCTTAGATAAAAGACATGATTTTTGACATATTTTGACTCAAATCTTATGAAATCAAGTTATTTTGAATGATCGGAATCAAATTTCTTTTTATAAGTTCAATATCAACATGAACAAAGTTGATTTACCAGTATTTGATAAAATATCAATGCATTTGAACTTGAAAATAATTATGATTAAAAATTACAAAAAAATTTATAGCAAAGATTATGAGCTTTATTCGATGGGAATACAGTGATTTAATTACAATGTACTTTTCTCTATGTCACTCTGATACTTTGTACATTAATCAAATAATATAAATTGCGGTTATTTTAATGATATAAATTAAAAATCCAAAAAATCCAAAAAATCACTAGGATTGTGTTTTTGAGAATCTTGAAACTATTCTTATAGATAAATATAACCAAAAACGAACGATGACATTTCAATATGACAAAGAATTTTTTATCAACAATATTTTCATGTTGTAGCTAAATTTTGAGAGGATAATTTAAATAAATATTAAATAAATAATATTAAATTTTAAGATCTTTTTTTATAAAACATATTGGTCAAAATATGAAAAATGAAAAACAGCTACATGCATGGAACCCTAAATTTATTATATGGTTAAGTATGCACCAAAACAAACAAATCATGATATCATGATACATAGTCGATAATATATCATGATATTAATTTTCACAACTATTTCATTCATAAGTTTCGACAAAGAAAATATTTTCCTTTCCTATTAACAATGCATAACTTAAGATTGCTTATTTCAAGATTAGATAATCCAAAGAAATACTTATGAATTACATTACCTAAAAGTGATTTTTGGTGTGTGATTCATATTGATTTGACTTTTGATCAATTAATACTTAGATATAAATTTCAGAAAATGTGTTATTTTAGAAAGATGTTTTTATTATATGAGAAAGAGTCATCATGTTGTTTTGCTATGAATAATCGTAAGATAATATAAAATGTGTGAATATTTATTGATTGAGTAATAATAAAGATAATTTTGTTTATAGATTGAAAAAATGTATTGAAAAAATCTATGGAAATTGATTTTTGAATCAAACTAACATTTGCATTTATAGATTTTTTTTGCAGATACAAAAATACAATAAAAATGCTTCATATCATGCTAAACTTTACAAGATTGCATGCATATATTTGTTAAGACTGTAAATATAAATAATTAGTGAAATAGTTGCATTTGATAGCTCCTTCTGATCAATTTATCTTCTTTATTTAAAAATTTTGAGAAAATAGTTTCATCATTCTAGATAAAAAAAAGCATAATTTTATTTTTATTTTTTGACATTCATTCACATCAAATAATACAGTTGCTTGCTTATAGCAATAGTTGTTCAAGATACTGATTGTGGATGGATCATATCAATTAAATTAATTAGAAGATATTATTTGAAAAGATATGCTTTAATTTTTCATAAATTATTTTGGGTTATGATATCATTTATACAAAAACAAAAATAATGCTCTTCACATGTATGAAGTAAAATCATGTCAATTTTTATTCAACATGTAACTATTCTCTAAGCTTTGAATACTTAGTTCATACGATAATCATAAAATTATTTAATCTTTAAAAAATAAATTATATAACGTTTTAATTTCAAATGTGAATTCTGAAGCCAAATTTTAGTATTAGGAACAGATAACTGCGACGTTTTTGCTTAATAATTAAGGTATCAAGAATTTATTGGAAATTTCAAATGATTTCAAACACATTCTTAATTTCTTAGTTGTATACATATTTATGTTTGAAATTTCAAACCTGAGTTGTTCTCGTTACTCGTGATAACAAGAATATTTTTGTTTGGCAAAGATGTGCTCTACAGAAGATCTCAGAAATTTGTAGCAAACAAAAACTTTTAGTCATCATTTGGTTTGTCTTGCTCTCCAGAAATATTCCATAGAAAGAGTGTTTCAAGATGTGAAATAGCGTGCATGTTATCGTGAGATGTGAAAGACAAGTCGCAAGTTGCAAGCATTAATCCTTGTGTTGAAAAGTTTCAATCATGATGTAAGAATCTTAATCTAGCATTGGCTTGAAAGTCCAGAAGACGGAGAATGAGGAGAACTCGACATAACTGGTGAGATTTATGAAGTGGGAATCAGTACACCTTCTGGATTGAAACGGGACTTTATGAACGACGTTCATGTCTGGTCCAAGACTAGATCTCAAGCTGCAGGAGATCTGCAGCAGATGGGGTCCCACATAGGATCTATCTTTTTGGTAAAAGCAAAGAATCAACTGAACATGCGTTCGTCAAAGCGTGTGTACCTTCCTGATCCTGGACTTACTCTCTCAAATTCTCTGCCTTTTAGCTTTCAAAAGGCTGTGATATATATTGTTAGGGCCAATCTAGTATTTATGCTCACTCATCGGTCGTCAGGGCACTTTTCTCCCTGGAAAAAACAATGGAAACGATAAAGTCGATAACTTCTCAAATGTGGGGAATACCATAATCACTTGCTTGAATTCTCCTCAGCTAACTTATACTCGTTAAGTAGCCGTTGTTTAGAATCACCATCTTGTGCATAATGTCTGCTGTTTGAAATCTCCATTTGGCAGTTCAGGGTCATACTTTAGTAGTTCCATTTCGAGAAATGAGGTGGATCGCTGAACTGGTCAGGCCAAAGACTTATCGGTGTAAAGTGCGTGAGGAGTGATGATACGGATGGATCGGAAAGATTTCAGATGAGCAAGGACAGATTTGAACAAAATTCCTCTTGTTTGTTTGAGGAAGGGACACGTAGTAATGACCTCAATGCGCTCATCTTCTTTAAGAGCCTTGCATCGTGCTTGAGCCATTGATGATTGAAAGTTTGCTGGTGTGAAGTTGATGATCTGCAGTCGTTGGACGGACTTGGGAGCGGTTCTTGTGTTTTCGCCCACCCGATAACAAGCTCAATGTTGCTTCCATGGTTTCAATATCACACTCGTTTGAAGAGGAACTGTTTCATTTGCAGTACAGTAAATTTGAGAGCTTTTAAACTAAAATCAAGAGTGTAATTTGATTCCATGCGTCGCCGTTTCTCTCTCTCTCCCTCTCTCTCTTCCATAACTTTAGGAATATTGCAAAGGCCGTGTAAGTGTATAGAAATTAAAGTCCATGATTTCCCTGCAATGATGAGTTTAGAAAACTGTAGTTGACATTGACATGAAATATTTACGAGGAGTCAAGAGGTTGGTCCTAGATAGAACCACTGAGGCTTCTTTGACTGCGGAGGTGGAAGTAAACGACTTGCCTTGGAACACAAATGATATTCTTTATTTGGCATCACGATGGTAGGAAGTCACCGGCGTTGTGTGAAGCTCGGATTAGAAAAGCCGTGCACTTTGTTATGATTCCAAAGCAAGCCTAGCAACAGCTCACTTGCCGCTTGAAGGAAGGATAGAATGAAAGAATCCTTCCATGATGTTCAGTACGTCTCGAGTCTACCGAAAAGAAGTATAATGATTGATGCAAGGAAAGATGCAAAAGTTTCAATGAAAATCCCAATGTCACTCGATATTTACAAGGAGGAGGGGTTGAAGCGAGATTTATTCGCCCGTTTTGAAACGTCCATGTGTTGGTCTCATTCACGCAGCCTTGACTGACTTGCCTAATAAACCAACATCTCTGGACGGGATTCAATGTAGATGGTCAAAGTTGATCATCTCAGACTTCGACAGGCGGCCTGATGTTGATAGTTGGCATGGCTCGGCACTTCTTTTGATTCTCTCTTTCTCGACGCACCCGCTTCGATATTGAGGTTTGGAGTTTTGACCTGATGTGAGACAAAGGATCACTTCGAGCAAGGACACTGTTGGTGGTGAATAGTCAAGGAACACATCATCATCGTGTCGTATGCGCTGATTTCAATCCTGGCGTTGCGATTCGTTCGCGTCTCATTTGCTGATTTCTTAAAGTCCTGGTGCTGTGATCCCTCGCGTACAAACTGCACGTAAAGCACTGCAGTCGTCACTGGGGTACCCACGTCAGGGCATGCCTTTCGAAATCCCATTCTCTTGATCTCGAGGTTTCAAAATTTGCTAAGGAGCCACGTTACTCTCTCATTGCAAATCGCCCGAATTCATTCACAATTCGATGCCAAGAGATCCGGGCTCTAGTCAGCACGCAGACGTCAGTCAGAAGGAACAAGATCCTGACTTTGAGTTGTTGTCATCATAGACGCGAGTTTCGTTTCATATCCAGAACCTGTCACCTCTTGTCTTATCTCGCACGCGATTATTTTTTAGTTTCGCATTGTATATACTTTCACATACTGACAAAATCTTTTCGTTCGTTTCGTACGTTGATCCTTGTTCTCATCCAAAAGCCAGTGAGCAGAATTCCCGAACCCTCCGACGAGTCCGTCGGTTTAACAAAGCCCTCGCTCACCTGGAATCCTACGAGCCTAGATCCAGCGTGCGAGAAGCAAACCACAAATCAGATCTCCCAGCACTCGAATCAGTTTTCGGAAAGACAACATTTTCGAGACGGTATCCGAGATTTTTTAAGGGATCGGCTATAATACATATTCTATTCCATGCGTCGCCTTTCTCTATGCGAATCGATCAACCACAGTAAATCTTCAGTCGTAGGGTACACCAGACCAGCAGCAGTCGACAGGGCGGGCCACTCGACGATCGAAAGTGGTCCTGAAACACGGGACACTGATTCATTCTTGATGCACAGCTTACAGCACGCACGAAGATGATTATCAGAGCATATGGTTGGATACTCCACATGGCGTGGTCCTTCCTGGGGCCGGAGCAACCGAGTGGACCGTGTCGGTCATGATCGAATTTGACTCCTCGCCCTCAATGGAACGCAGAGCGTCAATCCGTCCTCGTGAGATCTGTATCACTGTGCGCCAGGAGGCCAATGGCCGCAGCGAGGTCACCGATTTAGTACTAATCAATACTCAGACTGGAACACGTAAGCGGAATCAATCGGGTCAAATTGCCCGAGACAATCTCCTTCTTTGACTCGACCGCGCGGGTCCGATCCCGTGCGGAACGTGTCGCTCTCGTCCTTGCCCCGGCCATCCATCCATCCATCCCTCCCTCCCTCCATCCATCCATCCATCCATGGTACCGGCCCTTACCACTTACCACTTACCACAGTACAGTACTACCGAGTAAGAGGAACCTACCGTGAACGAAAGTGAGGAGGAGGAGGAGGAGGAGGAGCATGAGGAGGAGGAAGGAAGGAAGGGAACGAAACGAGAGGAGTCCTGGGGAAAGTCCTCGGGAAGAGCGTCGAGGTCGCAAGGCTTGGTCCCGGTCCTCTGCGGGGCCGTACGCCGAGAGCAGCAGGGGCAGGCGCGGCCCGCGGGGTCTCCCACATACCCTACATGATAGCATTCAGATCGCATGCATGGTCCATGCATGTGTGGACAGACTAGGAGGGACTATTCTATGCATGTAGGCTCATGCCCGTGGCCTGGACGAGGACAAGTGGGACGCGCACGACGATGAGCGCAACGAGACGACGTTTGACGCCGACGACGACGAGGACGAGGACCTGGAGGGCGTTCGGTTGCACAGGAATGAGCTCGAAGGGCAGGAATCCGGGAACAAGAACTGGACGGACGATCGAATCGCAGCGAGCGAATCATTCGTACAGGTATAGGCGTATCGCGTGTGGCGGAGGTCGGAATGTTGTGTGGTTCTTCGGTGGCACAGTTGCGGGGCGTAATCTTACCTGGAGGAACGACAAAGTCCGGGGTAATGAATGATCACAGTAGTGCGCTCTGCGCTTGATTGATTGATCGAGAGAAGTTTGGGGTGGGGGTTCGAGAGATCAAAGGGGGGAAGTTTGACCATGTAGGCGTGCCCTGTGTGTGTGTCGCGGCGGTGCAAGAGGTGACGATTGGGGGCTCATTTCGCTTTGAGCGTAGCGTAAGTTATGGTCGAATGCGTGGTGTCGTGAGGATCGGGGGGAGCGAGCGATGAAGGGAGGTGCAGTGACAGACAGTCGAGAGATCAGGTCGCGTAACGCAGAGTTATTAGGAGGTGATTTTCTTGTGATGCGCGGGGTCCAACGCATGCCAAATTAGTGCACTCTGGCAGCTCAAAGAACATAAAGAAAGGTAGGGAACCAGAGAAAACCGAGCAATAGGGCAAAAAGGATGGGAAGACCTCATCCATCATGTCGTACAGGGATGAACCGAGGGGGTAGGATGGCGCTAGGCGCCAATAAGTAACAAGTAAGAAAATGATGAAAGAAATTAGTCACACGGGAAGTAGGAAGTGGAATTATGCCTGCCAAAAGGAGGGAGGTACAGGATGGTGAGGACAGGAAGAAGCGCAATGAAGGTGTTGTGGACAGCACCGTAATGCAGTACACAATGATAATTGTGCTGCAACTGTGGCTCGGCTTTCGCTTTTCTCACTTTGGTGTTTGCTACGACGACGGATGTACACCTGGTCTGCCACTCCACTCCGACTCGAGTTCACGATGCGCGGCGTGCCCTACCTACTTGGCACGTACCTTGTGATGAGATTTGAAGAGTGAGTGGCAAGCAGTTTGCTTCTCACCTAACAATTGGCCTACAGCACAGCTCGGTAGACCGGCCATGGCGGCTTGGTTCCGGTGAGATTTGTAAGTGCGAGCATGGCGAGTAACGCTTTGACGTCACTCGAGTGGCCTCAGCCTCTATCCCGTAACCCAAGGGAGAATCCTCATCTCTTCTCGCTGTATCCTGTTCTCCTGGCAGAGACGAATGGATGAACGTGGATTCCTTCTGTGATCCGATCTCATCAACTTTTTTGTTTTTGTTGGAGGAACACAGAGAACTTTTATTCAGACAACCAAAAGAAACCAAGAAAAGGAACGCTGCCTCGAACGGAGGTCGAAACCGATGGGCTCTTCCCACCCTTTGTGCGATCTTACTCGCTCCTCGCCCTCGAACAGAGGTCGGATCGCCTTTCTTCGCTGTATTGCAGAAGATCTCGTCTGAAACTATGGCCCTGGCGTTGAGCAGAGTCGTCAGCCATTGCTGCAGGCCTCTCCCTCTTATGACTTCGTATGGCGTAACAGTGAGTACAGCGGACCCGCGAGCTTTCGATTCATCGTTGATCACCAGGATTACTGATTTCGCGCTATCGGTAGACAAACCAGCAACGCACTTTCCGGTCCACAACGAGAAAGTAACCCAGACCATTTAAATAAAGTACCATCCGAGCATCTTCGAAGCTTAGCCTGCATGGCCAAAAGCTACGACTGGTGACCTATATCTTCCCCACCATCTGTTCCCGAGAGTGTCCAAACTTATGTCACTGAACTGGGACTCTGGAAGTCATGGAGTGTAAAGTCGATGGCAAGAACTACCGAGCGATCAAAGCCATGTAAAAATCATTTCTTAAATATGGAAATTCGTCCTTTCTCTCATGAAGAAAAATTCGTTTCGGAAGAGAACCTCTGGATTATGCTGAAATAAAGTTCAACAACCATGACGACCCAGAGATGAGTCATATAGAGCCCATGTGATTATCTTCGTACGCGAGCATATGATGAGAAATAGCCTAGATTCAGATATTAGACGACGTCTTTTAGATTACAATCGAAGGTGCGTGTTGTGCGTGTAAATCTGAAGTTATATCTCGAAGGAATATAAATATTACTTTGCACATCTCTCAATAATAAAATGTAGTAAAAACTAATGACATACACGAAAAAAGTTTTTGTTGGTTGTTTCTCAATGATAAAATAGAACTTTAAAAAAAAACATGAATCAGTAGAATACATTATTAGGCTTATATTTGGAGAGTATCCTAGATTCATATTTTGCAATTGAATTTGTAAATTCTATCCAATAAAATGTGCTATTTTCATTTTACTAGATGATAAATTCAAACTATAAGCTTGTCAGAACGTCTCATAAATCAGTAAAGATTTGGAACCAGGTAGTTAAAACAAGTTATTAGAAATGTTATTTTTATGAATAGAATAACCGTGACTAAGAAATTAAAATACCAACGCGTCTGTAAAATAGAATATTTCGGCATACCACTCATATAAGCAGAGTTAATGTAATATACATCAATCTTCAGGCAGTATACATAGTTCCTTGATCTATTTTCTTCCCTCGTATTGTGATCAGTAAGTATATATAATTCATTCATCATATGCTGATGAAATAAAAACAATTTTACGTGAAGAATAAGTGCAGATTTTTTTTTCTTGTTCAGAAAATAGAATATGAGAGTATAGAAGCTAAAGAAACGAAGTCACTATGAAATAGACGTATGTCAAGAATATTTTAGTATATGAACACCAAAAACTAGGAAATTGTCAATTCAATCGTCTGTCATAAAAATAAGATTTGGTCGGAGGATATGAATGATGAATACTTTGCTATAATGTAGTTCATGCATGCTGTCGAGCTAGCAAAGGAAGAAAGCCGAGCTATAAATGTCCTGTTGCAACACGAATAAATCATATAATAAAGGAAGAATGCCGTGATCGGCTGTTACGAGGAAGTGAACGATTGTCTTCAAACGCAGAACGAACCAATAATCTGCCGGTACGTATTCATGCATTCGTTCTTTACTTTCGAAGAGGTTCTGTTATGGTGGCCGTCGGCCCCGACGGAGAGGGAGGGAGGGTTATGCTTCGTGCGGTACCGAAGGCCGCGAGGAGGAGGGCAGAGCGCGATTCGAGATGATCTCGGGGAACTCGAAGCGACTCTACAACTTCGTAGGAAGGTTACGATCCTGTCCACAGCGAGGCGAGTAGCTGGGAAGGGAAGGGAAGGGAAGGGGAGGCGATCAGAATCATTTCGACAAGTATTTATGCGGGGGAGCGAATTATTATGGCGCATTGTGAAACCGATATACTGTACATTCTCGTGGAGCTTAGAGGTCGGAAGCGTGTACCTCACTGTACAGGAGGAGGAGGCCGATAAGGACGGAGGGCACTGGATCAGTTGATGTTGTACAAGGAGCAAGGGCAGAGCAGTGGCAGGGGCCGCGGCAGAGCAGTTAGTGCACCAAGGTCGCCGGACTGATTTGTCGCAGGGCCGCAAGCCTAGCCGCTCCACCGGCGACATTCATATGCCCGTTTTGTTATGGTGCCCAGCGTCGGTGGTCAGTCACGACTCAGGGATGCAGGGAAGCAGGCAGGCAGGGAGGAGGAGGAGGAGGCAGGCAGGCAGGCAGGCAGGCAGCGCTCCATTGAATGCCTGTGGCAAACGTCCAATCTTTCTGGCTTTCCTTGTGGGATGAGCCCAGTGTGGGAGGGCCTTTTTGCACACTCCGGCGAGCATGATTTTCTATTTCGGCTTGTTCTGGCTTTCAAGCCACATGGTCGGCTAGAGATCTGGGAGTGCTGATTCTCGGGTGCTTATAGGTTCTGTGATGTGGTTAAGTTGCACACTGCTAGCGTACAAGCATGTGTCAGAGCTGAGCATTAAGGACCGAGCTCGTGGGCCCCGCCGATTCTGTTCACATGCTATTGCTTCTTGCAGTCTTCTGGGGACGGCAGCAAGACGACAGGCTGGTCGCTCTGTTCCACGGGGCGGCCCCACCGCTCCCCCGGCCCAATCAAAAAGATCGGGAGACGCAATCCCTCCCTCCACTTTCTCTCTCCCTCCATCTCTGTCTCTCTCTCTCCCTCTCGCCCTTCTCTGTCGCCATTTCTCCCTGACCTAGAGTGGATTATGATGAGCCTCCTAACCATGCAGAAAGGAATTTTCCCATTGAGAGGCGGAACGATGAGTTGAGCTGATTTTGAGGGAGTGAATCAATGCCTCGCGACCAGGTCAACCGGCCAAACTACGCTCCTGCGCTGTGCTCTTCCCCCAGACCCAAATCCCACAAAACGCCACAGAGCCCCTGAGGGGAAGGGTCCTTTTTTAAACAAAGGTATGATCCGTTGGCCATTAAATGCTCTTGTGGTCAAACCCAGAGTGCAGTGAAAACGTGCTTTTTCTGTTGAGAGAGAAAGAAGAGGACTTCCTTTTGTTTTTCTTTTGGGGCTTCGCGACGGGACCGCACTACAGTGTATTATGCAAGCCCAGATAGTACAAGTAGTTTCTTCCCAATAATTCCTGGAGATCTGGGGCCCCTGTTTGCGAGCATCCACCAATGGGTGGCGACGCAATGGATATGATGTGGGCCAAATCATCCTTTTCTGGGAGAGATGATCTCGCCAACTTTGGCAACGTACTTGCTCTCCATCATCTCCTTTAATCAATGCTTATTCTGATTACCGGCAGCTAGCATTGCAATTATAGGCATATCACTGTACTTTAGTGCTGGTATAGTTGTAGAATAGCATGAGCGCGATGGCACCTATGATTCAACAAAATGTTAAGAAACAGGATGCACATGGAACGAGGTGGCTGTAAGGAAGGACGAACGCAGCCTCGAACACATGGTATGGGTCCTACGAGCGCGCCAAGGAGTGGAGTGCGAGGCGAGAAGGATGAGAGATGAGATGAATGCAGTTGATTCTCTTCCAGTCTCGCTTGATCACCTCTCCTCTGTTCTCTCTCACAAGCTCTCTTAATGTTTGATGCTTTCTGTTTTGGCGGTGATTTCTTTCGGGAAGAGTGCAGGCTTGACTACCACACACCAGCAGCTATTACTTGTCCGCTGTTCCCCCTCCCGCAGTACCGGTAACCCGGTACAGCACAGGTCCGCGCAGGCGTACTGTAGTGGGCATCGTCCTCACCGGGTCATACCTGAGTCCTGGCTCTACTTTGTTTTTGGAGTATTTCCAAGGCGTGCGAGTTCAAGATAGGGATCACCGAAACCTACTATGGAGCTCAGATCCAGCTTGTAACAGCCAAACGCAGGAACGGCAGGCAGCGTGTGCAATTCGAGTTTAGTAACCAAATGTGTCTTTGCCCCACCATCCTTTATATCACAGTGTGTCGCATGCTCTCCACTTGTCACCAGTTTCTATACGGGGTGCTGGACTGGCCAGACACCTCTCCTTCCCTCACGCTCCGAGCTGCGTCGAGGTACACCCATTTTAAAAGATATTTGTCCCAAATAGCGCAAAACCACATTACTGGAAGTAAAACCCAGCCGCATGAGGATGTGGACAAGGGAGATTTCCTTGTGGTTCTCTGCTAGTCCCGAGAATCTGCAACTAGCATATGCAATTTGCAGTGATCCGAGAACATCACTCGGTCACTCCAGTGCATCAGTCACTACTCATCCTTATCATTCATAGACTCGTGAATTTCAGGGAGAATCATTCCGTGTTCCGCCCGCATGTTACGAGTCTCCTGTGAGTCAATGATCCACGCAACTTCCCGCACCATGCTGCTTATTCGAGATTCCCCATATCGACATCGTTGTTGCTGCCCATAACATCCACCCACCGGCTTAGGATCCCAGGAGATCCTCTTGTTATCTCATCCTTGTGGTGCACACTCTGTGATTGTTTGGTTCTTACATTTTATTTTTTTTATCGTTTCATGCACACAACCGGTGGAGAAATCACGTCCCGAAGTCCAAACATCCCGTCTATTAAATAATGGGGGTTCAAGGAATCCTAGATAACTTCAACTTCTTGGGAAAGCATGCCAGATTTTCCACAAGCTCCACGTCAAGTTGTTGACTTCCACGTTCAAGATCATCAGGCGAGTTTCTGGATTATCTGAGAAGTATGCTTGCATTTAAATAGCTCGCATAGATTTGACGAGTCTGAGATCTGTATGTCAACTTTCGAGAAGGGACAACCCATCCCTTCCATCACGGGGAAAGTGGACTTACCTACGAAGAAGAATGTTGAGCTCCCTCCCATGCCGGGGACTTTTCCCTCCATGAAGGTCCCACCCACACATTTGAGAGTATCTCTCATGCTCACCAGTATGAATAGAAACTGGTAACCCAACATCCTAGAAAACTGCATGCGTGCTGTATCATCACTGCAGAAGTTGTTTTCTTCGCCCTGTGCCAAGGAGGGAAAGAGGAGAAACAGTTTGTTTAGTAAAAGCCAAGCATAGTGACAGGTGTTTGTCCTGTTTCTTCTTCCAACCCGTGCAGCACTCCATGGTCCATAACCACGTCCTGATCGAGACTTCTTGAACTAAAGGTTTTCCCAAGGTCTCATTAATCTATACCGAGTATTGTGAACCTGATGATGCTGCGGTTGGGTTATCCGGTCAAAGACTTTACCTCAACAGAGGCCGTCTTTTGTTTGGCCATTCGCGAGATATGATTATAGTCTGAAGAAGTCTGAAGAATTCTGGGGTCCTGTACTAAAAGTGGGATATTTTTTGTCCCAGAACGTTGATGGCAGCTGACGTTGCCTGCTGAGATAACTAGCTTTCTCGAAACTTTGCTCGGATCGGACTTTACCTTTAGAATCCTTCAGAATCTTTTGGACCTCTTTCCGATATCTCTGAGGACTATCTCCGAGATGAATACTAGTTTTGACATCCATGAGTTTGAAATCCAGGACGGTGTTGTTGCACATTCCTCATGGATATGTTGTTCAGGGTTTGCTGCTCCATTACGTCAGCGATTTGGTTGCTGTACTCATGGTGCCACCATAATCTACTGTTCTTTATACTTCAAAAACCGAAGTCACTCGTGTTGGACCAACGCTTGGTTTACTTTCGGGTGCAAACCTTCGTTTCCATATCCGTTTCGTCTCGTCCTTCCGCCAGTAAAAAAATGTATATAGACATGCCGTTTTGTATGTGTTTTCTCAGAGCTTGTGCCTGAATGTATTTTCCACTCATGTGTTTTGTCCAGAGTACTAGAATAAGCAAGTCAAATCCCCAGGATCTTTTGGCGTGAATATATTAACCTATAGACACCACGGTCTTCTCGATGCCTGCCTCGAGGCTGAAGTCACCTTCCATTCAAACAATCCGGAGAATACATCGATTAGTAGGTCAACAGTATTGCATTGTGATACTCTACTAACCTCGTCTGTCGCGACGGGTATATAGTGGTGTCCGTTTTAGGTTCCGATCTCTTGAGAATTTCAATCATATTCCATCGATGTCATGCTCTCTGCGATCTGAGGCAAGAAATGTGGGCAGCCTTTTAAAGCTTGTGTTCGATCATTCATTGGTCTGTGGTGTCCGGTTTGACAATATTGTAAATATCTTTGTGCAATACTCCATACTGTACACGGTTGTCAATATAGGCGTTTGATGTGCTGTTTGCATCATTTGCGTTTAAGACGGGTTCAGCTCACAACACTCTAATTTATATTTTATTGCTCGACTTTTGGACTTCTGTTGGAGCTTTACCGTGCAGATATTACATTTTCTACTGAGGCGCCGTAGTGTAGTGTTCGAGGTGGGTGCAGCGCAACGTACAGTATCTATCGTTCTTCGATTCTATCTGAAAAGAACGGAGTGAAGGCAGTACAGTAGGTCAAAACATCTCTTCTACTTTTATAGGACTTTCATCATATTCACGTTCTGGGAGGGCTACTTTCAGTCAAGCATGCACCTCGAGTTGCAAGTACCTTCAATACATGCTTTGAAGGTACAAGGTCTTGGGGGTACGTCAGGTTCAAATCTCCTCGCTATCAAATACACTTTCCTATGCGGTCACATTTTGTCTAGGGGCTGCTATAGATACCGCAGTAGCAGCAGTTGTCGTGTAGCTTTCATTCATGTCTACTGCCATCTGCAGAATACGAGACTCTTTGCGAGAGAATTGAATGTAATCCGTCGAAGAGTACAAGTTGGTCTACTTGTGCGGAAGGTGAGGGCCCACTCCAGAAAGGTACTGCCAAGTACGTACAATCCTCGATTGGGACACTGTGTACCTCATCGTCTGACTCGGTAACGGACCTCCAATGCTCCTTCATACTCAATTCTATGAATGAAGAATCAAGCTTGCAGCCCAAACCTCACCGTAAACAGGTGGACATCCGGAGCTATTGTGAGACACGAAGGTTTGGAGTGTAAATAAGTCCAGGGTAAGTTCGCGTGCAGTTATTGCAGAGAAAACATCTTTGGAGTACTTTATCATCTTCTATACTTGATCATCTCACGAGGCCATATATGTGTACAAAATCCATGGAGTAGCGGTGCGTGAGTCAGTTCTCATCCTCTGGTGAAACAGCAGCTCCTCTTAGTATTCTTTTCGGGATAGACCACGTGCCCTTGAAATTGTAATCTGAAACCTTCCATTACCGTGTGCAGTATTTTCTATCAGAACAAAATCCTCTAGCTAGAGGATGCTATAACTTATATAAATTAAATTAACTTATATTATTAAGAAACTGTAACTGTTGAAGGTATTATCTATTGAGTTTTACGGAAACATTCGTCCATGTAACGTTTGTAATGTGATGGGTTCACACCACAACTGAGAAGATGAATCGAGCCAACGTGGGATGAGCAAATCTTATTTAAACACATTCACTTTATCACATGCTCACATGCTGAGTACCTTCATGGCTTCTAAATTCTATTGTTTTATTTGGACCTGTTCATTCAACTTGTCTCCTCTGTTACATTTTCCTCAATTCTATAGAAATGTTACACTAATTTGACCAGATCACTTATCTAGGCTCCTCAGTTAAGTTTTCCACATCTCTTATAGAATTGCTTCGCTAATTTGACCAGATCAATCAAAACTTCTCGTCAGTGTAATAAATTTTTAGGTAAACCTCTGTTTGGTTCTTAGGATTGCAGCTATTGACCAACTATAATGGAATATACTGTTGCCCATGATTTCGACGTGCTCTTTTGTCAACAAAATCATCCACGTTACCAGTAAAAACCTCTTCTGCGAACGCCAAAAATGGTTACGAGTTACTGTTAGATACTCCTAATGTGTTACCTAACACATGCATTCATTTTGAGACTATCAGAAGGTTGGATAGGATTTAAAAACAGGTTCATTGTTAACTGCATGAACTAGATCATTTGCATAGAGCGCACTTCCTTATGCTGCACACCATCATAGCCATTGACCTCAATATTTAAATTGTAATGGCGATGATATATGTGACAACCTCCGAAACAAACTTATACAATCGAATCAAACTCCTGCACCAGAAATTGCGTCACAAGATCTTTTGTCATATATAAATTCCAAAGGGACTAGCGAAAGAACAAGTTCATTTGTTATGAATGAGTGTGATAGTGCAGTAATCTTTTTTAGTCCAGATTTACACCTGGAGTTAATATAACTAAGTCTAGAATCCTTTATTATATTGACTCATACATATATTTGATGGCAAGCAACACATCAGACCTTATGTTCTATAAACATACTGATTTATAATTTATAATAAATGTGGCGTAAGCACTTCGCAGTGTATGGAAATCAGTCTTCAACTAAACCTATTAACCTAAAATGATCTACTATAGTAGTCTGTTTAATGAGAATCAGGTTCGATTAATTTAATAATTAATTACTGTTTTAAGATCCAAAAAGTACATATATCCAAATGTCTATGTAGGTCTAAAACATCTTGTATTACAAAAGAGTCAGTTTTCTATCTTGATTTTAGAGATGTTTGACATACATATATGCCATTGATCATTTAGCTTTATTTAGATACTCTTCTTCCCATTTATAATTTGCAAGTTGAAGTGAATTGAATCTTAAGATTGGAAAGAATTATAAGATATTGAAATTTTATCTCAATTACATGTAATATGTATGTACTTGTTATTATTCATGTTAAATTTATCACAGTCAAAACAGGACAAGTGATAGTTTTGATGGAAAAAAAGTATTTTAAAATATATTTAGAAAAATCAAAGAATTTAACTGATATATACTATCATAGAGCTATGAACCTCTTTTATGCTATCGTATTTTGATTTTATATTATATACATCATCTTGATGTGTTGCACAATATATAAAGTATATTCTGCAACACATCAAGATGATAGCTTTTGAAGCTTTGAAAATCGATTTGTACATATTTAATCTTATTGATTTTGCTTGAAAAGTCTTGATTGAATATTACTGTAAAAAATTAATATATGTTTCAATAAACTTTAGCTAATCCAATTATGACCAATCACATCCATAAGCATGCCACTACATAAGAAAGATGATTCTAGTTGTCAATGACATAGGATTTCAGTAAATTAATCTTTCTGTTTAGCTGGTATGCACCTCATTTATCTTGTGTTGATTTTTTGAAAAAACACTACTATGTGGATATTGACTCCATCAACATTCAAATATATGTGACGATTTGTATTGAAATGTTTTGATAAGTCTTTTAGATTTGGAGTGGGATTTTATAATAAAATTTTAAAATTTGAAAGAATTTTTATTTTTGAGCTATAAATGTAAGATGAAAGAATAATCATGCCAACTTAGTTTACAATCTTTTTAAAAATTATTGTGAGTATGATTGTTTATCATTAAGCAATCATTATCTATTATCTATATATAAAAATAACATTGTGACCAACAATCAACAAATTTGATATTTTTAATATCTTGATTTCATAACAAAAATCACAAAGAGTGACGATTAGCAAAAGACTGCAAGAATCAAATATGAATTGATTTAATAGTCAGTTAATTTTCAAATTTCATTTTTATTATAATCATATTTTTTGATCCAATTGCAAAAAAATAATGACAGATAACATCATACAACATAACAATTGATAATTTTAATCTTAATCAAGTAGATTTAAAAAAAACAACAAAGTGTAGATATTGATTGTGAATATACTTGATCTTATGATTTTGAGACTTTAAAACGATCATAGAGATGAGAGCAAATATGAATGAAAATTATTTTTATTCTTCATATTTTTAATCTAATCAAGCATTAAAGTAAGTAGAAATAATAATATAGAATAATTTGACATGAAATATCATAATATTGTACATTTTGATAAAATCATATAGGAATTTCACATTGGAAATATCTGTAAAGCTAATAGTGAAAAATATTGCTCAGAAAAATATTGAAGATAAAAGAAAAATGGAATGACATGTAGGAGTAAACTGTAATCAATTTTTTTGTCTTTATAGTCCACATTCAAATAATTTCAATCAAAATTGAATGTATCAACGTGCTCTAAGAGTTTAAGGGTTTTAAAAAAACAAAAAAATTATTGCAAATTTTTTTTTTATCAATTGTCATTTTTGAAGCTTACAAAATTTAACATTAAAAAATGTAAGACAAATATACAATACTCATGTTTCCAATAAATTTTGCAAGCATTTATCAGGTATTGATAGTGATTTTAAATACAAAAAACTCTATCAAAAGTTGCATGTTGAATCAATTTTTATAACTGATCTTATTTCATGCTGATTGAAAAGTTCATCAAGTTCAATAAACTAATGTGTGAATTATATATGTACAAGCATGGTTATATTAGTCGGTCGTTTAAATGAGCTAAAACGCTTATAATAGTCACTTCATGAAAGTTAATTTAGGTAATTTAGGCACTTTTGTGATGAAAGTCATACCAAGTGAACTTGAGAACCAATGAGGGATTCGGAAGTAACGGGACATAGAGTCTTAAGTCTTGTAGTCGGCCTATGAGGTTCTAGGGGAAAGAAATTTTAATTCATAACACCGGATTCCGACCTCACCGATTAATTATTGTGAGCTATGAGACTTACGTGGTAACAAATTGAATGGCTGATATACTCCGATCTACAATGCTCCAATTCTAAGCCAATAAGGGTGTATATACGCTGGTTAATTTAGGCGCATAAGGAGTTTAGATTTAGAAATTTAGTAACATTGGTATACGGTTGCCGAAAATAATCATGCATTTATATGTATGATCTATAAAGAATGGTTTTTTTGTAAAAAAAATTTGTAGCCAAAATGTTGAATGTGAAGATTAAAAGATCTCATAAGCAACAAATAATGGAAAAAAAAAGGTCAAACAATGTTTACATTGAGGCCAAAACTTTTGAACTAAGTATCATGCGACCAATCTTAACAAATCAATGAATATTTTTGTGTTAAAAATTTTAATTTTTTTTAAAAAATATGAAATAAGAAAATTTTGCATTGTAGAACATGAAAATCATTAGTGACATACTAAACAAACGAAGCTATCAACACGAGAGACCAACGTATAACATGATTTATCGCCAAGTACTACCTTCACGTACTGTAATATTATGAGCGTACTGTATGGTGATACACATACAATATGTATATGTCACTTGAATTGAAATAAAAACAAATAAAGTTAAATGATATAACACAATCAATAAATAATTACTCATTAAACAATTAGGATATAAATTATATTGTAACTCATAACAAATTTTATAAATTGAATTCTGATAAGAGTACGAGGGTCAAGCTTTTATCAGTCTCCTCACGCTATTGAATCTACAACTTGATAGATATGATTTTCTTTAAAATAATCTAGTTGTGTTTCATCATGAAAATTATCAAAAATTGCTTCCACAACAAATATATAAAGGAAATTTTACTTTGTCACTATGAAAAGTTTTAGCTTATTCTCATTAGTTTGATAATTCAATTTGTTTCATGCTATTTGAATAAAATTATTTTCATTCAATTGCTATAACATCTGTGTAAAGTTGAGAAGATGTCTGAAGAATATAATAAAAAATTTGATAATTTTATCTTATGACTCTATTATTTTATGTGAATGACATATTTATATAGTTAGAAACAGATTTGATGTTGATTATAGAATTTGAATTTATATTGAAAGATCAAAGAACCAAAATACAATCGGAGATAAAGATTTAAAAAAATTGAAGCATATGAAGCCACAATTAGCATAAGAACAATACATCAACAGAATATTTATAAAATTCAACATAAAAATTACAAGATTGTTACTTATTTTTTCTTTTTACATGTCAATGTTTTATCCTACAGATGATATGAAGAAAGCTTAGTGTTCAAGTTACTTCCAATATTTGAGTAATATTCTCATGTTTTTAAAGATTTGCACTAAACCTGATATTATTCTTGTTATGAATATATGCTTGTTTTGTTCATAGTAAAATTAAAATATAGATGTCAAATTTATTAAACATAAATTTAAAAAAATTAATGAATTGAAATCTGAAAAATTTCAAAAATATGTAAGAGTTTGATTTTGAGTTTGATGCAAAATTGATAAAATGTCAAAATTGGCGTTGTAGATGCAAGAAAATCTAACATTTGATATGTTATTATATATAATGATATATGCATTGAATCAAAATCTAAACAGAAAATGTGTATAGCGCTGTCAACTACAAAAATTGAATATGTAGGAACACAAAAAGTCACAAAGAACTCAGTTTAGTTAAATAAGTCTGTCAATGAGATAAAATTAACACATGACATTTTGAATTATCACTGATAGCAGTTAGCAGTCAAGATAGTTCACATTTAGATGAGATTCAAGTATAGCAGTCAAGATAGTTCACATTTAGATGAGATTCAAGTAATGGATACTATAAAAAATATCAAATCAAATACAATTTTTCAAAACAATTAGACGTAATAAAATGTAGCAATCAAAATAATTCACATATACATGTTATCAAGTTAGCAAACTACACATTTGCTTTTTGAACTAATTTTTTTGGGGAAAATCACTATATCTTTTCGAGCAAAACCAATTCTAGCAACTTTATCAAGTCTTTCATCTAGGATGTTGATTACGCAATTATTTAAGAAATAAAAATTTGATATGAAAATCACTTACTCCTAGATTTAGCCGGATTCAAGAATTTATAGCCATGATCAAAAGCATATTTCTTCGATGCACTCATCGATAATGATGACCTAGAAGAATTTGTGTAAGACAATCATAATATAACTAGTTTTTTAATTTAAATGAGAGAAATGAAATAATATTTTGTGAAACTTTACCTTAGCTAGTCAAGATGGATGATTTACGTTAGCTAGCTCTCCTAGTTTAATCATGGTGAGTTAGACTAATCATGTTAATATGGTTAATGATAATAGATCAAACCCGAAAAGGATGAAAAGGATGAAAAACACAATACAAGAAAAAATCACAAACAAAGTATTAACTTCTATATATATATATATTATATCTATATAATCTAATTTAGATAATAACATTATCATGTTAAATATATATGAAATGTTAGATGCCGCGCAATTCAAATCATTTGATGAATTAAATTTTTTTTAAGGATGAAACTCTTTCTATTTTTGAATGTGTTGTAATACCTCTTTTCAACCCTTTTGTATAGTCTTTTATTTCTTTTCAAAATTGAGTCTCAATAGTTGATACACATCATCCTCTCAGATGTGTCGTAATTAATTTTTGATCAATTTTTCTAGATCTTACTTGAGCATATTCCCATAGTTGATTACATTAAAACCTCTTTCTGTCGTATCGATCTCAAGATTATATTCCACAATAAATGAAAAACACGAGATTCTTAAAGTCAGTTATAATAATAATAATATATTATTATTAGTAATTTTCCCGACTTGAAAACTTATAAGAATTCAAATATTATTATTGTGAAAAATTTGGAAGTACCCTGCAGATCACTTTGATAAATCTATGTATTCTTTACACTAAATTTATTGATGTGATTTCAGAAATATGCTGCGGTTAACTACTCTTTGTGCTCTCAATCATTCAAGGAACGCCATATCATGTGCATTCACTGTGCTGCCTCTCTGAAGATGTCAAGGAGTACAAAGTATTCTTCCAATGAAGAATACATGCAGTGAGAACAACAAATCCCATTGATGCAAAATAGTATGACAGTTTCTGCGAAAATAGTATCAGGCCTGGTAGGTATACCATAGCAAGGAGAGGACAAGATTCGTACAACACTGGGAATGCAACAAGTTAATGAAAAGGACATGGTCAAATAAAGACACAGAAACGAGAACTCAATCATAGATCACAATAGAAGGAAAAACTCCCGTGATCCCCCACCAACAGGAGCGATGGCGAAGTCGTAGGAGCCTTACGTTCGTCCGAACCGAATTAAATGATGGTGATACTGAAGTGAGGTCGCACTGTTAGCATGACTCGTTCAATGAGAAAGTACCACTTGACCTCTCACTATGAAATAGCTACCGGTATACAGTACGCCCAAAGAATGTTAGTTGGGCAATAATTAAGGCATGATCTCTCCATGTGACCTCCGGTGTGCGCACTTATCGAAATCTCTACACCCGAAGTGGGCGGCAGACGATAATAATCAATCGGTTCTCATAAACCATTAGCTTCAGCATTTTCGTCCACTGCCTGCTGACTGACCGAACGATTGAGGGAGACATGTGCGAGTGTAAATGTTGCGGACTATGCGATCTTCAGATAGGAACGGTGTGGGGTTCCGTTCGCTGGAGTCATGATTTTCTGGCGTGTATGTTTGCAAGTGAGACGGTCGGTTCATGGCTCGAGACCCAGCTCGGTGTTGTTTATTTACTTCTCGGACTATGTCGCTTCAATCGAGTTCCACATGTACTTCGTGACGACTTAGCTCAGTGAGTGAGTGTGTGAGTGAGTGAAGTCAAGAAGAAAGGGCCCAGCTCTTAAATCTGAAATCTCCAATCTGGAGTGCGATCAGTTCGTACCAAAACACTGACTGACCGATACATTCCGGTGGAATAGACTCTACACAGCATAAAACAGAGATGGTCCACAAGCAAGACTGATTCTCTGTAGAGCGTACCAGGTAAGTGTTATGTTCTTTACTCGGAGACTTGTACTGATGAATGTCCAAGTTTCCACAACCGTCCGTCAACTGGCTGACTTCAACCGCGTTGCCAGCCAGTTCGTGAGCGAGTTTGAGGGTTCTTCAAGGCTCTTGTTGTTTTCAAGGAAAAGCATGGAGAGACTTCCAGTAGAGTTTTTCTACTTTTTATTAGGTGTTCAAGACTTGAACATCACTTCGAAAGTGTGTACCTCGTTCGCTTGCCTCGGACGAACGACTTCCACTCTACATTCGCTACGTTATCATGACATGAGTACAGTATGGACTCCGCAGTATATGTCTCCCATACAAATATGAATTATTGTAGTCATCTGTTGATACTTAAAGATTGGATATTTATTCATTCGTTTTGTATAATTATGTTTCAATGAAACAAATTGTACAGTTAACGTTACATTTTGGTTTGATTGTTCATAAATTGTTATGATAACAAAATTTTTAAACATATGTGCCAGATAATTTTATTGAAAAACTAATGTTGATATATATTTGAACATGCATGGCGTTATTATCAAGTACACAATCAATGTATCCGAATTATATGAAATAGTTTATTTTCCACATTTCACTTAAAAGAATTTTTAAATTCCAAATTAAATAGAAAAAATCAGGAACTGTAACTGTTTTTTATAAGGGTAAAATTAAAAAAAAACTGAATTATTAAGACTGAACTTGAATCAATACTCCAAATTCCTCTTGCTGACATCGATATAAAGTTTAATTCATATTTTATATATTCTGTTACAAGCATGGAGAAGCTTAAGAAACTTGCATAAAATTCATTTAAATCTAAACATTCAATGCCACATTATGAATATTCTCTAATAAATCTTACTCAATAAAATCTTCAAGCATAAAATGAAGTTTAGTTTTTATGATAAAATATTTCTAAAAACTCAAACTTGTGTGTTAATTTTATGTCACACATGACATGTGTAGATGATTTTTGCAAATTAGAACAGATTGAATTATATGAAACTGACTAGAACTTAAAACATATGATCTGTTTTTACACTTGAAATTTTTTTTGAGAGTATTTGTAGATGTATTTTGCATCAATATCACCATAAGTTGATTCATATTAAAACTTTGGAAAAACATTTAGATTATATTTTGGAAAAATTTGAATTTTTTCGGGATTCTCTTTAATATTATTTTTGAGTGAATACATCATTTGGTATAAGATATTCAGTCATGAGTTTAATATCACCACAAATCCAGAAGATATATTAACTAATCAAATTTCACGAATTGAAAATTAAATTATGTGATTTCTTTATGATTATATAAAAAATGGAAACTAAATACGTCAATCAAAATTTTAATTTGATAAGATTTTCATTTGCAAGATATTTGAAATACATAAGTATTTATGAGATACACTAATAATTATTTATATCTTAGAAAAATATTAAAAAAATATGTATGATATAGACATAGTATTTTTATACTTGTATAATTGTTAAAAACACTACCGAATACAAAATTATTATGATTAAAACAATGATAAATTTGTAATCATAGTTATCAAATCCATATTGCAAAAAAGAAATAACATCACATGCATATTAAATATCATTTGGATGTTACAACAATTTTACGATAGGATTAAAAAAACTAGAATATGTAAATGAACAATGTTCAAAGAAGCAAGTGGATGATTCAACATAAATGAAAATTAATGATTTTAAATTTACAAAACGTTAAAGATCGTTTCAGCCTATTGTGGTATAAAATTTGATGAGATACAACATCTCCATATGACAAAATATAATTAACATGATGACCAAAAGTAAATCTTCATATACAATCTATGGTGTCTATTATAGATGCATTGATCTGCTATATCAAACGTCATTCTTACATATAGTCCAATTCATCCATCAATATACTTGTATAGCGATATATTTAAGAAAAAAAAACCACTTAAAAACACGTATGGTTTGATATTAAGATGAAATTTTTTTGTATTTAGCAAATGAGTATTTAGTATATATATGTAATGTACAAACAAATATAATAAATCTGCGTTTGTATTATCAATAATTTATAATTTGTGATTGACATATGTAAAGTTTAAATAATTAACCTAAGAAAATAAAACAAAAATTCAAGAATCAAACTACAAACTACTAAATATCAAGAAGAAAAATTACAAAGGCAAAATAGTATATTTACTAATTTTTTATTATGTGTAAATGTTTTGTGAAATGATATCCAAAGTATTTTTTTTCTTCACTTGATAAGTCACAATCACATCATTCGTTTAAAATTATTATAAATAACAACTTGTTTAAATTTTGAAAGAATTTTAAATATTTTTGAAATCCAAATGATATTGAAAGATTGGAAATACCAGTAAGTATATTGACAGTTTAATGATTGATTATAGTTTTTTGTTTTAAAAAATGATGTACTATCATTTTCCAAAAATGATGTACTATCAATCCAATCATTTGTTCAAATCTGATTTTGTATTTCAAAATCACTTGTTTAGTGAAGTAACTAACTTAATATTTTTCTTCAAAAGTTTTAGCAAAGATCGTGATATTATATTCAAATTATATTGCTCCAGTAAAAAGATACTAGATAGAGTCTAAGGACTGGTCTCCGAGTTTTATCAACGGACCAAGTCTGCTAAAGTCTCAGCTATTGCCTCTGGGGCCAGTCTCAGAGCTTTATCAAAGGACCAGAACCGCTACTGTCTCCGAGTTATTTTAGGGATCTGCGACCTCTGGATCCGAAGGGTGATTGGCTTAATAAGAGATCTCTGAATTGAATTAAGCAGAATTCGGTTTCATATACTGTAACCATCATTCACAATGTTTTATTCAGATGAAAATTGAGGTATCAATATTTTTAAGAGTTGATATATAGAAATACAACAACAGCTTTAAATTGAGATTAGATGATATCTATGTATGAACTACATAGATTAGAATCATAAGCTCAATGCGCAAAACATATTGGTTCCAATGCACTCGTCGGGAAGATCTAAAAGTTTTCTTGGATTTTGCTAGGATCTCTAATATTTAATATGGGTAAGTTCCAGTCTGAAGTTGCAATTTTCAATCACATTTTCTTTTAAATTTAGTTCTATTGTAATTTTCTGCATGGTTTAAAAATTTCGTTGAACAAAGTAAGTCAAATTTATAATATAAATCGGCGTTGCACCGATTCCTCCACCTGATCTGTTTCTGATCTGATCAGAAACAGACCAGGATCTGCTTTTTCATCCACCGCCAGATCTTAAATATCTTGAATACTGAACTACCCGGACTTCTCAATCCCTACTAAATACAAACAATCCAGATTTCGCATGGTTAACTGGACGTTTTCCTTCCGTAACTGGCCAATGCTTTCAAGTATAGTGCACCTCAATCCGGTTAATCTGTTCAAATTACATGTCACAAACCGATGATAGTACATATGCAGAGAACGTAGTATCATCAGGCTCCACGCACTTCGCAACGATATGCTTCTGCAAGTAAGGCAAGATAAACTCTTCACCTGTCTAAACCGCAGCATACCTGCACAGACATATACTTCCTCAAGTTCGGAAATCTGAAAACTTACCATATCTTAGCTTGAGCCGAAATGGTTCCGCACATTTATTCACCAGCGTCACGTCACTGCTATACTAAACTGCAACCTTTAGCTTTAAGATGGTCATTTTGAACCTAAATGTATATTAGGTCAGATTGGATGACTTAACAAAAAACAAAATTGAAGATTGATTTTGTAATCCGTGTCAAACTGTTCGAGCTGATAATCATTACGTGCACTACAATCACAATCACCAAATATAGTGCCGAGCACAGTATACACTTGGTCACAAAAGATCTCGAAGACAGATGGTGATGGGACTGATAAACTCTAAAGAGATTCTGCAAAACTTGTACATCAGAAAGTGCTGGTAACATGAACCACTGCAAATCAAGGCAGAACACAAAACAAAAAATATCCTAATCAGCTCGTGTGAACATCTAAAAGCTCTACATCCTTTCGGGCTAATGTAACCCATAAATAGTACATAAGACTCGGTTGTATACCGCAGATCTTCTCATCTCTAAGGGTTGGTAGCTGCAGCTGAGTGGGGTTGATACTCTAGCTCAACTTTCAAAGTCGGAAACAGCTCCCAGGGCCTTCTATAACGGAGTACAATACAAGTGAAGTGTGAGAATCGGAACGCTTTCTACTAGTCTCTGTTGCAGAAAGGACCAGTTCCTAGCTGGAATGGCTGCAAAAGTACTTCAAAAAGGATGCACAATTCACCTCTGCAGTTTCCATTCCTTACGCGTCCTCGGCTCTTACAAATCATCTCATGCGGCGTAGCGTGCTCGACCTATATCAGAAAGCCAACCACCATAGTCAGAAACCAATTCATATGCTGGGCTGACACTGCCGGGGCAAATTTTTTAAAATGTAAAGTATATGTTATCTATGTGTATAATGAGTCCATGACAGCGACAGGCATATCCAGATCGACATCTCCGCAAGATGATCGTTGTAGATAAAGTGATCCTCAGTTACAGGATGAAGTTATACAACCCAAGCCCAGTCTAGAAAATGCTAACGAAGAAGGGAAATGGGACAACGCGGAGTACAATACAGAGATTCTCATATGATTGTATAAGCCATAGTCTGAAGACCATGGGGCCCTGGCTGAGTAGTTCTCCAAAAATGTGGTTCTTCCCAACATTCATGCCAGGTTTCAAGTCTCGTCCTTTGACATCGTTTGAACTTCTTGTTACATGGACCCAGAACAAAGTGTTAATCACAGCGACAAATACGAATAGCACTATGTCTTGAACTTGAAGAAAAGTCCTGATTCAGCAAGATAGTTTATTGAATTCAGGGGTGAAGGTATTTATCCAAAAACTTTCCTAAAGACCTCGTGACACCATACCCTTCCCACTAGTGTAACCTACCTAGGTTATAACCATCCACCTGAGCTTCTCGTTGTTGATGGAAATTATCCCTGACCGAAACTGAATGTACTGATACATGCGTGTGGTGCTAGTGACTAGGAAAAGGATTGGAAGGGAAGAAAGATTAATTGAGACGAAACGACTCAATTATGTCATTCGCTCACAGTAGATAATGCTATAGGATACAGATGCAACTGATTGCGATGAGATAGGGTTTTTTGTTGGACAGTGTTTGTTTCACAAAGCTGAAACAAACATGGAGCTGACGATCCAAGGAAAAAGTCTTAGCAATCGACAACATACATCTGCAAACTACTTGTAGGAAGCTGTAGGAAATTGACCGGAAAAACAAACTACACGAGTATTTCACCCCTGATGTCACTAGCACCTCTTCCAAAAATCACTAAAGTAGCAATTTCGTAATTGAGATAAAAGCTTTCAAAGCATAGTCGGGGATCAAGATAGGGATCACCACACCTGTACCTTTCAATGAGAAAAATTCTTCACATTTAATCTCCAAAGTGTCTTTCAATCTTCTAATTTTCTCTGGTTCAAGCCCCGGCTTGATCGTTATCGTCAATGTCATCTTCTCCAAGAAGCTGTCGATAGCTGACAGGTTCGTCCTTGTCCTCAGGAGGCATCTGAAAAGGGATCCAGTTTCATCCAAGGAATCAATAATATATTATTATGAAGCAGAGACCTGTTGCATGCGTCGTCCTATATCTCGACTCAAAGTTACTTCCAACAACTTGAAAAAAGGAACACTTGTGAGCTGCTGCGTCATGCAAGGGCGTAGCTTGTCCACCACTAGGTTATAGAACCCCTACACCTTGGGCTCAATACATTTCAAGAGTAGTTCTAGTGAGATTGAGGACGAATTGCTTACAGCATCCAAGAGAAGAACGGGGGCAGGAGGTTCACTAGACCCTGCGGCGAGTCTTGCACTCTCTTCGGCCAATTCATCACAAAATGCTTTGTGAGTGACAAAACTATCTCTTCTGCAAAAAGAAAAAAAATCAGCTTAGGTATCCGTTATTCACCATTTCCGAATCTAAGCAAAAACACCAAAACCTAAGAATCTCATTAGTACCTACAGATCATCCCAACAGTTTCATTCAAGTCCACAGTTTGGTGACTATCTGTAGAAAGGACCCCTCCCCGTAAAGAGGTTGAAACGTTACCAAAACATAACATCGAACCTTCCAACGATGAAAATCACGCTTCTTGAGAGCAGACATGGACAGTAAGGTTGAAGAATTGTCCTCTAGAATTTCCAACTAATATTTGGTTTTTGAGTGGAATAATATGTTCAGAACCTCTTCATAATCATTAAATTTTTACGTTAAATACGCTGGGAGTTAAAAAAGGCAAGGGGAGTTTGAAGCTGGAAAATTCACCTGTAAAATATACTTCCGCATTCGCATTTATAATCTCGCGTCCCACATGTTTTCGAATGTGCTTTCCAGTCTGACAAAACCGCATACTTTTTACAGCACTTATCGCACTTCCATTTCTTCTCTCCGTGCTTTCTACAGAAGTGTTTCTTTATGCCGGTCAGATCTCCCAATGCCCGGGCAGGATCATGATGAACACAAGTCGGCTCTGGACAGACATAGACTTTCTTTCGAATCTCCTTGTCTTTATTAGCTCTAGGTTTCAGGCTACCAGGAAGATTGTGCCCGCGCTTGTGTAATTGTAGGTTCTGTTCCCTCTGAAAACCTCTACCACAAACTTCGCAGGTAAATTTGTGAGTAGCCATCAACGTCTTAGGCGAAAGTGCGACTACTTCAGCATCTGGATCTGCGCATATCAAAAACTCGTCCAATCAAGATTTAAATATAAATTATGACATATATATATGTCATTGGTATTTGCAACTTCAACACAACGCCCGTTTCAACCAGGAGAAATATGTACAAAGCCCGTGCAGCAAACTGCACCATATAAACATATTGCCTGTAATGACTAGTTAATGCTTCGTACAAGAGTTGGTACAAGTCCCTAATCGCAAATTATCCATCCCTCGACTTAGGGATGGATAATCGAACAGTAGATAATTCTGTACAAGACTGTGGATTTCACGTGAACATGCTAATCAGACAAAAGTTTCTTCTTAGGCGGACCAGATGATTCAAGCGTGATCTTTAGCCACAAACCACACCTTACCTGGGGTTCCAGGAAGATTTCGTTTCCTCTTAACGCCCTGTTGTTTCTCATTGTTCTGCACATTGAGGGTTGCAGACGTGGTAGTCGTGTTAATGGCCGGTAACTGTACTGATACTAGCTCGGTACAGGAGGGAGCCTGTGTTGTCTCAACTATAATTGGTTTTACATCCAGTGAAAGCTCCTCTTCCGAAACGCTATCTGCTGAGGTTGGCTCGGTTCCTGACATCGGCTCGTTAACTGAAGGTGACGTACAACTTGAAGACGCCATCTTATCAGTAACGCTCTCCACTTCGCCTAGCATGTTTCTCCGTTAACTCCACCTTACTTTTCCAAAGAGAAGAAAAGTTTCTGAACAGCTTATCCACATGTACTTTGGAAAACCGTCGATTTCTTCCTCTCAATCCTCTGCATATTACCCATTGTACATGTGTACTCAGTACTCAGCTGCTTGCAACCTCACCAAAACCCACAACATTTAACGAGTGATCAAACGGCTTTCTTAGTTGTTGAATCACGAGCACGCGACTCCATTCTTCGCCTCATCTTCGCTGTTAACTTTGGTTTAGAACTTCCCGTACAAACACATCCAAGCGCACACTCTTGACCATCGCATCAGTCGTTCGTTGCAGTGAACGGCACAAAATTTTTACAATCTTTCGGCATGCCAACACTACACGTGATAACTCAGAGAACTTCGCACGGAGATTCGTAGCCTCCTCAATCAAATCATGGGCAATATTGCACTGTACTGCGTGACGACTCGCATCACCATGGGTAAAAATGAGAATCTGCTCATGAGGCCACACAAAAGTGGCATTAAAGAGTGACGAAACGAATGTAAATGATGACCTTTCGTTTGTAGATGCCAAACCCTGTCGCCGACCTGGAAATCGACAGGCATAATTCTCCAAATGTCACTTTGATTCACGGTGTTCAAATTCAAAACTCTGTCACCACACTGATGGGGGCAGATATTGGAACCTCTAATGCAACAAAACCGTAACTTCTGACGAAGAAACACAATATGCAACATTTGGTGGGCTTCACGTAGTCGGTGTTGGTCTACGTCCAATGATAAGGACTGCACAATCATCAAAAGTTCGCGACGAGCCATCCAACGTGCTCTAGAGTGGTTCATAGCATAACCAGAGTGCTCCGTGAGAGCTCATGCTAAATATGCAATTCTCAAATTGCTTCAGGCCAAAGAGGCTCCAGAATTCGCATGCATCCTCTGCTATCACGAGACACCATACACGAGCCACAGCTTCATGTAAAGGCTGCACACTCTTTTCAGCTGCCTTCGGTAGTGAAATGCATTACCGTCCAAGCCCCTATGACTAATCCCGTGTGCACAGGAGACGAGACGACAAATACAAAATTCAACACTGAGCGTGCCTCGTCGTCTTCCCCCTGTAGAACCAAGCCAGCGGCTTCTGATTCCACAACGAACAAACGATGAAAAATCGAAGGAAGTCAGTGAGCACCGACAGCCGTCATCACTCACCTGCGGATGCGACAATTCTCAGGTCAGTGAACCTTAAGGGTTATCGCTGGCCTGACTGCTGCTAAAATTCATTTCCGTATTCGACTGGGGAGAAATCGCCAACGGACGCCGAGTTGCCTCCCAGTACTCCTTCACTCTTTACACACTCATTCTAGTCCGTCACTACTCTCTCCCTCACTCACTCCCTCACTCACTGATCATTCGAGCCGAACTAGGAGACAGCGTACGCCACCGGACACCGCACAAAGACAACAAAACAACAACACAATGAGCCAACGAACTAACAACACAGGCTTGTCGTTTGCTGCTCGCAATTTTCAGTTCAGTGCAGTTTGAGCAAGGCGAGCTCGCCAGACCAGACAGGAATGGGGATCAGAAGGACGGAGGGGGAGTGAGGGGGAGGGAGGAGGAGGAAGGGCAAGGCAAGGCAAGGGACGAAGGAAGGAGAAATTGCAAGGGGGTGAGATCAGGCGCTTCCATTTCCCGAGAATATTCAATAGCTTGCGAGAGAGCTGACCCCTGGTTGAGCGTCCGCCATAGCCATGGCCAGGCCGGGGAACCCTAGACGCTTCGCTCCCACGTCACCCTAGTAGCCCACCACGTCAGAGTTATCTCCTCGTTCCCGCCACGTCACCCGCCTTTTCCAGCGTGATCGCCCACGGTACGCCCATATTTGGCTGGCACCCACCGGACACTGATCCGGCCCCCGACGATCGACCGCCGGATGCAGTCGGCACCGACGGTCGAGATGTCGTGGCGGTGTGGCTTTTTATTGACGAGAGATGGCGGAGCGGCTCCCCTCTTGATGACCGGCATCTGCACGGGGCCATTCCGCTAAAAGGCCGCTTAAAGCTGTGCCCCATAGACGTCAAGATAAGACGCGTGATGTAACTCCCCGCTGTGCGTCGCCATGCTCGTTGATAGGCGAAGGTCCTCATCTATCCTAAATGCTGATTAACGTGTTGACCGGACCGACTTGGTGGGGCAGGTACCTCCTCTCGCCAGTGCCGTCCCAACTCCGTGCTCGACCTCCTGTCTTCCAGTAGGTTCTCCGCCCCTCCTCCATCATGACCGACTGCCGCTCCATTCACCGCCATTCCCACCTCCTTCCGTCGCAATGCATCCCACCCGCAACCCCTCGGTCGGTCCGTCCATCCGTCCAACCGTGGTTCATTTAACCACCGCAACACACTCGACCGGCAGTCCCTGAAAAGTGCAGCCCCTCCCAGGGACACAAGAACATCCACTCTCTGTACAGGAGGAATGTGCGAGGAGAGCACAGTGGAGATTGAAGAATGCGCTCGATGGAAAGTCCTCGATTCTCATGGTTGCAATTACTGTACTGCGAGCCATTGGACGCACGATCCTCTGCGAAAGGCGAATTGCCCCCCACACACTTTGCCTGCTTTCGCGGCCGGCCGGCCTCCCTCAGAGATCAGCGAGCGAACAAATGTACGAATGCCTGAACCCGCACAAAGGAATGGATGAGTGATTTCTCTCAGGAGATGTCCGGCACCGCTACGGCTCAAAGCGTGGCAGTACACGGGTTTAGAATCCAGTCCGATGCTTTGTGATAACCCCGACCTGATGGGATTCGATTTGATAGTGGGTCCGCGACCTTTTCCCAGCCAGATGCGAAAGACGAGTGTGGAATGGATTCTTGCTGCTGTGATTGCATGCTGGGCTCATCGACATAGAAAGAATCAATCAATCTCCCTCGTTCAAGATACGTCATAGAGGCCGGGCGTCCATCGGGAGCACGACAGGCCAGGCCATCGACTGCTGCTCGGTACCTGGCGGATGCTTAACCTATTCATTTTCCCCGCTTTCTTGTGTCCAGAATTTCAGCTTTATAGTGTTCCCAGTACTCTGTAGTAGTAGAAGTAGAGTCCCTGGCACTCGCTTTACTTTCCGAGAGACGACGATGTCTTTCGAAGTCGGATCGCTACTCTTTCGGCTATTCACCCACGCTCACTTTAGTCGGAACCGCCATAAAGGATAAGCCGTGCACACAAGCCCGAGCGAATGAGTTTTTCATGACTGTCTGGGCCGGGGCGCGCCAGTAACATCGAGCACGAGCCAGAAAGAATGTCGGTCCCGCGAGAGGTGGAGTTTGACGGCAGAATTTTTTAGCAGGTAAACCCGGTCAAAATTGCTTTTCATGATTTCCCTTCAAAAATTACAAATAAAATAATACCATCGCACGTGCTTCCATCGTTTCAGTTTCGCTTGCTCTTTCACTTGAAATTGCTCATGATCGATAATTTCGCGCCCATGGAAATGATACCATTCCAGCCAGCCGGCCATTCTTCCGCTTCTGGACTGAAATTTAAAACTTGAACCAATAAAAAAATATCGCAGATAATCTCAAGGAAGTAAAGAAAGTGAATATGAATAAAATATTGGATTCTATGAGTCCCAAACGCTACTCGTAGCAGCAGCTGCTGTTCCGACTATCTTCTGCTGCTCTCGCAGAGGTTTTCAGGGCTGGGATCGAAGATAGAGAACACGAGAGTCGGATCTCTGTCGACGTCAACAGACTCCTCTGAGGAACAATCACTGCAAAACAGATTTAGCCCACGAAACATACACTGAGAGGTGACAACGCAAGTTGTGCTGCAGAATCTTGTTTACAACGAGAACTTAGATGAGACCCAGAGGCTGACCTCGTCGGCAGTCTTTCATGAACTATGATCGGTCGCAAGATCGACTCGATGAACGAACAATCCGCTGCGCAGCTTATCTTATTTGATACCATTGAATCGAATTGATGAGGGCAAGCTTACTTCTGCCTTGCCCTCAGTAGGCGAGCGAAAGGATGGCATTTCGTCGAGGTCTTCTGTTTCAGATCTAGCCATCAGAGCATGAGCTTTCAAATCTGGTAGCGTGTGTTCTAAGGGTTGCATTCACGGGACATGCATGCGGACTTGGTGGATTTCATAATTAAGAAAGTGCTTTGATTGGAAAAATGTATAACTGGGCTCGATCTCAGCTCGGGCGCTATCTCAAGATCAAAAGGCGAATATACAGAAAAGTCCCATCGAGAGGAACGGAGAGGCCAAAAAGATCACCTGGGAAAAAGGAGCACCGAGAATCACACCCACGGCTGCCACCCTTGCCAGATTCGTCCCAGAAGATTTGGATCTGTGGCCTGATCGATGAGACAGTCGACCTGTTCCCGGATCGATTGACAGATGTTGCCCATGGTCCGAGCTCGCATGTTGCGATCTGGACTGCCCCTCACTATTGATTCTAGCGCTTTCGAGTAGGGTTTCCTTGCGTGTACAGATGACCTCAGCTCTGCAATGGTAATGGCAGCAGGGTTCCAAAGCTCCAGCTTTCGCTGGGCGTTTTCCACTTTAAGCTCGACGTGTTGTTGCTCAAAAGTTGATTCCATTTCCGCACCATCTTTCCTATCTCTGAAATTACTACTTGTTTTCATCGCCTCGTTCTTCCAGTCGACCAGAGGCTCTTTCACAAACACGTCCATCACCGCGGAGATGACTTCCCGGCTTGCATGCAAGGCAGCCAATGTGTGCACCATGTCCGTTCGTAGCAAGCCCAGGGCATCCAAGGGCAAGAGAAAGTTGAGCAGCTGGTTGGTCAGCCGGAAAGGAATGAGCTCTGGGACTGGAAGCAGAATGACTCCCGTTCCAAAGCTGTAGCCAAAGTCGATCGGGACCAAAGCCCCAGTGCGCATGTCCACCAATGTGTTGGCCAAATGTCGATCACCCACTCCGGCGACATAACCACAGATGCTTATGACGGAAAGGCTCTTGGCGAACTGCGACCTCAAGGCCAGGAATGACTCTGCACTGGTGGCCCACCTCGACACGCCCGCCCTGAATGTATCCCACGGCATCTGCGCTTCAATGCTGCTCATTTTCTGTGTCACTTCATCGCTGGTTGCTTTCTGGTACATGTTCCGGTAGCACTCGGGGGGAGCTTGTGATGGTCCTCCTCGTTTCATGATCCACTCGTGATACTGGGCTCTCAGTTTGTGAAGGAATGCGAGAGGCGCATCCTTTCCTTCACGTCGTAGATTGGGCATTTTGCAGAGCAGCCCATCCTTGATCACATCCTCCAACACGCATGTGTTCTCCACAAACTGCAGCAATCCGCAAGACTTGGACACTGGAACGACGGCAAATGTTCTGATTGTCAGACCCCGTCGAGCAGCTTGCGAATCCCTCTGTAAGATGCTGTTCATCACTTCAAAGAGCTGCTCGATTCTCTGGTCTAACCGGAGGTCCTCGCCACCTTTGACGACGAACTTGTACTCCTCCTCGTCGGACCCTCTCATTGTCAAAACCTTTGGTCTTTGTTTCGAGCTTAAGCAGATCAGTGTTTGATCGAAGCCCAGCAATTTGACATGAAGGTCAGGGCTAGGTTCACGAAAGCCTGCATACTGACCAGGTATTTCAATGTCACCTTCAGAGCTTCTGAAGGCAGCTTTAGAGGAGCTTCCCCCTCCGCCACTCAAAGATTCCTGGTTCGTAGAAATCTGAGTTTGCTGGTCAAAGTCGGCCATCCATTTAGACAAATGTCCCAGACTCATCACTCCTGTTTGCAAGTTCAGCATGGCTTTTTGCAGATTTGCCAGGAGGTCACCCACAGCTGACATAAACTTCTTCTCATCCATCTTGACCAGTTTGCTTCCATTTTCTCCCAGAGCCTTTATGACTCGCTTCGACCAATCACGACCAAATTTGAGATTGTATTCACCAGCTCCACGAAGTGACTTGCGCATGACATTCACATTCAGGCAGTCTTCGTAAATCTCAGCAAATACCGCAAGAGCCCTTTCCTTGTCACCAGCTATCAGGCAATTTTTCATTTGAGACAGGCCATCTCGAAACCTTTGCTCGGGAAATGTGAGATCTTCTAATCCTCGAACCATGCCTTCCAGTGACACACTCTTCAACAGAGTTGCCAGTCTTCTGGTTTTCCTTCGTCCTTGTGGACCGAAGTCCTTCACACTGACATGGAATGGGAAGTAGAGGGCTTGTGGGTACAACTTAGCAACATTCTCGAGAACAGGAACGAGAATATTACCCTCGTCTTGATCCATTACTGCTAGCATCTGGGGTATCCACGAAATGAAGACCCAGCAGGGAACCTGTTTGACGACATCAGCAAACTGGGTGTGCGTTTCTGGATATTGGCCGACCAGAGATAGAACCCTTGCAAGTCCGTGCTGAGCTCGAACGGAGGCGTCCAGTGAGATTGCTTCCATCATATGCTTGACGATAACGGAGGGATAGGCACTCGCTGGTGGAAGCCTTGCTGTGGCATGTCCCTGGAGAATCCCAGACCGAATATCATCCCTGCACTCCATACTCTTTGCTGCCTTAAGCAGCTCATCACAAAAGAGACCAAAACTGAGAGAGATCTTCGCCAGCTGGCGAGATGCTTTTGGTTTCTCCCTACCTAGAGCCAGAAACTGCTCTGAAACAATATCCGAATATGCACCATAAGCAGAACCAAGCAAAGACAATGAAACATCTAAAGTAGAAGAGCTCGTGTCAAGCTTGGACGCTTGATCAAGGTTCATCCAAGCTAGCTGAGATGAGACAGTCGCTTCAAGCAATCTCAGGCCCATCTGCCAGTCGTGACTGCTCTCAACCCATGGCTTCTGAGCGGTAGATTTGACATAATTCAAAACCTGAATTGACACATTACAAAGAAATGTGATCTGCAGCCTTCAGTGACAGTGTTGGAGAAAAATCTGGAAATTAGCGAGTTCTGCTTCTTAATCAGTCTTATGACTAGTTGAAAAGTCACTACTCTTTGAAGTGTGATTCCGAGACCCGGAGAACACTTTCAAGAAGCGAATCGAAGTCAAACACCTATTATGGAACCCACTATGTATGTATGTTAAGTTCTTCATGAGACCAAATCAGCCTTTCTAAAGAACTGTAAGATAACTCACCTGCTGCAGCATCTCTGTTGCTTCACTGGCTTCGATGAGCTTAACGCGATCAGCCTGCAGACAACGAAGCTTAACAAGTCCCTTGAAGAATTTGAAATCGAGTGCGCCATTCTTCACTGTTCCCTGATGGGCAGCCATGTGCTCCTCCATATAACTCTGCACACAGAAGATGATACCCTCTTTCAGCTCCCAAGATATGTCATCCGTATAACACCCCAACAGTCTCATTGAAAGTAAATAATATATCCAACAGTTGGTGACTTGCAAATTAGCACTTCGTTGGCACAACAGATTTGACATGCATACGTACATAAGTGCACAGAAAGTTCAAATGTGCTGCATAGCATCTGCAACGTTGACTCTTTTTTTAATGAGATCGCAATCCAGCAGGCATAGCCTGCATGAGCTTAAAGCCTGGGCTGCACTTTTCGCGCACTCAATGCTTGGATGCAAGGGTCTCATGTAATGTGCAGACAAAATATTTTTTGCTTTGACTTTCATATAGATCGTAGCACAGGGTATCAAGGTGGAGAGAACCTGTGCAGCGTTGTATGCACCAACTTTTCTGAGACCTACAGCCGCTTGATGGAAAATATGGGCACGTTCTTGATCAAGTTTGGAAGCAAGAGCTTCTGATTTCTTGTCTCTGGTATCAGTAGCTCCAAGGAGCACGGATCCTGTTGAGACTTGCCTATTTACAAGACCCTGAATTTTATGGAAAAAGACCAGACGATTTTTCACGATATCATCCCATGCTTCGACACTATCCAGTTTCGATGAAGGCCAACGGTGTCTCCACTCCACAAGTTTCCTGCAACATAATGATCATGTCATCAAACTGGATGAGGAAACAAAAAATGTTAAATATAATGTGACCTCTACGACCCATGAAGAAGCTAATGCCTTCTGCCCAATAAGCGCCGCGGGGATATTTCTTCTATACAAACAATCAGGAAATGTGCTATCTGATTGTAGAGGCTGGAAGATTGTAGACAGAGTATGAAGAAACCTCGGTAACTGTTCACTTTGTTGATTAGTCATCATTTCAACAAACTCATCCAACTCTGTGATCTTCTGGAGCTTTTGCACTTGACGATGTCTTGCTCCAATGGCCAATGGATGAAGTGCAGCCCACTGGTTCCTGAAACTCTTATAACAATATGAGATGTAATATCGAGCCCGATCGAATTGGTCATTAACTACAGCTAACGTTGCGAGCTGAGTGCCATAGTTCTTTAAAAGAACTTCTCTTTTGAGCGGTTCTTTGAAAGAGGATTGGACGAATTCATCTGCCAAAGACCCATACGTGGACAGTTTGGCTGCTCCTCGTACGAACAAACCTAAATATGGATCCTTGAGGTTGGGTTCCCAAAGCTTTTGGAGATCTGGCTCTGCTGAATCATCAGTTCGTACTTGTGTGAGGGTATCCTCTAACAGCAGCTGCCAATTATTGAGGTCCAATAGGCATGCAAGCCGCTGATTGTACCAGATGTCTTGCTCAACCTGAGTTGCTTGATCACCGTAAGAACCTGGAAAGAAACGTAGGTCAAATCCACGTGCAGAATTTGACATAGGGAGTACCAAGGCTTATCATGATCCTCTCTACTTAGGATGATATACACTAACCACAGTTACAAAAAAAAAAGTAAAAATTCCGTCCCCAGAGAACAACGAGTTGTAAGCAAGTCTAGACAGTGCAAACTCTTCGGGAACCACTGCGTACTCTATTTTCTTCGTGGTCTTCTTCAAAAAAACTAGTCATCAAAATTGCCACTGATGGCCTCTTTTTAGAGAGAGCAGAATTAGAAAGTCCATCTTGCATACCAGAATCCTCGTCGACTGTGTCAAGTGCTTGGTCGTACAGTATAAGTCCTCTGCCTGGGTCACCTCCGAGTTGAGCTTCCAGTGCCTTTTGAGTGATCGGTTTCTCCGTTAGTTTCTTCTGGTAAACTGAAAGGACAATATCTTCCTCGCCAAGTTCCTTGTACAGATGGGCTAGTTCCAACCAAGCTTCCTGCATATTTCGCTGTTCCTTCATGACCTTTCCCGCTGCTCCCTTCTGCCGTTTACTGCTAGAGCCTGGAGTGGCGGTTTCTTTGAATGTCTCGTGCAACAATTCTTGTTCTAACAGCAGAATGCCAGAATGAAAGTTTGTTGATTTCAAACTCGCTTGGCCTATGAGTCTTGGCTGGATCCAGATTGTTGCATCTTCCAAGCATATTGCTTCTATGCAGCCCACAAAGGATATACCATTGCTGGTCTTCTCCAAGGCCTTTCCTATTCCTTGTGTCATCTGGCTTTTGATGTCTGAGGTAATGTCTTCCTGTCGACCAGCTGGCTGAGAATAAACTGCTCTGCAAATGACAGTAACCAGCAGTCTTGCAAACGTGGCATCCTTCTCAGCTAGTGAAGAAAGGGGTGCTAGAATATCGGCATGCGTGATCTCAATATCTGGCAACTCACCTGTTGTCAAGGATACGATGGCTCTGTCAAGTTCTTTACCACGTGTTTAATCTTTTAAGAGAAAGTAGACAGCAACCTGATCACATTATTTCCAGAAAACTGCAAAAGGGGAGAAATTCTAACGACATAGGAGGAAGTCAGACCTGTACGATAACTCCTCATCATGTGAATCTTGTTTGCTCGCTCCGATGCTTGTTGTGCTGCGCGTGCTTCCCTTCTTCTATTTGCGTTCAAAACGCTTCTTATAACTTGTGAACGAGCAGCATTTGCCAAGGGAATCCTTCTCCTCAAGCCTGGTAATGAATCAGTTGATGATCCGGTTTCTTGAGAAGTTACCTGGGTGTGAGTGACGCTGGACTTTCTCGACATCGCAAACAACGAGCTTTCTTGACTAGCTAGGGGGTAGCTAGAGAGTGTATCCTGAGTTTGGGATAAAGTTGCTGTGTATGTTGCTCGGATCATCCCCGCTTGTCTGGGAATCATTTCGTCATCTTCTTTTGAATTTTGGGATGCTAGCACTGCTTGTGAGCGACTATCTTGAGAAGAAGGGAAGGCTTGTGATTGTGAGAAAAGAGGTGTCATTGGCAAGCTACCACCCAAGTAGGATGTATTTATGGTGTACTCGTGAAATTCACAATCTGAAAGCGGCGCATTGAAAATTGGTCTTTTGTAGTCCACAGAGTCTTCGCAGAGCTGGCAAAAACACAAGGCAAGGCACACAAGGAAGCAATTTATAAGAAGGAAATATGATCCTGAAATCCGAATCAGTCTTCTTAGGAGGAAATATGAAAACTATGATGTTTGAAACCGAAAGTACTGAAGCATTAATCATTGATAAATATAAATATATATAAATATATATAAATATATATATATAGGAGAGATCCTTCTCCCCATATTGGAGGGCTAAGATTCAATGTCAGAAGTAGCTCCATAGTAGATCAGACCTGAAAGGAAAGAGCTCTGATACCATGTCACAGGTTGAAACTAACACTGAGCCCTCACGAAATTCATGCTCACTAACGCAGCCACTCAGAGTAGTCAGGACAGTATAAGTGCTCTTCATTCTACGATTGCATTGCAGAGCTGCAGGGCATGAGAGCAACAGAAGCCAAAGAGAATGTTCGGAAAGATTTCTGACCTACGGAATTGCACAGTATTTACCTAGTGAGGTGGAAAGGAGCTGGTTTGGTCAAAAGCACAAACCCTGTTTTGACTCGAACCCTTATTAGATCGCTGATATGTCAACTATTTTAGCAAGCTCTAACAAACTTCAAAGCGACTTAAGCACGAATCTCAACAATCAATGTATACTAGTGAGTATAAACATTAGCACTAGGAAAATCCGACTTACACTGCACAATGTGACAATTTCTTTGAATTATGAGTACCTTAAGGAGGAGAACGTTGGTGAACTGCGCCCAATTTTCTTCCACGGAAGGATCGTACATCAGATTGATCATTTGTGATAATCGCTCTCGCAAATTCTGTGATAAGATGGAACTCCAGAACTTTTGCACGGTTGATCTCACAATCTCCGCGCTATCAGTCAGCCCAGCGAGCAAAGACCGGATAAGTAAATTGTCAGATTTGAGGCCCTCTATCGCATGGAGGCAGATGAGAAGATCATAATACAGTCTTCGGCAATCCACGCTCTCATGAGTTGGGAATGTCTCACAAACAACATGCAGTACTTTCTCGTGAATACTTTGATCAGGCACATCCTTCATCAGCTCCAGCAGAAGCTGAAGGCATTTGAGCTGGGCAAACTCGTCCCGATGAGTTAATATCTTTGTTAGAGTAGGGAGAAGCATGCTGAGGAGACTCCTTAGACAGCTAGGAAAGCGCAGGAAAATATCGAGAGTGATCACTTTCAACACGCCCGGCAGTTTGGGAAGTAGGTCAACTAGAAGGGAGGCAAAAGCTTCACCATACTGCGGGAATCGGAAGGTTATCTTGTACAAGATGTTTAAGAAATAGTCAAGGTTACTTTCTCTACAAAACTTCAGAAGACATTGCTTTAGAGGCGCTTCAAGCATCTGTTCGTCTAACGGCCTCCTAAAATCCTGAGCAGCCTGGTGTCGTTGTTTTAGCACGATCCCTATCAACTCTCCAGAGGCCTCGTAGATCTCCTTGCCTTTGAAGTTCAGATTTTGAAGCAAAACTTGATAGAGATCTTTTTCTATGAACATGTCACAGGCAGGATCATACAACGGAAGGCCTGAAGCTGCTATGGCCCCAAATAGCTGCAAGCCCAGTGCTCTCTGCATTCTTACAGAACGATCTGTACCACTGGCACCCTTTCCACCGAAAGCCAGTTTTTCTAGTATGATGTTCTTGTCAAACTGGAGAACTTTCTTCCAAGTATCTATAAACATTCGAATGATATCAACATTTGCCCGCAAAACCGGACTAGATGGATGAGCTGCAACTCTCATCAAGTGCGTGATGAATTCTGATGCCATTCCTGGGTCTGGAGGACACGGGAGGTTCCACTGTAAGATCGTTATACAGATGTCTCTCAGCATGTAATGAAAGGCCATGCCTCCTGACTTCTCAGGATCGATAAGGATAGTCTGCACAACTGGGATGAACCAAACTTGCGCAAACGGAGCAAACACTCTCCAGGTTCTTACCACCACTTTCGTAAGGAAAAGACGTATGTTAATGTGTGTACCCGCATTTTGCAAGGTAGAGTGCAAAGCTTTCATCCACTCTGGCATCTCCCGATTCCCACTTCCAAATTTAGAATGTAACCTCTCTATCAACTTCAACAATACCTCCATACATGGATGCTGGTCAAAATCGTCTTGATCTGAAGGTATCGTATCGACCATATGATCAGAGACACTACTATTTTCCTGAACAGATTTGTCCCCGCTAGCGACCGTTTCTCCTTCTCCAAGATTAAATTCCAATCCCAAACTAGCCGAGTCACCTTCCGAATGATCCTTGGACTGGCTGACAAATGAACTGATCACTGCCGGCTCTTGGCTTAAACCTATGTTAACAACATACTGAGAAGAAAGGGTGCTAAGACTAGCACTGATATCTCCTTGAGCAGTCTTTCTTGATCTCCGCTCATCCCTCATCCCTCTAACAGTTTGAAAGGAGGAAGCTAACTGATTCGTCTCCACTGGCAACTCATTATAAACTTTGATAGTGTCTACGAGGTGCTGCCAAATCATACCTGTAGACCCTTCTTTAAACAAGAGCCCGAAGACCTTCTCCTGCTCTTGAGTACGGAGAGTGATTGCTGCAAGAGCCTTGTAAGCCGAAATGTGCAAGTCTCGCCACAAAGTGCAATTTTCGAAGTGGAGACAAGTCACGGGATCGTTTTTGGCTCGAGACTCACTCATAGTCACCTTCATCAAGGATGCATTTGATGCTGAAGGAGTGATCTTCTCCTTGATCAAAGGAGCATCAACTTTCAAGAAAAGAAGCTCTAAAAGTGAATAGTGGCACACCTTTACAACCAGACATTCCTCCTCTGTCTCTGCGTCTATACTATTAACTGGTTTTCCTAACGCATCGACAATAACTTTAATCCGCTTGGAGTACCAGTCTGCCACAAATAGTGGTGAAGCCGCGTTCATCAGAGAAACAAATACTCTATCAATCACAGCTCTCCTCAATTGTGGAAGTTTAGTCGAGTCACCCAGTAATTGGATACAGAGGTTCAAACAAGCTGTTCTTTCCTCGCCAATATTTTGAGACAAAAGTTCAAGGGAGTCGAACAACGTTCTCACAGCAAATTTGGGAGGATCAAGAAGAAGAGGAAAAAGGATCTCTAAGAGAGTTACACTGCAACTCAAAGATACAGCTTCGAGCAGTCTACTTAGCATCCTCGTATACATGGCCCTCTGGATTGAGCCCTTGGGTAGGTCAGCCTCCCTTACCAGGAGATTGTCCGAAACCACCTTGGTCAAGGACCTGCATAGACGAGACTGGAATTCTTGTCCAAAAGTGGGCTTGAAAAATAACGGTACAAGAACAAAGACATGAGTTTTCAAGGTGATGCTGGCTTCTTTATCTGAAATACCATCAATGCTGTCTCCTGCATTCTCGGCTCCATCTATACAAGAAATGAAGGACTCCTGAATGAAGCTGCGAGATGATTGATCGTGTTGGAGAAGGTTTTCCGACCTGAGGTCAAGCAACAGGACCTTCTGAAGAATCTCTAGAAAAAATTGCTTGTCGGCAAGTCCGGCATATGATGCGCAACAGGGATGCAGACACTTCAGATGCAAAATCATCTCCTTCAAAAAGATATCCCTGGAGAGACTTGAGCCTTGCTCAATCGACTTGATTTCATCATCCAGAACTGCGTTAATAAGAAGCCTTGCCGTTCGATTCCCTACAGCAGCTTTTAGGATGAAAGCCAAACAATCTCTGAAGAAGAACCTGACCTGCTGAACGATCAATCGCCGAAAGTTCAAATAGAAAATTCCCCCAGGCATTGCCTTCCGGGTTTGCAGAGGGAGACTGATGGTTTCCTCGTCCAGACAAAGCTCCACAAGCCGTTGTACACTTGTCCCTAATGCAAGGGACAGACTAACCATTTCTGATGCAATAGTTTCAAGTATTGGAGGAAACTCGCGTCCAAATTGAAAAACTCGTGCTAACAGCTTTTCTCCCATTTGCTTTCCTTCCTTCTTTCCTAGTACAGATAGTAAAGATCCTGAAAGATGCAACTGTTGATAGCCCTTCAGAAGGCTCATTGCATCTTCGACACCCAGAGATCCACTATTCCCACTTCCATCAAGACTGAGGTCAATACCACTCAAGTCAAACTTGTTATCAGCAAGTAGGACCATCAATCTCTTCGTCAAACCCTCCTTGAAGTCGGAAGACACAACTGACAGTCTTTGAATCACACCCAGAGATAATTTAGCAAGCTCTTCTGCGTGATGAGAATCCGTAGCCACGAAGCCCAAGTCGCGGGGACGCAGCAAAGCTAGGCACATCAACTCGAAGAAGTCAGGCTCGGAAAAAGGTAGGAGTCCCTCCATGAGCTGCATATCAACCGCTCCTTTATCCACTCGACGAGGTAAAAAAACTCCGGTTTCTCTAGTTCCCAATTCACTGTCAACGATTTGCCTGATATAGCCGAGGAGATGGACTATAGCACCACAAACCAGCTTACGATGTGATTCTCGTTCTCCAGGAGTTACTGAACTCCACTCAGAGTTTGAGTCATGCCCGGTGAAAACTCGGTGAAGAAAACTACTCACGACGAAACTACTTCTGGTTTTGCCAAGCAGCTCTCTTGTGGTTATCATTTCCTGTCTTAATGCCCATGCATACCAATGAAGCGACCGAGTAAAGACAGCCAGCTGATGTCGAGCTTCTTCAATGGACCAAACATCAAATGGTCGATCTTCTTCTTCATAATTAAAAACTCCAATGATGCTTTCCATGTCCGCGCCATGGTCCAGTTTTGAACGATACCAACTTGCCAAGGAACCCGCTGCAGGTTGAGAACGATGCCGTCAGCTGACTATTTGATGAGGATGAATCCAAAAACTTACTGAACCAGAACGAGGTGGAAGCCGACGTCTATACGTAACCACTATCACCATATTAGATCTGTAGCTACTGAAACTTGTCGAACTGGAGTGATATTGACATTATCATCATGGCATCACCTTCAGTTTGCACAGTGTTATTTGCAAAAAACGTTCGACCCTAAGAAAGTCGGAACATGGAAATGGTCGACTATTCCACCTGATGATCATATACAGCTTACCCGGCAGTAAACGACAAATATAGCTTAAGATTCTCATGCATCTTGACCGACATGCCTCTTGTAACTGTCCTGATTGATGTAGCAGCCACTCCAGGAAGTCATCCAAAGTCAAGAACATAGGTCTATCTTTCCTTGAGCGCTGCAATGCAGATATATTTCGCTCCACCAGCTTCATGTACTCGTCTAAAGTCTTGTTCACCTGCTTAGCGGTGCCTGCATACCACAACGCTCCAACACATAAGTTCCTGCACTGCGTCCCTCTGGCTGCTCTTCTGTTCGGCTGCCCCAAGAGTTCCAGACTCATGATTTAAGGTTTTGGACAAAATAAAATTATTCTCACTTACGTTAATAAGAAGGTGTGGATGTATTCTGGATAGATATGAATCTAAACTCTGTGCGATGATACGGCAACCACAAAGACCTGGCACGAACAACGCTGACGTCTATGCAGCATGCAGTCAACCTGTCAAGGAGGAGCTACATAAGTGGTACTAATCTCGTAGTACCTGTTTGGACGTCATCAGACTCAGCGAGTCGCAAACTCTTGACGCAGAAAAATATCAACTCAAAAATGTAACGATCCACTATATTTGGATTTCCCCTCAAGACTGGATATATTCGGTGAGCTGCCATTGCTGCACCTAGCCGCTTGTAAGGATTTGGGTGATCCATTCGATTGTAAAGTCGACGAAGCATAGAAGCAATATTCACGAAGTCGTCGTTCTGTAACGTACAACAACAACATTGGTAACTTAACTTCAAAAACAACAACGAGCCGCCTACAAATTATAAGGCCTGTCTCGTTCTTTAAGGGAGGAAAAAAAGTTTGATGATATTTTTCACCTCCGGCAGTGTATGCCGTACAGACCAGGACATGAACTCTCCAAAACAGGACGCGCAAAACTCTCTGCACATGAACAGGAAAATCGTCTTAAAAGGAGACCTTTCTTCATATTCTAACAAAAGAGAAACCGTTTCAGAACCTTGTAAACATAATGAACTATCCGGTGGAATTCTTTGTACTTCGAAGCAAAGACAACCGCCTGACCTGAGCGAGCCATTTTCAGCATCCACAAGCCCATCAAGAATCGCATCTAAGAGTGCCATTGTCTCAGGATTTTCTTTCTGCAAGTTACTGGTGAACCAGTGTATGAGCTGCTTGACAAACTCATTGAACAGCTGCCGTGTAACCTATAAAATCAAACATCGAGTTCAGAGGCCTTCCATGTAAATGCGTTCTACCTACAATCACTCACTCACACGGACAAGTATCGATCCAGTAAACACCCCTAAATGCTTTTAAGTCGAGTATACCTGCTCCACATCAACAGCCAGACGAAGAACGGCTGGAAGAAGTCGTTTGTAAATTTTGTCCAGATAAACCTTCGAGCAGAAAATACTTAGCACGTGAGAGTTAGAACGTTGTCGACGTCATCGTGGAATTTGAGTGCTATTACAAAAGTAAGAAAGCGTCCATCGAAACTTGGAGCGAGTTGCAAAAGCAAAAGAAAGAGGACTCTCAGGTCCACTTCTATTGTTTGGGTCTTCGTATGAGGATAAATTTTCACATAATACACTCCGGTCAAATCAGCTGTTTGAATGTTTTGACGCGAGTTTCAATAGGACTATGGTGATTCGAAAGCGAGGAGCACAAGCGCAATTTGCTTGTTCAGTATCAAAATGTAGAGTATGTTGAAAAACACTTCGTGGTAATACCTACCGATTGATCCTTCTCATTTTTCCGAAGAAGAGGACCTTTTGCAGAATTCCCAAGCATGACCAAGGATAAAGCCTGGAGAAGCTCGCTCGCTGTTACTTTGATCCTACGGTCACTTGACGAAACAGCCAACTCCACTACTCTAGATAGAAGAGGATCTGCACGTGAAAGTAATCTTCATCCGTTATTTTCAAAAAAAGCTAAGTAAAATGATGAAAAATAAATCCTCGCTAAGTGCAAGTCATAGGTCCCAGTGTTTAGTATAACGTATTATCCGTCCGAAATTTATAAGCCATCAAAACACAGGACTCTCAAAGTAACTGGAGCCCGATGCAAATGTTACACATAAATAACGAAAAACCAGAAGGAGCAACATTCAGTAGTTCGGTACCTAGCCAGATGTCGTACTTCTCATCCCTGAACGGTATAGTGAATTGTAGACGATCAACAGAATCCCACGCAAGGCCACCAGTGCCAGCCAATTGCAGTAAGTTCAATTCAGGCACTAGGTGATGATTAAATCCTCCAATTTGTCCCAAAAACTTTTGTATACGAATTTGTGTCAGCTCGAAAGGTCCAGCCTGGATCAAGAGCCAAACAACAACATGAACTCCTAGGAGAATGAGAATTGGCATCTTGCTTCATGTACTTTAAAGTCTAAACAGCAACTTTATATATATACGCTAAACGTAAAAGAAAAAAGAGATATCAAAACTGACTATAAAAGTGGGAAATCTGGAAAATCGAACTATGATCCTAAGATGACAGACCATACCATCTTTTATTTGAATACACGTGCTCATCAGCCCTTACAATCAATTTAACATCAGAAAACCATTTTTCGCCAAATGTGGCAGTCTTCTGAAAACAGGTAAGAGCAACATCGTCTTTCCCTTTTTCTTCACCTGAGAAGCCTGAGCTCTGGTTTTCTTCAATCGCGCCAACTGTAGCCGTGATAGGCTTTCCCGACTGCTGCTTGATTCGAGTGTTGTCAGGTCAGATGGCGAACTATCAGACAGCTCAGTGGTCTCCACCTCAGCCATGTAATCACTTAAGCATCGAACAATTGTAGGCAGCCAAATTTCCAACTCGCGTGGATATAGTCGATGCCAGCGTTCCAGTGCATCCATAGCTACTGATGCAAGTGGTGGATACGTGCTTTGTTGTTAAAGATTAGCTTTTGACTGTCTTCCTTGCGGAGCAGCAGACCAAATGCATTTCACAGAGTCTGACCCACAATTTGACACTAATGCTATGCACCATCGCTGGAAATGGAAAGTGTGGTACACAGCAGCTTTGAAACTATTGGAGCAAATTAAAACGATGCCTTTAACGGCAAACATATCAACAGAAAATTAAAAATGAGTAAATTGACCTTGAAGCTATAAGTGTATCATTCTGGACAACAATCTACATATAAAGACTACTCTGTAAGTGTGAAGGATATCTTAGGCCAATCTTGAAGGCATTCTGCATCGGCGCTACCAAGGATCCGATGTCAATGAGCACCGGAGGAGCAGATAGACAAAGCCGCAGGCACGATGCCAAGAGTTCAAGCTTATACCGCCTACTGGCAACCAATACTTCCTGAAGATAATGGCGGAACAACTGCTGGCAAAGGCGCTGGTGCTCTGAAGAAACAGGTAGTCCTCTCTGCGGTTCTAACTGATCTTTTGGTGCTCGAAGAAGAACCTTCCACTCCTGCACCCATGATACTGAAGCAATTTAAATTCTCACTTAGTCTATCCACAACCCTTCCACCGAAGTGGAAGAGAATGGACAAACGTAGACGTCTGCTAAGCACATCCCCACCAGCACAGAAAACAGCGTTACAGATCTCATGAGTATCTCATGAGTATTGCATTGATCTGCTTAGCAGAGTGTGAACGTGTCTTCAAGCTTTTCAGCACTGCTGAGATCTAGAAGCAGATTCTAAAACTTTAGTATCGTTACACTTTGTTCCCTGAGATTGCAAGGTCATTTTCTCATCCTAGCCGACGTTGTAGGTTTCATAAAAGAGGAACGTTAGAAATTGCTTCGGTAATACCTCTTCTGTTACCATCTCATCAGCATCATGTCCTGAAACTTTGCACAGATCTTTAGATTGGAAAAAACCGATGGAGTCTGCCCCTGTGATAGTGATTGTCAAAAGCTTGTAATTTCCACTGATGAGAGGATACTGATGTGAAAGCTCCATCACACAGCATGAAAAGGGATGAACCCATTTCATGAAGAGATGAGCGTAGGGACTGCAAAATTCACAATGTTTATACGCGTACGATACTTAGTAACTACAGTCAGAAAGTTCTGCGACCAATTGAGCAACAAGGTTTCGAGAAATAAGTCTAACGGCGGATAAGAATATATGAAGGTCTTCCCAGTCCAAATTCATGTACAAAGCTAAAATCTTACCGTGACAAAAAGTCCTGGGTAAACTCCACCTGAAAAATACAGAATCAACTTACCATCTGAACGACCTAATGTTTACAAAAATATATTCCACTATCAGCGAGATGTGCAAGCTAACTGGAAGACATGATAGATCTGTAAACAGATTATCCACTCAGCATATTTACACTTAAGCATAATTAAGAAATGAAAGGAAGTCTATATGAAGACCCCTAAGTCTCGACTGTATCGTTACCAGATTGAGGTACTTGCGCATGTGCACCAGATTCAGAGGCTCAATATTTTCGAGCTCAGTTTCCGGTTCCACCAAGGAGGAATCTGCTTCTTCTGTGCCAATTGCACGGAAAACAGAACCAAATTAGCGACACTATTTATTAATTTGCTCAAACACTGCGCGTTTAAACACAAGCAGGAATAAACAGATCTCTCAGGTTCTTACCTTCTGTGACTTAATGATCGAAATCGGAAACTTCTGCGTGATGGTTTTGTTTAAATGTGCATGCATGATTATAATAAGTCGAGATCGTATTTTCATGATCCTTAATTTTGGGGCGATTGATTACTCAGCACCTTGATACATCTAAGGAGCAATATACTCTACTTTGGTCATCGAAACTGCCAGGTCATACCTTGGGCAGATGTCAAACTGTTGCTTGCCCTCACTCTGTACTTGAGATTCAACTCAGTCAAAGCCTTCATGATACTTCGTACAATCGTGTCAAATACTAGTCCTTGAATCTCCGTAACATCCGTGGTTCCATTTCCAAGAAGAAGTTCACCAGACATATGTTCATCATCTGTTTCGGCAACAGGAACAGCACCTTGTTCTCCGACTGATACTTTTAACGAATCCAAAAGGGAAGACCACAGCTCAACGTAGTGAGGCCAAAGTGGCAGCCCTACGTCCCCGGACACTCCTTCTGATGTCTCCATTGTCCTTTCAAGTGTAGACCAAACTTTACCAGACAGCATCACAGCCACGCAGGATAAGGACGTACAGTTAATGGCCGCACCTAGCTTCATGAACTGACTTAAATGGATAACAACCAACTGTGCCAATCTTCTCAACGCATATGAATCACCTCCTGCATTCAGTATTACCCGATGGATGTCCTCCCAGTGGCCACGATTGCCAAACAATTGGCAAAGAACCGGTCTTACTTCACACTCGACCTGAAATTGTTCAAGAAAATAAACATGCGGAGTTGCTTCCATATAATTCAAGTATTACAGGTTACTTACCAACGTTACTGAGAAAGATCGAAAAGATAGGCCCCTTCGGATACATGGCCTTAAAAAACGCAGACATGGTGTTGTATACGCCCTGCTTTTGCTTCGGATAAAGTTCGGGAAACTGGTAGAAAATATTGCCAGTCACCTGAATCGAGCAAAAAAAATTCCTAAATAAGTTTTCAGTTATTCTGCGAGGACACAATCATCAGAGGCAGAGTTGCAAAGAGTCCTACATAATCGATCTACGATCTACGTTGTATAGATGATGCACAACGTGATTAGATAAGACAGAAGATACTGCCAATGTGCTTGATACGATATGAAGCATATTCAAACCAACACTTCCGTCATTGATGTTCTATCGTCCTATACCTGAACTCACGAAAGTGATTGAACCACAATGAGAAACATTTCACGTAGCGCAAGCACTTCAAAGCTTGAATGCCTAACCTCAGCGATAAAGGACACCATGAAGTCCTCGACACGATCAAAGTGATTGACAATGTCCGCAAAAGCTCCAATCAAGATCACAGAATGCCCAATGTAATTTTCATATACCTCCCCGCCTCTACAGTTCCATTTATCTCTGTAAGGATCACGCATGACTATGACGACAATCCAAATGTAACAAATACTGTAAGATAACGGAAATCCTGGCTTTGTAAAAACCTGCTTAACTACACGACTTTTCTCAAATGGAACGGAGGATTCAAGTATGACGTATTCTGTGTCTAAGATATAAAGAGAATTGTAGGATATCACCTAGAGTAGTTTGGAAATATGTAGAATAACGAAAAGCACAGCAAAAGAAGAATGAAAGAATTGCTTGTGTCGCATACTTTGCGGGCTCAATCTGCTTCATTCAATGTCAAAAGACGAGACCGAGACTACCTTGTTGTGGTGGTTCCACCGAGAGACGAGAGCCTATGAAACACTTTTTCAAGGGTTTCCTTCCCAGAATACTTCACAATTAGAGGTGAAAGCTTCCCCACACCTCGTATCGCGAGGGATAGTAACATTTTATCCACAGACGGGGCATCCAGAATGTCGAAGAATGTTGTCATGAAGTGCTGCACATATTGGATTTGAGAGCATCCAACGTTAGAAGGTATCGCACAACTCCTGTATTGAAAAATACCCTTCATCATAATATTGAACCTTGCTATATCACAAGACAGGAGTTGAAGTTTGCACATTTTGATTCTGCTGTTCAATAATTACTCATATCTTGCTGTAAACATTCATGTGCCTGTCACATCCTGAAGGCCATTACAATACATAAACTGAACTCAACTTGGCGGTAATAATCAGCTATCACTTCAAGATAAGCATTTGAAGATAATTACTGTCAATATCATCCATTTTCTCACCAGCCCTGATCAGCTGGCAATTTACATACGATGCAGGTGTCAAGGGATACTTACTTTATAGCGCTCTTGAACGTTCTGTAATCTGCTTTCCTCGTGGATAAGACAATTTGAGACCTTATTGTAGACATTTGCAACATAAAACTTGTCATTCCAAACACCATGTCCACTGTAAGGAAAATTCAACGAAGCTGCTTGATATCAGAAGGAAAATCTGCCTCTAATTTATTGTTATTATAGTAATCTAATTATCCGCCTCTAATTTACTTTCCACAATGTTGATAGGATATTAGGAGCTGACACGCTAATTTTTTGACTGGTGTAGAACATACTTGTGAGATGAACTCGTTGAACGCTAGAATACCTGCGTCTCTCAGCGGCGCATTTGTATGTATGCTGCAAAACATGGGGCGCCTTTGAGGAACCAACAGAAGAGCCTTCAAATTAAGAGACTCTGCTAAACTCCTCCTCGTGGTTCACTGAAGATTGTTTGCCAAGCTAAGTGAGAGTACGGATTGGAATCGAAAGAATGCCAAAATCACTAACCAGTAGACTTGCAACCAGCTAAGTATGTCCTTGCTATCTTCGACCAGTCGTAGGGCAAAACGACCCGCATGTCTTGAAAGTAACCTCAAACCAGCTTCAGGAGAAATTCGACATGAACAATTGTTAGAATCTTTTTAAATTGCTGGATTCCAACGAAATATAGAATAAATAGGATTTTTTTTACGAACAGCAATCTTATCCTGCTACCTTTGCGCCAATGACTCAAAGGACATTCGACTATAGGGAGAGGTTCTACTTTGAAGACTAGCCAATTTCCGACCTTTGGCCCTTCTTTGGCTTTACCAGATACAGCATACTGATGAGACTCTAGTTTCAAAAGGCATTTCCAAGGCTTTATTACCCACCTCTGACCACTTCATAGCGCTTGATATCCTCTCGATAGTAGACAACTTGCAGCAAAAATATGTAGATCTTTCTGGAGGCCTCAACAGAACCTTCAGCAGTCCGAGGGGAACAACTTGTTAAGTCATGGATCTTGAGAAAAGAATGATTGTTTCCTCTTTCAGTCAGAAAATTGAGTAAAAGCCTGCTTACTACAATTTTAGAGTCACAATACTCTGATATGATAGAACATTCACTGCACAACTGCGAATATCTGTAGAGTACATGCTGAGACTGAGTACCATCATGTTCTTCCTGTCAACTGTAACCAGTCGAAGGTAAAGAAAACGAAATTTGTATTTCTTGCTGTTTTCTTGCTGTTTATGGAAAGAAAAGAACTTGCATTTCACATATTACAAAAGTAAAAGTCGAAAGAGTACCTCCTGCTGGTAGTGAGTCATCGAACCAGGACAGTAATGAGTCTAAACATTTTATCACTCCCGAAACCAGCACAAACAAGGGATCCTTATTTGACTGCCGAAGCTGTTCCTCCAACGTATCCAAACATATCTTCAGCAAGGTATTTACATTCTCCTCACTGAATGTATGAGGAAAATACTCGACAAGATATCCCAGCAATATGAGAATACTTGATCTTACTGTCAACACAGGTCCTACAACCTAGTTAGTGTACGATACAGAAGGAACAACATGAGAAATCAACAAAAAACCACCGAACAAGAAGGTATATCAGATGGTAAAAATATGCATGGGATCATCAAACTTTAAAATTATGGCCAAAAAGAGAAGATGGTGTAGATTGCATACAGGTGCCAGAAGTTTTGGCTTTGCGATACTCAATCAGTAGTACCTCTCCAAAAGTCCAATCTAAATTGGCAACCGTTATGTGTTTCCTAGTAATTTCTGTTTCCAGCAGCGAAAGTAGAGGGGATAAGGCTGCAGCCTGAACTGCTTTCGAATCATCCCTTCGGAATATTAGTAGGCAGTTTTCCTGAGGATTACATTCAAATAGCATTATAAGTTTAAGAATAGATTCTAAACATAATTTAAAACACCATATGACTGCAAAAGCTGGGAGAAAATTTGTTCCGAAAAACAGCAAAAGCTACTACTAATGAGCTCGAAATGCTTCATAGTAACTTTCTTAGAAGAGAAAATTAATGTTTGAACCAATGAGACAGTTTTGAATTTCCAAACATTGGAGCAAAAATGTTCAACACCAACGGGCAGCCTGATACTCTTGTGATGTAGAAAGATATTACCTTCAGAAAGGAAACGTGTGGGAGGATACGTTCGCCAACCTTTTCAATGAACTCGGAGACAAAGTTTAAAGAAGTCTCCCTAGCCTTGACAACTGATCTTTCCTTGATGGACAGAAGCAACTGCACAATAGAAAAAATACCATCTTCTCTGTCAAAGACCAAGGCTAGTGCAAAAGAAACGTCCTCGTCCGACAGAGCTTGTTTGCACAAGTCAGCAACGTCGGATATAAGAGAATTAAGATCAGAAGCGCTGGCACCCATACGAGCTGCTTCTGCTTCATCTTTCAAGGCGGTCATGCATCGCACAAGCTTCTGATCCATCGGGCAATGGCTTCGAGCTGACTCTTTCCTCTCTTCGAACCAAATTAAGACAGCAACTTTCAAACAAGTTGGCAGGGGAGTGAGCTTATATGATTCAGTAGTACACTGTCCACACTCGTCGATTATGACGTGTCCTCCACCGTGTGATACATTCTCAAGAGCCCTCTCCGAGAAGGTATGACAAATGTAGCAGATCTCAAGCTATCAACTAAACTTGAAGCTTTGTCTGCTTCATAGCTTCTCAGAATTGCGATGCCAGAGAACTTCTCTCATATTCAACATCTTAACCAGGAGGAGTATTCGAATTAAGACTCCTTTCCCTGAGTTTTCCGAACCTGATAGTGACTCCTAATCCAATTTGCATTGTATTCCTTAACGAATGGTTTCCCGATTCAGGATCTCGATGACCACAATTCACTCAGAGCTTAATGCACTTCACTCAACGTTAGTGCGGATACACACTGCGTGTCGATGCCGATCGACTGTGTAGTTTCACCTTGGCGTATCAGATTCTAGCTTCAATTTTTCCTTTGAATCAACGTTTTGGACTGACTGTTCACTGGTCTCGAAAGAAATCGTTACAGTGAGAACTGTCACAGTTGGCATGGTAGCGAATGGAAGGACACTTGCAAAATGACTCTCGTTCTGCGTCTAGAAAAGCTTAATCAGGCCAGAAAATATATTTCTAAATGCAAGTTAGTGGTGACAAAGCAAACGGTGTTACGCTGGCCAACTCTGGACAACTCCAGATAATAGTCACCAGCTGAGCTGGTTTGTGCATCAGTTGCGCGATGATATTGTACCTTTCTTCCAAACTTCCACTTTACTTTAGGATTACGGAAGTTCGAGAAAATCCAGCGGAATTCAATAGAAATTTGTACAATTTCACCTGAACAGTTCTGCCAATTAATGTGAGAAGACATAATTTTCAGAATTTCCTTCCGAAGTTGAAACATCCTCCGGAAAATTAAATATCATACATTGACTATTAATTGAAGTTGTGTTTATTATTAAATGCAATGTGACAACAGCTATGGCTAAATACTCTACTTTATGTCGGAGGTATTGGCATCGGTATCGACCCCAGAGCCCAACATTGGGTGCCATTACTATTCATGGGTGATTATTGTTCCGGTGGATATGGATGGTCATAGTACCCACGGTCATCAATATTGTTGAGGTGGAGAACAATATTGAGATCTCTATCTAACGGGTTTGTCATGTCAATACCATGTATTAATATAAAATTTGACATTAACTTGAGTTTAGAAAACTGAGCACGTGAATAATAGATCTTTTAAGTATTTATCGGAGAGATTAATAATGAGTGACAAGCACAGAGTGGACTAAACGAACCTCAGCCCATCTTGTTTGCACTTAGTCTAGAATGTACTAAAGAGAATTAAGTTCATCAAAAGCATGGGTGGACACAGGTTATGTTATGATTGGACATAGCTACCTACTAATGGTTATGTTCTGGTCACCATACAAATTTGAAGTAAAGTCTTGGACTCTAATTGGGATATAACTAAGTAAGATAAGCGCAATTAGAGTTAATATGCATCACGATATAAAATTGAAATTTTCTATGCAAAATTAGATGTGGAGCTAAACATAAGAACTATCACCTAGTGCATGAATCTTTCCAAAAAAAATTCTTATATTTTATTAGGAATTTATCTTCATATTATCTTTAATGCTTAAAATTACAATCAAGACAATTATAAGTAACTCAAAATAATTAACTTTGTGGTAAAAATCTACTTTCTTTGGCAAACCAAAGCAAAAATCGTAAAGTTCATTTTTTGAGATCATAATTTTTCAACCGGATCTATTCTATATTCTAAATCGAATTTGTAACATCATTCTATCATAATTATTTCATGAAAAACGTTTTTGAAGATTATAATCTAATTATGGTATTAGAATCTTAATAATCAAAAAAATATCAAGTTCAAATAAAAGTATATCATCACATTGTATGAATTTATTTCAAATGATCGTTCTACCATAAATTATAGATTATGCACATCAAAACTATCTAAGAGAAACACTATACGCTATATTTAGGGAATTGCTAGGCACACACCCCCCCTCCCCCTCCTGTGCATACATCCACTCGTCCACAAAGCACATTTATGCGCTCAAATCACCAAAAGCTAAACATTTCTCCGTCGAAACATGCCAGCGCTTCGTCAAACAAGGGGTAAAAGCTATTTACGAGTCCAAACATGCCGGCGCTTCGGCAAACAAGGCGGAAACGCTGCAATTTTTCTTTGGAAGGTACCTAATTGAGAACACGTTCGAACGCGGATGGATCCCGTCGAGTGCTGTTGTCAGCTGGCGCTCGTCGTCCGCCTCTGCGAGTGAGACGGCTACTTCTGTCGATCTAAGCGTGCTATTAAGATCACGGGCGGTCATCCCTCTTTTGAGGGGGGGTGTGTGCCTAGCAAAGGGGGGTTTGTGCCCAGCAATTCCCTATATTTATTTGTGAAATTCTTATATATACATATTCAATATTTCAGTTGTAAGTTTTTAAATTTGATTTTTCTGTAATCAATCTTATCAAATTGAAAAATATCTCATATAAATATATTTTTGTATGAAATGACCAGAAAATATTAATGATGTAAAATCACAAAAATTTAGATCAATGTAATTGATGATACATCATAAATCTTCTAACAAAAAAATTTCATTGATTTTGAAGTATGATCAATCTTTTGAGTAATTGTTATATAACAATCACTCAAAAAGACTTAAAAAGATATATATCATAAACATCTGAAATTTAATGAATCAATATATTCAAATTATGTTCACATGTTATGTATATTTCATAACATGAGATAAAACATCTCTGATTTGAATGTTATGCTACAATTTATGTGCTGATATACTTTTAACAAACATGAATAATATATGCGTATCATTAAGAGAGTCAAGTACCTTTAGCGCGACAAATTTGCTTTTTGTGTTAAACATTATTTATTTGTGTGTTTTTGTGGATGTAGCTTACATTGGAAACGATGTATACTTTGTTTTTCTTGTATGAATGTATTGTCATACGTCACACTACTTGATATTAGATTGAATTGAGAAATAGCAAGAAACAACACTCGAGGATTGTATGGGAGTCAAAGGTTACGGTACACGTCCCAGAATCACCGTTGCAAGGTGCGAATCTCGGCCAACAACTTAAACGAGTTTGACATTCATTTGCTGTGGTATGGCACAACATAACTTATATGAATCTAATCATGTACAGTGCTGTGCAATGCTTGAATCTTGCAAATTTAATCGATAGCACCATGTCTTAATAGTGGTCCTTTAACACTCCAAAAATCTTGTCGAGTTCAATCCAATACTCATGTACATCAAAGACGTAAGCTTCATGTACATACTTGTTCATCTCATATGTTCGTTTTCCTCGGTCGAAGTGTCAATACGGATCTTGCCTCTGGGTACCAAGCTTTGAGCAATTAGCGCACGTCCTATCGCACGTGCACTCAAAGGGCACAGACGAGCGTAATTCGCTTTTCTCGTTTTGTCGTTCATTATCTTCAAGGCTATATAGTCTAGTCATGATCATCCAAAAGTGATCTAAAAGTGAGTATCATCAAGGCTCGAGCGAAAGAAACATAAACAATTGTTTGTGGTAAATGGTATTGAAACAATACGTTGTAATTTTTAATGTGATAGTCATATAACAATACATTCTTGTTGCAAATGAAATGATGTAGAATAAAATGAAACACATCAATATCACGTTAACCTATATGATAAATTTTTTGATAAAAAGGTTGAGCTAATTAAGATTGACAATACATGCAATTCACATGAAAAACATTTTGATAAAAGTATTGATTTAATAAAATTTACAATAATTCAATCCAGCTCATGCATTGTTATGCAAGTTTATCATAAATATTCATGCAAAAGTCTCATGATTAACACAAGTAGTGATTTACTATCAATTTTTTGTTACTTCTTTATTTTTTTTTCTATCATGTTTTGGCTAAGATTTAGTTCTAGTTTTAAAAGTTAACTTTATTACGTTTATTTCTGTGAGATTTTATCTTCAGTTACATGTCAATTTTCTTTAGATTTTTTTGTTTTTATTGTTCAGTAATCAGCTTGTTGATGTGTCAATATCCTATAGATTGTTTAGGAATTGACGACTTTGATTCATTTTGATACTTTTACGTTATAAGTCGGTGTGATTTAAACTAAGCCCACGGATTAAGAAATTCATTACATTTTGAGTATTTCAAGAAAAGTTGAATGTGAGAATTGGAAAACAAATTGAGAAAAAGATAATCATGTGAGGAAGTGTTTATTTTGCTCAGGAAACAAGATAATGATCTTTGTCTTTATTTTGCACCGGATTGAAATTCTATAAAGATGGTGAAAAGTAAAATTTTGACTACATTGATTTTGATTATATACTTGAACTACCTTCATTGAGTAGTTCACGCAAAGTAGTCTTTAGAACTAAATCTCGTCAACAAATTCTTGTGTATGTTTATGTGTATGAACTGTTATTATTGTTGGTTCTGGAAATTTAAATTTTTATAGTGGTATTAGAGCATTGTAGCATAAACTTGATTTCATAGCTTTGTTGATTCCGTCTTCTACGTTCGATTCATTTTGGCGGACGCAAAAGCATCAAATTGCATCGAAGAACTCACCGACAAGCCAAAAAGGAGCAACGATCTTTCATGGCAAAGTATCAATACGAATTCGTCATAACAAAGCGTATTGAGTCTCCATTCTTGAAATACTTCACTGACTATGAGAATTGACATCAAGAAATTTGACGGCACTGCGATATTTGCGACGAGAATAAGACCATCATTCTTTTGAATTTTCTTCCAAAGGCATATAGGGAAGTGAAATCAGCAATCAAGTACGTGAGTTCATTGATCATCCTAGATGAAATGATATTCACGCTCAAATCTAAGTACTTGGCAATCAGTGTAGACAAGAAGATCTTCGATGATGGCAAAAACCACATGGCTCGTGGCAAACAGCAATGCAAGAACATTGATGGAAGCAACTTGAAGCCCAAGAATCACGGCAAAGCACCTACAAAATCTAACAACCGGAGTTCCAACCTAACACTAACAAAAAATGCTTCTATTGCAACAAGATGGGTCAAAACAAGAAGAATTTATACTCATGTATCAAGAAGAACAAGGAAAATCAAGCTAGCTCATCACCAGGTCATCAAGATTCATCATACTTTGGTGATGGCTACAACGATGGCAAAGTTTTCATGAGGTCATGAAATCTCAAGATCTTGAACTGGATCCTTGACTCTGATTGCACCTTATCATATGACACACAACAAACTTTGGCGGTCATACTACCAGGAACTCGATGAAGGGAAGGTCATAATAGATAACAACCATTGTTATTTAATTGCTTGTATAGCATATGGTAGCATTAAGATGGTTGATGATGTTGTGATAATTCTTGAAAATGTTAGATATGTACCATCAATGTTTAAGAATTTCATCTCTATGACTTGATGACTTGGGTTATATCAATAAGATAGAGCAAATTCTATGTATATTGCAAAAGGTGTTATTATTTTGAAGAGTGTCAAGATAGCGGGTTTTTATTATCTTATCAAAAATACTCTCCATGGAGATGTGTGAGTTGTAAGTTCCTAAATTGAGATCAAAACTACACTTTGGCACCAAAGGCTTGGCCATATTGGTGAGAAGTATCTACAACTGATGAGCAACCAGAATCTGCTTGAAAAGTCAACAAACTTGAGTTCTATGAGCATTGCATTTTGGAAAAAAATCACAAGCAAAAATTTCCAACCAAAAAACACACGTCTACAGAAATACTTGATTGCATTCACTTAGATTTGTGGATACTCTAAGGACATGCAACCTCCGGGCTGACTCTCACTCAAGATTAACTCAGATGTCTTTGTGGTAGTTCATTATAATTCTAGAAGACTATGATTCATATTCATACTCATAACACAAACATCATCTAACACAATGCCTCAATGTATCAATCCAATTCACACACATCGACACTCCAAGATATTAAAAATCATCACTCTTTCATATATGACACAAGTCTTTACACACGAACTCTTCAAACTTGCTTGAAAGTCTCTTCCCTATCTCTCTATACATACAACTTGAGAATTTACTATAGTAATAAGGTAATTTTCATCTAACTTACTTTTATAAAGATAAACCATAGTAAAGTTGACTAATTAACAATACATGGCAACATGCCATTACCCTCCTAAACCTTCTAGAAATTTACTAATCTCTAGATTGAGGTGGCGATATGTAATTATGACTTTACAACTTCTAAAGCCTCCACTTGCCACTAAGTCAACATTAGATTTAGTCTAATCAATGAAGTTTCTCATTACTTAGTCAGACCAATAAAAAACATGAAGTCAAAAATCTTTTTGTCTTGGAATCTAGATTTTTGTACAAAACAAAATAAAAGTGCTCATTCAAAAACTTATAGAACTTCTCTAATTATTTTGCTAAGTATATACATTATAGCTAAACATAATCATAACTTGATAAATTTAGTTATAACTAGTTAGACTTAGTTGTAACTAAGCTAACCATGATTAATTCATTTACTACTTCTAATTCTATTTCACTTATACAACATTTGATCTTACATACAGCAACATATGGTGGTAATTTCTATTTTTGTTTATCATTGATGATTTCTCTTGGAAAAAGTTTAGATATATGTAATCATCTTTAGTTTGTTGGAACTAAAGTAGAGGTTATTCTAAATGTTGATATAGATACTTTAGAGTACACTAGTTGTAGCTGTCACGTCAACGATCTGCGCGCTTGGTAGGTAGAGACTATGTGTGTTAGTTGACAGCGTCACTTCAGCGATCCGTGTGCTTGTTAGATAAAGATTGAGTGTATTAGTTGGGAGCGCCGCATCAACAATCCGTGTGATTGTTAGGATTATTCGACACGTCATTCATTCACTAGGAGTGGTATGGATTGTGAGGATAAGATCTAATCTCATTATACTTGTTGATGAAAGCTATATAAGAGAGAGTAGAACCATTTGTGGAATCTCTCATCTTCAGAGTTCACGTTTCTATCTTCGAGTGAACTTCTTTCTAAACCCTAGTGTTACAATATAGCTGTTGAAAAAAAAATCTGGCTTTTGAGAAATTTAAAAAATGGAAAATTTTGGTTGAGAATTGACTGATAAAAAGTTTAAATCTTTAACAACGGATAATAGTCTTGAGTTTTGTAATGCTTAGTTTGATTGATTTTGTGTCATGAGAGTATTCAAATGCATAAAATTGTGGAACTAAACCTTAGCAAAACGGAGTTGTGAAGAGAATGAACATGTTAGTACTGAACAAGTCAAAAAGCATATTAGTCAATTTCGGATTGGCTAAGGCTTTCAGAGGTGAGACAATGGTCACCGTTGCATGTCTTGTGAACGGATGAATTTCAAGTAACATCAAGTTCAAGGCACTAGAAGAAAAATGAAGTTCAAGGCCATCCGATCTTAATCACTTGAAAGTGTTTGGATGATTTGTCTATGTTCATCAAAGTCAAGACAAATTGGAGCCCACAGTCAACAAATGCGTGGTTTTGACTATTGGCAAAGTACAATGGAGTATGGACTGTGGGTTTGGGAAGATAACATTTCAAAATTATCAAAATCAAAAATTATCAAAAATAATATAAACATCATACTTAGCACACGTCATACGTGTCGATGGCTTTACAAGATCAAAGAAGACGATGTTAATTCTGACAAGCCTTGGTTCAAGGTTAGGCTACTCGCAAAAGACTTCACACATGTTGAGGAAGTCTACTATAATGAAGTTTTCTCAACTATGATGAAGAACAATACCATGAGGATTATGCTTGCGCTCGTGATCATGTATAATTTGAAATAACAGCAAATGAACCTAAAAACAACATTTCTTCACAGCTACTTGGAAGAAGATATTTACATGGAAGAGTTACTAAAATATGAAGTGCATGAAGGCAAAGACATGGTGTGTCTACTAAAGAAATCGTGGTATGGTTTGAAAAAGTCATTACATTCATGGTTCAAGCTATACATTCATGCTTGAGCAAGTATATAACAGAAGTTCATATATGCATGCTTGTATTTTAAAGTAAAATGAAGTACTAAAAATAATCTATTTCCTCCTGTATGTAGACGATATGTTACCGATGAGCCGCTCAACTTCAAAAATTATCAGATCTCAAGAAGATTTTGAGCAAAAAGTTTGATATGAAAGATTTTGAATGATACAATGAGAGTCCTTGGAATCATCATCATCACATATAAAAAAATGATTCACTTGCATTGTCATAGTGTGGCTATTTGAAGAATCTAGTTGAAAAATTTTGCCATGAGAAATGCAAAGTCATTGACTCAACCTTTGGCAAATCATTTCAGACTCTCTACAAATCAATGCCTTGTGTCACCATCAGCAAAGCAAACCATGAAGATGTTTCATATTCAAATGCAGTTGGCTTAGTCATGTATATTATGGTGTGTTCAAGATCTGATATCGTCCATATCATTAGTGATCTTAGGTTGTACATGTAAAATACTGGCAAGGAACACTTGCTGACTATGAAGCATTTCTAAGCTATTTGAAAGTATTTGTGTGCATTGCAAGAGAGTCAATTCAATTCTGATGGAGGTATATGTAGACTCTGCTTAAGCGATAGATAAAAAAAGCAGTAAATCTACTACAGCTTATCAAAGTCTGATCAACGACAATTGCGTGAGCTCAAAGTCACTGTTATAGCATGTTGTGTCTTTGTCCACAATAGAGTCAGAGTGTATTGCTGCCATTGAGTCAATGAAGAAAGTCATATGGATTCAATCTCTGCTAAAGAAGCTACATGTGTTCCAAGTTACATCAACACTCTTCTCTGATAGTTAGAGTGCAATCCATATGTGCAAGCATCTGGTGTCCCATGACATAATAAACCACGTAGATATCAAGTAACACTTCATCTGAGAAAAGATTACCGATTGCAACATCAACATTGCAAAAATCAACACTGATGACAACCCGGCAGAATGTGGCACAAAAGTGGTAACTCTAGAAAAGTTTTGATAATGTTTGAAGCTTTTTGAAGTTGATAAACGTTGCAAAAATCAACACAGATGATAATCTGGCAAAATGTGGCACAAATATGATAACTCTGGAAAAGTTTTGATTATGTTTGAAGCTTCTCGAAGTTGATGCAAAGTGATTGAGGAAAATCAAACAATGAATCAATGAAGTACTAGAAGCAAGTTTGAGTATATGTGATCAAGATCAAAATGAAAGATAGAGATGCAGATCATGAAATATTAGCTTCAGTTACATGTCATTTTTCTTCAAATTTTTTGTCGTTTTATTTGTTTAGTAATCAGCTCGCTAATGTGTCTATATTCAATGGTCTATTTAGAAATTGACGGCTTTGATTCATTCTAATATTTTTTTGTTCTAAGTCATGATGATTAGAACTTAGTCAACGGATTAAGGTGTTCATTATAGTTAGGGAATTTCAAGAAAAATCAAAAGTGAAAATTGGAAGACAAATTGAAAGAAAGGTAATCATCTATGAGGAAGGATTTTTCTTGCTCGAGAAAAAGGATTGATTGTCTTTGTGTATTTCTCACCGGAATGAAATTTTGTAAAGATGATGAGAAGTAAAAATCCGGCAACATTGATCTTGGTTATATCCTTGAACTATCTTCATTGAGGAGTTGGCGAAGACGAGGCTTTTTAGATGAACATCGTCAACAAATTCTTATGTTTGTTTGTGTATATGTACTGTGATTTCCGTTGGTTTTGAGAATTCAAATTCCCACAATATCTGGAATTTTTCATAGACAAAATTTATAGAATAAGGAGTTTGTTAGTTCCACGACTTGAGTTATGGGGTAGATTGTTAGAGTAACCATAGTTAAGGACAGTGCGTTGGTGAGGCAATTTCAGTGATAGTGATTTCAAAGTATCAAGACAATCAACTTTCAAATATAAACTGAACTAGATTTGTTTTTGTTGTACTACGACAAGTCTACTCCTCGCGCTATATACTATTTGTGAATTTGCCTTAACATTTTTCTAATTGAATTTGTTTTTGTTGTACTATGACAATTATGTTATTATGTCGCACTAATTATAATATGTGTATTTGTCTTAACATTATCTGATTTGTTTTTGCTGTACTACAACAAGTCTGCTCCTCACGCTGAATATTATTTGTGTCATTGCCTTATCATTACCTGATTGAACTAAAATAATTTTTTGCTATATTGCAACGAGTCTAATACTCACGCTGAATATTATCTATGTATTTGCCTTAACATTACTTGCGAGAAGAATCAAATATTTTTTGAATGTTTGTATACTTTAATTTGAACATTGTAAATGTTTTTTACCAAAAGTCATCTTAGTATAAACTTGTGATTTTTACAAATTAGATATTATGCTATATTAATTTTTGGCCATATGTATTAATCTACTCTCATGATTTACTCTAAATAGTATAATAAAATTTATGAAAATTTAATGTTATGACGATAACAATAGTTCTTAAAAACTTCAAGACTCTTAATATTCCATTCTTTTGTGATAATATTGTTTAAAAATAGTAAAACATAGATGTATCTTACATTGTGATAGTGTGAACTCTTGAGTACGCATTAAATAGTCTACATGGTGTATTATTTGCAATTTAGATATTATTATACCTTACATCTTTATTCTTCCTACTCAATGTAGATTTGTCTTTCACTGAACTGCGCAAATTGAATCCTAATATTCTCTGAGTATTTACTTGATAGATGCGTACTTAACATCTTCATTTTCAAATCCCTTGCATATCGCTTTCATGTTGAAAACATTGAGCACCAATCATCTGAGAGATCAATCGTTACGAGATCAATTCAAAATTGAGAATGAAGAACACTCCAAGCAAACGCGTTCTATTGCATGAATATGAAATTAGCAAAGCCGCTATACTTAAGATTTGGAAAAAAGAAAGAGTATTTCATCTCAAACGATCCGCTTTACTTTTTGAAAAAGCTAAGTAGAATATCTTGAGAGCTTTAATTGGAAGATTTTTCGAACTTGAAGATATGTTGTTCATCTCGATTGACAGCATGTGTTGTGCCAAGCTCCTTCTATCGCATCTTTTGCCATTGCAAAAGCAAAAGGTGTAACTTCAACGTTATCTATTTTCTATTTAGATTTTAAGTATCCATGGCAATAGTTTGATAGTTTTAACACACGTCGAGTTCTACAGACAATCTTATCCATGAAGAAGTTGCTAAGGTTGATGACAGTGATCCAAAATTACTATTAGCCCTAGAGAAATTATTGTTCATCATCGTTGAATACAACCTTGATAACGTCTACAACACAAATAAGAATGGGTTGTTTTTTCATTTGCTTTCCAAACATTCTATTCTTATATTAAATGATTACATATCAAGCACTAGAGGCAAAAAAAATTTGAGATGTGTTCTCTTAATAGTTTGCGCCAACGCATTTGCAAAATCAAAAGATTCATCGAGTATCAAAGACCGACACAGGCCAATTTCTTAGTTCAATCAAGCGAAAGAGAGGATGAACGTGAAAACCTGTTGGAAGTGGTTCAACAAAATCTTTGTTCCAAATTTCAAAGACGAACAAGATGTCCAGTTCTCTTACTGATGTATAATGCGTCATGACACCTTGATGTTTTCAAACGCGACAACATCAATGTAGTGTTTTTTATTCCAAACTGTACCTGTTGAAAACAATCTTGTGATATGGGAATCATTATTGTTTTTCAAAAAAAATACAAATATTTGTGTCTCAAGTATATAATCGATATCTATAAATCTGATAAGGAGTTGAAGCAACCAAAAATAGAGTTAGAAAAACTACTAAACTAGTAGTAGCAAGAATTTTCTATGAAAATCCAGCGCACTTGTTGTATGATGCAAGCTAGGTAAAAGAACACTAGGAATCTGACTCGTCAAGCTCTATAAACAATGCATTTTGTAGCGTAGAGTTCATGAATTTGGAACCTCAACCGAGATGTGAGAGCAAAATTAATGTGGTTTCTCTAATTTAGCTCAAAGCATAAAAAAAAACTTAAATTTCTAGATTGACATATCAAAATTATTCACATTGATTAGCAAAGCAATGAAAAATATGATGCAACAATGTTGGAAAACATTGAACAATTGTTGAATTAGATGAAGATTAACGAAACAATTGTTGATGAAGACAAAGATGTTAATTGACAGATGAAGTTGTAGAATCATAGAATTACTATTCTATGATTTCATAGAATAGTAATTCTATGAAATCATGGATTTGAAACATTTTGTAAAAGCATATTATTGATTTCAAGTTTATGTGCACTGAAGTTGAATACAAAAGCAAAAGATTCATTGGATGATTTCAGAAAGTACCAACAATTGCAATCAAAGCTTGAAATCCAAGAATATGCCTGAGAAAATTTGCTACAATGAAATTTTTGAAATATTACAACTAAATTACTAAAATTGTTAATGAGTGCATTTTTCTTCTATTATGCGTGTTGAAAGAGTTGCGTACTTAGGCGAGAAATTACAAGACTTTTCAAAGTTTCAGAGTATCGTGGTATTTATTCTTCTCCATATTAAGTTTGGCGTGGCGTATTACTTTGTCTATTTTGTAGAGTAGTTGAGGGCAGTAAATGGTATTAGATCAAGCTCGGTGGAACCAAAGTGTCAAAAGGCTGAAAAACACAATACAAGCAATAACCACAAACAAGATAAAAGATCACTAAGTCCAATCCCTAGATAGTGCCAAGAGCACTAGAACCGTAACTAATAATGTCCCTAACATAACAACCTAAATCAAAAAAAACTAACTGTAACAAAGAATAGAAATTCTCTACATCTATATTATGAGCAAGATTAATTTCTTCGTACTTAAAGCAAGTAACAAATACATGCTCATCATACTCAATGTACCCACCGTCACATAATCTACAAATACAATTATTCCTATCAATATTAAGCTAATGTATTTACTCAATTCCAAGTCTATGAAATCTAGTTCTATGTCTAGTAATAATATGACGTAAGGTCGATGAGATTACTACAATTAGTTGATATTGTTCACAATAAACAAGTCACATGAGATTGTTAAAACTACATCTTGGTGCCAGGCTTGCTTCAAATAATGTTCAAAAACTAATACTTCTCGTAATGCAACGTTGCAAGTTCCAATAGGGTTTCGTCAACTTCTACCTCAAAGACCAAATTATCAAGTACGCTGGCCATCCTTTGACACATGTGACAATCAAATCTATAGAAAGAAGTCAAGAAGCATCAAGAGAATTTCACACTTCTGATGTATGTGATGGTCGACGATCAAATCTATAGAAAGAAGTCGAGAAGCATCAAGAGAATTTCACACTTCTGATGTATGTGATGGGGAGAAGAATATTGTAAGAATTTTAGTTTCTCCTGTCCAATTCTTCTTGTAAAAGTTTCTTCTTCACTCTCCACGCGATCGAAAGGTGTCTTATTATAATCAATAGTTTATACTTGAGTTTCATTCGATACTTTAGGCTACACAATTTTTCTGCAATAAACCTTTTCTAACATTTGAAGATACTAGATGAGATTGTTTTAGAAACATGTTCCTTTAGCTGAATCAGTTATATAGTAGTTCTTAACTTTTATAATTTTTCTTCTCTACTGTTCTTGGTGGCATCTTGCAAATCGGTGCTTTTTCCACAGTGATGTTATCAACTATTCAGTAGTATAGACGGTGGGTATTGCGTTTTGTTCGTTTAGTTTCCGTAAGTACTATTTCCTGTGTTTATTATATCTCCAAAATGTTTCTTCCCTTTGAAAACGTGTTCTATTGTAGACTGTTAAGAGATGCAGCTTACAATATTTCTTCCCTTTGACAATGTGTTTTACTGATGGCTGATAAGAGCTGAATTACGTGTCATGCGACATGTTATACACTCATATGTAAAATTTTCTTTCGTCACAATATTTTACTCTTTCTATTATTTTCCAATATTCATGTTTAGACTATAAATGTTAACTACTTGTATAATAATTAGTAAAGTATAACCATTCTTTTTCTCTCCACAAACGCTAGTTTACATATGAAAAACTATGTGAAAGGATATTTTTTCTTGTTAACAGACAATATTTCCGGTTATGGTCTAATCTTTGTTAATGCAAATCATCGTTATTTTCCATCTTGTCTGTGACTAGGTAAATTTCTTATTCTCGAACCAAACTACGTTCATTAGTTTCACAACTACTTTTAGTAAAAAATGAGAATTTCGTCTGCGGTTGCTAAGGCACATATTCACTCACACTTCCCACTGAACGCGTAGGGATACACGGAGCATATAAAGACAGATGATTACTCCATTTAAAGTGAATGTAAGTTGGCTAATTCACCTCTACATAACTGGCTGTCAAGAGTAACAGCACCGAATGAAGAACTTCAGATCCATGACGTGTGACAAAGTGACTCGACCAAGAGAACCGGAACTGAGAGAAACCATTAGGAACTTTGCAAGCCATCGTGTGGCAAGCAGAATAACATAGACGAGCAGTCGTCAGCTTAAAATATGACTTTAAACGGTCTTCCTGCTCCAACAAGCAACCAAATATACCAAAACTTACGAACAGAACTGAGAACTAAGAACCACTTCCGAAGCGGTATCGAAAACCTCCAGTCAAGAGGCCCGTGTCAAGAAGGTGTCGGGACCGAAGGTGAACGAAGAACATGAGGAACAAGAGAGCCGAAAGAGCCCTGGCTCCCGAACTTGTGACGGCTTAAATCTGACAGCGACTTAATCAGTACTCGCTTTGTCGGTCGTTTCCACCTCTCCAGTTGCTAGCACCGGATCGGCCGCTGCCGCCGCCACCACCACTTCCGTATCCACCACCACCACCGCTTCCATATCCGCCACCACGTCCTCCGGCACTTCCACCGTACCCACGGTCACCACCACCACCGCTGCCATAACCACCTCCGCTGCGACTCCCTCCATCCCGGCTGTAGCCACCGCCTCCACCAGCACCACCATAACCACCGCCTCCACCGCTGCGGTAACCACCACCACCACCGCTACCGCGGTCACCACCGTTCCTAGACTGAGCTTGGTTGACGGTGATGTTGCGACCATCGAGCTCCTTGCCATTCATGGACTCGATAGCTTCCTTCATGGCATTCTCATCGGCGAACGTGACAAATCCAAAGCCTCTGCTACGACCGGTTTCACGGTCGCTGATGATCTTCGACTCGGTCACAGCTCCGAAAACCCTGAAGGCCTCTTCCAGGCGGCTGTCACTGGTGGCCCATGCAAGGCCGCCTACGAAACATCTGTACTCGGGAGCAGTTGATACGGCTGCCATGTCGAATAATCACACACACACTCTCTCCTCTTACAACAACGACTGTCGAACCAACGATCGATGCGAACTGAAAAGTAAAAACTCTCGAACCCGACCGATCTGAAGAACCAAACCTCGAACGAACCTCGATCCGAAAGATTAGAACCCCGTTACGTACCCGATCGATCAAAAGAGAACCAGAACCGAAAGCGGAGTTGCGCGGAGGCAACTAGAACCAGCGGCGGAAGGCTCCCAGGAAAGAGAGGCCTTCTTAGGGTTTGTTGCTCCATTTTATAGGCGCTCCCCGCTCCCTCCTCCTCCTCCTCGCCTACGCGCTAATCACATCATTCGCCGATGAATATCGACTCGGACCGGATCGTATCTGAATCCTCTTTTTTTTCGCCCGAAAACCCCCGGCCCTTCGCGAATCGCCGATGCCGCATTCCCTCCCGCGCCCAGATATTTCTAGACTTTCTGACACTTTCAGACTGGGCGCACGAAATTTTCGCCCCGTCGCCAAGATATTTTGCGCTCTGCCTTGCGTTCGAACTCAATTGCTTCCGCCGTCCGCCCTGAGCGTCCTGTGCATGATGAGCACGCCTTTTCCTGCAAGAACCGCGGCCTTCGCGAGCGCTGGCGCCGGCATCGTTCGCTACAACAGCAACGTCCGGACTAGAAGAACGGTCATGGACTTTCAAACTCGTGTGACGCGTGGCCATCCTCTCTTCGCCCTCCGACCTGGGCCGGACGTTACTGTAACAATCCTCCTCACAAGAACTTCTCTTACAAGGCTCGCTGTGTCAGTATTCTTTAATCGTTATCTTCGGCGTTGTGCGGAACTTCGACTAGGTGAGCGTCTTTTCTTGATGGTACGTGTAATAGTGTCACTAATCCAGATTATTCCCTGGCGATCACGATGGATATTCTAACATCTTTACATCAGCAACAATCATGTGCTGAACAAGGCCGTGCCTACCCATCATCCATTGTATATACCAAGCATAAAAACTCGCTACGTTTGCGACTTACATTTCCACATATCATCCTGGAAGACACGAATTACTAATACTCCCGAAAACTAGGGATGATAAGATAATGGTATCGCGTGTGAAAAAAAACCTATACATTGCATCTCAACTGGCCAAACAAACACCCTGTAAAGAACGAGGAAAAAGTCCGGCAACCAATAATCCCTCCTTTTAAAACTTACACATGTCCCATTTCTGTAGAGCCGAAATCATTATGTGCGGAATACAACACATAAATCTACACACTAATCTATTATACTCGGGCATGCTTATATTGATTAATCGACTAAATTAGTTTAATTTAGTCTCATATAATGTTAATTTAGGCTAAGAGAAGTCAATGAGAACTGAAGTATCTAAGTAATTGCAAGCCATATGGACCTATGTGGCCATAGCATTGGAACGGAACCTCGCGCTGTCCATGATTCTTTCAACCTTGTTACTCGGTGACAATCTAGACCATTAGTGTCAAAGCAAAATATCCACCGTTCATGACAAACTCCTGATTATTCCAATGATGGCAAACATATCTCTTGCCAAGATACTAGATACGAAACAAGGATGCAAATTTCACAATTATGAATCCAGAATTTCAACGTTTTTGTTCCGGAATAGTTTTGAGGTGAATGTCATTATGCAGATCTAGAGTGCTGAAATGTTAAAATGTTACACTCTAAATCAATCTCAATTCTTAGTCAATTACGTGTAGACGTGTCTCCCCAATATATTTGGCAAGTACCATTTTCAAATGGTAGAATTTTTAGTCAAGAGTGCACGATCTCAATCTACAAAAGTAAGAGTTCCACTCTAATCCATTACCATTTGAATCTGGTGACGGCTATATGTCCCCTCCCCATTGGCAGCTCCACCCGTATTAATATAGGCGTAGAAATGCGACTCATTCAAGCGGTTAGTTATCCATCAGTTAGGTCTAATTAGCCCTCAATGTAATATACGCAGTTTTGTTATTTGTGGATGCAAGGTAGTACAGTAGTAGATGCACGTAGTATGGATGCAATAACATGTATAGGTTGTTCGACCAAGATGTATATTAGGGTGAAGTCTAAGTAGCCCCAAGTGAGTGATAACTAGCCACTTTCTTTAAAACCTCATTGTATATATTTGTCTAAATTTCTCATGTTTGTTTATACTTATGTGCACATCTTATCATCTTGCTATAAAGTATTGAAATGTATCTATATTTAGTTAAAAATTGTGATAAACCCAATAGATGATTATTGTTAATATGCTACACATGTTTAATATTATTTAGAAAATGAACACTCACCTTATACCTAGTGGAACATTGTTTTTGAAAGTATAAGGTCTCTTTGTATTTTCATCAAATTATGAGTGTGATAGCAAAAATGTTATCAAATATATAAATTGTGAAGAAGATCGACATTATATTTTTCTACAATTTTACTTATATGAAGCTTTTAAACATGAATTTTAACAGATTAAATTACTTAATAGAACGTCTATGTAAAACTAATGTATACTAAGACCCGACGAGATTCATTTAGCTGCATAGGATCCCATCGACAACACACCGTTGTCCATGTTTTAATATCAATCACGCACAAGTATCTAAACATGCATGCTTTTCACTTTTTTGACCATTATTTCATGAGCTTGTCATGATGCAACTTTCTGAGATCAATGTTTTAGTCAAAAAAATTTCCTAATATTTCCTTGTCACCGGACCAAGTGCACCAATCTTCTTAACATTCAAACTTCAGATGACAGATAAATGTGCTCACGAAGGCACAAAAAACGAATTTAAAAATTTACATAGCGAAAGATATTGAAGGTACAGACAAAAGTATATTGCTAAGTTTTCTTTAGTTTAAGATCGATCAACCTCAATCACATTTTTTTTCAATCAATCTCTATGCGTCGAAGAAATCATTAAACACACCAAAAATAAGAGGGAGAAAAAAATGAAGGAAAAAGGTGAAAATTCGTGTACTTCCTTCCAGGTGAAGACTAATCCAACTCAATCACACCTTCATATCCAATCGATCAATCCACGTTCATGAAGGCGCAAAACCAACAAAATATTACATAGTGAAAGAGAATGAAGGAACAAAACAAGAGATAATGCTAATTTGTCTTAAGCTGAAAATTGGTCAACCTCAATTACATCTTCAAGATCAATTGATCGATTTACAATTGACATCCAATACTACGTTGAGGGTGCTTCTTCTACTTTTGCAGAGCAAAACAAAAAAGTATTTCAATTGTATCCTTCCACGTTATATTCTCCAACTATAAAATTACAATAATTTTGTATCAAAACATGGATGACGATAGACTGCAAGTACGTCGAAGTCATATCATCACGAAAATTGATCTTTTTTGGATCCAAAAAATGTTTTCCAGTTTCTCAAGAATCTCATAAGTAATATTTTTTCATTCCAACATAAATTAGTTATTAGACAACATAATATATCAATAATTTATAATAATTCGTAAAAAATAAAAATTAACATAAATAGTATCAAATAAATTTCATGATTTGTGCAACATTTTTTCATTCTTTTACTTCATTTATTGGTTTGCGTCATATATGAACTTACAAATGAATCATATTATATACTCAACATCATAGTTTGTTGTTAGCTTGTACATTATTTCATTTTGATAGTTAAATTCTTGTATGCAATGAAAGCAATTTTTTATCACAATATCGTCACAGTTTTATTATTTGTCTTCACATTTGTTTAGTTTTTAATTTGGATGAAATGTTGAATATTTTTATTGATCTAATGGTTTTTCATTTTGGATTTGTAAATGTTCAGGAACAGTTAATATGCACTTATTATGTAGATTTTTTACATTAAATTTTATAAATGAGTTCATCACGCACATTATTGTTAAATGGTCAAAATTATCTGATTTTATATTCGTTGATAGTTGAATATAATATTCATACAAATAAATTTATCATTAATATGTAAATGATATATATCATATCAAAACAACTAAACGTATATAGAGATAAAATAAAAGAACATTATGTAATTATCTTAATAACTTGTACATCTTTTATTATCATGTACATTTTCATAAAATGTATCAATATTAAAAAAATTCTTCAAATAGGTATAAATATCCACACAAAAAAATTCCACTTAATTTTAAAATTTAAAATTTAATATTATTAGAAATAAGTGAATGAAAAAATATCACTATATGATTCAAAACATGATCCCATGTTAAATAAATTTAATAAATTTAGTAACAAAATAATAATAACCACGCAACAAAAATGCTATGTTTATGATAATAAAATAATTTAATTTATACATAAAATACATCATAAAAATTAAAAAATCTATTTGAGAAACTGTTGTTAGTTCTTATGAGTCTATTGACATTGCAAAATTTACATTTTTCAATATATCTTATTGTACACTCTTACAAAAAATTACTCTAACCTCATATTTGATTCTCCCAGAACTAATAGTTTTTATGGAATAAGTTTCATATTCCTTAACAACAGTATAAAAAAATTGTTATTTTCATGAAATATGTTTATTTTTGCACATGAAAAATAATCATTGGTTTATGTTTTGTGGTAAAATATATGTAAGTAAATTTGTAGGATACAAATTACAGCCCTATGTGTATAATTTTACTCTGATGTTTTAAGTTCTTCTCACTTAAGTTGTTGAAAACATTCAATGACTTATTATTGTATTTTGAAATTTTTTCATGACGTCGATAAAATTAAAGGTATAAATTTGTTCTAAGGATAGCCAAAAAACAAATAAATATAAAATTAAATAAAATAATATTTTTTCAAGGATAAAAATTTCACCTGAATAAATTTAGCAATTTTTATAGACTTGGAACGATCAAATTCGCAAGGAACATTAAATCAAAAAAATCCCATTTTTGTTTCTTTGAAATTATTATAAAATGTGTATTCTGAATTTCATCTCTTTTCTTTAATCTAGTTCTATGAATGTCATTACTTATTACAGGATACACAGTTATGTCAAGGAGTATTCAAATCATTTATCAAAAAGTCAATATGAATGAAATTTTATATATTTTTGACTGTAATAATTTTGAAAGGTATGACTGTAAGTACAAGTAATTCATTAGATTTTAGAATCTTTTCATTACAGAAGCTCAAATTACTCATATGATGTTTTTGATAATCGTACACGAGTAAACTGTAAATGTTGTGAGGATGTTTTGGAAAGTCCAAAGATTATGAGCAAACATGTGTTCAAACAAGAAGCTGAAACAAAGTTGGAAGTGTTAATTTATCATTTAATACACAAGAACTTTGAATATTTATATATAAGTTATCAATTTCAAATATTCTTATCAAACGTAGATGAAGTCTATAATTCAGCACATTTTCAGTACTCTACATTTGATACAAATGTTATCTGATGCATGCAAAATTTCTTAATTAACAATTGATTATGAATATTAAATTAAACTCAAACTTCATTTCGAGGAACAACTTTCTGTCACACAGTTATTGCACTTTATCATATGTTAGATGTGATGTGAAATCTGTCTTTGGAGAAGAGCACGAACTCACGAGACAAGAAACGTCCGAATTCCAAGGAATTGTTACTGTGCCTTCATTGAATACCTGCTTCGAGAACGTGTTTGAAAACGATTCTAGAAGAGGAGCATTTGGAAAAGTCGTGTGCTGGAGAACTTCACGTCATGGGTCCTCATGGCTGGAAAAGTCCAAGAGACAGTTTTAAAGCCTTGTGATCAAATCCAGCCCCTTGCCTTTGCCAGATCCAAATTGTACATATGTGTCATTACTGCAGCACTGTCACTTTGTGTCTGACCTTTTCTTCCCTCCCCTTGAGGGAAGTTGTAGGTTGCTATTCATCTCTTTTCTAACTTCTGTCGTAAGGCCACCTACACGACAACATGGAGATGCTATGTTGTTGACTGAGCAGAATAGATTTTCATTTCAAGGAAAGAACATTGTGAGTAAAGTGTAATTTACCCAATAGCACTTCCACAAGACTGATGACTGACGCAGAGATCTCAGAAAGTAAGCAGTGATGAGACTGCCCAAGTGGATATCCGAAAAGCATGACTAATAGAACGCGAAACTAAGTTCATTCTTTCAGAGCTGTAAATCAAGTCAACAGTTCCAGAGAAGGTAGGGAGAAATACTTGCAGTACAGGTGCTACCAGGGTGATATTAGAACAGGTTGGTGAAAAGTCGCAACCATTTACGCGTAGGAATGACATGTTAGGTCAACACTTCTGCTATATTTTGTTCCTTGACTGTGCATACACGATTCATTGCGATCATATACGATATTTAAGTTTTATATATCGATATTTTTATACGATATTCCGTGGTTGCTCTATTTTCGTGTTTTCGCCCTGTCATTATCGTATGGTCGAAAAGCTATGACAGTACCCCTTTGTTTTACGGATAGGAACCATTTCACTTCAGGCAACCCCGAGTTAAAATCTGTATTGATATGATTATCCTCCCCTATCTACAATTTTAAATCAGATTGAAAATTAGATTTAATTGAAAAAGGTTTTGAACTTGACACAAACTAATGATTTATCCAAAAGTCCTTCATGTATTTATTAAATATAAGAATTAAAGAACAATAGATTTTTCTAATACCAACAAAATAATACAAAAAACTTCACTAAGCCATAAAAAAGTCCTATAGGACATTACACACTATTCAATAGAACTCTTGAAGAAGTCAATACATGAAAACCTCACATAATTCTTTGTGTTGACTTCATACTACATAAATCCTTATGAGTGTTTTAATTTCCATTTTCAATTGATATATGATTTAAGCTATCATTTCACTCGCCAAAATTCAGAGCTAGATTAACTCAAGCACATAGTTGTGAAAATTGGCTATTTTCTGATCTCATATGTTTTTATTTTTCAACGTCTTTCTCTGAAGTTATTTTTCGGGAAAATAACTTTATTATATTAAATTAGACATTGAAAATTAGACACATATATATATATATATATATATATATATATATTCTAGAATCTGTTATTGCCATTGATTCAGTGTTTGAGATAGAGTTTTCCAGCATTTAACATATCGAATTTTTTGAATGGCTTCGGATTGAACTAAAAATGGAATATTAGAACTTGCTTGTTGATGTGAAATATGTAATCCTACTGAACAAGATCCTGAATTGTTATGGAGTATCATTTATTTATTTGATTGACGCATTTGTGTTCTGGATTTTGTTGCATGTTTCACAACAAGCACAAAACTTATTATAGTTGGTCATAATTCAACTAACACATAAAATAAAACACTTAATCTTCTTCTATCCAGCACATTCATTAATCAGGTAATATCTATGATTACTTCACAACAAGTCAATCTGATATTATTCATCTAAATGATGATTAACTTTTACTTTGACATAAACTAACTAAAGATGGTCATATATTCTTACCATATGTTGTTGCACATAAGCTATAATTCTTGATCCTTTAAAGTAGCATTGTCTATATTTTTATATTACTTTCAAGTTTTCTTGCATGATAAATATATCTTATAATAAATCAGGAATGTTTATTAAGAAACAAATGATTTTTATTTTTTTTGTTAAGTATGTTTTATATTCAAATTACGCTTGGAGAGCTAGCAACATAGATCCAAATAAAATTCTCCGATGATGATGTGTATTATATTGATTACATTATTTTTTGTGCAATTATAACTTATCTTCATATTTGATAAAATTATTAACTTGAAAAACGTCATACCAACATACGTCTGATAATTACAATAATATTTCTTAATCAAAATTTTATATTTGTTATGTTCTTAAAAGGTATAAATTTGCTATTGATAATCAAACTTGATACCTTACATGAAATATCAGCATTCTATAATGAAAATGTACATGATACTTGTAGATCATGCATTTTGGAAATTTTCAATGATAAAAAACTTTACTTAGGTTTGATGATGAATGCAATTCATAAACAAAATAAAATAATATATTGATTAAAATTGAAATTTAAATCAGAATAAAATAAATGAAAGAAATAAAACGAAATTTCACATAATTTTAAAATATTCAAACACGAATCTAACAAGTTTTTTTGAAATAAACACACAAAAATGATATACTTGATTTATTATAAATATTTATTAAAACTGAATGTTGATACATTCGAATAAGTTGATGAGCTTTTTTTGTTTTTATAATCATCAAAGTTGATACTCTCAGATATCCAAACAAAGTCATGTATAAAATAAATTAACAATACTCAATCACAAGATAAAAACAACATAATGACACTATTAAACTAACTTTGAAAATTATTAAAATAGAACTACATTTAACTAACTTGCAATTGGGTAAGCAAGGCACATCAAATGTCGCAATATATAAATCTGATGGTACATTTATATAATACTTCTTAAAATCCTTTTAGCTTTCACATGACTTGTAATTAATTTATGATACTTTCTGAACAAAATCATCAATTTTAATTTTTTGTTCAATACAAAACACAAACATTGTTATACAACTTCAAACATTCAATTAAATATTTGTTGCTGGCTTTAAAAGATATTATTGTACTTTGTATATCTTACATTGTTGAATTATAATTATTTTTCTTGCATAAATGAAATAATTAAACTAAATGAATCAAAATAAAAAATTTTGATTATAATGTAAATATATCTGAATTTATGAAAAATAATTTTACAAAAGTAATAAAGTCATTGATGTTGTGCATGCTCAAAAAGATACAAAGATATATATATATATATATATACAAAATGAAGAAATTAATATTAAAAAATTTGTAGATATTGATTCATGAGTACAGACATAAAAATTTATGAAATTTTAACATTGACATAAGTTCAAATATGTTTTAGTCAAACAAGAAAGATAAAAATAAGTGGCAAACCCAAAAAGTAAGAAATGATGAAAGACTAAACATGAACAATCAAATATAGCGGACAAACAAATGTTAACATAATAGATTAAAATTTGTCAAATAAATTGTTCAAAATTTTGATTTAATTTTTTTTTAAAATACAAGATTTTGAATCATTATAAGAATATAAATATTTATGTGCTGGTCAACTTCTAATAGATTGACTTCTTTCCTTGTTTTGATAAAAAAATCTTCTATAGCCAAATTTGATTATTCATAATTGATACATAGTCATGGCTGGAAAATTCAATAACAACAACGTTATATGATTTTTGATCAATCTATTTTTTTTCATTTAATATTAATTTGCACATAATTTCAAAATTTAATATCTGTATCGTTGGATTCAATTTGGGAAAAAATATCAAAATCAAAAGTTAATATCATTAAAAAAATGAAAATAAAAATTTTAAGTGGGAAAAATTTGTTGATCAATATAAATACAAAAATTTGGATCATTAATGATATCATATGACTATTGATTCATCTATTTAAAAAAAACAACCTGATTTTTTAATTATATTTTAATTGATGAAATTAATTTTGAGCACAAATTTTACATAGAAGAAAATTCTGAAATGAAAATCTGATGTTGAAAAATGATTGCAGTTTTAGTAAATTTTGTAACAAAAGTAGGTTTTTTATAAAATATGCCAAATCAATCTTGACAAGCTCGATTGAAGAGAATATACCATCAATCTTGACTAGCTCATTCAAATAGACTTTAACATAAATCTTGACTAGTTCACTCAAATAGACTTTAACATCAATTTTAACTAGGTCAATCAAAGAGAATCTACTATCAATCTTAACTAGCTCAATCAAATAGAAATGATTGTCATTCTTGACTAGCTCAATCGAATAGATTTTACTATCAATCTTGACTAGCTTATCAAGAGTTCAAAATTTCATTAATACCAATGCTACTTCTTGATCAATAATCATATAATGATCAAACTTCCCCACAACCATATCCAGAATTGAATATTTTTCACTTGTTAGTATAGAAAACCTAGATTGTCTTCTACTCTATTAATAATGTGGGTCTCATTGAAAAAAACAACAACTGAAAAAAAGTTTAAAACTTCAAAAATTCTTAACGGATAGCGTCCACAATTCTTTTTCATTGTTGTCCACGACTAATTGCACTTGCTATTGTTCCTCATCATCTCCGTTCATCATCATCAACTCACCTTTATCGTCGCTAGCGATTGATGATCATCGTGCATACAAATGTCGTCCGTGATTTGCCATCACCATCGCCCGCAATTGATCGTCACCGTTGTTGACGACTTACCGTCGCTCGCGTCTATTGCTTGCGTCTGGCCGTCATTGTTGTCTGCAACTAATAGTCAACATCGTTTGCGACTGTTGCCAGTGACTCATCGTCATCATTGAGTATCGACGATCACCATCAACTATCAAGTGTGTTAGTTTAGAGGAACATTTCAGCGAGATGTGTCTTTGTTGAAATTATTTGGTATGTCATTAATCCACTAGGAGTGAATTAGTTGATGTAGGGAAGAATTTTTTTTCTTGTACTTGTTGGTAAGATCTATATTAAAAAAAGTAAAATTACTATAAATATTTTTTATTTTCAGTATTGTGTTTCATCTTTGATCGAGTAGCTGTTTTAATCTCTTGTGTTAAACATCAACACTAGTGGTTTATAATTTTTCAATTATCAAAATAACTTTTAGTTTTTTCACTTCGTGCGTTGATCTAAATTTTGTGTGAGAAATATGTTACTTTTGGTTTTTTTAAGGATTCTTCTCAATCCAGTTTTTTTTTCTTCTTTTTGTTTGTAGCCGCCATTCAAATATTCATTTATATATATTACACAAAATATATTCAACAAAAACTAGTTTTCAATTTTTTATTTCTAATGTTCATGAACATAAAGCACACAAACCATATGCAACAAAAAGTAATGTTTAATTTTTAACAAGTAATGTTCTTAATAATATAAACATAAAGTTGTATATTTCAAAAAACACATAATTTTAAAAACTTATGCAACAAAAGAAAAATTCGTAAAAAAGTTATGAATATATTTCTTATTATTTAGTCATATATTGACTTAATATCAAACAAAATAAAAATTTAATCTATGCATTTAAAAAAGTGAAATGAAATTTACTTTTTCGTACGAATATATATATTACCATACAATCTACATCGTTGACATGCTATATACACACACATAAGAAACGAGAGTTCACATACACAAAGGTATAATAACTTAAAATCATTGAAAATCTTATCATTAAAGTAACCATCAGCATCACTACATTAGATGATGTCTCCGCATTCACAACATGTGATGTAGATGTTCTCACTATAGGTACAAATGGTGATGTAGGAATTATGGATGAAGTCATGCCCGCCTCTGACAATAAATATGATTGGGTATGTCTAGCTTGACTTCCATAGTCATCTCTCTAAAAGATCCAACTTCACAGTTGCACTGTGTAGCTTTGAAGCCCGAACAACACCTATCGTCATTGCAACCGATGCCTGAACATGAGCTGCGCTCGCCAAATTGAAGAAATTTTCTCCTTCATGATAACAGGAAGCTCCCACTCCATAAGTAGTCATAGCAGCAAGCCTTTGCTGCAATTGCTCAATTCGAGCAGCCATAGCGGCTTCTGTTGAACATGTTTATTCGTACAGTTGACTAGAGAATGAAGGCAATGGTGTCCGCACACTTGTCTTTGAATGACATGACTGATGTTGTGTCTTAACTCCATGACTCCCACTAGTACCACCACTAATGTGACAAGAATGTGCTCTTCTTTGCCAGACACAAGAAGTAGTAGTCGTGTACTTACCAAACAAAGATGTCTATACTCTCTCCTTCACTATGTTAAGCTCAATATTCTTAGAGAGAGCAAACACATGGACTAATGTGGTATCATTCATGAAAGTAGCATCACGTACACTCCTCCGCAAACCTCTGTTCAAAATCTACTATCATTACTTAACAACATGTGCTTCAATCATACCATGAATAAAGACGATCAAGTGTCGCATACGAGTGTATGTTTCTCAAAGATTCTCATCAATCTTCCGTTCAAACTCCTGAAGATTCATCAACTTCTCAATCTTCACCTCTTGGTAGTTCTTCCTCAACCTTTTGAAGAACTTTAAAATCAAACTAAATGAAGTCACACCACTAGCAACTCCATCCAAGCTGCCAACAACTATGCTATTAGTATCATTGCTAGTGTTTCCACTAGCTGCATTATCGATACATCCACTAGTACCGCTCCTGGAATCATCACTAGCTGCTTTACTACTACCGCCACTAGTATCATCTCTTATATCTGCACTAACAACTCTACAAGTACTTCCACTAGTACCGCTTCTAGTACCTTCACTAGTGCTCCTACTTGCACCTCCACTAGTAACAACACCACGAGAAATTTCACTTGTATCAACACCACCTTGGATAATAGAGAAGTAATTTGGAATTCAATGACGTCTCCATGCGTCAGTCCCCATAGCCACGGCGATTTAATGTCTCTCTTTGCAATACTGTGATATATTAACTAATATATTGCAAAAAAGAACTTTTAATATATTTATTATATAGCAAGTCATAAAATCATTACAACTAGTCAAAAAATGTTCCATTTTTTGAGATGTAGCTTATCCGTGAATCGAGCTGCTTGAGCTGACGTGCAAACATGACTCTTTCAAGAAAATAATGTGATGAGTTTGAATTGTACTCATCTTTGCGATAGTTCATGAAGGAGAAGTCGGCTTCAACGCGGCTCGTTGTTGGCATAACAGAGGCGAGACCTGCAGCAAATTGATGTAGAGATTCAAAGCGATGGCCAATAGGATCCCAAGCTTGATTGAAGGCTTTCTTTGCGACTTTCTCCAATGTTGTCTAAAGTTGGGGTACACGTGCTATCGATGTCGTCAACTCCTTGTGCTGATCTGTAATCGACACCATTTCTGCCTTATCGAACGTGTTTATCGACTTTATAATTTATCATTAACTTTCAAAATGTATACTCTCGTGTTATCATGCTAGAAAAAAACCAACGTTCTTGTCTTCTATCATTTGCCACCATGTGTGTTTGAAGTTCAAACTTGCACGCAGTAATCAAAATACACTGCCCTAAAGTTCTCATGAATAAAGGCAATGTTTTACTATGAACAATCTGCTTACTCTGTTACTTTTCAAATCGAGGATGACAGCAATATACAATTAGCAAAGAACCCATTTGACAGCAAAATCAACCAACCCAATCTTCGAATAACTCATCTCAAGACTTCCAAATTTGTATAGTGCCATTAATTGATGAAGTTAACATGCAACTGTCCTTAGAGTGGTAAGAGATTCCCATTATCATAGACATATGTGCCTCAAAAGAAGAAAAATAAAGCTCTATCAACAAGGTCCCAAAAGAATTCCGTGTATCTTGAGATCCACCACGATCGATCTTCCCTATGTCTCAAAACTGTTTTACACGCTATTTGATAGAACCTAGAACTTGTACTTGTCTTGTCTACGTTGATTACCAATATTTCAAAGCACTAGTTGCTCCGTTCGCACATATCGCATGCGATTTCTAAAAGCTTGTTATGGCCATTATGTATGAGATTGAATGAACTTGAAAGTACCAACTTTTGTAATCCTAATGCCGAAACTTCAAACTAAGCATATGAAACAATGGACGTTTTGCCTCAACGAGATGTTCTAATTGCTCATCCTCACCATAGAAAATAAAAAACATCTATTTTGAAATTTTCTGTCATCTCTAAGCTACACTCTCGTTTCACAATCTTAGCCACATCGATTACTCTTGGACAATTTCAAGACTCCATATTTGCATTACAAAATCCATGGTTCCATGCTGTAGTTATACAACCGGGCATAGATGTCGGAATTAAGATCTCAATTTAGAGATCATATCAAAATTTCCCGTGCATTCAAAAGTCGGAAACAAAATGATTCTTTGCCTTGATCTTGAAAGAAATTTTTACCGCACAAGAGCTTAATCATATGGATTGTGCATCTTAAGGGTTGTCTGCAAATTTGTTGTCCACATACGACTATTAATCATCAATTCATCAACAACAAATTTTTCTACTTCTCCCGATTCAGATTGGACTAGTGCTCTTCTCCAATACATTGTCCCACTGACCAGAATTTAGAAAACCATTCGTGCTCTTGACGAAATATTCGAAATCAGAAAACCGACAATGCTCCTTACGAGATATTCAAAATCTGCAATTCTGAAAATCACAGACAAGGTGTCTTAAATCCTCATTTCTAAAACCCCCAACAGCTATTATTGTATTGAGCTATATCAAGTTCTTCAATTGAATTACCACAAGAAGATCCCATTAATCTTCATCCAAGAACATTCAGAACTAAATCAACCCAAACGCACTTCATGGAAGATACGGGTTGATGCTCATGAAACACTGAACTACTATACGCTAACCCTCTTGCGTAAGGTTTGAAGAATTGAACGTTCTTCAAGTTCATGCAACTATATAATCTCATGGCACTAGGTTCTAACCCTAATACGACACTAAATATAACTAACACGTGTGTACATGACAATTTCTTATAATATGAAAATTTGGATCAAGTAGGGAATGTTTTGGAAAAAAATTCAAAAATATATAGTTCTTTTGAAGTAAATTTTTTATTAATATTTTCATGTATAATTATAAAAAGTATGTGATAATTTTTTTTTGCAATTTACATAATGTAGTTTTAGAAATAGAATTGTACAATCATTAAGAAAAAACGAAAAAAAACAAAAAATGTATGTATGTTTTCAATTTATTCATAAAATTGATGCTCAAAAACTATTTGTTTTCAACACAAGGGCTCGTAAAGTTAAAATGTACTTTTTTCAAAAGAATACACATAAAGTTGTATTATAAACTTACAATACAACTCAATAATATATTTTTTAACTATTCTATTCAATTAAATATTTATCATATTATCAACACGATATAGACAAAAGTAAATAAAAAAATTCACTTGAAGATATAATAAATAAAAAAAATCAATATCAATGTTAAATCATAAAACATCAAATCATGAGATCAAATTTATTGATCATGGAAAGAAAAAAATATTTAATAAAAAAGTCACTTACATATCAGGTTATATATGATGACATGATTTTTCCAATTTTTTGTGGAAATAATAGTACACAAAAGTATTATTTGAAAACTCACATGAGGACTAAATCTTTTTTTATCATAAGGAGATTAATCATGAAATCAAATGACGTCGAGCCATGAAACCTTATTTTTAATTATGAAAAGTAAATAGTTTTTTCATAACAAGAATCATTTACTTATCATAAATAAATCAAATTATTTACTTCAACATAGATTTTTTCCAATTATTGTGTATTCCTTGTTCACATATCTTTGAAATCATTGCGTTTAGTAATGTGTTTGTGCGTTCATAGAGTAGTTTTGCGTGGTATTGAGTAATCTCATGTATTCTATTGACGACTAAAAATCAAGAAAATCACTTACTCACACCTCTGTATTCAAGCTTGGATCAATTGTGCAATCCCCATGTCAAATGTCTCTTAATACTTATCATCTCACAATTGAAGTCTGTTGTAAATTATACTACCGAAGATAATACTCAAAAGATGACGATGCTACATCATAGTTATATTGTCGCTACATTGAAAAAAATATACTTGCACGTAATAGATCGCATACAAACCATAAAAACCATATAAAGACATAAATTCTTAAGGAAATACATGATTGAAAGTGTATCATTGGAAATTGCATGAGGTGGGACAAAAATGCAGAGTCATGGTAATCACCACACTTCTACTTACATGGACCCAAAACGACAAGTTTAAGACACATCTGTACGTCTATCTTATTATCACAAAAGTACACTTATAACGACCTTGAACGGATTGGGTCCCATAGGGTCTCTCTCTCCACGGTAGGGCTAACCGCGTTATTGCTTCATGGAATTGTTGGATGGAAGTGAAGGGCCGCAGTGTGTAGACCGAGGTCAAGCTCATCCGCGTATAGGAGTGGATGATCTCATGGGACTGAATGACTCTTGCAGAAATCTTTAGAATGAAGGCCAAGAATTATTTGAAGGAATGTGAGATCTGTTGTCTGACAAACTCCATTGGCTCTTGGTGAAAGACGGATCGAAGTAGTCATAATTTTCGGGATGAACACTCAGAGTCAGCGACTGACAATCCACCTACTTGGTCTTGAAAGTTTGTGAGCAGTTCCACTCCTTGGAGCTGCTCAAAGCCAAATGCAAGAAATTTGATTGCTATGGAATCGAGTAAAGTAAAGGCGTTCGAAAGGAAAGACGAAAGGAAAGAACCGGTTTCTTCTTTAAAACATAGTAGAGAGCACCTTATAATTACAGAAGTAAGAAAGAAGAAACTTGAGATCGTTTCCTTACTCCACGTGGGTACGAAGATGACCTCCTTGAATACATGGGAACATTCGCTTAGGAAGGTATCGTATGAACAATGAGAGTCTCCGCAAGTCAAGGTGTCGTTGCACTTCCAAATCACACTTCCAGAAAGAATCCACCGCATGCTTCTTACTGCCATCACCACCACTCCTGTACTTGTGCATATGGGAGCAGTAAATTATCATTTGCAAGCAATCATTTTCGACTTCAACAGTTGAACTTTGACTAGATGCCCTCTGCTTCAATAAGATATGGGAAGAAGATTGATAGCCATCGGAGTAGGTCGAATGACCCTACCCCGCATCCAAAAGTTTCATCTTACTCACATTTCGTAAGAATTTGGAGGGATGACTGTTGACGACACCAAAATCTAGCCCACTAGACAGCACAAACATAATCCACATCAATGTATATGCGTCATGCAAGAAGCGCAGCACATGTCACCCCAGGCTTGCTTCCTGCTCGCACTTCTTCTGACTCAGAAGATAACGTTTGCAGATGCTCTCGCTACTTCCTTCCATGGTAATCTTGCACTCTTAAAGCACAGTAACTGTCACAGGATCTACCAGTGCCGAAAAAGCCGTAGACTTTGGTTTGGAGAGAGCTGCGAGTCCCTCTCATAGAGTAAAAACCTTCCTCTCATTCGACTTCAAAAACTTCCACGAGCTAGCCACTGGCGACGATGCGTTGGGTAACCCTAAAGCATAATGACGCCGTGCAACAACATCGTGAAATTTTCAAACACCTAGGCTCTAAGAACATCAACGAGACCCGCTACAACCCACCTCCAGATTCTGCTTCTCGACGGGACGGAGAAAGACACTCGAAGAAGTTTTCGGCGTTCGGCAAAGTCATGAATTACTAACTACGGAGTGAGCAGTGGAATGAGGGATCTGCTCCATATTTGAGTTCCGAGTTGCTCCATGTGTGTGTGAATGTCTCGTAGCGCGATACAGCGCACAGGCTCGGAAGCCAGAAACCGACAAAAAGGAAGAGCAAAGCGAGGGCGAAGAGTTCCGAGTGACATGGAATCAGTTATGAAATTGGAGAAGCAAAGTGACAACATTGATTGGCTCCATCAGTCCACGCTGACGTCAAATTTGGTCCAAATGCGCGTGATGATTCGCCTTCCGCATGTAAGACACAGCCTCTAATCGAGGGAAGAGGTCTATGAATGGGATATGGCGAAGCAAACGAGGCCGAGGAACAAGGCGATTTCGGACGCTCGAAAACACTCGGGCCGCAAACCAGAACGCAAACGGAAACACTAAAGAGCGAAGGAGCCGTCGTGTTTTGCGGTTGGACCGAACCCTGAAACCCTCATGCCACTGAAAGCGGCCTGCGAAAGTGAATGTTCTGGACCAGGACTGTAGCCAAAATACCGGAACTTCGTATTTTTTGGAAGCTCGGCATCACATAGACCGGAAACCGAACGCGGACGGGAACTTTCAACAAACGCAGGATCGGGGAGGCATGCTTTGCGGCGGACCCACGTGTCACTGGAATCGGCCTGCGAAAGGGAGTGTGTTGGACTGGGACTGTAGGCATGACACTGCCGAGGAACAGAACTCGGGTCGTCTGAGGCGTGACTGACAGATGTGGGTCAACCCGAGTAGGGGACCGGATGATGGGTTAGGCATCAGGCTGTCGTCGGAGAGGCTCTTCTCTTCAGGAAGTCCGAAGGGTGTTCAGGGCTATGGGGCCGTAAGTGTCGAAGTGTCGGGTGCCACTGGCCGGTGCGTACATGAGGAAAGACTGGACGCCGCTGACGTGCCTGCGGAAGAGGACTGGCCTGCCGGACAGCACAGTGAAGATCTGAGCAGAATATTGCAGAGGCTTGTGCCTCGATTTCATGAGGCCGAATCCGGTTTGAATTTGGCAGGCGATTGGGTCGAGGATCTGTTGCGTGCTGAATATGCGCCTTGGAGCCAGGATCGCTTGGGTATCTCTCTCGTGCTGACATTGACTGGATTGAGTCGGAGAGAGCTAGCGACGGACTGCTTGCGCTTTTCGAGGAGGAAAAGGGGAGTCAGACTGGGAAGGAAAGTGGAATGTGCTGCCGATGATAAGGGCCAGGAGTGGAGCTCGGTGTTGCCGATACGAAAATTGCAGTGATCATCTGCTCTAGCTCGTGTGCTTCTGGCGATTGAATTTGAAGCTTCCAGGGCGTGTATACTGTGCGGGGGAACAGCAGCATTAGTCATTAGGGTTTGCTGTTGTTTAATTTCGTCTTCGGTGTATATTGAACTTTCCTCGTTTTCGAGGTCTGTAATTTCTGTCTTTCTCCACAATTTTCGAGTCATCCAATTCTCCTGGATTTGCTTGTGGGTACAAAGAGGTACCTTCGAACTTGCGTAGTTGTTCCGGATTCTTTCATAGAGGGTCGGAATCCTTCAGCTTCTTTCTGGACGATCGCAACATCTATATGTAAATCTGGACCGAAGGATCCCTGAAGGGGCCGCGGGTTACACGCAAGAGATCCAACAATCCTTCTGGAAGGTGGACTGCACCGTTGTTGACAATCTGAAATGCTGTTTGTACTATTGGTGGTCTTACACACCTCATTTGTACGACGGTTCTGCCGCAGGTATTTTGTTGACAGAAATATTCACGTTCTGTTGAATATGAAAGCGATGCGCATTAGATCATTGGATTCTCTTTGTTGACCCCAATTCACAGACAAACTACAGGCATTCCACAGAGGTGCAATCACGGAGATAATATATGCTATACATGGCTCCCAAGCTGTCGTTTTTTCTGGCGTAAGGGCGAAGGCCTATATTCCTCTCGGAGTCATCCAAAAGTTTTGAAGGCGATGTGCATTTTCCTCTCCGTCACCTAATCGTTCCTTCTACTCCGCCACGTCATTCGACACCAAATACTGGCACGAGGAGCGAGTAGCGGGCCGTTTTTTTTGGCACTGCTTCAAAGTGTCGAAGGATCTCTGTGGAAATTACAATGCTGCAGACGCATCACCAATGAATCACAACACAGATCTGCAGCTCAATCTGAGGGCCTTGAGAAACATCTCATTGAGTCGATCGTGAAGCACCAAAGACAGACTCTATAGACATATGTTTGACGTCTGGCTATTCTTGCTCGATCATCACGTATGTTATCTGGTCTGAATTGACTATATTTCCTGTGCGGACAAGGATCACATGTGCCCTCTGTTGTCGCAACCATTCGACGAATACATGGCATCCCTTGAACGCTTTTGTTGTGATTGTCTTGGTCTGCGTCGCAAGTCGACGATGAACAAGGACTTAGCATCTGAAGCTCCCACCCGTGGTACGCACAAGGAGAATTTACTAGGGACAACCACCATAGACGAGACAAGGAAAGCCAGTCGCAAGGGCGGAAGACCAGCTTCTAAGTCTCCTCTTCCGCTTGATACCGGGTGCAGCGCCAACGGAAAAGCACACGAAAATGTTCACAATAAGTTTTCCAAAGCATCAGCAAAAGTTTCTCAAATTGATTCCCAGGAAGAAGCTACTCATTCTTCGAAACCAGTGAAGGAGACCCATCACGCTCTCCGCTACGAGGTTCGCATTTACTTCATTTTGCCTACAAGGTCTTTTGGTTCCGTTTTGTTTATCTTTGTCTTTGATGTGGGATTCTGATGTCAAGGCTGTAAGTCAATCTGCAGAGTTTTCGCGGTATTGAATTCCCTGCCAGTGTACTTTGTATCTTGGTCAAGTAAACTTGACGCCAGAGTTACAGGAGGCATTTCTGAGTTGCAATGGCCTCTGGCCACTACAGATTGGGGTTCAATAGCCACGAGCAAGGTGCAAGCTATCGGACTTCCGCCTGATCGATAGTGGGGCTCGATCTTGCGAAGTCAGTTATTTTGTACAATCTTCTTTCATCTGACTGCTTCGTTCGTGGCGTTCGGTTGTTGTGTATAGGATCCCGAAGGAAACAAAATGATCAATGAGTACGTGCGGGACTGTAAAATAGGGACCGGTAGCTACGGAAAAGTGGTAAGTAAAAGTCATTCAATTGTTCTGTTTCAGGCAGTGGAAGGACTCGTAATAGTTGCCTCGAGCAGTTTTGGTTGTGATGTTTTTCCCTCTGTAACCTAGGATCCAGAGATGACAGTTTTGCAAACGTATATTTTTGAAGACTGAGTGCTGTGCAGATTTTGTTTACGTTACTCCTTTGCTGTGTATCGATGTTCAGGTCCTTCATCGAAGTAGAAAGGACGATAAACTTTATGCCATTAAGGTATTTACTCCAGAAGCTTGTACCTATTGCATGTCGTAAGCCACTCACTCTTCATTGGCAAGAAATACCCGTCCATCGTGTCTTACTGTCAATTTTTGTTTTCCATAAACTGATGGATATATTGCATTCTGAGTTCTAAAATATAAATCGTCTGAAACTGCTTACCCCCTTTTATTTTTTCTTTCTTCTAAACTTCGAACCGTTCAAATTTCAATAGTGCCTTTAGAGCAAGTTAGAATGTCTTTATCTGCTTGTATGGTCGGTCTCCTTGGATTGTTAGTGGTGATCGCTTGTCTGTGTACTTTACCTTTTGATATCGAACATGAGGCCAAGTATTGAGATGTTGGAGTGTTCCACCAGGTTGTGAGTACAGATACTTTTTTTACGAGACCCAAATGATGTGCTTTCTTACCAGTATTGAAATGAAGTATCATTTTCCATCCCTTCAAGAATAGCACGGGCACGAAGGCCTTTTGTCGTGTGTTCCTTCTTTGTTGGGGTGGCGTCGAGAAAGTAGGAGAAAGAAACCCGAAGGACATCGATTGCAGTAAGATACGCGAGTCTCCATGACTGAGAAAATCTTTCCGTCGCTCTTATATTTCTGGTTTTAGATATTCCACAAATCTCGCCTGCGCAAGTTGAGAGTTGCCCCGGCAGAAACCGCACTGATGGATGTCCTCCGAGAGGTAAGTGCTTGAAATTATCCGCGCACCGAATGAGGTTCTGCTCTAATGTGTCAAACGTCTCTAATGATGAGATATTTTTATGTACTATTGGTCGTTTGTTGTCAGTCTTCTATCCACTCCTGAAGTTTCGTGCTATGTTCATGATGTTGGGGTTCAATCCTTTTGCAACTTAGAAGACTTCGTATATGAGGTGTTTTCTCCCCATGTAACAGGTATCCATCATGAAGAAACTGGATCATCCAAATATAGTGAAGCTGGTGGAAGTCATTGACGATCCAGAAAGTGATTACTTTTACATGGGTATGTTTTGCGTTTTTCAGGGAGCAATCAAAGATGCATCAGGCTGTTCATTATTTCCACGAAGCATAGATCATGGATTTTATGTGGCTTTGCAAGAGAATAAAATCATGCTCGCGTTAGTGCAGTTTTAGAGTACGTGGAAGGCAGATGGATATTTGAAGGATCAGGACCACCCGGAGGAATAGGAGCAGAAACTGCTCGTAAATATTTTCGAGATGTTGTGGCTGGATTGATGTATCTTCATAAAAATGTATGTAAGTCTTCCTATTTCGTGTGCTTGTGGCTGCCATTTCCCTTATTCTACGTGTTGCTTGTCTTCTACTAATATAGAATTAGGATAATTCCTCCAGGCATGTGAATAGGACTTTGACATGCGCTATGTGGTGCTGTAGCATATAGTCCATGGGGACATAAAACCTGAGAATCTTCTGATTAGCAGTGAAGGCCGTATAAAAATTGGTGATTTTGGTGTAAGCCGAACCTTTGAGGTAAGTTCGTGTATACGACCTTACAGTTAAGATATATTTACAGCGAAATGAAGTCAACATTCAGTGTATAGCAAGTCGTTTCTTGAGTATGAACCTCACACAGTTCAAAAAGCTTGGGTCTTGACGGCTGAAAATTGGCGTTTCAGGATGAAAATGATGAGCTACGGAGATCACCCGGGACGCCTGTATATACTGCGCCTGAATGTTGTCTAGGTATAACGGCTTCTCGTTGTCAAATTATTTTGGGTGGGTGTTAAAGGGGGGACACTCAAATATGTTATAGTCAAATCAAGGTGTTAAGGAGTCGAATAATGAGAAAAAGGTCAAAGACGAAAGTCAAACTATAGTCAGGTTCTACTCTCTGCTGAACCATTTCTTGGACCCCAGAAAAGAGCTCATTCACTACCTATATATGTTGGAGTTCACTTCTATTGGTTATGGGACAATGTATCTAGAGAATAGGAATGCAGTTCTCAACATGCGTTCACTTTGCGATTGCAGGTGTGACCTACAGGGGGAGAGCTGCAGATGTTTGGGCTCTTGGTTGTACCCTGTATTGCATGGTTTTAGGTAGATATCCATTTGTAGGAGACACGCTTCAAGGCACCTACGAAAGGGTATGTCTGACAACTTCCAAATGCAACATGCTGGTCTTGTGTTATGTTGTATATATTTTTTTTTCTAGCGTCAAGGTTGTCACTCTCTTTGGTCTCTTCATATTTTCAATTTGCTCCAGTATACAATTACTTCGGCCATTCTTATCCTGAAATCTCAGGATAAGAATCCTTACATTTTTGGAATAATTTCGTTTGTTATTTTTGGAATCTTGTGATTTTTTGTGATCCTCTCCAATCTCAAAGTTCATAAATAATGATTTGGAAAATACTTATGTATTAGAGCTGTCTTACCACAGATTGTAAATGATCAGTTTTGGTTCCCGGGAGATATGGATCCGGACTTGCTTAGTCTTCTACGTGGCCTTCTTTGCAAAGGTCAGCATCCAAATTTCTTGCAAAATACTTGCTGAATGTTTACATCTTTGTACAATCGCATTAAATTTTTATGTTGGCGGGCGACTTTAGATGATTAGCTTTCATTGTACTTTGGGAGGCATCTTGAGCTTTTCATTGTCTCGTCTTTTAGATCCAACAAAACGACTTACATTGGATGAAGTAGCTTGTCATCCATGGGTTCTTCAAGTCAGCCCTGAACCTCAAACGTGACAAGCGACTAAAGGTGAGTATCCAGATCTTAGTAGCTTAGATTCGATTTAGTGATGGATTGAATTTTACATTGAATTGAATTAACTTTTATAAGAGGATGCCATATTTTGTGAACAAAACATCGGTGGTGGCAAGTCTTTCTCGGCCCGAGCAACGTGTTTCTCATGTGAGTCTTTTTGTTGCAAACAGATATAATCCTACGAAGGAGCTATAAGCTGTGCCTATTGCATCCTGAGACTGATTCTCCTGACATGAGGGTTTACGAAGTTAACAATGTAGATAGTCCAACCGTTAAAAGGAGCATTTTCGATCTATTGTTACGCTTGGCCACTAGTCGCTCGACGTTTTTGAGATTCTGGCCTAGTGGTGCAGTTGATAAGTGATGTCCAGTTTTGGAGTTTCTAGATACCAATGAATGCGGGATACAACATTCATTGAAGCCCGTTTTGCTCATCTCGGAGTGTAGCGCGAATGTGGTCCAGAAAGGATCATTCCTAGCGGGCGTGTATTATGCTGATGCCTTTTGCCATGAGCCTTGTCATGAAGCCATGTACATGGCAAATTGAGGTTTTCTGAGGAAGATAAATAATGGTCAATGTAGGAAACTTAGGCTTGTGTTGTCTTTTCCTAGATAGTGTCCTTTGGACATATGCTGCGCGAAGGTGATGTATTTTATTAGACTGAAGAGGCCGTCCAAGTTTTCCTCTATAAAAGATACGGACACGTCATGACACCGATTCTCTTAAGAGCAGCATCTTCAGCTCCAATCGTGGTGTTCGATTAGGGAATCACATCTCCAAGCAAGCATAGGAGAAGTGGGGTGTACTTCTGGCATTGATCACTATGGCGGTCGCCGAGGTGCCCTAAGCGAATAGTAAACCAGGAGCAGCAGATATTCCAGTTCCTCTGCATTTGATCCCCGCTTCCCGATATTCCGGAAGTTTCTTCAGTAAGGCTTATTCTTTTGAGTCGTTCAGAAAACCTCTGGATGAAAGCGCAAAGGAATACGAGGAGAGTGTACTGTATGATGAGAGGTCGGGACTGGAACTGGGTACAGAGGAGTGAAGAACTGAAGTGAACCACCTCTGATGAGTTCTCACTGAATGAACAAAACTTAAAAACCTTCAGCAAAGTAGTAGCCTGTTCGGACTGCAGCAGTTGTCCAGGCTAGCATGCTAGACCAAGCCAACCTGTTTTGAGTGGAGATTGTACAGATTGCGTTGAATGAGGTGGCAAAAAAATTTCATAAGTTCACAAGTAAGCACCCGGAATTCCTCATGTATTATCTCCGAAACTTTTGGTTTCTGGTCAGTAGGCGATTACTTTTGTACAATTCTACACGTGACTAAATGAGACGAGTGTCTTGTCAACGAGACTTGCTTTGAATGCCGGAAATGGCAGTTCTAAGTCAGATTTGGGTGGAACATATACTTTCGTGATCATTTAATATTTGTGTGCTTGATCATATAACTTACTATTTTCCAATCCTTCCACCAAACTTCAAACATGAAAAAGTCATGCTCGAGAAGTTCTCATATTCCCAGTTGCCTTTTAAACTAGGTATGGGGTAAGGGGTTGTAAAGCAAAGTGAAAGTCAACTTTAAATGGATCACATGTATTAGGTTCCAAAAGCTTAACTGCTGATAATATTTCGTTGAAATGATAAAAGCCAACCCAATAGAATCACAAATTGTACATCATTCGAGTTTAGTCTGCTGTGATTCTGTATTTTGCAAAATCCTGTATATAGTATTAGTCAGTGTTACAAGGAGAATAATGACACTCATTACACTTAGAACACGTAAGAAACAAGTTGGAGAGAATGCCCCCTTTATGTATAGGGGAGTTGATTCTTGCTCAGATTCTAGAAACTCATGGCTGGAATATGCTGGTCTACGAAATTCAATAATTATGTATCCTCATTTAGTAATTTGAACTAATTCTTAGTGAAACTTAAAAGTGGGTGTTTGAGTATTTGTATAGATTGGGTAACCGAAAAAATACAACCAATATCACGACAATGAAGGACTACGTGCTAAAATGAAAATCCACGAGTAGTTTAACCTATCGTTGAACCCGGGGACAGATCTTAGAACAATCTTGGCGGGGAATGACATTGATTTAAATTTTCCGGTGGAGTTGTTGTTGCGAACTTCTTTGAAGCATGACGGTGTTTCACTACAAGCTTTCGTCATTCATGACAGATGACTGATGAAGTTACATCATTTATAGTGACAACTTTGGAAGCAATGATACATAATATGCATATATGACAATTTTCCTGTCCCTGCCGTTTTCTCGATTATTATAATTTGGCCTTCAAAAGTTTAAGTACATCTTCCATCTCAGGAATACGAAAGATAATGAGTGGCAGAAAGTATGAAATCACTCCAATGCCACCCGCTAGAATCACTGATATCACATCCGCAAGCCATAGTGACCTGAACTTTCACGTCACAATAAAAGGTATAAGAACAAATACTTTCAAGTGACTAATTAGTGGAACGAAAGTGGCGAAGTAACACGTCGTTGAAGATGTTGAGTACAAAGTTGATAAATCTATAAGCGAATCCTAGCTTCTGCATGCTAAGTGAACAAATTTTCCAGATAAAAAATTGGTTCTGACTTACCTCTCACTTGCAGCGTGTAAATTTGCAACCAATTTAACGAGCAACTCATTATACGACACTTTTGCAACTATGCCAGCAAGCGTGGCACTGAAGCCAAGTATGGAGAGTGGTTGTACCCAATGCCTCAGCTTCAACCCTGAATGTTTCAAAGATGTACATCGAATAACAACATTAGCTAAGACGAAAACCGGCTATTCCACAAGGAAAACGAGAGCATACTATAAACTGCCCATAGCTGATTTGAACCAATTATTCAGGATATTTAGCCTTTGGAAAACAATGCACAGGATATGTGAAGGAAATTGCGTGTCACACGAACAAGAGAATCTATCAGACGTATGTGTCAAGGTGGAAACCAAAATGCTCTACAACCTCGAGGATTCTACATGAAAGATTTTGAGTTCACACATCCTGTTGGTTACTGGGCTTGTGTACACATCCATGTTCTCCAGGTTTTTTTACAATAAGTTAGATTCTAGCTTCAATCAGTAGAAGTATACCATTCCGGTGGTTGCAAAGGGGTTAACAATTCCAATTTTATAACCCATGCTGACGAACTGGATTTTAGTATCACGATATAGGAAAGTTTTTACCGTCCAAGTTGCTGGAAAGTAAAAGAAGCAAAGCCACTGCTGAAGCACCATTCACGAATGATGTGGCCAAGACCTGCACGAAAAATCTGTTTTGTCAGGAATCAATGAATACATAACTTATGGGTTTGATGCCTAACTGCTTTTCGCAAAAGTTTTCTGTCAAACATGTTGACCGTACCCAGCTCAAGCCAATGGTAAAAATAGGTAGAAGATTACCAATCCTTGAACACCAAGCCCAAGTCGTCGGACTGCTATCCAATCGAGGAGAACATTGGCGGAGATTGCAGCAGCACTAATTTGAAATGGGATGCGACTGTCGCCCAGAGAGTAAAATACACGAACCAATAGGTCTCTTGCCAGACTAAATGTACAGCCTAGGGAATCTGGATTTATAATCACGGTTAGTAGATATGAATATACTCGAAATAGCAACGTTGACTTTAAAAAGAAACTGGAGCAAGCAATTCACAAAGAGAACCAACACACTTACAGCATATCAAAAGAGAAGAAACCAGTTTAGACGCAGAAGCATCGAAGGCACGGCGCTGGAAGACAATGCGCACTACTGGTTCAGCGAGTGAAACCAGCATTGCTGTCATTAAAAAAGTCAATACCTGGCACAAAATATAGTTAACATCACATCCTCCATCCGAAAAAACGACGTTGATAGGCATACATGTGATGCAAGTTTGATAAAAATGACTGAATATTTACCATGGATAATAAAAGGCCTTGTTTCACGCGCTCTTGGAGTTCAAGCTTTCCTGAAGGCTACAACAGACATATGTAAGCCAGTGGGTTTTCAAGGTCTAAAAGCTATAAACAAAAGACAAATCCTCCTAAATTAATAATAATAAATAATAAATTAGAAACATCAACTAGTAAGACTGCTTTACGTAGTTTCATTATGTATAAACGAGGTCAAAGAGGATATAGATGAACTAAATTTCGGCCCTTACTTTTGACAAGCGAGAAAACATGGGTAGCATGGGAACCAGTATAGCGCTTGAAAGAATTCCCAGCGGGGCCTGGACGAGAAGGTTGGCATCTGGATGGGACAATTATATTATTAGGTTCAGGAGCTTTTATCCATAGAGATTCTCATGTATCCACGAAACAGCTTTCGGTGGCATTTGCTGCATTACTCAAAACAAACGAAACGTGGCACCTCTGGTATAAGCTGTTTAAACAACAAAATCTTGTAAGTCGAGGGGTAAGTCTTTTGATTGACTCACAATTCAACCCGGCAGCTGCACCAGGAATAAACGATGCAAAATAAAGGTCGGTGAAGGTAGCAATTTGAAGTAATCCAGAAGAAACGGCAGCAGGGAGAAGAACTGAGAAGACCTGACACAAGACAGTAAGTAATAAGATATTCTTCCAAGGGTTATTTTGTAAGCTGAGCAAAGCCACAAGAAAGACCCTGACATCTAAAACAATGTCAGTCAGCTACACCAGTCTATATACTGCTCTGGTTGTCCGGAAATACGTTTAGAGTAGGCAGGACCGACGCTACGGGTTCCAAGAATGTATCTGCAAAGAAACTATGAAGCATACAATGGCATTTGAGCGAGCTGCTATCTACTTGTCTAGAGCATGATAAGAATCTTAGTGAAGCTACCATCATGTGGTATTGTTGGATAAAATTTATCCAGGAGATCTCTAGTCGTAATTGAGATACAAAATTTATTGACAGAAAAGATTATGGCATGCAGATAAATGATCCCCAATTACCTCCCGAACTCCTTTGTCTTCAAATATGGCTTTTGGCCTTCCCAAAACCTGAGTTGGACCATATCCTGTCCTTCGTAGTGCAACTGCCTGAGGATGAAGAACAAAATCATGGGATGGAGATTCAACATCAGTTGTAGCTAAACTAACCTAAAATAGTTCCAGTTAATAATGATGGAGTTAATGTTGGAAATATAATATGAATCTTCCACTTATGAAATACAGATTCTCCCAATAGTCTTACGAGTCGCCGCTGTCAACTTCTTTCCGTTTGGGTCTGAAAGCCGGGCCCCTTTTTTTTCAGTTTGTTTCCTTGTTTGTCTGACAGTCCACGGTGTGGTCAGACGGAAGTAGCCACCTGGCGTATCGGGGTCTTTCAGCATTATGAAAAGTATTACTCTTACCCTCGGTTGGTGATATGATACAGAAGATTTCATTTCTCTGGTTTAAGAAAAATTCTTTCTCTACATACGTCATTATTTGAAAGCTTCACAAGACTCTTATGAGAATGACTTGGGCAGCGAATAAACACCTGTAGGACCCATTGAGCCAAAGCTCCGAAAGTGGTTCCAGCTGCTAGAGCTACACTGCCTGAAGACAAACGAAGCACATGTCAGATGGCTTCTAAGCTTCCTTCTCAACGCGCTGCTAATTAGCAGCGCTCTGAGGCATAAATCTTAGCGGTTCAAAGACCTCGTGGAGTGTGATATAGCTGCTAAGGATTATGAAGCATTCTATTCTCTCATGTCTGGTGAACAAAATATCTCGGCAGGAGATAATACACTCACTTCTCTCGTTGAGAACCACGACATATCCGTACAATGTCAAGACGTCATGAGAGGTGATCCTAAGCGGTAAATTTGTGGTATACAAGAATGAGGAGGATTTTGGAAGGATGAAATAATCGAGATTCATCCATAACATCATACCTTCGTAGTCAGAACTTTACTGTATATAGAATCAGTGGGTTATGTCAGTGGACTGCTCATAGCTGCGAAAGTACTTATTTACACCTTCAAGATATTTTTTTATGTATAGGTTTGTTATCTAAATCCCCGCCAAACGCAGGATCAGTAGCACTCTACATCTCTGATTCATTCCAACTTCAACCTGATTGTGCAAGTCATAGATCACAGAACAAATGTAGCTAAGAAACGGTGCTCTGCATTAGATAAACGTCCCAAATATACTGGAGCTGTCAAGAGCGAAATGTAGTTCACTAATTTACCAGAGTAGAGATTCGACATGGAACTCCTTCGCTTTAACATTAGGGTGCTCAAAGCCACCTGCAATCGTATCAACCAATTAGAATGGGGTTGCTTTGAGAAATAAGAAGTCGCAGGAATGAGGCAGCAGGGGAAGACGATCAATCTATGACAGATGAATACGATAGAAATTTGATTTCCATGGGGTGGTATTCTCAAACCATGTCAAAACAAATGTCAACAAACTAGTATCTCCACCCCAGACAGGTCACGATTAGCTTCAGCTTGTATGTATCTGGATGGATAACCAATCTTAAGTTGAAATGATAATAAGATAGAAAATCTCAAGGTAGTATACTTGAGAATGCACGTACCGCACTCATAATGCTGATGCTGGATAAAGCTGGGCTCAAAGATGGTAATCCATACACCCCAACGGTACTATGTCACGACAATCCTTGATAAAATTATAAAGTTTTACTTCACCAGCGAGTAAAGAAGCAAGCCGCACATTGTAAGCTCTTTAAACAAAAAGGTCTGATTAGAGTATGCATGGGCTTGGTTTTGAAGTGTATCCAGGTGGCTGGACATTTTAAAAAATTGTGAAAAGAAGGATCTGTCTCCTGATGATGAGTGACAAAGAGTTCTATCTGACTCAAAGAATCACATTCACACAAGCTATTATGTTCTTGCTCATTCCGAGCTTCGAAGAATCAGAAGAAAAAATTATATACAGGAGAAAAGAAACTTGCTTACCTGAGACTCCCAAATCCGATCCCAATCAGTGCAGCCAATACCGCGCAAGGAGCCATAATCTTTAACTACATTCAAAAGGTAAACAAACACACTCGTAAAAATGTTATTCCACTCTAACTACACACAGAGTTGTCATAAACATCTCCAGAATGTACACACACTCATATATCCAGATTTAACTACTCTCCAGAAGTTTAACTTAAATCATCAAAGTCCCTACTACTGTTTCCATCGTTAATATCTCCCTCCCCACGCTATGTTCCAGACACTGAACGCAAGATCTTCAAAGATTCCTTGCGTAGATACACGCTTGGAATTCAAGTTCTGGACTAGGGTCATCGTCTCAACTACAAGAAGAGCAAGATAGTTTTGTTGTCTGCACTACGTTTGCCAAAGTACATCAGCAACAATATAACAAAACATCGCTCAGCTGGTGGAGCCAGAAATCTTTCTCGTGAATACAAACTTCAAAGCTGCAGAGAATTCCAGAGAATTTCAGGGTGTCCAACTAATAAATATGGGATAATTTAGCGAAGATTATCAAGAACTCAAGTGTTGAAAAAAAAATAAAGTTTTGTGAAGAAATACAAACCTGTAAAATTGCTAGATGCCTGGTGACATTTCCAGGAGAACCCGAGACAACCAGTCTGTCCATATCCACAACATTGCTATCAGTCTAAGACAAACGACGAATGAATTTGCATTCACAACATTCATGTGATATAAAAGACGAAAAAACCTGCATTCCAGCAAGATAATCTCTTTCGTTCTTGATTAAAAAAAGAGGCTCAGGTTGTGCAATAAGAGTTGAAGTTACCCTGGAGCTAACACATCCAATAGTGGGGCTGCACAAAATACTACAGCCAAGCTTAACGCAACACCAACCTGGCAAAGAAGAATAAATGGTGATCAGGATTTTAAAGCATCCGCAAATCAGATGAACGTTTCTTTGTGTTGGAAATAGATTCACGGTTTGAAGACATGGAAGAAGGTTTTGAAAGATGAAGTACCACAAAAGTGACTGCAGTCACCCCTTGGATAAGATCTCTCCCTTCTTCCCTGGATCTTTTGCTGCAGGCGAAAGAAATCAGTTCGTGAGATTCATCTACCTTTTCTGAAGCGATTTTTCACACCAAAAATTGACATTCTAAAAGCAAGCTTAGAGTGACATCTGTTTATAGAACCTCTTACCTCAGAGAAGCAGCAACAGCAGAGTGAAAAGGACCATTTATACCTGCATATGTATTAAAATTACAATAGAATCGAAGAATAGTGCTTGCAGAAATAAATTAATCTTCGATTTGACCAACCCAAATGCATATTTAGAACCATGAAAACTTTTCGACAGTAGAAGTAAACTTCGTAACTTACCTCCAAGAAGGGCGAGGAAGAATCCAGGAACAACAGATGCATAGCTGCATACAATGAACATTGAGAATTACATCAACGTACTCTTGCGAAAGCAATGACCGGAAACAAATCTTACTACATTTGAGAAGAGATATAAGCAAAGGAGTTTGTAATTACCTGTACGCATTCATTACTGGGCCAACTCCATAAATTGCAGCTAGAACTGTCTCCCGTGCAAGGCCCTAATCCATTAAGTGTGCAAAAACACAGTAGATTGTGTGATGGGTATGTACGTTGTATACTGATAAATTGACTGTAATACCCTATCACCAATGCATTTGAGGCGAAGTCATGTGAACAAATTATTAGCTGTATAATGAATCAATCACAATATACACCATGCATGAAAAACATCTTAGCTTTCATCTCTATATCGCTCATTAATGTATAATATCTTGCAGGAGATGAACAGGTAGGAGAAAGTGAAACGTTTAGCCAACCAGTATTTTGCTAAGAACAGTTGCTGATCCAATCAAAGCTCCAGTTCGTAACAGGCCCCCTGCACATTCAAGTGGGAGATTGCAGATTATACTTTCACATCTCCTGTATGATTTGTGTAAGTCGACTTCTTCTCTTGCCAAGAGAGAGAGAAGGACAAGCTGGATGGAAAAACGATATGTTTTGCAGAAGTTTAGGGGTCACCACTAGTATATATTCAATTTGCCAGTGCTCTAGTTAGTCTACAATGAAAACATACTGAATGTGGGATCGATCCAAAGTTTCATATGTTTTGATTTGATTACAAACTATCAACCTTCAAGTTTGACAAATCTCAAACCCTTGGTATTTACATATTATCTATCAAAGATGCAGTGTTCATGCTTTAAATGAGGACAAAGAGAAACTCATCATACTCACATGATCCAGTCCTTGTTTTATTGCTGTCAATAGTAGGCTCAAATCCAGAATCTCCTGAGCATTGCACCTCGGCAGATGCAGAACGGAATATACGATGTTGCTTGTGTAAATCAACTGAATCTCTAAAGGACAGAGTATATTGAAGTGTAGATTTCTTCCGGGAATCTGATCGAAGGGCATAAATCCTGGTGGAGATCAAGCTGAATTTTCTGTTGAACCCCCACAGCGACCTTTGTGTGCACTCTTTCTGCAGGTTGCAAGGCAGTGATCTCGGAGCTACTAAGCAGGTAGTAAATGCCATACTGGCTATTCACGCCTCAGCCTGTGCCATGCGTATAAGGTGGCCCAGATCAATTTCAATAATCAGAGCGATACTTCGTGGTCGAATAAATTTCTGCAAGATCAGCATCCGATAATGTGTTCAGATCATCTTTATCAGTTCTGTCTATATGTTGATAGATAGTAAATATGCTAATCCTAAGAAAAATCATCTGATATGCGCAATTCAATATTAAAGATACTCAACGGACGAGTATTTTATTGACTCAATGCAGAATGTAGTCCTTACATGAGTCAAGCACCACCAAGAAAAAACATTGATACAAAAAATTAGGCCGTTTCTGAACATGTAGCAGATCCACTATATTTTCGTAAATATTCTTGAATTTAAAACTTCTTTCATTCACAGTAAGCTCTCTGGTTCGAATCTGTAATGTACAGAAAATAACAAAAAGAAACTGCATTTCTCTCACCTCGGGATGCATACTGAGCTCCAAGTTCAACAAGTTTCTACACAGGGACTCTGTTCCTTCAACTTCGTCGGCTAGGCAATGAACTTGACCTTGTTTTCAAATTCTTCGGTACTGACACATTGTCTGCTTAGTAACAAATTCTTCGTCGCCGCCTCCGTACATTTATTCCATGGAGCCCACATGATGAGATTCGATAATTCTCATCAACATACTTGGAGTATACCCAACCAGACAACACAGACTTCTGTCTACTGGTTACCCCTGTTTATTTCTTAACCATGTACTGTCTTCGAATTTCGACAGTGATTGTACTGTAACACTACTTCGCCTCGACACATCAACATCTAAAGGTGAAGGCAAAATTTCAATCTTCAGATGCACCTTTTTTGAGACCGAATGTAGAATCAGTGCTTCACCGCATTCATCCCAGCAGCCTCCGGACACGAGTTTACGAAATTACCAGCGAGGGACTAGATAGTTGATTACAGTTCCATGCGGGCACAATGACCGGATCTACCAAATATGCGGTCACCGCTAATATCTCAATGTATGATCTACTTTCCAGTAACGAATGTTCGGTCAGAAACTGTGACTGTGGATCGATCATCGGTGACTGGCAGTCGTCAATTGATAGGTACAGAACCTATAGTACTGTGCAGTACAGAAACAACTATGGAAACTGGGTCCCACCTTCCCATAATTTCACCTAACCTCGATGTCAAGAGACTGATGACGCAAGGCAGGTGGTGTGGGAACATCCGGTATGGAAGATTCGGCTTTCCAATTTCGTATCTGTAATTTGAGAACACCCCGACAGTTGTTTGGCTCCCCGCTTCATTAAGATTTTAGGAATCGCCCATCGTACCCCGTTTTGGTTTCATCTATGACTTACATGATGGGCTTTTCATCCTTTTTGTTTTATTACTTGGATCCCTCTTTTTAAGTACAACTTTACTCTTTAACATACCAAATTACATGCCTTTTATTAGTCTGCCTCGTTTTATTTATAGTAACCTCACAAGATCTTGATTTGACATCATTTTTCTGCACTTTATATATACATCTTTCTTGTCATTAATCTACACCTAAATATATGGAAAAGATACGGTTTAGACCTACTGACTTGGAACCTCTTAAGACCATGTATTTTTTATTTGTGACCTCTACAATTTTTGAAGACTCGGTATATGAGAATAGTTTTTCTTCGAGTGTTTACCTTCTAAAACATGATGGCCAGAAAACAGATCTTTAATTATTTGTAGGCCTATAACAGTAGCTCGCATCTCAAGAAATTTTTTAAATTTATTGTCCAAAGATATGGGGCATGAGTCTAAGTCTTATCACGACTTGGGTTCCTCCTGTAGTGAGATTCAAAAATTCTGTACCCCTCTGCACGTTCAACCGGTTATAATTCAGTACCAGCCAACCGGACCTGCTATGGAAGGGTTGTTGCTATAGTAGTTGCGCAATTGGGTTCGGGGGAGGCCACCGAACTTCGCTGACCTGCGCTCTAGCTCCGGAGGAGGCTTGTGGCATGCTTGCCGTCGAGGCTCGGACCAGGTGTGGAATGCAGGAGCAAGAGCTTGCACTTAGGGCGTTGGCTCCCTCCGGAGCCTGAACTTCCTTCCAGTTCTCTCCCTGAATCTTTGGCTTCCTGAGGCAGGGGGTGCCATTCTGGGAATTCAGCTATGGAGGACGAAGAGGATGGAGCTTTACATGCTGGTTGTGATTCTTCATAGGGTGTTGTAGAGAGGCTTTGGAATTTCAGGTGAAGGTGAATTGGCCAAGCTGAGAGTGATGGATATACACCAGTACATTGAGATGGTGGGGAAGGCAATGCGTTGGTAATTGTGTGGAGTTGCGAGGAGAGGAGTTGAATTAGAGGTGGGGGGCTTTCAATCAATGGCCGATTGCCGAAGACCCGATTTGATGCGAACTCTGTCGTCTATGCCTCATAGGAAGTCTCTCCAGAGGCAGATTTCTAGTCCTCCCCTTTGTTCTGGAGAAAAGGGGAATGTTTTTTCTGCTTGGCATGCGCAGGTAGATAACAAAGGAGATGGTGAGCTGCAAACGGATGACGATGATGGTTCATTGGGGCACTACGCTGTCGTGGTTAGTTTTTCTGTCTGTACCATCTGTCGTTCATCAGTCGAGTCCTGAATTGTCGAGTTTGTTTCGACCATGTTGCATCATTCCCGGTCTCCACGTGACGTGCAGGTGCAAGTGGTGGTTTTTTTCATCCCATTCTTAGTGAAAGCGACGATTCTAGTACAATTGACTGTTAAGTTCTGGTGTCTCCATGACAAGATCGGCTGAATTAGAGTTGCTTGTAGAGCCTGGATACAATCAGTGACACAATCAGAGAAGAATAATATGGAAGACATGAGCTTTGACTTCAGTCAACATGCAGTAGAAGGATTGATTCTCATTGAAAAATTGAGCGTGCCGCTGTAGAGGAAAACACGAGGTGTTGGTTGTCCTGAATAAAACAGACTTTGAATTGATCATTCTCTTCCAATACGCACGGCTGCTGTGCGAAGCTTACTGTCTCAGCTCTATCAGAGTTCCATGTTGAGCATTGCTTTGATCTTAATGTAGGATGAATGATCTGTAAATTAGTGCCAATTGACAGGGTTTGTCCGTCACATGGTATGTTTGAAAGTGAGTTTTTTCTCCGGATTTCCAACCAGGACGTACGTATTCTTCAGTGCACAGTAGCCTAATCTCTATTGAAGATCTTATCGTACTCTGCCTTCTTTCTAACCGTCTGGTTTCCACTTTTATTTGTTGTTTTAGTTGTTCGTTTCAAATGTTTCATCATCGTTCTACTTTCCTCTTTGATTGTACTTCCTCGCTGGGCGTTCTAGTTTGTGTTGGTTTGATTCCTTGATTGTCTCTCTCGTTCGATGACCTGATTTCAATTCAATTTGGGTTCACAGGATTCGCCGCGTAGAAGAATTGCCAGCGTACGTCTTGTTGCTCGACATCCCGAAGTCTATGAACCTTGCGACGATTCATTTGCATTAGTGGATGCTCTCTTAGCTGACAAGGTCAATCTCTTGGAACGACAGCCATCTCTGTGTTTGGAAGTGGGGTGTGGAAGCGGATATGTGATCACTTCATTAGCACTCCTCATGGGAGGAGGGCACGGTACCCACTACATAGCAACGGACATTAGCAGCGCTGCAGCGCAGGTCACTTGCAATACTTTAGCTTCCCATGGTGTCGAGGCCGATGTTATAGTTACGAATTTGGTTACAGGGTTGGAGAAGCGTTTAGCGGGTTCTGTCGATGTGCTTGTCTTTAACCCGCCTTACGTCCCAACCCCTGAGGACGAGGTGGGCGCTGCAGGAATCACTGCATCATGGGCTGGAGGAGATCGCGGGCGTACTGTTATAGATCGTATGTTAGCCATCGTTGATTTGCTCATGTCCAGTAAAGGTTTATTTTACCTTCTCACTCTTACGGCCAACAACCCCGGGGAAATATGTCAGATAATGAAGAAGAAAGGGTTTGCTTCACGCATTGTCATCCAGAGATCTACCGAGGAAGAGAGCCTACATGTTTTAAAGTTCTGGAGAGAGGATGTGAAAGACTTATCTGAAAATGGGAGTCCTGCCACCCTCTCTAACTCTTTGTCGGCCAAGATATCCCGGCTTGCTTTTTGGAGATAGTTGAGTGTAGGCTTGTCCAGCTGTTGCAAGCCTGCAAGTTAAATTGAAAACACGATCCAGGTTATACACATGGAGTGACTTTTGTAGAAACCTGAACAACCTTGTAAAGATGTAGTTGAAGGTCCCGTCTGCGTGAAATAAACTGACTGAGAGTCGGCATCGGTCCAAGTCTGGTGGCAGCACTGAGATCGAGGTAATTTTGCAGTGATTTCTAACCTCTTTCTAGAGCATCATCGATGACCACATTGACTTTTCGTTGACATTATTCACTTGACTGAGGCCACAATTTATGCAGTGCCCATGTACAGAAGAATGATGCTATTAGTTTGCACCCTCTTTTTGTAAGCTTGAGATACAATACTCAATGGCCTGGTAGAAGGTGATATTAAATCATCCAAAATTTTGACTCAATATACAAACTTACGAAGAGTATATAAACTTGGAGATGCAGTTATTCATTGTGAGACTTTGTTGTCTTTGTGTATGAGTTGGTCACTGGATCGTTCCAAGTTGAATTAATCATATTTCTCATTCTCAACCATGTTCCATCATATTGTACGTCTTAGATTTCAATTGGCATGAGGATGACTCATCTCTTTGTGTTGGAACATGAGCATCTGCCACATTCAAGAGGTTGTTGGTGGTCCTTATCTCATATACTCAGTCAACGGCATGAGTAGACAAGCAATACATCTGAGTTGGTGCAATCATCTTGACCACTTTTCTGCATTTCGTACAATCTCGTTTATGTAGCTGATTCAGCTCGAAGGGAGCACAATCGGACCATGAAAAGAAGAGAATTTTCTTCCTGCATGTGCAGAATGGAATCTGGATTTTTAGTTTTTTCTCGTTTCTCTAGTTAAGCTTTACGGCCCGATTCCTTTCCCTCGCTAGAACATGTAGGAAATTGTGATAATACATGTGAATCCAAATTTAGAATCATATGGAGTTGCTTGTTTCACACGTACCTTCTGTACGCGTCTAGCTTTATTTCTGTTCAATCTCATGGCATATCTAGTTGTGACATTGTTCAAGTTGTGATTGTTCGCTTCTATCTGATTTCTACCTTTTCAGCCACAATCTAGGAGATAAAGTGCAGTATAAGATGTCCGACTAGTCTACCAGAGCACGATCTGTCTAGATCGAGTGCTGAGTTAAACATTTTACAGGGTTTTAATTTTTCATTTGCCCGGTGTGGGGAGGACTTCTCGTCCTGCAATTCTATTCGAGGTAGCAGTGCAAGACTTTTACTCTGCTCTGAAGAAAGGATATATGCCTCAATTATGAAAAGTCAGTCCACAATTCTTCAAGTCCTATATTATCCAAAGATTATGGATGGTAAAAGCTTTATTTTTTCTTGAGCTCACTTCTGGTCATTTGAGCAATTGTTAACTGGACTTACTTTTAGCTTTCAACTGTTGTAGTATGTCGACGTTATCTGACGCAATGATCGCGGGGAAGGTTTTTGACGCCAAACGGTTGCAGGGATGCAGTTTATATGCAAGTGTTTGAGGATATGATGTTTCTCATGAAAAGTTTTGATCCGCAAAGTTAGCACCCCGACTAGCAGCCAAATCAGGAGGAGACCAAACATGTTTGGAGCCGTACCTTCGGTAGTACATCGTCATCCTAAGCTACACGTAGAAACATGTACCTCTGAACTGGACCACTGCTTTGCTCAGCTAAGCCTGGTACTGTACAGTAACGTAAGTGTTATTGATCAACCAGCTTACAGCGCATCTCCGCTAGTCCAGGCTTTTGCTTTTGCACCTCCTCGCATGGTATACCACTTGGATTATATAAAGCATATCCATTATTCTTTTCAGATGTTTACAACGTAAACTAGATCTGCACCGGTAACATTTCTTAAGCATCGAGATGACGAAAACTCCGAAGGTCTTTAGCAGTTACTCAACTATTTCACCCAGAGCGATTCCTTGGTAGGCACTTTCCTGATAACATCAAGAAAGAATAGTCCAATATCGTAACTTCTAATTTGCCGTGAGAATATCTGGCTTTCAAAATCATAACCTCACAGTTTCCACTTGCTAAATATCTGTAGTCCATAATGCAGCCCGCAAACCACCTCTGATAACTCGCACGGTTAGGCTAAATTTACCCTATTGAACGAGCGTGATCTGGTCCTACGAATTGACCGATAGGCTAAAGTGCCTGAACACTCCTGATTCATTCATTATACGACATGTTGCACAGAACCTCAGAGTCCTGCTTTAGATAAGGATATGAGACCTACGTGAACTTGGTCATGTTTGACCGACCGGAATGGTCTTCTCCGCAGTCAGTCCTACTCATGTACTTGTTGGAAGCTTGTAGTAATCTTCCTCCAACTTGTGGCACATGCGGTCTGCGCGAAAGTCACTTTTTCGCCGTTTCCAGTGTACCCATCATACGGTCGTATGTTTTGTTCCTGCACAAGCGGCAACTTGGGCGTTCTACTTGTTGCTCAACTACAGGAGTCCGCTGCTTTAATTAAACTTCTCCATCGCTGTTGGAATAAAAGCATATCCTGTCGTTGACAGAGTGGTCCAAGTTTGGTTGTGGGGAAATGGCGATATGGGGTTCCTCAATGTAGAAGGAAGGTAGGTTGCTTTCTCTTCTTGGGCCCGCAATCAGGACCACAAAGCTAGAGTAATCTCAATAGTTTATGGCATCGATAGAATATACATCGATGCAGATACTATGCAGGGTACAAAACCCTGCATATTATGTGCATATGATCTGCGCACAAACAATCCAAATGAAGGATGATCTCTAAAGAGATTTTTGCCAAAAGTTGATAAACCTCGAGAGCCCTGGCTATTAAGCTCCGAACGGTTTCAAACAAATGTTTATTAGTTGCGTGACTATTGCGACAGAGGAAGATGTCTTACATCGGGGACTCCAGTAGTCCCCACTGTTCTTCTGCTCTCGATTAGTGGGAGCAGACTCTGCAATCATAGCCTTTTCGTTAAGCATACGCCTGTTACAGGATTTAAACAGAGCGGTACTGCGTAACCTCCAATTGTACGTCTAAATGTTGTGCTGAATAACGTCCATGCAGCTGGGTTTTTCCACATGTGTATGCTGGAAAATCAGACAACTGGAATAGAAATTGCCAAGAAATTGCCACTGTATAACAAAAAGAGGTTGTGAAGACAACATCAACCAGTAACAGGTATGAAATAGAGCAGTAAATCTGGGGCTAGTTTACTTTATCATCATAATGAGAAATGTGATTATTTCGCGATTTATGATATCCAAAGTATGGAGATCTAATGTTATGAAATACCATCTAGAAGAGCAAGGTGCAAACTCTCATTAAGACTAGAAGCCTAACCCGTGGATATAAATAAAAGGAAAGTTCTACTCTTTTGTTATAAATCGGTGTGTATCTAACTGAATTCATAATTTCTACGAGTGCAAATTTTCCTTAGTGAAAATTAGAAGAAAATATACTTGATGGACCCCTTGGAAACTCAATGGTCTTGAAGGTTTCATTTTACCTGATGGAACCATTCTATCGCAACCGCAACCCATGTTCTTATAACCTACTGATTTGCTCTATAGAGTGCTGAGTGTCCGCCACTGTTGGGCCAGAGTATTTTGGCTACTAGTTCGCAGCCATGTCTAAGAAAACGACGGGCACCATGAGTATTAATTACTCCGGATATGGTCTTGCCGTGACTTCATGTTCTACACGAAATAACCCCAGATAGTATTGGAACATAACTGAAGACTGCAGGCCATCGATGGGATCCCATAATGTAAACTGAAACATGTTGGATCCCATCGAGTGTTTTGAGTTTCCCTGAGTACCAAATATAAGTTACTCTGAAAATTAGCTATCCATGTGCAATAGACATGTAAAGATTTGCGCTATATCAAAAATTTGATAATCTCCCCATGGGCTTTACATACATTTGTCTAAACATAGGTACACAAGAGTTATCTAAAATACTTTCTTTGCAAATCATTTATCACTACTTTCTAACTTTCTACTATCTTTTGCAATACTTTACATTGTGAGTTCACTTCATTCTAATATCAACTCTTGACTTACTAAATATTTAAAGATGTCTCATTGCTTATTGCGTTTTTTTGGTAAGATTTTTTTCATCTTAATGTTGATAATGTTCAAACTTATTAACTCTAGATTTCAAGTATCTATTTGATTTACATTTCTTTTTAATAAATTCTCATATGTTTGGAAACTTAGATGGTTGATTCATTGATTTTGTGCATTTTTTGCATTTGAAATTTGATAGAAAAAAGAAGTGCAATTACTGCACTAAACTTGTAGAAAAATTAAGACTTCAAATTTTTCTTATAATTTTTATTCCTTTAAATGAAAAATATGGTCTTTGTATTTTTTCAATTGAGATCAGACATGAAAGCATGATCTTCATAAGAATAGTTTTTCATCATTGATACATATATAATATCGTGTTGGATGATGAACATTCACTGTTACATGTATATAAAAAATTTGGTTTGAAGCATTGTTATAATATTACGTTTTTTAACTAAAAAAAATATTTCAAATAATCATATTTTTGAACATGCAGAAATTATTCTATTGAAATGAATTTGTTTTCTAGTTAAATATATTTTCGTATGATAATAACCTTCAAAAAAATTTGTTTCTTGAATTTTTACAATAATTTTTTCAATTGAATACATTTATTTTCATCTTTGATCAATAAATATGATCCATTTCCAAATTTATTGATTAAAAATTGAAAAAGTAATATAATTGTAACTATTGCAATTTTTGAATATGCATAATTTTTGTTTGACAAAGTTCAAGATTCTCATAATCATATATTATACTTGACACTAGAAGTTTTTTGTTTATCTAACTGACTCTACGTTTTCAAAACTATAAAAAAAAATACTCAAAACTCTAATTTGTCGGTGCTGGAATATTTAATCCCATGTTTGTGTAATACTTGAACAATTAATACACTTTCACGCGAGTGCTTATCCCATGAACATAGATTTCAAAAGAATTAATCACGTTACAACTAAGTTTACTCGTGTTTGTCTACCTGATTCTCTGGCTATCGTTTTCTTGCATATTTTGGACTAACAATTGATATCAAAGTTGGTTGTGTTTTGTGACAAGTTTGTGTCGCATGAGTCTAACATCAACGTTGCTGACGGGTTTTCTGCCGATGATTATATTATTTGAAGATAACAATTTTCTAACGATGATGGTTTCTTAACGGTGATAATGTTTTTGACGATTTTTTGGCGCATGTCATGAAGTTTCAAGTTTGTATGAGTGTTTGAGCCAAAATTTGAATGTGACAATTTGAATTAACAAGTAAAAATCTCCATTCATTGATATGTTTGTGGGACAGTTTAATCATTATGTCATTAATGATCAAGAAGGAGCATAAGTAAATTGGAATTTCTGAAAATATGATTGAGCTACTCAAGATTGACAGTAAACTCAATACAACTGATGCATTCTTCAAAGTTTTTACCTTGGAGAGTTTCAAACGACATTATGGTACTATGCTGATTGTGCATGTGGAGCATAGCTAGAATTTGTTAACATAATATCTTCATTTATCTTTTTATATAATTACTCTATTATGTGATGACTACGATTTAGTTCTAGTTAACTTTTATGTGAAGAATGATCTTGTATTAGGTTTCTTTCTAGAACTTATAGCGGAGTAATTATATAGATTATAATGTTCATGTTCTCTATATGCTAGCAGATTTGTAGTTAACTCCTTTTGTTATCATTCCATTTTGTTATGGTTACAATTTAGATCTAATAAACTCATGTCCAAAGAGTGTTCTTGTGTTAGATTTTTGTCTATAATTTCTTATGGAATAATAATATGCAAGGTTAGAGATTATTGTTTCTTTAACACAAGTTAATGAGGAGAGTGTTGAAGTTAACTCCGATTAAAGAGTAACCTCATGTCCTAGCTATTTATAGCTAGAAGTCTTGTCGACACTAGGATATTTAATGTCAGGATTTGTGTATTACCAAAACATTTAGTATAATCTCACGCGAGAGCTTTTCCCATGGACGTAGTACTCAAAAATGAAACTCAGTCTACTCGTGTATGTCTATCTGATTTTCTCGCTGTTGTTATCTTGCATATTTTGGGCTCACAATTTTGAACTTGTTATCTCTCCATGAAGTTTACAAAATGCATAATCTTCTAATAAAATAACATCATTTGTTACCGAACTAGTTCAAATTTATTGTTAATCTGTAGTAGATCACCCAACATCAAATATCAATGTTGATATTTGATGTTGATGGATTTCATGCTATTATCAATCATTATTTTTGTCACAAGATTAATTAACTTTATTTTGCTACTATACTAAAAATAATAAATCAAATCAATCAAATATATTACTTTGTTATGTGTGTTGCATTCACATATTTAAGTTTTATAGATGATTTACAAGTGCATTTTTACAAAGTAAATTTATAATTAAGTCATTCATTAACAAGTATAAATATACATTAATATTTAATTTTTCATTGTATCATATATCGTATATAATCATCATTATTTCAAACTAAAAATATGATAATATTCAATAAAAAACAAAAAACTCTATCTTTTATATTATCTTGGAAAAAATTTTAATTCATTTCACAATTTTCCAATATATTTATTTTTTAATTTGAATTATATCTTTCCACCTTGTTTATAGTAGAAAAAAATAATTGTGTACATCATCAAATACAATTTTTAACATCTTATCACAAAAAATTAAGTACATCTTTTATCTTATATAACATCAATTGCACATTTAGTTGTTGAAAATTTGACATGAACTATACACAAAATTCAAACTTTTCCAATTCTTGCCAAGTTAAATATGTTCATCACACATTGAAATCCATTTATTTTTAATTAATTATGATATATTTAAATCCATTTATTATATTTTAGTTAAATTTTTTTGAAATTTATATAAATCAAAATCTTAAATTAATTTTTTGCATCTATTAGTGTTGGATGATTGTATTATTCAAATAATCATGTTATCGATATGATAACCAAAATAATGAAACTAAGACTATCATCACTAGTTTTTTTTCTAAATAAACATAGATGAAAATCATATTAATTTATAAAAAGCTTGTTTCAATTCATATAAAAATTTCATCAATCTACAAATCAACATTTGATGATTTTTTTCAAGCCAATTGATTACATGAGGTAGCTTTTATTTGTCAAAATTTTGATAAGAAATGATTCAATAATATTTAGTTTACACATAATCAGATTAAAATATTTCAGTAAAAATATATTAGTCAGGTAATTCATTTTTTTTAAATGAAAACTATGTACTTTTTTACGTCTTTATATTTAGATTATTTGAAACATATCAAAGAAATAATCAGTATTTTTCTTATATGGTTCAATTAATTGTTCAACTTGCACATCCAGTTTCTATGAATCACAGATTGAATTCTTGAAAGATTCATTGAAATTTTAGTCTTGTTATCAATCAACAATTTTATCTCACGTTTTTAAAATAATATTTTACTCAAAATTGTTAATAATTTATTTTTTTTATAATTACAAGGTTTTTTTCTTTACAATATCAATGTCTAGTCATCACTTGACATAATGAAACTCATTTCTTCAATTTTTGCTCATCAAAAATCTATTTCATATATTTCAGAAAATTTTCACAAAATCAAATCCATTATAATAAGTCTATCTCTTCACAACATCCATATATAAAAATATGAACCGTTTGAAATAAGTCTTTTTATTTTAATATCCAGACTTGAAAAAAGGAAAAAAATTCTATAATAAAATACATTAAAAATAATTTTTATATTATCAGCTTATTTTGATGATTTGCATGTGATAGAATTTTCATTTTCTTTATCATCGTCAAGCAGATTATACTCGTCTACATTGACTTTTTGAGACACATTGTTTAAAAGAAAAATAGTTTTCATTTTCAAATATATATGTTTTTGACAAAAAATTTGCCATAATTCTAACTGATTATCACTTTTTGTCTTGTTTTTTATACTTTTACAAGTATTAATGATATACATAATATAAGCTGATATTATATTGAATTTTTGTTATAATTTTACTTTTATCATTGTCATTTTTTGAATATGATTATGCACAAATCAAATTTATTTGTCAACATAATTTTTCAATTTGATAATGAGTTTCAACGCAATAGATAATGATCAAGTATTATACATTAAATTTTCCACATTTATTGAACACAGAATAGAATCTAGAAGTTTGGCCAAGTCGAACATAAAATATTTGCTGACTTCATATAAAACATTATTGCAAAGTATAGATTTGGTTATTTTTCATGAATATCAATCTAATGCACATTTATTTTAATTATTTTATAATCTAGTTTTTTCAAAGTATGTGTATGATTTTATCAAAAAAATATTTCAAGTAGTTAAAATTATAGTATTACTTTATTTTATGTACTAGAATCCAATTTGAAAAACATAATAAAGTGAATCAATGATCTGATATATTGATATAAACTTTGAAATTTATTTGATACATAATATAGATACATTGTATTTCTGTTTTTCTTTTTCATGATTCAATTTTTATTCAATGGTTGAGTAAATTTTGCCATATTTTATTTGAAATAAGAGAAAGGTAGACATTTTAGTAGAATAATCAAATTGTGATTCAAGTCTTTTTATTTGTTAAAAATTTATTTTATAATTATTTACTTGCTTTGATATTAACAATGATATCATATATTATTTGAAAATATCATGTGAACTCTAATGATCAAATATAGGATTGAGACCTTATGAAAATATCAATCTTAAATAAACTCCCAATATCAAGACTTCATATTGAGACATTTCTTTCATTCAAAAAATCTCCCAAAGAACTGAATCAATCTTACGTACAATAATACTAATTGATTTTTTTTTTAAACTTCTGAACAGAAAAAGTTTTCATAGCTGGCTTTCACCTACTCAATTTAAAATATAATAAGTTTTTCTCTAGATTATAGAAATTATTACCATGGTATGTGCATTCATCAAGTTTTGTAAAAGTATATACAACACCTTTCCATAGAAATGGTCTTATGACAACGTCATGGATCAACTTAGCCTCTAGACTAGAGGCTAAGTGGTGCACCACTAGAGGCTCTAGTGGTGCTTCTATATCCTAACACAGGGAAATCACTCGATTTAATCCCAAAGTGTGCGGATGGTCAAATGAAGAAAACAAAAATGTTCTAATAAACAAAGACGAATGAAGATACTGAACTTGGAACATGTGAAATATGAAATACTTCTATGCATGAAGCGTAATCGAGGTTTCTTGTGACGGGATTTGGTCCACTTTGCAAATTCTCAAAGTATCAATTAGCTAAACTTTTGAAGTTTATTTTTACCATCCCATAGTCATCATATTGTAGCTTAAACTCAAGATTTATTTGTGAGAGGTTGCTTCGATCCAGGGTCTGATTAGGCATTTTAATAAAGAGTTCGCATAATGACCACACTGAAAAAATCCCGGGTCAGATTTCCAAAAAAGACAATCTTTCCCGTGATGACATTTACAGAGCTACTCCAATGAAAACCCAAATTTGACGTAAATATTGTATTTTAATTCTTAATCCCCCGATCCATGTTTTGCACTCAGTCGTACTTCTTAACGGGGTCGGACCACGTTCTGAACTGTATGGCAGTCATGCCGCTGTCAGTATGGAGGCAGTCCAGTACTCCAAGGGATGGTATGCGATCATTGGGATGTAACCTCGTCTGTCCTCGTCTGTCGATGCACTCTGTGTCCTTCTTTCCCCGAAAACCTCACCTCACTGATCACAGGATCGCATCACATGACGGGAAGCAAGGTCCAGTTGTAAAGGAAGGAAGGCGAGGCGCGGCGCAAGGGAATTGAAGGCCGTAAATTCTGAATTATGAAGGTCAGATGGATCGGTCTGATTATTCTTACTGTGGCGTTGTGGAGCACATCCACAGCTTTTCAGTCAGATGAGCTTCCTGAAGATGAAGATGAGTGGATAGTGCCGGCAAGAGGACCACCAGCGCCAGCAGCCCCAGCCCCAGCGGGAGCAGCACCAGCGGTGAAGATCCCTACATCTGCTAGTCGAGTTCCTTCTGGTGCCGATAAGAAAGTGCAGTTTACGCTCGAGCATTCTTTTGGTGGATCTGAATTCAAGTCTGCTGGAGTGTTCACTGCCCGTGTTCGTGAGTCAGTCAAAGGTGGTCAGGTGTGTTGTTCAGTTTCGTACTTTAATTCCTACACGAAAATGCTCCATTGTGGTGGCTTAGATTTTCTTCTGATCCTCGATGGGGCAAATTTAACTCGCCCATACATAATTTTGAATTCACCATATGGCTGATTGCTGATCTTTAGGTTTAGGCTTTGTTTCTTGACACTTGAAAGTGTTGTTTGTTGTTGAGACTAAACTTGAGGTAAGATACGGTCTGCTCGTGGAGCTTCAATGCGTTATTGTTTTTTATTTTCTCATACTCTGAGTGAATGAAATAGTTTAAAGCTAATTTTGTAAACGTCTGTAATCTGTTTCTGTTTTTTTTTTCTGCAAAGTTTCACAGTTACGAAGGACATTTTAGATAATGTGACCATCCCCCGAGTTTAAATGATTTACGAGGCCATGGTATGATTATGAAGCAAGGAGAATACCAGATTCAAAAGTAGCCCGGTTGATTAAGTATTCTTCATTATCCGTAGATGTATATATTTCCCAGTGAAAGCTTTCCGACCTGATTTATATTCACTAAGCCATGCGCAGACCCTTCTCAAGTTCCGACTTTCAAGAAACTCATTCACCAGCGAAGAGAAGTACTTGTTTCAGGTAACGTTCTTTCTCACAACACGTATAGTTCACATAAGTTCATATGGTGCATTGTATCGCTAAACCATTTCTAATTCAAATTTGAAGCAGTAAATTTTCAGTTTCCGCAGTTCTTAATCCAAAATGATCAGATTTGAAACCAGAATTGTATATGCCTTTGAGTCTGTATCGTTTTCTCTTGTCTTCCTTGTTTCTCCTCTCTAACAATCAAGTAAGAATTCTTTACTAGCTCTACCGTGATTTTGGATTTTTGGTTAGATCTGAGCTCCAGTACCTCTTATGAAAGTGACCCTGAATTTTCCTCTAGAAGTGGATATGCTCACTATGAATCCTGTAGGTTGAAAACGGCCTCTCATTACGGATCTTTCTGAGCACTCACACGAATAGTTCTTTATTGAAGTCTCTTACGAGAGGACATTTACTTTAGAGCAAATGGTGACTCCTGCTTCTAAACCTGAAAATGCCTATTTGTGCAGACTCTACTCGACAATGATGACTTCTACAGCGTTCGTGTTCCAGCCAATGTAATCAGCCCAGGAGAAGAGTTTGCTCTTACTTCTGTCAAAGCTGTAAGTGAAAGATGTAGATTGACAAGTATCGACAAATTCCAAGCTTTTGAAGTTTACCCATTCGAGGAAAGTTGACGCCTCTCCGCTGGTCCCGATGGAATGCATTGCAACTTTTATTTGCATAGGCTTCTCAATATTGCTATGCATCCATTTGAACAGCCATCTAAACTGCTATCTTGCTGAATAATATGCGTTAATTTTAAATCCACTCTGATCTTTTATCTGGTTTGTCTGTGGTTCACACAGCGCTGTCTTGCGTTAAGTAATTTTCAAGAGCGCTTCGATTTTCACGTGGTATGTGCAGTAATGAATCTCATATTTCAACTCTCAACTGGGGAAAAATCCTGCTGAAAGAGAGACATTCTTCACTTTTAGATCGTCTTTTCGCTTCCAATTCACCTATCATCTAATCTTGTTCACTCTACTCAATCTTTTAGTACTAGCACGCATAGCTGGAGGATGCGGGGTCTATAGTCGTTAGGGTTTTACTAGCAAGCAAGTAGCAATAAGTACAGTTGAACTCACGTAAGCCTCAATCAACACTGCCTTTGGACATTCATACAAATTCAGGACCTTGCTTGTGAGGATAAGAACTTAGTTCCAAGACGAGATAGTCTTGAAAGTATTAATCGTCTGAAACAATCTTCATGAAATTTCTAGCTTCTTGTGTCCATTTTATCTTCAATTGTTAATGAGTATTTTCTTATTGATTTGATCAATAGGACCAGGGCCAGGTCATTGGAGTCACGTATGGTTCTGCTGTCAGTTGCCCCTACCCTCGACCACTACAAACTGTAAGTTTAAATTTATACTTCGAACTTTTTTTTGGGGACTGGTGACATGAACTAACATGCGGATGCTCAACGTTTTAAATCAATCTAAATCTTAATCTTGTTCTCCGTTAATTTTCACAGGTTTGAGGTTCTGACCTGACAATTTCCTGTTCTTTCAGCCTTCACAGTGGTCGTTTGACTCATTGATCGTTGTGAAGAGCAGTGAGCAGGCCTTAAGGTACTTCTTGAACGTTAGAGAACTTTATGTTTGCAATAGATATCTCATTTTAGAATCTTTCTGCCGAAGGAGGTGTATGTGAACGAAAAGAAACAGGAAGTTGTTCATTTGGTTTATCACTGTAGAATGTGAAGTGAAGATAGGTGAGCATCTCCTAGATGTGAATTACAAATTTGGAAATCTGGCCACTGTGGTGTTGAATTTTGCAAAGCGGTTTCAAACCAGTTGTTGCCAGTCTCCACGGCTTGATTCCTTCTGCCTTTGCAGGTCTCTTACAAATATTGATGCTTTTGAGGCTACTGGAGATGAAGTTGCCGAGGATGGAACGCTGGTGAAGAAGATACCTGAAAAGTCTTTCTGGGCCAAATATGTAAGTCATCATAATTTCCTAGATTGGACTTTGTAGTTGAATAGTTGAATGAAAGCTCCATGCATTACACTTAGAACAAGGTCGTCAATTGTCTACATTCTTCTGTTGATCGTTCTCCTACTTCGGCGGCCGAATTGTGGTGAATATAAAGTACAGAGGTTCTCCCTTCTCGAAGTGCAGTCAGCTGTAGTGTTTGAAAACAGCTTGTATGAAAGATAGCAAAGTTTTAATATCTTCTAACTTGTTTGGCCTTTACATATGTTCATCCGCTGTCGCAGTTTTGAATGCCATTGGAACTGCTCTGTGTTTCATATCACCTTGTTTTACTTGCATTATCCCCGTGCACCTGTATGTCTTTGCCGTCATGTTCAAAGTCTTTGATACTCGACTCGCTGTCCTTGCTTTTTGCAACTTTATTTCCTATACTTTGTCTTTTGCAGCTTTTAGGTTTTTCTGATCTTGCAAGTTAACTGATTGAAATTAGAGCAAAATGATGACTTCTTTTTACTTGTCTTTTCTCCCGTTCAAAATTTAGATACCATTCGTCTTACTTCTCAAAACCTTACTACATTTTGATTAATGGTTTGAAGGCTGCAATCACTACCATGTCTCATGCATTTACTGAACTTATAACAATTCAGTTCGGGTTGCGAATATGAAACTGATCACTACTTGTATGTCAATTCTCTAGCGAGTTTTATTGTCATGTGTCAGAAGCTTATGCTAATACTCTTTGCTCTTGTATTGCAGTGGATGTACATACTCCCCATTGGACTCATTGTCCTCAACGCTATTTCTCAAGTTGCTAATATAGCTGAAGAGGGAGCACCAGGACAAGGGCCACCCGGTGCTGCGCCACAACGTTTGGCTCCTGGAGGAGCTGGACCTAGAAGACGGTGATGATATCCTACTTTTGGTTCATATTTTTCCATCAGGGAGGTTCTTTAGAATTGTAGATGATTTTCGGATGAAAGATGAGGTTCAACCATATATACCAGCCCCTCAGTTCTCGATTCCTGACGTACACTCTGCAGAATTGTATACTTCTTGAACGTGCTTCTTGCATATCTTATGGCCTTCAGATTCTCGGATAGTTTCGTTACCTTCTGCCTGAGGCGGCTATGTTGTCTTTTGACATATTGAAGGTTTAGGGTTTGGGAACTAATTTCGTATGAGATTTGGAAGAAATCCCACTGCCTGGCAGCCATAAGAAAACACGAAACTGTTATTTGACAGGAAAGCATGTGGTAGCAATTATAGACCCAGCAAGGAGTAGTCTCAAGATCATAGTTATCCAGTTTACCAGCAAAGAGTCGTTCCAGGAGAAAGAGGCTTTTTTGCGTTCATGATAAAGAAATATAGGTTTGGTAAGATCTTCTACAGGCGTTTTGTTCTTACACGGGTTGATCCCTTGCTGAGTGTATGATTTTTTCTAACGTCCCAAACAGGGCTCATATATTTGAATTGCAGCCTCTCTACGCTCGACCATTACGTCTCCCGTTTGTCATATGCTGTAATCTGAGTCGATTGTAGACGCTAATCGTGCAAATGTATCATTCAGTTTCTTCCCGTGTTCGTAATCACTACTTTGGCTCTCTCGATGACGCCTTGTTTAAAAGTTGAGGCGTTGTGATCTATGTCTCAAAGCGTCACCACTGCAGTTGAACACCACTTTCTTCCCGACTACTAACTACATTTTTTCTTCCGTTGGTTCACCGATCTCAAATCGGTGTCGTGTCCCTTCTCACCTGGACAATTGTCCCTAGCGGCTCTGCCTTTTTCATGTAAATTTACTTTCACATTTTTCACACCAACTTGTCCTCAGACGTTGCCCTTCATCCATGGTCGTCTCATTGCAAACGTATTTCGCATCCTGTTTTCTCCGTGGTTCTAACATCATCATTTTTAAGCGAGTACTCACTGCCCCGTTGAGTCTGGGACGTGCATTTCTCTTTCTACAATGCTACTTTCATGAGCTTTTATGCTTTTCTTTCTTTCTTTCTTTTGACATGCTTGTCTCTCTATTTTAAGTCACGTCATGGGTCTATGATCTGGAGTGACATGGTAATAAGTAGAGTTCATACTACACTTGTTATGTAACTTGTTTTGCATCGAGTGCATGTTTCCTTAGTTTTGCGTGGTTCTCAAAACATCCGGACTGTCAATCTTATTGTTTTATGCAGGTTTTACTTTTCTTGATCTCCTGGTGGCATTTATCTCACTTACATGTCCAGAAGTGAGGCTTGCGTTGGTTTTGTTTGAAGTCCATGTTTGGATTTATTGAAGGATTGTTCAAATATTAGTAATTATCCAAAAAGAAATGGAAAAAATGGATCTTTTTAAACAAGTCAGAGTGATCACTTCTCCAACTTCTCTATGTATCCAAGTTTAAAAGGTTAAATCATAAGGTTCCATTTGACTCGAGGCGCCGATTTGACGTGAGGAGATGGTCGCGTCATCCAAATAGTTTCTTTTGAAAGGTGTGTTGTTGGGACAAGTAATAATCGAGGAGTATATTTCCAAAATGCTATGGGGAATTCCTTCTATACACCATGTGGACCCTAACTGTTGGCTCGGCAAGTACGACTATATCCCTCATTCTCACATCCAATTTGTTAGCCGTACAGAAGTTTTTTCTGAACAGTTTAAGTAATAGATAGATTTATAGATAGTAATAGATAGATTTATAGAGCTTAAACTTGTTGTATGATTTGTGAAAAAACGTATGATGAAAGTTACATTTGTTGTTAATTTTCCATGAGATTTTTTTTTCAGATTTCTTGAAATCATCTGTCTCATGAGAACAACATCCATGAAACCTAATTAGTTGGTGCTGTTACAAAAAATGATATTCTTTAGAGTATCTTTATAAATGTTATTCTTAAAAATGATAGTTAGTTTATTATGTTTTTTCAAATTCAAAATTTATTTTTCCAATATGGGGATAGATTTTGGTATGTTTGTACAAGACTGCATGAGAATTAATTATACTAGACGATTGGGGCCTACCTTGCCTAACTTGTCATATGTTATATTTAGTGAGGTTGTTTCTATTGCTATATATAGATGACTAGTTAATGCTATGCATAGTTTAACACTCGCATGTCATGAAGCTTAGATAGATGCTGATAATATAACCATTATCTCTATGTTACTAGTTCTACACGTTCAACATAAATATAATTGAATACATCATTATCAGATTTCAAAAAAGCACCTTTTTAAATAACTCATATATTTTTACAATATAATGAGGTTAAAGTTTTGAAATCAATCTAAAGTATTCATTTTACTCTTACACATAGTATAAAAGACTTTGATCATTTTGTTTGAAGTTAGCAAAGTACAAGTTTTTGCACTATCTAAAGATCAACCATAGCAATTTTTTCCAAGCATCAGTGTTGGGAACAGATCTACAATTTGAACTCTACACTTCGGGCTATAGCAGGCCTCATGAAATTAGGCGTTCTACAAAATAGACGCCTAATTAGCCAACTTTAAAATGAGCCGATCGTTTAAAATAAGGACACGGAAACAAGCCTTTTCTGTATGTCGAAGTGAAATGAGGTGTAATCTGTATTAGCAGATGGGAAAAGAAAAGAACGAAATGCGCTGATAGAAAGGTCAATTTTCAAAACACTCAGCTACAACTTTGAACTGAACATGTTTTCTTGCCCAAACCGTGTATAATTAATTTGAAGTGACCTGAGTTTTACTCTTTTATTTCTTAAGGTCCATCTCTCAAGAGTAAGGTCTATTGCCGAACCCCACAGTGCCAAAGCTGTTGATGCATTGCTCAGTGTAGCTAGCTGGTTCCTATCAAGCAGAATCAATTACATCTCAACTTGGCGGCATGAGAGTAGAACTTACATTTTTTCTCTGTTGTTCTCTTTTAGACTAAGATTCCAAACAACCGTAATTCTGAACTCCAACACTGTCGCTGGAGGGCGTGTTCCAGACTAAACAGATTGGCACGATCGGCGAAATGCTTGGCTTACTCAATCCGGTCGAGTAATTCGACAAAATGATCACAAAAGGATCTTCTTTAGTAAACGCCTAATTTGCCCGCACAGGAAACGCCTAATTTACCTTATTTTGTTCAAATTAGGCGTTCGCCTAATTTTATGAGGCCTGGGCTTTAGTCTGGTATCTGCACTCTCGGCAGGACAGGCCTGTCCCATGTAAACGCTCTAACTTTTATATTTGTTCTAGACTGCAATGAGGTAGATATGGTGCCGTTAAAGAAGCAGTGACATATCCCAATTCAGATTATATTATCCTTTGATTCTTTCGAGGTAGATAACCTCCTTATTCAAAATCAATCCGCATAAAAAACCAGATCTTCTCTCAAAACACAAATGTGCAAATCGAGCACGAATTATTAATTGTATATGAACGCAGCAACAACGGTAGGAGGAAGAAAAAGAAGTCGATATTATACACCTGCCCACAATATGAGGTTCCTTCAACCTCACTCAATGCAGTCACTGATTCATATCTACTTCACTAAATCCCATCATATCCGCAAACTTTTATTACCACGGTAAATCATGAGAATATTGCTGAAAGGCCCTGTACTCACATCATATGTTAATTTTATGTATGAGAAGATCATCGGATGCTGAGGTGTCTTTAGATTTGAGCAGCAGTGGTCACATTTGCATCTGATTCCACTGGCTGCAAGGAAGGAAGGAAGGAAGGAAGAATCAATGAATGTAAAGAGATTTTCTGTGCTTCGGGGTAAATCATGTTAACTTTAAAGGGTGAACGAACTCGTAACCAAAGTTCCGGAGATATAGCATGTAAACATGGAATGTTTGAAGGAGGAGAGTTCGAGTAGATTCCCAACAAACACGATGTTCGGAAAAGCACTTTCTTCATAGTATCTGTTCGTTCTCGCTCTCTCCTTACATTGAGCAGATCCATCCATGAGCTTGTCAAGGCATCAGGGATCCACAATCTTCCCACAGAATGAATATATATATATATATATATATATATATATATAGAATCGGGCACACGCATACGTAAGGTAGATATTTTAGTTAAAGCAGCGCATAGCAGATGCAAAGGCTTGCAAAGACTTTCTCTGTAGTAGTAGTAGTAGTAGATGCATACAGAGCGATAACTTTTCCAAGGTAATGATGAGCCGAGTAAGCTTCCAGAATTCTGGACAGATTAGTCAATGTGCTGGGTAATCATCAACAGCTGCACTTCTATGGACCTGATTCTGCAGGGACCGCCAGAGACCGACACGGCTCGACAGGGGCAAGCAAGCAAGCAGGAGAGAAAATCTTTCTCATCTTCCTTCCTTCACACCTTTTACGTTGCGTGAAAATTTGCTCCTCGTCGTCGTCCAGGGTGATGATGATGGTGGTGGTGATATATACATATATGCCTATGCGGCCCAAGGGCCAACACCATCTATTATACTGTACGATGGTCGTAGTAGCATCATCCCTACCTTGCGAAAGTTCTCTCGAAGCTGCCTAGACCCATCTATCTATCTATCTATCTACCTATTCATCCATCATCTATCAGCCGTGGCCCAAACGCACAGTTTAACAGTTTTCTGATTGTACTTTCGAGAACTTTGCAGCTCTAGCAAGTAGTCACTAGCTCAGAGCCTCAGATGGCACACCGAGATTTCCGGGTTCTGGAACTTCGATAGAGGAAAATCTTGATCTGCGAGGCTTATTGGCACAGAGTGGAGCATGATGTAAGATTCGCCTACAACTTAATACACGAAGACCTGACTTTTGTTTCGAACAGGTTCCTGGAGCGGTGAGCGTTTCGTCTACAAGCGAGCGAGCTTCACAAGCCCCGAGTTATGACCAGCTACTGCAACTAGCTCGCATAGACTCCATCAAAACAGTCCAGATTCATTCCCAGCCGTTATGAGATAGAAAGCAAATCTTCCGGTAGATCGTTCACCTTTCTCCTCAATTGTTCGATCGGGAGGAGTAGGATCTGTGCACGAAGGTGGAAGGGCACTTTCGTGGCCGCAGTCAAGTTGTCTTCGATTCACTTCACATGTCGAAAGTCAATGTCGAGTTTCTAACTTTCTACCGCTAGTTTCAACATCGACTACGTGATTTCTTGTTGGATTTCTTGTAGAATGAACCCATGTGTTGTCCCTGTGGTCATCAAAGCCAAACGTGAGCCGAAGCGGTCCGAGTAAAGCGAAAACTGAATCGAGACAGAAGATTTTCTTGTCACCGAGCTGAGGTTCACATAAAGCTTGACCAAATTCAGATGATGTCTGCAGTGAGTCAGTACCGGCATAAGGAAAGCAGGTCTCGATGAAGGCGTTCGAGGTTCAGACAATAACAGATCTCCACGACTTTCCAACACAGCCGAGTCCAACACCTTCCCCATACCTCCACCATCACTCAACTCTGAAAATCGCTGGTCAGTTTGACGTCTGGCAAGTGGGTGGGATGGGTCGTGTCCAACTTTTAAGTGTCAATCGCAATTGCAATTACTCCCGAATAGCCGATCATCTGACTTTGGATCCTCAGGAGGGTGAACTCTGTCCTCATCCTGGATAGACATGAATGGAACTTTTCGGTAGCTTATTCATTGTGTCATACTGGATCGCGAATCTAAAACTTGTCTCCGAAGTTTTCTACATGCTTTTAATGGGCTCTTCTGAAAACTAACGAACTATTATATGCCCATCACTTTCGCCTGCCTTTTGCAGGATGCTTCAGTCTAAAGAACTACATGTTCGCTTGACTGAGTAGTCCAAATGGAGGCTTTCATTTTGAAGATAGCAATCATATGTCTATTTGGAGTGAAGGACCACATGACGAAAACCTTGACCGATGCAGCTATGTCGAAAGGGTTGGATCCAAGTCAAGATCGTATGAATCGAACACGTTATGGAATAATAGTGTGGTACCTATGATAACCTCAACTGCTGAATTTCGTGAATCCATAAGCAGAAGGAAGTCAGTTGCAAGTATCATAGCAAGGCATATTTAATGAAGACCATTTCTATTTCTAACTCCTGTTATTATAAGATCAACATTTCGAAAGACTTACAATAGATATTTGTATACATATTCCCGTTTGTGATATTGTTGCCTAGCGTTTGGTTACACGTTTAATTTCATCCTCGTAGGGCTCGATAATACTTGCCCTGTTCTCTCTAAGCCCTGTAAATGATTCTTTGATATAGTTTTGCACTGGTTTCAAGCCTCGCTTTTGGGTAAAAGAAAAGACCAAATTTGACCTCTTTGATACGATGCATGGAATGTACATCGATGGAATCTACTTTCAAGAAGCAAAGATTTAGATTTATTTGCAACATGTACTTAAGGGTAATTAGTGCTAGTTGTATATGTATATTGGCAACGTGCGACAGAGGAAGGTTATTCCCTATCCATGTTTGCAACTTCAGTTTCTTATTTATAGGCGATGTTGGACATATGTTACATCATGATGAGTTCAAGGCCTAGCATACTAGTTTAGCTTCTTTTTGCATTCTTCACTTTACGTCTTGATGGGTATTGTTATATATATTGCCATCCACTTGGGTAACTTATTACTTTCGTTTCTTTATCTTCTGATATTTTGAGTTGGAACTATCATCTATTTTCCAATTGTAAGTTGTACAGTATATCGTTTCATATTGACCTTGCATGTACTTTTGTCTATGAGATATGTGTTGCGGATGTTTCAATCTCATACAAAATAGCATGAATGAGGAGAAAAATATCCTAACGACTGATACAGTTCTAGGAAGTAACGAGAATGTAAGAACCTTCTTGAACTTTATACAACCAGGCTGATAAAATTGTTCTTAGATTTGTTTGATTCATATAGACTTATTCCAGAATCTGCCACTGTTGAACGTTGCAAATCAGAAGATTGAAAAACATCTATATTATCAATTGATTCTCGGTCAATCAGCTTGTCATTTAACAAGTCTGCTTAAAACTAGATCCATACAAATAGCATGATTAGATTCTACCCCGCATGAAAAGTTTTCAAAATTACTAGTTGATATTATCCAAGACAGCTTGAATAAAACAAACCTTACATTCATCACATTTGATAATAACGTCAAAATGATAGTATAACACAATTGAAACGTTGAGTTAAAAGCATTCGAAAATCATCAGAGAAATTTACAAAGATTTGAGAAATGAATGTATTAGACATTATTAATGATTAATAATAGTATTGGCTTCAAAACCGTAAAAGCAAGTAAACAAGTAAGAAAAAAAAACACTGGAATTTATTCAACAAGGAAGATAAAACATTGAAGCTAAATTTTCATGACACAAATTGATATAAAATAAGAAAAAATATGATTATAATGAAGTTTTTAGATTAAATTTTTGAATTATCAAAATTTGACTACTCATTATAGAAAACATTAATCAAAATAGAGATGAAACTTTATGGTATTGAATTGGTTTGTATTGAATTATTTGTAAGCTCATTTCAGAAACATGTATGTATGATACATAGTATGAACTGTTGTGGAGTCTTAGTGATATTTAAGATCATTGAGAAACGTATGATAATAAAATCTAAATCAAATTCTTTTATTTTTAGATTATTTATAATAAGAAAGTGAATATTATATTAAACTAGTTCATTTCAAGCATATTATTCTCCTTTGTTTTTCCCCACTATTATTAAATTTAAAAGTATTATCTTTAAATTAAAAATTTTATTCAAAATATTTTTATTAACAATCTAATGAAAAAAATTATAAATATATATGGGTATTAAAATTATTCAAGTCAATAATGTAGATGGTCTAAAATTTACATAAAGTAACATCATGATAGGAAAAAATATATCAAGATAACATATATCAAGCAAAAACAAATAATAGAATTGATAAAAGTAACAATTTCACTAATATGTATCAAAACTTTAAAACATATGTTGGTATGATATTTCCCAAAAAAAATGGATTCCTTGGTTGGCTTGCACAAGTTTTGGAGCATGTGGCTTAATCTGATCCAATCCGCAAAAATTTTCCAGCCCTTGACATAGTCATAAGTTTACCTGTATATAATAAGATGATAAGCTAGATTGAAATAAATATATATTGCAAAATTACGTATAATCCCTTTTGAAAAAATTATGTTGTAACCCATAAAAATCAATTCATTTTTATAGATTATATTATTAAATTAAATAATTATGAAATAATTAATGTTATTACTATTGATCAAAATAGCACATACAAATGATGTTGTAAACATTTCATGCAATGTATCATGAAATTGATTTATATTAATGCAAAATTTTCATTTTTGAAAGTATATAACAAAAAATAAATTCAAAGAATGTTCAGCTTCTGTCACTGAAATCTTTACAAATAACATTTTATCATATCTAACTGAAAATTTCATCTTATTATGCAAAGTAAATGCAATTATACATAACAAAGATGATATTTTGAATCCACTCTCATTATTCTCTTTAGGTTTTTTATTGATATATCCTCACATGCATATATTATTTCACAATCAAGTTTGTTCAAAACCTTCAAAACATAAGTTTGTTTAAGAAATAGATAGATGAGTTCAGTCAACAATCAATTTTCATGTACATGACTATCTTCATGTATGAACATCATGATAATATGATACAAGATACATCATACTCATGGTGTTAATAATTAATTACATTATCATTGTCGCATTGGCATATACTGTTTTCATGCATATATGTATTTATATATGAAAAAATTTACCATAAATATACAAAATCGGGATGAAAATGTATAAAAAAATTTAAACTATTTTGAAAAACAATATCAAGTCAATATTGAAAATTTAATGATATAAAATTTGAAAAACTCTATACATTAAATTATAAGAGCTTAAACTACCAACAGTAAGAGTGAAATAATGTTATCATCTTATTCAACATAAAAATATCCATACGAAACTTAGATTATTTCCCCAAAAAAGTATTTCAAGTTCGCTTCAAATATAGTGTTCATCCTTCAGGCCTTTGAGTTTGAAGTAAAAAACTACAAAAATTCTGAAATTTTTTTTATCAAAATTGCATCATTTTAATAAGAAAATACAGAAATGATTGCACCAAGCACGAAAAACACGTGATAAGTGGAAGGAATATAGCGAATCCAGGGCTTATAGTTTAATTGGTTCAAACGCACAATGAATTAAACTAGATGTTACACAATGTGACGTTTGATACTCTATGAGTTGCTTTATTAAATATGTAAAGTATGCAATCTATGTTTAGTATAGGTTGAGTAGTTAACGTTTTCAATAATGTGTTACTTACGTTTTCAAGTGAGGTCATGGATTCTCATGTACATCATATTCTTCGGAAATTTTATATGGAGAGATAATTCTCATTGAAAGTATCTCACGTTGTAGAAGTGAATTGAGATTTCTCAGCGATATGTACACTTTCATTTCCACAAGAGCCATAAAATAACTTAGATTAGTATCCAAAGAAGTGACCTCTTCGCTACTTCAAAAGTTTAATCCTTTTTGCTGAAGTTCACGTCGTCACTTTCTGAAATGTAAAGGTGAAACATTTCTCTAGAAACTAGGAACGAGAAAGAATGGACAAAAAGTGAAGGGAGAATTTGCTTCAGCAGCCAGGGCATAGGTCCGAGAGACCCCCGAGCCCATCTCGAGTGACTTCATGGCCTGCTTGTGCGAGGAAGCCATCATTGGACGGGAACACAGCACATCGAGGTCCACAATCGTCTTCCATGAGCATGGCAAAGACATGGGCTCGAGAGACCTATCTGTATCTACTCATTGCTCTCACTTTTAGGATGGGCACTTTACTTCTCGCTTGCCTTTGAGTACATCAGCCTCCGCTGTTATGATATGTCATCATGCCTCCCAACATAGGACTCGACTTCTTACTATCATAGACTGTCATGTGTTACCCTTCTACTTTTCCAGCTCATGATTTTTACACGTGCATTCCCCTGCTCTGACTTACTCACTGTTTTAATTTCTGTTTTACTCGCTACGCCCGGACTATGGACTCGATACGACAATAAAATATAGAAAATAAAAGGAGGAAAGAGAGAGAGAGAGAAGGATGATCATGATGAAAAGCAGGAGATTTGGTGATTGCGGTTTGGAACAGATGAGATCCAAAGTCTCTGAACCAAAAGGTGGGCAGCAAATTTTGACTTTCAATATCAAAAGGCAAAGCTGAAATGTAAGAAACTGATTAGGGAACATTTAGGGAAATCATAGCACACGCTGCAGAGGCAGTCATGGGAATCATGGACTTGCAGCCTACCTCTGCTTTACCCCAGATTGTCGGCCATTGTTGTAGAAAGATTGAAAAGTTGACAGCGGAGGCTCTCGCAGATTCCCGAGATATAATAATATTGTCATGATTCCACTTTCCCTTGGCATGGCCTAGATTTCGTTCTTCGATCTTTAACGACTTTCATTCAAGACAAGTCATAGAAAAGCAATATTCGATTGTCTTTCTTTTGTTTATCTTCGCCCCGACACTCGGATAAAGTAGAAACGAGATCCAAGTAGAAAAGGCGAAACTTCTGGTAACATGTCAAATCTACCTCCACTGCAATATGGGATCCTTTACCTCTATATCTTCAAAGCCCTCCTCTCTCTCTCTCTCTCTATCAATAAACTTTCGTTGTGTTTTGGATGATACGAAAGTTTGTTGGGTCTTCCTAAACTTGCCCAAGTCTTGCGCGTAAATCTTGTTGATCTGACAGCAGAACGACTGGCTCTCAGAGTTTTGAGTTAGGCCTCTCATCGTTCCGAGCGTGCAACAAATGTTCCCTGTGATGACGGTTTTCTTCGATGGTCTTCGATGGTTTAGGGATTGCCCGAGGTAGCATAGGCTCGCAACATCTGCACTCATTTCGGCTCGAATTTGACCTCCACCTACGCAAAGGATCTGGTGACCACACAGCATCGATGGTCAATCGGTGGCTCTGACCGGGTTCTAATTCTTTCGGAGTGCCGTCAGCCCAATCGAATGAGCTCATCAATGCACTTGCGGTGCTGCGAAATATCTGCCAATAATTTACGCCATAGATGCATGCATGCACACAACGATTCGAAGAGCTTCTGAATTCCACCAGACGATGGAATTGGGCAGAATACATCATCTGCATCCCGATTTGGCACTCGCTGGCACTCCTCAATAAGAATCAAGGCATTCGGTCCTTAGAAGCATACAGCTTTTCATTTGTTCATTCTCAATATATCTGGAAACTCCTTTTGTTGGTACTGAGCTTCCTACGTCACGTCATTTTGTACGTCGCTCTAACAGATTTATTCTTTGGGATGTTCTGCAAGGAAACGCCGGAGGCTATGATTAGAAGTGGATTAAATCTAGATCCCTCGCTAGCTCTAGACTCGAAGTTATTTTGTACCGGCGGTGATCAATCTTTCGAAAAGCTTGTTCGAATTAAAACGTAGAAGTCAAGTCAAGTACTGAACGTGGATGAAAAGTGTATAATGAGATATAGTTTTATACATGGTTATAAAACTTATCATATTTTTTTTATAATATATACGAAACGTAAGAAATGTGGAAAAATAACGATAGCATCATAGCTTTGAAAAGACAGCAATATCCATCTGTCATTCAGGCATCATATACTACAAAAATTCTTAATCAATCATATTCAATAAAAAATATACCATATTGTATATAAGTTTTTATTCAATTTATAAAGCACAGTAGAAAGTGATTGACAAACTTTCAATTTAAAAAAAAATCCATGGGTTTAAAACATAAATACTTCATGTGTTACTTATGCACTTGAAGACATCCATAACAAATGCTTTTGAGAAGTTCGAATTTGTTCCCATGTGTCATGTAGTTACGAGTCGGCTCACGAAGTTCAGACACTTACTATATTTAGCCGTAAAGTTAGGGTTCCGGTCACGAGGGGTATAGAGTCGGGGACGGCTCGAAGAACGTCAGTTCTTCGAGTCGAGCCTGGAAGCGTTGGGAGCGTAGAGTGACTTTCCCTTTTGCGTCGACCTGGATTCTCCGAGTGTGGAGTGGGTTGGGCTTGACTCATGTTTGTGACGGTGACGGTTTGTTGCCAGTAGGGTAATTGACCGACGGGAATTCCAGTGGGGACTTTCCCGTTCTTTTCACTCGAAGAACTGGAAGTTGTGACATTTGAGTGTGTACTCTCTCGCGCCTTATATGTGTGTATGTGTGTGCGTATGTGTATGTGAGTAGCATGTCAGCGATGTAGAGTGTATGGCGATATGTATTCGCACGACACATGTTTCTTTAAAAAAATCTGCAAAATACTCTTGTTTAGATTTAAAAATATAACCTTAAGTGATAAATAAATTTAAAAATAATGCCTTTTTTTTGAAACACAAAAACTGTATAGATTACAATCGTGATATCAAGAGGAAGTAGATATTCATAGAAATAATTGGAAATTCACTTCTTCTTAGATATATAGTTATGAGATTATTTTATTTTATTTTAATGTCTCACATGGTTACAGGTTTTAACATCATCACATAAAACTGCAATATGCTTAATGAAATTTATATCAAATATCACTTGAAAAAATTAAATTCAAACTCAAGAAACTGTAAACATGTTATTCATTTATAGTAAATGCTTCTTCATGGTAAGTTTGGAATCAAATATTATCAAACGTGAGATATGTTGCATGAAGTAAGTCATTGATATTAAGATTCACTTTCAGGCCAAATTATCATTTCTATTTTCAAGAAATTTTACAAGCTGAGTACATTTCAAATTGATAAATTTTACAAAATTATATATATAAAAATGATATATGAAAAATTTATCATTTTTCATATCTATATTTTTCTAAATGAAAATATGTGTGATGTCTGTTTCTAATGAAATTCACATATGACAAAAAGTAAAGTATCTCAAAGCAACCACCGTTTTGTGAATATAAATTTTCAACTAGTCTTGTACGTATTGGGTTTTGAAGAATCAGGTGTACTTCTATGTTAAAAGTTTAGGTATACTCTAGCAATATCTGTCGATTTTGAAAAAAAAGAATTATTCATGAGAAGTAATTTTAGAAAATTCAAATGGTATATAAAATAAAGAAAATCATTTTATACAAAAAATCATATTTATATGTTAACACATTAATTTATTTAAATGGATATATAAAGTAAGTGAATTTTACTTATTTAGCACAAATAATCTTGATATGATATGCATAAGATATGCATATCATGATTAAATGCATAATTTTTTTTTCAAATAAAAAATATAAATAAAAAATATAAAAAATCTCAATAGAAAAGAAGTAAGATCAAATTCCGTTAATCCAATTGGGTTATTTTCAGTAAGTTTTACATCCCTCAATGCATCATATAATTTTGACAGCATTCTTGATGTCCTCATTCATGATGATTAGATTATTCAGTAAAAAAACAAGTTCTAAGTTTTTGAGATGTAAATTTATAAATATTGAAAATTTTAAAAATTTATCTTAAAAAATCAATGATTAAATATTGAAATTTTAAAAAATCTTCATAAAATGTACTATTCCATTAATGTATACATTCCAACAGTTATTTTACAAATAAAGATGTTGAAATTAAATAACGCTTACAACTTGAATTTAAAAGAATTGAATTGATTTCATATTTATTGTTAATTCACTTCTCTTTTAATATTTAATTTATTTAAAAAGTTATTAAAAAGTGAATGTCTTATAATTTACTTCAAGTAAAATGAAAAAAAGAGATGAAAAAGAGATGAAAATTATAACTTATCCCAAAAATTGACATTTTTATTTATATTACAATGTGTGAATCACATACAAATATAATTGATAACATCATAGGATAATAAATCAATTTCAAGTCCAGAGTCTATTGTAATTTTTTCAATTGTAGCTTAAAAAGAAGTAATGAAAATCTCAAGGAAAATTAAATTTTTTAAATTTTTTGAAATTTAAGGCTTATTCAAATTAATTTTTAAAAAATTTACTTAAATATCTAAATCAATGAAATTTGGTAAATTTGTACTGTGTGTATCAAATTGAATCATCTTGTTGCATTTGAAAATCGGATTTTATTTTTTATCTAACACATTATTTTTTCATAAAACTTATATTTTTAAAGATTGGTTATTGAAATTTCTCTAAATCTTTTAGATAATTTCTTAATGTATCTTTGCTCAGTATTTCAAAATATTGAGTATAGATACAATTTTACTTTTAAATTTGAAATTTTCAAAATAAATCTCAAAGTATTTAAAGGGTTTTTAGAAGTTTAAAATATTTTCTCTGTGAAAATTTTAAAGTTTTTAAATTTTTTTAAAATGATTTCAATTTTATTGCTGAATATGACTCCAATTCTTAAAAAATCTTAACAGAAAGCTTTCATGGGTCAATCTTTTCTCATTTGAAAAATATAACGAATGTTAAGTTTTTAAATTTAAAAAGTTTATGAAGTTAATCGAATTGTGACTACACTTATATTTTAGCCAAATTGACTATTTTGACATGATTAAAAAATAATTTGGATAAAAAAACAAGGTAAAAACTACAATTCCAAATCAATCAATGATATTTTGAGTTGACATTGTTGAGTATTTTGCTTGAAAGTATATATTTTTACAAAATTTCTACCGATCAAGATTTTATGATTTACATTAAGATAATAATAATGTTAGGTTAATAAACATATCAAGGAACGTGACAAAATTTGCAAATTTAGATTCATATTGTTAACCCTTCAATATTATTTACCTTTTCAAGTTCAAATATCGTCTTAAAAGATAATGAATAATATAATAATGGTTTAGAAAATATCATTTATCATTTAAAAGTAAGAACAGTATGATATATCGAAGAGAGTCATGAAACATAGATGACAAGAGAATGAGCATCTAAGGAGTCTTAAGATATTTTTTGTCACCTTCATTCCAATCATATTAGCTTGTAAACTTAAAACGCACTTCGTGTGTAGTAAGAGTCATTCTTAATAGTAGTAAGACCCTTTTTTTTTTTTTGGGTTGCTGGATTCATTTTTGACCTTAAGTCTGATCCTTCATTTTATCTTTCCTTATAATCGTGTGAAAACACTACACTGTTCTTCATTCAATGATTAGCTACGAAGCTTTAGTCAGTAATGTGATGTTTTGTATGTCATGAAGATAAATAAGTCATATGAAAAAGCGCCGCTGTGTCTTGCAGTTGATTGGAATCAGATTGATTTTATATTTTGCCGGAAAATATGATGTTATATACAGAGATAACATAAGATGGAATTTGAATGTAGGTTCAAAGGGATCAAGCTTTTCTGCCTTTCTTAGTCCAATCGCGTATTACATATAATCATAGCATAAAATCTGACACATTGGTGAGAACCTCCGCTAGAGAGAGCATGGAAACAAATCGCTTTAAATCATTGAGATGGACTTATTTATTTTACTCGAATCACTTTGGATGAGTCTCATATATAAAGTCTTGTAATTCATTCTGACGGAAACAGTTCGGACGTCAGGGTATAGCATGAAACATTTTGCTATGGGGAATTTGTCCCATGTTTCATGTAGGGCCTGACGGGGCTTCCTAACCTTGTGCTTTAAATCACTGGATCCTTCTCCGAGCTCGATGTAGACGAGCTCAAGAACAATGTTATGGAAAGGCGAGAGCAAGAACTTTTGATTTCGATGAACAGAATTGCCTTTTGGTAGAAAATGGTGCAAAGCCAGGCGAGTGCATGGCAACGAGCAGCAGTAGTAGTAGTAGTAGGAGTAGATGTGATGATGGAGTCGTGAACAGAGCGGACAACATCGGCAGAGCTCATTGGGCGACCAGAGCTCATGTTTTCGAGGCGCTGGAAAAGAGATCTGGCATGAGATCGGCATGCTTCGTGGAGTCCCGGGCGACGATGAACTGTAAAAGTCCAGGATGAGGAAAAATCATGAGCCTAGATATGATGAATCACAAATGTCATGCTTGACTCGGTGAGCTTGTGATCAAAAGCCCGAGGTGTCAGAATGCGATAGACATGGCGGTTTCTTTCTGGCAGTAGTGAGTGTGCGACCGATGCCCGAGCGTGAAAAAGTCCACGGAATGGTTCGCCCGATCCAAAAGCTGAGCGATCATAACTCGATAACCAACCAGCCCATGGAATGACATTGACATCGGGCTTACTTGTCGAAGCGAAAAAGGTGTCATGTGACCGCCATAGCTTGCTGTAACTGTAATCGAATATACAGGAAAAGACGGTGTTATGGAGATGGAATTTGGCATTGCTGTGGGAATTGGCTGCCTGGGCTTGTCCCCAGAGGACATGGGAAGGAGAGGTCGAATGACGGACGAGGTGGTAGAAGTCGTAATGCCTGCGGGGAAGAATCGCATGGCACAGCCGTTCTAGACCAACAACCAACAAGAGCCTCTCTTTGGCAGAGATGCTTTTTCTTCTTTATGCATACTTTGGGCGTTCCAGCCTCCAGGCATCCTTTTGCAATATTCTCACGCAAAAGACACTCCTTTCTGAAAGATGGACAGACGCTTTATGGATGCAGATGAGGAAGCCAAAGTCTTTAATGACGACGTATGGTGAAAACTGATTGATGAATTATTGTGTCGTCCACAATAAATGTGGCCCATCAGATGAAGCACATGAGAGTGGGCCAGAAATAAAGAGGCAGCTTCGATCATAGGATGGGTAATAGCGAGCGAGCGAGGAGTGAATACTATGCACGCAGTTAATGCAGAATCACTTCTCGTTCCTATGATTGGACCCATGCGAGATGCTCGACGTTGCCATCGTGAAAAGGCTAGCGGCCGCAGTAAATTTCTCGGCACATCAGAGTGTGGCACCTACAAAACTATTTCTGCGCGGTGCCCCATACGCACAATCAAAGTCCCATCCTGAAGCGGAGAGAGGCAGGCAGGCAGGCAGCGGGGCACAAGAGGCGACCATTGGCCTGAGCCCGGTGGCCCCTCATCATTAGAGGGAGAATGTCACGACTTATTTTAATAGCTATATCTAGGTGGTGCCGAAGGGCAGACGGTAATAAGTGTGGGCTGCTCAGCCTTCAATGAAGTTGGTGTGTGTGTGTGTGTGCTGAGCAGCCATACTTCCGACTATCCCTGAGCTGCCCTGCCCTGTGATGTGAAAGACCACCCGAGTCATTCTTAATTATTATTAAAATAGTAGTATTCGATGTGCATGTCGTCGAGAATCTGGGATCATCATTTTCGGATGTTTGCTCACCAATTTTCTTGCTCGTTTCACTCTTTTTCGTGTGAAAGCAATGATTTGACGAAAAGCAGCGGCAAATGATAGTGACACTGGATCATTGGCTCTCCTGGCCCTCATCCTCCTCCTTCACGGGAAGCAGACAAGGTGATAGTATGAATCAATGATACCTTATCATTCGAAGCCACTAGGTCAAAAAGTAGAAGCGAGCTTGTCTTATCAAACCCCCACGTTAGCACCAACCATCCTCTCAGCCCAGCCAACCATCGAGCATCCATGAGCATTTTCTGAGCTCCCGCGAATTTTACTGTCCAGACTCTAGTTTACCCCCATCCCCATCTCCCCATCTCACCATTCTCCCTTTCTCCTCTCCTCTCCTCTCCTGTGTCAGATGGCCCCCCATTAACTGCATCTGAACTGTGTACAATGCTCGATACGGTGCTTCTACAATACAACGCTTTTCCCCTCTCTTCTGCTCGGGCTCTGCCGGCCTGCTTTCCTGCCCCTCTGGCAGCGGAGCCTGCACTTCTATTCTAGTACCAATGCGCATGCAGTGGACAGGCCCAGTTCATTTGCGTGATCCATGGAGGTTCGCCTGGCCCCTGGATTCTCCGCCATGGTCCAGCAGAACGCAACGAATCGTAGATCGACAGCCAGGCGAGAGGGGAATTCCGGGATGAATGCTTATCACGTACTGTAATTCGAATTTGGATGAAGGGGCGCAAGGGTGGTGCTGGTGCCCACATGGCTGTCGTATATCGAGCTCAATAAGCAGCCTCCGGAGATGGAATCTTCCCCGCCCTTCTTCCAATTAAGCATCTACCAATCACGGCCAAAAATGATTTCCTCCTCGTTTGTTCTGTAGCGACTGTGGCAGAGATGGATCCAAATCCTAGGACAGTCCGTAGCTGTCGACATGTCGGTCCTTTTTGCCCCACGAGGAGCCCGATTCTAGAGAGGGACGGAGAAGAGAAGCGACATGTCTCTCACCTCGCTCGGCAAATGCTTTACAACAAAAGGGCAAATGCAGCGAACGTGATCGCAGTGCGCTTACTGTGTACACCCCAGAGTCCTGGAAAGGAAACTCCGACACAGTAGCTTAGCATGAAAAGCCGACACGGGCCTCAAATTACCGGCCCCTCTGAGCGCAGCAGGAGCAGGGAAAACTCGGACTGCTGGCGCGTTTATTGTATAGCTTATTCGTAAAGGACCCTAATCTCGTCGATATTCTAGCCAGGCCAGCGCCAGAAACTTTGCCAGAGCCAGGGCCGGATTGCCGTTTACCTGGTCGGGTTTTCTGGCACAACAGCAGAGCGCAATTACAACTCCGCTGCGGTTTCATAATCACATCGAGTGTTTGTTCCCATGCCCAACATAACCACAATCACCATCATCAGCAGCAGCAGCAGCTGCAGCGACCCCCGAGAAGGGCTTTACACGAGAGAGGGTGGGGGAAGAGAGAGAGAGAGAGCGAGGAAGAAAGAAGGAGAATGGGACGTTCAGTGCTTCCGGCAGGAGGACGGAAGCCCACCTGGGCTTAGCTCATGGCCTGGAATCCGCGTCATACGCCAGATAAGGTTGACTGACCTCTCGTGGGCGGCGCTGTCGCACTGGTTTCTCATTCTGCCTCCCTTGCGTCCTTCTGTCGTCTGCCCCCCCGTCCCGTTGCGTCCCGTTACCTCCCGTCGTAACCCCAGCCCCACCCCCAGCCCCAACCCCCAACCCTGGCAAGGCAAGCACCTCCCCGCGCCAGGACCACATGTCGGATGCCATATTGGCACCCGCTTTCATAGCCCCGAGAGAGAGAGAGAGAGAGAGGGGGGAAGATTCCTTCTCAAGGGCCAGACCGAAGGAATGACCGGGGGCTGGATGAATGCTCCGGGGGCAGACCTGACTGGTCTCATTCCTGCAATAAAGTCATCGCTTTCTCGCTTCCTTCGACGCATAAGTCCAGACTGGATCGAGCTTCCTTCACTTGACTCGGAGCCTGGACAGCGGACCCGACTGACTGACTGTACATTCGTACCGCACAGTATCGCACAAGCCACCGTACCCATATATTATGAAGCTCGAATACAGTATAAGACGCTACTCTTGTGAATGCAGAGTGGAAACGAGATGTTTGACATTTGACTGGTCGGGGGGAGTTTTGGCATGAAAAGGTCGAAAGGACAGATTTCCTCCGGACTTCTGGTCTTCGGCCAGACTTTTTCAAACACTCGAGAGATTCTCTCGGTGGATGCTCAAGAGCGGGAATCTTGTGATGTGTCTGGAATGTGTTGCGGACTGCGTGCGCGAGGCGTTCTAAATTATGCGAAAGGGTCGCATTTGCCGTCGGTAGGTATACGGGATTTGTGGACAAAAATAGTGGTACTACTTGCATCTTCTCGTACGCAACTGGCTCTACTCGACATTGTTGTGATGAATGTAAGCACATTTCGATGTGCGTGCCAAACGGTCCTACAAATCAGAGCTACTCTACTTGCCTCACGTGGATAATGATCAGCATACTGTAATTACAATGTTTTTTTCCTTCTGCATTTTGCCGCAAGATGAAAGAATCACACCCCCTGGAGCTGTACCCCGAACAGTCTACCGTGTTGGGATACATTTTTTCCAATGTGCAAAAGTTTGGGTATGCAGTTGCAGCAAGTGATCCATCTGTTGCTGTACTTATCGACCAATCTGGCGCATGTACCCTACGATGCACAGTCATTCTCGATATGTGTTTTATTTCCATGTTCATTACCTTCAGGCACACCCTCCTGTTGTGGGGCTCGTTTGATCTGCTCATCCAAAGTGATTTTGAGCACAGTGTTCTGCAGAGCACTCTTTGATTTGCTACAAGTTTGTATTTTTCGCCTGAGCCAGCTCGTGAGCAGTGAATTCCTATGACTTGCAAAAGAGCAGTTTGTCTGATATTGCTGTAAATGTTGTTGCGCCATGGAGATGGACATCGGCCTAGTCTCGAGCATAGAGCGAGTGAAAGGGTTGGGTCGAGCGAGGGTCGTGGCGGAGGAATAAATCCGAGTGTTCCTTGAGGGGGGCATTGGGATGGAATATTGAGTGCCCTTCGGGGAGCTGTGGACAAAGCGGTGGTTTGAAGGAATCGATGCAAATGGGACGGACCTCGTCGAGTAGGGGCGAGAAAAGGTCGATGCCCCAATCATTTTGCCAAGATAAGATGCAAGGTTCTGTTGTCGTTGTTGGGCATATGCGTGCCGGTGGCAAGGCATCTGGGCCATTCTGCGCTCGCACTCTCCAAACTCGGCGAGGCGCTGGACGTCGCAATCACTTGTACTGTACTGTATTCAATGGCGAAGTCAAAGTCTAAAGCCAGTACGGTTGCACGAGCATGAGCTTCCCCCTCTGTTCTCTCGTACACGTTCTGCGCTGGTCTTCGCTGCGTCCAGGTCAAATCGGTGGATTCACCATCAATATTCTCGTCCCTCCAGTCAAATTCCACGATCCACCGATTCCTCGTGAATTTATGAACATACGCTAAAGGTGCCCCTACGCTACGAACTGGATTGACAGCCAACGGCCGTCTCCTCTGCAGCGGCAGCTCTCGTGGTCCACAGACACCACACCTCCCCCCCTCCCCTCCCCTCGAGCCTCTCGAAAAATCCTGCTCGCGTGTGGGTCATTCTACTCCGGTTCGGTTGGGGGTCAGGGTCGAGTGGAGTCGGAGATGGAGTTGGAGATGGAGATGGAGCTGGAGCTGGAGCTGAAGTCGGGGAGGAGAAGGAAACAAAACAGATATTCATGTGCCCGGGAAGAGATGAGATGAGATTGAGATGAGATTCATGTGTGGAATGATTCCGTGAGCAGAGTCGAGACCCGGGGGGTGGTTTCGGGCCATTCCCGAGCAAATATAGTTGAAAAGCTTGCAGAGCAGAGCAGTTCGTTGGATTGCAGTTTCAACGGTACCACGAACGCAGGGCCACTATTGTGCACGATCCAGACAGAAGCTCGGGAAGAAGACAAGATGGTTTAACCCGTCGGTTCAAAAGGCCTGGCTGCATCGATGCGACCGTGAGCGGGGGTGCACGATATCCTTGGGCCGAGAACGTCACACTCGACCAGTGGACCCCTACCAGATAGATGCGTGTACTTGTTGCCCAAACATCGCTCTCTCGTCCTACGCTGTAGCTTCTGGGGGGAAATGATTCCGAGAAGCGCGCAACAGTTCCCGACCCCAGCCTACTCCAATATTCTACGGGGTGCGGTCATCTACACCTCAATAATACAGGTCTATGCGAGGACTAGACTCCTGCAGGTACGGGCTCGGATCGAAGTCCGATAGGCAGTATCTTTTAATCCGCGTCCAGTGAAAACCAGTGCGAACAAACAATCATCAAATCTTACACATGAGCTGCGTTCCTGAATTCTGCTGCTGCTGCTGCTGGTTCCGCTCAACTGTAATCATCAGACAAGAGGCGTGAGTGAAGTAGGAAGTAAGGTGTAAGGCACACAGCGCAGGTGTGTGCTTTGACCTTCTCCTCGCCTCTCCTCCTCCTCCTCCTCCTCCCGTCCCGTCCCTCCCGTCCCTCCTCATCCTGCAGTGAGGTGGGACAACAGTAACTGTCAAGATCACTTCGACAGAATCGGGAGCAAGGCTTTTAACTGCTAGCAATCTATACAAATTTCTATCAGGAGGTTGCTACTTTAGGGGTACAGCTACGGTTGCATGTGGCTACTCTGCCTTTAGACTTTAGAGCCTGCCTGCATGCGGAAACTACAGTATCAGTACGTAAGCTCGTGTGTAAGCTTGCAGTGGGGCTGTGACGTAAGATGGCTCTCTCTATCTTTCTCACTCACTCTGATCCGGCTCGCTACTGGTAAGCTCGCTGGATGGCTCGCTAGAAGAAGAAAAGTTTCGAAAACCTGAACAGCATTGATGGGTTTAAACCTGAACAGCTCTTTATGTTCAACTGTGCTCATCGTGGTCTTCTGGACACCTTAGCTTTCTCTCGGTGACTCCCGATGAGCAGCAGAGCCGAGTCACTCATTTACTCATTCTAAAACCGTGCTGCTGATCTTGTCGACTACCGTGAACAGTTTCTGTTGGCATGTCATGTCATGCCATGCCATCTTGTCTTATCTCGTCTCGTCTCTCGCCTCGTCTACACGAAAGGGGCAAAGTTGGAATGCAAAGGACCGTAAGTCCTGCTGCTGCAGCTGCAGCTGCAGCTGCCGCTGCTGCCGCATCCATTACAAATCTACTGCTACAAACAAGGCTGCCTAGGCAATCAGGCAGGCACTACGACATAATCTGCATCAACAGAAAAGAGAGAGAAGGCGCCTAGGGAGTCATCAGCCAGGTACTACTTGTCCCTCCGCAGTCGTGTAGTGACAAGGCAAATTCAGCTGCTTCCTCGCAAGGCAGTTGTTACTCGGTTCCCCCTTGCAAACAAAAGATCTTCCAAATAATTCTGCGGGTTTGCCATTTCGCGTAAGTGCAACGCGATGAGCGAAAAGCGAAGTGAAATGTGGACGGGGACGGGGGCTGGGGTTGGGCTTGGGCTTGGGCTTGGGAAGGGAGGGGCCGGATGGGGGATAAAGTAGGACAGGGGGGAAGGGGGGGGGGGCGCTGTCCGGTGGCTCGCGGCGCAAGGGGGCGTGGGTGGCTCATGATGAGAGGCGCCTGGCGGTCCAACTTCTCCGGGGGCAAGGCAGCGCAGCTTCTACTCTACTCCACGCATGATTACGACTGGGGACCCATTCCCGAGGCAGGACGCTTGTGCGAAGTGGATCACAAAAGTGTGCTCGAATCGTGTTGGAGTGTGGCAGAGTGTGTTCCTCAAGAATTGGCGACGCAGAGAATCCTTGACTCTTCATCGGATGCTGAGCGACGGACGAACGGACGGTTGCCCCCTTCTTGCCCCTCTCTCCCCCCCACACTTCCTCTCTAACTATCCGCCTGGCTTCGATTCCCCCCTCCCTTCGAGCCAATCACGTTTTCTTGCGTATGGTCAGGGCACCCTTTTCGACTCCACCATCTTCGTGCCCTCACCTTTTCCCCTTTGCCATTTTCGGCTTGCAGGCAATCGTCGCGTCGAGGTTCCGAATCCAGAGCGAGAGCAATTGCCGCCTCCTCGAGGAAACCCAATGGTAAACGGAAGCGGACGAAGTTCGAACTCACCTCGTCCAAGAATCGCTCTTTCGGGATCGAGAGAAGGAGATCTCGAGGGCATATGATACAGGTGAGGCGAGGGGGGTGGCCCAAATGTTTCCCCCCTATAATTAGTTCGGATCCCATCGTTCGCCATCCCAAACCACTCAATCAATCAATCAATCAATCAATCGAAGTGGGACAGAGATTCAAACCCATTCCCCCCACCCATTGCTAGGCCATGTGCCTAAAAGAGAATTCGGATTCCCTTACCCCTCTCTCTCTCCCCCCCCCCCACCCTTCCTTCGCCTCGCTCCCCCACAAGCCCGCCAACTTTCCCGACAGCATCTTCAGGGTAGTTAAGGATGATGACATCAATTTTTTAACGGCACCTCGGAACTGCCGTCGACTAAAAGGTAACCCTTATCTCGCCATATCGAGATTCGCAGTTGTCCCGATCGATCGCTCGAACCAGTTGGGCTCCCCAAAGATAGCCCCCGCGGAAACAATTAAAACATTTGCAGATATTTTCCCGACGACTTAAAAAAGAAGCTCGAAAATAAAAAGGAGAGAGGGGGCCCGTTTGGTGTTCGCGGAGATTCGTCGGACGCTGACCTGACCGCCCAGAGCTCAGAGCTCAGAGCCAGCGGAGATCGCACCGAGTGATGTGATAATACGACCAACGCGAACCCGGCCGCCGAAATCGATCCCCCCCCTGAAGACGAACCGAGGCGGGTAGTTTCTCGCCGGAGCCCAACCGACCAGTCGCTAGGGGCAGGGCCTGGGGCAGGGGCAGGGGTTAGGCCAGGTCGGGATCCGGGGAATCCAAAGGATTATAGCCGGTCCCCGGAGGGGGAAGGCCTCGAGAGGAGCGAAGTAGTCGAGGGCGGGAAGACAAGCGGGGAGGGGGCAAGTTGCCATCATGACCCGGTGGATCCCGCCAAGATTTCCCCCGCGACGGACCGGACCGCCCCCGAAATATCCCACAGAAGGGAGGCCGGCGCTCGCGGCGTCCTCTTCCTTGCCCTCCATGTGTCGACCCCGAGCTGGCCAACTTCGTAGACACCTTCCTTCCGACAGGGGACCGGGAAGAGGAGGGAACCCGGTAGCTTTGCCCCCGAGATTAACGAACCGATTTACCGCGGGACTGTGGGTGGTACCGGGTGAAACCTCGACGAATCCCGGTTCGCCTGCCTGCCTGCCTGCCGGCCTGCCGGCCTGCCTGCTACTGTACGTCGTCGAGTGCGCCGGTAACAAGAAGGTGTCGAACCGGATTCTTTAATTGGCGTCCTGATATCCGGGGCAGGTTCAAGAAAACCGTTAGATTCGAATATCCCCCGACCCCCCTGCTGGCACGATGCCGGCAACCCTCGGGGCTTACGCCGGTGAAAAGTCCTGGGCGATCATGATAGTTATGGCTTCAGTTAGCGGCGCCGTGATTATGGTCGAGAGGAGAAACATGAGCCGCCCGTCGCCGCTGCTGTACGAAACTTTCTTCGCGACTTGACGCTCTCTTTTGACCGGCTCGGGGGCTGAGTGCCCCGACCGCCGACCCGCGTCCCGTCGCTGCTGACGACCATTCCCTCGTGCTTCGAAGGGCCGGGGCTTGTCCTTGGGTCGGGCTAGGGCTAAGGGTCAAGTCAAGTCAAGTCAAGACGAGTGCAGACCCCGGTCCTGGGGCTCGACTCTAACGTTCGGCTTCGCAGTAAAGGCTCGAGGGCTTTAGCACCTTCGGAGCCCCCGAAGAAAATTTAAAAATTAGAAAAACCAGCAAATCCCGGGCTCGATCACTAATGGCATCACTGAACACACTCTTGCAGTTGCCTCTACCTCGTGTTGGAATTCATTATGCCGAGAAAGGACGAGAAAAGTCAGGTGGAATCTACTGTACCCCTCGCGGCGTCCCCTGGGACCTGCTCTGATCGCTGGAGTCGGGCGGGACAGTGCGCGCGGTACAGTGGCTCTTGTACAGGTCGAGGACCTCACTGTTGGGGCTGTCGATTCCATGTGATGGCATGAGTTCGAACGACCATGATGAAGCTTGACCTTCGCCCGGCCCCAGTGTGACTGATGCAATGTTGTAGAATCATTCCCGTCTCCCTTTTTCCCCGTTCTGCAAGCCCGCTCCTCTCGAAATCAAGGGTCAGAATCAGAGTCTGAAATCAACCATACCGTATTCACTGCGCTCGTCCCCATTCAATCGGCATGTACTCTATACTGTACGAGTAGTTGTAGTGGCAGGAGAATTACTCCTCGTCATGCCATACGGTCTATGCAAGTACTCCAGTACTGAACGGAGGAGACTTACTTTGTGCTCTTCTCTCTCTGCCCCCAAATTCATTTTTTTCCTGTAAGGAAGGAATTACCATGAAAATTTTGATTAAAAAATCATATTTCCACCTCAGCGAAGATGATGATGATCATGGCTTATGAAGAATTGGAATGATTTCTGGCTTCTGCTTTTGTGGTTGGTACGAGATCATCGGCATAAGAGCTTTTTATTCTTGCTGGAGTACAATCCACTCGTCACGCTCTGTGCGTTCGATACGTCAAATCTTCCGCTTCGTCTGAGGAGTCCCCATCACCTGGTCATCTGAAGATGATGAGCGATTCGAGAATGGGAATGATTCGTTCCTGTCCCTTGCTTCCACTCTCTCTCTCTCTCTCTTTCTCTTTCTCTCACTCCCTGACCCTGACCCTCTGGCGCATCATGATTTACATGTATAGACATCTCACTCTCCTAGGGACAATGACTGTCGCCTGCGCATGTACTTGACATGAGGGGAGATGTCTGTTTGTGCCGAGAGAGTCGCTTTGAGGATGATGAAGATTCAAAAGGTCTAATCATTCTTCTTTGCCTTTCAGGGCCGTAATAAATTCTCGGCATTCTCACTCCATGTGTCAGCCGGCCCACTACTCAATGATGGTCAGCAACCCCCACCCGGGATACCCAAACTACACTTCAATCGTACCGTGATGCGGGATTCTTCTTCCTGCTACGTAAAGTATCTTCAAATTCTCACACCAGCAGTAAGTGACAGTTCACTCTCGTCACACTGTGCGCTAAAGAGAAAGGCAAAATAATCAGAGGACGAGATACGTATTCCGTGTGTTTACGTCAGTCGCAGCAGCCGTAGCATCACACCTCAGCGGCCCTAGACTTTATGTATGGCAGCGAGCAAGTAAGTAATGAGAGCAGTCAGCAGCGGAAAGGTTTGAGTAATATTCTCGTGTACGATTATCCCCATGCACCAAATGCTTTTAATTTATCAGCAGCACCGATTCAACTATACCATGAGCCCCTCCTCCATCACAACAACAAAAGCTGTTACATGCACTCCACGAATTATAATGCTACTGGTGATTGAGTACAGTCGTGTCCACACCTACTTGCTTTGACTTCATATACAACACTGTGTTCTGCCCAAGCCCTGTTTTCCATCGCATTCCATGTGGGAGCTATTTGCTCGAACTACCACCACGCTCGACGGTACACATCTCAAAACACTTGTTCAGATGATGTTCATTCACATGGCCTTCTCTTTCGATTTGATGGCCAGGTGTTCACACCGATCTTAGTAGATGATCCAAGCAAGGAACATGGTTTTGAAACAGGGCATGGTTTCACTTTGGACAAGGTTCAAAGTTGTAACAAATATGTTGCAGATGGGTTATAAGGAAGAGGTAGGCTGAGCCCAGTGACATCGTTATCGTGGTGAGGCGCTGTAAGGTTTCATAATTTGGGGACACAAGATTTTATCTTTGGTAGTTCTTTGAATATTTTGATATTGAAACTCTCAAGTTTTAACTTCACCAAATTTTAACTAGGCAGGTGTTGCACTGTGCCAAGCCCTTTATGAAGAGGTTACAACTTGTGTTTTCTTTAGAGTCCATTACTCCAAGGTATTTGGACGCTAATCTTGAAGTGATTTTTTTTTAAAAGGTACATCATTTCAAATTGAATTGGCTCAAATCTGAATGGATTGAATTTGACTAACATACTGTTGAACCAAGAAACTGTGATTTCAAAATTTCATATATATTGAGCATTTGAAATTTTGGATAATCAAGAAAATATAAAATCCCAAATTTTCAAATAACAAAACAAGGAATACTACAAGTAGAAAGGTACGTCAAATGTAAATTCTTTCATATTTGGATTACAAATGATAGTTTATTTATTCATAATGAATTGATTCTCGATAAAAAAAATTTCATTCAAACATTATATATCATCATTTTAAAATTCTTTTTGTTTTTGAATATTGATACTTACTTTAAAAAATGAAAAGATAAATTGTATATATATAGAAAAAAAATCAAAATATTCTTTCTTTCAAAATTTATGTATAAAATGGAATTTAGTTCTATATTAGTATCTGGAATAGAAGTGATATGTTAATTTATATTTTTCCCTATCTCTTATATTAAAACACGAAGATCTCAGTCTTCATAAACTTGAAATGTATGAGACCATTGGAAGATTCATGTGAATAACAGTTGTCCTCTATTATTGATATCATCCATGAAAATGAATCTCAAAGAGTAAAGAGCATCCCGGACTTTTAATATAGAGTGGAATAGTTAACATCGCCACAAAGTACAAGGCCGAGGGTATAAGTCAATGTTATATTGTATATAAATATTTAGTTAGTTATGTTGCATTGGACCAGACCCAACCAACGAACTATCCATAAACAGGAAGGTTGATTTAGATTGGGATGATTGCTGAGGTACCTTGTTTCTCATCGTCCACCACTCCCCGGATAACACTCTCTCCATGCTTCCTTTTGACTCCAGGGCGGCTCTTGTTTGCCCATACCTCGGATTGCTTTTGCTCCCGTCCTTGCGTGCTTGCTTCCTCCGGGGATGGTGTTTCCTGTCGCCTATTACGTCCCGTGCGACCGCGGTTTGTCAGTACACGATGAGAAGCGCTTAACTGCGAGCCGGAAGATAGGCCAAAGTGAGATGATAATCGGCTAAAGCGAGGGGGGGAATCACATACGGTTGAAAAAGGAGGAGACGAATTGGAACGAACGAAGGTCAAGTCAAAGAGCCTCCATCTGGTAATTCTGCCCACTGCAACTAGCAACTGAAAAGTCACCCCCAGCCCCAGCCCCCGTACTAACCAGAACACACAGGAGGACATAAGTACGTTAACAACATGGCTATATTTGGACGATACCTGGACCGATTTGCCACCCGAGGTAGGTCGAGTCGCGCGCACAGAGGCGCACTGCACACCGACAACTTCTGCCAAGCTGGAGCTGGTCGGGCTAGGCTGCCACTGCTCCACATAAGAACATTCAGCAGGGGCTGTCAGGGCCAGAGGCCCTTTTGGTAGGAGAGCCAGCTACTCGGGGGGAGAGTAGCACCACGTACCGAGGGATGCCGCAACAATCACCCAAGCTACCCCCCTCCCACCCCCACCCCCAGCCCCAACCCCCAAAGCGGCCGGTGTAAAGCGGAGACGTAAATGCCGGAAAGTCGGAGCAGCGACAGCGAAGAGAGCGTCAGTGTCCCTACGGGCGTGCCTATCATGACGTCGCTCAAATAACTCGGCCGCATTAAAGAATTCTGCGCCCGTGATTTGCCCCCGGGACCCCTCGGGTATTGAATGCCCCAGCCCACCGGCGCGCCTGATGTAGGCCCATCCCCCGCCCATGGGGCCTTCACATGGCCAAGTCCGTGCTCGTTGTGCGCTTGTAGGCAGGGAGTCCTAGGGACCGTCACATGGGACTTTCCGTAACATGGACCTGCTAAACCTCCGTCTGCCCGACGTTCCTTATTTAGTAGCGGGCATGTGGAACGGATCGCTCGCCAGATGCACCCAATCGCGAACCGCGCAAGCTCGCGGGCCGGGACGGAATCTGCGCTCTCTCGTTCGCTGCACCGTGACGCATCCAATCACCTTCTCCCTCTGCCCTTTCCGCTTTTATTTTCTCCGCCCCTTTCTGATTCTCGTGCAGGCCGAACCCATGGGGCATCAAATCTCGCACTCGATCGGCAGCATGGATCGGCATACACATTCCATTACAGCTTTTTACTTCAATCATTTGCGGATTCATGTAAAAAGAGACAAAGCATAATTTTAGTCCGAGTCGAGAGGCATTTGTCGCCCGCGCTCATCAATTCCTCTTTTGACTGTCATCGTCGCTTTTGAGAAATTCCGGTCCATGGCCGCATGATTTTCATCCTCTCCTGCTTCATTACCGATGACCTTTTTAAACTGCCCGGTCCACGAAATTTCGTATTTTTCACCGCGTCATTCGGGATCCTGCTTTCCCGCCCCCATTGCCTGGCTCACTTTTTACTCCAGACTTTAGTTTTGGTGTCACGGGAGAAGGCTAGAGATGATTTTCCAGATCGTTTGTGGTCTTCTTACGTATGTTTGTAGGACTCTCACCATTTCTTTGCATATCATGAAAATCATGAAGAAGTGAACTTCGGGTCAATGGTCCTGAAATTCCGACGAATCCTTAGGCTGAGAAGGACATCGATAATAAAAATAATAATAGGAGGTGCTTCCAAGAAGAAGCTTACTAGCCACTAGAAGAATTTTTAACTGATCTGCTTTACGATCATAATCTTCTCTCGTGCCGAAAGATGTATCTTATGGTGTACATCTGTCAAGTTAAGTCAATACATAATCAATAAATAAATATTCTCTCGTACGCACTTGAGAATCATTTTGAATGTGGAAAGATGCGCTTTTTGGGCTCTAGCAAGCAACCCCGCGAATGGGTTGCTCTGCTGTGCGAGTTATGTGGCAATGATCAGGGGAAGGGGCATGTATGTTGTCAAGCCCACGCGTGACTGGACCGAACAAAAAGTGGAAATATCTAATGTTGAAAAAAATGCGAATAAAGGGCTAAGCCCCTTGCGATAAGGAAGAATTGGATGGGAGCAGCTTGGCATGATATCCACATGTGACACATGCGCAGCAGGCCCCTGCCCTCTCGCTCTGGGAAATCTACCATACGACTGAAAACAATTCATTCTCGATGGCCCATGATTGTGGAGCCAGAAAGATCGGGATTCGGGGCAGGAAAACAACATTACATTCTCGCGCTCGGTTCATGACACGGGAACGCAAGTACAGCAGGCACATTGACGATGATGATTTGCCTTTGAATGTCACTCTGTGAATCTCTCGGTCGATGCCTACTCGGGTTTGCCGATCGAGCACTCTACCGGATAATCTAAACTATGTCAGATGTTATGTTCTGTTCTGCCACATTTCAAATTTGGTACTGGACAGAATCATCATTGCCTAACTGGCCTAAAGCTTGACAAAGATTTTATACTTAACTTTTCTGGATAGATATGATTACCATGGAAAAGCAGGATAAGAGGAATCTTGCGATTTTATCATTCCTCCTCTAGGCAGATGATAAACTCGAAAGAAAAGCGCCTCCTGGTCCCTAGAGCATCTGGAAGGAGGGTAGGCAGCTGAGCGTTTGGTAGCAAAGGGCCAGAGAGCCCGGCCGGATCAAGAGGGGTCAGAGAAGAAATAGCCACCCCGACCCATATCGCTCCCCCCGAGATGTAACGGAAAGAGGGGTCGGGTCGGGTCGGGTCGGGTCGCTTGCGCTTATCGCAGTGGGAGAGATTGCGGCGGTTAACCTCCCGGGGGAGGGGAGGGGGTTGGGGATGGGGATAAATAGAAAGACGAGGGTCTCGGGCTTCGCTTCGCTTCCCTCGCGCTTGCTCCCCCCTCCCCACCCCTTCTCGGCCCGGCAACGTGAAGTGGCGACAAGAAGGACGACGCCGAGTTGGATTTGATATGCAGGGAAAATTCCCGGCACACAAATATATCTTGCGAAACGAGTCTCCCGGGTCGCGACAGCGCTGTCCCGAGTTTGGCCCAAGAGGAGCATCCAAGGAGCCCGGAGCACGACGACGACGAGCAGCAGCAGCAGCTGATCTGAGCTCATCGCATCAGCTCAGCTCTGGGCCGGCCGGGACCGACCCCCACCGTGAACCGAGAACCGGTAAATGTTATCCTCTTCACGAGAATGTTACACTCCGCTTCGCCGTACGCTCTGAGAGGAAATAAGCCCATATAAGCCCAGCGCGGGCTAGCTGATGATTCTCTCTGGTAGCCTGGGGGGCTAGAGGGTGTCTAGATAGCGTGGCAGGTACACTTCATAGTGTAGACCAGGGAGCAGAGTATCAGGAGTGCGTATGCACCCTAAGCTTCCTTGTGTAACGGCCATCTCTCTTTCCCTTTCCCCGTCCCGGTCCCCGGATGATGGACGAAGCGAACCCACCAGAGGTGCCCCATCCCCATCCCCTACCCCAACCCCAACCCCCCACCGCCACTCTCGGGTGGCTGGCCCATATTCCATGACGTGTGTAGCGCCATCTTCATTCCTGCGATCACCCCCGTCGTCACGGGCTTCGTTTCTCAAGATATTTATCGCCTGTGGTCTCGGAGCCCATATCCTCTCTCCTTGGATGGATGGAGCGGACCCAGATACGGTGGTCGACCCGGGCAACTTGTTCAGACCTGACGTAAAGGCTCGATCGAGTCTGCACATAATTTCTCTCGGATAAAAGCACGTGCTGCCGCTGGCGCTGAAGTCTGCGATGCGATAAATCGTCGAACTTCGACGGTTCAGTCGATGGGCCTTGGCAGATTTGAAAGGAAATGTCTCTGTCATGATAAGAGGGTCCGAGTGTGGCAGAAGGAGAGGTGCTTGCGATCATCTTCCCCCACCCCCACCCCCAAGCGCGAGGCCCCTATGGTCTGTACCGTTGTCTAGTAGTACCTGCGTGTGGCAAGGAGTTACGGAAGGTTTTGTTACGGCCCCCCACGTCCCTTCGAGTTTCTCGTCTGTGCATCGCGTCCCAGTTCTTCAGCGGAGAGGGCGTTACATGAGCTTTAACAAAACGCATGAATTGAAAACATACGAGGAGTCAACACGGTGCCAAAGTGATTGTACCCCGAAAACACCGGGTAACAAAACTTTCCTCTTGCGATAAAACATTTCCTTTTCTAAAACATATTTTACAGGCAATTCTTGACAGAGACTCGACATGTATTGAAAATCATTTCACTTTCATGCACTTTATAAAAAATATATGCAAGTTCAATCATTGTGTACAATTCTAAATATGAAACCTTTTTTCCTTATTATATTCATGGAATATTATACTATAGTAAGGGGAGTATGTAGTGATCACAAGTATCCCATTGAGCATGAATTCAAAATAAAACACATACATAACTTTGAAGATCTTCCTTGGAGAACAATTAAACTATAGGTCACCTTGAACTATCACGTATTGCAAATTTTAAAGATATATATATGTCTTTAAAATTTGGATATAAAATTAATCACATCCATATTGGTTTATGCTTCATCCTTAAAAGGTTTACTACAGAAGATTTGTGAATGTGCAATCAATTTGTGCAATTGCAACAATGAATTAAAGTGCAGAAATAATTTTTCTTTTTTGATTGTTTAAACATGAATTCAAAACTAGAACCAAAAATATTTTAAGATGACATATTTTGGAAATTGCATAAGCTCAAGAAAATACAGTGAATCCAAAGATAAATATGAATGCAAAATATTTATCTTTCCGTTTCATTGTTCATAATTCATATCATACTTACACATTTAACTGTTCATATAAACATTCTTTTTAACTTTTATTATAAGATCATTATTCTGAGAGAATCATTCTTTTTAGTATCAACCATAAACCATCATGGATGTGATTTTCCAAAAACCATATTTTCAGATATTTTTACGAAATCATAGATCTAGATAAACTCTGATGCAATGCTCTTTCGAAGAAGAATTTCAAATTTGTATAAGATCTTCATCTCATCATCAAAACATTTTTCATGAATTTATTATTTTAAAATTTTTAGATAATGCTTGATGGAAAGTTTTCAAGTAATATTTTAACCCTCATCCTTGTGCCCCAAAGTTTTGAATCATAATTTATCAATATTATCATAGATTTTTTCAATTTATTTGAAATATCTAACTAAAAGAAAAAAAACTTTTTGTAATATTAATATTTTAAAAATTATTATGATCTAATCATTTTTCTAAGTAGATGAAATAAAAATTGCATACTTATTTTCATTATTTCTTAGTGAGTTTTTTTTAAATCAGTTGTGGCATATTTTACAATTTGAATTAGGAAATACGATAATACTTATTTCACATAAAAAACTCATGATCGTTGCAAAATCTTAAAGGATCAAACTAATATAAATTTTTTTCACATACTTTTTTAGGTTTAGCTTTTTGAAAAAAAATCATGTGGATTTAATTGAAAAAATGGCTTCAAGAAAAAATTTTCACATAAAGATAATTTATACTCATAAAATTTTATTAAAACCTATACTTTTACACATATGTAGAAATTCAAATATGTAATCTTTATTTTTGGTCAAAATTTAAAATTCAATCTTCAATGATTATAGAAATTTAAAGAATTACAATGGTCTAATTTTTTTTTATAGAGAATGATAATAAGAAAACTTTGAAACATTAAGTTATATTACTTTTATCTAAAATCAAAACTTGAAATATGTATGATATAATTGAATTGAATCCATTGAAAAAAAAGTAATCAAAAAAGTGAATATCAAATTTTAAATTGATGTAAAAATTGATAAAATTTTGGTGCTTAGTTATAAAGATTGAATAATATTATTTTTTTCCCAATTTTTTTATTTTCTGATATTTCTAATTTTAAAAATATTTTTTCCCACTTTTTTCATGTGAAACATATGGTATTTTTTTTCATAAAATTTTGATTCAAAATTACAAATTTCTATTTTTATCATTTTATTTTAATCAACTGTCCAAAAAAATTCAAAATTTTTGAATTGGTTAGAAATTTTCAAAATTTTGAATTTACATAGATAATTGAAAGAAAATATAAATAAAATTATGAAATTATTCTGATTATAAAATTTTTTATTGACTTATGTTTGCTGTTAATCATCATTAATTTGAAAAAATGCATAAAAAATGATAAACTAATGAAACATAAATAAATATTTCTAAGTATATCATGTTTTAATAAAGTTTTATGAGAAAAAAAACTAGGATAAGCCCACTATGAATTGTTAACACAAGCATATAAAGCAAGACCAACACAAAATAATATGGATTAGAGACATGACTAAATAGTGTAATTTCAAGCAAATTAGACAAAAATGTCAAATAAAATTATGCATGATTAAACATCATCACTAAGTGAAGTTGAAAACACTTAAATTGTTATTAAATGCTTGATTGTGCGTCAAAAATTAGTTGTTTATATTGAATAACTTACTTTCAAATTAAAATCAATCAACAAACAAGAACAGAAATTTTTCTCTTGACAAACTCCAAGTGTCATTCAATTTTAACATCAAGAATTTGCTCTTCACGTGTCTTATTGAAAAACATTGAAATCAAGCTGACAACAAAGTCAACTAGAAGATTGAAACGTCTCAATAAAAAGCGCACTCCTTACACATCTTGAAACACACACTAATTATTGTAAAAATCGATGTGTTTCTAACACGATGAGTCATTTTTGTATATGGAGCAAAGTTTTGCATATTGAAATCCGATCTTATTGATATTGGAGGAATACTAATTAGAGCCAGGGCGAAGTTTATATTTTATAATTAGATGTATGATATCACAATCTTTAAGCTTCATTAGTATAGAAGAATACACTAGTGTATAACCTTGGTTGTTGTTGGAGATGCATTCATTTTGGGCTGTAACGCAATCCATATATCCGTTGAAGATGTCAAAAATAAAAAACCAAACGGTGCAAAGAAGTAATAGTCGAGTTGGTTCAATGATAATGTTGATCATCATCAAAGCAAAATGATCAAGATCTTGAATGATGTTAATATAAAAAAACTTAAAAACATGCGCAAACTTGAAATCGTCATGTCAACCATCTCAATATGTGCCAAAACTCAAGGTTAAATTCAGAAGAAATTTTTTCCAACATAAACAATACATTATGAAAAGTTAACTTGTCGTGGCACCACGTTTAAATATAAATGTTGAAGTTTGAAGTATAAGCACGACACAAGAATACACCAAAATGCTAAACAAAAGTACTTGTTTGACATCGCATATTACCTCTATTGTAACTAAAAAAATTTTATTCATAAAATTTAAAATTGATCGTCTAAAGTTTTTGTAGACTTTTTTTTATGATGACAAATCTAAATACTAACTAGGATTGAATTAATTAATTAAATTAAAACTTAACTAATCACTTACATAAGTATTGTATGATTTGATGAAAATTACATAAATGAGTAGTATTCCAATTTAAATTATAGAAACTACATAATCCGTCATATAATATTTATGAAGGGATAAATATTTACATTATATTTCTTTATTTATACTCAATTGACTTGAATTTTTTTTACAATGTAAATAAAAAGTTTTTCAAGTTGTATAATTCAATTCATTTATAAAAATCAATCGTGATAATTATTTTAAAAAATAAAAAAAATTTCATTCGATTTTTATAAATTTTATATAAACTTCAAACCTTGAACAAATGTGTTAAACCAAACAAATTTGTAACTTTTATTGTGATTTAAAATATTTCATCACATGAATGCTTATTTTTATGAAAATTTTAATTTTTATTACAATCAATATACATATTATGATTTATTATATTTCAATATCACCAATTTTAAATAAATCTGTTCAAATTATCACTTAGTAAGTCTCATAAGCATTTAATGTTTATATTATTTTTTTCTATTTGTTTGAGAAAGCCTTAAAATCAAAAATTTCTCTCTTCGGCCCAGCATTTTTTTGCGATGTCTTGATTGAGCATTAAGTCTCTTCGCTCCGGAAAGTGTTGTGTGTGCGTGTTCTGAATCTCAAATGCGATGCAAAAACCATCCACGAAAGTGTAAACGAAATCCCAACCGAAACCCAAAGAGAAACCCAGCCCGGAGGCAAAAGCAACCAGATCGGATACTGTACGTCGCTCGTGATTAGACTCTAGATCTTGGCTTCGGTTGTGGCAAGTGGAAAAATAAATAATTAATGCTGAGCTCAGAACTCTTGTTCTGCGTTCCGTTTGCTGCCACAGTATCTTAAATGTCTCGCTCGCACATTTGGCATTTTCCATATCGGTATGTCTCGATCAGCACATGAAGCAAATTGGAAGTATCGCCCGTCCGCTCGACCGACCGGACGGGCAGCACCGTCGGATGAGTCCGTGGATGTTCGGCAGAGTCTACCCTCTAGGGGGAAATAATGTTTCCACGCTCCGCAACAGACTGCAAATGGAACAGGCCCCGAATACGACACGGGGGACCGATCACCAAATTCGTAGGAGGTAAACGACAGAGCCCCTGAAAGTTCCAGAATGGCAGTGAAGTTTAGGCCCTGGCGGGGCTTAACTTTTTGTAAGTGAATGAAAGGAAGACAAGGCTGGACGCACAGGGCCCTCTGCCGGCAAGCGCCATCAAGGTGACGTGGGCCACAAGCTACACTCGAGCAGGCAAAGCAAAGCTTTTGGGGCTACTGTTCAGCTGACCGGCAATCGTACGCACTAAATTCTTTTATCATGACGTGCGGTGGCTCTGTCTTCCGACTACAAGAGTAGACTGGACGTCAATGCAAATGGGGGGTGCTTTCACGGCTCCCGGACGGCCGGATACTAAGGCGTTCGGGGGTTGGGGTTGTGTTTGCGCCTCACGAGTCGCGGGAGGGTTCTCGATGTGACATGACATGACATGACATGGCATGTCTGTCATGTCACATCCTTGACTAACTCTCACGGATGGCAGACCGCTGGAAAGAAGAAGCCCCCCGAACGAACTTGGACCGGATCAAATGCGAATGCGACGTCTACGGTGCGGTACGGCCGTTGTAGGTACTCATGTCCACACACCGGCCGAAGGGAGGGGCAGGGGTTAGGGCTGGGGTTGGGGTGCTTCTGAGGAACGTTTCGAGTAGTGAGCGGGCGGGTTGTAGGGAGGGCGTCTGCTGGGGCTTCGCGTTAGAGAACGGAGAGATAAGGCGTACGGGGATGTGGTGGTAGTGCGGGCTCTGATCTCGCCATGGAATATTGTCTCTTGGGGCATCTTCGGGTGAGAGAGAGAGAGAGAGAGGAGTCCGCGAGGCCTGAAACCCGAGAAAGCAAGCGCACCAAAAGGCATTCGAATATGCTCAAATCGCAGTGCGATTTGAGGCTGATTGGCGAGCTACGAAGCTCGCCTCAGGTAAGCTTAACGCTCTCCTCGATAGGGGCCGGCCGCCCAGTGCATGAATTCGACCACTGCAAGCGAGGGAGAGGCTCGGAGCGTAGATTGCATCTTCCAGCAGCGAGCCAAAAGCACAGGAAGACCCCATCAACCGTTCCAGATATCAAACCCCAACGCGGCGGTAGATGGAGCTAGCCCAATAGCATCACCATGGGGATATGCAATAATCAGAATATATCCTTATATACCCAAAAAGTCTATGAATACAACCTGAGCAAGCGAATAAGCATCATCTATCTCGATTGATATAATAATTGGTTGAGTCATCAACAAGCTCTCCACTCAGAAATCCCCCATCGGTATTGGGGGGAAAAATGCAAAACTCATGCTGCGCAGTCTTCTATCAACCCTGAAATAAAGTGATTCGTGGGGACAACTTTCATATTCATGTACACATATGATTTCCGGATCCTGATAGTGGTCAATCATGGATTGGCACGCGCTGGCATAGACGCCTGAGGTGGAAGCGATTTAGGTGAGATGATATTCGGAGATGGGGCACAGGGGGCATCAGATGTTTTGCAGTCCGGAGTACGAGCTCTCATGGGTTTGACCCTCGCATAGTAGCCGGACGTAGACGTCATAATAAGCAAGCATCGGAGGCAGGAAAGATCCGTCAGTCAGTCAACGGCAGGGGCAGGAGCAGGAGCAGAAGCGGAAGAAAGCCCGGCAGGCTGGTGGTGGTCCTATGTCGACAGGCGCTGGGCTTGAGTTAGATCATGCAGGCCGGCGCGCAGGACATACCTGGCAAATGTGTCCTCCGGCGGCAGGCAGAATCTAAAGCTTAGTGTGGGGCACCACTGCTGTACTCTACTCGTGTCCCTGTCCGCGAACCCCGCACGGGATTCCTCCGTCGCGTTCCGACGAGCTCCGTCAATTCACTCTCCGGCGACGACTCTCAAAGGGGTAGCGAGTTTATGGAGGCCGACCCCCAAGCCCCCTAGCCCCCAAGCTCCAATCTCCAAGCCCAAGCCCAACCAAAAGCGATGAGGGCTAGTTAGCGAGTTAGCCAAGCCCGCAGCGAAAGATGGAGGAGGAGGAGGAGGAGGAGATGATGGGCGGGGGTGGGGGTGGGGGCACTTCGTGCAAGGGCCTAGGCTCGCAGGGCATATGGCCACGTGATGGCTCAGAAGTGCCATGGTACCATGGCCGACAGCGCCTTGCTTATCATCATAAGATCTCATTGTCAACGTCATTTTTGATGAGTGACTGACAGTGCCTACTGTAGAGCTTTCCACATCAGAGACGAGAGAGAGAGAGAGAGAGAGAGCTCGTCAGGCCACAGTCATCGCGGCACTTACTGCAGTCGCTTCAATCACTGCAGTCACTGCGGTGTGCAGGGCGGACCCCTTTTCGCAGTTCTCTGCTTTGCAATCCTCCGTTGGAGCATTTTGCATCCGAGTGCATTCCATTGCGGGTCGGTCTCTGTCTTCGTTCCTCTACCGACCGATCAAATTTGACGTCCAAATTCGTCCGCTGCACCAAATTCAACCGCGTGTCTGGAGTTCATCAACACCTGTAATGGAGCATGAGTTAATTACGGCTAGCTCAGCTCCGCTGAGTAGTTGGCTGATTCTTGCTGCACTCCTCGCCGTGTTCTTTGTGGGGGAGTGGACGGGTGGTCCATCTTCCGAGGAGCTAGGCAAGAAGCAGAGGGCAACATGGTTGTAGAATAGAGTAGAGTAGAGTAGACTCCTGCACTGTCGCGTAGAGAGTAGTGCCATTGGTGGATTGGCGCAAAATCAAGAGCTTAGTAGAGTAGAGTAGAGCCGGGGGAGTACAGAGGAGGGAGGGCATATCAAATCATCCATGGGTGGGCCGGGGGGACGGGGATGTAGGGGACGGACAATGCTGTTGGGGAGGCCCTTTGGAGCTGGGGAAGGTTTGAGTAGAAGTAGCTTTTTCTCCGATTTCGTGCACTTGTTTCGAGAAGCAAGAGAGCAGCAGCAGCAGCAGCAGCTTAGTTTTCTCGCAGTGTAAGCAAATTGCTGCTTTCTGTCGTGAGTCTGGGTATGGGCGTTGAGGCATAATGATAAGAAATGAATGAATTAGTGATTTTGTAATGATTCTCAATGATGCAGTGCCGGCGCTGGACCGATTTCGGGGAGGCAGTAGTCATGATTTCACTGGTGCTTCTGATGCGCTGCTCCGGCAGTACTTGATCAGGAGTTGGTGGGACGGGCGGGCAGGGGGGCAGGGCCGGGGTGGCGCCTTGTGAGTGGAGGGCCCGACGGATCGCTTTGAAATTAAAGCAAAGCCTTTAATAAACAAACACACCGTTTGTTTGGTAGGACGCGATGGGATGGGATGCGATGCGCTGGGCTGGGACGGGATGGGATGGGATCTTTCGAGATTGGTCAGGGATTTGGGTGATTGTTGTCGGGATGTTGCGTCCTTAGCGGCGCTCCTCTCTGTCTGGACCTGCACTTTGACCGAAGACTGTTCAAGAAGAGAATGGAATAGAACAGAACAACAAACTCCACCTCTAAAAAGGAATTGTTGTTTGGTTGTTTTGGGACCATGTGTGACCTGATCCGTGGATTTAGTGGCAGCTACATTGTCGAGCCATGTGTTTCTCTTCGTTCGCGTGTGTGTTCTCGTCACTCATGCCACTAGCCATCCCATTCAAATCTGGATTTAGTGCCACCATTCCCCTTCCCCCTCTTCTCTCTCTATCTCTCTCTCTGACTCTCTCTCTCCATCTCCCAACTACGCCGAGAATCTGAGCAGGAGCTATATTTGGCTCGGCCTGCAACAGCTTTCAAAAAAGGAAAAACGTCGAGCGCAAGTGGGCGCAGGGACGGAGACTGGTGCTGTGCAGGGTGGGGGGAGGATTCGGACTTTTGAACTGTGATTTGCTCGTGGCACAGTACGGGGTGGGCAGGAGGACGGGCTGTGGTGATGCTTAGCACGTTAAGCTGCTCATCAATGGCAGGAAGACCGCCAAAGTGTGCCATTCTGGAGGCTGCGGAGGGGACCTTGTCCCGTAATTCGAAATCAGGAATAGGAATGATGGCGTGCATTGATGCCAGAGAATCTTCTGAACAGCGGTCTCCCAACTTCCTTTCTCTGCTTCCATCTGGGGGATGGCATGATTGACGATACCCTTGGGTACACTGTGCGCCGTGATCAGAGAAATCCTCCTCCATCTAATGATGCCCGAGGCCGATCCGCTTTATTTGGAATAAGGCATCCGCACCAGGTCTCTAGAAAAGCATTCTTCCTTAGATCGTGCACAACTTTCGTTTTTACTCCTACTCCTACTCATCCTCCCTACATACCACAATTACTTTCTCCTGTCGTACCCTCTGCCTCCAAATTCCCATTCATTCCGACGGGTGCGCACCAGACCAGTCATCTTGCTTCACATGACGTCCGCTGAAAGTTGTAGATCTCCCCCGTCCCATGTACTACTTACTGCTTCCTCGCTTACTTACTGCGCCAACGCTTTCTCCTCGGCCAATCCACGCCCACCTACACTCGCAGGCTTGGACCCTGCCATCCCAATATTCTAAACTTGGTTGGGCATGAGATGGGAGGCGATGCGAGGGGAGCCCAGTGCCCAGAGCCCAATTTTACACAACTCTATCTGGGCAATAAAGCTCGCTTGTGAGCTGCAATGGGCTGCGACTTCTTGCTTCGAAAGGAATCCACCGCCCAGGAGGTCATCAATTCTCGTCGTCTTTGAATGAACATTTCGTCAACCTCCTCAATTTAGGCTGTTGTCTTTTTCCGTCGATGACGAACTCCCGCTTTGTTCTTTAGCATGACATCTTGCTGAAGTCCACTATCCGTTCTGAGGCAAATTGTGTCACAAGGAAACCTTAACCGAATCCATGTGGTTGGGCCAGCATTGTCCAGCCCAGCAATTCCCGCTTCTGGAGAGAGTGAGAGAGAGTGAGAGAGAGATTAAAGTAAAAGAGAGCGCTGTCAAATTCCCTGGCAAAACTGTCCTCCCGGGAAGGAAGTGAGGGATGGAAATACAGGGTCGCGGAGTATTTGCCCAGCGTTCGGCAACGAATCGCTGGGAACGTCAGCTTGACTTGTTGCAACTGCAAAACAGTCTCCTCGACGACGCATCGATGGAATTAGACGCCAGTGAAACGCAGCGTCTGTTTTCATCAACAGCAGGGTCCTTCTCGGAGGCAGACACCAGACTGACCAGCAATTCTGTCCCCACACTTCTTCCCTCGTCCCTCCCACAGAAACCATGCACCCAATTCGCGAATTTGAGACTTGATGTCGAGACTGATATTTGTCAAAGCATGACTGCGTGCGAGTTGTCAGCCATCTGCGAGGCAGTAGTCCCTTTACCGATCTGTAGCTGTGGACCTGGACTCGGTGGGATTACTCGTCGGCGTCGAGGTAGAACCAGCCCAGCCGTCCAAGCTTATACCGTGGGCTCAGAAATTGCATGGTCAGTTCTCAGAGGCCTACAGTAGATAGGGAGGAGATGGTGGTGGTGGTGGCGTGGTCGGTCACAGCTATGCTCGATGGGTGCGTGCCTAGCTCATTGGAAATCAGTTCTTTCTCGGCGAATAGTAGATAACTTGATTATGGTACACCATTGCATGCTCGATGGGCTCCTCGTCTTCCAGCTCGGTATTATGTCCAAAAGCTGTTTAAGCGAGCATACAAATCATGAAAGGGCCATGGATCTGACATAAGCACCCTTGACAACCTCAATTATCTGGCATATGCAGTGATGCACGGACTTGCAATAAGGCCCTTGTGACATAAGCTTCTTGCCATGCACTCAAGCTCACCAGAAAGCATTTCATGACATGAAGTAGGCTACTGGCCGTTTGTTTGCCTGCCTGCCTGCCTGCCTTCCTCTGTGTGATGGGCTGGGGGTGGGGGTGGGGGGAAGGACTAATGCTACAGGGGTGGGGAAAACTGGGAGAAAGGCGAGGGAGGACAAACAAGAACAAGTTCTAGTCGGTTCAAAAAGTATGAGCAGGATGGGGGGGCTTCCAATAATCATGTGCAGGGAGATAATATTAAGTTATGTCGGACTGAGGGGTTATCACAAAAGAGAAAATATCATTGGTAAGTCAATAAGGGAACACCACTCCAAATCATTTCAATTCCTTATCAACAATATCTGTGTGGGTCCCAAAATCATTTGGTAGAAAAGGAGGACTACATGTTCCCCGATTCCCAGCCCAAGTCAAGCAGCACCATCATCATCCATCCGCGGGTTTCTGCCCCGAAAGTAATAAAAAAACACGTCCATGAAAAGAAACATTCCATGATCCATCCCAGCTTTCCAAGAAACCGTCAGCAGCACCTCCTCCTCGCCTCTCATCCACCCCCCGGTGACCCACCCCACCCGAATTCAAGCGGTGCACATCCTGATAAACTCAATCATCTGGTCCTTGGATTGCAATTTCTACCATCAATCTTCAACTCTTCCTCTCGCGCTCACACCTCTTCTCTTCTTGCCGGCTTCCAGGTGTGCAAAGAAAATGTGACCGCCTGCTGACTGACTAACCCCTAGGTATCTATCTCACGACGACAGACTTTTAATAGAAGCATAATTTAATCGATCCTCGATCATTTGCTCGCGGCTCGCTTCCCGACGCACCTCTGACCTTTCCTTGACTACAAACAAGACTTCTCACCTGGTGGACATGAAACGGCAAATGCACATCATCAACCTCCGAGACAGACTCCTCCAAAGTACGGTACAGTCGACCATCTTCCTTAACTGCAACGCTAGTGGACTAGAGTGCAAAAGACACTTGCCTTTCTGTAGGGTCTGTGCTCTTCGGTCTCATGCCGGCAGGTTTTTCCCCCAAATGCGTTTTACGATGCTTTCTCTATTCTCCACCTAAACGGTTAGGACGGGCAACCGGGGTCTTGGTACAGTCACTTTTCTCTCGAGTAGATTCTCACTTTCTTTTTTTCTTATTCTAATTTCTCACTTCCAAATGGGGCAACTCAGTCTGTGCTCACAGTAAAGTTCCTCAAAGTCTTCTTCCTAAGAGTTGGACTGCAAGTGCACCCAGCTCGAAACTTTGCAGCCAAGTTTATTTGGTCGTAACATACTTCATTGTCAATTAGCTTCTGCTAAGGTTGATTTTAATCTGAAGGACCATAGCTCATGACACTGGTGTTTTACAACTCATTATGACCGAACTTGATCTGAAGAGCACAAGGTGAATCTCACTGTATTGCTCTTAAAGAGCGAGTCGATGCGACATTCGTTTGAGCTGTTCTCGGATGCCTTCACCCTCCTCTTCTGCCACCGGGATCCTTTGAAGATCAATTCAAATAATCTTATCCAACTTGCGTCTATGTAATAACTGCCAATGACAACAAAACTGCTCACTGTCTCCCATGATTTTCCATGAATGTTTTCCGGGGATTTCTTTTTAAAATTCCAATGCTTGTACAACACGAAAAGCACATAGATGATGATGAACAGTTCTTACAAAAACATAAAAAAATAAATTCTTGCAGAGTCTCTTTACAAGGTATATGAACTATTATTTTCGATATGTTAAGAAGTCTTTCGAATGATTTCGATAAATTATCCGGTGTTTGAATTTACAAAAATATATATATTTTTTCAAATGTGTGTTCTCGTGTAGGTAGATATTATACGATTCCAATAATTAGGTGGATTGAAGGATGACTCGCACGGTTAGATTTTAGATGTAGTGTGTGTTCCGAGGAGAGGTGACGGTCAGTCACTATTACATCTTTCTCTTTTTAAGGAACGATGTGAAAGGCAAGCTACCGCCAAGGCCCCAAGAGGACTGTACATTTGACAGGTTCTAGAAGAATACGGTGAAATGGCGATTATTACGGCTCAAACGAAGAGAAGAGGCCGGTTCGTACTTTCTACAAGCGGAAAAACGGAGTCAGTGACTGAGGTGGAGGTGGTGGTGGTGGTGGGAGTCAGTCAGTCGGTCCCTAAAGAAAGTAAGAAAGAAAAGGGAAGCAAGATGAGCAAATGAAAAGGGAGAGGACGGGGAGAAAGGGTTTTCTCATTTTCGCTTGGACCAAGGAAACCAAGTGAGCCATGATCATGATCATCATTCTTCTGCACAGTCTAAAGGCGTCCTCATAATTGACAGGCGGGATGGGTTCAAAGAGGGCCGTGAGCCCATATAAATAGTATGTTGCCCTCGTCTCACAACTGATTGTACCTCGTCCTTTGTCCGAATAGTGCACGCTTTGCTCTTATGTCAAATGCATCATCATCATCAGCAGTATCATCGCAGTGCAATATCCTGAAAGATTCTACAGTTAGTCTCGGTCCAACCAGGGGTGCCTGGAAACATATGATTGTTTGAATACATGAGGCGAGAATCGTATCATGATGTGGCTCTGGACCGAGCAAGTGGCGGATGTTGCATCTAAAGTCACAACTTGTCGACTGCATTAAACCATGGCGTTGCGCGCATCGTGGATGCATCTTAAGCTTTCTTGCTCTATCGATTTCTTCGCAGTCCCCTCAGTCCTCGGGTAACAATATTCGGTTAAACTAAACGGGCAAGCCCACCCCACCCCACCCAGTACAGGAGCAAGTTAACGGCAGCGAGACGACTGCTGGCACCAGTGCAGACCATGGTACCACTACTGAAGTCTGAGCTGAACAGACATGGAGGGGAGAGATTGAGATTGAGAGAGAGAGAGAGAGAGTAAATGGGGGCGTTGGGGAGGAGATGAGAGGAGCTGCTGCTGCTGCTGGTGGGGTGATGGTGACCGACGAACCAATAAAGGGCCCGAACGAATCATCGAATGCATGAATGAGGAGGCTGGGACTCGCGACCACGGCAAGTCCAGTGTTGCAGCCAGCCACGACGGCTGGCAGATGGGGCACGTTAGAAGTCGACCACCGCGCGGCCCCTAGAGAAGCCTGGTGCCTGGTTTCCAGGTGCCATGCAAAAAGCTTCGAAATCACAGTCACAGGACTTGACTGGCACCCGTGCCCATGAGCAGCAGCACAGCCTTCTTCAAGCGTCTCTCGTCTCGTCTGATCAGAGATCAGAGATCAGAGAAGATATCGCAGAGTATATTGTACTGTATGCGGAGGTGCAGCAGCAGCAGCATCGTCGTCGTCGTCGTCGTCCAGGCCGTGTATTCCGTGCTTTGACTCTGGGAGGCGGAGTTTGACTTCTGGTCACATGAAGGCCCACACACGGAGAATGTGATCTGAAGCATGTCTTTAAAATATGTTGGTTCTTCCAGCTATAATAAGTATCGCGTCCTCCGTATTGGCATGTCTTCTTCTTAATTTTGGGACCGAAATTAAGTCCTGAGCCGCGAATGAACTGCAGGAAAGAGCCGGGGCCCCTGACAGCTCGGGGCGTTCTTTTGTCACTCATTGAATTCTATTCACGCACTCATGACAACGGCAGGGGCCGATTTGTTTATACTTTCCTAGACAAGAAACTTTTCCAGAGCCCGAAAGCTTTTCAGTCTGCGATTATCTTTGACACCTTCGTCCCTACCCTCCCGGCTCGATTTATTACTCGCCCACAAGGCGACACACTGGCACAGATCTGTTATCATCCCCCTCCCTCTCTCTCTCTCTCTCTCTCTCGGTCCAGCCTCCGGGGGACTAGATCCTATACAATAACGTAACGCTTGCCCTGCTTTCCGCTGTGCGATGAGATCCAGGAAATGGCATGGCATGCAGAAAACACGTCGCTCTGATTCTCGCTCTGCATACTTTGTTGAGCTCGCCGCATCAACTCGTCCCCCCTCGTCTTTACTCGCTGGCCACCTCGGCCCATTTGAGTCCTGAGCCCCTGCTGCTGCTGCTGCTGCTGCTGGGCGGAGCAGCAGAGGTTCGATCTATCCGGCCGCAACTGTCATAAAGGCCAAGGCCAGCCCCCCGGGCCCCCTCGGCGGGTACCGTCGTCCGTCGTCTTCATTCCGTCCGTCCTCTCTCGCTCGGGTCGCCGGGGGAACAAGAGGCCGTCACGCGAAGGTGGGGAGGGGGGGATGGGGATACCGCTCTTGGCAAATATCTGCGAAAGGGGGGGGGGGGGTCGGAGAGGACATCGAGTTCAATCATAAAGCCGAGCCATGTGAGGACTCGCCCACCGCACAATGGCCCCGTCATGTGGCACTGATGATTAATCATACACGGGGAAATACGTATTTATTCATGTTGGGGATCTCTGCGTCCACAACGGGGAAAGGAGAGGGCTGATGAATGGAAGTCATTTTTTTCATCATCACAGAACACTCCCCCTCCCCCCTCCCCCATCTACCACCTACCTGTCAAGATCTCGAGCTCTTATTCTTCTTCTTCTTCTGCTGCGCTTGCCTATTCTGGGCCCAGCAACGGAGAAAGCACAAGCTGGTGGATTCCGATGGGGCATACTTATGCTTGGCCCGTCGCATCCAATGACAGCAATGGCCATGGCAGCGCTGATCTCCCTGGTTCTGACCGCCGATCTCACTCACTACAGCGCCTGCGGGCTTTCAGATATCCCGATGAATCAGCCAAACTGAGCCTCTCCAGTTCTGGACTGCGGACCCACCAGGTCCTCACCCACAGACTCGATGCAAGCCTTGCAGGCACCCTTTCCCCGTGATATATCTATCTATCTATTATCTGCCCTCGCTCATTAGTAGATCTTTCTGTTCATGCGCTGTGGCTTGACTCGCAGCAGCATACTCTGCATACTCTGTACACGTATGGGATTGACCTCCTGTAGCTGATGCCGATGCTACGATCCAGTACTATACATCTGTTCTACAATGTGCGACAGTTCCCGAGCTTATACAGACATGTTTGCCCGAGGCCAAGTTCGTAATCCCCACACCCACACCGCATACTTACGCTGCTGCGGGAGCACTTGACCCTCGGCAGCCGAGGACGAGGACGAAGGATCGGATCGGGTGATCGGACTGTCCTGACTGTGTCTTGTCTGACCCCAAACAATTTGTTGCTAGCAGCAGCAGCAGCAGCAGGAGGGGATAAAAGGAAGAGGGGGGGAGCCAGCTAAAAGTGGACCAGCTGAAGGATCGGAAAGGACGGTGGGTGGGACGACGGGTACAATGGGGAAGCCCCTAAAACAGCAGGCAGCAGGTCTTCTACCACGTTCGACAAGCGAACATGACAAATTTGTACAGAGTAGGAGGGGGAGAGTTGAGGGAGTACTGATGGGAGGGGAAAGGCACAATGATGAGGAGGATGAGGAGCAGAGCAGAGCAGAGCAGCCACTGCCGAGGAAGAAGCAGGCCAGCAGCAGTGCAGGCGGAGGAGGGCACAGCATCCGACATGGCTGCCTCTCGAATTATCTGTGGCTTCTCTTTCTGCTCTTTCTCACATGCGACCCTACCCTACCTCGTATCTTTCTATCTCCATCTCTCTTCTGTTCTGTCGAACAGTCGTCCATTCCGTCTCCCACCACTTGCGCTCATCATGCTCACTCCAGTCTATCTGACCATATATTAGATTTCGCGTAGAGAGTATCTCCAACCGTTTTTAGGATGTTATGATCAGATGGTAGATATTGGTTCCCTACCACCACCTGATCAATCTAGTGACTCGAGTCAGCTCAGCTGTCGCTGGCTTGGCTTGACTTGGCTTGGCTAGGCTGGGACTCTGGGAGTCGCTGCTGCTGCTGCCTTCTGGCGGCAGTGTCCCTGAATGCCGTCCGCCAGTCGGGCCATGCTCCCCACTACCTTTTTCGAGATAATGCACACAATGAAGCTCCGAGGGCCCTCATGGCCCTCTCATCCTCTTCTCCGCCCACTGCCACGAGCAATAAGTACACGGACCCAAAACAAAACACTAACCAACCCATTGTTGTTATAGTTAGTTTGACCACTGGCCGTGTAGGTCATTGGCAAATTCCCATCCCCCTCTCTTTAGTCTTTTGATCCCACATAGCCAGCCAGCCAGCCAGCTGGGCGGCCCAACCTCCATTGACCTGCAATTCTTCCTTGCCGATCGATACTTGTCCTCCCTAGACGAGCCCCGGGATCTATTCTTGGGCTGCCTGGCCGAGTCTCCAATCATTCGATCTGATCGCTGGGCACCCTGCGAGGCGTTGGATCGAGTGACCGTATCCCACTAGCGCTGGGAGCATCAGCAGGGCCCAGTGGGTGGACAGCATTCGGTTTATATTTAGGCGCAGGCAGTTACTGGTAACTCTCGCTCTGCCCTGCTCTCTTTCCCCATTTACATGGAGTCTTCGTCCAGTCAAACAAGCAACCTCCTGGAACCGAAGCATGCTCATGCTTCTGCTGCTTGCTTCACTTGGGTCGCAACACTGGACCAAATAGATGAAGATAGTTGAATTGATTCTTCCTTTTAGATAAGGTTAATCTGGAGGTCCTCGCGCCATGGCACAAAGGGATCACCCGATAAGATGAGATGCATATATCTGAATGAACAGCAACGACTACAACAACACAACGACGTCCTCGCTCGCTCGCTTGACGTCGTCCAGCGCTGTAAATATCATCACCGTAATAATGATTGGGGGGGGGGGGGGGGGGCGTTCATTCATTCAACAATGATATTCTACGACGACGCACAAATTGTCTGAATGCATTCAATTAAGGAGCGCAAATGCGTCCCCCTCCGACAACTCGGGTCCTTTCCATAATATTCCCGGCCTTGACCATTGTGCATGATTCAATGGGTTTTTAAGGGACATGCGAAGGCCATGGCGGTTAGATGATTGAAGGGGACGACCCGGTCAAGCTCCGCTGGGCCATCGTGACATGTAACGACCTCTTTAAGAGCAGGAAGGAAAAAGAACGGGAGCTGGGACGAGTCGCAGGACCCGAGAGATTGCCCGAGACGACGACGACGACGAGAGCAGGCATGGAGCCACATAATGCCAGCAGCTCCGAGCTCGCAGTGGAGTTAGGCCTTAATGAGCGATGTTGGATCCGGCGGCGTCGTGCTTTAAATCCGTTGAGCTAATTATCTTAGAGCATGCCATCCGGTTATCCTTGAGAGTTGCGTCCTGCACAGTGGTGGTGCTGTGGTGCGGTGCGGGGCGGTGAGTGGTAGCGGGCAGGGGTTCAATGATTCGTGCGGAATCCGCACAACAAGAAAGGAAGGCGAGGGAGGGAGGGAGGGAGGGAGGAGGAGAGATATTTGCATGCATGAGTGAATGATGGAATGGTGACCAAAGTGATCGCGCAATAAAAATGAATTCGACGACCTGCGGACATGTTCTCATTACTTCAGATTGAGGGCCAACTATTCAACAGCGAGTAGTAGTTTTATAGAGACCTGCGTCTATAAATTCACTCAGTCCCATGATTTTCTATGATCTTATGATTAGACGGAACCCACTGCTAGCTAGCCAGCCAGCAGGAGGAGGGGCCGAGGGCCCGAGTGCGCTAGTGGCGAGGGGCCCTGATCGTGGGATGATCCATGCGAGGATCTACGGATGGCGCGAAGAAGAAGAAGAAGAAGGAAGGAAGGAACGAAACAGAAGAAGAAGAAGAAAAGGAACAAGTGTACGAGAGGACGAGGAAAATCGGCCAACTATTCAAACCTCAATCATTCCAGTGCTGTGTCTCCCCATTCTCTTGTAGGCTGGAGGTACTGTGGATTATTACAGTAGTGCTGCCTTGTGTCGAGCTATCATACCCGTGGCATATCCGCCAAGATGAGCATCGAACAGAAACAGCGGGTATTTTATTGTTCGAGCAGTGGATGGGTGGTGGTGGTGGTGGCGGATGGATGGATGGATGGAGGGAGCGATGGGTGGACGTCGAAGATCATAGAGATCATATAATTTGGATGATGTCACCACAATCATCATACCTTTTCAGCAAAGTCTGGCTCGACGTCCCGACGGTCCCGTCCATTTGACTTTCCCCCTGGGAGTGCTGCCGTGATTGGAGCGGCCCATAATCAAACAGTCGAGTCCACCAGTGCTCTCATACCGCCATTTCTGTATCTTCTGATGATGGTGTGGAATTGCATTGCCGCTTTTGAAAATGCAATAACGATGTCCTCTTGGCGAATCATGCAGATGACAAACAGGAGCAAACACGGGCGAGAATCAAGCACCCCCAAATATAATAGCCCTCTCCACTCCCCGGCTCGTTACGCTGATTTCCAGTCGCTCTGATAATTGTGTGGAGTAGCGGAGGTCGCCCACAGGAGTCGAAAACACGCGGACGAGAATCTGGTGCCACTTATTTCTGCACATGTTAGTCCAATCTTTGCTCCACATCTGGGCCGATAGCCCAAAATAGTGTGGAGGTCGAGCTATTCTGAAGGCGATCTCGCCCGAAGCAAGGAAGCGCTGCGAGCATGTTCTTTAGACTCCGCTAAGTCAATGACATGATTGGAGAAAAGAATTTCCACAGCGCAGAAAATAGGGGGTCAATGACCAGTGATCAGCGTAATTGGGGAATGAATCTGGACGTTTCTTCGATTTTCTCTCCGCTTGATGGGGCTATGATGTGGTGACAAGATTAGGAAGTCAATGGCATGAGCAAAACATGCCATAGACACTGCATAGCGACAGCCGCTTGAGGCAACAGAATTCTGTGTTTGCACATAAGAAGCAACGTCAATCATTTTTTATCTTTTTTCACCGCATGCCCTTTCCTTGCTTATCTCCAATAATGTTGCACGAAACCTGGGGCTTATATTCTTCTCCGAAAGGAGATTCATGTGTTCCCAATGAGTGCGTGGCCGATGGCCCCATTAGACCGTACTTACTTTACTCATATTTTAAGAGCGCAACAGGGATCTTGCCCTACATAATCATTCATTCGCTTGTGTATGTTATCCTGCTTTCGCCCTCATCCCATCCCATCCCTTCTCCCAGTTGTGCAATCCTGTTTCATTGTTGTCACGATGATTGTCTCGTTTGGATCTCCGCGAAAATATAAAAGAAATTCGCATTGAAAGTTGGGTTGTTTATGACCTTCTATGATTGGGCACTTTATGGTTCTCCTTTTCTCTCTCTCTCTCTCTCTCTCTCTCTCCTCCCCCTCCCCCCCCCCCCCCACCCATGTCCAACCATGGTTCCCGAGTCACCCATACCAAGCCCGACAAGGATTTCTGGTTCTGGATTCGACCGGTGTCGCCTCTTCCTGGCTGGCCTGCATTCTTCTCCTAAACTCAGCTTCCCATATTCGGTTGGGAGTTCGTTCTATTGGAACCAGATAGGGTTCGAGAGCAAAGCGGGCCGGATTTTTGGAAATATGCTTCTTTTCAACACGTTCCCAGAACGCCATGACTGCACCTCCTGTTCATAGGAACCGGAGAAATCTTTCTATTTTTCTTTCTCTCTCTCTCTCTCTCTCTATCTCAACTGTTGGTGGGTCACATGTCGGATGACACCAAAAATACGCCATTTGAGTATGCTCCTCACAGCAAAGTCAGAAGAAACCTTCACGAATGAGCATGTGTTAAATGTTGATTCATGGGGAAGGGGGAGTTGTGAGAGAGAAGAGAGAAGACATACTTTTAGGCAAGAATAGCGAAGGGGTTAGCGCTGTTGATTCAACAGTGGAAAATGTGTGCGAGTGAGTGAGTGCGTGCGTGTTGTGCTACTTAAGGGAAATGGGCCGGGCTGGATTATGATATTAAGAGGATCCCATCTATTTAAGAAACGGAAAGGATCGGAACCTGACAATAAGGTTCTAGTCATGAATCTTTGCAAGATCACCGGCGGACGTCACTTCTCCGAGAGATGCAATGGCAAGTGCATCGCAAGAATAATAACTGACCAACGTCAAGAGTACAGCAGGATGGTGGCAAGGACGAGGGAAATCACCAACCTCGCAATTCTGCCCATCTCGCTGCCTGTTTCGCTCTCGTTATTGCCATATCTACTTGGACATTCTGATTATCATTAGCCTTTCATAAATTCGGTATCATTCCGCTTCACAATAATCAAAAGAAGGTCTTTCATGATTAGTCGGAGTCAGTTCGGACATCATGACTAATACTACTTTAAGGGTTTGGTTAAATTACCGATGCAAATGATCGTGGACTGTACATCATGCGGGGAGGTGAGTTGATTAGACATAGTGTATCAACTTAATGAATGCCTAACGAAGGCATGACATCTAGGTGATGGATCTGATGATCCGAGCTACTGCCGTTACGGGTTGGATATTGGATCCCACTACTGACATGGAATGATTGAACAATCAAACGAATCCTTCAATCGATGCAGAGGCGCTTAGAGTGTGTTGATCTGCTTGAGAGAGGGAGAGAGAGAGAGGGAGGGAGGGAGGGAGGGAGGTGGTGGGAGAGAGAGAGAGAGAGAAAGAGAGAGACGTAGGGTAAGAACAGTGGAAAGCTTAATTAGGATGGATCGCAGAGTCCACAACAGAAGGCCGGAACAGAGTGAGAGCACTAGCAGCACCGGTCAAAGTGCAGCAGGGGGAGGTCTCTGCCTGTGGGAAGGTTGTTGACGCTGAATAAAATGCCGAATTGTGGACAGAACTTTCTGGAGATTGGGAGTCGCGGGCCTGGCCGTATCATGTTGGTGTGTGTAAGATGAGAGGACAGCTGGAATGTGGCGAGTGACGCTGAAAACCACGTTCCTTACATTCTGAAGTGAATTGGCGGTCATGGGTTGTCTTTCCATATTGAGATGGGAAATAAAGCGGTCATTGACCGGGGGCAGAGATTAGCACGACCCATTTGGCTTATCCCTTTTCGCCCACATTGGCCACAAGGTGGCCAAGCTCTTGTTGGCCAATGGGCAGCGCAAGGCAGAGTTGTGTCAAACAGGGCTACTGAACAGATAGTTATTAGGACCTTTTTGACCGGGAGCTGCGACTTTTTTCTAATCTTTTTATTTCTATCCATGCATGTAGGGACAAACGGATGTGGGGGAAGCTTTCGTGAAAGGATGAGGCAGTTGAAAACTTGAGATCTGGGGAACAAACACACTCTCGTCTTTTGCACCACCCCCACCCCCCAACCCCATGTATGGTCTGGTTTATAGAGAGGAAGGTGATATGCAGGAATCAATCTCAACCCGTCTAAATCAATCCAGTTGCAAGCCCAGCGGGCCGAAGGCAATCCAAGCAAGGCAAGTAAAGGCACCACCAGCCAGCCACTCGAACGAACGAGACAGACGGCCCGAGTTTCCGTTGAGAGGCAGACAGCTGAGAGAGAGAGAGATGATTGTAAACGAAAGTAATCTATTGTGGTATTTTCAACCATCCACAGTGTTTGTGGACATAACAGCCGAGAGGTCTCCCCCCCTCTCAATCACTTCTCTCTCTCTCTCTCTCCTCCCTTATGTGCCCTCATGTGCCAACAATCCACTCATCTTCCGCGCACAGTTACTATATACAAAGATGGGGGCGTTGCAAATCATGTGGGGGAATAAACACCCGGGCAGATGCAGACTCGTGGGGTGGTACCAAAACATACCACTATAGACGAGAAAAGCATATTTGTTTACTGCAATTTATGGATCCAGAGAATCAGTCCCAACCACAACACGAGAAGATTAAATCTCCCAACTGTGGCCATGCTGGAGCCCTCCATGAATAGTCTTCCTTTACTCCTCCTCTCATACTACTGCACCTGCAGCTGCCGCTGCCGCTGCATCCCCACTGTGTAATTCCTCCCCTCCCCCGGGAGGATCAATCCGACCATCATCGCTCCTCTCATCAGCCCCTTTCCATATCCAATTTATTATTCTCTTCACGAGAAATCCCATCCCCTCTCAATCAACATCGACTCTGACCCCGGCCCCCGCCCCCGACTGACATTCCCGTGGTTCCGGCTAAGCCCAACTAACCCCCCCCACCCGATTTAACCCCGATTTAAGCCCGTCCTGCGAGACCCACCCCGAGATCTCTGTCCAGGCGACTAGTCCGGGGCAGCGAGTCAGGCTCGGCTAAAATTGTCGATCGTGGTAGCGGACGAGGACGCAGACGCAGACGCGGGACAGGGACGGGGACGGGGAAGGGACATCGGGGTTACATGGGGGGAGAGGATTAAAAAGTGAGGGGCCCAAATTCGGGGAGCAGCGGATACCACCACTGGGGCCAAGGGCCTGGGGCCTGGGGCTGGTCGCATGTGGAGTAAAAGGGGCATAGTTGGTCGCATTGCCCGTGGGCACCGGGCGGGCCGACGGGGTGGGAGGACAGGTTTATCGCCAATGATTAGACCAGTTGAAGGTGTCCCCCGGGAGCCGACAGGATGACGTGGCGTGCACGTTATGGGAGTATGGCGACAACCGCAGCGCGATACGCAATCGGATCGGGATCGGGAACCATGGCCATGCCCTGGCATCGATCATGAGCCCATACCATGGCATTGGAGTCATTGACTCGGGCATGATGACTGCCGGCATCATTGTGCAAGTGCCCGCCATCATTTGTCTTGTCGGCCAGCGTGCGGCACTCTCTGCCACCATGTCCCTCTTATATTATCCCGCGTGGCAAGGTTGGCGCTCTCCGCCAATGGCATCGCTCCTCGCCCGCTTGCTCACGTGATGCTCACTTCGCCTTCGACATCCCACTTAGGTTTCCATCCACGTGGAATCCTTCCATTGGCCTGCCCAGAGCGCATGATTGTAATGGCGGCGCTGTGTTGCTTTTTTGACGCCGTGTCAGACCCTCCCCCTAGCCCCTGCCATACGATCATTTGCCATACCCATCTCATGTCTCCCATGCAGCCACTCACTCCCTCACTCACTCACTCAAGCCCAAGCCCCCACCCCCACCCCGCGCTGCTCATGACCACATCTCCGCCCTCGGGCCCTCCCCGCAAGCGCATCATCATCATCATCGTCGCGTCCCTGTCCCCGAGATGGCAGCCCCGAGGGAGTCCCGCCAGTTTGTAGCCGACTACTCGAGATAGTCGCGACTAATTTGGCGCTCCCGGAGGCGAGCGTGCGGCGCGGTGGAGTGACAGCAAAAGACCCCCAGTTTAGCCCTGCGCTCTGCGGGGCCACTGTTTTTAGAGATGAGGCGGAATACGGTCACGACGGGCGACGAGGCCAACAGTGGCCCCATTCTCCAAGGGCCAACAGATCCCCGCACCCGCCATGTCGTCCCGCAACCCCATCAATGTCCCTCCACAGCCGAGCCGGGAGCACACGCCCGCGCCCTTCCTCCTGCACGCTGGACCATGTTTTCGCACGGCCCCGTCGATTCGCCAGTTGCCCCACGCCCCTCCCTTTGCCTAGCCCTTTGCCCGGGCCTGGCCTTTGCCCCGGCGCCAACCCTCCCCCTCTCCCTCTCCCTGGATTTCTCTCTACGGCTCTGCCCTCCCAATCCTGCCTCCCAAGCCCAAGCCCAAGCCCAAGCCCGTACGCCGCTGCCCTCGTACTCTACGCGAGCACTGTGAATTACCCCCTCACCTCGTCCTCCGCTTGCTCGCTAGCTCCTCCTTACTTCGCTTCGCTGCTCTCGATTCTTTTGTACTCTACGCTCCTCCAGTTCCTCTATCTATCCATCTGTGTCTTATTAGAGCTCACCGTCTTCTTCTACTCGTGTCTAGTGGCAGTGGCTGAGCAGTGCAGTGCAGTGCAGAGGTGTGGAGTGAAGTGGACTGGACTGGACTCGCTCACTGACTGACGCCACTGACTAACTCCCTGGCCCCGGCTCCGGCCCCCTGGCCCTCTAGCCCGGTCCGCCCGCCCGCCCGCTCGCCCCCCCGCCCGCCCGCTCGCCCGCCCCATCCCCCCACCATCATCCCCATCCCCTGGGGAAGAGGGCGCAGGAGGGCCACCCCGTAGCACCAGCAGCTGGTCTGAAATCCCCCACCTCCTTACATTCGAGCAACACAATTGGCATTCTAGTTTCTCTCGTGACCCGTCTCCCACTGCAAGTCGCTCTCACCTCCCTCTCTCTCTCACTCTCTCTCTTTCTCGGGTCTCCTCTCCTGCTCGCCTATCTCTATCTCGTCCGCTTTCCAGCTCCAGTCATTCTCTCATCCGCTTGCGTGCTCGCTCTCCCTTCCAATCTCTGTCAATCTTTCTCCCTCTCTCTCTCTCTCACTCTCACTCTCTTCTCGGCCTGCCCCACTGGGCGAGTGCTGTGTTGCGCACACAAGTCGAACATTCCACTGTTAGTTTGTCTGTATGACTGTCCGGCTCTAGCAGGCAAGGCGAAGAAGGTTGGCCTGGCGGGCAGAGGCTGGAATTTGAAGAAGAAACCAGCAGTCGCGTTCCATCGTCTTCTGCTTCTTCTTCTTCTTGCTCCGTGCTCGCTTTTCGAACGAGTTTCGTAGCGAGTGCCATTCGCTCGGCGTACAGACCAGCCCAGCTCTCTGTGGCAGGCAGGCAGGCAGGCAGGCAGGCCTTGCTCTCTCCTGCAGCTCTGGAACAGGAAGGCTCTCGAAAGACTGCGAGGTAACGCGCAGCTCCTTCTCGGCTTCGCTGTTCTCGGTTCTCTGCAATCTCTCATTCACGATCGGAGCTCGGCGGGTCGAGCATCACGGATTGCTCAGACGAACCATTTCGGCTGTGCGTGCCGGGAGGAACCCGTCGTCCGTCAATCAGTTGGTCTTTCATGCTGCTGACGTCGAGGATTTTCTCGTCTCAGAGCGTGGCGACGTGAGCCTGAGAAATACGGACGGCTTGGCTTGGTTCTGGTGGTGGTGGTGGTGTCGGTGTCGGAGCCGGCTCTGAACACGACGAGGAAGCAAGACTTGACAATCAGTCTAGATGATGCTCCTAGCGGAGGGGAAGGATAGATTACGGGAGGAGGTGCAGCGGCTTAGGGCGATGCAAGGCTCCGGAGCGAGCTTGAGCCTCAGCGTAGACTTGAGCATGATGGTAGCGAGGAGCCAGGACGATTGCTCCACCGTAAGACGGCAGTGCCCCGTGCAACTGGATCTGCTGCCCATGCCCACTTTTCCATCGGCTGCAGCAGCCCCGCACCCTCCCACGCAGCAGTCGCAGTCGCAGTCCCACAATCCCTTCCCGTGGAAACCTCTCTTCAACAGATCCCGTTCCAACTCTGCCAGTGGTATGCATTCTAGCGCCTCTACCTCTCGTGTCTTTTTGTTTTCGCTCCTCTGCTCGTGAAGCACTGTCATGCGTCTTCCATTTCATCTGTTGCCTCTGTTGGTTCTCTGTTGATTCTGTACGTCCTCGCTGCGCAATCGGCGCGCGTGTTGGGTGCAATTTGCTGTCCCTGACGTGCAATTGGTGCTCATTGTGCTCAGGTAATGAAGACATCGAGGCGGCGGAAACTTACTCCTCGGGACACGGAGGATCACCTCGAGGAATCGACGTCAATCAAATCCCGTCTTCAGCCGATTGCGACGACGTGGTGGTCTCGTCCCCCAACAGCATCAATCTGAAAAGGGAGAGGGAGAAAACGCACGATTTTGACCTGGAACGCGACCGCACGTGTGACATTTCCTCGAGAGGCAGCGACGAGGAAGAAGGGGGCACCACGAGGAAGAAGCTCAGACTGTCCAAGGAGCAGTCGGCTCTCCTCGAGGAAAGCTTCAAAGAGCACAGCACCCTCAACCCGGTACTAATCTCACCCGCCTGCCTCTTCGTCCGTTTCCACCCTTGTGTCCTCTTCTTGCTCATGGCCTGCAAAGACTCTCTGGCCTTCTTCGTCCATTCTAACTCCATTGTTGTTCGGCTTTTCAGAAGCAAAAGAACGCACTCGCCAAGCAGTTGAACTTGCGGCCTCGCCAAGTCGAAGTTTGGTTCCAAAACAGAAGAGCAAGGTACTTTCACGATTCATTGGAATTGGTTCAGTTCGCAGCTGTCGTTGTTTGGCGTAGTGTTTGGTATAAGGGCCTGGCTCGGCTGGATTGGATGAAAGCGAGATCTTATTTACGATGATGGTGGTCGAGTGAGTCGGTAGAGGAAAGAGTCGTTCTGTCAGTATCTGGTATTTGTCAAGGGGCGGGCGGGGCTAGCGAGCGATGTGAGTGAAGGTCGGAAGGGCACGACTGGACCCGAGTCTGACGTGAAGGCTGATGATTGTGCAGGACCAAGCTGAAACAAACCGAGGTCGATTGCGAGCTTCTGAAGCGATGCTGCGAGACTCTGACGGAGGAGAACCGGAGACTGCAGAAGGAGCTGCAGGAGCTGAGAGCGCTGAAGGTGGCTCCTCCGTGTGTCATTGCGCACGACTTCTACATGCCGCTACCTGCCGCCACCCTGACCATGTGCCCATCCTGTGAAAGAGTAACCACCATGGACAACAAGACACTTGCCTTCGCCAAGCCCGGATTCTCCCACTACTCGCAATCCTCGGCCGCATGTTAGAGGCGGCCGGATCGAAGCACAGACAGGAAGGAAGGATGGAGGGTGAAGAAGCCACAGGAAAGGTGGAACGAACGGTAGGTAGGTTGTATACATTCACATGACACACAGACAGACATCGAGGACTCTTAAAGGCCTCCTGTAATATTGTTACTCACTCACTCACTCACACTCAAGAGCTCAATGATCATTTGTGTATTTCTCAAGTTAGCATAGAATTCTTCCACACTGGAAGCTTGTAATTGACAACAATGTAGACATCATGTTAAAAACGGTCGCAGTGTACACGATCTAGATTTTTTAAAGATCTGAGCAGCTGCCCAAATTGAAGATCAGTGGTCTGATCGCACTCAATGCAGCGAGATGATAGTGCATGCAGGCAGCCAGCCATGTAAGTAGTTGGTAGGATAGAGGTATGGATGATCTTTGTGCAACCAGCAGTTCCATACATGAGTTTGACCCTGAGTGATTATACTGTCAATGTCTCAATTCTGCCGGCCCCTCGGCAGTCTGGCCCTGAGTGTTTCATTCTTGAGCAAAATCGACGGAGCGAATCTACGATCAAACCCGGGTTCACATTTTTGTATGGCCTTGTTGAAATAAAGATGCTTTACTGGAAACTTCTCACACATATTCTCACTCGACCGCGGCTTTGTCTCGTCGTCGTCGTCTTGTGTTCCTCTCTCTGCTTTATTTTCGCATTTCGCTTGCGCATGTCGAAAATCTCGCGACCCCCCGTTGTCCCTTCCCCTACTTTGGATCGACTTTCTCTCCTTCGTTTATTGACCGACTTTCTCGCGCCCGTGCTCTTTCCATGGATGCATTTTACACCTTTTGCAGACCGAGTGGGGAAGAGGGCCTTCCAACGGTCACAATATGTGCAGTTTGGGAATTCTGAGCTGGGCTCGATTGCGTTTCCCCGAGAGGGAAGAGAGGAAATACGCTTCGAGAATTCATATTTTCATGCGCGCGGTCGAGAAATGTGTGGATCGCTCTCGCAATGGATAATGGCTACGATTGGGCCAGAGTATGAATTTCGTCATAAAGTTCGGTAGATGGATTGATTCTTTACTACATTTAGGCTCTAAAGGAGGGCACATATGTTGTGTCTAGATGTGGCCTCTTCTTCACCTTATCTTGGCTCTCAACGCGACTCCTTGAGCCAGCCATGACCAGGATGGATGATGATGGTGGGGGAAAGAGAACAGGGAACGTGAATCTGATGATGACAGGTCGGGTCGAGCATTTGACGCCGTCGCGAGCCCTTCAGACACGTGGATGCGATATTCGGAGATCGAGTAAGCTGTCGCACATTATATCAGCATGATGACGGTGGAACGCGATGATGGAAGAGCCCGATGCAATTGATTCGGCCGACTCGAGCATTCGAGCATTTCCGACTTATGGACTCATAATTCTACGTATTCTCGAGTACCGGTCTGGCGATCGGCCCCTCTGCCGCCTCCTCGAGCAAATCGCAACACTCCCCAGCCCGTCTCTTCCCCCGGCCCTTGCCTGACTGCTGCTGCTGCCGCCTCGGCGTCTGCAGTCGGTCAACTTCCTCCTTTGCGCCACTAAGGCAAAATTAGTGCTGAGTCGAGCGCTGCTGTTCATTCACAACGATTTGTACGGCAGCAAGCAAGAATTGTCACTTCGGCAAGAATTGTTCTGGTTTTAACGGACACTGCGAGGCTACTGAAGAGGCGGGGCGGGGCGGGGCGGGGCAGGTCAGGTCAGGTCGAGCACTTCCGAGCTGAGTCCATCTGAAACTGACGCCATGTCTTGTAAACAGAGATCGGCTGGGCTCGGGCGACGGTGGGTCGGTCGGTCACCTACAGAGGGGGGGAATTGTTCGAGCTCAGGTCTGCTGCTGCTGCTGCTGCTGCAGCGCAGGTGAGATGTACTCTGGAAAGTGAAAAGCTTTGAGGAGGGTTGCATTCAGTTCATGCAGTGAGCGAGCGAGAGAGAAAGAGAGAGATGGATGATCTGACTGACGACTGGGAGGGAGGGAGCAAGGGCCCCGAGGGCCCACGAGTTGTAGCATAGCTCGGATGCAAGCTTTTTACTACTCTTCGAGGGGACGTTGCGTTGCAGCAGCAGCAGCAGGAGCTGCTGAGTGAGTGAGTGAGTTAGTATGTTCGGCATGTTTTTCAAGCACCGACATTTCGAGACTGAGTTATGGCCAATTGACCCGAAGAGGCACTTGGTGTCAGTCGGTTCTTTTACCAGAAAGCAGCAGAAGCCATGTGAGAGACGACAGACGACGAGCGCTCGCTCGATAAAAGAATGTGATCGAGACCGCGGAGTGCCTAAACTGGGGCGGGCTGACTGGCGGACACAGGGCGCGTGGTGGGGAAGGAAGGGATGGAGGGAGGGGAGGAGGGGAGGGGAGGGATCGGAGGTTCTACGAGCGTTAAGCAATTGGCAGGCAGCTCAGAGACCAGACCCGAATCTCGATTCGTGGATCTGGCCCCGCATCCATCTCTGGCATACCTCCCCTCCCTCTCGCCCTTCGCTCCGAGCCAACAATGTGCTCTGTTCGTTCAATCAAAGCGACCGACAACTCCCTCTGCACAAGAACGAATAAAAGGGCTGGCCCGTACCACTTTGATATCCTCATGGGATGTAATAATGCTGGGCTGCAGAGTTGGTAGGATCTAGATTTGGCTCGTCAAGAGAATAACAGAACTCCGGTACCACTGCTACCTCTTGATACACTGAAGAAACCCCCGGGGGGCGCTGTGTCTGTGCCCCATCGCTCTAAACTCTCCCCCTTTCTCTGCATTTACTTCTGAATGGACGATGGATCAGATGAACTTTCTGCCCCGGCTTGTTTTAGCTCTCTGCTTCGTACATTGTTGGTCCACCTTCACGTCGATGATGGATTCCAGGGGGGCCATGAGCGGAGGCACGAGCTCCTCTTCAACCGCAGAACTGAACAACTGAGTCCGTGCTTAATTCACGCCATCGAAATAGTAAGGCGCGCGTAACATTTCCCAAAACGAGCTCGACGACCCATCCCAGAAAAGAATTCACGCAGTCTGCTTTGGCCTTTACCCACTGCGGTGAAGGTGGAGGTGCTTTCACCCTCATGAGTGCCACTCGACGAACTTGCAGTCATCTGACAGCGTAAAGCAACGGGAGCAGCGAGCCAGTGAGCCAGCCCGCCTGCCTGCTTGCCGACCGGTGCCAGGCCCTCTAGATTGGAATTTTGAGCAACAGACAGATCAGATTTGTAAAGTCGTCTCGGTGGTAAGGAGTTAAGTAAACGAGGAGTCGAGTCGAGTCGAGTCGAGTCAAGTCATGTCGTGAAATGTAGAATCGGGATTCACGGAAAGGAGCAGCACATTTTAGAAGGCGTTGAGAATCATTCCACTGGACTGGCACGAATACGAGACTGGGACTCGTCCCGTTCATCTGCAGCTGCTGCTGCTGCTGCTGCGTCTGGGGCCTCAAGCATGCAGAGAGAGGGCAGATATTTGACATGGTGGGTCGAAAAAGGTCGAAACGGTCAAGCGGCAAAGCAAAAGAAGCTCAGGTGGATGTACACATTCCACTGATGGAGCTAGGTACTGCATGCCCCGAGTTTGTAGGCGTAGTCGTAGAATTGGGGGTGGCAGTGGTAGTCGTGCAGTACACACGTCTAGATCTGCTGGCATTCATGCAGGCCGGAGGAGGAGTAGAGAGGTGGATCGTATAGTTATCCGCTCGATCTCTCTTTCTCTCTCCCCGAGCCCAGACCCTTCAACCACTCTTTTCTGGCGCCATAGCTGCTGCTGCTGCAGCAGCAGCGGCGGCACGGGCTGAAAGCGAGAGAGCACGAAATCGAAGACATGTCTTGGTTCAGGTCACCGGGCTTGTGACATTCCTAATATTTTGCATCTGCTGACTGACGGTGATAGATAGATAGATAGAGTCGTGAGCATGCGTTCCGTATGCGCAGGTGAACGAACGAACGAACGAACCTTCCTGCATATGAGCCTCCAAGACTTTTTTCGTCCTACCTACCCATGACGACCATCGCTCTCATGCCGCAAAATCTGTCATGATTCTAAATGCCAAATATCTGTCAGTCTGGCTAAAAACAAACCTCGTCAGATGCAGTTGTGTCTGCGATTCAATTTGGCAGCCCTCCCTTTGCGAGGGGCTCGACTGGAATCAATGGCCGCGGCCTGCCATCAGTGATCCGGTCCACAATTCGAAGCACGAACGTGTCCCATCATCACTTCGTTCGAGAAAACCAAAAAAACTGCTGACGAGCACGCGAGTGGCAAGACATTCCCGTTCAACTGAAGCGAGCACCTCGCTCAGCTGAGTTTAAAGAACCCAGCTGCTAGCAGACACTAGATCACTAGAGCTGCAGATTCGTCCATGTTCTTGGGCGCTGATTACGTCGGGCAAGCGAGCGGGGCAATGGTGTCCGTGTCTGGCAACCGAACGAGCGTTCCTCCATTAGCATGAGGTGATGCAGCTGAAAATCGGTCGTAATGTCTGACTGCATACGCTCCGAGGCTCATTCGAATTCCTCGTCGGAGCCTGCTGCACCGCTACTGCACTTTGGTAGCACGAGTCATCAAGGCCCTCGAGTGCTCCCTCAAACTCCAGTATGATCAGCCTGACTCACTGAATTCTCGATCCCTGATGTGCTTTCCGATTGAGCACCACGAATTTCTTCGACCTCATGGGTGCTCCACTGTCTATAAACCTTCAGACATCGATGTCCATTATTCCAATCCCCGAAGTGCTTGGACGAGTGCCCCGAAGAGCATTCTGCAAGCGCCCCACGATTGTCGAGGTTGTGGGGTTTCGATTCCGTCCTTGTTGTGTTTTCTAAGCCCAAGAGAGCGCTTTCGTTCAGCTGACTCCAAGTGCATCAATCCATGCGGTATTAGTGAGTTATTACGTACACAGTGTTTAGCAACCCACGACAAGATTTAGCACCCGGTTGCAAATTTAAGGCTCTTCATGTCATAGACACCATCGTCAGGCAGTCACCCCTTCCGAGATTTTGTAGGGCAATTTCTAGAATGTTCCGCTTAATAATCCCATCCGACTCGCGGGTCGGCAAATCAAGCTTCTGGGTCCGAGAGTCTTCGGCACTGACTTCGAGATTTCGATCGCTTTAGTTGTCTTGCGCTAAATGGTCCCAGCGTTCCGGCTACTCAGGTTGCTGCTGGGCGCACTCGGTTCGAGGTGCGCTTGGGTGGGAGCTCTAGGCATTCAATTCGGCACCGGGCACTCGATTTTTCAAAGCTCTAATATCATCAAACCCCGTCGCGCAATCAGGGTCCCGAGTTGATGGGGGTTGTTCATATAATTATGCCTCGGGCCGAGTGTTGCGCTGCAGCCCCCGAGTCCCCCTTGCGGCCAGCCGACCGTTCGAAGGTGCTTCGAACCGTTCGAGCACCAGAAGTACATCTGTCTGTGTATCAATATCAATTCCCACATCCGCGCAGCATCCATATGTTAATGCCCCCTGCCCCCTGCCCCCTACCCCCTACCCCGAGTCTGACATTGAATGCCTCGTCCAACTCGGTCAGAGTGCTTGCTCTCTCGCAAGCCCGCTCGAGACGATCGACCACCGATGGCTGGGTGGAGGACGAGGCCTCGACCGTCTGGAGGGCTGTGGTGCGCTTGGATTATTTCGGGCAATCGATCGTGGAGTGCATGAGTCCACTTTTGGGCCGATACTCGAATGGGCAAGCCGGGCATGGCGCTGGCAAGCGCTTCACTGATTAGGCCGGCCGTCAGGGAAATTCGCCCTCGTCCGTCGCTCGTCATCATTTTTCTCGGTCCAGACGAGCCCATCGACATACATGTTCTGTGCTCTGCGTTTCTCGAGTCGATCATTCATCAATCGTTTCCACATTCGAAGATATTTACGTCCCTGGCAATGAATGCCTTTCCAAAGCGGAGAGCGCAGCTCGATAATCATCAGCTGAGCATCGCCCCACCCTCCATCCTTTAATTCCCACTGCCGAGTACACCTTCATAACCATCGAGAAACATTGTAAAAGAAACCAGTGGAATATGGCGACCATCCCAAGTCCGGGTCGTACGAGAAAAACGCCTGCCAGGCCCAGAAATATTGCCGTAGAAACCTCTGATATGAGCATGAGCATGAGCATGAGCCCGAGCCCGAGCCTGAGCCTGCGCCAGATTGCAATCATGGGGAAGTTGACTCTCCAGACGCATATGCTGTATGCATTCTTGGGTGAGGAGATGCACAGCTGACGGCCCGAGATTAGGTACGACACAACCGTCTGATGGGTTAGTTGGGATAGTTGAGACTTGATCAATGTAACCAAACTGCACATTGTTATCCATTGCGCACCAATTGTTCGAGCATAAGAGACCGAATAGATCTAGCGCCTGGCTTCTCCCCAGCTACTCGACTCCTCGGGTCATCATTCGCCTTCTGCCCTCATTCGCGAGCGAGTCTGGTCCAGATTATTTATGGACCCTGGTTAAACGAGTGCAGCTGAGACCAGAATGAGAGACCCAGTCCAGCAAAAGAGCGTCTCAGAAGACACGGCCAATTTCTTTTTGGATTCTTAGCGATTCAAATGATGTTGATGTTGATGTCGATCATGATGGTGGCTACCGTAGCTCGGCTCCAGGAATCAGCTGTGATTCTCGGAAAGTTGGTGGGTTATGTCGAGAAAAAAATTTCGGCTTCAATGGCTCAAACCGGCGCCATGACAGCAGAACTTATCACAGATGGATGATACATGCCTTAAAGCGACAGCTGATGATATTTCTTCCCTTCGTCAATGATGGCGACATAAAAACTAGCTGGGCAGGCAGAAGACAATCAGATCTATGTAGCCTCTAAAGCTTTGGAAGTTGGTGTGTACCATGATTCCAGCATCAATTACATGCCCAGCTCCACTGGCTTAACCACTCATCACACGAAATTACATCGCTATGTAGCGATGCTTCATGCACAGCACATGATGAAGAGATCGGATTAGCTTGGCAGGTACCTGGGCTGGAAGAAGGACGCAGCCACTTCTATCCTGACTCTGGAGCAGACTAGAGCAGCTGGAGAGCTGAGAACTGGCGTACAGTCGAGAGGCAAGTCCACGACAACTTAAGCTCTTCATCAGCAGACGAGAAGTAAAATACTTGCTCACTTCTTTCCGGAGCAGCAAATGATGAAGAGATAAGATTAGCAGGCTCCGGGGCCCGGGTAGGTAGCAGGCAGGCAGGCAGGCAGGCAAGCAGGCCTACAGATCTATCCTGAGTCCACACTCTGAAGCTGGACAAATTGGCGTACCATCGAGCTCGAGTACATCAAACTAACCACCCGACTTATCAAACTGTAAATCTGCGTTTGGATGTGTCGTACCAACCAAATCTTACAGTAGTAAGTCATCTCTCCTCTCATCCAACAATTCCTCTTTTAGACGGAAATATATAGTCATCTTCATCGTCCCATGATTGCAATCCTGCTCATGTTCAAGTCATGCTTTTTGAATTTCCCAGCAGGTTCTGACATGCCCCCCTCCCCTCTCTCTCTCTCTCTCTCTCTAGTACAGCCCCAATTCCCAGCGTACTTGATTCAGTTAACAGTTTGCAATGATTTGTTTTTCACCCTTTCTCTTCTCCCTTCGATTGTGCATCGGTCTTGGCATCTACTCCACCAAATTCTCTTTGTCAGTTGATCGGAGTACCGTCCATCGTCCATCCACAGCAAGACTCGAGAGCTGACGAACAAAGAAACCATTATGCGTACTGTATCGTGCGCCAAGTACTCCATGTACAATACTGCTCTGTCCCTCCCCATGGACGCATAATTTGCTAGATCTTGTTAACCAAGGTTACCAGTCCCATTAGAATGAGCTTGACTGCCGAGCATGTACGCTCATAATGATGTATCAGAAATTCCGTCTCTGGTTGGTATCGCAAGTCCATGCAGCCCTCGACAAGCTGCGTGCCAAATTAAAGACGTGTTAAAGAGAAAAAGGATTTTGCGTACGAGGCCGGAAGACTACAAACCCGACAGCACCCTTCATTCCATGAAAGTTCCATCTCGGAGTGTGACTTGTCTGCTAAACGGTCAAAAGATACTGTATTCAGTTCATTGCTGTACGGTTCTTAACGGGAGTCCATGCGTAATTATCACAGGTTCGAGGTTCCGTGTGCTGTACTTTACCTGCTACATATTGTTATTATGTAACTCGAAATCTTATTTACTGAAGTTGGGGAAAATGAACTGTAAAACCTACAACTTAATCTTAACAAAAATATGTGCCGGGCCATTGTGTCGAGGTGACTTGAGTAGCGGAACTTCTCGTAAATTGGCCCGATGATGCTATTTTAGAGCTTTCCACCTAAACAAAGAACACATCTCATTTATGTGGACATATTATCGTCAAATACAAAGTGCGTTATCTTCTCCGACCACATAATTCGTCTTGACGTGTTCCCTACATGTACTGTAGTTCCGGTTACTTAGAGTGTTATTCTATCTATCTTGGCTGCATATCATCACATAGTAGATATGAAAGCCTCAAAATATGAAAGAATTTTATCACCCTCTCAGGTTGATGTTTGATGTTGAGAACTCTTTACTGTTAATATTTTTAATTCACTTCACAAACCCACACCATTTTCGTTTGGGTTATCTAATTCTTATCTGACAGAACAACATAGACAAAAGAGATCCTTCAAAATATTTGTTTCGTATATGATCTTCCAATCAGGATTTACAATAAAAAAAATTTTCTTAAAATATATCATAATACTGAGTTAGTATTTTAGCCTTATTTTCTATGATCATCATTTTCTAATAGTTTTTATTTGAAATAAATTACAAAGCCCTTCAAAGTCAAGAATTTTTTTCCCCCATTTGAGCAAACTCACTGGAATTTATTTTTTATTTCTACCACTCGGAATATAAATCTCAGTGTATGAGTTTTTTCGTAGGTGCTTTTGAAATTAAGATGAAGATTGAATTCTGGTATTAAATATTTCTACTATGGAAAAAATATTTTATCAGAAACTTTCATGAGATTTTCTTAATGAGTTCAAAAAAGGGACTATGACAATGATATAAATTTACGATAATGAATTTCATAAACTATTTCACACGTTTTATATATATATATTTGAAGAGATTGCTTGAATCAATAAATCAAATATTATATCAATTTTTATTTTTTTCAATCAAATTTATTTATTGTCTGCATTCTAGACATTGAAAGTATCAGTAAGTGAAAACTAGAAGAAGCTAAATGTTCTTAAATCCAGCAAAATGATTTAGATTTAATCGTTATAACAATGAGATCCTATCAAACAGGAGTTTTTGTTATATCAGGGAACTAAAAAACCTAAGATCGATACTGAAGACTGGTAAGATAATTCTTGTTTCATTGCACATCAAAATTAATCTGGACTTATATGTCAGTACTTATTATGAATATTATTTTTAAAACTTACTGAATTAAATATGTGATTAATCATTTACCTTGGTGTCATTCATTGTCACTTGAGCGGAAAAGGTTTCTAACAAAACATTGGAATGTATGGTTCTCATTCACTCTTAGTGAAAATTGTGGAACTCTGATGAGTTAGTGGAGATTGGAAAAAGTTGATGACACAAAAACATACAATACACAACTGAAGGGTACCAAGTGAATACAAAGAGAGTATGTAACTACCTTTTCTAGGTGTGCAAGGATAAATTCGAACCGCTAACCAATACCAAGACCTCAATATAATCACATTAAGAAGAAAAGTCTTACACATCCAGATAAAAAATCATCTAATGCTTGGTTTATTAGAATTTGGCTAGAAATTATAATAAATATATCTGAGTACATATATAAATATATAAATTTTATCGCAATAATACCAATTGTGATAATGTTGGACAACATAAGACATAATTCATAATTTCTAAAAAAACTATAAATGATATAAATGAAATTGAAAAAAAATTTTAATCTGATTTTGACTTTCAAAATAAAATGTGATGAAAAGCTCAAATTAAATTGATTAAGATTTTGAATTTGAATATCTCAAAAGTTATAGTTTTGCAATATCACTATAATGCAAATAAATAATTTTATATATAACTTTACATCAATTAATTACATTTCATATTCACATGATATGACCTATTGATGACTTTAATATTTTTATACATGTTAGATTAATTCCTTTATTTATGAACATATTATATCAATGTTTTTTTATACTCAAATATTTTTTGAACACTACATTTCTCTCGGTTATCAATATAATACCTTGGATTTAACATGCTTACAATGTAAATAAATATATGAAAATTTCACATTGAATTGCTATTCTACGTATAGCAATTAATAAACATTATCTATCTTTTAACATAATTATTTGGCATGAGACGTCATTGAATTTTTAGTCGTCCCCAGACCTATTAGAAGTCCTATTAGCTTGGTACGTGACCGTATAGCAGCCTCAGATTCCCATATGTTCGCCCCGCCCGGAGTAGCCTTATGATGGGAAACTAGCTTTTCTTGAAAATCATCATCCAAAATGATTGTGTTTTACTTGACATATGACCTAACAGTTCTTCTATGTTTCAGTTTTTTTGGGTAATTGTTACATTTTTAACCACTTTTATCATTTTTTGATCTAATTAGTTGAAATTAATTCTAAGATATATTAAAAAATTGATATTCACTGTAATCTGCTCATAAGTTGTAAGACATAAAAATTATTTATGGATTCAAATAGAACTGATTTTAAATATCATGTGACAATCTTCTTGAAAAGTTTACATTATATGATTTTTGCATGTAGACGATTTGTAAAATTAGGGCATTTTTTAATGTAATTGAGCATAGTATCCATGTGTTAACTGGATCATTCATATGTCATCTAACCACAATCATCTAGTTCTTTTTTCATTTATCCTGTTCAAAATTTAAAAGTTTTTTACATTTAAGTTTGTTATGATATTGTGGATCTTTGTACTTGATTAACTATTTGTCATGTTCGGTTGCACGGTATTGTTTGTTGTCTTTGGTTAGACAACTTCAACTTTCAAAATCTACTAGTTCATGATGAGAGCTTTGATTGATGACTCATGCTATCACCCGTATTGAAGATGAGAGTGAATTATAAAATACTTTTCATGGAGAAAAGGATAGAGCTTGACTCTCTCAACTCCTTTTGGCCACTAAGTTGGATTTTATCTGGCAATTTTTGCCTTTTTCTTTGTATCTCAGTAGATGGGGTTGCATCAAGTTTTCAATTTCATACAATTCCATTCTGGTCTTTTCCTTAAGTCTGTATACCACCTGCCAATCACTTTGATAGTTTTGCACTTATCAGGTGATAATGAACCCTCAGAACCTATCAATTCAGCAAGCGAGGTGCGAACATTATTGTTTCACTGTCTGAGGAGCAGAGCCCAACATTGGGTGTCCATGCCCAAACCCACCCATTATTGTTCCATGGGTGGGCACAAGTAATTCTAAGGGCAGTGTTTGTCAAGATTCAACCAAGAATTTGAGTAGCATGGGTGGGGTTAGGTCTCTGCTGATGGTTATGGTCTGGTCTGGGTGCAGATTTGAAGTAAAATGTTGGCCTCTGCTGAGGAGCTCCTTGATGTCGAGCTCCAGTCACAAAAACCGACTGTATACCCCTTTATTTTGCTAAGTACAGGCTTTACACGAAATGAAGTCGGGTGCATTTAAATGTCAACTCAATAATCGTCGCTACGGGTGTGTTAGTTCAGCATTGCCAGACCTCAAGACTTTGTAGGGTAGTACAAAGGCATTATGTGGATGATTACAATCGATAAATGCGGCATAAGCGGAGATATCTTCAAGTTAGAGTTGGCCCACAAGGTCACGAAGATGTAGGTATATCCTAAACAAACAATTGGTCCTGACTTTTCTGCGTTTGCCAATTCAAGAATATTGAACACATCTTAATATTAAGTCAACTTCATGATCTTGACTTCTGATTTGAAAGATTTAGAGATCAGAAACTTTAACAGGTGCAGGAGACCGACTACGAAGATTCCTCCACTCAGACAATAGATATGGTGACGAGTAGAAACCAGTCTACATCCGTCCTTAATCGTCCTAAAGCGTGTACTGGCTTTGGGAGACTAGTTCCACTCTTCACTTTTTTGTCATGATGTTTCAGTCCTTTAGTAGGCTTCTAAGCTTTTCTTTCTTAGTGATGCAAATATAGGCAGTACTGGTAAGCGTTGTGGCAACTGCTTGTAAATACATGGACACCTCAGCCTTTGAGGCTCTTCTCTTACATCTAAATATGGAAGAATGAGAATACAGAAGATACAGCGTGGTTACGAAACGTTTGGAAACACAATGAGAATAATCGAACTAGATACACGCTCCGTCAGACTTGTTTTGGGAAAATTTCAAGGACCCAACCTCGTCCTATTGGGGGTAGCTACGTAATTCTACTACATTGTTTTGCACCTCTGTGGCTGCTCTCAAAGTACGTGAAAATACTGAAAGATTGTGTTCCACTTTGACGCCCGTGTTTAAGTGATCTAGTCAATTCAGTGGAAAAAGTAATGCTGTTTCTCGACAGATTCCACTTGGTTACAGTTTGTGTGACGTTGATAATATCAGCTCAACATAACAACTCGTCATACATTTACCACATCTTGAGTTATAATAACGAGTATCTAGTCACCAGATCTTCGATTGAAGCAAAAGCACCATCGAAAGAGGCCGCTTCCATTCCATGCTCGAAATACTGATGCAAGAACGCTTTCGATGCAAACATGTTGTAAGCTCTAGTCAAGGCTCTTGATGCCGGCAGTACTGATGATTGACAGTTGCTGAGAAGACCAGCAGCTATTTCGTATCTTCCATAAGAAGTGGAGCAAGCTGCCACTGATAATGGATCCACCTGCCAGATAGGATACATTCTGACATCCGCAAAATCACTCACATCAGCGTTATCACTCCCGCTGCCTCTTAATATGAGAAGGTTTGCAAGAGACCTGTTAATCTGATGATGACCATTCGTCGGGAAAACACCTCGTTTGTGCTCATGAACTGATGAGGTTGGAAGCTTAACATTCCAATCCATTTCAAGTTCCTTATGTGCTCCAGTGATGAGCATCTGTCGGAGGTGTTTTAATTGAGCGGCCCACGTGAAGTTAGTGAAATCCAATGACTGGGCTGGAACCTGCATAAGAGAAGACATAGAAATTATCACATAAGGTAGGGCCATGGCAACTTGTATCAGCATCTTTAAAAAGTCGGCTGTTGCAGCAGGATTATGCAGGACACCCTAACGGCTAAAGCAAGCACATGATACCTTCTATACAAAGTTGTGTCTTAAGTACTTTCCAATCATGTTTCCTTACACTCTCTTGCTCAATAATTGTGTCATGTAAGCATGTGACTGCAGCAACAACTATGACAACTTCGCAAACAATTTTTAATTTTGAGCGAAACTGCAATCCTGGGGTGGAGAGTTGAGATAAAGATGCGGTATTCTACAAAAAGTTGCCAAGTAGTGCAGGACGTCTCATCCGGAATGCTTCAAAACGCACTTGCCTGAGGAGTGAAACGCATGGTCATCATTCGATATCCCGGGTGAGAACATAAAACTGAAAGCAAGTCTGATAGGAGCCGAACTCCAGGCCTCGTAGACGAAGGGCCACCTCGTCTAATCTCGGGCCTACAGCTTACTACATCTGTCTGAATGGTTTGGGTACTCGGTTGGACTGTTCTCCAGTAAGAGGGCAGAAGAGCACATCCTAGCGCTTCAACCGCCACTTCGTTAATGTCATCAAAAGATGGTCGCAGAACGCCAAGTAGAGTTCGGCATATAGCACTTAGCTGTTCATTCTGCACAATGATTACACCATCAGCGAAACTTTGTAGATGAGACAGAGTGAGCAGTACATTGTAGTTTTGAACTATGACTTCTCCACTCTCATACGGCCAGATGCAGTGACTAAGAATGAAGGATGAAGGATACTCATCCCTCAATGCCTCCACCAAGTATGCTCCTGCACTTGTGAATGCTCCAATGTGTCAGAACTTGTTAAATTTTATAACAACATTTGTTCTAGATCACATGTACTATTGATCGCGACCTCAGACGTGAAAACGGATTTCAACTGCGTTGTTCGAATAAACATTTAGTGTTGATGTACAAGTGTGTGGGCTAGACTGCAATTCCCAGGTTCTCGTTATCGAAGTAGTTACAACCTCAGAGCTGCTCTAGATTCTTCATCATCTTCCACAATCTTTCCACCAATGAACAAGTCGTTAAAGCTGATATTAAACAATGATCTAAATTAAATGATGGCCTTAACAGTCGAGAGATTCATACCTAGTCCTGCTCCAGTACCACCTGCCAAACTTTGCAGTATGACGAAGCCTCCAAAAACATCACACTGCTCCACCTACAGTCATGACCCCAGATTTCTTTCTTAGGTAATTTACCCAAACAGTAGAGGCACAATTCACTTTCTTGCATTTCTTTATTTATTTTAAGAAATCTCTAGATATGAGGATAAAAAATACTCTCGGATGGCTCTCGTATGAGGATATTCAGAACCATCGGTGCACTGCAAAAGTAGTTGCTTTTGTCAACACCTAAAGAGAGCGCATCGACCAGAAAGAAGAGGGATGAGGTCTGGGTGGAAATTGAAAGGTTGAGATTGAGATTACCTCGAGACGTATGGCATCCAGGACCGAGTCAAGACATTGAGGACCGTGGCCATAGTATCCCCGAGCCCAGTTGTTACCAGAACCACTGTTCTGAGCGACTAGCCGTTGGGCATCATAAGTCCAAGCTGATCTGTGAGCTTGAACAGCAGCAGTTTTCGCACGCTTTACAATTCCCTGTATAACCTGATGACAAGTATAGACAATGAACAAAATCTCTAAGGGCTTATGCTTCATCTTCTTTTCTCCTTTGAGTATTATGGAGATTACTCTTCCTGTGATGATCGTACAGCGATGTCATTATTCTTATCATTATTTTTTTCCCCGCAATTCGTGTAGGAGTTTAAAAGTCCAGTTAGCATATGGAAGCCTGTGCATGATCTTGCTCTTATTCTTCTGGAACTACATTTGCAGCTGGAAGTCTACAATCATCAGATGCTCGGATCATCAGCCTAACATACAAAGTCCACAAGCTGCAAACATCAGGCTGGAGTCACAACTTCACGAAACTTAATTAATTGATTTAGTCCTCATCAGTCAGCACCACAGAAGAAGGTAGCAATGATCAATAATTGGTCTACGAGAGTATTGGCAATGACCACAAGCAGAAGACGGGTGCAGGTGGATATTTAGCGGAGAAACACACAAAAATTACAGCACCTTCGGTTCCATGTCAACCAGGACAGCACGGGCCTTGACAGCTGCGCTATGAGGCTGTGCTGATCGGAAAAACTCAGTTGGTGGCGAAACTGCCATCGAAGCCAGACATTCGAAGAGAGCATAACCCATTTGATTGCCTCCTTGGCCGATTTGTACCACCACGACTCCCATGGATCAAGCAACTCGATGAAGTCCCAAAAGAATTTGCTTCCCTCGTGAAGTCACTCGAAATTCTATCACATAACCGGCCAGCTCGAGATTCTTTCTCGCATGCTGTCAACTTGGCACAGCTAACCTCCAGGCAGAGACATGTGGTACCCAGAAAATAGCGTGATATAAATTTGTGATTCCCGATTACTGACCCAACACACTCAAAAGGCCAATCCTACAAAGAACAAGAGCCGATAGAGATAGAGAATCATCGGCCGTTGGTCATGTAGCTAGAGGGCAGAAATCCTGAAATTACAAGAGGTTAAAGGCCTCGTGAGGACATTAAGCGCCATGCTCATAGTTCAAGTCATCGAAAAGAATCGGAAGAGCGGTCGGGCCTTCCTCTTAGATATCGCCTCTTCACAGAAGCGCACATAGCAATGCCAAGAATTGGATACTTCATCATTGCCAACAAACTCGTCATCCTCGGCCTGCATCACTTCTTGGGTGGAAGCATGACAAAAGAATGAAGGCCTACGGTGCACGAGCCCCATCAAGGGTTTAAAGCACCGTGGAGATGAGCCACTCTAATCGCAGCGATACTCCCAACGCAGCGAGAGGAAAAGGAAACTTGAGAGCTATATTCGATCAGCGTACAAGAAAAAGAAAAGAAGGAGTATCCATCAGAAAATGATGGAAGGGGATATTACCCAAATGATGGGACTGGTGATAGAGAATCATCGGCCAAAGTGCGTTAAGCAACATTGATCAAGAAACGCCTCGTCTTTCCAATCTTCATTGAAGCTTCTTCGTAAGATGTCAACTCGATCGAAAACCACGTAGAATTTGAGGGAATTATTCAACCAGAAAAGTCTTCTTTTTGCATCATAAGTGAAGAGACGCATGATGTCCTACGCAGAAACGCTCGTGATGATAAAGAGAAAGGATGGAGTAAAAGACGGATGGCGATACAAAAAAATGGCTTCACAAGATACAGAAAAAAAAAGGATGACCAAGGCCTATGGAACCCAAGCACACCAAGGCCACTTTTCATTTTTGCTTCCATCACTTTCTCTCCGATCTGTCAATTGATTTGCTGCTTGTTGTACCTGCGAATGCATTTGTTTACATACTTGAAAAATTAGCATATCAAAGATATAAAGGTAAAGTTCTTAAACGACACAACCGATGTACCTTGAATAAGATATCTCCATCGAATGATGAATAAGGATCTTAATTTGTAAGTTCTTTCTATGTCACTTCCAAAGAAGAGATATAATGGGATCAAATGGAAATGTTAGACTAGGAATGTTTATTGGGAAGACCATCCGAGGACACTGTAGAAAGTCACTCAGACAAGACTCTCTTTCCGGTGGGAAGAGTATATCAATCAATAAACCAACCATGCTTGGAATGACACATGTTTTACGAACACTTGGACACATCTGTGCAGACTTAAACACGTGGTACCTGAAAGCTTCGTTGGCAACCAGATGGTTAACTGTGAAATCTTGTATAAGTATTTAATCGAAGAAATTACATGTCTTGTCGATTCAGAACCTTACAGGTGATGACAAGAGGTATTGTGGCACTTTTTAGTCACGTCCATTGTTTTGAGCGGAGTAAATAAATATTAAATATATCTCTCCGTGCTTTTCCCTTCTTCCCCTGCTACCTGAGCACATGAATCCACCGGAGAATGGACCGAATAGGCAAGTCACCATTCGTACCTAGGGAGAGTGGAGTGCACACGCAAAAAATCCATGACAATACTGGAAAGGGTACTCCTTTTAGGCAGATGAAGAATATGGCTTTTATACGGGCGATGCAAAAGGCTATCTCACAGACTTCCCATTCGGAATTGATTATCACCCTGCACATTTTACTCCAGTTAGATAATAATGCGAAGCGCGATACTGCAAGGCAAATTACAAGTATGGCTTCTACACCGGTGTTCCATTAAAAAGAATTAACCCGACCATGCTGGGGATCGAACCCAGAATCTCTAGCTCCGTAGGCTAGCGCCTTATCCATTGGGCCACACGGCCTTGTTGCATCTAAAGTGCAGGTTGTAATATAACATGTCAATTTTCAGGTTTTTCTCTGTCGCTTGATTCCCGTTTTGAACTGGCTTCTTTTCCTCTAAGTTGGCACAATCGGGGCAAGCTAAAGGCACTCCTGCGTTCATATTCTGACATATTCTTGCAGACAGCTCTCGACCGTGGAGTGAGGATCCAGTACCAAGGATAATTTACAATTCACATATCGCCATGTGTCACATCCTTACCTATCATTTGCGTACACCAAAATGTGCATCTCGCGAGTTTCTCGCGCTTTATTCTTTTCTCTCCGTTGAACGCAAGTTTAAGATAATATGCAACGATCAGATGTTGCTTGGTCTCGACCTTCCATGTCTGTGTATTCTAGACCACGAATCTGGCTTCGATAGTAAGCCAAGATCAATCCATTCACAGCGGATACAGCATTGGACACGAGATTTGACAACATCTGCGTGATTTCGCAGTTCTTCTATTGATGCACTCATATGAGTCCTGAGTGAGATACATTCTCGGTACTCCTTTGGGATACATTCGACCAGGAAACGAGGCGAGATGTCCTTTACTGTACTGTGTGGGCGTCTTGAATTCCATTGCCCTGTGTACACGAGAATCCTTGTCGAGGTTCGCCTTCTGCAGGATCGAATGGATGTGTACCTTCACTACGAGAAAACGGCGTGATCGTGGAATATGTTTGTTCGGGGCTGGATGACTTTGTTTGGAAGTGCCATGTCCAGCTGCAAGTTGGCGTTTTGTTGGTCTCTCAATCGATTGTACTTGAAGAATTGATGTAACCGTTTGTGGACTTCACCAAAGCTTCCAGTCACTTTCACCAACCTGTCTCCAATCCAGCCGGGCAACTTTGATGAAGGACCTGAAGATTCCGACGAATATCTGGCATCGACCAGCAGAATGGCAGCGTAATCCTTGATGTGTCGGATTGCCCGTCCGATGGATTGATTGACGGCCTTCATACACAAATTCTCGTAGTACTCTCTACTTTTCTTCCCACCATGTGAACCCTGGCTGTCTGCAGATGCTAAGCTGTCGATGTATTTCATCCTCTCTACTAATTCCGGATCATTGGGACTTGGGTAAGGAAGTCCGACCATCACGACACAACGTCCCATCCCGTCACTGAAATTGATTCCTTCGGACATTTTGCCCCCAACTACACACATCAACACAGCACCTGTTTTCTTCCCTTCCGGAGGTCTCGATATGCACTCTCTGTACTGCCTCAGAACATCTTCAAGTGCGGCTGCATCTCGAGGTTCTCGAAACAATGTTTTCTTGGCCTCGATGGCAGAAATTGTACCAGCGGACTGCCATGAATTAAAGACGTGGGCCTCATACTCAAACGACGGGAAAAACACCACAATTCCCTCAGGCACAACGGTGCATACGTTTTTCATTAGAATGCCTAGCTCTTCAACTACTGCTGGTGAGAAACGAGACTGATAGGTGAAGTCAAACGTACGGTTACTGGGCCCTTTGCCGATGGCTAGAGGAAGAATGCTCTCCGGAGGAACAATGTGACCACAACTGAATACATGCACCCGATCTTCGGGTAGATGAGGGAACAGACGGAGTCTCAGCTCTTCAACTGGCTGCAGCGTACCTCCTGCCAAAATGACCGCCCTTGCTTGCTCCAAAACCTCTGCAAAATACTTGGCAGCATTCAACATGACGAACTTGAGGGATCCACCGTCAGCGGCGTCAGACGAATGGCCTTTTGCTGGTCTTGGCATCAAAATTACTCGACCATCAGTATCAGCATTTGTAAGAGCCAATATGAATTCGGCCAGCATGTGGAAGCCTGTCACTGAAGTCCTGGCAGACACTGCACTGGCCTTGCTTTCGGTCGATGCCTGATCTAGAAGTTTTTCTCCGTAACTGCTTACTTTGTGCACAATGTTGCTTTCTTTGATGTATCGCCGAATTTTGAACAAGTTGAGATTATCAATCCCGAGAGAAAAGACGAAGTCGTTGATGGTCATCATCCTTGCATCTCCAGTTTCAGCTTGGGGTGTGCTGGACAGAAACCTAGTAATAGATCCAATTAGAACCAGCAGCATTTCAATGTAGCGCCTGTTACTGGCTGCCAAGCGCCTCCTAAACTTATCCAGATACTCGGAGAGCTGCGAGTTCACTTGCTTAATCTGGAGAGCAGTAACTTGGCAGCTGTGAATATCTGAAACAGTGTCCACAAGGTTGTGGGCTTCATCAATAACCACTACGCAGTTTTTTAAGTTAATGCCAAGCGTTTCTCGAGTACCTGCATGTAGGAGAGATTGGTAAGGAAGCACTACAAGGTCCGAAATGGGAACCATACGACGTGAGCCATAGTAAGGGCAGGTCCCAATCTTACTCCCAAGATGGAGCAAGTCTTCAATGTCAAGGGCCCCAGCCTCCAGAACTTCTTTTACATATCGTGTCTGCAGCTTCTGCTTGCTCATCATCGGACATCCTCCTTTAGTGGTGACCTTTTTCTGGCCTTTCTGGGGCAAGGAATGCAGCTTTCTACTAGAGCTTTTGCTTTGCTTCTCTTTCTGAAGTTCTAAGCATTTGTCATTGATTCTAGCCGAATTCCCCAATACCGCAACCGCTGATCCCTACCACAGTCAAATGGGCAACCGTGAATACATACATTAAACTCTGAGTACCTGAACCAGCGCGAGTCCAGACTTGAACGACCAGTTAGTTCTAAAGGATCGAACTAAATGAGTCCCGATCCAACTTCAGACGTTGAAAGCACGAATATCAGTTTCAAGGTTGACGACCCTCTAGGTCATGTAAACATACAATTCAGGAAAATGTTTGAATATTTATCTCGTTCTCTCAGATACTATATAGATCCAATACCCAAGGAAGGTCAAATCTGTGAACTTTAGGCCACTCTGCGATGGTGACGAAGGTGACGTACCAGGGTTTATGCAGAGGTTTTTACGAGAACCAAGGGAAACCGATCTCAGTGAGGATGAGAAGACGGTGCGCTGGAGCTCTCCGACAAACTGGGAAAGTTGGGAATGTGTTCGACTACAGAAGAAAACCTTCAAAGGCTCCTCATCGTCACTGATCTCTCCACCACTGTCATCACTGCTGCTCGAGTCCACAGACGTCTGTTTCCTCTTCGCCTCCTTACAACCTTCCTCGTCACTGAAGTAGTCGTCTACAATTAAATCGTCGTCGTCATCTGGGCATGGCTTATAGTTCAGGGGTTGATGAACTGCATCTCGGCCTTTCCTACCCTCCTTACTTGCTATCACGCTCCCAAAATGCATCACCGATCGATTTCCAGGAGTTCGATTCAGGCTCTTTTCCGCCAATCTCGTCTTCAAAGTCCGCTTCCGGGCTTCCCTCCGCTTCTTTTCCTCCTCCTCCTTCTTTGCTTCGAAATTTGACATCCAATCAGGTTCCTCTCCTACAGAATTGCACAGTTTTGCTACATCTCCAGCTAAATCACTGGAATCCTCGTGCTGATCAATAAGCCATTGCAACGTACTACAAATCAAACTGAGAGTCTTCCCCGTTCCTGAATTAAATTCACGACACGGGCCTTCAGTCAAAAAATTACATTTTCTGGAAATCATGCACATCAATACCGTTTTTGAAGCAAGAGTGAAAACCAACGTCCTTCGAGAGTGCAATACCGTCACTGAAACGACCACCAAAACCAGGATGTATCTTTTATAACATGACAATTCAGCTCAAAGATTCGTACTTATTCCTCGCCACGTTCATCTACTTGCAGAAATTCAAAATCTCTCTCGGGTATCCGAAATGAGGCACAATCATGTCTCTGAAATAACAAGCCGTTCATCGGGTAGGTACCTGTAGGGCTTTCAACGATCGTAACTCCGCCTTTCTGAATTCCGCTGTACACGGCTTTCATAAATTGCAACTGAATTGGATACGGCTCGAAAGGAAACGCAGGAAATTGAACACCAGATTCCTCCGTCAGCTCCATCGCAACGCCACTCCAATTTAGTTGGCACAATGCGCTACCCGACCTCGAAGCTGGAGAATGAAAATTGGCAGAGCAGGGGAGTCTCGGAGATACATGCACTCAGAAACATCCTGCTGTCTGCATCGAACACATTGTCACGAATTGGCACAAAAACTCGCGACGGAAGACATCGGTAACAAACATAATCAGGGCTGGTGGTGCAAGCTGTAAAATCAGGGACTCAGTACTCGCTCGCGTGCGTCTCAGAATCCGTCTCCGAAAGAAATCGCGAGCTAATTCTCGCTCACGAAGCCCGGGGAAGTTGGCGGGAGCTCGAGGGGGCCAATCGAATGTTTTGAACCACTCCACTCCATCTCCGCGCCTCTCATCACTTCACAGTACCGTCCCTAGACTACCACGTTAACCACGGCCGGCCGTATTGCTCCTAACATGGTTTCAAAAAAACCACGTAAATTATAACTACGTCCACCTTCTGTAGCCCGCGATGCTCATATTTGGTCAAGGTCGTGGCTCGTGGCAGTGTATCCCTAGACTACCACGTTAACCACGGCAGGCCGTAGTACTCCTAACAGGGATTCAAAAACCACGTAATTTACAACTACGTCTACCTTCTGTAGCCCGCGATGCTCACATTTGGTCAAGGTCGTGGCTCGTGGCAGGGTATCTCGAAACGAATCTTTCATTCTCATTCGTTCACCGGGAACCGGCTATCAGCTGTTCTCGCTTACCCGCTTACAGGTGTGATTGCTCCAATTAGTCAATGCGTGAAAGATGTTAACGAATGGATCAGCAGCTCGCGTCTGTCAGTGGCGAGATCGCCGAAGAGTTTTCGTCTTGTGGGCAATTTATTTAGTTCGAGGCAACGATTACGAAGGAAGAGGTACAACTTTTCAATTGAACCGGGTGGACATCGACAGTAGCTCCGGGTGCACGTGAGGGGTAGACGGGGATGTGACCGCCTCGGGTGAGTACATTTCTTCTACGGGTTCGTCACCTCCATAGGGCAATTCGTCGGGGTAGATGGAGTATGGCATGATGAAACCGGCGAATACATTCGAACCTGATTTTCGTCTTGTTTTATGCGGCGCGAAACTCCGAGGTGGCAGTCGGATCGAAAATTCGGCCTCCGTTCGGGGGGTAAGGTCAATTTGCTGAGAGCTCGCTCCGCGTGCGCGAGATACGAATTTCGAGTCCACGCGTCTTCTCCAACGCGTTCCTTTGAGTGCCGATTGCAATTGCAAGATTTGATCAAATTTGTCAAATTTGTCAAATCATCTACTTAGGCACTATTTATTGCACGAATGCGTAGGAAGAGCTTTTTATTTCGAGATGGTGGAGAGAATAGATGGTAAAGTCATTGATTGACATAGACATTTTCATAGACCATATACTTTTTACGAGAAACCGACAGCATCAAGGGGATGTAGCTCACCTGGTAGAGCGCTCGCTTCGCATGCGAGAGGTACGGAGTTCGAGTCCCCGCATCTCCACCTTTTACTCGTTTCACCTCAATTTCCTGTGCAGTTCACTTCTCGAGCGAAGTCTTCCATTCCTCCCGAAGCAGCACCCTGAAAATCTTGTTGATGTTCTGGATTTCTGACGCTCGACCCATGTAATATGGTTTAGCGTGCGACATCTCTCCAGGATAGACAGTTGCTCTCTCTCCGTCTGTTTCTGCTCCTTAGCGTATAACATTTCTGTTCCTGCACTGATTCAGATTCAGATTATTCAGATTGTAGAACGGAGGTCTTTATAGGGCGGAACGACGTGCTTCATGTAGGATTTATCAAAGAATTGGTGCACCGCTAACCTTCTAAGCTTCTTGCAGGAAGGTCAGTCAGCAAGTCCAAGCATCTGGCGAAATCTTTGAGGTTCTATACGTAAAGGTTTTAGAATTTGAAATAAATACCTCTATGATTCCAAGCTGTTTGTCATTCGATGTAGGAGTTTTGGCCTGCAGACCTCTAGTAGCATGTGAGATTCTATGAACGACCTTATGTACCTGATATTACAGTTACTCTTCTGCCTCTCCCGCAATTTTTACTGCCAGAATCGCTGAGTTCTTCTCACGGTCTCCGGGAACGAAACTGAGCTACAGCTCAGACCTTGGTGTACCATCTTTGACTCAGAACAACGGATAGATTGAAAGGTGTTCTCCTTCTTGACACGAACTGGTAACATGTTCCCTCTCCTCTGTTATTTGTCCTTGCTTGGTGGTAAGCACATCCATCCTGAACTCCAGACTTCTTCTTCTTTGATGCACTAGTTTCTTGTCGGACAAAAACGGTCGATTCGATTGATCAAATCTGCTCTTCTTTATCAACCTCACGTGCAAGTTCGCAATTTCTGCGAATTAGAAGCCCGAAGTTTTTACTTGACTTGAGGCAATTGCCCCCGTTCTCTGATTGACTGAGCTGATCGATACGGAAGTTATTGTAGCTCATACCTGCTCTCCAAATTCTTAAATAGCTATCGACTTGGGAGGGAGGGAGGGAGGGAGGGAGCTTGACACATTCAGGTTCTCATACATCAGATTGCCTTCTGTAATTAGCTGACGACTGCATGACAAGGTAGTGTAGGTAAAGTTAGGTTTCAGGAAAATTCGTCTGTCACGGAGAGATGAAAGAAATATAGCAACTCTTGGAATCCGGTAAAGTTCTTCAACATGGATGGCAAACGCCAATACAGAACACTCGTTGGGGTGCCCACTAAAGAAAGCACTCGTCTTGCTCGGTCCGTCATACAGTACAGTCTGAGACCCAGCTTGCCACCCTCCCTCCCCCCAGTTTCACTACCTCCACTCTGGTCTCCGGAGTCTCTTCCAAAATATCAATGGTTCACTCGTCATCCTATAGTCGGGTACCCGCACTTGCAAATTCCGAAACGGGAGTTTCTGGAGAAAAAGAGGCTGCTGCATCAGAAGAAAAAAATCAAATCCTTCATTAGGGCTGAGCGAAGAGTCCCTCGTCAGAAGATCAGGCAATACGTCATAAATGAATACCTCCAAGAGTACCAGATTCCAACCAGGAAAAAAGGCTTCACGAACAGGAAACTCCAGAAAGACTTACTGAAACCATGGTTCAAAGACGATCACAGATGGCTAACTCACCAGGTAAAGCACTCTCGATACATTATGGGCAGGGTAGACGACCCGACAGAGGCTGAACAGGGTCTGCACGACTCGAGACTGGGTGCCGATGGCATCCGAGCTGCCTCCTCCATGTGGAAGCAATGGTGTTTCTACCGGAATTTCCTGGCTGTGCAGAGGTACGTACTTCCACCTTCAACCAGTCTCTGTACAGTCCATAGTCACCACCTCATTCAATCAAGTGCACTGCAATTTACATCTCACGACTTTGAGCCTTGCACATGCTTCTTTCTCAGAAATTTCCACACCTGATCCTCATCAATCAATGGAACCAACCTAAGACCATAAATACCGTAATTTCACGAATTGCAGTACAGTAGCTAGACCAAAGACTGTCAGTACCCTCTGTTTTCACCGCTTCTTCTGGATCTCAATCGATTACATCTTCAAGCCCAGTGCGTGATTTTTCAATGGAGGTCAATCAATGGATTATTCAATTTTTCAGTGAGCTTGAATATCCCACTCAAGCTCACTGCAATCGCCATTTTCTCTTGATTTCCACTTTCATCCCTGCTATGCAAATGATTCCTGCCTGAGTGCCGTGGATCATGGACATGCAGAGCTCGACCCGGGTACAAGGGACTGGACTCCATGACGATAACCTACAGGCTGCCATGGGAAGACAGACACTGCTGCTGGCCATATATCAAGGAAAGGCACGGCTGGCCATGGGCTGCGCTCATTCCCCAGGGACCGTATGGCTGGTCTCCATTCTGGTGGGAGTTCCGCCAATTTGGCGACCTTCCTCTTTACTGCGCCAAGAAGCCCACGAAACCGCCAGAAGGACTCTTCAAGACTCAGATCGGCCCTTGTAAATCAAGAGGTGGCCCTGGATTCGATGCGGCTGGCTGCGACTACGCATTGCAAGACGCATATCATTGCAATTAATTTATTAATCGTCTGCACTGCCAGAAAATGTATTCTCGTGTTTGACTTCCGGGGACATTCTTCTTCCCCTCGTGCTTGAAACGGGATTTTCCGTTTTCTAGCTTCGGGAGCCTCCACCCTTCGCATTTGACAACAGCGGGAACGAGAATTTTACATCACTCCATGGGGAGCGATTCGCTCTCATCGGAGGGAAATCTCTAAACTTCAATCCGCCAACCGTTTTAGACACAAGGCACCAAATATCTTTTTGCAAGTATGTAGAAAATACATGTAAAATACATGTTGAAATTAAAATATTGATGCGCAAGGACTTCGCACTGGATTATGTGTTGGTTTTCTGAATCTTCGTACACCCTAATTCATGAACCAGAACGCGGGCCCAGTGGATGTTAAGCTCTTTTACTTATGCATCTGTATTTATCAGTCTGTTCGAGTCTTTATCTTTTTTGTTGCATGTTCTATTATTTATAAATATGAATAAAATGTACTTGTATGGATATTTACATACTACGTCTTCAAGTTATTCACCAACAAGCATGACACTAAACTGTTTTAAAAACGTCTGAAAGAATATAATCTCTTGTAACTTTCATTGCACCTTTTCAATTGCAGCTATTTATTCCAAATGGTCTCATCGAAATAAATATTTTCATTCTCTTTGAAATGTATAAAGTATTATATGAAATTTAATGTATCTTCTCTTGCTATTTAGAACTTTTATCACTCCAAGGCATTGGTTCAATGCAAGCAAGCTTTTGCGTTGAAAATGGAGATAAGTATTATCTTAACTCTTTGAAATATTGTAATATTTTTCAATAATTGTCTACATTAACAAAAAGACAATTGATTCACTAATAAGTGATTAGATTTCTTCAAACCTATATAATTAACTATTTATGAAATAAAATCCTTTTTTATAGATAGAGATTAAGAGACAAAATCTAAGTTCATCATCTATTAAGCATTGCATTAAATATTACATATGTGATGCATTAGAATATATATATATCACAGATCAACTTACTGAAAACTTACTTACAACTTATTGATTTACATATCCTACATGACCAAGATTGCATCCATTGTCGCATCAATATTTTTAAAAATAACAAGATGCACATTTATACACAAAATTCTTTCAATTTTTATTATCTCATAATATCAATACCACAACAAAAAATTTTAATTTTTTACTGTTGAATAACGCAATCATTTATAACATGTAATATGATTTGTTCACTATCTCTTGTTAATGATTTAATTGATATTTCAATTGAATGATAGCATAACACAATATCTATTAGATTAGCCATATTACTATTTGTACCTTGATGATACCCTTGCGGAACACAAATAGCTCAATGGTACCCAACATGTATAGATTCATGCGATGAAAATTCATTATTGTCACACCGTCATTCATGTTTTGAACAAAGTTCTTGTAACTATAGTATGCAGTGCGAGTAGTAATTGCAGCTAGCCCTATCTGCTATTCTCACTATCACCGAGTGATTGCAACTCCAAAGTGACCTCTCTTGAAGCTAATGCTTGCAACGTTCTTGTCAGTTTGTCATGAAGTTTATCTATCGATGATTACAAGAGATTGTCTCTCTACTCTTCTGATTTGTTATGCGTCACGTATTTGTTTTGTTATAGACTTAAGATTATGCTCAAGGAACCGATGTCTCATGTAAGCTCTTGGAAGCTCAAGATTACACACTGACTATCTCCACCCCTAAACCAATATGATCTCAAAATCACATTTTGGATTCATTCACATGACTTCCAAAGCGCCCAACTACCTTCCCTTAGCCTCCTCCTTACTCCCTCCACAAGCATCTTTTAAAACTTATTCAAGCATGCATTGTATAACACAATATGTTATGCAACAAATGAATACAAGAATGTCAAAACTTGACCAAAATTTATAATTAATTTTATTCTTCCCAATTTCACACCAATATCTCGTACTATCCAAGTAACAATTGCATATGATGTCAATATGTAAAAATTATTATAAATCTTTCTAAACAATTACTAGAACTCTACAACTCTTGTATCCATCTTTTAGCTACTGTTTTAACTTCAAATTTATACTAATGGTTTAAATAATAACTTTGATTATAAAATGATCTAATCATGCCATATGATTCTGTAAATATATTGGAAAAAAATTTCTCTTTCTGTTTTTCTTGATCATCAAATTGTACTCATAATCTACTCTGTTAGTGAAAACCTTCAATACATTTTTCACATCTTGTTGAATATATTCCAAGATATTTTACAAATTTGCAAGTGATCTTTAATACAATTTTCAAACTTCATTGAATTTTTTTAAAATTTTCATCATGATCAGTGAATTTTATCAATTTAATTGGTACTTTAATATAATAAAAAATGATTCAAAGTGTTAATATAATAATTATGATATTTTAGAAATTAATAGTAACTTTTAATATCTAAACTAATATTCATCTTAAGCTCAATTTACATAGATTAAGAAATAAAATTAGCTAAAAAAATATTATAAACATTTTCATAGAGATGCAATCTTAAGAAAAAATTTAAAAAAATCAAAATAATAATTAAAAAAATATCTTCACTTTTAATTCACAAAAATCTTGTGAATTGATTTTGATTTAATTTTATGAACATAGATGACAAATATAACGATCTTTTAGATTTTAAATTTAAAAAATATAAGATAGTAATGTTTTGAATTTTTTTGATTCTCTATAATTTGATATTAAGAAATTATAAGATGTTTCTATAATCTATTATACAGTATTCATAAAATCTTAGATCATTTTAGTTACTCTTGGAGTTTTGGCTTAAAAAAATTGTCATGATCTGATACATTTCCATCTTTAACGATAGATCAGTTTGAGATTATTGATTAAAATAACAAGATGATCATTTGTTTTGTTGAACAAGAAGATTATTTTTTCTCTCATTCAAGACCGTGCGTGAGCGCGCTACGCGTGTAGGGCGCTCATGCACGGTCTTGAATGAGAGAAAAAATATTTAGTCAGTGCTACGCTCGTAATAAATAACGTGCGCGTAAATCGTCAAACCATTTCTTGTCTTCGGCTCTTCTTACCTAGGGCGGAAATGGCTTGACAATTTACTTGCGGTAACAAGGTATGAAAATCCAAGAGAAGCTACTGGACATATTGTATGTGCTAATTTCCATTTAGCTAATCTCAGGCATCTGGGCTCTTCTCTATGCCATCACTCTAAACATCTATCTTAGAAAGTTGTTTGATATTAGAAAATAGTTGACTGTATGATGTTGTACCATTGTGTAGAACTATACTTGTTGGATCCAAATGTATCACATCAAATAATATTCTCATTGAAAACACAAACTAATTTAAACATCATGAATCTAACATTTTAACTTACATATAAATATATAAGAACATAGTTTAGATATAATAACATAGTAGGTTGATGATCTGGTTGTTTGCCAATTAAATCAAGTTATTGATCATGATTTGAGTATATTCATTTGATTAAAAAAATTCCAAATTTTCATAGTATGTTGATGATATTTTTGTAGTGTAATGATTGATTTCTCTTTTAACTTATTTGATGAAAATTAAGCTTTATCACAAAAAAATCAAAAATCAAAAACGTAGTATTAGATTTTGATGTATCATAAAATGAAATTTAAAATATTGTTAGTTCTTTTAGCTGTCAATTTATGAGAACTCATCCCACTATATTAATGTTGTATCAAGTTCAAGATAAATTAGTCATATCTTATAATTAAGGTTTATATATATATTGTAAAATATGAAACCCAAACATCAAAAATATCTGGCCCATAATAAATAATAGATAAAAATCAAACACAAAAGTTCAAAAGTGTGTAAGAATAAATCAAATAACAATTAAATTTTGAAAAATATTTGATAGAGTACATCAATTCGTTAAAATACCAATTTAAATAAAATATATTGATTTGTTTCATTCATATTAAAATTTTAATTCTATCTATATGATCAATCTTCAAAATATGACTCTTTATTTTTTAATTTAATCAGTTACACAAAATAATTATATTCAATACTCTTTTCTTAATTACAAAATATTATGTGAAATTCATAATATTTTAAGCCTACATATGTCAATAAACGCATGAGCTGTACTCAATGTGTTTGAAAATGGGGTTTCTTGTTCCTTTTTTCTCTTTGTTGCCTGATTTGTAGCTAATTCAACTTGGAATTGTAATTTGTTCAAGATCATAAAAAATAATTATGGATCAATAAGAATAATTCTTTTGGAAAAAAACAGTCAATTTTTCTCTTAACTCTTGAATAAACAAAGTCAATAACTGGAATATTGAGTCGGTTGTTTATGATAAATTTTTTGAGAAGTGCTAGCATTTTTTTATTAATTTTCTAAATTTACAGGTGATTTAAAATATATTTACATTTTCTTTAGATATATGCTTTCACGTCTCCTAGAAAGATTATTTATTTCACAATATTAGAGCAAATTTCCGAAGAACCAATGAGATTCTCTTGTGCACTTTACTTCAAAAAGGTTCCAAATGAGTGGATATGGAGAGATTAGACAAATATTTAAATCATGGACTGCAAATCTACAAAACCCTATCTGTGGTGGCAAAGTCACACCAATCATCTACCAGAAAAGTTCATTTGAGATTTGGAATTTATATAGATATATAATTTAATTATGTTAAAAAATTGGTGCTCTCTACAATCCATTAAGAGCTGAATCTAAACTTGTTAAACAAAGGTTATGATTCGGATATCATTTACGATGGTGGGATTGCAATGATAGCTCGGCGCAATGTATAGGATTAATTATATAGTTGTCTTCAAGTCCTGGATGTTTCTTACGATGAATGAGTTCCTTTTCTCCATATAAGCTTCCCACTGCTCGTGCGACACTAGATGTGTTAATTGATGAACCAAATTGAACCCAATCTTCCGTTCAATGCCAGGTTCATACATGATTCTATCCTTCAAATCCTTTTTGATTGAGACGATGATAGATATGGATAGAAACGAGGTCGTCTATTACAGTGTTGGGGTTCTTGAGCCTTAAACCTGAGCCTGCCATATCGCCAGGTTACAAAAATTGTTGGGACCCAAAAATGAGTTCTAGAAGGCACCACTGTTTGAAAACCAGTGGGGACTTCTAGAACAACCAAATCCATCATTAGACATGAGCGATCTGTAGAACAAATGAATGAAATACGACATATGAATAACTGAAAAGTCCTCGGGAACTGTATGGTTACTATTAGAACAATCATTTCGGAGAAAATATGGAACGTGCAAGGAATTAAAAATAAGAGTCACCCCGACATGATTTCCCGTACAAATAGTATGCGTTATATGATGCTACCCATTTGGGTGCTGCATGCAGTACTCCTATCAACTGCTGTGGAAACATATTCACGGTCTCAATTGACTTTACATATACATATACCAATACACTTGATCACATATACAAATGCTTCGGGAATCGTGGGTCAAATGGTTATTCCCACTCATCATGAGAGATCCCTACAAAAAGTCTGGGCCCTCCCCTGCTACTGCCTTCGTGCCGAAGAAAGAGAATCAAGCTTTGCCAGATACCCAAGAGACAGTGAGACAAAAAGATAACAATCTGCTGAAAATGAGGTCCTCGACATCTTTTGACCCTTGAATTATACTTGTGTTCCTCGGGCCAGCGATTGGAACGCACAAAAATACATACTTTACACTACTTGCGGCAGATGTTCTGGCAGAAAGAATGAATGATTGATTGACTTCACACATTTCTTTCTTCAACACAAAGTTCCTCTTTCAAAGGGAGCAGAGGAGACAAGAAGACGACCCCATGAGGAAGTCACCTAACACCGCCGTTATGTACATTCCGCACATTCTTACTTACTGCACTAGGGTGGCACTAATTGCTCACAATATGAATTCGGATCCAGAAGGAGAATCAGCGGTAATCTCTACTTCTGTCAAGAAACTTGAGTGCTACGTGGGAGGTCAGAGTCGAGCGAAATCGTAGTGCCTCTCAATGTCCTGGGATCGATTCAACTAAATTCCACTTTACGCTATACAGAGCTGATGTCTAGCAAGCTAAGCCTTCTGCAATGAACTAGATATTTAATTTTTGATCAAAACCTACCACCCAAATAAGGGTACGCTCTCAATTCATATCACAATCTGAAATAGTCGTTGCTTGTGATCTTTACAGATCATCCATCGACGGCGCGTCGAACTGTCAAATACAAGTACTAATATCCAAGTACCTTCAGAATTGCTGGAAAGATTTCACGGTCACGAGACATAACCGGATCACTGCGTGCGTTCGTGGCTTCATTCACCTCCCTTTTCTCAGATACGAGGTAAGACATAAGTGAAATATGTTACAAATGTAAAATGACGGCTCAACAATCCATCACTCCTGCACAACGCCCCGGTGCTTCTGCAATAGCAACTTCGTGATCTCTCCGCACAATGCAGTCCATTTATCATCCCCGACTGTATTGTGATCGGGATGGTAATGCCGCAATGCCTTCCTTACAGCAATCCGGCTTTTGGTTCCACCATCAAGCTCACTTAAGCTAAAACTCCCAGTGTTTCCTCGAGGTGGATGAGCTTTGTACAGAAATCTCAAGAATTCGTCAGTATTCAGTCGCTTGAACTCGTTCTCTAGCTTCTCGACGTCTCCCTTGATCTCCGGAAGAACACTGTAGGAGGTTTTAGGGCCTTCATGCCTTCGCTTGAACCATAAATTCACGGATGTCTTGGCCCTCTGGTACCAGTTGGCCGATTGCATGGTATCGGAATTTTGAGCTAGCTTCACCACCAGAGTATAGTAAGGCTGCGCCTGCTGCTCCTTTCTCAGAACCTCCGTGTACAGATCACCGATACACGCCAGAGCTTCGGCCTCGCATTCCGCATCGAACCCTCTGGCATGAACCACTGCCTCTTTGAATTTATCGAGAGCGAAGATGGCGAATTCTTGTCGAGACGCTTCGTCCCTAGCCTTCATGGACTCCTGTCGGAAGCGCTTTCCCGCTTCTCTAGCCTGAATGGACTCGCAGGTTGCGCGACAGGAGTTGATCGAGCTCTTCAGGGTCTCAATCTTCGACACGGCTTCGGAATCATGCTTGGCGCGTTTCTGGGCCTCCTCAATTGGAGTACTGCAGCTGTGCAAGAGCGCAAGGCACTTGGAGTAGTTGGCGCCGGAGCTGGCCTGATCTCGACGCTTGAGCTCCTTCACAGCGTCATCGAATACGACCTGAATGTAACCCAGTTGTAGCTTCTCGAATGCTTGCGACCTGGCACCAGGTTGCAGTCCGCTCTGAAAGACCCAGCAGAGCTTCTCTAAGAAAGCGCGGTCGGCGACTGCAGCGTGCTCCTCCACAAGGCATTTCACGACGCCTTCGAGAGTATTCTCGATGTCGTCCATCCACTCTCGACGCTGATGCGAAGCTCGCCCGTGCCGCAGGGCCGCAAGATAGTACTCCACGCTCTTCTCCACGTAAAATGCCGGCGTCCTGTCGTTCAGGGCGGTCGCTCGGCAGTCCTCGTACAGCTCCAGCACCATCTTTGCGTGGTTCCAGTTCACAGCTCCCAGATTCTTGCTGCACTTGGCTCTTTCATCATCGCTTCTGCTAGCATCAAGAGCCTGCGTGTAAAAGGCACCTGCGTTGAGGAATCGACCTTTCCTCAGAACCGGGGCCAGACATTCCGAGCAAGCTTCTTTAAACACCTGGTTCCCTCGACTGCGCAGCTTCCTGCTGTTATCGAAAGCCATGTTTGCTCTGCGTCCTCTGTCTCAACTACCTACCATGCGGACAACCGACTCACAACATGAAAATTTGCCAAAATCGCAGCCTCCGAGGGAATTTCTCGCGATCCGTCTAATTACGAGTCAACACTTTCCCGATGAGAACATTAAACTTGATGAGCTTCACAATTGACAATCATCCACCCACACTCTTAGCTCTGGGCTCGTCGCATGTCAGTGCCACGAGAAATTCATCCAATCACCACTCCCATATGCACAGGACACAGGCGTATACACTCGGTACAGCAGCCTCCTCGTCGAATGGCGCAAATCCACCGCACGAGAGATCCAAACCAAAACCCGTCACAATCAGGCACACACAAAAAACCAACCACCACCACCCACCGACCCCGTCTCAGAAATGTGCGGATGCCTTGCTTCCTAACGCAGGGGACGATGAGTGAGCTCCAGCATCGGATCAGTACCGGTTCATGCTGTCCGAGGGCGAGCGGAGTCCAATCATGCCCTCAACTCAGAATCCAAGCTCCGACAGTCGCATCCACTCCGGCGAATCGGCCACTATTGGAGAAATGCCCGGAACACTTAAGCACACAACGATCCTCGGACCACGACCAGAGCCCCCTCGGACGAAAGCAGGATGCAGATTCGCGCGGCGCCACTTCTTCGCCACTCCTGCCTGCGTGCTTGCCGGGCTGCCGTCAAGCCCGAGCGGCGAGCCCCACTCAGGCGGCAACGAGGACGAGGACGAGGACGAGGAGAGCATTCATTTGACCCCGGGTCCGGAACATTGGGAGAGCTGCCCGCGAGCCTGTTTGAAACGCTAAGCCCGTACAGACCAGGCAGACAGGCCCTGGGGGGGTTCAGGAGAGCAGGCCCAGCATCGACGACTACGGTGACACAACGCGCGCTCGAAGGGAAGCTCGCACCGTGGCAGCAGCCACCAGCTTGCAACGGCCGGAAGAAAGGTTCGACACGGGGGCAGGGGGCTAGGGGCGAGGGGTTGGGGTTGGGGCTGGGGCTGGGGACGGCAGCGGCAGCGGTAGCGAATGAGGGGGTGGCTCGACGACGAAGAGAAGCGCGACGCGCGAGCCGGCGAGTGACAAATCCGCTGCATCGAATCGAATCGAAGGCATGAAGCAGAAGGTATCGACGAAGGGAGCGTAGACTGGGACGCTCGTCAACTCTCTTGCCACTTGTCGATCTACTATTGGCACGCGTGGCGAGCCCTCTCCATGGCGCGGAGTCGACTTTTGGAGCTACCGGTCATTGCGGTACCCCTTGCCACCCCTTGCCGTATAATCATCCTTCCGAAGAGCAAATTTATATTAACAGTGCCGTACTTCGTACGTACCATCCACTACAAAGAATCACAAAGAGAGGAAGATGTGCGTAGGTCCATAAACCTTCGGATTGAAACATCCTCGTACTTAGATTTCGTGTACAGTGTTCACGTTGATTTTACTAACCTAACTTTCAAGCGGAGCTGAAAACAAATTTTTAAAAAAAATTGATAGGGGTATGCCCAGAGGAAATTACTTTATGTGACCCGGGGAAACTCAATACGCTTGATGTGACCAACAGGTTTCATTTTACATGTAAAATCAAACCTGTTGGGTCCCTTCAAGACGATTGAGTTTCCAAGGGGTCCCATCGAGTAATTTCCTCGGTATTCCCAATATGTGAAATATGCATGGACTTTCTAGACCAAAAGGGTTACATTCATTTGAGTGTATGAAATACATGTAAAATATCAGTTACAGTAATGTGATTGAACGAATCGTAGGATTTCATTCCTATTGCTTTGTGTAGTTTTGTGTATACAAGCTTTGTAAAACAGCCCAGACAATCTGATACACAACGTGAAAATTATGTTGTCATGCGAATGTTAAAGCTCCATAAAAGTCCAAGTCTAGAGGTATAGCCTCTCATTATACTGCTAAGAGTGTGGTACAGTTCAGGAGTATTTTGTTTCACATGTGACATTTATGACCACAATGTCCCCAACGAATCGTTTGTACTCGGTCGCACTAAGTCAACTTTATGTCACCATAGTAACATAACGTACAATTGATGGTATACATATCAACTCAATGTATTAAAATTTCAATGATGATCAATTCTTTGGAAAGGTTTTAACTAGAGAATTTAATTTAACTATATTGTAAAAAATCCTGATTTATCACATCGTTAAATAAAAAGTTTACAAAATGAATCAGCTCCAAAGATAATATGACCATGAAAATCAAATGCTTAAATTATACTCGCCAAAATGTAAAATAAGAAATATTTATGAAAACATGTTTTGACTAACAAGTACATTTTTATATTTAAACCGTATAGAAAATATTAATTCTGACATAAATCTGTTGGAACTTTTATTTGTATGAAAATGATGAATATAAAATACATCAAGTTATAATTATGTGAGTTTCACACAACTGCCATGTGTTTTTATACCATGTGTTATTCCTTGTATAATATATTAAATTTGACATAAAATTGTGCATTATCATTTATATTCATCACGTTCCGCCATATGTCATTTGAGAATTATTTGAAATCTGTGCTATTAGACTGACTCTTCGTTTATTATAAAATCTGAAAACATAGTAACTCAATTAGACATAAAATTATGATCGGAGGTAGATTTTATTCAGGATATCTCTTTGGTAAATAGAAAATTAAGAATTATAAATGTCATGCTCAATAGAAAAGCATGTTTCCATCTATAGTTATTTACAGATTCTTTATGGATTTAAGCAGTATGAATTTTCTCAAGAACCCACGAATCTAAGGACATATTTGATTCATAAATCTTAATTATATAAAAATAATTAAAATTTATTTCTATACATTTAAAATGATAGTCTAAAAAATTATAGTTAAAGAAAATTCACTCGATGAGAGTGCAATTTTGACATGCTTACAATTATTTCGTTCCAAATCTATCTAGTTCAATTATTGGATTTTGTCAATGAAGAGCTAGTCAATAAAATCTCTACAAAAAGAAAATTGAATTTCGTAATTCTCGTTGTACACAATTTCAGATTTCCATACATGTGTTGATTCTGATTTATGTTTAATCTAGACGGATGATAAATGAGATATGTGATGTAACTCATTTAGATTGACATGTTACGACATGTACCTGTTGGAATTACATTAATATGACACTCCTCTAAATGTGCGTTGAATTTTTGAAAGTCATATTCCAAGTTTACATTCCAGAAAACAAGTAGACAGTCTGAACAAAAAACAGATTACTTCAACAGTTCAGAAAAAAGACTGCTTCAACTTATAAACCTTTGTGAGAGCTAAAATGAAGGTGCTGTTACGGTGGTGAACAAAGTCAATCCAACCATCCTTTGGTATCCACTCCAATGGACTCCAGTCTCCTCGAAACGTCGAAGTATTAGAGACCTGTCTGAATGTCCTTAAGGTCGTATACTTCAGTTCAGCTTCCTTGGATTCCACTGATTTTTTTTCAGCTGCGTTCACAAGGCTACACAGATCTCCTTTCACAGATGGATTTCCCGTCACCGTTCTCGGCTATGGGTTTACCGTCAAAATTGTTCTTAAAATCTAATTTGGTGTCTTACCCACAGCTTATAGAACTTCAACACTACCAGGTGGAAATCTGTCTCCCACTAAAGCGTTTTCATCACCTCCTCGCTTAAGGAGAAAAGTACATAAAAGTTTCTACCCGCCATAACTTCTCCACAAAGCTTACTGGGCCCAAAATTGACCACGTTCACAACCTTTCCGCATGTAGGACTCAGAGTACTCTGCAACGAGAAAAGGTTGTTTAAGTAGTAAAACTTTCCGAGCGTCGTGAACTTCGTGGAGGGTACTAGGATTCTTTGTACAAATCTAGTGAAAAATTGGTATTATTGCATCTACACTGGACGAAATTAACTCGAACGTCTTACTTTGATTCTGATCTGACAGCAACCATGAACTACTAGAGTAAGCTCACCCATGTCAAAGTAGGCCAACAACAACACGGTTTTCATGTACATAAGGCGTGGTACGAGGACTTCACTATCTTCTACGTGTAGAGAATGCAGTCTTACGTGAACAAATTCCCCTCTTCGACCCTTTCTGCTCCTTCGGGGACTCGAGTTCTGTGATAGGTTGCTACCATGGAGAATACATATTCTTGCAACATGGTGTTGGAGTGAAGAATTGCATCTAAAGGCTCATGGACTGTCCACTGAATAGACTGCAAAACAGGTAAGGCCTGTACGTTGTGCACGTCCGATTCTTTCTTTTCTCTTTGAATAGATGACTTCCCGTAGTTACATGTATACATCCAATGTTTTGTTTTCATAAACTCTTTCTCAACCAACAACAAAATTGCCGACAAACTTTTGAAGTAAACATTAATATATATATAATCCAATATTTTGTTCTCATAAACTCTTTCTCATGCAACAACAAAAATGCCGACACACTTTTGAAATAAACTTTACTATATATATATTCCAATATTTTGTTCTCATAAACTCTTTCTCAAGCAACAACAAAAATGCCGACACACTTTTGAAATAAACATTCATAGATATATATAATTACATGATACTCAGGTGATATGTCAAATATCAGCTTTCTTCTCTCTGGGCTTGATAATAAGATATTTTCCTTTCAGAGAAAATAATTAACTGTAATCATTCTCCTTGTCCCGCCAGCAACGCTTCAGGATTTCTCTGAACTATCTGTACCCAATGGGAGATTAGTGTCAGTTTGATAAGCAGTAATAGAGCTCCATATCATGACATACAGTACAAGCCTTCGAGCATCGCGAAAAGCAACAAAGCCTCATTCTCCCGTGAGGTAACAACTGCGGATGAGCACACAAAGCAGGTGAAGTTAATCATTTGGCTCACCGAGTACATGAAAGCGTCCAAGCGGGCCAGACATGTCTCGTCGAGTGCTCTCTCTGCCAACTCGTAAACAAATCCATCTCCTTCACTATTGATCAGCTTCTCCTTTTGAATATACCTGAAGGACATAATCATAATTATGTATCTTGCTCACAAGTTCCAAAGTGAGTCATAAAGACCAGAAGCTGTTTGGAACAGATAAAATGAGGCTCTTCTGTGCCGTATGGTAGAAAGAGAAGGGTCAAATACTTCGAATATTGATAAAAACACAACAGAAATCTGATCTGCTAACTATGCTCAACTTCAGTGGGTGGCCTGAATACAGGCAAAACATACCACCAAACTCCTTCATCCTGAGCAAAAAGTGACACGAGTAAATCAATTGACGCACAAGAGAAAGATAAAGCTCAAATACCTTTGTTTGGCAAGCAACTCTACGGCGTGTTTTACATTGCCAAAAGTTGGATGATGCAAATCATCTTCTTTGATGTCGAGTCGTCTCAAGTTCTGCCACAGAACTTCTGCAACACCAAGTCCAATTTCTATTAGATGGATGTTCAGATAGTGCCCACCTGTTAGTGAATTCCTCTGCACATCATTCTCGATCTACTTTGTACTCTATTGTAACGAATTGTGACCCGTTTACTGCGGATTCAGATCCTTCATGCGGCCTTTTACAATCTGTTCAAGGGTTCTAGTAAACAATATAGAGAATGACTGAATCGCCTTGAAAGTTTAGGCACACTAAAAAGTTTACACCTTAAGCTTTGTACGTTCTTATATCACACGTTCCTCGTGTTCTGTAACATGATTCATAACTGCAAACAAAGCAAAGTCGTCCTCATGTATAGGCACTGGATGATACAAAGTGACGTGTTTTGTAACAATCAGTAACTTCAATTACCTTCAGGGCATGTTTCTCCGAAAGATTTGATAATGCCAATGACTATTGTGGCCAAGCCGTACGTCGCTGCTGACTCTCGTGTGTCAATGTACTGTTTCCTAAGATCAGCTGGAATGACACTCCTGAGCACATACTCCTTCGTTTCCACTGCAAGGAGATCCGGCAACTGCTTTAGGTTTGAAGGCACAAACTTTTGAGATTAAAGAGCTGAAGAGGGTTAACGCTATGGCCAAGAGTCTGCGCTCCTCGGGAATATACCTTGCTTCTCATTATTGATGCCACGTCCAGTTTTGGTCAGAGACCTTAATCGATTGTACTCCTTCATCTCCAGGCCAAAGATTTCGAGCAGTTTCTTTTGCGCCATGCTGATGACATGAGACGACAAGTACCGCTGTTTGTATGTTTTAGTAATAATTCCCGTAAGTTCAACCCTACTAACGGGAACTCCTGGTTGTTGATAATTCTTGAAGAGCATGTGTCTCATTACCTCTGCCACTAACTTGTTTGTTTCCTGTCAATGAACAAAACCAGGTCTCGAAGGTCAGCAGCCCATATGATTCAATTCACGACGTCCTTTGGATATCTCCGAGCAGCAAAAGTCTCTGTGAAAACAATTACGGAATTACAAGTAAAGCAACTGCGAGAGGTGCATCAGGTCCCATGAGCATCTGCAAGAATAACTGGTTACCGCAGGTGACAATTCTTCTCTTACCTCATCAGACAGAATAGCTTGAGTTTGGGCAAAGTCCTCCTCGTTATTCCGGTATGAACCTTGATGACTGGAACCAGGCTCTGCACGATTGTGAGCAGGCTGTCGTTGTGATCCATTCTGGGTACTTGTGTTCTGTCGAGAGGAGCCCATGTGACCATTCGCAGCTCGCGATCTGAGATCATCTCTGACCATGTTTACACTTACTTTGAGATGCGCCTTCCCATGAGATATGAAATAATTCCCAACCACCCTTCCTTCAAAAGAAATGCTTCACCTTCTCTCCCTTCCTAGACGCTTCCCTGCAGTAATCAAGTCTCCCCAGTCATGTGAGACAGCTCGATACTTGGAACAATCACCTGGATGAGAGATGAGCCAACCCGCTCTTTTCTCGAGGAAACACCTCGTAGGGGATACTTCGGCGATGAGCTCTCTTGCCAACAATGCCGCTCTGAACGCGGCGCGAGGACCAGCGCGCCGTTAAGTCGTCAAGACTCATCCCAAGCTCAGCTTGAATCTCCAGCACCGCAGACATCCAACTCCCTACTCAAAGAATCCCGAAAGGAATGAACAGGAGACACGCCCCTGAAAGCAAATTGCCTCTGCAATTCTCCAATGGACCGCTGATCTTCTACTTCCTCGCCTCTAATTTCCCTGCGACCCCCACCCCGTCCTCTCCTCAGCAAATTCGCTGCTCTGCCCCGCTCCCTCTCCTTGAAGCAGGAAATTGGTCTCCCGCTCGTTCCAGCTCCCTTGCAGTTCAAACAGATGTTGACAAAATCTGTCTCCGAAATCCTCTCGCAGGAATTCAACAATGTCCAGCACCCGTCGCTGACTGACAGTACCTCAGTTCTTCTCTCAGCTCTTCCGCAAATTTTTCTCTTCTCCGACCACAGTACAATGCAGACCCCTACCTCTTCACCGCCAACAGGCTCCGTACCTCCCGGTCTTCATGCCACTATCCCTCTCATACTCCTCAACCTCACTCTCTCTCTCCGCGAGATGCCAAAACTCGCTTCTTCGACTCCTCGCTGCTCGTCTGTCATGCCAACAAGCTACAATGCTGTTTTTCCCGCTCTTCCGCTGCTACTCGACCTACGACCCCCTCTCCCCCTCCGCCGCAAAACCCTTACTTCGGAGAAAAGACGGAAATAGAGATTACTGAGTAACCACGCTCCTCAGCGTGGTTACTCATTATTTAGACCACGGTCATAAGCTACTCCAACGGAGATAGAGATTACTGAGTAACCACGCTCCTCAGCGTGGCTACTCATTATTTAGACCACGGTCATCAGCTACTCCGTCGCCTATCTCGTCTCCGCTGGGCTGGGAGGGCAGGCGGTTGCACCAGTGCTCGGGCTCCCGCTCCACTGTCCGGCCTTCCCTCACGGAACCCGGAGTGGGAAGGCGTCTGTCCAATCCAGTCCAGTCGCTTCGCTCGCCGGACCGAAACGGATCTGCCTGCCGGTTTCTTGGTCATCCCTCGCGGAGGAGTTTGAATCCTCCGACGGTCCTACGCTCGTCGTTCGTTACGGACGCCCAACCCAAGGCCCGCTCCTCTACGACGCGGGGAATGATCCCCTACCGAACGCCATCCATCCTTCCGTAAACAGGAGTCCTCTTGTATACGTTATGCTACTGACACGCGCAGGGGGTTCCATTGATCTTTTAGTGACCTGGCACGATAACCTTCATTATGAAAACACTTGTATGTAGCGAAGATGTAACGAGGAATACAGCAAAAAGGTTAGGATTATTTAATTAATAATAAGTAAATAAGCTCCAATCAATGGTACTCTGGTGAGATTAAATGGGTAATACGTACCTAGACACGATAGCCTCTAATAATATAGAAATTTATTGGGACTAAAATATAAGATATATTTACAATTAATAACCTATATGTAATCCAAACATGTGAGACATAATCATTCCACATGATTATTTTAGTATAGATTACACCAACAACTGCGTTTTATGAATCAACGGATACATTCATTCAGAACACAATATTAAACACATAATATGATATATGTTATGTATAATGTTAAGTTCTTTCACACCCTCTCATAAACAGATTTAAGTAACTTTCATCATTCCGCGGTAGAGTAATGAAGAAATAAAATTCCAACTCTATGCAAACAAATTATTGTACTAATGCAGAGACAAATGCATCTTCATAATACTCAACACAATTACGTGGTTCATTTGTGCTAGTCTACGTCCATGCGAAGCGTAAATACTTACTGTATTTGCATTAGCTAGAGTCGACCGAGACCTCAGGTCACAAATATATAAATTCTGAAGATATATATATTTTTAAATGTATTGTTTGTTGCAATATCCTAATTTGCATAATTTCTGTATGATGCCTAGATACAACAGACACATGTTCACTTTATATACGTCAAGACATGAGAACGTTATCTCAATATGGGAAAACATAAATTCGTACGACTCGTACGAGTATATGCATTCTATACTCCAATCAAGTATTTTTTACATGAAATTACATAACTACCAAAATATCATCACATTTCAATCTTCATTACAACTAAAATAGGGAGCCGCTAACCACCACTCACCCTGTCTATATAGAACCCCTAGGCTCGTTTTCGAGGCCTGTGATTGGCTGGAACCATTCAATATTATCATGGGAGGTGTGGATTTCAATCTCTTTGCAATGAACAACGTGAACAACTTGGAACTACTTGGAGAGCGTGTGTTTTGACTATCAAGCATACAAGGCGGGTGGGAAACAAAAAAAATGGTGACATCAAAGCAGTGGTTCTCTACTGTTCTTGTGGAGCACAACCGCCAGAGGCAGAAGCAGAACAGCAACAACGCAAACGCAAATTATTTTTTCATGATAATACTGAATGGTTCCAGCCAATCACAGGCCTCGAAAACGAGTCTAGGGGTTCTATATAGACAGGGTGAGTGGTGGTTAACCAAAGGTGAGTGCTGGTTAGCGGCTCCCCTAAAATAATACAACATTCACAAGCGATTGATGAACATGCACATAAATGAAACACGGTTGGCGCAATTGCTCACTGTTGTAGACTATATAGATCATTTAAAGAAGTCAACAGTTTATTTTTAATACACAGCGAACAAAAGAAATAGACGCACGCACATTTGTCACAGCAAAGCAAAATGAAAAACTTGTAATACATGATATAATAATGAATATATCAAAATTATCTCATGATGAGTACTTAATAAAACATATGACATAATATAAATTTAGTATGCGTTATAAATTTTATTTTCCATTAAAAATATTATATAACTTATAAAATTCATATGATATTTTTTGAAATATAAATAATAATCTGTTTATTAAATAATATTCTTAATTAACAAATAATTGTAATATTATACAAGTATGTAATTTAAGTCTCCAATGCACATCAAACAAGTGACAAATTATAGATTTTGCATTAAAAACAATGTTTCGCATTTGATGTTTTTTAATTGAAATTTTTGTATAAAATTTTATTTATAATTTACTAATATGCACATTTTTATGATTAAACTTCAAAAAAAGTTACTTATATTCAATTATACGAATTGCTAACAAACTGATATTAACATAATATAACAAAATTTATATTTGGAAATTTATTTAATTGAAAATATATATAATATAACATTAATTTTTATCAAATACAAAAAATAATATTTGTATCACGAAAAAGCAATGTAGCATATACATGCAGAAGATTACATTTAGTACACACGCATTCATTCGTTGGTTAATGTTATTGAGGCAAATTAATAAAATAAAAAACTTATTAAATGATTACAACATTGTAACATGTATGAGAACATCAAAGACTAATTTAATTTAGTAAATTACATGTCATTCAAATTGTTAAAAAAATTTACATTTTCAACTAAAAAAAGACATTATGACAAAAATTTTGAATTATATTTGCCTGCTCATATAAATATATCACATGACATTCATACTTTAATTTAAGTCTACCAACAGTTCATGATATTCCATTTGATGAGTTCATTCATTTATGTGTTTATAATATGTCACATAACATGAATGTCATTTTAATCAAATTAAATCACAATAAAATACTCAAAGTAAATACCGTTTTAAATATATGTTACAATTAAATGATGGATCCGGTTCATGTGTATTTTTAAGAAGTGATCAAAGACATTATTTGATTTCATAGTATTTTGGATATCATATGTTATTTTTTATAAGAAAAATATATTAAACGATTTGATTGAAAAAATACATTATTATCCAAGAATTTTTGAATTTTAAATTAGTAAAAATATTAATTTATATATAAAAATGAATATTTATGGAATTTTATATTAGTGAAATCTAACCTCATTTTATATTTACATAAATGGTACCAACAAATATGCTCAACACTGATTTCAAAACATCTCACAAGTTACAATGAGATGTGTTTAAAGCCATAAAAATATAAAATACAAATGAATCACAATTGATATAGTCATAATAATTAGCACTGAGTTGATAAATGCAGTTTTCTATTATAATCATTATTGAATATGTATGTCTGTTATATTGCAACAAGAAGTCATAATTCAATTGTGCATTAATGATAGTAATTTGTCTATATGTATATATACATATATATTATCTGAAAATTCTTTGTTCATGCAACATTTTGCAAAATAGCAAGTAAAAAATGATTAATAATGATAAATACCAGTAATATGCTGTACTATAATTGATAAATATTGATTTAGATTCCATAATAGTATATGCATGAGCTTAATAATATATATATATATATATATATATGAAATCTGAAGTAAGTAAATGAATTTCATTACATTTACTTTGTCATTTAAAAAACATAAAATGTACATTTTAAAAAAAAGTATTTGAATTTGAACTTGTAATTTGTTTATAAACTATTTGTGTGTATGATTACTTTGTTAACAAAAAATCCTCTTTGCAAGCATCATGTCATGCACTTAAACGGCTTATTAAAAGTCAATAACACCATGTTTCAATCTAAAGAAATTATACATTGATTCAGATTTGTTATAGTTATAAAATAAAATTTTAAACCCAAGAGATATCATGAAACATAGTTTCAAAAGAAATTCGAAATAAATTTGACTGTGGTTTGCACAATGTGGAGTAGATTTTTCAACATCGAAAGAGTATGTAGCAGATTTTGATATACTTCTATTTCATTTTTTTTTACAAAATGTTGACATTTAATTTAATTTAAATATTTATATTTTTCCATATACTTGGTCATAATTATGAATTGTGCTCTCGGATTATAAAATTAAGAATACCAAAAAGATGTTTCATTCTGATTTATCTCAATAAACGTTGTGACGATGAAAACAAAAAGTATATCAAAACAAGTGGTTTTTCCTACCGTCGTATATGCAATTGCCCACTTTGCAGTAAAATAAATTCGTTTGTACAGTATCATCACTATTTCAAATACTGTAATTGTAAAAATAAATACTTTATCATATTATACAATTTGTATGATATGTATTTCCAAAACTGCAGCACCACCGCAGTTCGCGAATATGTTTCGGCAACCGAAGTAAGCACAGTTGAGCTCAAGGGAACTCTTGCAGTTCACTGTGCCGTGTCTCCGGGATCAAACCCTAACTCGTCACGCATGAACCCTAAATATCGATATTCTACGCAGAAGACGATCTCTCTCGAATTCGCATTCCCGGGATTCGTGTACGCTCTCGTAACTACCTCTGCTCTTCTCGCACCCCCGTCTCGAAACCATGAGTAAGTTTCGCTTAATCTGCTCGTAGAATCTCAAATTTTGCTTTCGTAGAATCCATTTCTCGAACCACCCTGTGAAATTCTTCCCGGTATGTTTTGGGATTTTAGTGGGAAAGTGGGACGATTTTCGGCATAAGCCAAAGAGTATGAATGCTTCGTAGTCGGACTCCTCTCATTCGTGACCTTGTCTAAATTGCGCAGGTAAGGTCCACGGATCCCTCGCCCGTGCGGGGAAGGTCAGAGGGCAAACCCCGAAAGTGCAAAAGCAGGATAAGAAGAAGCAGCCTAAGGGCCGTGCTCACAAACGTATCCAGTACAACCGCAGATTCGTCACTGCTGGTGAGTTACAGTTCTTGCTGTCAAATGCTTATGAATGTGTTATTTCTGAATATCCCGTCCAGTGGTTTCCTTTCTCCCGTGTCTCGAAATTGACTCCAGCTTCGTTCCCTACTTGCAGTTGTTGGCTTCGGCAAGAAGCGTGGTCCCAACTCTTCCGAGAAGTAGATGACCTTTTTTCGTGTGGAGGTCTGCGAATCCCGCTGCATCTGGCCTGGGATGGCGATGTGCCTTCAAAGCTCCTGGGCCTCAACTCGCCTTATCGAGAAACTGCTGCAAAGCAGTCGATGTAAGTGCCTCCTTCAATCGACCATGTGACTTCTCCTACCTAGCAGATAGGTTTTAAAGAAGAGGTAAAATACTGGCCTTGCGTCGGACGCATCGGCTTCGTATCCTTCACGTTATTAACCGAACGTTTAACTGGCCTCCGACCTCACTTAGTATTTCTGTTACTATGTGATGCAACTGCCATCTGTCTAGCGGGAAGTCTTTACTTTCCAGCCTGTAGTCGTAACATGTAGATGTGAACAAAGGAATATAGTTGTCGAGGTAGGTAATGTGTAATGTGTGTAGAACCTTTATGATATTTAAATGCACCTCACTACGCACAGCCACACCATATTCAAGGGATGCCAAACGATGATCAACTCATAGACCTGTTCTGAATCCTAATGTGGAATCAACATGCACTACCAACTGATGGCACCCCGAGGATCGTTTAGTGTTCACTTCATGTTTCTATTTGTCTCACTCTGGAGAAGCCATACGATGATCAATACATAGACCTGTTCTGAATCCTAATGTGGAATCAACATGCACTACCAACTGATGGCATCTCGAAGATTGTGTAGTGTTCTCTTCATGTCTCGGTTCGTCTCACTCCGGTTAAGCCATACGATGATCAACACATAGACCTGTTCTGAATCCTAATGTGGAATCAACATGCACTACCAACTGATGGCATTTCGGAGAGTACCCGGTGTTAATTGTGTCTCTGTCTGTCTCATTCGGCACCAGCCAAACGATGATCAACTCATAGACCTGTTCTGAATCCTAATGTGGAATCAACATGCACTACCAACTGATGGCTTGGTGTCTTGCTGCTGTGTCGAGTGTAGTATGACTGTAATTGTAAGTTACTGGTTTAGTCAGCCATCTACGTCTCTTTACAAACAGCGAAGTAGTTCAGAGGTATGGTCTCTAGACCTGGTTTGGGCGAGGATCTCTTAAGACTCACTATAATTAGTGTTTGGTGGAGTAAACTGTTCCTTGTGTTAGCTGGTTTTCACGAACAAGCGAGTACCGCCTTCTTTCTGTAGGGAGTTCAATGCTTGGAACTTCGGTTTCAAGTTATGTAACTTTCTTCAGGAGGTGGTCCAGATCAACCTCGAGATATCGTTTCTGTGCTCAAGGCCTGAAAGCCGGATGAGTGACTGATTGTTGCTCGAGAACAGTAGACATTAGTCGAAATATGACTGGTATCGCATATGTGGCTGTGTAAAAAACTCATGAATACACTCCTCGATTTTGCAGGAACTTGTTGACGAGGGGAGCTGGAGCCATGTCGCTGTTGTTTTCCGGGCTGCTTGATATGGCTTTGTACTCTCCATTAATTAATTTCAGGCTTTGAGAAATCCTTTCGGCGTAGTCACCGGCCCCTATCCCACAGTGATGAGAATTCTGAGTCTATTGCCCAAAGTTCTTTCCAACTGTTCATGGTACAAATCCACGTCTTAATGTGACCGCACCACTCTTGAACTTTTCATTTTCGAATAAACATCTATTGAGCGCCAGATTTGGATGTTTTCATTCAACATTTATGTACTAAATGCCCCAGACCAGCTTTATGTAGTTCGGGATGATTTAAGATCAGGTTCGCATACAAGATTATCTGCTTCATTGGCGCACGAAGCCCCTCAAGAACTTGTAGTACCTTCACTGACCAGCTTTTTGTAGGTCGGAATGATTTAAAATCTGGTTCGCATACAAGATTATTTGCTTCATTGCCGCACGAAGGCCCTCGAGAACTTTTAATACACTGCCAATCGTGCAAACGATGTTGAATCTTCTAAAGAAACATTAACTTCATCTCATTTTACGACGAAGTTACGATGTAGAAAAAGTATGCGATATCGATCCGTATGTGTATATAGCAAAATTCAAGATGAATAGAGCACGAAAAGGAAGTTTTGTTTCCTCTTATCAGAGTGGAAAAATTATCTTCGAAGAAGAGGGAAAAAAGAAGCGGTGAACAGACGGAAAAAGAAAAATTAATAATTGCTTAAGAGCACAAAGTGAATTATGAAGAAAATACTTGTCCATGTGCAATCCTCTTTATCGTACACATTACCACATCTATGACAGGTACAATATCATTGTCGCCTGAATGCAACATACGATTCTCTAGTACAATGGACTGTACATTGCAGCGGCAAAGGAAAGAGTAAGCAGCTATCATGATGAAAAACTAAACAATATTCTGACATACTACAATGTATATAACTATTACTAAAGAAATAATCTGTGACGATCTGCAGTTACATAGAATGTGCACTTAAATTGAAAAAGAGCGCATACCAAAATTGAAAAAGAGCTCGTAGCCACCGGAGCGCAGCTAGATGTTGCTCCATATATTCTTATTGCCCACTACTCTCACAGTTGGGATGCGTAAACGATTGTAAAAAAACTTCACTATTCAAATATACAATATTTTTGAAAGTATTATGTGTGCCGACAGATAGAATGCACAATCTTTGCTACAACGATGTCATTAGAATTTGCTCGGTTTGATCAGACTTTCCTCTCTGCAGAAGCTACATTTGCAATGTCACTGTCTTCCTATTCCCCCTTCCTCTCCCTTCCTCATCTACTTCTGTTTTGACTGCGTCATACACATCACGGAAAATCGTACACATCATAGAAATCGTATACGGGTGTGAGAATTAGTACGGCTGTGGGGTAGAAGATTGCTGGCTTACAGATCTGTATGTACACTACTACCCATTATAATATCGGCGGACATTTCCTCGAAGTTTCTCACCGTGTTGGCCCGATACAACGGAAAGGAGCTTTCATTGCTGGTGATCGGAATGAACGCTCCAGGACCACTTCCAAAGTAGGTTTCCGAACAAAAACACATCCATCACAGATACAGGTGACAAATAGGTGGGTATACGAATTTCATATTTTAAGGTGCACTAAATCCAGAAAACGCATGAGTGAAGAGAGATCAGAAGTAAAGAATGTCCAACGAAGACCAGATGCAATCGGAAGTCAAATCTGTAATTGGGTGGAACATCAAATACAGTACAGTACACGAGTTACACCCATCTTGTGAAGGCGAGATAGGGGCAAGTAGAAATGCACTACATTTCTACAAAATTATGTTTGACTAAAATAATGGAGTGCATTAGAATGCGTGGGTCCTAAAGAGGTTATTCAATTTTGTATTTGTGACCTACGGTAGCTAACTTGTTTTCTTCCTCTTCATCTGTTTCATGAAGATGAATCTCAAGCCCAGAACCTGGTCTTCTTCACTAAATCCGAAGTTTGGATCTTGTCGATCTTGGCAGCCAGGATAAAGTCGTTCTCGCTCAGACCTCCTGGATACAACAGACATAACAAAATTCCGATCAATGAAAATTCAATATCGAGCAATGAATATATCCCTACACTATATCTTCACTACCGTACTTTGTCAAGAAACTCTGGAAGAAATTTTTCTACGGAGTTTCCAGTGTCAGTTACTGACAAAGCAAGCCTCCATAGGATTCAGTGATGTACAGTTTCAGTGAACTCAATTCGGCATCCATCCAATCGCTGTGTACTATTTACTACACTAAACAACCTTTAAAACAGTTGACTACTTGGTATCATCAACTTACCGATGGACTGGGTGGAGATTTCGGCTCTGACTTTGTTTCCACGCTCGAGATGAAGTTCGGGATAATGCTCCTCGGAACTGGCTACAACTGCAATTCTGTCTATAAGGGTGACTCCTGATCCGAAATCCTTTACATTCCACTCGCAAAAAATCTTCAAACCTTTCTCATTTGAGATAAGTCTCCAGCCAATTACCTGCTCACAGTTCAAGGTACAATCGAATATTAATCAATTTCTAACCATGTGAAAGAGTGAGAGTTGAATCGGGCAAATCAATTGAAACTATTACAGTCCGTAGGAAGCACAGAACGGAGATGACATGTGCACGATTTCATCTCCGTACGGAAAGAGGGGGACTAAGGACTAAGGCAGTGACAAGCAAGTGGTGGCTTATTGTTTGTGCATCGCATTGCCAGATATCATCTTGTCACTGTGTCCAACTGCGAATAACTTAAGGTAGTACTAACCTGTCCAATTGCAAGTTACACATATAGTTCTATAACTACAAAGTGCGTAATAGCTCTTTGGATTCTTTCACCATATTGTTGAGTCTTCCAAGGCCCGTAACTCGACTTCAAGGACTACTGTAAGCTCCATCTGACTCCATTTGGGGGGATTTATAATGCAAGACTGTTCATTACGAACTCAAGACTGGATGGCATGTATGACTTCATTCCTGATTCCAGATGGAAGACATCGTCAAATCACTGAGTGTATCCAAACTAGCTGCGGGATTTTGCGTTTGACGAGTTTCCTACATTCCCCCATCTGAACCATGGATACAACATTCAAGCTGGACAGCAGAGCAACGGACCGGGAACTAACCTTTCGGAGCAGCGCTTTCGCTTCCACTTCCGATAGAGGCTGGGTCCCAGGCTCCAAAGGTTGGCAGCTCTTCTCCGACAGACCCAGAAGAGAGCTAGGAATGAGGATAATGTGCTCGGTTCCTGCATGTCCCAGGACCTTGTCTCCGAAGTTGCTTTCAATCTCCTGCGGGAAAGGATCCCTTGCTCCGAAGTCCCCAATTTCACCCGCATTTCTACAAGGCAGAACATTCTCGTCACTAGAAGGAAAATGCACACTTACAAGGCAATGAACCAAATCCATTCGACAATTTGAAATTCAAGGAAAAACCTTCCAGTACGAATCTACGAACGAAAGTCCATCGTCCACTCACGGAATTGCCACAGAAACTCCACGCATCAGAAATCAGAATCGAAGGAAGAAAAACACTCACATTCTAAAAACGAAATTGCCGCGCTGCGGTTCTCCAATTTGGGTGAAAGAAGAGCCATTTCTGAGCGCGATTTTGCAACGACTGAACGAGGCTCTGTGGGTCGAGAGAGACGAAGAATCAAGCGCCGAGGAGACGAACGCGGCCGGGGCAGGAGCCAAGCGGCAGACGCAAGCAGATGCAGCCATGGCCGCAGAGAATCGCCTGCTTCTCTGTCTCTGATCTCTCGCAGTCTCCGACTCGCTCGCTCGCTCGCGCTCCACTCGTTGCGAACTTCGTATGGCGCTGGCGCTGGCCCTCGGACGCCTATCGCATGCCCGCCCGCGTGCTCACGCGCGGCCTCTTCTAAACTAGATAGCTCTGACTAGCGTCACCCCTTTGGCCTGATTCCGTGCCTTCATCGGAGCCAATGCGCAAGCCCACAAGACTATCTCCTATTGCTCGTAGGGTCGTGCTTTTCCTCTTCGGTTCTTCTCGTGAACCAGTTTGGATAAGTTTTATATTCCAACATTCCGGCATGCTCCGCCGAATACCTCCTGGGGAAAGCTCAGGGGCTGCGTTTGTGGCCAAGAACCGTGCTATTTTCGAAAGAAAGACGCCAAAAAGTATGGGGCTGTAGTGCAATAGTTACTTTGTGACCGCGAGATGTGGATAAATAAGAATATTATTTATCTATCATCGCAATACTTTAGTGACGGCGATTTCCAGCCGTCCGTTTTCTTTTGGAAATATGTTCGGGAGACTCGAATTGAATATATGGCCGGATTTTAGGCGTCCGAAGGTTTGGAATAGGAAGTAAAATAAACAGAACGGATAGAGCTCTCCAGAAAAAAGAAGACGATAAAGGAGCTGCCACGTGGCGGTGCGGCATCTCGTGGGATTTTCCGTATGCCAGCTGTCACTGTGTTATTGGAATAAAAGTTTTGGAAGAAAATCTCGGACGTTCCGACCACAAAGTCGCATTCACATTCATGGCGGAAGTTACATGCGGCAATTGTCTGATGAAACTTTGTAACCTTTTCAGCATCATCCGGCTATATTCCATCATGCCGGGTTGCAAAAAGTTTCTTCACCTTATAGAATATCATGAACATTGTAATACTTCATCAGCTATTTTGAACATTCATCTATATACCATAGTTATAAAAGTATCGTCTTGTAGAAATAATAATAATAATTTTACAGTAATCATAATAATTACTGTAAAATTCTTATTATAAAACAATTCACTTGAAACTTCAATTCTTACAAGCAGATTTAAATTTACACCTTTGAATATAAATCGTTCAGCAATATAAGTTATATTGATCAAATGAGAAAAATAATACTTCATTTGATCTTGATCATTATGGTGATTTTAATGAATGGTATTGTTGTAATTTAAGTTGTGATACATGCAATATTTTAAGAATTTATTACTCTTAGCATAAATTCAAATGAACAAAAATTCTAAGTTTGTAGTAATATAATTAACATTCAATCATTATCAACAACACAAAATTGATGTAAAATAAAGTAAGTTTTATGTTTTATGATGATTTAAATCTCTTTGGGTAATATCTTTATGATTTGTAGTAAAGAGTATTTGTTGTGATAATATCATTTGTAAAGGCAATCAAACTCTTCATCATATTCTTTTTGAAACATATGCTTGAATGTCAGATGTCATCTATATCAAATATTTGCAACTAATAAAGAAAATGATCAGTTATTTATATAAGGAGAATAGTACTGAAAGACTACTACTTACAAAATCACAAATCACCTTACTACTAATTGCACTTTTCATAGATTAAAAGAAAGATGTTGACATGAAATGTGAGTTGTGCTATTAATATTGTAATCAATAAATTCAACAATGCAATGATGTTATCATCATGGTGTCAGAATGACATGAATTTGTGATTGTGTGATAATATTTCAACAACATAGTTGATACATTTTTCATTGTCAATACAAAATATTCAACTTATGAATCACACATCCACTACTAATATGTTTCATTTAGTGAAAATATAGTATGAATTTGTAATTACTCAATAAAGTATTCTCACATGGAGAGAAGTTGACTTATATGTTTTATCATACTAGACATTGTATAATTTTATAGCTCCACAATTCAACACTATGACTTTCATATTTACATTCACAAACAAAAAAACTAAAAACTTGATGATAACCTTAGCAATCGCAAAATATACAATACATTTTTTATGAAATGTGTCATATTTTGTTAATGATTGATGATTCACTTTAATTGAAATATGTAAGTTCTATTAGTAGTATCACAATGTTCATCATAAAGTTTACAATCATATGATAATATATGTTTATTCTTACTTCATATGCAAACATATCTTTCAATATTCAAAGAATATAATAAAATGTTTCAAGCATATTAAAATTTGTGTGTTTGATCTAAGATTGTTATGACATGAATCAAATTAAAAATTTTAATATTTTATCACTAATTTTTGTTAATAATATTAAAATTAAAATTATTTCTTTGCTTTACATTATAAATTAATATATATAAACAAAGTTTAAATTTTTTTCATAATTGTTAATTTATTTTTATATGAATCTTAAAATATCATTTTTTTGAACAAACAACACAAGAGACAATCTTCATAAGTTAATAACAAGATGTGTTTTTAATAAAAATTGAAAAGTTTGCACTTCACATAATTCAATACAGTGCAATGTATGTGATTATTATCTAAAATATACAATAATATTTGAAAAGCAAATTGAAGAGAAAATTTTGAAGCATAAAAGCTTACTTGATAGTATACTCTCATAACACAAATAGCTTACTAGTATCTATTAAGTATTGTTTTACACAGTGATATCCCATCGACGGCACACGTAATACATTTTTCACTATCCATCAACAATGCAGGATGAGTAATAGGAGAGGAGTATGAAAAAAGTCGGATGAAAAAAACATTTTTTTCATTGCAAAGAAATATTACTAGAGTTGTTCAATTCTATTACGTTTTGTGCATAAAGGAGTGTCACTTACTCAAGAAGTGTTGAATCTTGATATTATTTCCGCATAAAAAACTCCACATCATTGAAGCTACAACATTCAAAAATTACTTCGCTACGTCTTAAATTTCAAAAGAGTGAACACTTCCGACTTCTGCTTAATACTTCCACAATGCAAAATTCATCCAACAATCTGATTTTTTTTTCTTCTCACAAATTTTTTTCCAAATTTGTGCACGCAACTTGATCAATATGCTGATAGTATTTAAACAAAACAACTAATTTTTTGAAAATTGTTTCTTTGATCAAAGGTCTATTCTCATCTTTTGCTCTTACTAGTTACTCTTTCAGTGTAGGTAGAATGTATAACATGGATGACGTGTGTCGCAAGTGGAGGTCCATTATATAAAATGATACATGATTGATACTAGTAACCTACAAAGTGTTTCAATGGAATCCCATCAAGTAATTTCTTGAAACAAGATGTTGATATTCATATTGTTTCTTTGAATCACAAATAAATCTTTTTTTTTTTTTCAAAGCATGTTGAATATATTATTCTAGGAAGCGGATAGTTATAACTTATTTTTTGCTAAATCTTCCTCATACTAGTATACTTTTTTCTGTAGAATTCTGTGATTGATAAGATGGAAGTACAAGACAGGGATGTAGTTTTTGCGGGATGGATGGATGGATATTACTTCTAAAATAAAGACTTTTTTGTGAATTGAGGAAGTTTTTTTTTCCACTCTGCCATTCTATCAAAAAACGTTTTCTGTTTGTGTTGGATTAAGAAGCACAAATGAAGTTATAATTTAAGTTTTATGAGGAAGTGGCTTTGACATTGCAGACGTCATGTCAAAGTCATGTATGCCACGTCACATCAAAGCCTTCTCCCTAGCTTTTTTTGAAAGCATTAGAATTTCTATAGAATTTATACAATGTTCACGGTGACGATTTTGTATGACATTCTCTGCACTTGTTTCATTTTAATACTGATTTTTAGACTTCTTTCACTTTCGATTTCAATTTCTAGCCTAATGTATCTTCACAACGAGCATGCACAACCCCACCATGGAATTTCACCTTCATGTTCATGGTTCCACGCCCATGCACTTTTTTCATTAGGAAACAATCCACATGCTAGCCATTTGAGCTTTGATCGGACTCAATTCTCGTGCAATGTCTGATTACAAGGTTGTAGTTGATTGAGTACTATGGCTGGCTTCTACGTTGTGTCTTTGATTCCGATAATCCGCTCCTGAAACTCTCTCTAGCTAGTCAAAGCAACACAAATCATTAACATACACCCATCACGTAAAAACTATATCTTGGTCAGTCCCTGCATTTGACTAATCACAAACCTCTCTAGAAGAGAGTATAATTGAATGAGGTATATTTAGTCAAAAATGAGGGAGAACTAATCTCTTCCTTATCATATAATATTTACAATGTTAAAATTAAAAAAAAAAACCTTTAAGTCTATTAATTATAATTTGATGTTTGAGGTTTATAGGTAATAATTTGATTGAAAAAATATATATTTTAAATACAAATTTTTTCCATATCCAACAAATTTGTAAATATTGTTTTATATTTCATCATACATTTAATTTTATATTTTGTTAAAACACATATATTTAAAAAATAGTATGAAATGTTACATAATGATGTAATTTAAAATTTAAAAAATATTTTATTAAAAAATGTAATTTAATTTTGTATAATAAAAAAACATATAATATATTTTCAAACAAGTTTATCATGCAAACTTTGTAAAATTTGAATGATAAAATTTATTCCAAAATTTCAAATGTATATCTGAAAAGTCAAACAACGCAATATAAAACTTGTACAAATTTAAAACATAACAATCAAAAATATAATTTAGAAAAAAACAGAAAAATGTTCATATTTTTTTCTATATGGTGGCAGAGAAAGGAGTTTGAATATAGATGAAATCAAAAATCATGCACTTAAGAATCAAATTAATTTTTTTGAAACTAGGAACTAAATTGAATTATACAAAATTAATAAAATAATATGTTGATCAATCTCAAGTATTTCATCAAAAAATGAAGATCCACAAAATAAATTTACAAAAATATTAGAAAATTTTATAGAAAGTTTTAAAATTTAGAAATATAACAAAAAATATATATTTTTACATTTAAATTATTGTATTTAATATAATCATGAAATTGCATTGATAATGAATATTTTGTTGTTGACAAAAGCTTCATTTTAGAGTTGAAAAATATAAATTGTTGTATAACATGTTGTTAAGAAGCTTGTGATGCAATTGCATGATGATGCTTGATTGAAAATTTAACATATTATTATTATACTTAAATAAAAATAAAAATAAAAAGTTAATTTAAATTGGAAAAAACCAAATATTGAAAGATAAAATTTTTTTGAAAATAAAGTTGAAAGATAATTATATAAATATAATTTTTTAATTTTAATTTTTTAAACTAAATCATATCTTTACATGTAATTTTTTTGAAATCTCGTTCAATGAATGTATAACAATTGTCTTATGCTTTTTTGTATGTTTTTTGAACTAACAAATGTACATAACAACATACATTGGTTTTGAAAACACTACATGATAACATTTTTAATATATGATACAGCTATTTTTGTTCATAATTCAAATTATAAAAAAACATCAAGTTGAAGACGTTATTTTTGTATTTAATTTTGGAAATTTAAAAATTTGCTTGAAATGAAAAAATATATCAATTAACATTATTATTAACATCAAATGAATTTATATCATTTTACTTGATAGTTTTGCAAATCATAGCTTGCAAATGTGAGTTTTGCAATTTACAATTACAATCTTAAATCGTATATATGCAACTAAAAAAACAAGGTTTTTTGCCTTTATTATATAAATAAAAATTTCAATTTATATGACTGAAATAACATACATCTACAAATCGGCTTTCAAAATAGTGATAAGGTTATTTTATATAAACTATCAAACAAAATATTTTAATTACATATGAATATAAAAATATAATTGATTATCTTTTTAAGGTTTTTTGCCTTTATTATATAAATAAAAATTTCAATTTATATGACTGAAATAACATACATCTACAAATCGGCTTTCAAAATAGTGATAAGGTTTTTTTATATAAACTATCAAACAAAATATTTTAATTACATATGAATTTAAAAATATAATTGATTATCTTTTTAAGGTTTTTGATTAACAATATTAATTTTAAAAATTATAGATACTTACAAATTTAACTGTCTATCATACAATCATATTCTTAATTTATCTTAATCACTATAAGGAGACTTCTTAACATACTTGACATGCTCCATTTTTTGTATAATCAATTTATGATAAGTAAAATTAATCTGTGTTTTAAATAAAATAACATCAAATTCTTTATGATTTTGTTGTAATTTTTATTTGTTTATTTTCTCTATTTTTGTTTTGAATTATTTTTTATTAATATATTTTTTTATTTTGTTCAGAAATAATTATGCATAATATATTTATAAATTATAAATTAAAATTTTAATATGTACATACAAAATGAATACAAACTTGAGGTTTTATATGGATATACTGATTCAAAATCATGAAATTTATTTTATTTCATAAGTATTGAAAAAATTTGTTATTGTTATATACTTGAATATAATTATTAAAATGTTTTTAAAATTTCTGGAAAAAAACTTATCAATTTAGCAAAAATAACAATCTCATTAAAAATTCATCTTGGACTTTACATGAAAAATTATGAAAACAAATTGATTACATATGTATTTGTGTAGAATTTGAGATCAATAAATCAAGGAATATAGCAAAGTACACGACGCCGAGCCAACATATACATGATTTATCATTTTGTGTTATGTTCATAAGAAAAAATATAACTTTCTAAAAGTGTATAAAATATTCATTGCAAGTTATGGCTTGCGCTCTTAGATCTAATGGATAGTACAAATTATAATTTAATTCTATGCCAAAAAAATTTGAGTTTTAATTCAAATTCAACCACAACTCAGATTTAGCTAAGTAGAGCTAACATAGTAGTTCAATTAATACTTATAATATTCCACTTAACTTCTATCTTGGAGACAAAAGGTTCCATAAGTCATATAATAACTTTGAGTAAAGTTATAGAAAGAAACATAACATAGAAACATGTCTATATAACACATACGCATGTCTAAACTATAACTAATTATAATTAAGCCATAGACAAATCATGATGATATAAAAAGATATAGATTCCAAACAAAATTGCTTACAAATTATACTTGTAGTCCTCGTGCAAAAGCTTCATAATAATATAATGATTTTTCAAATTTTTCAAAGAAATTACCTTGATCAACGAATGAGTTGGATTGAATTACCATTGATTCTTGAGTAGTTTGGTTTTTTTTTATCAAAAATTACAAAGAATAAAATGATTATTGATGTTAATGTGTTTTGCTCAACTTTTTATTGTATAATTTGGAGCAAGATTTAATGCATATAGATTGTTACAATGAAGATTGAGACCCTTGTATTTATTTCTCATTTAGTATTAAACATATTTAACATAACAACTTCTTTTGCTCGTACACGTGCCGCTATATTTTTAGCTTTCAGTGTGCATTTAATCATATAATTTTGTAAAATAGATATCCAACTAATGCATTCATATTTTTTTTAGCTTCCAGTGTGCATTGAGTTACACAATTTTGCAAAAAAGATCTCCAACGAATGTATTATTTATCGAATTTAAACACAAATCTAGTTGTAAATATTTTATTTTTTGGATCTTGTTCATAGTTAGCATCAACATAATGTAATAACGATTTTATATTTTTTAATAAATTATCAAACAATAAATCATAATATTTAGTAATCCTCACATACGTGATAGTACATTTGACTGTTTTTCAATGAAATTTCCTTGAATTTGAAACAAACATGTATTACAGTAAGAGCATGATTGGATCTTCCACATATTATTAAATATATAAAACTGTTCAAAATTTTGTCATAGGAAATCTATATATTTTGATGTATTTTACTTCTGAAGAATGGTTTTTATAGACTAAAATGCAAAAAGTTTAATTTTTTCTGCCAAAGAAATCCATAATACTTTAAAATTTGCTGCCAAAGAAGTACATAATCTTATAAATTTATTATGTGTAATTGATCAAACACTAGTTAAAGGTATTTTTTTATCAACAATAACGTTCAATTTTCCAACTTTCTATGGATATACATTTTTAATGTATTATTGGATTTATTCATTAAATTTATTTTAAATGTAAAATTTAGCTGAATTTTGCATCGGCAAATTAATTTTTTGCGAAAATAAGCATGTTATGCAAATAAAGCATCTTATTCAAGTAAACATATGAATCATACATATTTTGTGTAAAGTTTCATGCTTCGATGAACTTATTAAACATCAAATTTCACTATTTAGTAATTTGTTTCAATCAATAAAATGATCTCACTCAACTATAAATCAACTTTTCATGATAATTTTATTTAAATTTAACCGATTGTCTTGTGTAAATGTTTTACTCAAAAAATGTTTTAACAATATCTATTTAATCCATAATCAAACAAACTGTTGCAGCCAGTGCACATGCTAATTGAATTGTAATATAATTTGCTACAAATGAGTACATTTTATTGTCAATTGCATCTTTTTTTTTGTCAAACCTCTAATCACCAATCTGACTTTGAAGATTCTTCATTCTTCATTTGTTGGATTGCATCTCAGCTTATACATTTAGTTGTTATCAATCAAAGTTTGATTTTTAGTAAGTTTCACTAGTTCCTTGAGTCTTGTGATTCATTAGGGAGTTCATATCACGCTCCATTGCAATGTTTCGCTTCATCTGTACTTGGTTTCAATCAAGTTTCGATTTCTTAAAAGCTCCGCTAGCTTTGAGATCCTGTTATTCATAAGGTAGTTCATATCACGCTCAGTTGCAATATTTTGCTATAGCTATATCAAAACTTTTCCTTATGTCACATCAGAATGATTAATCTTTTTCTTAACAACATACACTGGCGAAGATTTGTCATGGAGAGCATGAGTAAATGCATAAAGTAATGATCAGGAATACTCTTGCCTTGATTTGATATTGAAAGTGTCAAAAAATCTTAATAATATATAGTTATTGAGGTGAAAATCATGTTAAAAATGTAAATAATTTTACTTATTAATGAGTTTATTCAATCATCTTTAAAGTTTGTATTTATATATTTTTACCTTTAGAGTACTTTCTATTTGTATATGACTAGATGATACAAGTTTCAAGATAGATGTTTTCTTCTTCATTTTGATGCTTTAGCACGGTTTGCAATTAAAAAAGTGTACAAGTTGGAAAAATGTATCAAGTTAACATTTAATGATATGATAATGAAAAAATATGTTTTGGATTCACACAAAATATGAATATGAGGATAATCATTATTTATATTAGAGTCAAATATTTTGTGAAAATAATCTTGTGAATTGATGGAGATTTATTATTAAGATATTGATATATATCATGAGAATGTGAGAAAGAAAGTGATAACCATGACTTGAATTATGTAAGTTCAAGCATTAATTAGCATCAATGAAACTTATATAATCTAATTGAAAAGATCATAGGTTTGAGGCTTCCCAAAGGATGGGGATTGCACGTTAAAAAAGGCATGATCTTTATAAAATTGCTGAAGCGTTTATTTCTTCATAAGATATGAACGATGACATAATTATGTCAATTTCTTATCCTTGAAGACACATGAGGTTGATGTTAGTATCTTTGCCGAAGGTGATGATTATCCATCTTGTCTGAAACATCGTTTGGTGTAACAACCACGTATGTTATGTAACCAACTCCGTTAGAACCTCTTAAGCGCGACACTATCCAAAGAGTAAACCGTCTAGATTCAAGTTCAAAACAGTAACTTTTGGTTCTAGTTGGATGTAGTACATCGTGGAAGTTGCTACACATCCCTATCGAAGTTGGATAAGAGTACTTTCGAGATATTCTTTGTGTCTTTATTTAGACCTAAACTTTACCAGTGGAAATTTAAATTTATGACTGAGAAATATTTTACCGCGTTATCAACCTTGTGAAGGAAAGTATTATTACTTAATTCGTGAAACACTCAAACTTTCTGTGTTGTTGCGATATATGTCTTTAAGCTTTTGGGCAGAATCATCATTCTCAACTCCGACAATCATGGAATGGCAGGGATTTCAGTGATGTGAGTGCATGTCTACTGTACTACCGCTGCTGATCCCCAGGCATCTGGTCAGTCGCTTGGATGTCAGCTAGGGTGCCCAGGGACGGGCCAATACCGGGGGCCATGGTTTGCAGGAAGGGAGATCAAATGCAAAGGGGAGGCAGGAAAAACGTAAGCTGTTCGTGCTTTAGCGAAGATGGCAGGAATTGCACTCGGGGCACCGCTTGATTTTGGCACACACTAGAGCGGCTGCGCTGAAAATAATATGCTCTGAATTCAGATGTTTCCTTAGCAAGAGGATTCTCTTCGCCGCCTTTTTCCTCTTGCCTTGTGTGTGCCTGCAACATAGTTCCAGGAAGGACTTTTCAGTACACTTTTCAGAACGTCACCACTCCTGCTCTGTTCGCTCTGAGTCCAAGCCCGGCACCTTCTTTGGTGATGGCTGCGGGAACCTTTGCCTCAGCTCTGGTCCATCATATGGACAGACTTCGACTCCACACACGCGTCCTTACTGCCAACAAGGACAAACGGGCACCACGTCGATGCAAGCGGGTTAAGGGCCAGACCGCTAACTTGGGGATTTTCAGTAAAATAATTGCTTTAGTTGATGGGTTAGACAAAATAAAATATATAAATGCTATCATTATCTGATATTTTACGTCGTTATTTCTTAGACCTGGACCTTAGTTTCATGTTTGACAGTTTTCATTCCTTGATGCCAGTTTTGGAAAAGCTGAGCTTCGGTAATGTGCTCCTGGCGTCGTTCTTAGCTGAATAAGAGGAGGACGAAGTGTAGTCAGAATGTTGGCGGTGGCTGGAAGTGCCTCCTCCAGCAGATCCATTGTCCGTCGAAATGTTTGAGCCCCCCTGTAGTTAGGTTCTGATGTGTCGAGTTCGTTTGCAGGCATTGTGATCACCGCAGGGATTCTCTGCAAGAATTTCGTCTGGTGTTTGTGCTTTGTAATCTGCTGGGAGATATTCACGCTTCTTTTCTCGGTTCCCGCCTCCCTCGACGTGAGTTTCACAAGGCAAGGCAGGTTCTTCGGATGATGATGTCATGATCGAGAGATGACGAATTCGGTATGGCGGCGTTGATGCCGGAAGGAACTGTAAAAGGTGCTTCTTTTGGAATTGAGGAGGGCTATAGTTCGAGAGGTTTAAGATAATATTGAAAGGGTATCAAATTATCTCTTCCGTATATGGCCGTGCATCGTGCTTTTTATATCAGTCTTCTTCGTCGTGGGTGTGCAGGGTATTTCCTTTCTAGGTTTCACAGTTACCGAATGTCTCTTCTCTTTCTTGAGATTTCTTGAAGAATTTTCGAAGAAGGGTTCAATCTGTTCCATTTTACTATCTGGACAAGCACGAGGAAAATTTACTGCGCTGGTCTACAAAGCTTGTAGGTGCATCGATAACATCCAGAAATGTGTAAGTTATCACCTGTAGATTCTCAAAGGCCGCTGATTTACATAGTCTATACTTGGCCACATGTTCAGCGTGCTAGTTTATCCATCCAGTCGAAGTCATGTTAACCATTAGCACCGAGGAATATCGTTCATTATTTGCAAGATTTGGAAGTGAAAACACTCTGTTCTCAAAAGCTTGAGGAATTCTTCAACATTTTAAGCCCGACATTATGGCATGTAGACCAATATCCATTTTAGTCAGACTCGCCTGGAATGTTTTCATTCTTGTAAATGATACACACCATCGAATTTTGGAGCTTATGTTTCGGTACTGGTTGAATCACTTTTTTTAGCGTTGTTGCTCTAACAACTTAGACAAGGCCACATTTGTGAAAAATGAACCACGCAATATTATAGCATTCTAAAACATATCTATTGGCGTCTATCTTGGAGTGAGAAGTTCGAAAATCTGAGAAACTTATCCCTGTTTTTGAGAGCCAATTAATAGTGATCGATACAAGTTGTATATTGTATACATATATACAATAATTTTCAAATAACTCGTATTCATAAGTATTCTGGAAAAAGAAATGTTGATAATATTTTTCTTATTGTAAACATATAAATAATTTAATTTGAATTACTGTCTTAAGCTATATCTACATCTAATTTTTAACGTTAAACAACTAGATCATGATCTTTATTGCACTGAATGTATTTTGACCTTGATTTATTGTGGAGATGATGTCATGATTATTAATTACTACAAGAATGTTTCTTTTTTTTCAATTGCAGATCTATTTGAGATGGATGTGACAAAATGTCAATAAGTTAATGAACAATGTAGCCTAGTTATATAATATGTACTCACCTTCAAGTTATGAAAATGTTGGACTTGATTTACTAAGTATTATATTATTTAAGTTTACAGAACATATTTGAATTAAACTTAATGACATACGATTTTAATATCGATATTATTTTCATAATCCAAAATATTATTGTAAATAAAAAACAAAATCACATATACAAAAATTGATTGAAATAAAGTAATATTTGTATGGTTTTTTTTTCCAAAAAAAAACTCTCTTTTCTTTGAAGCTATGTGATTTGATAAATATGACCATATTGGATGAAGAATTTTTTTTAATTGTGAACGCATGAACGTTTTTTTAATTGTGAACGCATTTTATGAACGCATGACCTATAATGATGGATTACTTTTCAAATCATCAAGTATTTTGTCTTGTATTTCTAAAAATATATATATAAAACTAATAAAATATTTTTGAAATTTTTTTACAATATTTACAAGGAATTAATTTCTGTAATGATACATGTTGTAAAATATCAATGATGAGATCAAATACTTCACAATATTTTTGAGACTCAATTAAAAAGTATTGATTTTTTAACATATTATAAGACATGCAATGAGAACTCTATATATGCATTTATGAGCTTAAAGATGAAAGTATGGTGAATATTTATTCAATATGCAAGTGGTGTGATTCATACATATTTGAGATGTGTTTCACAACATTTTAATCAAATATTGATTGAAAAGATCTTAATTTTCCATCGTTAATCTATGTTCAACATATTTCTTACTATATGTATTGATTGTATATTGTTATGTTAAGTGATATTCAACTTGATTTATTTGGTTTTGAATTATTTGAAAAAATTAGAAAGTACAAGATATACATTTAGTTTTTTAAATTTCTACACATGTTCATTGGCAAAGAATCTAAAATTCAATGTGCAACTATCAATATCACATTTATTGTACTTGAAAATCCTAACATTGATGCATTTATTGATGCCATGCATAAAAACATTACCTGATGATATATCTATGGAACACAAAGTATTTGTTGGAATCCAACAAGATTCATTCTATCTGATGGAGCTCCTCGACTTTTTTGCACTCCATCATCATCTATGTTGCAATGCGAGTTTTTGTAAATGTTTTGCTTACAGGAGTAAGTTTTCAACATTATATCATGATAGAATGTGTCGGGAAAGTACAATCTACTGCATTCGCTAGTTTTGGAACAACGAGTCAACTCAAAATGCCATAAGCAATTTTGCAAATTTCATGTTCCAAATTCATATGCAACATTGCTAAAGTGTATCAGGGAGTTACTATGGTAAACTAGAATTATCAACTCGCCACATATCAATAACTCATATCTACTTGATGTAATGGACATCAAGGAATTCCAATTAAAATTATCACTACATTCAAATTATGAAATGCACTTTTGAAATCACACACGTATGAAAATATGGATGATGGGTTGAATTGCAGTTAGGATTCCATCATATAAAATGAATCAAGTTGGATCTCAGCAAGTTTTTTATTTCCCATTTTCGAGTAGGTAAATTTTTTCCTTGCATAGAGATCAGTTTAATACACCTCAACTTAGTAATAGCACAAAGTTTGCGTATAATGTAAGTATTTTTGAATGTGATATACTAGAACTAAGTTTATGACAGAATGTATAAGTGTCTATGTTTGAAGTACGAAATTATATCAAATAAAGATTAAGAGTAAAGTGTAATTTTTCAAAAATTTAAAGCTGAGTTTGATTTTACAAAAGAGAATACTAGCATAGCATGCAACTGCACCACAATAAGACTTTGTTCATTTTGCACTTATAATATTTGAACTATATTTGTTGAATGGTTTAATATATAATTAATAACATTGTGTATTGTATATGAAAAAAAAATAGATTAATATTTAATATACAGTAATATAGAGACAGTGAAATTTATGTTGCTTAGTATGATTTGTAATTAATCTCACAAATATGAATAAATAATCAGGAAATTGGTGAGCATAGTTTCATATACCTCCGAAGAACTAAAGAATTAAAGTTCTTATCAATGAGAATTTGAACCTAACCTTGACTGATGCTGATATAGCCACCATCCATATCAGCCCAAGCGAATCTATCTTACATACAGGATAAATAATCAACATGCTCCTTGTTTGTAGGCAACACCATAGTCACAATGTGAAATCATTATTAAGGACTTCACGAATAACTATGCTGTCCTTTAGAATGGCATGGAGACACATGGATGTGTTCCATTTAACATTTTAATACATTCACATGGAAGTGAGGAAAATGTAGATGGATGTACAAAGCGAATGCAGAATTTCATCATGTTGAGGAGTGGTTAGTGCAAGTTGTATACAGTGTGGACATATGTTAATAAACTAGAAGTGGGTGTTAAATTGATGGCGATTCTAGAGCTGGATCAAACAACCTGTTCATCCATAAAGACACGGATTAAAGCTAGACCTAAAGGGTGACATGACATTGTACGACATGAATTTTGTCTCATACACATGGAGACTGAGACAATATGTAGTCAATTGAAGAAAAATAAAAAGTGAGAATCACAAGTAGAGAATTGAACAAATAAGATCTGTTTACTTTGTAGACATAACAAAGAGTGGTGGTTCGCCGAAATAGCAAAAAGTGCTAGAGGTGAGCTAGGCAGCATGGAATGCTACAGGGAAAATCCTGTGTCAGCTCGATACATCGGATGCAGATGAACTTGCAGCGGACAAAGCTGAAATATGAAACAAAGCGAGCATGGGTGAAGAGGAGAAATACTGTTCTCGAGGAGTCGTATTTAATGAGGGAAGGATAGCGTTCGGTAGGAGAACATTCCCCGCGTCGTAGAGGAGCGGACTTAGGGTTTGGCGCATGGGCGCGCGTAACGAACCGACGAGCGTAGGACCGGCATCGCAGGGAAAGTCCTCGGCAAGGGAGGACCAAGAAACCGGCAGGCAGCCAGATCGGTTTCGGTCCGGCGAGCGAAGCGAAGCCGAGGGCAGGAGGACACCGAGCCGTCCTCTGGACTGGACTGGACGGGACGGGAGTGGACTGGACTGACGCGTTCCCGCTCTGGGTTCCATGACGGAAGGCCGGGCACTGGTGCAACTGCCTGCCCGCCCGCCTGCCTCCCTGCCTGCCCAGCGAGCGGGAGGGGAGACGAGAAAGACGAGCGAGCGGCGAGAGGAAGACGGGAGAGCAGCAGAGAGCAGGAGCGGAGAGGGAGAGAGAGAGGGAGCAGGAGGAGGAGGAGGAGGAGAGTCGCAGCAGAGGGTCGAAATCTCGGTGACAGCGAGTTGGAGTAAGGAGAGAGAGAGAGAGAGAGAGAGAGAGAGAGGGCAAGATCGTGATCAGCGTGTCTTAATTCAATTTTGTTATTTCGGTGTCTTTTATTGGAGTCGTTTTTCTCTTCGTCTGTCGAGTATTGTAGCGGAAGGAAGGGTTTTGTGGGAGAGGGAGAGGAAGTCTGTTGTAGGTCGAGGAGCTTTGGAAGGGCGGCCGAGGGGACGAGGGGACCAGAGAGAGAGAGGAGGAACAGTGGGAGAGAGAGCAGCAGCAGGAGCGAGGAGTCATAGAAGAGAGTTTTTGCAGCTCGAGAGGAGAGAGAGAGAGAGGGAGAGAGCGCGAGAGGGAGGTGAGAGAAAACTTTGTTGTTTGGGGCGAGAAGAGGCAGCGGGAGTCGATTGTCGAGAGAGGGAGGGAGGGAAGGAGCGAGGGTGGGGGAAGGAGGTTGGAAGAGTTGTGGGAGAGAAGAGGGCGAGAAGGAGGAGAGGAGGGAGAGCGGCAGGCAGGCAGGGGCGGAGTCTGTTGGTGGTGAAGAGTTTTGGGACTGGATTGTAGTTGAAGGAGAGAGAAATTGCGGAAGAGCTGAGAAGAACTGAGGTATTTTCAGCCAACAACGGATGCAGGACGTGCTTTTGAGCTTTACAAGAGGAAGTTGGAGTTAGATCTTGTTAACATCCCTTTGAATTGGAAATTGTACACAACACTTCTTCTAGGTTTAGTTTCGGAAGATAAGGAAGATCTGATCGGCTGTAATGTCCACGAGTGAAAATAACCTGCCGTTGCTCTCGCATCGATCTCAGATGCCGCACCAGTTGTTTCTCTTTTCGTGAAGGAAGAGGTGGAGAAGTGCTGATGTGTGTGAAGGTCCTCTTTCCTTTTCTTGGTTGCAAGCCTATTGATCCCTATTCTAATAAGTACCTTTGCTTTCTCCTCAGTAAAGTTCAAATTTAAGATCAGTGAAGGGTAAACGAAACTTTTAAGAGTTGCAGAAGGCCTGTGGGGGTATAATTGCGAAGACCAGAGCAAATGCGAATTGTAAGGGAGCCGTAGAACGAGCGGGTGGAGCGTCTAGTCCAAGCCCCGGAGACCATTTTCCTGTTTCGAAGGGAGGGAGCGGAGCAGAGCAAAGCTGCCTACGTGCCGAGGTCGAGACCGGGAGGGGGTTGCAGGCAAATTAGAAGGGAGGAACTAGGAGATTGGCGGAGCATTGGCGAATCGCAGAGGCAATCCGCTTTCAGAGGCATTTTATCTCCTGTTTATTCCTTTCGGGGGTTTTTTGAGGAGGGAGTTGGATGTCGGTGGTGCTGGATACTCAAGCCAAGCTTGGGATGAGTCTTGACGACTTAACGTCCCGCTCGTCCTCACGCCGCATTCAAAGCGGCATTGTTGGCAAGAGAGCTTTTCGCCGAAGCATCCCCTACAAAGTGTTCCCTCGTGAGAAGAGTGGGTTTGCTCGTCCCCCAGCCAGGTGATTGTTCCATCCATCGACCTGGACAGCATCAACTGTACTATATGACGGAGGGAGATCTGTTTACTGCAGGGAGGTGTCGAAGAAGGGAGGGAAGGGGAAGCATTTTCTTTTGAAGGGAGGGTGGTTGGAAGTTGTCCACTGGAGTTTTTTTCAGGTTGGAGTCTTTGTGAGATGTTGAGGGAAGGAGGTGGTAGATATGTGTGGAGGATGGAAGTGGTGAAGGGAGCCGGATGTTGTGTATGTATGTGGCAGTTGTGGTGAAGGAAGATATCTGTGAAGATGAAATACTTGACGTTGAAGTAAAAGCTGTCAGTTGTTATGTGGGAAGGGGTTTAGTAGAGGTGATTTGTCGTTGTTGCTCAGTCGGCTGCTGGCTTTACCGGCTTCGGTATATCCGAGGGTTGAAGTGATAGGTTGGGAATTCTTGGGAGATACCGTGGGAGAATGAGATCAGATTGATTGTTTGGATAAGAATTTATGAAGAGGTAAGGATAGTCAAAGTTTGTATATAGTTACCATGAAAGTTTTTGTGCCATTTAGTTTAAAATTGTGCGGTAGTGAAGGCCATCGACCATTTACACAAAGTTCATTCTCTTCGATGAGGAAACAACTTTGAGTTCAATGGGATTTGGAACTATAAAGTCCCTGCCATTATGTTCAAAGTCACTTCGGTTACGTCGAGACCATCAAGTACACGCGGATGAAGTCATCAAGTCTCCATAGGCTGCACACGAACTCCGTCTATTTTACGGCTCATCTTGGCCAAAGTTTTGTCACCACATCAGTTGTCATCCTTGCTGATCGGAAAGTTATGTAGGTTGGTTATATCTTTGTACTACAAGATGTTACTTGTTGCGGGCCGGCACAACTATTTCGGACATTGTAATTACTGGGTGACAGATATTCAAAACATCCTGTCCAATACACAAACAGATGGGTGGGATGATATCTCAGTTCAGGCTACTGAGCAGCCAGCCGTAGAAACAACTACAAACTTCCATGACTTTTTCGGTCGTGGATATCTGACATCGCTGCTGTTTTCTTTTCATGACATGTGCTAAAACTTGTCTGTTTTTCTTCTTTGGTACAGGCCGCTCTTAGAGCTATGTAATAACTGCAGACGCACGGGACATTTTGCAAGGGACTGTCCCAATGCATCGGTCTGCAACAATTGTGGTGTTTCAGGGTATGTTCATTCAAAGTCTCTATTCTTGTGCATTATGTTTTTTACAGGCATGTTAATTAACGTTTCAGCTATTTATCTATCGTGTAACAAACGAAACTGCTCCCGTGTGATTCACGACTTCTTACTTCATTTCTCCATAATAAACTATACAGCTTCTTAGAAAGATGTTTTGAAGAGAAAACATGATGTTTTCATTTTTCGAGATCTCTAACAGATAGATTATAGTTAACTTGTAGTAAGAGATAAAAGTTTTAATTGGAGTGGTCCAGTGTCGAAACAACCTTGGAGTGAGCTCCCAGCGAATCGTGGACCATCTTCATCTTAGTCCAATACCAATGTTATCAATATTGCAATATATCTCTTCGTTCCTGGCCATTTTTGTATAAAACCTACCACATTTTTTGTTACACTCATCACGGACAAGATTTATTGGTGTTTCAATGTATTTGTCTATTACATAGTATATAAATGAGCACCCTTTTTATGGTTTTTTATCTTGATTATCATGTTTTAAAATTGTTTGCATTTTTTCTTCCTATTTTTTGTCGAAGAGACTCAAGTCAACATTCAATCGTTATTGATTTTTTAATGGGTCTGAGTGCTCTGCACTCGTGGTCTATCATGGTAATGGTTAGCTTGTTCTTAATAGTTCCGAGTCAATCATGATGCTGTTGTGCAGGCATATAGCTGCAGCGTGCCCAACTGAACCACTATGCCGTAACTGCAAGAAACCCGGGCACATTGCGAGTGAGTGTCACAATGAGCCAGTGTGCAACATGTGTGGGAAACCTGGCCACATCGCCAAGGGTTGTGCTGCACAGGAGCTGGGTCTTCCGAAGTCTAGGCTATGCAACAATTGCTATCGACCAGGACATGTCTCAGTCGACTGTCCCAACGAGAAGGCGTGTAACAACTGCCGGCAATCTGGCCATTTGGCCCGTGATTGTCTAAATAGCCCAGTTTGCAATGGGTGTAGCCAGCCCGGTCACATCGCTCGGGACTGCCCCAGACTGGCTGTGGGCGGTGGAGGGACTAGACCAAATGAGAACTTTCCGAACGTGGTTTGTCGGAACTGTAAGCAACCTGGACACAAAGGGAAGGATTGTCTCCAGGTCATTATCTGTAATAACTGTGGTGGGCGCGGACACATGGCCGTGGAGTGCCCATCCGATCCTATGTTGGCTCGAGGCGTTCGACGTCGGTGATTGTGGAGCTTCTGGAGGAAGCAGTGGCCAATCAGCCATGAGAGCCCGCCGGATGTTGTCTCGAGGTGTCTGACAATATGGATCTTTTGAAGAAAGAGCAGAGTACCTATCAATCGTGGGTTTAGTTTCTCTGTGGATTCTATAAATTGATCTTGACGTTTAAATGGAAGACTCAAAAAGGCCAAACTGCTTAGAATTAGAGAGCTAGAGAATTTACTAGGTTTGAAATCTCGGCTCTCCATCACAACATGACTTTGTAAAGGTTTTATTTGTTTCCCCCTTTTTCTTTTTCTTTTACCTTAAATCGGCAGATGGAGTAGTTTCCAACCCGAAGCGTGCATTCCAGCTTTTGTGGTTTAGTCAGCCGGGAGTACGCAGCATTTCGAGCTTGTGATTTAGCTGAGACGCCTGGTTATTTAAAGCGGCTCAGACAGTTGTATACTTCTTCATCATATGTCAAGAATGTCTCTCCTCGACAGATTTTTGCTGTAGTAGAGGAAAGTCATTGGACATGTCACGATGACAAATACACGATACTTACGGGATGAAACATTTTGCAATCACGAGTTCTCAGTTTTGCCTCATCTTTCTGACTTTGTCCATATAAGACGCGTTTAATAAATCATTAAATGCTGTTGGGTTTTATCTTGAACTTCACGCAGGAAGTCAAGACTGGGATATATGGAGGTCTTTTCTCTGTCTTTTGGATCCAAAATTGTTATGTAGGAGTCCATATCTTTTCTCTGAATGTCTAATTGATTGGAGTTCTATGGAGTATTAGCAGATATCTTCAAGTTCGCTTTTCTTAAGTTCAATGCAATATCCACTCATTCTTTGCGAGAAATTCAAGTTCGTCATTTCAAATGGTGGTCATGGTGCTCTACTGTACGTGAAATGAGTCAATCCCAGTATGTTTCCTGATTGAAGGTTGGAGACGAAGTCCGCGCTCGTCTTGATACAGTTCCAACAGCTGAAGTAGTGTGGTATACTTATGACGATGCTACAGACAGACCTTAGAATCTCGTGATGCAGCTGACTGACGGATGTAGTTCTTTTGTAACAACTCATCCCATCCATAGTCTAGAGCAATAGTACCAAAACTGTTTTTATCAATCCGGCCTGGCAGGATGTGTCGGTCTTTATGCAAATGTGTTCTCTGATAGGTGTTTACCCGCTAGCCCCATTTGAGACCATTGCCCTTACGTTCGGAGTTTGTTACACTGAACTTCCAAACGCCTTCGGGCCGTGATGGTTTTACTTAGCTGACCTGTAGCTTCTATTCCGTTGCGTGGTCCGATGTGCAACAGAGCCGCCAGAAAGCAATGGACACCTATAGAAGATTGTTGGCCATCACCTAGGAGACCTTTTTTGTGCAAACATCCACTCATGGTAGAATTTAGTTTGATCTTCCCGTTTCGCCCAAATTAGACGAAATCTACTTCTGAGAATCTACTTTTAAGGATCACTGAATTTACAGTTGACAAGCTGGCACTTTTAACGAAGACAGGAGTTGACGGTATAATATTGATACATTTTGGAACCAGGGCCGGATGTTACACTGGGACATAGCGGATAAATGTCGCCTTTTTGCAATAATAATTTAAACAAAACTAGGGAGCAAGGTCGTCAACAGATATTGTTAAGAAGTGTACGTAAAAGTAGACCAGTAGTTTAAAGGGGTTTATCATGAGCATAATAAGTATTTCCACAGCAAAGGAGATAAAATGTGTCCGGTCAACATTCTCGTAAATCTGATCTTTCCAACACTAACTTCAGCTCCAATAGGAAAGCTATAATCACCGACTCTCGTTTCAATGGTTAATCACATTTGCAATAGACTTTTGACTCGTGTGAAATGCATATTCCGAATCCTCTTGATGCTCCACTCACTTGACATTTTTCTAGGCACTGAAGTGTTCATTCCCCCGAGCTAAGATGCAAGCCACATCGTAAAGTATGAGTTGCAACTATCCTTTGACCACAAATGTAATGCGAATGCATCTAACACACAAATAAGCAAGATAGACTTCGGTCTTAGTCAAATCAAACATAATGTTGCACACTCTGGCTTTAACAAGATAATCCATGGCTCTCCATGCTTTGTATAAAGAGTCATTGTTCAAAGTGGATATAAGTGTTTTGATGTACATAATCAAAATGCATGTAATCCTCTTGCCCATGAGATAAATAAACTTTATAAGATCGGAGGTTACTTCATAGCTATAGGTAGTAAGTTGTCTTGTTGATACTAGTTCATGTTGTAAAGAAGTGAATAGTTATAAAATTTGTGAAACATGATAATTGTAATGACAGATAAATACCAAAATGGAGCATAATGGTACAGATCCGATCCCACGAACACAGAAACAACCACAAAATTCACGATTTATCACAGATTAGCATTCTATTAAGGAGTTTTACTTCTTAGGCCAATGCCACTCCCAGAAGACACTACCCAGCGACCGAAGACCCACAGAGTAGTGCGTAACCACACTCACAGCCTGAAACTTTTCCAATCAACACTTGTAGGAATCGCTTGCGACCCCACACTCATATTTCAGGGGGAAAACTTCCCAGCATTGCATACATCCCGACACACTGACCCGAATACTCAGACTTGAACTTGCTTAAATCCCAAGGAGCACTCGACTACTCAGAACATTCAAGCTGAATACACACAACTCCAGATGGGATAACTTCGACAAACAGGAGCGCACTGTGCTCGATGTCTGGATCACACACCAGCACACAGACACACAGTGGATGCATGTTTACAGTCAAGACAAGCCAATTGACAGAAAAGCCCCCCAAGGAAAGAGCCTTGGGACTCTTTATTCACAATGGCAACTCTGGAATATCAACCGCCTGAGGCGAATCGATCTCAAGGGCTGTGCCGTCTGATGTAGCGGTTACAATGTCATCTGAACTTACATCTACTCCTATCCTACGCAACACATTTACAATCTCTACTTCTACATTCTGGGGCGCCTCATTAAATCCCTCTGAAAATGTATTAACTAACTCTACAATCTGTTTGTGTCTTGCGGATCTGCTAGTCTTGGCGCTCATCAACCGTCGCTCGAGCGAATCTAGCTTCAACCACTTCACCATTTGCAATCCCCACATCGCGAATCCGTTCAGACACTTCTCCAAACGCAACTTCAACTCGTCGATTGACTCGTCCCGTAGTTGACGGTAGGCCTCCTCTGCCTTCTCCATTCTCCGTTACGACTCCTGCGATTTCATGTCCGCCTTGCCTAACTGGTCCCGCAACCGTCGACATTCTGATTCAACCTTCAATTTACATTCGACCTCCGAAGACCTGGCCGATTCACAATCCGCCAATTTCTTGGCCCAATTCGCTAACTTCTCCTCATGCTTCCGGACTCCCTCCGCCAGACTTGCTGATAGCTCCTCCGCACGTCGGAATTCCGCCTTGCACTTACCCTCAATCTCCGAAATCTTGCTACAAAGATCTTTTTCCGCCATCTTCGCCTCTGCGATCTTGCCTTGAAGTTCTTCGGCGATACAAACTTCTTCGGCTCTTCGGGACTCCAACTTAGCAACTTCTTCAACATGATTCTTCTCTCGTCTTTCCACAGTTACGATCAATCGCTCCGATTGTTTGACTACCTCATCGTACGATTCCTTGGATTTCTCCAACCTCGCGAGCAAATCCACTGTCATTTTCTGTGCATTCTCATTAGAGACACTAAGTTCGCCACATGTATCTTCTAACTCTGCACATCATCCAAATTCTTACGCTATGTTCAATTGCAGTACTTCGCACTCAATCTTCTTCTCCCGAAGCTGGGCTTCCCGCACATGCAATGTAGCCTTTGCTGCCGCGCACTCGTTTGACAAGTTTGCAGCTCGCTCCCGTGCCAATTCAGTCGTGGAATCCCACTCCCTCTTCACCGCTACTGCTCTCTTGAACTGCGTTTTATTTCTCACCATCTCTACATAAAATCCTACTTCCTTGAACACAATATACTTCTCTCTCTTCCTATCCAGGTACTTCAGTAGTGGAACTACACTGTCCTGTAAGAAGTCGGGAAATGTGATCTCTACCCCCTTCGATTACTCCTCCGAAGTCTTCTTCTCTTCTTCGGGTCTCACATCTTCCGTAGGAGATGACGGCAATGTAATGTCCGCGGTATCTACCACAGTCCCTCCAACCTGCGCAACAACCTGCTCAAGTATTTCGTCACTCAGTGTAAGCTCCTTCACCAATTCCTCGCTTGTCTTCGGTTGAGGTATTTCTTCACTCCCCGCAGACCGTGTCTGCTGCGAAGACAGAGAATTCGGACTTACCATATCTGTTCCCTCCTTCAAAGGTTATGCCGGTGCCTCTGCTCGAACTTTGATTTATACCCCCGAAGGTCCTTCAATCTCCACAGGCTGTGTCGACTCGTCAATTGTGACTTCGGGTGTACTCACAATCAGGACAACTGTCTTTTCCACGCTGCTATCCGATACTTCAGTTGCCACCAACCCTCAATTCGCCCTCTTCTTTGGTCTCGCGCGAGTTCTTGACTGCCTGATTACTTCTACCTCTGTTTCGGTTCTTCCGACTTCCAGCGCCAAATCTCCCTCTTCATCACTCACCACCCTCCTTCTCTTCGCCAAACGCCGTTCTGGCCTCTCCCGTCTCGGCATAACGTCCACCTGAACGGGTCCTTGAGCCGTCGTCTGTGGTGGGATTGAGGGTAGCCGGTCGTCGTCTTCGGTCCATTCACTCGATTCAGCTGTCAAGATCTCCCGCTCCCTCGGAAATCGTTTTTCCTCCCCCCTCGTAAGCAAATCCATGCCTCGATAGAAATTCACAAGGAAGGGAGTGATATGATTGATCAATGATCCCGTCCACCGAGAGCCCGCATTCACCCAGACAAGATCATGAAAGATTCTTGCCCAGTGTACTCTCTGTCCCTTCAGGATTTGCTCGAAGAACCCTACTTGCTAGGCCGTCACATACGTCGTGCGCGCCGGTCGCAAGATATGCATAATCCACAGAGCAATCGCTCTTCTCTTCGAATCCAGGTAATCAGCTGTCTTCCACCCGTTAGTCCCCTGCCTCCCATAACTGAAGAGTGGCCCGTAAGAGAATTCTTCAGTGCGCGTAAGTCCCACACTACTCTTCTCAAACAAAAGATCTCCATCGCTACCTGCGCACGGACCCATCACCTTTGCCTAATATCCAATTGTCCACAACATGGGATTAACTCGAAGATCCTCGCCCTCGGTCTCGTTCTTATCCAATATCTCCTTACAGATACTCGTCGAGATGCAATTCTAGTTGCACAAAAGGAAATCGAGCTGCAATTCGCTCAGCTCGCGCCTGAAGGGTCGCAATTCCTCGTAGGGCACATTCAAGGGAACCAATTTCCGCACCTTATCACTCTTCTTGGGCGCCATGTTTCCAATTCGCGTCTTCGCTGCTAGCAAAGTCGGTCAATTTTGCTCTCTCTCACTCTCGCTCGTTCTTGCTCGATATTGCAACGTTGGCGCGCAGGCTCATTGTAATGCCCTTACCCTTGAAGCCCTAACATTGCCTCCTCCCGCGTTCAGTAGAATTCTCGACGTGTGTGAACGTCGTCCGGCCCGTTGCGCGATTTCAAATTGATTCCTATGTCTTCGACGAAAACGCAACTCTTGCACTGTCCAGAAAAGGCTGCGTCGAAGATCCGAAGATCTTCGGCCGTAGGCGAATATTAACTAATCCTATCATACTCCTTCAAAGCTATTCATTCTAACTCATACGACTACTTTCTACTTAAATATCTTTTAGTTTTGTTGATTTTTAAAGAAAAACTAAAAAACTAGGCATCACAATAATCCAAGATGTTGCTCTCCCTCATGTATAAACAAGTCAAATAAAACTTTATAATATTAGATGGAAAGTTATTGTAAGCCACCATAAAAGATAGTCCGGCCAACTGTTAAGTAACCATGAAGTCTCTCCCATGCTCATGGATAATAATGCCTTCTATCACTTTTATCTTTCTCCAACTAGGACTTAAGCCAAGTATGCTATGATATTATCCTAACGGAGAAGATATCAGCGTGAAACATTACTTGTACAAAGTACTCATTGGGTAATTATTATATTCCATTGTAAAATATAGGTACCAAGAAATTACTAGTACGCTCCTAGATCATATTATCTTCAGATAGGATTTGAGGGAGTTATACCTAGATATAGTTTTATTAGATAAGTTGATCGATATGAAACACTAGTTTAAATAACATCATGCGTGGTGAATATGGAAAAATCAATGTGGATCTAGATTTACATAAGGGCTTCCTCCAAGTATCAACTTCTTATATGTAAGTACTCAATATATCCATAAAATTCTCAAAAATCTTTTTGTACTCACAAAACGTGAAGGAGATCATAGTTTTGCATCTTGAAACATTTCCTTCAATCACTCTTCATATAATTGGCTATTAAGTTCATTAAAGTTAACACATCTTCCGATCTGCGTATCATTAATAATGCATGAAATTGTACACTCCAAACATTCTAGAATTTTTATTGAAATGATCAAGAAAACAAACGATGAAAAGATATACGTAGTAATTTTTGGTGATTAATTGCCGTATTAAGGATCTACGGTAATTGTTTTGAATATTACTTCTTCCTACCAAAGGAGGTAACCAAACTTTTGATGTCTCTTGCACATAGAACAAAGCTAAGATCTGTTGTTGAGGGTTAAAAAGAAAAGAATAGAACGTAAAGTGATTTATGATTCTTTTCAATAATCTTAAATGTAGTAATATATATATATATATATATATACTAAAAATGATATGGTATAATTAAAAATAGAAAAATTTGACATAATGTTTCTTGAAAGTAATTGTAAGTTGTAGGAGTAAAAGATGAGAAAATCCCATGTAATACTAAAGTTCTATTTATTAATATATGAGATTGAACATAGCAAAGGGAGCCGCTAACCAGCACTCACCTTTGGCTAACCAGCACTCACCCTGTCTATATAGAACCCCTAGGCTCGTTTTCGAGGCCTGTGATTGGTTGGAACCATTCAATATTATCACGAAAAAATAATTTGCCGCCGTCAGAAAACCATTTTTGTATTAAATATTATTTGAGCTATTGTTTATCTATCTTCTTCAATATCAGGGAGATGCAGGAGGTTGCTGGCAACGTCGAGCATTGTGACGGCACCTTCCTTCGTAAAGAATGCTGGTTAGCGGCTCCCATAGCAAAACAATGTTTGTTATCGCAATTTCGTTGCACATTGTCATTAAAGATACATTCTTTACGTACATCTCAACTCTTCTAGACATGATGATGTATTAGCACTGCTTTTCCATTAATTTAATCTAAGTAGAATTATGTGAAATATATGTCATACTGTAAAATACTTAACGGTAGGAATTTACCGTTTGAAGAGACAGTATGATTCCATCAGGTTGTGTGTAAACGTTTATTCCCGCGATCGACATTTGTGTGCACAAATTTGTCTGCGTTCCCTAGCAATGTTTCTCCTACTCGAGATCCTGCAGCCAAGGATGACCGTAGACCCCGATCCTGCGTCCTACTTGGCTTTGCGAGAAAATTATCAAGGCATTGACACAGTGAAAATCGAATGCTGTATACGAGAATGGCAAAGTCGGCTGGTGAAATTAGCTCAGAGGTCACCGTATGATTCTAAGACCTGACGACGGAGGGAATGATTCCACTGAACTCGCACCTTCCTGCGAGCCTGCTTCGCGAATATTGTACGACAATTACCCTCATTCGCAAACTATGAGCGTATGTCCACGAGGGTATTGTATTGCAACGTGATTGGTGTCAAGACGGCACAATACGGAGGTAGATCAATAGCGCAAACCAAACAAAAGGAATTCAAGATGATTGATCAATCTATCAAGCAGCTGTGATTGCCTTCCGAGTACATTTATTGAGGTATGAAAGTCCACAGATCGCAACAACAGAAAGCTTGGGCTCTTTGCAAGACGGTGCTGTTCCTCTGAAAGTACAGAATGCTCAACTCAGCACCGCATATCTTAATTTTTGAGCTTATACACAGCAGTAAATGACTACGCATCAATCGATGAACAAAGTTTCAGATCTGCTATGCCTCGTGCCACTCTGCTGTTGCCTCTGAAAAACAATGTGCACAGCATGTGGCCGTTTCTTCCGTGAGCGGAGCATCTGACACTACGTACAACTTTCATCGCCTCAGCGTTGGCTTGAAAACATCCAGTGAGTAGTCTCACATGGATGATAAACCACCACAATTTTGAATAGTACGAGTGGAAAAGGCAAGCTTGTATAATTAACTCGGCCCTGGAAAGTAGATGCCTCCCAAGTCCTCACAGATATCACTTTGAAGATGATTCGCCTCTGAACAGAATTTTAACGTCTGCACAAGTGTACGATGTTATTGAAGATCTCGGTAAGAAAAAAACAGGATACTGAACCATCCAAAAGATATTGAGCACCACAAGACAAGCGACAGAACTGAAACGCTGATACATCGACTACTTTAAAAAGCGAAACAGATGACCTGCAGCTAAAGCCCCGTGATCGCTTCATCGCATAGCTGTGTACACATCCTTCTGCACTTCACTTCACTAAGTGCTTCATGGTGGAGGACACGGAGAGGAGGGGAGTGAGGGGTAACTGACCGCCATCCTTCAGGGACATTCTTGGTTTCGAAGGTTGGAAGCTCTCTTGGTGCTCGACTTCACTTCCGGTTGAAGTTGTAAAAAGAAATGAAGGCCACTAAATGAGATCGGAAGCTCTCTTGGTGCTCGACTTCACTTCGGGTTGAAGTTGTAAAAAGAAATGAAGGCCACGAAATGAGACCGGCATGGATAGACGCAGAATGTGAGAACAATGCTTTAACATCCAGTGCGAAAGAGCTGACGTCGAAACATCATTATCACTCATCCGGCTGACGTCAAAACATGAATCTACGACGACAACGAGACGATCCACTTTCTTCATATTCTCTTTTGGTTATTGCTGCGGTGTGGAAGTCTTGACTAGCAGCCAACATTGATCCTCCTTTCCAAGCCGCCAAAAGTGGACTGTGCAGAATGGGAAATAGGTCAGAAAAGCAATTCCTGATATATGAGCTTTACTACAAACTGGGTCCAATTCACACGCTAGAGACGAACCCACTCATGGATGTATGCTACAGGTCGCAAATTCTCCATGAACGTCAGTAACGATTGCTCCAGAAGAACTCTTCCTCAGAAACTAGAGACCAAGTACTCAGAATAATTCTTTGAAATATGCGTCAGAGATACGGTACTTACTCATCTACGGATTGAACATTTACTTCAAATTCATCAGGGACAAGGGGGCGAAGTTCGTTCTCTCTGCAACAAAGTGTCAACTAATCAGACCAATCAATTACATGACTGAAATCCTCACAGAGTTAAGGGATATATATCCGTATAATCCATATGCACAGTTTTATTTTCTAAATTTATGCTCTCGTGGACTGGACTCTGGTTATTGAAAAAGTCAGTAGGCTTGACCTCTTCGTCAATCTAGCCAAACCTTGATAAAGCAAATCAAGGAGACAGCTAAACCCTTTTGCGACGAATGATGATCGTAGGCTTACGAGACTCATGTTTATACTGGATCTTTACCACACATAATTGATAAAACACGGAGGCCAACACATAACATACCACTAGGCTACCGATAAAAACTTCTTACGACTATCATACTTTTTGGTTGAGCTGAATGTCATAGCTGAACTTACAATCTTTCCTTGAAGCCATTGAAGAGAGTACTGCCGCCAGTAAGCAGCACACTAGCATCATCCAGCCAGCAGAAGTGAGTACTTATGAAAATGCATAATAAAATTTAGATACTGTGTAGAATTTGGACTTTGTTAAAAAAGAATATACAAAATTATCACATAAAGCCCAGAATGCATCACATTGTAGCTCTCAAACCACAATTCCGAAGAGCGGGTTCTTTTTAATGCCAGAACTTACTTCGAATACATAACAGGATGTAAAGTTGGGTGGCAGGCCTTTACGGCTCGAACAATGCACTCTGCCAAACCGGCTTCATTCATCCCTGCACATTCCATGATTGCCCAATAAGTGGAGCCCTGACAATGTTATTTTAGACAATCTGAAATGGAATTTCATGCCCAAGATGATTCGAAACTCTTACGTACCAAGGTCGGCAGGATGGAATAACATCTCCGGGACCAGAAAGCGCTCATTGGTCAAGGTCAAGATCTATTCCAAGGAGCAAATCCGTAACAAGTGTCAGAACTCAAATAAGCCAGAGCTATTAGGTGAACTGCCCGCGTTCTCCTTCAGCTAATATTGATGGTTTAAAGTACTGAATTCCTAAACATCAACTTCAGTGGTTAATAAACCTGATGATCCTCTTTAGCTGGTAATCCAGCTTTGGTTGCACTCCTCGTCTCTTCCTTCTCAGCAATCTCCTCATCATCGTCTTCTTCCATGTCCACGGGCTCTACTTTCTTCCGCTTGTGCATGTATGCTGATGCTGCTTGTGGATTCTTGACGAACCCTCGCTTATGCTTGATTCCATCTGGCAAAATGTAATCGCAGAGAAAATAATTGCTTCGTCCACGGCTCCTGCAACAAAAAGAGGGGAAAACATTGGCACTTTGGGAATACTGGAAATTTGAGAAATTTCTGGCTTCAGAAACATGTCCAACTCAGTAACTGAAATCTGGAAGGAGAGTGAATTGAAGTCTTGCTTTATTACATCTCGTTCCACTGTGACTGGATAAAGGAAAAAAAAATTGCTTTGCGTTGGCAGCTTCAGAATCGAGCGAGCTAAAATAATTTCTGAGGTGACTGAGTCGAGCTTCAAAATAAAAACATAAAATATCATGTGAAGAACGAGCGTGAAAACAAAAGACAAGCAGACCTTGCAACGTCGAGATCAGCAGCCGTATCGAGTGAACAAAGACAGAGCTTCTCTTTGACATCTTCCATGATGTACGTCTCGTCCATCATATTCCACGCTCTATACGAAACCAACTCCTTCAGATAGTTCGTCAGGGCTTTCCCGCCGAGATTCATTCTCCTCGCAGCATGATTCACTACAAACCCGTCAAAGACCGGGACAGCGTGGGTGAAGCTAAATCCTGCGTCTACGACCAAGCTGCAGTTCGACTTCGCAATCAAACTATCCGGGGCACAATCCACTTGATAATTATGACTTAAAGCTGGTGCATTCGCAACGAACAGCGATTGGAAACCAAATTCTTCAAAAACGATTTCGTCCGTCGACTTCTGTATCGATGGCAGATTAAACAGAGGCTCCACCAACAACAGGCTGCATTCAGAAGGGCGTATCTTGAGGTGAGTCTTAAACACCCTTTCCCAAATTTCCTTCTCCGTGTCGGGGTTTATCAAGTAGCCCCTGTCCATGGGGCGCCGAATCGATATTCCCTGAATGTCTTGAACTTCCGAAATTTGATCGCCGACCACCCATTTCTTCGCCGATCGTGGTCGCGCCATGCAATTCGGTACGACAACGGACGGATCAGTCTCACCGCCAAAACCGGCCTTGCAAAATCCAGCTCCATTATCCAGCACCACAACTGTCGTTTTTCCCGCCCCACCGGCTCCCCCTCCCCCTCCCCGAGCCATTTCTTTCCCTCTTCAGCCGCCAGGAGAAAAACACCGCTCATACCCTCCCGTCGGAAGGCGACATATTCTTCATCGAATATTCGACTCTATCGAGCAATTCTTTCAAACTGTTCCAGCATGCTCTCGCCGGTTAATCGTTCCATGATTGAGATCTTCGATCGCAACCCCGATTCCGTAAACTCCAGGACTAAAGGATTCGAAAGCGCGTTGGCCTCGTACGTCGAGTCCTCAATCACCTCAAGGATCCCTCCATGCGTAACGTTGTGAATCCTGCGGAATCAACTCACAGTCAAACAGTCCTGAGCTCGTGGTTGGTCGATAACACGGTACGAGAACGATGCCTACTCCCCCTTCAACCTTCTTCCCCCCTAGAAGCTCGTCAGCAGAATCCGAGCCGTACCCTATTCAAAAGTTTGAACTGAATTGCTGCGCTAGAACGAACGTGGCAACGGGCGACTATTTGTGTTCTTCGTACGTGTTTTCAAATCTATCTCACACGGAGGCATTCAACGATTCATATGGTGTGGACATTCAGCTTGCCCTGAAGAGGCTAACGACTTTTCCTCCCCAGGTTTTATCTCGGTTTGGTCGCTGACGACCTAAAAGAAATGAATATGTTTTGTACTGGAGGACACAATAAGATTACAAAAGTGTGTGACGACTCCTCGAGTTGATACGAAACTGGTGGTATATGGCTGGCCCCCATAGCATCATAGTGGTATTATTTCTAATTGTTCAATTTATATGATATGTACTTACGGAGAATTATTCGAAAAATTTACTAATTTGATTTGGTAGTTAATTTCTGTATTTGTGTTAAATCAATAGTAATATCTTGGCTGAATTTCTATATACCTAATAAATCTATCTTACTGTAATTCAAACTTATTCTTATTGTATAATTCAAGGATATTTTTAAGAGGGTTTTATCTACAACAATTCCTTCAAGAGTTCAGTTTATGAATCGTGACAACGCTCTAGAGGTGGAAAGTATACATTTCTAAACCACGTACCACATATGTTTACAACAACGTAAGTCATGGTTCTTCCTAGTGTTCAATGAATATTTATACTAAAAATTCCTCTTTTTTTTTTTTTCAATGATCATACTTGCGATGAATATGAGAGAAAAAATATTAGAATTGATCATTTGACATAGACGATTGGATTTATCAATTGTAATAGCTCATGTATCCCGTCGTGATTCTGCTGAACCCTAGGTCCATGCTACCTTTATGGTTTACTCACTTCAGTCTACAACCACCAATTTTGCTATATAACTGGTACACACTATTTATGATAACTGTCATGACAAGTCTCATGCAATCAACAACTAATATGTTTCTCATGAGGACAGTTAGAGACCATATTCCAACGGCAACATATTTGTGAAACAAACTGAAAATTAAAACCTAGGGTATCACCTAAGAGACCAAAGTGAATCATCATCGTAGCGAAGTCAAGAGCTCGATTGCATTCGGCCCATGCTCAACAATATGAGGTCTTTACCCAAAGGATTGATCGCTGTGCTACCACCAGTGCTCTAAGGAATACCTGGAGAACTCACGCTTCAAGAAGCAAAACCTGTATGTGATCCTCTCTTGACCAGAGAGTTCCCTTTCCAAAACTCTAATTGGCTTTAAAAATATCCATTTTATCCAATTGCAATGATCACTTAACTCCCTTCATTTATTTATTTATTCTATCTTGGCATGACATAAGGGGGAGTGTTGGCAATATCTAAACAACGCTGTCGAAAGATGCGTGGACGACCCTATGTAGGATATCCCGTTGGCTTTCAAATAGTGGTGTCATGGCGGAATCTTTGAACCGGACCTCGCAACAATAGGGTTTACTATCATGACGTGTGATGGTGAATTAATTTCTTTCTCACTTGGGTTGCTTAGCTCAGAACTTTGCATCATCCCCTTCGCTTTCCATGGTGTACTTGCGCCACATCACCCCCCGATGGTTTTAGCTCATATAAAACAGTGCGACCCTTTGAGTTAATATCCGGACACATCATACTGTTGGAAAAGAAATACACACAGGAATATCCTCGTTATATCCTTACCAGCAAAATCCAAATTTTTCTTCTCAGATATGCACTAACAAAACTATGTGTATCTGTTCTCATCTATCTTTATTCATCTATTTGTGAGGAGAATTTAGAGTTGGAATATATTTACAAATGTATATATATACAAATTTTTTTAAGGAAATTTCAAAAATCAAGTAGATTAAAGAGTAGTTTAAAAACAGTAAACTCTTTGTATACAAATTTATTTTTTGGAGATATTTGCTATTGCCGCTCCACTCTCAGTCCATAAATAAGATAGGTAATCTCCCTCGTTGAAACTCTACTGAGTGCAAGATTTATAATCTTAACTTATTTAACCTTTATTTAAGGTATTAGTCTTGAACCAAGTAGAGATATGTCATACCTCTAGTTAATTTCAAAGCGTGATAACTCTTTTTCCATGCTGAATTCACACTTACTTCATATAGAAAAGTTAGATACTTGGAGGTTTTTGGTCGATGGGAGTTAATCACATCGCCTTTTTCATGATTACTCATTTTCATGAGTCCAATGTAGCGAGACTTCCTCATGTACAAAAGATTCTCACTGCACATTGCAGAATACATCTCACAAGACCCATCACTCGTATCCAAGTCCTCAACAAGAACACAAGACGAAAAGCCAGGCTTTCCGCATAAAAAGCACATTGCGGGAGTTGCAGTAAAAGTCATGGACAAAATCAATAAGTGGCCAAAGTGCCTATCACCACTTGTAGGCAGACTGTGGTAGACAAAATCCAGGCGAAAAAATCAAAGTCTACGCAGCAAACGTCCAGAAAAGATCTCAATCTTGTCATTTTGGAAAGGAAAGGGGGGAGCCAGAGCCAAATTATGAGGCAGCGAAGGGCGAAGGGCGTCGGGCCGAAGCACGGCCTTAAAGCGACCCCGTCGGGCAAGAAACGAGCAGAAGTGGTTGGCTTTGGCTGGTGGGGTAGAGGAGGGGGGGATGGGCTAAATTTAGCCGATAGCGAGCCGATGGAGAGCCGATGGAGATGGCGACAGGCCAGTGAAGAGAGCGGAGAGCCGAGACAGTTCAAACGAGTCGCGGAATAAAGCGGTGGCCAAGTTGGCGACGGAGCGTGGCCAAGCCCAAAAGGGACAGCTGACTGACCGACTGACTGGCTGACTGACTGATTGACTGACTACGACGAGGTGAGGACAGGACAGGACATTCATTCCGCAGTCAGTCGCCCGACGCAGTCGTCGTCCTCCTCGCGCTGCCTGCCTGCTGCTGCTGCTGCTGGTCCGTCTCGTCCCTCGCTCGCTGCCTCTTTCATCGTTGATTTCTTCCATTTGTCGTGCAGGCGAAAGGCGAGCAGTTCTGGAGTCGGAGAGAAGGAAAGCTCGAACTCCGCTGTAGCTCGGACAGAGTTCCCGCGATTTTTATGATGGTGAAGAGTATGTGGTAAACCGTGCCCGCCCTGTAGGTTTACCACATACTCGCGCGGGTTTGGGTTTGGGTTTGGCTTTTGCTTTCGCTTTGGCTTGGAGCGAGTGATGGAATCGTAGGCTTCTTGCTCGATGGCGATTGGCACCCTCTGTCGATGAAAAATTGCTGCTCCGATTCTTCGGATGAATTGCGCGCAATGTTGTTGGGCTGAGAGCAGATCCTCGGGGGAAGACGGTCATGGTTCTTGTTTTCAATCCGTCTTGATGATTGTGCGACGCGCCTGAGCTCGGAGGGGATCGATTTTTTCGCGTCAGTGAGCAGTAGCCGTGCACTGATTGCTCCATTTGCATCCAACGATTGGCCCAATGGCGCAGCCTCAAGCAAATCCCGTCATGCCATCGGCACCTGCATCTCCATCTGCCGCGGTGCCTCCTGCACTGCCTCCCTCTCCATCTCCACCTGCTGTGTATTTAGGGCAATCCGTGATTCCTCTCGTAAATAAACTGCAAGACATTTTTTCTCAGCTTGGGAGTGCGTCTACTATAGATCTACCACAGGTGGCCGTCGTTGGTAGCCAGAGCAGTGGGAAGTCGAGTGTCCTGGAAGCTATGGTGGGGCGCGATTTTCTGCCTCGAGGGGCAGATATATGCACTAGGAGGCCTTTGGTGTTGCAGTTGGTTCAGACAGTGAGGAGACCCGAGGATCGTTCGGAATTGGTCGAATGGGGCGAGTTTTTGCACATTCCTGGAAGGCGCTTTACGGATTTCACCGCCATTCGCAAGGAAATACAGGTTGGATTTCCACGACGTTGCCGCTGGGGACTACCTAGGGTGGTAGAGGATGGAATCTTGAGGTTTACATAGAGGTTGAATTCATAGTGTATTTCATGCGTTAGCACTTCGATGGAAGGAGAGAGATCATGCGGATGTGCACCTAACACAGCGTATTGCAGGCAGAAACGGACCGAGAGTTGGGCACAAATAAGGGGATTTCGGAGAAGCAAATTCGTTTGAAGATATTTTCGCCAAATGTCTTGAACATCACACTCGTAGACTTGCCTGGCATTACAAAAGTGCCTGTCGGTGATCAACCTTCAGATATCGAAGCGAGAGTGAGGACTATGATTTTAAATTATATAAAGCACGAAACGTGCATCATCCTCGCAGTCTCACCTGCCAATGCCGATTTGGCCAACTCCGATGCCCTTCAGATGGCAAGGATCGCTGACCCTGACGGTGTGTACGATCAATCCTCCTTCATTTTAACGTCTGCCTCATACTGACCTCTGCAGTGTCTGAAGCGCGTGCCACTGACTTTGTTTCTCCACGATTGTACTGAACATTATGCGGATTCTATTGTTAGCTCATATTTCAGCTATCCAGGCTTACTGAACTGTATTCTCTACAGAACTACGCGGCTTACCGTTCTGTCTGCATGCTTTTACGCGCACTCATTTTCTCGAACTTTAAAATACAGATGAGGAATTGGGCATGTTGTTGTTTGCAACGCTGTCATGGTCCGCAGTTGTGATGAAGCACTCAAGCAAAGTGGTTTGTGGATGCAGGATCTCGTACGATTGGTGTCATCACTAAGGTGTGATTCGTATAATGGTTCATCGTTAAAACTGGATGACTGCACTTCTACATACATACTGGCAACACAGTTCTGCAGTGCCAAGCTCTTATTTGATGTTACGCGCATTTTCGTTCCTTTTTTCGCTTTCGAATAGTGTCCGACGGGAACTTGCGGAGCCGGGGTATGATTATTCTCTGCATTTTTAGAAGAGGAAGTTTTATATTTGTCGGATTGTTGTGGTGCAGCTTGACATCATGGATAGAGGTACAGATGCACGCAACTTCTTGCTGGGAAATGTGGTCCCTTTACGACTTGGGTACATTGGAGTTGTAAACCGCAGTCAGGAGGTAGCGTTCCTGCATCAGCTGCGCAGCTCTATTTTCAACATTAAGAAATATTTGCAAGAGGTTTCTAAAGTTCGTTTTGTTTGGGTCAGACAGAAAGACCTATAAAGTGATACTGAGGTTCTGTGTTCGCCCGTGTAGGACATTCAAGCTAACAAAACTATACGCGAAGCTTTGGGTTATGAAGAGAACTTTTTTCGGAGCCGCCCTGTAAGTTCTCTCATTGTTGTCCCAACTTACATCATTCGGTGTCGTGAGAAGTTAACTTTTCTACTTCTTCTGTTTTAGTGTCCTAGCCGCGTGTTTCTGTGAGATTATCTACTTTCTATGGTGGAATATAAGACGTGTGATTCCCTATGCAGGTATATCATAGTCTATCCGAACGTTGTGGCATTCCACAATTGGCAAAGAAGTTAAATTCCGTGAGTACACGTTTCCAAACATCCAGGAAGCTGCAAAATAGGCTGGATGCATGGTTTTTTGTGGTCTATACGTGTCTGCAGTTGGTAACCCTCTCCTTTGATTAGTGCGTGTTGAAAGAAATTACCAATTTTATTTCAAATAGCCCTGGAGAAATGCATAGTTTGTACTTACATGTCGTAATGGCTTCTTCAGATATTGGTGCAACATATACGGGCAATTTTACCAGACCTGAAGGCTAGAATCAGTACTCAGATGGTAACTTTGCAAAAAGAGCTTGCTGGTTATGGAGAGTTGACAGATTCTAAGGTGATTCTTGCTCCCCAGAGTATTTTTGAAATTTCTGGGCCCATCTCGTAGTCAAATTGCGGTCTGTTTGAGCCCTGGTAGCACGACTTTTGAGAGCCTTGATGCGCTTGTATGGCAGAATGTCAGTCATCCATGAACCCAATTTAGATTTAGCCGTATACAGGAAGAACGATATTATTAAGGTGTTCCTAGATTTTCACAAATTCATTCTGCTCATGTTCACAAGTTAAGGCTTCATATAAGACATCTCACTACGGACTTTGAGCCTCGGGGGCGCACTGTTATAACATGCTGCATAATGTGTGGTTGCAGTCAGGTCAGGGGGCTTTGCTGTTGAACATCATTACCAAGTATTCTCAAGGTACGTCGACTTAAAACATATATACGTTGCTTAGGCGCCCGATTAGTTACTTATCAGAGGTGCACCTAAGGAGTCTTATTTATCAGAGAATTTGAAACTCTCACCCGGATTGTTTTAAACGGATAGAAAAGACCTCTCTGTGGATCGGAACTAATCAAGCAATCAATCAATGGCTCGAAAGCTGAGCTGCGTAGTCCGATTAGTCTAGACATGTGGGCTTCTCGATTAATGGGACCTCGAATTACGTTTGACTTTGAGGCCTACATACCTTGTGACTGCCATGTCACGCACATATATGGCTGGGACTGCCATGTCACGCACATATATGGCTGGGGTCCAGGGTAAAGTGTGCAGATTTAGTAACATTCAATGGTTGGTAACGATTCTGGTATTATATAGATGTAGTAGTCAATTACACAACGCCGCTGTGCGAAAGAATCAGACCAGTTGCTTCAAAGATTTCACAGCGACAGGTACCTTAGATTGTCAAGGATCTTACATGTGGACTAACTGGGTTTTTACTGAAGTGTGAACGCGGAAGTGTTGGCTATGAAGTAAGATCAAAAACCGAGGTTCATTCGGACTTTGTTGTTGTCCACCAAGGAACCCTCTTTTCGTACATTTACCTTTTTAGGTTGTGGTCCAAAGTTTTCTGACTCTAAAGAACGGCAGTTTGTGGCGTTTTCAAGGTCTAGAAACTCCGACTAGGATTCTTGGTTTCCACAGCCGAGCGAGGTGAGTGTATAATGATGTTCTTATTTCGTTAAGGTTGCTGCATGTATCCAGATTATGAACAGTGGTTTCGTCTTCTATACCACACAATGTGCAATTAGTGGGTTGGTAAGCCATCTTGGTCTTCTTTTCGATAAGGAGGTTGACTCCCATACGCTACCTGACCTTCAGCCGTTTGCTTAGACGCGGAACCCCATGAAGATTGAGTGTCAGAATTGCTTTCAGGATATTTTGTAAACCGTGAGGGATAAAACGTGTGGTTAGCTAATTCTTCCTTATGTATCAATCTTCTAATTTTTCAAGACCTGTTTTGGATAGTGAGTTTCTGTTCCAGCCTGAAGACCATAAAACCCGCGTCCTGACTGAGCCGTGCCCGCTTCCATAACACCATGTTCTACAGTGCTCATCCTGAGAGGTGAAGTGAAAAACAGCAGTCATGCCAAATTTTCCAATTTGAAGGGATTTTGGCATGACTCTGCTGGTTTTGTATGAACTTGGCGTCCTTGTAAATTCGGGAACAAGAGGGCGAACCGTGTAGAGTAGACGGGTAATACTACTTTTTTGGAATCAAAATAGCCAACTCAAGTTGGTGTTTTGTGTGGTTAATTCAATATAATTTTACAGCGATTTTGTTGATTATGTGGGGACACTAAATCAAATTCATGGAGTCGCAGCTTTTTCTTTCAGGATCGTGAAGGCAAGATAAATACAGGTTACAAGGTTTAGATTAGTGAAATTTTGTGTGCTCGTATTGGCTGTTTGCCACAAACATATTTGTTACCTCAAGAGAGATTCACTTGCAGTTTTCTTTATAATCTTTAAATGAAGTTTATCCTTCTGCAAAGGTTTTATTGTGAATGTCTTACAATCTAAAGGTCTTGCTTACAGGTTTCCAATCCATCGTTGATGGAAAGAACGAGGAGATGTCAACAACAGAGTTGTCGGGAGGGGCCCGAATACATTATATTTTTCAGTCTATATTTGTCAAGAGTTTAGAGGTTTGTTCGTAAAATCTTGACCCGGCGTTTCTCGATCGTTGTTTGGAATGTTTCAATATTGTAGTGTCTAGCAGTAGAAACGTATTACTTTCTCTGTCTGTCAGATTTTCCACTTGAATGATGTTTTTGAGGACACATTAAGCTTGAGCTGATCTTTGTTCATTGAATGTTGTTGGTCAATGTTCCCGACAGGAAGTAGATCCCTGTGATGATCTGACCGATGAGGATATCCGAACAGCAATTCAAAATGCCACAGGCCCCAAGAATGTACTATTTGTACCAGAGGTTGAAACTTGCCTTTTTTTTGAACAGTAGTCTTATCGCTAGAGGCTTGTTGCTAGCGTTGGCCATAAGGGTATGTGGTCAGTGACTAGTGGGGGTGAATCATCCGGGTGCCGAGACCTGAACTTTCCGAGGCCTTTGTTTTTGCAAGTCTAACAGACGCTGCTGACGGATTAATTCCACGCATTAGTATTTGACTGTTATGGAGTGAAGACAATAGATACCGTCTCCTTTCTGAGGGGTGCTACTATGTAATAGACGTGGAAAAAGTGAGGAGAAGATGGATAGAGAGGCCTGCTCGATTTCTTACACAATTACCATAGCAAACTTAGTTTTTGGTAACGTCCCGTTAGGTAGCATTTCAGGGAGCACGATTTTATGTGGAAGATCATGAAGATAGAGATGCCGCTTTCATCTGAAGCCCAGTCTTTTCTTTGGAGAAGAAAGTCTTATGTCTCTACCAAAGAACTCTTCGTGAAACAACGCACTTGCTTTGTACGGATGCGCTTACGTATTGTCTGCTCATTGCAGGTGCCATTTGAGGTGTTGGTTCGGCGTCAAATTGCCAGGTTGTTGGAGCCCAGCTTACAGTGTGCAAGGTTTATATATGATGAGCTCGTCAAGGTACAGTTAATGAGGATTACCAGCTATATTCATTTTTCTTACTCTGCCTTAGTAAATTTCCCCTTGCTCGTCCGCACTGAACTAATACTAGAGAAGGGGCCCAATTCTTACAGAAGGGTTTTACTCTTGCACTTTCTGATCAGCGAAATTTACTCTTTGATGTATCATTGAGGCTTTGCAGATATCTCACAGATCAGAGTCGTACGAGCTGCAGCGTTTTCCGGTTTTACGCCGTCGGATTGAGGAGGTTGTTGCCAACTTTTTGCGGGAAGGTTTAGCACCAGCAGAAACCATGATCGGCCACCTGATCGAAATGGAGGTACACATGCCTTAGCTTCATCTGCCGAATCGTTTTCATTTCAGTGTTTGCAAATTTGAACACACCTTGTCTTTCGAAAAAACTTCTTACACATGGCTAAGACAGTAGCTAACGCATTCTACAGCCTTCTAGTACAGTCGGCTCTATTGTCAGTATCATTTGGACGTATCATAGGACGTCACGCGACGTGCAAATTTGGAAGTGAGAATGTCGTAACTTGTTGCGAGATGTCGGACTTGTTCGGTTAGTTCTGAAAATGGAGAAGCACTTTGTACAACTGATCAAGTGCAGATGGACTATATCAACACATCACACCCAGGCTTTATAGGAGGCAGCAAAGCGGTAGAAATGGCTTTACAACAGCAACGAGGAGTCAAGGTGTTACCTTCTAACACTAAAACCAAGGTTTGCATGGAGCCTTTACTGGATGGCCCGCATACTCTAGTTGCTATGCCGTTCTTATGAGGCTTATGACATGCTTAATGAGTAGGGAATTGACTTTCGAATTCCTATGTTAGAGTCTCGGATGATAGATTTGTTACTTACATTCACTTCAAAAGCTTCGTTTTACCATCATTTCCAGTTGGTTCGGTGAAGTATCTCAGATCAAACGGAAGGGCCTGTCCTCTTCTGCTTTGGCAGGAAACTTCTACCTATGATTTCATGCGGTGCACTATCAAGTGACGATTAATATTCCGTTCGCAGGATGCCTCTGAGTGGAAAGATTCAGGAGCAGACAGGCTACCTCTTCCTGACAAGACTTCAAAGTCTCGGGCAATCTTGGCTCGCACCAATGCTGCAGGAGTTGTTGCCCATGAACATGTACGTCACTGCTTGAAGCCCTTTCCGCTTGGTTCCGTAGAGGTTTGGCTGTCTTGTATACATAACTTCATACGGTCTATTTTGAGGTACAACTTCTCACCTTGTGTTGTATATGTCCAGAGTGTAAAGCCTCCACCTCCGCTTGAGAAGCCGGGTTCTTCATCAGGTGAGGCTTCAAGGACTGCATAGCCCATGACTGCAGTTATAAGTTCAGGCAGACTTGATTCTTTAAACGAAGGATTCTGCAGGAAATACGCACATCTCAAGACTACAAATCTCTTTACATTGATGTCTTTCTTCTTCCTCTTTCTACTAAGTTGTAGAGGGATTTTACGGATATCAAGTTTCACGGAACTATCCTGAGGGATTTCTGTGTAGAGCACAAGCTGTGTTATTATATGCATTTTATGCGGAGGCTTTTAAACAGATATTGTTTCTGGTTTTCATATTGCTCAGTAGTTTCAGCTGTAACTGCTGTACTTTAGCCGTTTCTCTTTGATGGTCTAATGCAAGACCCAGAACTATCATTTAGCTTGTACGACTGGGGCGCTGTTAGTCTAACATTGTAAATGCTCACAGGCACATCTGCTGGAAATAGTAGCTGGGGCATTACGTCAATCTTTGGGGGAAACGAGTCGCGAATCAACGGGAATGGCAAGGAGCATGTTTTAAGCAGAGGCTACAATGAACCTGCACAAGGATTAGAACCGTCCTTTTCCAGCATTCAGCTAAGAGAAGTAAGCCATCTGCATACTGCTTGTACATTATGTCTTCGTTACATAATCGATTCCGTCAAAGATGTCCCTAAACAAGTACATTTGTTTGATGGCGGTCTTGTTTTGAGGTTGCCTGTTGTGCGTATTTCTCAAGAGAACCGGATTTATTTTCACTAATGCTTCATAATTGCGCCAGGTTGCTGGCATCTCTATCTACAGCCTGCATATTTCAATTGTTCTAAAATAACGCGTTGTTGTTCGTTCTGCAGCCTCCAACAGTTCTTAGAGCCACTGATGCGCAGACTGAGCAAGAGACAGTAGAAATTGCTGTGACGCGTTTGTTGTTAAAATCGTACTATGACATTGTACGCAAAAATATCCAAGATTCTGTGCCGAAGGCAATCATGCACTTTTTGGTGAGTGAAACTTTTGATCTCGTTGTCCTCGCTCTGATCTGTGGCTGTTTTTGTCAAGTGTATACTTTGTTTGATCTCAGGCTGGAGAGTTCAGTAATTTTAGATCGTAGGTTTAGTATTTTTTCACAGGAAAATTCATCACTTGAAAAGCATTTCTGATGAAAAAGTCAACGAGCACTGAGACTCTCCCGAAGTTTCTCAACGGAGAGCTATTTCTGCGCTATGATGATTCTGATCAATATACTGTTCTTTGGTAGTGTACTTTATTTAAGGAGATTTTAAATAGAATGTTCGGCAGGGCAATTGTAGTAATCTGAATAGTTGTTCAGTGCAGTCTTCTCAACATGGATTGAATGTTGCCTCTTTCTTGTCCGTGGTCTGCCTGCATGTAGTACACTGCGTGCAGCATGTCCGAAGTTTTTATGTAGAAAATTTGTCAAGGAAATTATGGAGCTTTGGATCTCCTCATCTCATGTTTTACTTGTTATTTTGCGCAGGTGAACCATGTCAAACGAGAGCTTCACAGTGTGTTTATCCGAAAACTGTACAGGTTAGCACTCTGATGATCCCTCACTAGTTCACTAGTGCCAGGTGATGTTGTGACTCTTTCTTATGTAAAGAAGTCTTGATTTCCATGTTTGATATCAAAGTTTGAAAAGTCCCTCTTTCAATTATAAACCCGATTTTTGCTCTTATCTGTCTTTAACTGACCGGACAGCCACTTCAAGCATGCGCAGACTTCTTACCTTAAAGTCTCTTCCCCTGTTTGAAGCTAAGATTGATGTCGTGTGTTTAGGGAGAGCTTGTTCGAGGAGATGCTGCAAGAGAAAGAAGAGATTGCCGCCAAGAGGAAACGTTGCAAGGAAATTCTACGAGTTTTACAGCAAGCCGCTTGGGTACACTTACCTACCACTGTCGCCTTTTAGTATCTTATGAAGTTAAAGCAATTCATTTGTCCCAGTGAAGTATCCAGTAAACCGGGTCCCATGAGATATTCCTGGGTAAATAAGCCGAAGTTGGCAGAGCAAAGAATGGAGAGAGTGGCGCTCTTGTTATCTTTGTAGTCGTGGAAGGTTGGTAAACCATTGTATCTAGGTTGTTCGTTTCCATGTATGGTAGATACCGAACTATGTCTGAGGGTTATCCTCTTTGGGTTTGGGTTGCTTTTTGCAGGAACTGGACACCTTGTCTTTTTGATCTCTTGGTGGTTTTACGATGCCAGCACTTATTGGGCCTGGTCATTATTGTACACTGTTTGAATCAGTTTTGATAGATAGTTTTTCCACCGAGATAATTCGAGGACCCTATGCTATTTTAACCAGGGTCGCTAAGGTTCCTGGTCTGAGATAGCTATGTGCGAGTAATTGTTCATAATCAGCTCAGTCCCAACATGGACTTTGAGTGTGCTATCATAGAACGAATGACGCTAATTTAGGGTAACGTGAAGTTGTGCCTGTTTATTACGGGTCACGTTCTTCGCATGTCCAAATTTGATTGTCTTGGAGAGCTCCAATTTTCGAACAGTCAAGTTGTTGGAGTAGTGTGTGAAGATGTCTACATTGTGGTGCCTGTGTCCAGACGTTGGAAGAGTTGCCAGTAGACCCCGACACGCCATCAAGGCCATCACATACTATTTATGATACGACTGGGCTGCCGCCTCCTGCCTCGAAGAATCCTGCTTCGTCTTCTGCAGCGTACGCCATGGCCAATGGGGACTTCAGTGGATTGGGTTCTCAGTCGCCGAATAATTCTGGCTTTTTCGGCTCTCCAAGAAATTCAAAGGGAAGAAGATCATTTCATTCGGAGCAGGCTTCTTCTGGTGTCGGGCAGCAAAGTGCAAATGGAAGTGGGTTTGTTGGGGCTTCTGGAGGTGCTGGTTATTCGTCGATCAAGGTTGATAGGTGACCCTTTCTGTCCGCGATTTGCTACCTGAGAAATTATTTATCAGTTTTGCATAGGGATGCTGAGATACCAGCTTGATTTCAAATTGAGGCAGAAGAAAAACACAACAGATTTTGTGCCATCATACTCGTCTCCCTAAAAAATTAGACGTAGGAGCTATATTGAACGGTGAAGGTTAAGGATTATTACTCATCACAACGTGGTAAAGAATTACAACTGGCATGAAACTTGCGTCTTAATATTTCCAGCTCGCCTGTAGTAACAGATTTGCCTAGTAGCGTGTCAAATCTGAAGTAGTTTTGTAGGCATACCACGACAAACTATAGTTTAAGAGGTACTGTATCTTGATGATATGCGTATGGTGGTTTAGTTGGGTTACATTCTTTGCTGTCATTTGACACTTCAAATGATAATTTATCTAGCTCCCAATACTGAGTGGTGTTTTCCTTAAGCCCCCCTTTCTGTATCTATCCAAGGCTGCAACAAGTACATAATGAGTTCTGATGATGTGAGGTGGGATTTCTTTTTGAGGTTTTTTTTGGGCGTCAGTTTATGCTGGATAGCATATTTGTCTGTCGAATGCCGAATATTGGATTACTGTTGGTGCAATTTAAAGATTTATTTCCGTGAAAAACTGCTCCTTCCTTGTCACGCTTATTACATTTGCCATGTAAACCATGTGATGGTCTTTGCCGATGTTTTGAATAATTTAGTTCATCTAGTTGACAGTAGAACCCTGATTTCCGCCTTCTTCTTCCTGTAATCGTTGGAACCTGCTAACCATGTCAAAAATCTCCGAAGGTTGTGGAACAGTGGGATTCGAACCCGCCGACACATTGGAACGGTGGATCTCTCGGTTTGCTGGAATGTCTCAACTACATACATCCGATTGGCACCTATCGTATTATTTAATGTATATTCTTGCTGTGACTTCATCTTGGATTCTGAAGATTTTGTCGTTTCAGTTCTTGCACAGACATTTTTGTGGCCGCTGGGCTGCAAATAGGTCGCTGTGCTGATCATGTAGTTCATCTATTGCCACAGAAGAAATGTTCATTTAAGTTATGACGAACCTTTGTCAGGAGATTAGTGATTGTAATTCTCTTTTTTCCTTCCGTTCAGTACGTCCTCATCCAAGAACGTTGCTTGGCACATTGCAGAATTGATTTCATTTTGAAATAGAAATCTTCATTCTCAATGTTTCGACGGTGAGATGAAGCGAATGTTACTCAGTCCATGTGTTTTTTGACGTGTCTTGTTTCTTAACATACTCGTGCTGCAAACATCAAAACAATATACTGGTAATGACTAACGAGGAGAGCAATTTTGTATGAAGCATAAGTCTCAATGTGAAGTCGGATGGAACCTTTTTGAGGCATCTAGTTCTGTTACACATAATTGTACCTCCACCAGAGAATCATAGAAAGAGGAATTCGCATGTACAGAAAATTGTAAGTTCTTCGGGAAGTTAAGGATGTGCACCATCAACAACGTGATTGTGGTCATCGTCAAGAATAATTTTCGTACATTCAGTCCAGGACGAGTAATAAAATCTCCACCGAAAAGTATCGGAAACTTGTTGAGCTTCGGCTGTCCGAGGAGTTGGAGCTTGTATCTAAGTACAGTTTGTTCAGAGCTATAAACATCTTAGTTAGTACTTGAACCTTGAACTTTATACCTGTCTTATGATAGTTGACCCAGGTTTTTTAAACTCTTGGAAACGAACCGAAGTATACTACCGAGTGAAGTGCACCATCATTATATTCGCTTCATCAACAGACCTTCTTTTCCAGTTCTTCTCCCTCTTTTCTCTCTCTAGCATAAAACAACCCTGACGGTTCGGATGCAAGGCTTCAGAGTTATTCCTGTCAGTAAAGCACTGTTGAAAAGCATCATGTGTTAAACTTTATCTTCACCATCAGAATACGATTAGGTTGATTAAGAGTATCCATAACTGCATAGCACCTCAAGTCAGATTGGAGGTTTTCTTTTTTATAGCGGAAATTTTTAATCGCGATCTAAGAAGAATGATCGGCGCAACCAAAATTCTAGAATTTCTTCTCCTACCTACGGCAACTAGTGCAGCAAGGCCTCATACTTGAAAGAATAAACACGAGCTGTCGTGGTAGCATATAGCAAAGAGTAATATGTAAGTTTGCAGTTGTGTTAATCAATCCTCTCGTAAGTTTCACTTTGAGAGAGAATTAGCCAAGGATCTCAGAAAGATTCCAGAGACTTCTGGAAATCAAAATGATTTATTATTACCTTTTAGTATATCATGTACTAAACTGCAGCTTTATTTGCCACAATCAGCTGGATCAGTTAGTTCAGAATATATAATTAATCTGAGGTATGTTGATAACGAATGATAAAACTATTTTTTTCCCGCTGGAAACGAAGGCCCAGATCCTCCTAAGCCATGTTGGATGGACAACTGACGACAAATTGTCTCTTCAGAGCACGAGGACACTGAGTCCCCAGCAGGACAATCTGTGCTATACTGATGACAACTCTACACCAACCAACAAAATTAATCCAACCTGAAAACGAATCTTGTGCAGTTTGCGCGAAGAATGTGGAACAAATCTTCAAGGCTTTACAAGGGACTACCAGTTGCAATAGCACAGCTGGAGACTCCACCGGTAGTCTGTAGACTCCAGCGGGCGTCTAAAGAATTCGATATTAGCTCGATCGATCTATACAGTTTATATATACACGTACACATATGTGCAATTCAAAGCACCCAAGCAGCTTGGAGGGGTCGGTCTAATAGTCCTACATACTACAGACTGATAATATGTTTACTTTGCTGCATACCACACCAACTTTCCGGGTACTCCAATCAATGAATGAGTCTACTAAATCCAACGCGCCAGCTCTAGCCCATTGGGAATGGATCCAACTTGCCTTCTCTAATCTCTCTAAACATGCACTTGTCGCATAGCCAAGCACAACCACCGTTATTTGGTTTGGAGTATCGGACTCTATAGAGATTAAAAGGATTTGCGTAGCTTTGTTTCAGCTCGGACTCAAGCAAATCTCTTAACCACAGCCAAACTTCAGTTTTCTCCAACGATGTTATCTGTTCGTCTAGTCTAAAATCTTCCTCCAAAACTTTATTGATGAACGAAGGCATCCTATTTTCAAATGTGGTGAGGTCCGTGGAGGTCCGTGAGACGCGTGGCCTCGAGCGGACATAGATTTTCAAGCCTGCTTTTAAATTATAACATACGATTTTGGTGGAAATGATGGACAGTTTTCTCAAGTATTCGAAGTTCTTCATCTCCACTACCATCTCCAAACCTCGTTGGCCCTCCACAGCATGGGGTTTCGGCATGGATTCACACATGAAATGCAGGCGCACAGGAGTGCCGATGTGTGTAGCTCCAAACCTGTGCATCCCATGCAAGAAAATTTCACCCTTCGAACTCAAAAACGGAAACTTGGGTGTCCTTGCCTGCTCCAAGGACTGGAAGTATCCTGTCAGCTCCTCAATCGTGGACTGAAATGTGATCAAGTTTGAGTTCAGTGTGTGTTGCATGCGAATGATATCATGGAGCGTCTCCTCGGATGTTGGAACTCCTCTATCTCCGCTGAATGTGTTGCCGAGGATTGCCTCCGGCTTAAAATCATGCAATTTGTCAAGCAGTAGTAGCTCTGGTTGTTGGATTTGCCTCTCACATGCAAGTGTTGCTGAAGGAGAAGCTGTGGGAGGATGCGGTATTGACTCACAGGCTGAACTTGCTTCACCAACCATTAGAGCCAGTAGACCTTGTGCTGTGCGCTCGTCCTTGTAGTGGTCCACTTCTGCTCTCATTTCTGCCATGATTCTACCAAGATTTTGTAGACGCTTCATCCATCTACCTTTTATGTCTCCTAAAATGCTCGCGACTTCACTCTCCCAATTTGGAAGAAGATCTTCCGCTGGCTGCGAGTAGCGTGGAAGATTGAGATCAGCTACTTCAGGCCAAACATGTTCATACCTTAACAGCTTCCTCTCATCTGCAAAATCATCTTCCTCCAACTGGGCCTCGGCATTGCGCTGCAGGTGTTGTCTCAGAAGGTCCACCGGGATCACATGTTTGTCATTCCTGTGCTCACATGGAATCAGAAGCTGCACGCTCCTTGAACTAAGTACAGAGAGGGCGAAGTTCACCCCTGGACAGCCTTGCGGGGAAGCACAAAATGCTTGAATCTCATCAATGATGTGCTTCATTATGAACTGGACTGTCTCCTTTCTCTTCTTCATCCGCGAGCCTCTGATTAAAGTGTCCACATGACTTCCGTCGACCGACTTCTCCAGGATGATCTCATGCCCGTCTATGAAAAACTTGCTGTATCCTTGATACGACTTCACCTCCGCTGTGAATGTAGAGTTGGCTGTCAATTTGTTGCGCAAGTCGATCTACATCAGAAATTGTTGGACAAACAAATTCCTGGTTTGATCAGCTCATGTTCCACACCGAGTGTTGAAGTTGCCTACGATCACTTTGAGATTTTAGCTAAAGTTGAGTTTATACAACTCGGTTAAGAACCCATTATAATCTTTTCGTTTATGTAACATGATAAGATGTTTCAAATTATGGCCACTTAAATGAATAATCTAAACATCAATTACAAAATTTCAAAGTGAGTTCCCCGCTTGTACTTAAAATGATGTTTCTTGGGTTCTCTGATTATGAAGTGGCTGCATGAAAAATGTTAGCCTTTGCAATGAAATGAAATTTGGTGTGGGCGGTGTTATGTTTTCAGTTTGGACAAAAGCATCTAAAATATAAATCATGTACGGGAAAGTTGAGAACTTGTGAGAAGAATACACATTCTATCAGAGATTGATGATGTGGAATTACCTGTAATCTCGTAAAAAGAGTTGAAGTCAGCGATGTTCTCCTGAAATCTTTGCACAGAAGTCGAAAGCCAATGTAATTGTGCAGATCCTCATCCTTTGCCTCGGCTTCCCATCGGAGAAGGTTAGTGTTGGGTTGTGGACCTTCCTGGACTATGCTGGGCATAAAATAGCGGGCAACATGGGGTTCACCTCCATCTACCGTTCTGTAACATAGACCTAGCCGCAGGAGAAGTAATTTCAAGGTTTCCAGATTTTCGAATCCATTGAAACAGGATATACAGCTGGGCTTGCTGATGAAAGAATGTAGAAGCGTTTCTAAATCTCTCTCGGCCAAATTGCATGATCTAAGGGAAGCAGTTCTTGTCAAGGCATGATAAGCTTTGCGGTTGGCAGGCAAGGAATGACCGAGTTTGATGAGAGATCCCAGGAAGTGGCGTGAGAGCCAATTGGGATACACAACCACGAGATCAGCTTCCGAGATCAAAATGATGCTGCCGACATCATGTAAATACGATGCTATAGCATCCCAAATCTCTCTCGTGGGTGGATTTATTTTCCTGAAGAAGTTGAAGGGTTCTACTCTCTTGAAACAGAACTCATAGAATGTCTCGCGGCTCCATATGGGATTACTCTGGATGTTATCCCCAGGGCATGCTAGAATGGAGGTGAGCTGGGAGCAGATTTGGGGCACGATGTCAGACCTCTCGTGTAACAAGTCCTTGAAAGAGGTAAGAATTTTGTCGAGGAGAGGCAGAACGTGCTTCTTCTTGTTGGCGTTGATGTAGAAAATCGGATCGATGATGAGATCCACCAGCCCTCGAAACTCCTCCTGCATTTCCTGGACGATGGTGAGAGCCCACTCGGTTGTGGGTTTCTTGACTTTGTCCTGATGCGTGAACACCACCATCATCCGTGGAAGAACCGTTCCATTGCAAGAGTTCGACGCCACGAAACGCAACCACTCTTGTAGCTCTGCGCGCAGTTGTCCCTGGGGATCAGATGTTGCATTCTTCTTCACGTTATTGAAGGGACTGAACACGAAGAGGAAGATGCAAGGTTGATCTGCTTTCGGGAACAGCACCTCCTGCACGATACGAAACTTCTTCTGGCCCGCTAAATCCCAAATTGCAATCTGCATGTCCTCATCATTCTGCAGAAACTCCACTTCGATGCCCAGGGTCTTGCATGTCTTGTAGTTGTCTGTTTCCAGCCAGCGTTTGTTGCGAGCCCGCATCATCGTGGTCTTCAACCTGGTTTTGCCTACAGGAAATCCAAAACAGTTCACTTTCCAAACATGTTCGTGTTCTCAACAACACTTCTCTCAAATTTTAAAACCATTCAACTTTGAGATGAATGATCAGATTCACCCACGAGCTAGAAGATTATGCAGGTATTTTCTCATGAAATTCTTGGTACTTTCTGATAGCCATAGCCGGGAGCATACCTGCATTCGAGGATCCACAGAGCAGCAAACGGGCAGCCCTGGCATCGTCAAACTTCAACTTGGCTTTCTTCAGAACAGAAAGGTATGACTCCCTTTGGACATTATTCCTCAGAAGCTCGTCGATGAGAGCCCCTTTGCCATCAGCTTTCCACTTCGTGCCGTCACAGTCGATCGTTCTCAGAGTCGAGTTGGCTTTCAGCAGTTCCATAAGTTCCCGGAATGATTCATCATCGAGGCCAACGATATTCCTGAACCGCATGTGTGTGAGGCTGGTGTTGTAGCGCAGAGAATGAAAGAACCGCTTCCAGCTTCCTGCATCCTGGTCCCTTACGTCCACCAACTCCAGCTCCTGCAGGGTCGATAAATTATCCCGTAATACGTCGAGTATCCTGCTGTGGATCGACATTGGCCTCAGAAAGTGCAGCCTGAGTGATTTCACAGAGTTGCACTCGGCCAAGAGTTTCGCCAGACTTTTCCACGACGCTTCGTTGGCCCAGTGCCTCGATTTCAGAGGTATCAGAATTTTGATGACAGGTTTTGATTTCTGATTCGCCGCAGTCAGCAATGCTCGAGCTTTCTCCTCTAATTGTCGCTTCGTCGAGATTACTATTTCGAGGTACTCGATGAACGTGTTCGAATGCAAAGAGTGGCCGACGTCGTCCCACAGGCCCACGGACGTTTGCTCCAGCGTCCACTCGTCGATGCAAATCCGTTTCAGTGATCGATTCGCGGACACCAGTTTCGGGAGACGATCTTCGAATGATTCGGGAATGCAGCCGCTCTGAGCGTAGAAGTAAAGCGTGCGAATCGTTTGATTGCAGAATTCTCCGGTGAATGCCATCATCAGGAACTGCATGTGTCCTTCCTCCAATTCTCCGAGCACGAGCACTTTCAAACTCCGAGTGCAGTTCACCAAAGCGTCCGCCCAGCCCTTCACGTCCTGCGCATCTAGCTCGCCGAGCCGGAGAAGATGGATCTCCTCGAGCTTGGGAGCACACCTGATCACCTTCCACAATCCCTCGGCCATGAATGATCCCGCTGACTTCCACTCGCCCTCAATCTCTAGCATCTGTAAAGCAGGATCGGACATGAGCGAGCTCAGTAGCGCTCTGGCCTCCTTCCCTCCGGCCGGCAACATGTTCACATTCAGGTGGATCGTCTCGAGAGTTTTGCTGGTAGCAATGTCGTGCAGCGGACTCGATTGAAATCCATCACTCGCTCTCGGAGGTGCTACGTACGAACGAGAGGCGCCGCCAGCCGCATCATCTCCTGCTTGTTCACGGGCACCGAAGAAACCATGCCAGACACCCGACATTGAGTCTAGAGTTGAAATTGGAACGGGAACCACTGGCTCGAGGTCCTCGAAGATCTCGAGGACCTCGATTTCGTCGACTGGTCGTTCCGCATCGTCATCCCTGACCTTTTCTTCTCCCTCTCCCTCTTGCTTGCTCTCTCCGCTTCCACTGGCGCCCGAAGGCTCCTCCACCACTCGGGGAGGAACATCGACATCTAAATCGACGACCTGCGCTGTGCTCGGACGTTCTGCACAGGGCGGCGTCATTTCTATGAAGGATCTCCTCGAAGCTCGCAATCGATCCGCTGGGCAAGGCTAAGGAACGGACGAACGGATTACAAGGAAGAAGGAGGGAGATCGAAGAGTTGCTAAAGTCTTCCTTCTTGAGCTAAAAGTCGACTGTCACTCTGCAGCTGTGGTTATTTCGTCGGGCACCGATGTCGATTCGAGCAGTCCATCCTCCGGCCCTCATGATGCATGATGATGATGCGACAATCGCACACACTTCTACTGCTGGTCGTGCACTCGTGTATTTCGAGAGGATTTTGATGCAGCGGACCAGCCCAGCCCGATGAAATTCTCGAGCTGGAGCCACTCTCCAGATCACGTGTACGCACACAGCAGCAACACCAGCAGCAGCAGCAGCAACAACAACAATGTGGTGTCGATGAGCGCACTCGTGTATTCCGAGAGGATTTTGATGGAGCAGCCTGCACCAGACGGGAGTGGTGGTGGTGGTGGTGGTGGTGGCGACTCCTTGGACACCAAGCCACGAAAGGGTCCACGAGATCTCAGAGATTCAGCAACTTTTGCTCTTTATCGTAATCTACACCTTATAAAAAAGTTGTACAGAGCGAGCCAGCCTACAGCACACACAAAATGCAACCTCACGCGCGCACTCGGCCAACAGGATCGAGGACCGAGTTGCGGTGAAGATGCCGTGATTCGCCACTAGAGAGTGAACTCGCTAAACTATAATATGCCAGAGGTCAAACTGCGGTTTAATACTGCTACAGAGCAAGCCTTCAGTATTCGCACCGCTCACGACCTCCTGCGGTCAAATCCTGTTTAGCGCAGCGCTCCTTGCAGTCCCGTTTTCTATGCATTCACGATATCGCTGCGCACTGGCGCCGGGTGCTCGTGAGGTGTAGAAGGCATATATTTCGGAGCCGGACGGTTGACCCGCTTTCCATTGCCACATTCGGGATGACTGACTCGCTCCCCGACTGTCTCGGATTGATTCTGTACGCGGCTCATTCACCACCACCGTACAGTGCTGCATCAAGGACACTCTGACGCAGCAGCAGCAGCAGCCCAGGACGAGGTGATCACGAGCTCGGGCATAGATGCCTTGTGAGAGCTGGGTGATTTGGATGCCCCCGCCTCCCTCCCAACACCGTCTGCCGGACATTCAGTCATGGCTGCAGTGATCTCATAGCCGCATGCTATCGCCAGCATCTGAATACGACATGGCTGACCGTCTGATGCATGGGATCAAATTCAGACGGAGGTGCGTGACCATTTGGGGCCAATGCGGGTGCTATTCCGATTCGGTTGACGTAGCGGAGGAGGTTGACCGTCTACTGCATTCCCATGATTGAAGTAAACTCGAGGAGCTTTTTTAATTCTCAGAATTAATTAACGTATGAGTTTTAGTCTAAGCCTCTCCCATGAACCTCTCTCGATCTGAAGCACCGCTGGTCGTCAGTCCAGCGGCCTCGTAGTCTCATAAAACAAGAATAAATCCCCTCTTAGCTTGAAGAATTTCACTCTGGCCATGCCGTCTCAACGTTTGGATTTTCGTTGACGAGGAATCTGGGAACGTCGACGATTCGTCTGGCATTGGCCTCGCTTTGGTATCTATTGCATGGAAAATAATTTTCTGCTGCCGATGCTGATCCTTACCCGGCCAGTTCGTTGTAGCCAGAATATACCTTCACAGTCAACTAATATCTTATGTTCATTTGAGAAGTTCTGAGAGGATCCCAAAGAATAACAGAGAGAGGAAAGCTTTCTTCATATTCCAGTCCCTGGTTCCAAATGGTTCGCACTACAGGGACATGAATATGCTTCATTTTCCTGCATGATAGAAAAGCAGTTTGATTCTCGTCGACTGAATCATTGTACTCGTTTATAGCTTCGTAGCATCGTGACATTGACTCTGCTTCTGAGAAGGTTGTCGGTTACTTAAGCAACTGGACCTTACTTAAGTCGTTGACTTGCAGATTCGACATTTGAGCTGCTATGGTGACATATGTACGCTCACACGTCCCCCGACCTTCCTGTGCCCACGTGATGATTTTTGGTTTGGTTCAGTACATTCTGATCGAGCGCTCAGTCTCACTAGTAATTTGGAATGTTATTCTGGAGTGAGTGAGGAAGTTGTGGGCTAGTTACAAACTGGAATGTTATTCTTAAGAGAGTGAAAGAGTTGAGTGCTAGTTCCAAAGCGAAAAGTCGATGGGTTTTAGATTTTTCGAGCTCATTTTTTTTTAACTTTCACCCTATAATTTGCTTGTACAGCATCTCTTACTAAGTGTTATGATAGTTGTGCACTGTGCACACCCTCTGGGACAGCTATTAAGACTGATACACAGAAGTAATCTACTTTTCACTCTGAGAAAAGCAATCAAACAGAAGATTTATCTTCTAGGCAACTACCGCTGAAAAATCAATCTAAAAAGATTTCTATTTAACATCTATACTTTTTTTATTTTTTGATTATAATAGAATTATTATTTATTATATTATTATTTCCAAGCATTTGTCAATTCCAATTTAGCGAATGAAGCTTTTAAACTGAAAGAAATACAAATATAGAAGAAAGTAATTTGGAATGACATGCCTTCATATTTTGTAACATACTGATGATCGTAGGCATTGCACGTTCCATTCTAAGTATAACTTGGAGACTTGTCCATCCCATTGCGGGTCCCTGAAATGCATCTCAATCTGAAAACTTGTGAAGTTCATGATTATCAATAAACGCAGAAAAAAGGTTGAATTTTGTCGTGTATCAAAAAATCAAACAATTTTTTTTTTAGAAAAAGTGTTACTTTCAACCTTAAATGAATGAGACTTGTCTCTCATTCTATGTTTTATCCAAGAAATAATATATATAATTATTTATATATACGTACCTACCTCTGCCCTGGCCTCGATTTCAATTTCTTACTGCTCTTCTTAGGGCAACGTCAACCTGTCGACCTCGAGCTCTTTCTCCATTTTTAGACCCGCTCTTCCAGCCTCGAGCACCCTAGCCACGAGAAACTGAGCACGCGGTGTGTGTGTGTGTATATATATATATATATATATATAAATTCGGTTGATAAACTATGAACAGTCTTCGAATAGTTTGATCAACTGAGCTGTACCATAAAAAATTAAATCTGTATTTATGTATTTTGATGTCTTTCTGTCTGAGGGTGGTTTGTATGTTCTTAAAAATTTCTAGAATTATGTGATCATAACGAGGGGCCAAATTTTAAATATCCTGCCGAGCTGCATAAAGTTTTTCTCTCCCTACACTCATGGATGATATTCTGATGACTATGCATGTGAAAAGGAGAACAGAAGGGATTTTTGTAGCTTTCAACACTTATCATATCAATCGAAAATATAGATAAATTTAGATTGGAAGTATAAATATGTTCACGTTTAACTACATAAATTGTGTTGACACGTCCGAAATTCTTTGGACATAATACCAGGTCCTGGCAGATTTTTCCGTTGCATGTCATACCCCTTGTGCATTGCCGATTGTAGGGGAATTGCCTTTTATTTTTACGTCAAAACTTATTTCATTATTAGTTCATTACGTCCAAACTTCATTCAATAGTTCAAAGCTGACGTTCTTCTTTTCTTGGTGTTGTTGGTAATTGAAGTTCAATATTCACGTTATGATCATGTTGGGACATGCAAGTATAGGAATCCATATGTGAGAGTGCCAAGGTTGGCGTTGGCAAAGGCGCAAGGCCTGCCACAATAATCGTACAAAGATTGTAAAGTATTGCAAAAACTCACTGAGATCAGAAAGTACGACGTACAGTAAACAATTTAGGCAGGGTAACATTACGTGAAAAATGCCAAGGGTTTCCTTTCGTTACAAATGAGTTGGCTTAGATTCCACCTAGCCGTAGTAAAACTGCAATACTTACGTTCCTCGTGAAATATTTCCATATACTTGGGCTTGGTTCGAATAGATTTTAACGAATATTTAAGCCTGCTTAGACCAGTTGAAGTAACATCCCCCAAAACTAATCAATTCTCTGACATGTTCTAATCTAGTCTGAAGTTATGACGATTTCTCAAGTACTGATCTCAGAGCCTGTCTGATTGGGGTGCAGCAGGAGAAAATGAATGACCAAAACTTGCATGATCACACTCAGATTTAAATTGAGACTAAAATGTCATTACATTAATATTTCTTGCTCCAACCTGAATCTAATTACATTACCGGAAAAACTTTTACTTTTGCAGCACAAGAAATACTGGCAATAAGTATGAATAACCGCAACTCTTAGACTGCGATCAGTATCAGATCACAATACACTCACGATTGTCTTCCGAAAGACTCGTGTGACCGAGACCAAGTATTAGTATGCAGCTGGACTTCCTTTAACTGTGCAGGCGAATGCTTGCACAGTTAAGACAACAGAACCTCACTGTTGTCTATTCAGTGTCCTACCTTCATCAAATTCAACACGCTTTCAGAATCAAAATTCACAAACTTTCGCATGATAGGATCTTTTATTAAGATAAACCGGAATAAAAGGGAGAATTTTGGTGAGTCACAGCCGTGTTCAAAATGGTCTTGGAATTGAGTCGTGTGTCCAAATTTGGATCTGTCTTTTACATGCAGGAGCAAGTGACATGGACAATGTTCACACTCTTTCCAACAAGTCATCTCCAGGTTGGAAGAAATTCCTGAAATGTCTGGAGCAACAACAAGGCTGTAGAACTCTACGCAAACAGATCTGTCATCGAGGAATACAGTGCCATGTATAATGAATGATAATCACAAACGGTTAACCTTTTGGCTAAATCGAAAATCCAATTCGTGGAGTGAGACAGTCCTGAGTCGTCCAGCTGATAGCCACCGAGCTTATCACCGTTGATCGGATTGCCCGCAATTAAGCACTGTTGATTCTTCAACTTGAAATAGCCTTTGCTCTTGCTCGCTTCCTTCTCATAGCCACGGATACAAGAAGGTACTCACTCCCCTTTCCGGCCTACTGCGGAACGAATCGGATCGTCATTATCAATATTAGTTATGGGCATGATACGAGGGCAATTTGGTTCGCTTGTTTGCCATCGCCTGTTCCTTCCTCCACCTCCGAAGACTCTGATAGACTTGATTCATGACAGGCTTCGGAGTTGATGGTGCTCGTGAGGTTCTTGTATTTCGCCGTCAGCTTGCATCCTTCTGTCGTGCCCGTCGGCGCAGCTCACCACATAGATCGCCGCCGTCAGCTTCTCTGGATCGTTCCTGTCGCCGTACTGGACTGGACGTCAGTGTGGCTGCTGACGTTCAGTCCGGGCACATGGATGGTCATCTGATGAGGAAGAAAGGAAACGAGGCTATTCCAGGCTCTCTCTCCGCCTTCGAAATGCGCCCATAGCGCCTGCAATTCCTCCAGCGATCTCTTCACACTGATTTTGTCGACGGATCACGTCGTTGACCGCTTGCCCTGGAGTTGTGCTGTTCAACAGGAGCTTGGCGTTATCGCTGATGCTGATGCATGGTTGCCGAGACGGTTCTCCATCTTCCACAGAACTCAGACCCTTAATCGTAGGCGTCCTAAAGCTATCCTCGGCAGTCGTTTGGGTGAGACCCAACGCTTTCCACATGTCTTTCCACACAAGTCGTTATGCAATGCTGGCAATTCCGGCAGTTCCATCGAACCTTAGCCTCACAAAACTGGAAGGAGTGGTGAAGAAATCAGCCTCTTCCAATCCGCTGCATGACATGAATCCTGTCCCCTGCCAAGATTCATCGATATACTCATTATGGACAGTCAGGCCGGTACCCATAGCTATTCATGTGATCCTTTCTTTGGTTGTCTCCGTCGAATTCAGCGATTGATCGAATCCTGCGATGAAGCCTACCTGAGTTATGTGGAATTGTGCTTGTAATGCTCGATCTAATATGCAATGCATCTTCGAAGATCACCATCTGCTTCGCAGGGTCACCTCTCTCGGTTTCAGACCTATCGGCGTAAAGCTAGTAACTTGTAGCCAGCCGACTCACGTACCATGTGCGGAGGATACACTTGGAACTAGAGCCAGATTCAGTTTGACGGTTTCTTCAAACTCAACTGAATGACCTCTGTAGTTTACAAAGTCTGATAGATTTTCACTTTACATCTCGCAAAGATCTATCCGCTACATTCTAACAGTCGCTTGAAAGGGTAAGTTGATCAAAGATGTCAGTCTGACTCAAATCGTACGATCATGGCAGTCGGATGAAGACACTAACATATTCAGTGGTGGACTGAATGACTGAAATAATGGAACTACGAACTCGCAAAAGTTGACCAGACGCTAACATCTGCGATTTGGAGAGAACAGAAATTTATATTCTTTCCAATTGATGTATGCAGAAAACTGATAACCTATTAGCTTGCAACATCATGTCCTACCCAATCAGATCCCCTTTGTAGATCGCGAAGACTTAGATGGGAAAGCAGATGTAGAGGAACACATGCAATTGAATGGTAGATATGATAAGACGAAGAGACACTTGTAGAAACAAGCGTAGCCATATAGCCTTTTGGGTTCATATCATAATTCAGTTCCTTGCACGGAGCTCCATACTCTTCGCAGGACGGGTCCGAGCTCGAGATCTCAAAGCATAGTTTTAGTTTTTGCCATTCACCGTTGCTACGATAAGTAGGCAGCGAGGATAATGCACGTGCGTTGCATGCTGAAGGGTTATTAGTGAAGTTTATTGGAGTTTAGGAGCTCAAACTACTCTGTGTAGCTCGAGTCTAGATGTGGCACTTCTTCTGCGCAATAGGTTGGCGCAGGGTGCTGCAGTTCATCGATAGAAGTAAAAGCATGAGTCAAGAAGAGTTTTGAACTGAAGGAGTTCCCCATTTATTTTGGATGCACCACCAGACGTCACCTCCTCTCAGGTACTTCTCTCTAGAGCAGGACGTCGAGATTTCTCAGATCCAGACAGCTAGAATGTATGGAAGTTCTCGTCTCCTGCAGAGCTTTGTGCGAGGATGGAGACGAGGACCGAACCAATACGTATCGACCCATGAAACTGTACAGTCGTGAAGGACATGACAGGATGAGACAGTTGACGTGATTTGAGGCCTCGTAGATGTAAAGGCACAGACATCATTTTGGATTCCTTGATACTATGCTTCAGAGAAAATGTCAAGACTACGTCATAAGTTATGGAGGTGGAGCCGGGAGGATATGGTCCGCGTAGAAAACTGGCATATGTATTATGCGAATTCACGATCGCCTTGACAACCCGAGATCGACAAAGACATAGCATCATACAACGCTGTATTTATCTACACAGAGAGTTGTGCGACCACTGGAGACGCATAAATAATAATTTACGCGGTGCTGTGTTTGAGGTACAAAGCCTTGAGTGGTAAGAGACAAATTCAGAGAGGGTATCATCCCCACAAGGACGTGCTGATAAATTCGAAAGAGTCATATTTTTGGCCATAATCTGTGCAGAATCTGCACATCCAGAGCCTACGTTCAGGCCGGACTTGCATACTCAGTACACTTGTAGACTACCATGCATCTCTTGTTAAGAATTTCACATTCCCATATATCAAACTAGAGATTGATTAAAGGATTGCCTGTCGTTCATCGCATATGCCTAGTAAATACAACATTCAAATGTCTACAACCAGTTGATATCATCAAAATGTACATTATTGACCATTTCTATTAGTTGTCTCCAATATTGCATTTTGAGACCACTGAGACTTAATGGAAGATGTAGAAATTTGTGTCGATATTTGGTGGAGAGTCATTTGTAGTGTTTAGTGTTCCCAAAAATTTTACTAGGCCCAATCAGTTGCCCACTGTACCGCAGAATTACCGGCTCTAGCGGCAGATCCACCACGGGGTTTCAAATTTTCGCCTATTGTAGCCTTAGATGTGGCTTCATTCGCAAGTTGCGAGGATATTGTGGCACGTTTTTTCATGATCATATTCATGTGGAGCTTTTATATAGTCTTGATTCCCAGGCAAAAAATAATACTTAAAAGTCAAAATAAAAGTTTACTATCTCTTCAGATGGTAGAGAATCAATTGATTAAACAAACTAAGTTCTGCATATAGACACAACTATGTTCGAGGTTTCTCAAACAAGGCCTTAACAAGGCATAAGCTACGTAAAGATATAGTAAACGAGGTATAGAAATACAATCTGAATGCAGAAATGAATGGACGAGACGAATGTTTCAAAAGTCAATACAAGTATAGCATTGTTCACTGTATATGTACCTTAGCTCTACTACCAATTGTGACGAAAGAAAGTGCAAACTATACATGTTTTAAAGTTCTATAAAATAGGCAAAATCTGAGCCCAATATGATTGCAAATATAAATTTCTATTAAATTCACGTTTTAAGATAATAATATCATCAAGATATTAAAAAATAATAACTGCTAGTAACAACAGGAACACCCATCCAATGATTGAGATGATTGAAGTTTACCCAAGTTTACCTACAGCAGTTAAGATACAAACAATAGTTTTGGTTCCGAAATTCTTCGTTACAAAGTAGGCAACAATCATTCGTGCTTTATTTTCTAGGATATTTTTTTATTTGGCCCATAAGAGTACCTCTCTTCCTTAAAACAAAATAAGTATAGAATAAAATCATGAATTAAGTATTTCCCTTCCGTCTATGAAATGGCTAAAATGAAAATAGGTCAATCTATTATAAAGAAACACAAGCTTACAATTCTGAATACTTTCTGTATTCAGAATCAAATCTTATTGAGCCAGTCACATGAACCGTAACCATGTGACCAATCGTGAAACCACAAAACCCTAAGACCTTAATCTTGATAGACAGCTATTCCCAATGGATTTCATGCGAGTTTTCTATGAACAGAAAGTCCTTGAAAACGTACATAAAGATCCATGAAAAGTCTAAGCTACTCTGGTGAAAGAGACCACGACAGTTTATTTACGAGACAGTCCAAACCACCCAGAATCTACTCACTGTCATGTGCAAAAAGTATTCAACGAAGCTCATCAGAAACTGAACATACTTGAGAAGCAAATCAAGGAGATGGAATCATTGTTCACATGATAGTAAAAGAGAATTATCCAGACGATAGGGCTATAGCCCATCGATCTCCAGCTTTTCAAAGAAAGTGAGAACCTTTAGAGCTGATCACGCACTTGAGGGCCCGTTTGAATGTTCCACGGGCCGAAACATTTGTAAACAATAAGAAGCGAGCCTGTCGTGGGAGAATCAACCTTCTGGCAAATCAGGGGGCCGGCGCAAGCGTTGATGGCCTCTCTCTTGCCTGGACGTCGTGTACGAGCTGCATGTACAAGTTTTACTCGTAAGGTCACCATTACAAGTTTTAACAGCTGGCAGAGGCAAAAACCAAGAATCTGCAATCCATTCTTGCACAATAGTCTGTCTGATGTCGTAGCATGCATTCTGCACCGAGAAATCAACTGATTCTATGCTAGCAGCTTTTTCACTGCAGAAATCTTCTCATATGTTGAAAGTTTGCGTTATTATGACAGCGACTCCAGTTACGTTTGACTGTAGATTGCATCGGAGGTTTCAATATGTTATTACGATATACTTCGATGACTGAGCTTCATACTTGCATCAAGTTCAATCAAGGTGCTGATTACGACAAAGGAAGACTGATAAAAAACGGCGGTCAAGAATTCTTAAAGAGCTTCTGGATGTTAACATCTGTGCGGCGAGTCTGACCTAACTTCATCGGCTTGAGAACCGAGGAAATAAAAGATGAGACAACTACCACTAGCAGATTGGATTGTGAGTGCAATCGGTGGTTCTGAGAGGCAATCCAAGCACTGGGTGCTGATGGGCAGATATAAGGCCAAACTGAATGGACCATGGAAGGTTCAGACACTTGATTGGATGATACTGTATAAGGTGGACATTTACCTGGCAAAAGGATATACTCCCTATACTATTGTTGCTCCGGACTCAATCATACATAATTCAGTTTCGATGATACGGAACGGAAACCCTTGGTCCGCAGAGTGAGTTATTCAGGCCTCACGATTTCGAGCTGATTCCATCTTTGTACGTTTCCCGTGACCAAAATGTTATGATTTCATATGTTGAATCACTTGAAAAGATGGAGGTCATGCGATTCGATGTGTTAACTGGAGAAGTGGAGTGAACTTGTGATATTTTCATTTACGTGTTAGGGCCGTGACCATGCTTAAATTGTGAAATGGCAGCGGCCGTAAACAGAGGACTAAAACTGCTGCACATGCAGACACCTTCGTAAATTCATGCTCTTTGCATTTTAGCGGGGGGGGGGGGGGGGGGGGGGGGGGGGGAAATAACGCTGGGGATAAAAGGGATATCACAGGATCAGGAATGTTTGGAATAGGGAGCCACGCAACACAGTGCCAAGTAGAACGCAATATTTGCCTAATTCATGTAGTCATTCGTTTTCCCTTGTCATCCACTAAATGTCAAATACTCGTCCCAAGGCTGAGCTCTGGTTGTAGTAACACACGCGGCAAAAGATGAAACTACCATCACTTCACTACTGGATAACTTCACTCCATCATGCACCTGAAATGCATCACTAGTCCCGTGAAATGCAGCACAGCTTCAACATAGATTGGGATGAAAGGTGAGTTAGTTTTATTTTGTTAAAACTGTTATCAATTCCGTGGGGAGTTACTGCCATCTGGAGACTTAATCCTACCCAGGCCACATTTGTTGATTACATAGAGCTGATGGCCTTTGCTTAGGTCTGTCCACATATCAGTCTTACTTCTCAACATGGAAGTCTGAGCTACTCGTTTAAGAGCCTCACTCTGTCTTTGGATCATAGCCCAGAAACGGAATGTTCGTACGCTTTGTTAATGCCAGTGTAGGAAATTTGGTCAAGGCTGAGAACCCTTCCGATACTTCGAGTTGAATTACAAGTTTCGAGTGTAACAAATTGAGCTGAAGTTTCGTCCTTACAACAATGTTGTATTGTTCAGAAGCATTTGTTGACCGCAGTGGAAGATCTCGGATACTCGATCATAACCAAAGATGGTTGAGGTTATTCCTCGGGTAGCAAAGGTTCAAACCGCATCCAGCAGAAACATAGCCAGAGCTTTCCGAGTCCTGAATTCCAAAGACCTTGATTCGTATGCATTTTCGCAGCTTGCCTTCTGGTTACAAACTAGGTTGACTCGTTGCATTGTCATGGTCTTCACTCCAATGACAGATTTGAGTATGTAATTCAACTTCTAAGAAAAATTTTCAATTCCAGTCTCGACAAAAACAACTGTAAAGTGTATAACTCTTTAGAGATCACTTTAGGAATGAGCCTCGGTGTCTCTCACAGATTAACTAATTAAGTATTAATTTATTAATTAATTACCTACACTCTCGCTAAACCCTAATTACCTCCCGAACACAAGTTCCATACAAAGCCCCACCCTGGGGAATCACAATCCACCACAACATACACACTAAAATTGAACACTACTTAATGAGTTCACACCTTACCTGAGTTGTCCACAAACCCCACCCTTGGGAATCATATTCATCCTTAATTTGCAGACTACTAATGACCACTTTTTAATCCTTTCTCACTTTACTCGATGTGTCCACAAACCCTACACTTGGTAAAGCATAATTTAAACACTACTACAAAATGCAATATATGTGGGGCTCCCGTTGATATAACAAGTCCATATACTTGTATCAAAATTATAATTTTGCAAATGATGCATGCCGCAATATACACTCGTGCCATGCATAACTTCGACTTTATACTGCCGGGAGTACACCATGCATCGTCCGCTGCCCAGCTTTCGTTCACACCTTACAGTGACACATTCACAAGATGTTGGAAGAGGATTTTTCAAGCAATGACTCGAAGGTTTCGAGGTTAAACGTGTCGAAGTAACTGATGCTTTGTGTCTGGGCATGCCACGAGTATTTGGGAGTGAACTGAATACCGATGCAACGGGAACAAAGACTGTCGTGGTCACTCTGCTAAGATTTGGGACTCGAATGACAAGTGGATTTGATAATCAACTCACAAAGGTCGATGTCAGTAATTCGTTGGACATCGTCAGCTGAGAATTATTGATTGAGGTCTCCAAAAGCTGGAGCAAATTACAGATTACAAATGTACACGAGAACGCTGGCACATGGAGGACGATTTTCTAGCAAAATCCAGTGCTTGGCACATGGAGGACTATTTTCTAGCAGAATCCAGTGCGGTATGGATGAACTGCGAGCCCGCTAGCAGTTCATACTGCATCGCATCAGCGTAGATGAGTAAGGCACTCCTCTGCATACAGATGGAATTGGACTGATATTTTTGTACATGCCAAGAACACAAATATCTACACGACGTACGGTGGTTGTGTCGACGGGGTTCTGTACACACTGATGACAAGAGGGCGAAGGCTCGTCACCGTCGGGAAGAGCGCACTTCGCCTCTCTGCTTACAGTATTCAATTGGAGGGGTCGCTGATTAGGGTCGCCATGCTCGGACGGTCGGTGCACTCGTTTGCCAAAGAAGCACCTTCTTCCCTCAAACCTCACACCTCCCACCTCCCACCTCCCACCAGATAATCCGCATGGAAGTAGACAAGACAAGGTCTCGAAATTGGAACCGTTCTCCTGAACGTGATTCTCCAGATCCTCGATTTTCTTCTACACATCTTTTTTACCACAAACAACTGTCGAGCCAAAAGCCTTTCATGCCAAAATGGCAAGAGAGTCGCCGTGGAATTTTCTGCACTCACCCGATTTCACGAGGAGTGGATTCCCAGCAAAACGAGGCGCGCATAAGCAGCAAGGTCCCATAATTTCGAGAGAAGAGGGGTGGCTACCATCTGCTCCGTGCGTCGGGAGCAAAAATGCCGGATCGTCCTACAAGAAACTCGCCGAGAAATCCAAGCGAAAATGAGGTCAATTTCCTGAAACGATCTGCAAGCTCGAGGTAAATTCCGTGGGCAATCGTGCCGAAATCGGGTTGATTCCGGCTGATGCAAGCGCACTCCTGCTCGTCACTAGGGTTGGGGGGCACCTCGAACGACACGGAAAACTTCACCACGCTGGTGTTCATCACACAAATCTCCACCGGACGAAGGTACTGACGGAAGGGGAACGATTCGAAGTCCGAGTCGCCGAAGGCCGAGACCGCATCTGCAGCCCCCCGCTCCATGGTCTCTCGTCCCTCACAATCGATCCTGAACCTCGCTCCGCAGCCTCAGTCCCGATCCCGCCCAAGACCAAGACTCCGGAAGATCGTGCTCCGCATCGAGGACGAGCTGCGATGCTGCACTCTTCTTCGAAACGCTCCGCACGCCCCCCCAGCCCTTCTAAATACCCCTCGGAGCCCCCACCTCCCCTCCGGCCCCCTCCTCCTCTTGCGGTCGGGGTCGATGCTGCTCTACCCCCGCTGCTACCCCCGCGACAGGGAACAGGAACGGAAAAGCTCAATCCTCACGAGCGGATCGAGAGAGAGAGAGAGAGAGGAGGGGAGAACGGAGGGGAGCGGATGCTTTGCCAAGAGTTTGGGGATGAGGTCCCAAGCACACAGTGAGCCAGATCCTCGACCCTCGGCCCTGCTCGAGAGTACAAGATACGCCAACCGCAGTCGGCGTACGAATTTAGAATATGCAAGGTGCGAGAGCTTGGCACCGCAACGTGGACCGACGTGACAGGACCCGGCGATCGGACGACGACGGCCAGCACCGCGCAGCTGCTCTGGATTTTTGCCGATCGTGGCAAAAGCCTCCCCCTCCCCTCGCATCGCCCTCCCCCGCCCCCGCCCCCCCTCGCCATGCACCAGCACCTCCTCCTTCGCAGATCTCATGGACCGGCAGCCGTTTTTCGGATAGTCAACACCGTCCGTGAGCCTGGACGGACGCTTGCCTCCGTCCGCTCGAAGCAGCTCTCGTAGGGGCCTGCGGCTGTGCTTGCTATTGCTGGCAATAGCATGCAATAGCATGCAATAGCAAGTGCTGTTTTGGCTTCGGACATCCCATGCCGTTCGGATCCTCTCGGCACCGCGATCGCAGCGAGAGTGTCGCCGTCCGAGAAAATTCTTTAGAATTCGAGGACTGATCTGGGGTTCCGTTCGTGGTTTCAGATTTTTTCAGTCCTGGGTCCGCAAAGTGTTGGTTTCTGCGAGTTCAGCCGATCGGATTCCCCATTGCTGCTGTGATATCTATATCATTGTGGAGTCTGAGCTCAAATTTTCCACACCGATCCGGGAAGAGACTGTGAGGCTAGCTCCTGCAAGTCGAGTCTTCGTAGACTCGACTCGCAGACTGTACGTTTTTGTGGTTGATCGTAGTGCTGGATAAATTAGATTCAGATGATGGGCCGGTCAGGATTTCCTTCTTCGACGGGAGAAAAAATGATCGCTGACATATTTCTTGGCCTGAGAGATCGATTCCTACGAGTCGTTCGACGCCTCGGATAATCTCGAGACATGCATGGTTCAAGATGAAAATGATCCGAATCGACCATACCTGACCTCCGTGGACCGAGCGAGTCCTCTGTACGTTGGAGCCGACATGTAAGTCAACGACTTGACCTCCGTTCGTCAGAACTGAGCAAATGACGAGGTGGCAGCTGTGGGGAATTTCAGCTCTGGGCGAAAGGCTGACTGACGGAGCAGTTTCAGGATTGCCAAGCTAAAGATGGGAACCTGATTAATGAGAAATTAATATTAAAAGGAATTATTATTGCCACAACGTCAAACGACTTACTAACTTCTCCTGTAAAACGATGCGAGAATGAACTTGAGCAGCCAACAATTTCGACGTTCATAACAGGTCGACTTCAATTCTGTATCAAAAAATATTTGCAAAGATTATATTTTTCACAGAAATATTGTTTTTTTTTCTCTTTAGTATCACTCAGCTAAATTATGTAGCACATTCAATACAAGAAAGTAAATTCTCGAAAGAAGGAGAAACCTAGAGAAAGGCTCATGCAGGAAGTGTTGCAAGTACGTCTGACCCAGGGTAGTGGATCATGGCTTGACTTCACACGATGAACTGATCAGAGAAGCCAACTTTACGAAAACTGCTTCATACTTGTAATCCAAAGAACTTCCGTGACACTGTTTATCAAGATCTTACAGGAGCAGAGCGGTCCTACCATGTACTTGAGTGAGTGAGAGTGCAGTTGAGTCAACTCTGAATGTGATCTCATGGTCACAGGGTAGTTATCGGTCATATGCGCTGTATATTGACCTCCTCTGCCTCTACTCTCCTCTACTCTGAGGTGTAGCAGTTCTTGTTTCTAAATTATTCAAGTGTGAATTCCGTCACATGTACAAGCAGTTGCAAGCTGCAGTGAGTACGTAGCTCCGTTCTGAAGCCCAAGGCAGAGCTCGATTTACTAACGTACACGCCATCAGAGTATGCTGACGAGAGTAACTTCGTTCTTACACAGATGAGTCACGAGAATTGGAGATCTCACGAGAATTGGAGATGCTTAGTTCAGCAGACGTCAGCATGACATTCGCCTCGAGATGTGGTGGAAGTGGTAAGGAGGTGATGGGTAGATGTTGTGTCTTGCTCTTTACAGAACCGCAGAATGTGACATTGCACGCTGTCATGCTCACCACCTGATCATCACCCCTCTTTGATTGCTCAATTTTTACCGAAGCATGATATCCACTGCAGTAAGCTGCTGTGTGCAACATGTGATACGCCCGATCTGGCCTCTTCTTCGTTGTTCGTATCAGAGTACAGCTGCAGCTGATCTAAAACGAGCATCTCGAACGAGAGTGCTGGAGATAAGCATGATAGTGGGAGGTAGATTATACTTTGACTCAAACGAAGGTGAAGTCACGTAGCGGGTGCATTCCAGCTCTTACCCGATGTCCTGAAACGTACAAGCTGCAATGAACAGAGGGCCCTTGCCAAACAAACCAGCAGTAATTCTCGAGGAAAGACAGACGATGATAAAGTTACCACAGCACTATAAACTAGTACAAGGGAAGACTGGTGGCACGTCAAACCGGTGGCGAAATTCGCAATATCATCTTCGTCTTCGTTACCTCCACAGTTCAAAATCAGATCCGATATACCAAAGTTTTTTACCGAGTGACAATGCTGATGACGTGATTCTGATATGTACCGGAAAGTTCCTTTCCGGTACTCTATATCGAGAAGATTTTTGTGACACGTGGCCCATCTATTTCCCAATTCGTACATCTTGCTCTCTCTGGCCCACTTCCAGTCTGAGGATCTTCACAAACCTCCCTTTCCGCATGAGAATTCGATTGACTCTCGACGCCAAGAAAGATAAGAAAGAATGGCAGTTGTTGTTGTTCTTGTAAAATGTCATGCGTTTGACCAAAATATGAACGTGGAATGTCCCGTGCGCGGAATCTCCTAACGGTGGGTCGATCGGCGACTTGTGAATCAAGTGAGAGAAGGTTCATGCTGTCTGAAGATTTCGCACACTGCCGGATTCAAGGTCTGGTGATTAATTTCGGTCAGCTGGGAATGAGCAAATTTTGCCTACAAACGAAGTAGAAAGTGGACTCTCAGCAAGAGACGGTCGAACATTGTGCTCAGAAAGAAGCTTTTCGTGTTTACTATTTGCAGAAAACATTGTCCTTTCGTTGACTAAGTGCATCAGAATATCCGACTTGATAACCGTGCCCGGTAAGCACTCACTCCATCTTCCCAATCATCGACTGATGCAACATCCGCCGACACTGTCCATTCGTTTTTCATTTACCCTTTCCTGCACTAAAAGAATCTCTGGTCCTATCAGTAGACAGGATCTTTGAGGATTTTAATTCGACGTCTTTATCAGCACTCTCTTTCATGGATCAATATTGTCATGCCAGGCAGGAGCTGGGCACCATGCAAGAGACTACACACATGTTTAAGCGGAACAGATCTGAAACTGCTTCTGCCAGCTTCGTATATTTCCTGTGTGTTTCGCACTTGTCGGTCTTCGTGTTCTTATGCAGGCGATTCGAATTCGTGTGCGCCCCCGCTTGTCTGGACTTCCAGCCGAGAAATAAAGCTGGACCTGGAGACTCCGGAACAACTGTTGGAGCCCGTGTAATTGCAACGCAGTCTCGAGTCTAATTGTGGGAGAGCTGGTGATCAGGGAAATTGTATAAATAGAGGAAGAGTTCAGTGGAGTGAGACAGCCAGTGTTCAAACTCCTGGTCCCGTTTGTATCTCCAGTCCTGCTACGCCTCTAGTCATGGCTCTCTAACGGATGACCTGGTACAGTCTTGGCTTACAGTACCATATCCAGGCTTGAAAGACGTCGTGTCCAGCTTATCCATTATATTTCCAGGAATGTAAAATATTGCATTAAGTTGCATGATCTACTCAAAGTTCTATATCTTATTTTTGCATCTCTGTATTCACAAAAGTTCAAAAGAAGATATTGTATGCTATATTGACATAGAGCATTGGAAAAGTAATTCAATTTATGTTTTAGACCAACTTCGTTAGAACTGAAGATTTGGCAGAAAAGAACAATTTCATAACCTTGATCGATGATTCTATTCTGTAGTCCAAGATAGAGTAATAACCTCCCTTCACTGCCCAAACAGATTCCAAACAGAAATGTCAGATCAAGGATTCAGTCAGAACAGAATTCCCAGAATAACATAACATTCTGTACATCTACTGACCATTGTATTAAAGGATCTGCTTGTCATGCAGACTGAATCAAAATCCCTCCCGCCATCGAGTTTCAAGAGCCAACCCTTACACCATTGTCGTGACATATCTTTGTTTGAGTCCATCGACCACAAGCGGAGGCTATTAATGATGAGACTATCGCTAGCAGCTTCGTAACGCTAGTTTTCAATACTTCACACGACGAGGGAGCTTTCCCCCCAAAAGCATTTCATTCTAAATATATTCGCTTTATATGGAGAGTTCATGCTAGCTCCACTTCACTAATACGATCCTTTTCAGACTGCCCATTTCTTCTCCAAATAATAATTTATGGGTTGAATATGCAGTAGATGAGGTGAGGCTATGTTTTCCAAAGGTCCCCGTGTTACGTCGTTATGCTAACATCTGAAAGAGATGGATGACTTTTACTTCCGGTTTGTGGAAATTAGAAAGTTCAAATTGTTATTGGAATTTTTAATTCAACGAATAACCTATTTTCCAACCAGCAACAACACATGTGATTACTTAACAAGGACCACATAAATTACCAGTACAAGTACATGGAAATATGTATTTTGGATGTCACTCATCAAAGCATGTATTCTTGTAAGATCTAATTCTTGTATTAATATACCTCATGAATGACCAAAATATCAAAATTTTGGTTATTCAAGAAGTTTTCAACCTTGGAATGCACAAATAGCATATAAATTTCATCGACTCCATGATGTTTGGATGCTAATCCTATGAAATAATCTTGGCACTCTTCAGCATTTTACCATCAATTCTGCAATTTATTTTCACTTGGATAAAACCATTTAAGAGCTTAAAACTCCTCTTTATATTGACAAGAAAGTACTCAACCTCATGCAATCCTCAAAGCAAACATCCTCAAATCCAAGAAAATCTTCGTCAATGCAATAAAGCAATATATGATTCATATTTATGAAAATTGTATCATCAAAAACAAAAAAATTACACTAAAAACTCAACAATATTGCAACTAGCTAACTCCTAAAAATCTCCCTTTTGATTCAGGTCTTGAATCCATAATATTTATAATCAATACAATTAATCTATAAAAGGTCTTAAAAGAAAACTTGACAAATGCATTTTTCTAAAATGTAGCTAATTATAAGTCAAATTTTGACTTCTAGTCAAAATTTGATAGGATAAAATCATACATAGAGGTTAAAAAAATTGATAGTAAATTTTATGTAAAGTTATTTAAAACCTAAAAAATAGCACATTATAAGCTAAACTCTAATATGAACATAAAAATAATGAGAGAAGAATAGATTTATCTAAAGTGGATGAGATTGATCCAGATGATCTAAATTGAGATTGGGAAATCAATATCCAACCTCGTTACAAACCTTTCAGCTCATGTAGGAGGTAATGGATTGACCTTGGGTTTAGAATTTAACTAAGAAATACATTGCTTGTTTACATGTTGCTATTGATTATTACACTCATTTTTATATTTACCAAATACATGTATTGATATAATGATAATTATAGATTATTTATTGTAAATAAATTTCATCTTCATCATTTTAAATAACTTTTATTTACATTCAACTTATTAAAAATGATTATAGGTTTATAAAAATAAATCAAATGATCTTTTCATTATTTGAATGCAAGTGATAATTGGTCTAACAGATATATTTGAACATCTTGGAGGCATTGTTAGATATTTTGTATGCAATATTATTTAGACGTAAAGACTTTGTTATGTTAAAGTTAATGACATAATGATGTCAAATCTTGTTAATTTTTTTTATTAACCAAAGTACATTTTATTGTGTTTTGGTTTGGTAAATTTGACATGAAGATTATCGGATCACAATGAAAATTTGAGATTGAAAACTCACGTGCTAAACATCACACATGTGAAACTCATTCATGCATGTGAAGAAGAAATTCATCAATTAAGTCTACAACTTCCACAATTGTTCTTCTTTCACATGTGCGTGCATTTGGAAAAACTTATGTTTTTGCCTTATCGGGCTGCAACCTCCTGGTTGATTCTCACTAAGGTTTACCTCAGATGGCTTTTTGGTAGCTCATCATGATTTTAGAAGACCAGGATTCCTCCTTATACTCATAGCCCAAACACCCTCTCACACATTCCCTCAAGGTATCACTTTAACTCACCCACACATATACACTCCAAAGTACTAAAAATTCGTCACTCTTTCATATATGAAACAATTCCATACATATGAACTCTCCAAACTTGCTTGAGAGGCTCTTCCCTAACTCTCTATATATACTACTTGAGAATTTACCATAGTAACAAATGGTAATTTTTATCTAACTATAGTAAGGCTGACTAGTTATCAATATGTGGCAACATGCAATTGGCATCCTAAACCTTCTAGATGTTTACTAATCCCTAGATTGAGGTGGCGACATGCTCTTTGTGTCTTTTCAACTTCTGGTACTTCCACTTTCCACTAAGTCAATATAAGACTTAGTCTAGCCAATGGAGTATCTCTTACTTTAGTCAAACTAATCAAAACTAAACATAAATTCCAAGAGTCTTTTCTCTTGGAATCTAGACTTTTGTACAAGACAAAATAGAAGTGCTCACTCAAGTATTCTAGAACTTCTCTAATTATTCCGCCAAGTATAGACATTATAGCTAAATTAGTTAGACTTAGTCATAACTAGCTAGATTTAGTCATGACTATTCTAACCATGATAAACTCCTTGGCTAATTCTAGTTATAATTCACACATACAACATCAGGTCTTATAGGTCTCGTTGATCACGGTTCAACATTTTTTTCTTATTTTATAACCTGTAATTTATGATCACTAAGTAAAGGCTATTGCAACTCAACATCATCACAAAAGAGATACCTAAGAAACAATTGATCATACTCTCTGTAGCATTCGTTGGGTCCAAGGTTTGATGAAGTCATGCACATGCTTTTAACACTGTCAATTCTCAGAATCCGATGATGAACTCTTTTCACAACAAGAACAAGTGGATAACAATCCTCATGAGCATCTAGATGAAGATTCATTTAAATTGGAAATGTTGGAGCATATAACATACATAGAAATTCAATTTTTCAACGCCGATGAAAATTTTTGTGAAAATTCTTTCCTTCTCTTTCATTCTTAGCCATGAATTGTTCACACGGCCAGAGCATTTTTTGTGTTTCAACCCATATACATGTGGTTGTGAATGACAAAAAACTAACGTATTCTTAGTTACTATCTGTAGTAGATATTGTTGCCCTATAAGATTGAGCTTGAATAAGCTTCAAAACTAGAGCTTGAGTCTAAGCTAGAGCTAGAATCACTTAACTCTGAGCTAAACTCATTTGAACTTTCCTTTGAACTTGACTGATACTTCTTCTTCTTCCTACGGCGCTTGAAACCAGAAACACCGGCACTTTGGTAGAACATGGTTGCTTCCACGACCTCTTCCAAGATGGTAGGATGAGCTTGTATGATAAAAATACCCATCTTTTGTGGCAAGGAAGAAACAAACCATGACATGAGCATGAAATTTATTGGTGGAGGATCAACCTTCTTTGCCACCTGCTGAAATTTTTGCAAAAATATGGAAACACTTTTTTCTCTCTTCATCTTCATTTGATCAAATTTTAATGAGTGCCTCTGTCTCCTCCCCACTTTCCTAAATTCAAGCAATAAAGCAACTAGAAACACCGGCACTTTGGTAGAACATGGTTGCTTCCACGACCTCCTCCAAGGTGGTAGGATGAGCTTGTATGATAAAAATACCCATCTTTTGTGGCAAGGAAGAAACAAACCATGACATGAGCATGAAATTTATTGATGGAGGATCAACCTTCTTTGCCACCTGCTGAAATTTTTGCAAAAATCTCAAAACACTTTTTTCTCTCTTCATCTTCATTTGGTCAAATTTTAATGAGTGCCTCTGTCTCCTTTCCACTTTCCTAAATTCAAGCAATAAAGCAACTTTAAACAAGTCTCAATCACTCTGATATTAGTATCCAACACATTGTCGCAAGATCTCGCTTCTCCCCTTATCACTGTAGCCAATGTACTAACCTTGATAGCATCATCTCTATTGGCCTAGGCAATACCGATGAAATCTTCTACCATTCATCAGGATCTTGCTTCCTCTTATCCAAGAACGTTTGATACTAAAATCTTGCTCTTTGCATGATCACCATGTCTTCTCTTGGCTCCAATGTCTACGGATCGCTCAGTTTTTTCTATCACTTCAAATGAATCTTCTTTTGAATCTTGCGAAGAACTATCTTGAATACTCTAGTTTCTTAAATTTTGAATCAACTTCCTATTTTCTTGTAGCTTCCTCTTCAAAGTAAGGTTCACAAATAAATGTCCTTAACTCTTAGTCTGGGCATGTCCTTATAATAAGATGAAGTACTATCTTCTCCTCAAGTTAGAAACTTCCATGAAACCAAAGATCTAACTTGCATATATATCTTTGGTAAAATTGTTCTCCAGCAACTGCGCAAAAAAAAAACTGGTCCACACTATGTCAGGAACTTGTTTTAAGGTATCAACACCAATAACATTATATCCGATGGTATTACTTCGTCATTGTAGCTGAATTCACTAGATGTATGCTCTTGAGGAAAGAAACACTTTAAACATGTTGTAATGCAACTTACATTTGATATATTTAATATTGTCAAAAGAAGTGCAAACTACTTACGATGTGATAGTTTTACTTCTAAATTAACTTCTCTCAACTCTCTATGGAGTAACACCTTGCTGTCACCCATGTGTCTTCAGGATTTGCTACCTTTCACCTAGATTTAATCAATCTAGACACTAAGTATCACTCTCAATCCCCTAGCCTACTTCTTACAGATACACTGTAAGGAAAGTCCGAGATCGCACAAAAATACTTTGTGGAGGTTGGCTCTCAGAATACTATATCCCAGCACATGAGTAAAGAATCACAAACTTACTTCTCATCTGCAAGAAAGAAAGAGGAAAGAAACGGGGCACTACCTCTTGGCTTTGAGCAAACAATCATCCGAGACCACTTAAATATGAAAGTCTACGCACATGCTTAATAATGTCTTTTAAACGCTTATAATGATTTGCACAATGGAGAAAAAAACCATCTTTAAAAAAACTAAAAATTATACTACTATTCTTCCTATCTAAATAATAGTCATTCCACAATACTTGCCGTCGTAAACAATCTGCCACTGTCCATAGATCCAGAGGTTGACATTGTGCCAATTATATGTTGGAAAAGTTGAAATAGAATTTTTTCTAGTAGCTTTCGAATGTCAAATATTAAACTTGTTCTTGATTAATCCCACAACAAAATAATTAACTTGAAAGATGCATATTTTCGTGTCTCTAGCAAACCTAAATTATGTGTTAGACAAATGTGAGCACAAAATGGTGCTCCTTGTATTTTTTATTATTATAAAAGTTGAAATTTTGATTCAAGTTCTTTAGAACTTATGTTTTGAATTTTTGTGGCGATTTTGGCAAACTTATGTGTTATAGCACTTGCAAGGAAAGTAGAAACGAAGTAATGACGGTGAGTGGCAGTCAATTGGATCATCAGTTACGAAAAGCGGAAGATATAAAAAGATTTGGGATCAAAAAGATTTGATGGAGGATCGGTCGAGCACAATGTAGACATAGGAACGGTCAAATGTGAGATCACACAAGAAGCGACTGCCGTGAAATATCAGCCAAAAAATGAAAGGGCTTTCTCGCTGGATGGAAAGACAAGGGATGGAGACGATTAGGATTAGTGTTTTTTGGATAGTAGAGGAGCGGCTCGAGCAAACAAGAGCTAGCCAGAGGTGGGGAAGGAGAAAACGGCGATTTAGACGAAGGAGCCCCCGAATGCAAGAGAGACAAAGAGAGCTATTCGATGCGAGATCAACAAAGCGGCAGGAGAGAATTAGCTGGATCGAGAAGAGACTAAAGAAATGTGGGTGGTCAGAGATCATTCAAGCGGGTTTGCTTTTGGATGCCGTTGTGAGTGATGCTGTTGTCGTTTAGAGTGAGGACGCAGGATAGAGAGAATTCCAACATGAAGGAGATAGCAAATTCTGTAGAAAGGCAGGGGAGAAAATTCGCTAGCGGGGAGAGAGAATTCATGCAGGATGGGAGAGAGAGATTTCAGAGGTGATAGAGGGAGATTTTAGAGGTGACAAAAAGTAGATTAGGGAGTGGAGAGAGAAATTTTGTAATGTGAGAGGGGAGTAGATTTCAAGAAGAGAGGAAAGATTTCTAAGGTGACAGGAGGGAGAGAAATTTCGCAACTGGAGAGGAGAGGAGATTTCAAAAGGAGAGAAGAGATTTCTAAGGTGACAGAAAGAAGATTAGGGAGAGGAGAGAAAATTTTGCAATGGGAGAGGGGAGGAGATTCCAATGAAACAAAGAAGAATATTTTTGCAAAGGAAGAGAAAAATTTCCGTAGAAAATTTTGGGAAGAGAGCAATTTTGAGCCGAAAAATACAACCTATTCTGAACATCTGAGATTTTAGTACAAAAGTGAAGTAAAGAGTGTACTGAATCTTAAATGTCAATGCAAAGCTATACCTCGGACTACAATGCCTATGGAGGGAAGTATTAGGCTGACAATAGAATTAAAAGTCACCTTGACTAACTATGGAAGCAAAAATGCATATCTAGATCATAGTTTGACATCTATCTCCCTAATATAATGTTAAGAAGTTTTTTTTTGTGTCTATGACAAATAATTCAACTGTTCTTCAAACAAATCTTTGTCTCAACATACACTTGAGACTAAAGAAAATCCTCATAATATTTATCAAAAGCATGTTAAATGTTGCTTTTCACTTGAAAAGCACAGTGCTCTTGTATAATTTAGAAAACACATTTTTCATTATAGCTAGAAGTACTTCCTACTTATCAAAAATAAAAAAAATGCTTCCATCAGATATACCTATTATGGAGATTCGAATTTAAATATGAAATCACGTCCAACTTTCAATGTTTTCAATAGGTGCCAATGCGAAACAAAGAATCACCACTTCGTTGTTTTTGTCGAGAGTAATGATCATGAAAGTTTTGTGTGTGGCATGCATCAAGGCTAACTTTAGGTTGACAATATTGCATTCCACTATATATTGCTGAAAGGCATGTAAATGCATGCTGAAAAATTGTGGATTTGAAATATGTTGACCAATTGATTGCATCGCACAAATCTTCTTCTTGAATCTTTGACATCAAAGCCGGAATTATGTGAAAAGAATTTTGTTGTACTTCTAAATGAACATCTTTCCTTAGTCCGCCACATTTATTGATATCTTGTGTGCAATTTATAATCAATTTTGAATCCACTCATCAATTCTCCAATACATACACGCATGTTGCGTGTAGTCATATTTTTTATTGTCCCACCAAACAATTGCGAAGCATGTGTAAGATCTATCCACCAATTTTTCTATCGTAGACATGTTGAACATTTAGTACTGTGATAACAAATGTACTTTTCGCAGTGTGTTGGTAACGCACTCTTAAAGGTCATGGATCTATGAAACTAGATTCTTATTTTGCAATCAGTCTAAATCACTACAAGCTCCAATCATAAAAATATCATTTTTTGAACACAACATCACGACGCGGTTCAAAGCTAACTAATATCCAATTGAATATATGCTTCACAATTGAATGTGAAAAATGAAAGATATCGTTGCTACATTGTTGAAAAATATTTGTGTTACCTCCAAAAAAAACTTTGTTGTTTTTCGCATGTTGGCTTAGCTTGATTTTTCTTGCGGCTACCTTTGTAACTTGCACACAGACAAGCGTAGCAAGAATAGTTGTGGGAGAGTTGTGGATTATGGTTGAACTCTTAATGTTTAGAGTAGAAACAGTTTCAACTTTAATATCTTCAGTTACTCCAATTTTCTTCTTCCTAAACAAAGATTCTTGCCTTATTGAACCATATCAGCAAACACGCACAAGACAATTGAATTTGGTTTTGAACTTATGTTTGTCATGTATTGTAATAACCCACCAAAGGCTAAAACTGCAGTATAGTGGTAAAAAGATCGAACCCACAGGGACAGAGGCAACACACAGAGTAAAAGTGTCACGTTTAACAGACTTTTGTAGAGTTTGAATTCTAGGCGACTGTCACTCCCAGAAATACTGCAGTGCTCGACTCGGAGGCTCGACTCGGAGGAGGATCTCGACTCGGAGGATGCTCGGAGGATGCACGGTACAGCGTGGTCACTCAACACACACACACACACACCTGAAACTGGCAAAAAGCACAACTCGGAGGTAGGTCAGGACCTCCGCTTCGGATTTCAGGAGGAAAGTGTCTCACAAGTTCACTCAGAGGTTCTGCAGGTAGTGCCTCCCACTCCGGCTTTTACTGCCCTTCCGCCAGGAACTAGCGTAGGGTACCCGGACTGGACTTCCCACTTCGGAACGAAGCCTCTACATACGCCGTGGACGTCACCCTCGACTATCACACCAAACGCAGGGAGTGTAGACCCGACTGAGAACTTACTGAAACACGATCCAGTAACACACACACAACCTGAATTACAAACCAAGGTTTACACGAAGTAATGAAACTTCACATTGGCATTCAGGGGAAACTTCCCGTAGGAGTACAATCAGGATACGTCACTCGAAGGAGTAAGGGGGAACTGTTCAAGTCTTTAACTCGCAGCCGGCTCTGAGCATCAGAAATCACCCGCAGGTGCAGATCCGCACTACTCAAGTCTCTAACCGGGTGCTAGCTCTGAACATTCAGCCGAAGGCCTACAACTACAACATACGGTAACTTCGCTATGCTGCAGCTTCTCTACGTGGTGCCAGGACCAAAATGCACAAACACGCCAAGAAAGTGAGTTCCTGATCTGCACTTCCGAAACTGGAAGAGTCCCAAGGCAAAACGCCTTGATCTACTTTATACCCTCAAAGATCCTAACTAGCACTACGCTATCCTATCTACAACTCGCAGCATCTGTGCGAAACCAAACTATTCTACTGCACTCGGCTGATCCGGTGCTGCGCCTTCTGCGCGCCGGACTGCTCCGCTCACTGTCTCTACCTTGCCAGTCTTCCGACCGGCTGCGTAACCCCAGGCGTCGGAGCGCTGTGGTGACTTCCGACTGTAAGTGCGCCATAGTGTCGCGCGCACCCGACAAGAAGGTTTCTAATTTCCTCGCCACTCGCCGCCGACTCCGACTGTCACCCTCCGTCAATGCCGCCGCCCGAAGCTCGAACTCCCTGAGTGTGATCCTCTCTTGAGCTGCCACCTCCCAATGGGCGTATTCTTTTAGACAACGAGTCACCTGTGTCGCCAACTCTCCTCGCGCCCTGCAGCTGCTCTCCACCTCTGCCAGCTGCATTTCTGCTTCCGCACGTTGTGCCCTCAAATCCGAGCACTCGGATTGCAAGTTGCGCAACAACTCCTCATCCTCCTTGCGGGCTCTTTGATTTTCTTCAAAGGCGCGCGTCTGGCGCGCAAGCTCGGCTGCTAGTACTTGGTTTTGTCTCCGCTCCTCCTGCAATTCCGACTCGATCTTTGCCCGTATTAGCTCGGCATCCGCCTGACTTTTCGTCGCCGCATCCTCCCTCTGCTGCTGCAAGGCTTGGTATAGCTTCTGTGTGACCGCCAGGTGTTGTCGGAGGGCGGTGTTCCTATCCACATATACTCCGCACCTAGAGGCCCACCTTGCCACCTTGCTCCTCGTCCTTCTCCTGATAGTCTCCACATAAGACTGCGGTTTTAAAGCACTCGCGTATTTGGATGTCTTGCGATCCAGATATCGCAGGAGTGGAACTATCTGTTCGCACAGCACCCCTGTTGGCGTTTTCTGCACCGAATCCGCTTCCTGCTCTTCCGAGCTCGTCTCATCCTCAGTTTCGAGGATTTCAGTCGCCACCGAATCCCTTGGCGACTCCCTGGAACTGTGGCGCGCAGCAGCTTCCGCTGCGACTGCTGCTCCACTGCCTGCTAAAATATCCAGGGCAGTGGGAGATCCCACTGCTTGAGCCCCTGTTCCGGCTCGATCTTCGGTTTCCGAAGGGGTCGACGCCGCAGTGACTCTTGTCACTTTTGCACCGCCCGCTTCTGCTGCCTGTCCTTCCGGCGCAATCTGCGCGGAAGGTGTCTTCGCTGAAGGTGCGTCCGCCGAAGGCGTCCGCACACTGGTCGTCGGCCCCATCCGTCTCGCAGTCGGCGAATCCGGCCGACTCTCTGTTGTCCGACTCGCAGTCGGCCGACCAGCAGTTGTCCGACTGGGAGTCGGATACATCCTACGCGTCTTGACTCCACTTGGCCTGCTTGCTGGTGGCGTTTTCCCAGAAGTGCCTTCCGCCGAAGACGACCCTCTGAGGGTTGTTGGCTCGTCAGCCAAACTCTCTTCTGCTTCCGGCCTGCTGTCCGGTTCAACGCGCCGTTCAGTTGGCCTTCCTTCCGCTTGTCGGCCTTCAGTCATCCGACTCGCAGTCGGCCGACTGTCAGTCCGTCCATCTCCTCCCGAAGGCCGTGGTGCCTTCTGTGCAGAGGTATCTGTCGTCTTCCCTAGAATCTGCGCGATTATCTCCTCCTGTGTGAGATTCCGCCGGGTCGGAGTTCGCCCGGTCTCCTCAGTACCAGTTGGCATTTTGCGTGCCCTCTGTTTTGGTCGACTGTGAGGCTCGGGGGTGGGCCGACCACGAGTCGGCGCAGCTGGCACTTCCGGCTGCCTGTCCTCAGGTCTCTCATCCCACTTCCGATTTCGCGGAATGCGCTCATTTCGACGTTCTTCTGCTGCTCTTGCTGGAGCCGGAGCCGGAGGCGTACTGGCAGGTTCCTCGTCCGGATCCGTGTCTACTTCGGCCTCCCTCGAATATCTACCTGGATAGTTCCGGGTCAGCTGCGGAAACCGTGTTTTCTCAGCATTTGTCAAACATCCCATCGCCCGATAAAACACGATCAAGTAAGGCGAGAGATGATTGAGGGTTCCTTCTTTCTCTTCTTGCGCATGTTGGCGCGTCACCTTCCACAGGAGCCGTGCCCAATGCACTGGAGCTCATGACAACACTAGCTCCACAAATTCTACCTGCCAACCATGCATGTAAGCGGTCTTGGTCGGCTGCAATATCTGCAGCAATGCAGTCGCGACATTTCTCCGCAATCGATCTTTGTAATCCCGTGTCCGGAAACCGTTCTTGGGATGCCTGGTAACTTTGAAGAGCTCATTGTAGGAGACTTCTTCCTCCTGGGACACCTTCACGCTATTGGCCTCGAAGATGAGATCCCCTTCCTCGCCGGCACACCTGCCCAACACCTGCGCCCAGTTGCAAATGTCCCATCTTTCTGGATGTGGACGGAATCCGCGAGAGGGCTTGTGTCTCTCCTGCAGATACTCGCGCACCATCTCCGGACATGTCCAGTTCCACCCCCACAGGAGAAAATCGAGCTTCAGCCTCAGCAGCACATCTTGAAATGCGCGTAGACCGATCTGCGGCACCCTGAGTGGAGACACTCGCAGCTGGGGAACCTTCGACATTGCGTTGCCTTCACACACAAACGTTCTCCCTTTCGCTCGTTCTCTCACAATCGCCACTACGCGTCGGCCGCTCAAGCACTGACTGCTCACTCTCTCTGCGCTCAAGCTCAAGATCGCTACTCGCAATTCTCTCCAAGGTCTGCCAAGATCCTTGCGCAACTCGTCTCCGCACTCTCTCCTCTCACTGCAGGTCGCTCCGCTCTTGCGCGTAATCTTGGAAACTGGAAATCGCAAAATCAAGAATGAGAGAATGAGACTGGAGCGCAGTCTTTTCTTCTCCGATTTCAAGAACGTCCAACGTTCTTACTGGTTACAACGTACGCAGCCGGCTATACGGCCTAACGGTTCGCCCTTTGCATGCGCGAATTCACGTCTCCGCACTGCGCGCATTCGCATGCGTAAATGTTGAATTCTCCCGCCGCCGCCACCTTCCGGACTCGAGTCCGCCGCAGGGTATACGTCGGCCATGTTGTCTTTTCCTAATCCGTCCCTCACCGGAGGCGTGTCGCCGCTGGTGCGTTCCTTATCCGTCGGCGCCTTGCTGGAGGCGCACATCTAGACGGAGCGAATTACGCCGGCGCGCAGTCGTACCGCTTATTTTGTCCTTTATGCCTCGTCCATTGCTGCCGCCGCATATCCGCCAGCGCAACTCATGCCAGCGCATCCGGCCGTCAGCGCCACGTCGGAGGCGTACATCCGACCGTCGCTTTCCTTCCATGAACAGCCGCCAAAGGCGCTTCCGACTCTGAGTTGGTTTCCTTCTATGAGCGCGTGATTCCGCCGAAGGCGCATCGCCGAGGGCGTACGGGAATCCTTTCCGGCTGTGAACCCTAGCGCGAACGGCGCATGTCCGGCTACGAGTTTTCCGACGCTCATAACTTCTCCGTCCCTGATCCATCTCCGACGCTCTTGGGCTCGTTAGAACGAGCGTCTCGAGCTCTTTCTACTGCGACTTCAACCAACTAGATCTACCGTGTATCCCGATCGTTATGAAGGTTTTCCCTTTCCGCGCTAGCGGCGCATCGCCGAAGGCGCACTCATGGTCGGACGCCTTCAGAGGTCCGGGCCCTTCTCCTGACGTCTTTAGCAAAACCTCCTCCTGAGGTGTCTGCGCCGGAAGCGTAGGTTCCTTATACGCTGGAGGCGCGTGAGTAGAGACACCTCAGAAAAGGAGCTTTTGCCGAAGGCGCAGAAGACATTGGCGTTGGTACATCCGACTACGTGATTCTTCGTGTCCTCGTGACGATCTCATCAATCCACTCTTTTTAACGTACCCTTTTCTAACTACAAACACTGCTTCGGTACTAGTTTTCTAAAATTGTTTAAATTCTGCAAAAAAAACAAAAAGTGTGTTACCACATGTATTTTAGTATAAGCTATATTTAGCCATTGGCTTAAGGTTACCGTTTAGAGAGTATAGAACGACAACGATTTGAAGAACGCCAGTTCTTTGATTCGAGCCTGTAGCGCTGGGACTAGTGAGTGCCATCAACCGTCGACTTGGATTCTCAAAACGAGTGGGTTGGGGGTGGATTGGCACCGGCACCAGCACCTCTACCACCTCAACCACCTTGGCTTCGTAGAGCACCTCTACCACGACCCCTACCCACAGATCTCAACTTTGAATGAAGGTCAAAATATCACTCTTGAGGATGACCCGCCCGACCATAATGGTCACAGACAACATGTGTCGGATGAGGTCTAACTTGTGAACATCGTACTCTGCTCTCTTGGGGACAATATTTCCTCATGTGACTACCTCCACATGTCCAATATGCAGGTCATTGCTGCTGATCAGAAAATGAAGGCAATGTGTAACCATCTTTAGTTAGTTAGAACTAAAGTAGAGGTTACTCTGAATATTGATGTAGATACTTTAGTGTGCACTAGTCATAGCTGCCACGTCAGCGATCCGCGCACTTGGTAGGTACAGAGTGGATGTGTTAGTTGACAGTGCCACGTCAGCAATCCGTGTGCTTGTAGCTAAGGATTGAGTGTGTTAGTTAGTGTGTTAGTTGGGTGCGCCACGTCAGCGATCCGTGTGCTTGTTAGGGTTATCCGCCACGTCATCCATCCACTAGGAGAGGTATGGATGGTGGGGATTAGATCTTATCACCTTGTACTTGTTGGTGAGAGCTATATAAGGGAGAGGAGAACCATTGTTGGTATCTCTCATCTTCAGAGTTTACGTCTCTATCTTCGAGTGAACTTCTCTCTAAACCCTAGTGTTACAATGGTATCAGAGCGACCTTGCTCTTTCCTTGAGTGTGGATTACCCCTCATGGAATAGCAAGTGAGTGATGATGGAGTGTAGTCTTGAGAGTGTATAGAGGCTGGCAGAGGTCATTCATCTGCATGTAGAGAGAGGTGGAAGGGGGACATTGTGTTTTTGCAGATATGGACGGGATTGACAGGAATCCAGTACCGCACTGGCCAATTCCTAACCTATTCGATATTCACCTTCGTTGCATGGAGAAACATCATTTTCGGATGTACCTTGTGGCTTGTTGGGGTGCAGATTTTATGACTAGAGTGATGGAGTCAAGAGTGCCACTGATTCTTCCAATAGTTACTTATGGAGAGACTTGGGATTGTACTATATACATTCTATACTGATTGTTTCATGGATTTGAATCGCGAACCACCTGTCCCGGTTCGATTCAGCACTTATGTAGAGATTAGAACAGTATATAGACAGAAGAGGATATGGAGAGATTTTCTTGTGAGTAATTATGGAGAGGAGTACTATAGAGCTGTGATAGAGTCACCTGCACCTTTTGTGACTCCTTTGTTGAGAGGTCACATAGTGATTATACTCACTTTGTATTAGAGGGAGTGTGAAAAAGCATGGGAACATCAATTGATATGGGTGAGGTTCTCAATGCAATCATGGCAGAGATGAAGGAGTTGAGAAAAGCGATAGTAGATGGGCATACCAAGCAGCAAGCCATGGAAGATAAAATCTTTGCATTAGAGAGTGAGAAAGTAGAGAGAGAGAGAGTTGGAGAGATGGAAGTTGAACCTCAAGTTCAAGCTTCCCAAGTTCAGCCAGAACCAACTCCTATTGATGCAGCAGAGGCAAATAGGAGACGTCTTCAAGAGATTGAAGATCAAGCAAATCTTTTGCTTCGAATGGGAAAATCCTGTAAGGTGGAAGCTTACAAAGGGAGTAGAGCAATGGGAGTGTTAGAGGGATGGATTATGAGGATGAATATTCATTTATCCCATTTTCATGTTTCTGATTATATTGCAGGAATGTTCATGAGATCTTATCTTACGGATAAGGCTCTCACATGGTACACAACATGGGAGAGAATGCTTTCAGAACGAGGTGCTACCATTTCGTGGAGTGGAATGCAGGAAGGACTTCTGCAAAATTTTCAAGCGGTGGATTCTCTTCAAACTGCAAGAATGAAGTTGTGGGATCTGAAGCAGAAAGGAGGTATTCATGAGTACATTGAAGAATTTCGTGATCTTCAAGTATCTATCATGGATATGAGTGGAGCTGAAGCCTTGGACGTGTTCAAACGAGGCTTGAAAGATCGAATTCGAAAGGAGGTGATGGTAAGCAATCCATCTACTGTGAATGAAGCAATCGCAATTGCTCAACGAATTTCAGGTGCTTTTGGTGTCACACACGGTGAGCCAGTGAGCAATTTTAGAGATCCATCTGGTCCAACACCGATGGAGTTGGGAAACCTTCGACGTAGAGAAGGTTTTGCACCAACAAGAGGACCACCACCAAGATTTGGAGGTGAGATTAGGCAACCAGGAGTTCCAAATTTGCAAGAAGGTTATGCAAATAATGGAATGGTTCGAGGAGGAGCTGGAGTTCGTGACAATCGCCAATGCTATGCATGTGGACGAATGGGCCACATAGCCAAGTTTTGTCGAGTTCGGCCGACACAACAAGGAGGACGGCCCATGCAGCGACGACCGTTCAACAATATGGAGGGGATAGAGTATGAAGAGGTGGAGGAAGCAGTTTCGGGAAACGAAGATCACCAGTAATCTTGCCTCGCGGCCTTACTGGTTCTACAAAGCGAAGAAAAGGCGAGGTTGGAAGAAAGCAATGGTTGGGAGCTCATGGAAGGAGTAAGAAGCAAGCTCAACTCATTGTCACTGATGGTTTCATGGAAGGACACAAGGTGAGAGTTTTAATTGATCCTGGAGCAACTGAGAATTTTCTATCAAGGAGTGTTGCTATGAAGTTAGGTTTGATGTTGATGAAGGACGTGAGTGAAGAAGTTGAATTGCCAAACGGGCAAACTGAAGTGATAGAAACACTACCACGAAGTGTAGAATTATCCATAGGTAGATACAAGGAGAGCATTGAATGGAGAGTAATTCGTTTAGCTCGGTATGATGTCATCCTTGGAATGCCATGGATGGAACAATATAATCCGAAGGTAGATTGGAGAAGAAAAGTGATTACAAGTAGTGGATGGAAGATCTATGGAGATAGAATTAGATCTCAGAATAGGAATTTACCCCTCTTTGTGATGGGTACAGCATCCATTTCTAGAGATGATGTATGTTTCCTTGGACTTATAAGAGATATTGGGTCCACGGACAAACCTTACATCCCGGAGTCCTTGAACGACATTTTTATGGAGTATAAAGATGTTTTTCCAGATGATCTACCTGCAGGATTACCACCAAAGAGGCGAGTTGATCACAAGATTGAGGTGATACCTGGAAGTACACCAACTTGCAAAGCTCCATATCGTTTGGCTCCAAACGAATTGGAAGAATGCAAAGCTCAAGTGGAGGAGATGTTGAGCAAGGGATTCATTCAACCAAGTGTTTCACCTTATGGAGCTCCAGTACTCTTTGTGAAGAAGAAGGATGGATCCATGAGACTATGTATCGATTATCGCGGGTTGAATCAGCAAACGGTGAAAAACAAATATCCATTACCTCGTATGGATGATTTGTTCGATCAACTTCAAGGAGCGAAGTACTTCACCAAGCTAGATTTGAGAAGCGGCTACAATCAAATTCGAATTGCAGATGAAGATGTTCACAAGACAGCTTTTCGTACTAGGTATGGACACTTTGAGTATCTGGTGATGCCTTTTGGTCTCACTAATGCACCAGCTACATTCATGGGATTGATGAACGATATCTTTCGCCCTTATCTAGATAAATCTGTCATTGTTTTTCTAGATGATATATTGGTGTATAGCAAAACTTTGAGTGATCATAGAAGTCATTTACGAGAGGTACTTCAAGTTTTAAGAGACAATCAATTGTATGCCAACGCTTCAAAATGTGAATTTGGCAAGTCAGAAGTAGATTACTTGGGTCATAGAGTTACAGCTACAGGAATCCAAGTGATGAGTGAGAAGATAGATGCCATTCAGAAATGGATAGCACCTGAGGATCAAACTCAATTGAAGAGTTTTCTAGGGCTCACTGGATTCTATCGTAGATTTGTGAAAGGTTTTGCTCGACTAGCTCAGGCCTTGACTTCCATGTTAGGGAAAGGTCAAAAGTGGAGATGGGGAACAGCTCAAGAGTTAGCTTTTCAAGCATTGAAAGATGCTTTGTTACACGCACCTATTCTCAAGTGGTATGATCCTAACCGTTCTATCAAGTTGGCCACTGACGCATCAGGTACAACAGTAGGTGGCATACTTCAACAAGAATGGGAGGATGGATGGCATCCAGTTGCTTTCTATTCTCGAAAGTTGGTGGCGGCGGAACAAAATTATCACACGACAGAACGGGAGGAGTTAGCTATCGTGTTGGCAACCAAACATTGGAAGCATTATTTGGGTGATAAGGAGTTTGTGGTGGAGACTGATCATAAACCCTTGGTTTATTTGGAAACTCAGAAGGATCTGTCCAAACGACAAATTCGATGGGCAGAGTGGCGTCAACGCTTCAACATGAAGATTGTGTACGTGGAGGGAAAGAAGCAACTTGCAGATGCTCTCACACGCATGCCTTGTTTGAATCATGTTGCAGAAGTGAAAATTCAGGCGGATTGGTGGAGCAAGATGTCACAAGCCACAAAGGAGGATGAAGAGATCACTCGAGCACTACAAACTGGAAAGGCAGAGAAATCTCGAGGTTTGGCGTTTTACAATCAGCGTATATGGATTCCACAAGATCAGGATTTGCGCACAATGATTTTGGCAGAAAGTCATGATACAGCCATTGCAGGTCATGTGGGAGTGGAGAAAACCGTGGAGAGTATACAACGAGTGTACTATTGGCCCAAAATACGTGAGGATGTGGAGTCTTACGTTCGAAGTTGTGTTGCTTGTCAACAAAACAAGGCAAGTAATCAAAAACCAGCGGGTTTATTACAACCTCTTCCTATTCCCGAACAGCGGTGGGAACATGTCACCATGGATCTTGTATGTGAGTTACCAAGGACTTCGTTAGGACATGATTCAGTGGTGGTTTTTGTGGACAAATTGAGCAAGATGATTCACATCAGGCCAACCACAAAAACAGTAACAGCTCCACAACTAGCTCAATTGTATCTAGATGCAGTTTTTGTGAATCATGGCTTAAGCAAAGTGTTAATCACGGATAGAGGTACTCACTTCACTAGTTTATTTTGGAAAACTTTGTTTAGTTTTTTCAAAACAAAACTAGCAATGTCAACGGCCTATCACCCTCAAACTGATGGACAAACTGAGAGGGCAAATAGAACCATAGAGGATATGCTACGAGCATTCACATTAGAAGAGCAAGAAGAGTGGGACAACCTTTTGCCACTTGTGGAATTTGCATATAACAATTCTGTTAATGCATCCACAAAAGCGTCTCCATTTTTTCTTATGTATGGAGCTCATCCGATAACTCCTTCAAGTTTGATGAGACTTCCGAAAGGAGAGGAGTTTTCGACCAAAGTTGCAGCAGTCAACGAATTCGTGGAGCATATTCACCGAGGACTACATAAGGCCAAGGAGAAGTTGGTGATAGCTCAAAATCGGCAAAAGCAGCATGCCGATGCTCATCGTAGAGAAGTGATTTTTGAGGTTGGAGATCATGTTTGGTTATCTACAACGAATTTGTCTCTTGTAGGAACACCAAAGTTAAACCCTAGGTTCATTGGTCCATTTTTGGTTTTGAAGCGTGTTGGTGAAGTGTCATACAAGTTGGAACTTCCGTCACATATGAAAATACATCCAGTATTTCATGTGTCACGATTGCGAAAACATGTACCACGACCAAAACAATTCACCAACCAACCAGCACCACCTCCTCTTCCAACCTTGATAGCAGATCATGAGGAGTTTGAGGTAGAAAAGATACTCAAGAAACGTATTCGAGGTCATAAATATCCCAAAGTAGAGTATTTGATTCAATGGAAAGGCTATCCATCGTATGAATCAACTTGGGAACCAGCTAAAAATTTAGCAAATGCACCTTTGATAGTTCAGGAGTTTGAACGTATGTGCAACGAGGACGTTGCATCTTAAAAGGAGGGAGGTTTGTAACCATCTTTAGTTAGTTAGAACTAAAGTAGAGGTTACTCTGAATATTGATGTAGATACTTTAGTGTGCACTAGTCATAGCTGCCACGTCAGCGATCCGCGCACTTGGTAGGTACAGAGTGGATGTGTTAGTTGACAGTGCCACGTCAGCAATCCGTGTGCTTGTAGCTAAGGATTGAGTGTGTTAGTTAGTGTGTTAGTTGGGTGCGCCACGTCAGCGATCCGTGTGCTTGTTAGGGTTATCCGCCACGTCATCCATCCACTAGGAGAGGTATGGATGGTGGGGATTAGATCTTATCACCTTGTACTTGTTGGTGAGAGCTATATAAGGGAGAGGAGAACCATTGTTGGTATCTCTCATCTTCAGAGTTTACGTCTCTATCTTCGAGTGAACTTCTCTCTAAACCCTAGTGTTACACAATGGTGCCCGCACACTTGTCTCGCTTAGTAGACTGAGGTCATGTCTAAACTCCACGACTCCCATCACCAGTGGGACGAGATTCGGCGTTGTTATGCTAAACACGAGGAGTAGTGAGCGTGTCCTTACAAAACAAAAACGTCATCACCCTCTTCTCCACTATGTTAAGCTCAATCTTCTCAAACAAAGCAAACACATGGGCAAATGTGGGTGACGCATAGCTCATGAGGGTAGCAACATGTACCCTACTCCGCAAATCTCTGTCCAGAATCCGGTATCAATACTGGGCAGCTTGTGCCTTAGTCACACCATGTGTAATTGAAATCAAATGGTGCATACAAGTGTATGACTCTCAAAAACTCTCATCAGTCTTCTGTTCAAACTCTTGAAGACTTCTGAACTTCTCAGTCTTCACCCCCTGAAATTTTTTCCTCAACCTCTTGAAGAACTCTGCAATCGCACTAAAGGCAGACTTGATGCTAGCAACTCCACCCAAATTGCCAATAGCAGTGATACTAGTACCACTACTAGTGTCTTCACTAGCCACACCACCGGTACGTCCGTTAGTACCGCTCCTGGTACCTCCACCAGCTGCTACACTAGGATTGCTTCTAATACCTTCACCAGCGGCTCCACCGGTACTTCCACTAGTACCGCTCTTGGTATTTTCAATAGTATCTCCACTAGTGCTGCTACTTGTAGCTCCACTAGCAACAACGTCACTAACACGTCCATTGGTACCAACACCATCATGGGTAATGGACATGTAATTTGTGTTCAGGTTAACTCCTGTTAAGAAGTAACCTAAGGTTCTAGCTATTAATAGATGTGAGGATCGCTGATGCTTGGGTATATTTACTCCAGGGTTTGTATGATACCACACACTTCATGAATATAACTCTCTTGCGAGTGAGTGAGTTTGCTTGGTGAACGTAGCCTTCTTCTTGAGGGTGAACCACGTTATATTTTGTTTCGGTTGTGACTTGATATTCTATGCTTAATGTTTTCTCGGCTTTACCGTTCACAATTGATTCTAGAGCTGGTTCATAGCTAGACGACCGTAGTTAGTTAATTGATATTAGTTTGATAGGTTTTGCTAACGGTTTTTTGACATGAGCCAAAAGAAATATGACAATGAGGTTTTATGATAGTTTTTTGTGTTTGAGTAGGATGATTTTTGTGACAGAAGTCACAGTTTAGGTGAAAGAATTCTATAAGTGAAATACTTACAAAAAATTTTTAGTTTACAAGAAATTATGGATGTGGCATAGCTTGAAGGTCTTCAGGTCTGATCCTATTGCATCAAAACTATAACCCACGTATTGATGAATTAGCCCTGTGTGGCTCGTGTTCTCGCTCGTTTAGTAATAGATTTCCTTATAGAGCTTCCACATCTCTTTCACGGGTCACTGTGCGGATAATGAAGACCTGACTAAATAGCTCTGCATAGTGCACTCGTTGATTCTTACACATTGATCACTTCAACAAGCAGAGAAGAAAGTGCACTTCAGTTAGGGATGAGAAGGTGAGGTGCTACCAGATCGGCCAAGGAGGGGAACTCATATTTGGTCTTGGGCTAACGTATTTAGACAACATGTACACATGACATCACATGATTTTCAACCGTAGAAGTTACTACATGTACTATACACCATGATAGGCTAGAGTTTGCACAAGTATGTTGTTCACTGCAGCGTATGAATTTTCATCACATCTGTTGCTATTCATGTGTTGTTTATGATCAAAGTATCAGGACAGTGTTGTCTAATGTGAACTTTCTTGAGGTTTCTTTTCTTCGCATGCTCTGAATTCCAGAATTGCTCGATTCACAATCCTATGTTTACTGAAACACGGATCTAAAGCGTCTTTGTCTTCTGACTCCACTCGAGCTCCTCCGACACAAGCATGTCGCAAAGGCATAAATTTGACTGTCGCTTGCATGGTACATGCACGGATCGTTAAACAAGACACGCAGAGTGGATCCGAGCGGAGAGCAACTCCATGTGTAGGAGAATACCCCCAGGCAGGGTTTGCACAGGTGGTAGCCCCTCCCCTCCCCCCCGCAGGTTTGCAATCTCCGGGCTGATTCTCACTTAGGTTTACCTTCGATGGCTTTTCGGTAGCTCATCATGGTTCTAGAAGACTAAGATTCCTCCTTATACTCATAGCCCAAACACCCTCTCACACAATCTCTCAAGGTATCACTCCAACTCACACACACATCAACACTCCAAATTACTAAAAATTCGTCACTCTTTCATATATGAAACAAGTCCCTACATAGAAACTCTCCAAACTTGCTTGAGAGTCTCTTCCATAACTCTCTATATATACTACTTGAAAATTTACCATAGTAACAAATGGTAATTTCTATCGAACTTACTTTTACAAAGATAAACCATAATAAGGTTGACTAGTTATCAATATGTGACAACATGCCATTGGCTTCCTAAACCTTCTAGATGTTTACTAATCCCTAGATTGAGGTGGCGACATGCTATTTGTGTCTTCTAGAACTTCCACTTTTCAGTAAGTCAATATAAGACTTAGTCTAGCCAATGGAGTACTTTTTACTTAGTCAAACCAATCAAAATTAAACATGAAGTCAAAAAGTCTTATCTCTTGGAATCTAGACTTTTGTACAAGACAAAATAGAAGTGCTCACTCAAATATTCTAGAACTTCTTTAGTTATTCCGCCAAGTATAGACATTATAGCTAAACTAGCTAGACTTAGTCATAACTAGCTAGATTTAGTCATAACTATCATAAGCATGATTAACTCCTTGGCTAATTCTAGATTTATTTCACACATGCAATAATTGGTCTTACATTTACCCCCGGACCAAGATTTCACTACGCCCTCGGAGTGAAAGAATCTGATCTTTGATGTAATAACTTCAACTTGTCGTGGTTGACTCGATCGAAGTGACGTCCTCTTTACTCATTGATATCATAAGTAAAGTTTCCCCACACCTTCTTTACTATGAAAGGTACAAAATACTTAGAAAGAATCTTTTTCCTAGCTCTCTTGTATCTAATTGCGTCAAAGAGCATCATCCAATCACCTTCCTTGAATGGCTTCAAGTTTTGGTTTCCACTTTGTTTATCGTGATACTTCTTCTGCAACTGTTGGGCCCGCTTCACTCGTTACATGGCTAGGGCTCGAGTTTCTTCCAACTCCATCAATTGTTGTTGGCAAGACTTGATGGCTTCTGCTCCATTTGATTGCTTCAATCTTTACTGGATTGTCATGAAAGTAGTCAAGTCAAATTCTATTGGGAGCTTTGACTTCACTCCATACACCATCAGAAAAGGTGAATATCCAGTAGATGTTTTCCACGTTGTTCGATACTCCCACAAGAAAGCATGCAATCTCTTGTCCCAGTTTTGCTTGCTCCGGTCTAAGTCTGCATCCTTGGCCAACATCATACAAAGAGTGTAGTTGGTCCGCTCCGCCAACCCATTTGCATCGGGTTTGTAGGAAGTGGTCACTCGAGACTTCATGGAAAAATGATCTAACATTGCTTGGATCATACTTCTCACAAACTCTACTCCTCTATCCGACACTAACTCCAAAGTACAACCAAATCTGGTTATGATTCTCTCATACAAAAACCTACCAAACTCCTTCTCATTAGTAGATTTTAGTGGCCTTGCCTCTACTCACTTGGTAAGATAATCTGTAGCTATCTCAATGAACTTATTTCTCCGAGGAGTAAGATTTAAAAGACCTATAAAATATATCCCCCATTTTTCAAAAGTACCTAACATTGGAACTGAAATCAAAGGAGGGGTTTTCATGGACTTTTTAGCAAAAGCTTGACACACATCACAACTCTTGCAAAAATCCACACAATCTTTGAAAATACCCTTCCAATATTATCCAACATCAATGATCTTGAAGGCTGTTACCTTCCCCGCAAAATGTCCTCCACACACTGCAACTTTGTGGAACTCCTTCATGAATTGCAATGCTTCGCTTCTTCCAACAGCTCGTCGTAGAAGACCGTCAGCTCCTTGATGAAATAACATCTTCTCAATGATCATATAGGGTTGACATATTTTTACCGATGCATTCCTTTCTCTTGAATGCATACCTCGAGGAAACTCTCCTTTGGAGATGAATTCCCAAATCTCCTTGTACTCCTCTGGTTCCAATGTCACCGTGTCCATGACCGACAAATCTTTGTCCGGAAAAGTGTCATCCATAGATTGATCTCCTCCCTCATCATAAGCTCTTGACAACAAATCCGCATTAGCATGCTTCTTTCTCGGTCAATCCTCAATGGTATAATCGAATTTCGCTAGTAGTAGTTTCCATCTAGCTATCCCCCCCTCAGCATTTGGCTTGTTGAAAATATATTTCAAGGCCTTATGATCAGTCACTATAGTGAATTTTCCACCCAAAAGATAAAGTCAAAACTTCTTAAGTGAAAAGAGGACAACTAAAGCCTCCCTTTCGGTCAACGAATAATTCTTCTCTGCTTGTACCATCTGTCTACTAGCATAGGCAAATAAATCATCATGCTTTTCATCATCAAATTGACTCAAGGTGCATCCTACATCAATATTTGATGCATCTGTATAAAGAAGAAAAGGTTTACCCCAATCAGGTTTTGCCAAAATTAAATCCGTCACTAATGCCTTCTTGAGTGCGTCAAACGCCAACTTTGCCTCTTCATCATTGAAGATGAGCTCGTATTTGGTCCCCTTTTTCATGTAACTCGTCAAGGCATGAGCTTTGTTGGAGAAGTACAAGATGAACCTCCGATAGTACCCCACCATACCAAGGAATTGTCTCAACTTGGTCAACGTCACCAAAGATAACTCCATGATCCTCGTCATCTTCTCTAGATCTTTCCTCGAGAAAAGGTAACTCTATGATCCTCGTCATCTTCTCTGGATCCACAGCTATAACATTCTTGGAAATGATGTGCCTCAACAATAAGACTTCCTCACATCCAAAAATGCATTTTTCTGAATTGAGTGAAGCTTTGGCTTCCTCCAAACGTTGGAGTATTTTGATCAAATGATCCTCTTTACTCCCATATACACAAAAGTCATCTATGAAATCTCTCACAAACTTTCCAATGAAAGGTTCAAACACCCTATTCATGAACCTTTGAAAAGTGGCTGGAGCATTACATAGATCAAATGGCATTACTCTAAAGGCAAAAGTTCCCCGTGGTGTGGTAAAGGTAGTTTTCAATTGATACTCTAAAGCAATTTGGATTTGGTTATAACCACTATAACCATCTCCAAAACTATACCACTCATGGTCTGCTACCTCCTCTAAAATCTCATCTATAAAAGGTAAAGGATAATAATACTTCTTTGTGACAGCATTCAACTTCTTGTAATATACACATACACGTAGTTTACCATTATTTTTCTTCACTATCACAATAGGAGACACCCATTCCGAATTTTCTACCTCATAGATGAAGCCGGCCTCCCTCAGCTTGTCAATCTGCTCTTTCACCACCAAAGCTGTAGGAGTATTGATTCGTCGTTGCTTTTGCCGAATAGGGCGAGCTTTCTACTCCAACTCAATGTGATGAGTTTCGAGTGTCACATGCTTCAAATCTTTGTAACTAAAGGCAAAGACATGGATATATTTGCGAAATATATCCAAAAATCTTGACTTCTCCTCCGTGATAACATTTGGATCAAACTTGAGGGTGGAAGTCTTTGACACACCTCCTCCTCGCTTATCTCCACTTTGTCCGGATCTTTCTTCATCCCCGGTCTAGGAAGCAACTCCATGGCAACAATCACTTGAACTTGTACATCATCATCAAAAGAGTCGTCTGACGATGTTTCTTGATCAGAAGTTGATATGTCGGTGTCAACTTCTGAAAAGCTACCACTCTCCTCACTCTCAAGATTTCCCAATATTCGTCGGTTGGTCTATCTCAGTCGATAACAGAACTTCCTCCTCCTGTCAAAGGAACCTTCACTTGATGGTTCTTGGGACCTATCCTCAGATAGTCCTTGTGCCATCGATGAGTAGTCCTCACTGCCCTCAACCAAGGACGTCCCAACAACAAATCATAGCTAGCCGAAGGAATACAAACAGGGAAAATCATCCGAAGTTATAAGTCCGAACTTGCTTAGATCCTGACTTGACTACGCTAGCTCTAAACGTTCGGACGAAGGCCTTTTGCTATAAAATGCGGTAACTTCGACAAGCTATAGCTTTTCTTGCGCGGTGACAGAACGAAAGACACAAACACGCAGAGGAAACAATTTTCTTGAACTGAAATACCGAAACTAGAAAATCCTTCAAGGCTAATGCCTTGAATTACTTTATACAATCTAAAATCCTAACTAACTAACTCTACTCATCGACTACGATGCAAGCCGCGAATAGATCCTACACCTAAGGAGTCGGCGGCTGCCTTCCCCTCTAACTTACGATCTAAATCTAACCCTAATCCTAATCCAAAACCTAATCCTAACCCTAAATCTGAATCTAAACCTACTACACTTAGCCGCCAACATCTTTAACAGCTTTAGATCCAAGCTCTAAGGCTAAAAATTCGCAGGCATGCGCAGCCGGCTGAGACCAACAGCCTTATCAAATTTCAGCTCCATCCGAAACTCCAACGCGGAGATATGGGCCCGCAAGATCTGTGTTCCACGGCCAAAATTCCTTCTCCGAAATCCGAGGTCCGAGGGACCCACAGGCCGCTTGAATGCCGTTCTTGCGATGATGGGTAATGGCCTACTTCCCACGTGCGACTTTACGCCCCGCCGTTTTGTTTCTCACGCTTGTGCATTTGACATTCATGACAACGCCGACTTCCGCCGTCGAAAATCTTCTTCCGCGTATCGCCGAAGGCACTCTTCTGCGCCTTTGCCCATCCATATTAACCACTATCAACACTCATAACTCAGTGATATCCTATCCGTTTCAAGAGTTGTTGACCTCGTTAGAAGAAACGTTTTGAGCTCTATCTATCAAGACCCTAACTAAGTCAAGGAGTTACGAATTGAAAAAGTTATGAGGAATTTACTGTACCAGATCTCTTAAACTTCTCATTTCGATAAAGAAAAGAAAAACTAGGCTACCACAATTACCATTGCTCGTATCCCCACCATTGTAGCATCCACTTTGTCTCCACCCTTATTCAACACCACGTGGAATCTGGACTCCTACTTCTCAGTTCTCTCCACATTCGTCATCACTTTCTTGTTCTCTCCTTGTTTCAAGAAGTTGACCTCACACATCAGCTTTTCATAACTTTCACTGGGAAGAAAGTTTTTGATGAGGCTCTCCGTCAATGTCTCCCATGTGTCCTCTTCCACATGTTCTCTCTTGTACTCCTGGAACAATTTGAGAGCAGATTACTCCAAGAAATCCAGCAAAAACATAGCCCACTCAACCTTCTTCCTTTCATTATTTCCTATCCAAGCCCTCTTGAAATCCCTAACAAAAGCTTCTACATCCTCATTCTCCCTCCCATAAAACACCGGAAGCTTCCCCATTTCCAACGAATTTTTTTTCTATTGGAAATTTATATGGGATTCTTAAATACAATAGAAACAACACTAATTCTATCCTTGAGTAATTCATCAAAGGAAACACAAAAGGAATTGGTTGCTTCAAGATAGCCAAAGCTCTCTCCTCCCCTAGGCATACGATGAGTCTTACCCTCATCATCATCTTCTCCATCATCCGAATGATGATCTCCATCTTCAGTTGGAGCTTGAACCAACCGAGGTCACTTTCTCCGTATCAGCACTTAGTTTGCCTTCAAAACCTTTTACAAGTGATTCTAGAAAGGCCTTCACTCCGCTGCATTCGTGTACCGCCGGTAGTCCAATCACTCCACAATTGTCACAGAAAGTCGCGCTTTGGGATTCATGTGGCGATGATGGTCCCAAGTGAAGTTTCAACTCTCCCAAGTTCCTATTGCTCCTCAATCTTTTATCTTTGTTCCGTAGGGAACAATTGACAACCTTATGTCCCTCCTCTCCACAATAAAAACAAGTCTCACGTTTGACTCTTGGAAGTTGACTTATTACTCTTTCTTCAAACTCCACCTTAAATTCTTTTGTATTAGAGTCTAAAGACACTATAACTGCCAAGCCTTGAGGTACTTTGGATAACCTAACCTTCCAACCCCCTTGTTCACTCATTTTTTCCTAAAGTGGAAATCACTCAAAACAGCTCTCTCAGAAACGTTATCTACTAGGCCAAAACTCCGAATAAAGAAACCCAAAACTTTTGCTCTCTTATCCTCATTTTGTACCCCCTAAACTTCAAATCAACATAACTTCCTCTCTAAACGTGATCTCTCAGTGAAATTTTGACTCGCACGTAGGTTATCTTCCAATACTTTGTACACAAGTGTACGAAGTTTCAAAGCCTAACTTGAAATACAGAAAGAGTAAATTACTCAGTATAAACTTTCTAGAGAGCAAATTTTAGAACCACTTCACCATCAACACTCTCATATGTTTTTGTTAACACATGTTCTAGACCTGAAACAAAATTTAAAACGTTCTTTATTTTCCACTCTACAATCAATAAAAACTTTGAAAAATACCTTCAAAAATACTTTTATTGTGTCTAAGATCACTTTTCTTTCAAAAAGACATGTTTACGTGAACAAAACATACAAAATCACTTCTCGGCTATGATACTACAAAGGACTGGTACTACTGGATAAACAAAGAGAATTTTGCTCTCAAGCACACTCTCCGCCTCTTTCATTCCCCAATGTTAATTCCAAGTGATCCTCATGGATACTTTCTCTCGAGCTAGAAATCGAATCCTAAACATTTCGCCTTCTAGATTAAGGTCCCGGCAACAGAATCAAAAATGCAACCTCCGAGCTGACTCTCACTTAGGTTTACCTTCGATGGCTTTTCGGTAGCTCATCATGGTTCTAGAAGACTAAGATTCCTCTTTATACTCATAGCCCAAACACCCTCTCACACAATCTCTCAAGGTATCACTCCAACTCACACACACATCAACACTCCAAATTACTAAAAATTCGTCACTCTTTCATATATGAAACAAGTCCCTACATAGAAACTCTCCAAACTTGCTTGAGAGTCTCTTCCATAACTCTCTATATATACTACTTGAAAATTTACCATAGTAACAAATGGTAATTTCTATCGAACTTACTTTTACAAAGATAAACCATAATAAGGTTGACTAGTTATCAATATGTGACAACATGCCATTGGCTTCCTAAACCTTCTAGATGTTTACTAATCCCTAGATTGAGGTGGCGACATGCTATTTGTGTCTTCTAGAACTTCCACTTTTCAGTAAGTCAATATAAGACTTAGTCTAGCCAATGGAGTACTTTTTACTTAGTCAAACCAATCAAAATTAAACATGAAGTCAAAAAGTCTTATCTCTTGGAGTCTAGACTTTTGTACAAGACAAAATAGAAGTGCTCACTCAAATATTCTAGAACTTCTTTAGTTATTCCGCCAAGTATAGACATTATAGCTAAACTAGCTAGACTTAGTCATAGCTAGCTAGATTTAGTCATAACTATCATAAGCATGATTAACTCCTTGGCTAATTCTAGATTTATTTCACACATGCAATAACGGATCTTACAGGTCGCGTAGGAGCGAAGCGGCTCCCCGCGCAAGAGGGTTCCACTTTCATTGTATTGCTTCAACTTTCATGACCATGGAGTCAATCAAGTGTCCAAACTGTCAACATGTAGAGATAGGGTATTGGTTTGGTGCCAACGAATAGTGATTGGGATAACAATCCCCATGTTGGAGAATCTGGATCTATGAGGATTAGATTTTGTGCTTCGGCAAAAGTAAACTATGCGCTTTGAAAAGTTATAACATTTTTTGTTTGAAATGTTTTTTTGAATGGGGCCAAGGTCATTGAAAGAGGAGGAGAGTTCTCAAGCTCTTTGTCATGATCCGCTCATGGATATGATTGTGGGGTAGTTTGATTTTTATACAATTAACGATCAAGAAGTTAGAGCACGAGAAGTAGTGGAGATTAAGTTCTTAAGCTCTTGTTCATGATCCGCTCACGGATATGGTTGTGGGGTAGTTAGATTGTTATACAATTAATGTCAAGAAGGTAGAGCACGAGAAGTGATAAAAAAGGTAGAGCACCACAAGTGATGGAGATTATGACCACATGATTCAACTTGTCAAGATTGACAATAAATTCAATCCAGTTGATGCGTTGACCTAGGTTGATATTTTTGAGAGATTCAAGCAACATTGTGCTACAACGCAGGTTTTGCATGGGAAGCACAATAGAAGATTGTTGAGTTACCTCTGTATATTATTACTCTATCTTGGTATGAGAGTAATAACATAGGTTAGAGACGTGACTGAAATTCTTTGACATGAGTTAAGGTGAGATTGTTGATCTATCTCTGTAAATTATTACTCTATGTTGGTATGAGAGTAATAATATAGGTTAGAAACGTGACTGAAATTGGCTACTTCCATAACTAAGTTGTGAAAGTAGCGAAGTGATTAATGATGATTAGCCAAGACATAACTAAGTCTAGCTAGTCATGACTAAGTTTAGCTATAATGTCTATATTTGACGGAATAATCAGTGGAGTTCTAGAAGATTGGGATGAACACTTCTATTTTGTCTTTTACAAAGGTCTAGATTCCAAAGGATTAAATTTTTGACTATAACTTTGGATTTGATTGGTTCGATTACATGTATGAAAGATGATTGGTTGGACTAAGTCTTATGTTGACTTAGTGACAAGAAAGCTTCTAGAAGTTTTAAAGTTTCCAATGGCATGTTACCATTTCAACCTCGGATTCCAAAAACTTTTAGAAGGTTTAGGTAGACCAATGACATGTTGCCACGTATAGTGAGTTAGTCAAACTTACATAGTGAAAAGTGAGTTAGAAAAAATTACCTCATGTTACTATGATAATTTCTCAAATAGTTTAAATAGAGAGTTAGAGTAGCAACTCTAAATCAAGTTTGAAGAATTCATGGGTGAGGACTTGTTTCATGATTGAAGGAATGAGGTTTTTCAATATCTTGGAGTATCGACGTGTGTTTGAGTTTGTGTGAATTGAGTGATGTATGGAGAGTTTGTGTAAGAGGGTGTTTCTAGTACACGAGTATGAGTGAGAATGTAGTCTTCTAGAACCATGATGAGCTATCACAAAGCCATCTGAGGTAAACCTAAGTGAGAGTCAACCTGGAGGTTGAAAAACAACGTGGGATTACGCAAAAATTGCATATCATACCACATATCAAACTCTTAGATGGAGTCATCTAGCTCAATGGTGACCACAGCACCAGAATACCGTCGTGGACACTTCATGGCTCCGTACATCACGTCCATGTTCCAAATCAACGGGTTTGTGACATTAGACGGTATCAATTTGAAAGATTCAAGATACGTAACACTCAGATCTTCTGCACTAATTGTTGGGTTATGTAAAGATGGCCGATACTTCAATCCACTACATGTAACTTCATCTTGATCCTTAACATGACCATCAAACTCCTCCGTGAGGACCAAATTCTCAACTAGCATCACTGCAAAATCTCCACCAAGTAACCAAATTCGCATCTAACACTGAGCACGCCTTAAGCTACTCTAGCCCTACTAGCTATGGGCTATGAGTAACCTACTTGCCATCACCGCTAAAAGACTCTCACAATCTACTGGTCATCACTCCAGTTTCGCCGTGAGAGAAACAAAGATAAGCCGGTCGGTGATCAAATCCAGTCACACTATCGACAACACATAGGAGTAAAACTACTCCATAAATCAATGTCATGCCTACACGAGCGCGCACCAGGAAGCAAGAATGGAGAGTATCCAAACACAAGCAAACAGCTAGCAATGACTCTCTAGTCTAAATGAAACACAACACAAAACAACAATAACACACGCGACATCACATCGCATCGCGATTCTGATTTGATTTCCATCGCTCCCTATCATCTTCCGTCTCTAGCGTATGTGATAAAATTTTGTCCACCAAGTTGCTAAAAGATTCTCCACACCAGAATCACACTCCAGCTCAACAAACACATTAAATAGTGAAAGTTTAATATGATTTTGACCATCATATGCAAATATAGCAACTTCAGTACAATATCTCCAAATCTTGAGACTATAGTATGTGAGACCGGATGCAAACTCTCGATTTATTCAAAATAAACTTTTCCTTCCTTCTATCTTCTTCTTCTCCAATTGTTTTTTTTTCTTTATCACAACTGAAAATAGAATTCTACTCTATAATCAACTCAGCCTAATCTAATTTTGTATACCAAAGTCACAAGAAGTTCTAACATCGAAGTGTTCGAGATTTTATCGTGCGAACACATATCGCTATACACTCTACATCGCTAACATGTTATTCACATATACACACACATATGACACGATAACGTTGTAAGCCAAAACGCCCCACCCTTCAGCGTTGGCAATCCGGGTGGGTGTCTTAGTTCACACAACATCACTTCTCTAATCTTACATAGTCTTCCAGACCTCTGTGGGTAAAACTCTCTTCCAAACACTGTAACTTGACTATGATAAACTCTATCTAAAGACCCTTGAATGCACATGTCACTGGCATCTTGGATTCCCCTCTTATCAGATTCCATCCACAATTTTGTGTTTCTGATTTCAGTCTCAATTTCTTAGTTTCCACCTTCGATTTCAGTCTCACTCACAAATTCTACTCTTCATCCTCGGAAACTCACTTACTACTCTTGCTAATTCTCTCCACTTCCTCTCTCTAAAATTACTCACTAATGTGAGAGTCACTCAATCTCACACTCATCTCTCATCTCCGTCCACACATAGATCCACCTTCAGACACCCCTCACAAGTCTCGACTCTCTACCCTGGAAAGCACTCTCAATTGCCCTCCGACATCCAGATCCACAATTCAAAAAATTTAGAGACAACACTCTCACGGCCAGACTCCAACCCCAGATCGAACAGGCCAGAGCCTGCAACCGTAGGCCCTAACAACTCCCACCACACAACAAGCGCCACATGACGGCAGCCGAAGGGTGCCACCCTACACACCCACACATCAGGTTACAAGCTTCACTAGAGACAATTAGCCGCACCCGCTTGGCCGTCGGATGGACAGTCCAATGCATCACCGCCCCTCAAGGTACCTGCTCAATCTTCACCATCAAGTTAAAACTTGCTTCCCGAGATCCCTTCCAACACGGCTCGCCAGCCCTGCGTCCGCGCTTGCCACCTCTTTCCTCGACCTTTGGGCCACCGTCAAACAGCGATTGCTGCCCGCTTGCTACACCTCCTCGGCATTCTCTAGCTCGATAAAAAACCTGATAAATTCTCTCTTCGACAACCCCAAACTACAATTCGGTAGTCATTCTATCCAATAACCTTAGACTAAACTAATTTGTTTTATTTATTTTTTTACTTTACTTTTCTCTCATCACTACATTAAACACTTTTAATCACAACCAATCTTGTGAGTGCATCTTTTAGACTCACAAACGTACACATTCAAATGTATCACAACTCGCTCCTTTTCACATATATACTAAATATAGACGTCAAGCTAGGTTTTCAGTTTTGAGGATATAGGATTGACATAAGTTCTAGTTCATTTTAAACTAACTATTAATAGAGACCAAATGCTCTCTTCTTACTCTACTTCAGCTTCCGTAATACTGTGTACAATATTACTTGGCAAATATGTGGATAGAAAAAGAATAAATAGTTAGTTTCACTCTCAACTTCAGAAAGATATTCTAAAGTATACATTCAAAGGATTGTTAATCTTATTCATTAGACCTATGTTTGGACTTCTTTTAGCCAAATCAACTATGTATAGATTAATTGTAAATTTTGCTTAGAACATGCTCGTTAACTAGTGATTCCCCCAATGATCTAACGTAATGCTCCAATTAATATTTCAAGCAAATGTAACTATGAACTTTAACAATGTCAAACTAAAAATTGTACAAACTAAATTAAAAGTTGACCTCGTAAAAAACTTGTCAAGAAAACATTCAATATATTATGAATATTAGTGGAACAATCTTGAGCTAAAAGAGTCACCGAATTGTTGCTCATATTCTAAGCACTACGTCCAACGTCAAGACTTTCTATGTGTAACATATGCGTGATCGCTTTCACATGCTGCGACATAATTCCACTATACGTCCGAAGTTGAGAGTGGCAATCGCTACGATAAAGTTTCATTGCATGGAAAGTATATTGATACTAGAATAAGCGTGACATGTAACATGAATGATTCCGTATTGAAACTCAAAAGTTACAATAAGCAATTTAGGTTCTGATGGATTACATCAAATAAATATCTCAAAAGAAATAAATTATTCATATTTATAGAATGAAATATTGAAATTGTATGAAACTCTCAAATAACCATAAATTATGCAAAATGACTGATGTATATAAAATAATATATTTATAAAATAATTTTCTTGATAGCGATTGATTATGAGATCACTAGCAACAATTAATACCATTTTTTAAAAAATTCAAAATGTTATATCAACCAAATAAATCGTTTTAAAATTCATACACGAGAGATATATGGTATCTCTGGTTCATACCGGTAATGGGAATAACAAAATCAAAACTGTAGAAACAAATATCCGCTACAAATAGTAGGGGCGAAAGCAACCGGGGACTGAAATCGGGTATGGATTTCGGCCCTCGAGTATACATAGAAGGAATCGGCGAATAGATCCGACAAAAGCCGATGAGACTGGGCCGGGATGGCCGGGCCCATCTACTCGTCTAACGACTCGATGGATAAGTCGCACGACTCGAGAGCTGTCGGCAGTGCCGACCGGACGTGGCCGGCACAGGGTCGTGACGGACTGGAAGCAGCCGGTCGGCGAGTCCAGTCGATAGTGCATGGCACGCAGGCTCACATTGCGAGCAGCAGGATGCGCGTCGGGGAGGTGGTGGTGCTCGTCGTCGTTCAGCTGTGGCCGAGGTCCGAGTTAGGGCTTGGAGTTCGGAGGCCTCTCGCGCTTCACGATCGTGAGGTGCGCTCGAGCAATTTGTGGATTCGCTGCTTCTCGGCGGCAATTCTCGAGCCAAATCGTCGGGTGTCTGGAGTGTAGCGCAGATCCGGTGGACGATGGGTTTGTAGACGGGCGGTGAAATTGTTGGTGGTGGTGGAAGCAGGAGAGGGAGAGAGGAGGAAGAGGCGGTGAGGACAGTCGTTGAGCCTTGTGGAGACGAGAGGCAGAGAATTGGGGGAGATTTGGTGATTGGATTTCATGGAAGCCGGGGTGGCAGTTGCCGGGCCCAGGCCTTCCTTTCGGAAGCCATCGCATGACACATCTCAGCGGAATTATAGGCGGCGATCTCCGTCTACTTCTTCTCGATCTACTTCGTCCTCCCCTTCTCCTGCCCGTGCTCCCTCGGGTAAGTCTTATGTCCTTCTTGACAGGTCTTTCTCGACTCTATGTTCTATGTCGTATGGCAGATGACTTTGCGTTTCGCTGGATTTCGAACAATGTCAGTTTTGAACCGCATTTTACGAACAGCGGAGGAAGATGAAGTAGAAGCTGGAATAGTGAACTCCAGTCCTGTGTCGTGTATGCTTCTGTGATGTGATGTGTTTTTTAACGGGGTAAGATTGTTTCTCTGCATTTATCCTACGTGTTAGTCCAGGGTTCTTGTGGACTCTAGATTACACGCACGATTGTTACCTAGTTGTTCAATTCGTACATACTGAAGTTGAGCGTTTCTTCCGAGAACAAGTTCTTGAAGACTGTAGACCGGAAACTTATCGGAATTATGCCCGTATAAATCGCTTACCTCTTGCGGGTAATGGGATCATCACCTAACCTCGTCAGAGCTGTAGCGAATCAGCTCCGAATGGATCGGTTATTATGTGAGCGTATGTCTATGGAGGATGACTGCGTTCAGCCGAGCTGCTGTTATCGATCTCTTCTCTATTACTGGCCGTCACTGAGACCTAGATATGATGTATTATGAAAGGCCCCAAACTCTCCGATTTTCAAACTTCGACGAGATCTTAGCTTTTCTGACGCTTAGTAACTTGCTCTGGGCCAGTTGCTTCGCCAAGCATATGTCAATCACCTCATTTTCTGATGCTATATGTCGATGTGTAACTGAAAGGAATGAACGCTTCACGGTCCGGGGTCTGTTGACTCGAATTTCAAGTGCTGGGAAGGATTTTCGGTAATTCTTTTGCCTAGCAATCTCATGGGAGACTGACTGTCGTGTCTGTACGTGTCGTTAATTCTGATTCTACATTGCCGGTTATGTTGAAGCAGGTGGTTGGAAACGTGATCGCAGTGTTTCTCCTCTGTCTCCCCGGAAGGATGGCGCTAGGTTGAATTCTGTACAGGCAAAGAAAGGAAAGACTGCTCACAAGGATGATGATAGCGACGGGGACAGCAGCCAAGGGAGGAGAGAATATGGACCCGGCACTTCTGAACGCTTGTCTCGGGGCTCCAGTTATGACCGACACGGAAAGTCGGATCTCTACGATTCGAGGCGATCATCTGGTTCTCACTCAGATCGCAATCATCCAGGTCAAGCAATACATTCGAGTCGGGATTCCTACGGTGATACCAGGAGGAATGGAGACTACGACCACCCAGCGCGCAGCCGCCATAGTCCCGATAGAGGATATCGGGACAGAGACAGGCGGACTAGAGATATAGAGAGGGATAGCGAGAGGAGCACGAAGGGTAAGCTTGGAGGGAGAGACTCTAACCACGAGAAAGACACGGAGAGGGAGGGGCGGTTGGAAAGAGATAAGAGCAGGGACAAGGACAGAGATCGCAGAGAGAGAGATCGGAGTAGAAGCAAAGTTGAAGGTCGGGAGTCATTCTTTGACAAGGATTCGGAAACAGAACGTAGAAGTGGAGGTGGGAGAGGGAGAGATACCACCAGGGACAGAGAGAGGGAAAAAGGGAGAGACAGAGATCGCGAGAGAGATAATGGAAGAATCAAATCTAGACACAGTGAGAAAGATGCGGATCCCCGGGAGACAGACCGAGATAAGGCGAGAGAAAAAGAGAGAGGAAGGGACAAGTTTCAAGGGAAAACCAGTGCACGTGACCCTGTCAGTCCAAATGATCCGGATGGAGATAGGAAAGCCTTGACCCGGGATAGGGAAAGGGAGAGAGAAAAAGGCAAGGAGAAACCTTCGAGCAGAGACGTTAATATGGACAAAGAACCAGAGTATATGAGAGATGGTGGTCGAGGTAGGACAAGAGATTCTGTGAGAGAGAGAGAGAAGACGAGAACCGAAGAGAAAGCAGGTCGAGATTTGGGTGTTGTTGATATGGACAGAGATAAAGATGTAGGGAGGAATAGAGACAGGGACAGAGGTAGAGTCAGAGACCTCGAATCCTACGGCAATCGGGAGGACAGCAAGGGTCAAGAGCGTCGTAGGGAACCTGATCGATACTCGGAAGGTGATCCTAAGGAAAGGAGTTTCAGAGGAAAAGAGGACAGTAAAGAGGGTTCCCGTGTCAAAGACAGGGATGAGCAAAAAGAAAGAATCCGGCACAAAGACAAGGATGATCCGAAGGAGTTACAGAAAGTAAAAGACGAGTTTGTAGAGGCTAGAGACAGAGACCTGCTGAGGGTAAAGGAAGAGGTCAGCCCCTCTCCGGATGTATCGAAAACGAACTTTCGTCAGGATAAAGAAAGTTCGGGGAACAGAGTGGTAAAGGATGAGGTCGGCTCTCCCTACGATGTTTCGAAATCGAACTCGCGTCAAGAAAAGGAAAGGACGGGTGGCAGTTCAGACTTGGTATCGCAGCCCGACAAAGACAGAGGTGGCAGCTCCTCTCGGGAGAAGTCTCAAGGTACTGAAAGACGGCTCAGTGATGGAGCTCGAGAGAAAGAGAAGGGTCCGCCTCGGTCTGATGATGGCGAAGGAAAGAAAGAGATGCAGCCGACTCTCAAACGAACTGATTTTGATGGCAGTTCTAATTTTAGCTCGAAGGATGGAGAGGTCAAGAAAGATAGAAGTTTGGGCAAGGGCGACTCGCAGAGAGGTCCCGAGGCTAAAAGCACGCCTGTTTCTGCAAATGATCCTGAAAAAAGCGCTGTGGACAGCAAGGTCTCGAAAGGTTCAAAGTGGGGTCCTGAGCCAACTGATTCGAACCTTCAAGGGTCAGTAAGTGAAGAGGTGGCAAACGATCTTACAGCCGCCAAGCTGGCAGCGCTGAAAGCAGCAGAGCTTGGTAAGAGCCTCCTCTCGCATGTTGAAATATCTCCTTTTGCAAGGTAAATTTTCGTTCAAGAAATTGTGATGCACATGCAGTCTCTTCGTCTTAGTGGCTGTCCAGTAGAATGTCTACGATTTGTAGATATTGGAGCGAAGTTTGCGAATGTGGAGACTGTGCTTCAAGGTTACCTAAGCCTTTTACACATTGTTGTCTATCACACTCCGCAATCCCGGAGAAGTTCGATGAACATGCTGAGTAAGCTTTTGTGGCGAGAAACGGATAGAGCAGATGGTGAAGGTTTTCATTTGTATCACATATACAATGTAGTCTAACATTTAATAAACTTGAACATTCTGTCACTTAATATTCTAGTTCATTGACAGTGAATAAAAACCTCGGAGTACCGGGCTTTATGTCAGCCGACCAGAAAAAGAAGCTGTTGTGGGGAAGCAAGAAGTCTGCAGCTGAGCAGGTAGTTCTTGTCGGAGAACTTTCTGAATTGTCCAGATTCCCAAGTCCTGTTCAAGCTAGTGGCTTGCTTTCGTGCTGTGTATAATGTTCGCGTCTATATTGTAAAAGCTGAGACAGGAGAGTCTCAGCTTTCACAATGTAAGTAGTCATCGCACATGATTATGCGGTATTGCTGACCTTTCTCTAACGTTGATTGTCAGGAGCCGGCTGTTACAGCGGGAACTAATCGTTGGGACACTGTCCATTTTTCGGATCCTGATCGACAAGAAAAGTTTCACAAGCTCATGGTGAGCCTCATCTGTTTTTCATATGGCAAGTCAGCGTTTTCAATCCTAGATTGTTGGACTTTTTTTGAGTTTTCACGTCAGTTGGTGTCTTGCGTGAACGCGGCGACAGATTATAGCAAGCGGAAGAGAAATCATTTCAAAGAAATGTGTAATCAATCTAGCATCCCTCGTTGGACGTGAGAATTTTTTAAGTGTTTACCTTTTTTCTGTTTTTGTTTTTTATCTTTATCGTTTCCAGTATCCATCTCTAACACCTCGACAGAGTCTGAGTGTCCTTCACTGCCACTGGCCAATTTCAGGGCGTGAAGGCGGATTCCAGTGCCGATTGCAAGAGGGAAGGCGAGGCAGACGTCGGTCAGTTCACAGAAGAAAGACAACGAGAGTTACAGCAAGACTTGGAGAAGCAGTTTGCTGCCGGCTTGAGGCGAAGAGATGGTCGGACTGTTGGACTCGGGTTGTGAAGGATGAAATAAAATCTGGCTCATTGCGGAAAACGACATCGCTGCATTTTCTTTATCTCTACTACATATGAAGCATCGTGTGAGGATGTAATAGCAGTGCGTTGTGAGCTTATATTAGGTATCAATCTACTCGTAACTTTTGCTGCCCGCTCATTCAGAGGGATCAGTGTTCCATTTAAGGACAAACTGAGCGCGGGAAAGGTTGTTGCAATGATATCCGCTATTAGCTGGTCTATTCTTCTATACAATGTGTGCACATTCTGTGACTTCAGTCACGTATTCCGAGTCCTTCGATGTGATTCAAGAGGTCTGTACGTTATTCAATCCGCATGCTTCGATATTGCCTCTCTGTCAAGTTTATTTTGGAAGAAAGTCAACCACTCCATTTTTTTGAAATTGACCCAAGCATTCAGCATGAGGGAGTTTAATAGCCACCAGTGGTGTCAACACCACCCGTGGTTATTAAGCTCCCTCATGCTGAATGCTTAGGCCGCCGTTTTCGACTCATATCATCTCATGATACACGTCGCAAGCATGTGATGCACTAACTTTAAAATCCATGTACGTTTGGTATGCATCCCGTGTTTTTTCCGCCTTGTGTTATTCATCGTTGGGTCCCATCAACTGGATCAAAACCATCTTAGTTTTACGGATCCTTGATTGGGCCTACGAGATCCTGGAGCGGGAGAGACTTAATACACGCTCTCTTTCCTGGTTGACTACAGGTTCTGGATCTTTTCATCAAATTTAGACTTGCACATCACTCCCTGATTACGTCAGCAGGCACGAGATTTCCTACTAACATCTCATCCTGTTCTCTTCATTTTCATTCTGGTCTTTCCTGGATTTTAATGTGTACTGTTTGGCGCTTGATCTTAACCCTAGACATCAACACCCGATTTTCTTAAGGCCTCATTTAAGTAGGATGCATGTCCATCCTCTGTGAGAAGTTGTTGTTGTCACCTAGCAGGAGCCTGACTATATTTGCACAATTTGTTGATTTCTGTCATGGCCCCGCTGCTTGTGTTGAGCGCCTGTAATAGGATCTTGATGTATGTCTTTATATTGTATCATCGTGTTTAGGTTTTTGCACTGCAATTGCATCCTTTGTTTCAACGCGATACATTGTAAGGTGTTCTACAAATTCTACTTCATCGTTTTAATTTTAGATTGGTATAGATCACATATAGAAAGAGTTTTGATAAGACCGCGAACGTAGGTATGTAATGTGTGCAGTTTAGTTAGCCTCACAAAAATTTCTCAAGACTTATCTTTTGCTGAGACAATTTTAGTTATTTATGTAAATAAAACATTTGTTAAATAAGATATGGAAAAGAATTTTTGAGTAGATGTATACAACTTCGAAACGTATTGCTGTTACTTTTTCACAAACTTACAGTCCGTGGAAATGTTTGCGACGGGGATATGGACAGTAAATTGTTACTCTTCATAACCCCGTCGCATTTTTCACAAAGTTTGTATCCATACAATTCATCGTAGTCCTGCGGAAGACTACGATTATGAATTATGGTTACAAACTTACACCCATGACCGGGCCAGCCTTCTGCATGCTCGGACAGTGGGCGACGTCGGTGTACCGGTGGCCATGAGCTGGGCTGAAGTGAAAGGGTTGGAAAGAGTTCGGCCTTTCAACTCAGACGAGAGCCCATGGGCCGAGTTTGGAGTCCGGAATTTTTCCAGATGTGGAGGGAGGGGAGACATCCGAGTTTGCCATCTCGCCTTGCCTTCTCTCTCTGGGACGGTGGACCAGTGGTCATGGGCCTCGACTAAGCCGCGTACGTTAGACGAGAGGCCAAAGGGCTGCGACGGTGGACCGGTGGCCATGGGCTGGGCACGGGTATGAGGTTTTATATGATATACATATTGCGATGCAATATATATGTGCACAGCATAATTTCTAGCAATGTATTGTTAATCAAGTCTATCTTGATTAAAGAGTGCGATGTTTGAAAACCAATGTACATGGTGTCATCCATATAAATATCTTCTAGATGATTGATCTATATAACCATTCATTCTATGGGACCTTGTGCTTGCCATACTTACTGGCAATTCCTTCTGTCCCTAGGAGGGGTTTGAAAGAATAGATTAATACACTTAGATAATATTCTACATTTTTGAATCGAGACAATCTCCAAAGTAACTAGCGTGAAGACTCTATCTCTTATTTTCTAGCAATCAAACGTTCACACGTGTGATCAACTATAGGCAAAATGAACTTTAAAGTAACTGCAATAAAAATGGTACTTTTAACTTAGAAGATGGACAGTCAGATTCGAATCATAGGTCATAACTATCAATGTATCATTAGTCACAACTTGAGATAACAGAAGATAGAATTTACTTCTAAAACCCCCCTATCAGTCCAATGTATGATCGCAACGCCATGGTCTGACTCTGATATTAATCCGCAACACAACATAGTCAAAACTGTAGTTAAAAGGATTTCCTGATTATAGTGATACTCTTTCCACCTTCTGCGAAGTGATACTTTTCTGTGATAGTGATACTGTGATACTTTTCTCCTTTTCGAAGGAGAAAAGGACCCGACGTGGTTCACATCAGAGTCTTCTGTAACCCTGGCTAAGATTCGAGGTATAGGACAGGGTGAGCGTCCCGTAGATCATATCCAAGTTCAAAGTTCTTCTTTACTTGATAGCAAATAAAATCAAACTCTTTTCTTCCTTGAAGTCAGTCGTAGCATGCGCACCAACTAGAAGACCTGTGTAATCGAGTCCCAGTGAAATAACAGAGGTATGTTGAGAGTTTCTACCAACTGGTGGTACGTCTCGTGTCAAACTTGTAATTATCGAACGGAAATATAGGCTTCGTTGATGTTTACAGGAATACTGTAGTAGGATGAGTATCTACCACATACGTTCCTCATGCTAGTCTTCGAGTTCTTACAGGCCTAGCTAGCTTGCAATTCCTATCACGGCTGGTCTTCAACTCTATGCTACAATCTAATTAAAGACCGCAGCTAGTGGGTCTAAATATTCTCAAAATCCCACCAGTCCAGCCCCACAAATCACTCACTCTCGAAAACAGTTCTTAACCATAGAAAGTCGAAGTCAGCCCAAAACTCACTACAATAGAAATATGAAATGGAAAGGCTGTCGACGGTTCGACAGATGTGGCCACACAAGGTTGCATCTCTTTTTCTTCTTCATACTGAACTTGATGTAATGACCTCTTCATGAAATGATCAACCGAAGGGCTTCTGGCTTCGGCAGTCCAAGTTCTGCCCGGGGTCTACACCGAAGAGTGAGCAGAATTTTTTGTAGTACTGCACACGTCTGTCTGCTTCGGCCGAATTCTTGTTGCACTCGAGTCCGCCATTGATGATGTTGATCGTGACTCCGAAGCCTGGGCGTCTGTTGGCTGCGTTGTCAGCGGACGATGGGCTCCAGCTTCCCGTCATGACTGCGTGGCACGATGGTTTGTTCCATTGTTGTGTAGACCAAAACCAGATGGCTGTTTTGAAAGCTATGGTGGCATCTTGTGCCACACGCTCTGGTTGTGCGAGAATGCCTTCGTTGATGGCAGCCCCGCATGCTCCATAGTTGTAGTTCCTGATCGAAAGAGGACAATTGGGCCATTTTCAGCTCCTATTTATGCAGCAAGAAAGAATTAAGATTATATTTACAGTTCTCTCGGATTCATCGTGCACACTACTACCTTTCCCATCAGCCGGTTGCATCTTGCTTGAAATTTAGCAGCTGTACTAGGGGAACCATTCGTGACAATAACAGAATGCTTTTTGACAGTTGCTGACGATAGACTTACGGATGGTTTCCTATGCTTGTAAGTCCTAGAGAGATTCCCATGGCACTGTTTTTGGAAGAGAATTCTCACCAGGAAAGCTGCATCGGGCCTCGTCCATGGTAGCTCTTGCCAGGAGCGCATCGATATGGGTTCTGGTTCTGAATATCGCAGTATTTGTTTTGGGGCTTCTGCTCTTCTATGAATACCAATCCTGTACGTAGTTTAAGAATCAAACGCAGTCACTAGATAGCAGACCATGTGAGATACAATTTGACGACAAGAATAATAAAGTGAACATCGCAATTCAACTTTCTGGGTTTGGAAGAGAGATTCTGGTAGTGGTGTCAGTTCGACTGCACGCTGGATGAAGATGCGATATGAAGTACGAGTGTCCAAAGAAGGTATTGCAGATCGCTCACCACCAGTTTCATGTTCGATATGTGCCAGGAAAGCAGCAATCTCTTTCTTCCTCGTGTTAGTGTCGCCTGTGGTTCCCAAGCCTGCTGAAGAGAAGCTTTTGGCAGCATTGATGAGCGATTCGTAAGTATAGAATCTGTTCCTGTTGGGGAAGTTCTTTTCGAATACGCTTTTGCTGAGGATATCTCTTAGGGAACCTCCACCACCACTACTGCAGGGCCCACTTTGACATCCACTTCCACAGTAAGAATCTCCAAGCCCACACCATCCCCACTCACTGCAGCAGTTACCATCACCGCAGAGGGCGAAATTGGCCTGCTTACCGCACTGTTCTGCTGCGCAATGTGCAGCCATAATGGTGAGGACCAACATCCCGACCACAGCTCTCGTAGGCATGATACTCGTAGCTCAATGCGAATCGAGCTCTCAGTACTAGTTATTGAGCTTAGATCCCTGAACTCCGTGTTCGTTCATCTTGGATATCTTCGAGTCCCTTTGATAGGCTTTCCGTGGCAAGTTCATCCGATCTTCCATGGGCCCATGGAGGACCGCAAGCAAGATGCAGCCCAACAATTCGTTTGACCTCGGACCTTGTACGGTGAATTGTGTCATGGACTCAATGCCCGGGTCTCACCAGTCAGGAAACGGGCTGGTGCGAGGTGATGCCCATGCAGTGGACTGATAAGCATGGAGCGCAATCGCACCTCCTTTCCGGGACCGACTATGTCTTTACCGAATCACGAGCATCCACCGAGACGTAGATGCAACTGTCAGTAGATTTCTGGTTGCCTCTTGCGTCCATTTCCTGTCGACAGGAAATGGACCTTCTACAGTTTCCTTCTGTTCATTCTCTCCGAACTAGGCAACTTACCGCTCCTTTTCTCTGTTCATCTAGTTTTCAGAGATCCACTTGCGTATATATTTGTAGACACCAATCGAGAGTACCAAGAGAGAATATTCTGAATAGGTCCAGAGGATACTGGGCAAAAGCCTTTGTGAAGAAAAATGAAATCTATATGACTGTCGATCTTGACTGGATGTGGCTCAGATAACCATGCAGTACGGGGAGAAAGGTAGCGCAAAGTCTTCGCTGAGACTCTTCGCATCGAGTCCGGTCACATGCCTCGTTTGACTGTGACCAGACGCAGCAGCAGCTCACCTCACCCCGCAATCGTTTCTTGATTGCGAACAAAAAGTGATGGCTTCAGGGTCGATGCAGGCCTCGAGGAGGCGAATGATCTACTGTACGTCTGTAAAACTTGTTCATGATGTAGGCATGGAGTCACTTGAAGTCACTGCAAGGAACCAAACCTGTTGTTCGAATATGCTCTCGATCACAGTTCTAATGAATCTGCTGTAACGGTCACCATTTTGGGATACTTGTACGAGTCTTTTCCGACACACGATAAGACGGTCTGCCATAGCAGCTCTCACAAGATTCACGTGGCCATCAGTGCGAACATACAGAGAACATCTGTAGTCTTCCCTGATTCGGAAATTCAGAGATATACACATAATGAAGGCATTATCAAAAGCAGCCTTGCCATGTTGGCTCAGTTCATGGTAGACAAGTCATGTGCCAAAGGGACGCTAAAAAAACTGAGACACAATTGATAATAAAATGAGAATGATCATGAACCTGAAGATCAAGGCTAGATTCATACACCGCCATGTAAGTCCAGGGAATACTGGAGGACACAACTAGATGGATAGCTGATGTCTTAGATTTACTGCCTTGAGAGCCCAAGTCTAGGTACAATGATTGTTCGGGACACAGTGCAATGGGGACAGGTTTGTTTTGATGGTCTAAGTAAAGTGTTACTGCACTGTAAAGGATGTGTGTGTGGTGGGCTATGCTGCCAGAAGGCTGGGAAGCCAAATATCAGAATTGGATTCAAAGGGAGTGGAGAGGGAAGAGAATGTGAGACAACGAAAGGAAGGGAGATACCGACAGGCTCTGTCTTGTGACAAATTTAGATCTACACTGGCGCAAATTTCTCTTCTCTCCCAATCCATTATGGGCTTATATGCTTATTCGTTGTTCCTTCATGACTTTCAGCACTATTTCGTGGACTGGAGTGACTCAACTCCAGGAAACGGTTCGTCAGGATTGGACCTGAAGCTAACAAGGAGTACAAAATTCACGCACAAAGTTCAAGCCTATGAGATGGACTATATCTGTGATGAAGATCGTGATGTTCACAATCTATCGATCGCTTAGACCAGACCGTGCGTGTCAAGGAAAGGATAAGCAGGTGTACGTACCTCGTTGCTGACGTCATTATAATCCAAGCCGTTCTGGTTCAGGTTGAACTCGGCATGATCATCCCAATCGTTGGCCTCGTTGGGAACGATGGAGCTCTCGCACTTTCCTCTGGGTGAAGGCCAAATCGCACCGGTGTTCCAGTTGCAGCTGCTGCCGAAGTCCAAGAATTGGCTCTGGTTTTTCCCGGAGCATGTCGTTACACTATCGATTTGATGATGTTGATACCACAGCCTGTTAAAGACAATCGGACAGTATGGATGCTCTGGAATCTCATCCTCACGAGCCCAATAACGAAATGACGACGCTATGCTTTGACATTATATGGTATGCATTCATTCCATCTTACGGGGTGACTTATGATTCTGAAGAATTCACAACAACTGTATGGACCCGGACACACATTCAAAGAAATTCTGACCACGTATAGACTTAGCTCAAAACAGGAAAGGTATGGACGAAAATGGAGGTCTAGAACCGGATGCAATGGTTTCATACATGTTGTGAGATCGGCTCATCGCCTGACCTAGAGAGACTCTATCAAGTTCTACAGGACCAGTGGCTGGAGGAAAGCAAAGTACGCTCTGACCTCTTTGAGCAGAGGAGTGCTTGACATCATTCAGATTGTGTTTTCTCTATCGTCTGAATACGATCTTAAGAGCAGCAGAACATGGAATGGGCAATACGTAGTCCTGATGATGGAAGACAGTGGTGAGCGAGAATGCAAAGATGCTGAGATACTGCTGAGTGCAAAGATGGAGAAATTACCGAAAGCATGGCCCAACAGAGTGGCGCAGATCAGAAAACCCGCAAATGCACGAGAGGATTTCATCTTCGGAACTCGTTGATGGACTTGACGCAGCTGTTGTCCTGACTGATCTTCAGCCTGTGTGATCTGGCAACATGCACTATATATACATTGCATGTTGACTTTATGACCAATTCAGGTGACGCTTGAGTGAGGCAAAGCCCTAGTCCGCATAGTCGCCCCCGTCTTCCATCTTAGTTATGCCATTACTCATGTTTTTCATTCATGCAACGTAACTTGCTGACAACCTCACGATCATGATCATCGACCACCTGAAGCTACTTGACCAGCAAATTATGCTCATCAATGTCAGGGATCATCAAACAAGTAATCAAACTTACACTAATCGGCCGAAACACTTGGACATGCTCCTTTAAGTGGAGATTCTTTCACTATAAGTCATTGACTTCCTCCTGTCTTCTTTGGCGTTTTCGTGTCATGAAAAGACAGGTACAATATAATAAAACGTTTATCTGGCCCTTCCAACTGTCGATTCAAAAGCTGGCTTTCATCACTTGTATCTATAAACTGTATAAAATATTTCAAAGTGGATCAATTGAAATCCTCAGATAGGCACGTGAAAAACACAGTAAAACGTTGTTGACCTATAAGCCCTCTTCTATAGCTTCCTAAGAGGTTTATCTCTTTTAAAACAGAGGATTTGCCTGATGTCCAACTCATTAGAGGCATCTATTAGGGTAAGATCTTGATATTACATGTTGAATTAAAACTTGTTTACGAATAAGTTTTAAAACAAAAATAATTTCTATTAGTGCCTTTCTAGATTTCACGGAAGGACATCAAACCTGAGTTTGATGTATATAATCATAAGACTACCTTCAAGTGCAAAGATTTATTCTACATTGGACTTGGGTTTTGCAGAGAGGATGCGAAAACTCACAAAGATGGTCCTCAATTCTTTACTTTGGGAAACTCTTATAGATTTTCTAATGCTCAGAAAGCATCTATCTGGAGTTATGTATTCCAATTACTACACGTGAGGGTTGAACCAAATAACCAGAATATGAAAAATCGAGATTGGACTTGTTATAAATTCTTTCATTGTACGTTGTGAGAACTGAACGAATATTTAATCTGATATGCTCTTCAGCTCCTCTGGAAAGCTTGAGAAAGCAAGAAATGACTTGCGTTGAAGTGTAGTCACAAGAGAGAGTGAGAGAGAAACAGAGCAACAAAGAAATGATGGATATTTAATATGCATGAAGAGGATTCAACTCTTTTCAGCTTCATGACGAAAATTACAGACTACGACCTTTAAGTTCGTTGTCAGTGGGGCGTGACTGGACACTCGGGACGTTGCTTTGAAAATTGGATTATATCTTTCAACTACATTGAAGGTTTTGAATGCTTATGCAGGCCCGTATGGTATAGTAAGACCTATGAAGAGGACCCGCCATGTCTTTCAATGACTTTAATGTCTCGAGGGAGAGAGATACGAAGCCGCTTATCTCTGAAAACGTCATTTTCAAGTCGATTGTGGGAATACTTATAAAGCGTGATATCTTACTTGTTATGATATAGTCCTACAAATAATGACAACTGGTGACAGAGTACGAAATCAGATAAAAGCTTGTATGTTGTTTAAGAAAAGCATTGGATCTTGGTACTGGATATGGTGGACCCGGTCGTTGAAAGATAGTCACAAAATATCAGAGATGGCTGATTGTATGAAATCTGAGTATGGATCATGATTAAATTTCTACCAAGCATTTGACTGATGTAGTAGTAGATATTTGGATTTGCAATATAATCGCTCATCTCATCACAGTAAGCAGAGAATGCAGTGAACTGATTTGACTGGCTTGTAGCATAGCAATTTCATCTCGAAAACAGCTCTATTCTGCATGATTTATTGCGAAAGCTAAGATCATATCGATCAGTACCTAATTTGGAACATGTTCCTTGAGGAGAGATCCCCTTCAGTTTGCCAAATTGTGGGATTAATAATCTTTTGGGCTTTAATTGACTAAACCGAGATCTATGGTATGTACTGTCTGTTTTTGTGTGTTTTTTTATTCCACTAAAGTGTACTTGGAATGATAGCAACTACTTTGCAACAGGTGTTGTTTATATTTATCGAAATAATTGTGCATTTGCCATTCCTATAGTTATATATTATTATATTTTTTCCTTGGTATATAGAATGAAAGGTTAGAATTCTTCAAGTTCATTCGTCTATACAGAGTTGTTCCTTTAATCTTTGAAATATATTGTATTTTTAGACTTCTTTTACTATTTTTGTGAAAGATCACACAAAGTACTATCATACTGTAAAGATTAGAATGCTTTGAGTGCGAGAGGTCAAGACATTTACAAATAAGTTGACCTGTGGCTAAAAGTAAGGTATTGGGTAAAGGCCGGACTGAACACATTGGCTGGCACCACAAAAGTCAAGTTTTCCAAAGAAAACGTGATCGCATATTCTAGAAACATATGAATCGTGATTCTGATGCCTTCCTTCTTCAGGAAAAGTGTCCAAACCCTTGAGCTTTGTCTGATCTTTGCCTAGACGAGCCGGAAGAACTGAAGGTCAAGGTCAGCAGTTTCATGTTTTTCAAGACCACGGGTAATCTTTCTGGGTCGTGTAATGTTTTAACGTACGCGGCGGAAGGTCCTCGTCAACAGTGGTCATCCCATCGGGATCAGAGAAATTACTATCTACTGCAATAATGATCGAGATGAAGAGAATCAGATCTTCATGTGACCAAAGTCAGCATCAAGTCTTCTACTCAAAAACTGCGAAAGAAACAAGCACACCTTTGCAGCAACAGCTTATAACTTTACACGAAAGGATTGAATATCACTTCACTTTGTGTTTCACTTGTACTTGCCAATCGAGATGTGAACCAAGGAACGTGGCATTGAACAAAGATCAAAAGGGCGAGCGTGACTGTCGCATTGAAGAAACGTGCCAGTTACTCGTATTCTTAAGAAGGACAGGTATCACTCTAGAACGATATCTGTCCATCAACTACTGCCTTCAATGGGATGCGTACTCGTCGATGGTCGGCTCCAGTTCAGATCTGCGAGGGGAAGAAAAAATGGTGCACTTCTTCAACATCCAACTCTGACTTGGACGAGATTTGTTCTGTTGGAGCTCTTTCCATCATCGTCATCATTGGGCGTTTAGTACCTCTCCTCTGTATCTCGTGTATGGATTCCGTTGCGTGGTGAGTATTATCATCTATTACTTCAGCTCAGATTGATTGGCCGCGCAATATCAGCACTTTCCAATGGTTCGGCAATCGTCCTCTCCGCTACATTTGCTGAAAGGATGTGACATCGCAATCGTATATGAAACACGTTGCGACATTGAATGTAGAATTTTATTTATTTATTTTTTTCTCTTCTTTCTTTTTTCGTCGTTGTCCAGCCTCCTTCCGAAGTATCTTCCGAGGATGAAGGTCCATGACATGGGTTACACAGCTTAAAGGAGGAGTCGAATCTTCTTCTCTAACGAGCAAGGTCATGATTATTCACGACCTCTGTTCTTAGCAAATGCTCCAGATGTCAAGAACGAGTAAGCTTACTGTGAGCGAATGTCTTGGTCTATATTAAACTTTGCCACAGTTCTATTGAATTACGGTATTGGATAATGTTTGGACTACATGTTTTTTAATATCATATTCATTACCACACTGTACAATTAAACCTTCGAACAATATAACTTTACATACCTTTGAAAAAATTGAGATTTAGTCTTTAGTATTTTTCATTATTTATTTTATAATATTGATTTTTTGTTAGAATCTACTTTAATTATATAAACCATGATATTTAAAGAACACAGAGCAATGAACCAATTAGAATTATTATTTTTATAATACAAATAAAATTTTCATGTAAATAATTATTGTATTGAAAACAAACTTGAAAATATATTGATACTGATTTGGAATAAATTAAAAAATGACTTTATTAATGAGATGAAAATTAGTTTTTCAATTGAATTAAAAAATATTTAAATATAGAAAAAAAAATAAAAAATCATTTCTAACCTATTAGATTGTATAGTTTCACAAACTATCCTTGATCTTAAATTACATTATGGAAGATATCTATAATTAATAATATTTTTTATGAAATTTTGTTAAAATATAATGATATATAATTATGAATAATATATATTAAATACATAAATATTTAATCAGAATATTCCATCATAAACTATATGAAGACATTACAGTAAACTGTAAACAATCCTAGTATGATTAGCTATCACATAGTTTGATTAGCTATTGCAGTGGATTTCGAAGAAAAAAAACAATGAATAGCCTGCCTGGAAACGTTCACACAGAGAGTAGGAATGAGTTTAGCAGACTGAACGCAAGCGGTGAGTTCCGGGGCACAATGATCATATACAAACTTCAATGGTCACGAGCGCATGCTCCGATATCGCGCTGCAGGTCCGCCTCAGTTCTGGACAGCCCGACGACCTTGCACAGATTCGGAACGGACTGAAAATCGTATGGAAAGCAAAATTGTACTCAATACTCAAATGACGTCGAAGTGAACGTACCTCCATGTGCAGAGATCAGATTCACAGCAAAGCAGTCGTGTCTTCTTCCTCCAAGAAGGCGATTTGGCAGGGCTCTGCACATGAGGTGGTCGTCTGCTGAGATCCGATCCGCTCACCATAAACAACACTAATAGCGGGCGGCGCGCATGTATTTGTGGTAAATTACCGCCCCGCATACGTCATGCGGGGCGGTAAATTCGGCATAACTTTGGGCGTGGCGTCTCACCCAACGCCACGCCCAAAGTATATAAAGAACGACTCGAAAGTAAAATTCACTATCAGGTCTCTCCAGGTGTGGAGAGCTACCCTTGGCCTCTCGGCAGAGGTCAGAGGTTTATAACGAGCTCGGACAGGCACTGGCCGAGCTCGTTATAACCTCTTACCTCAGCCCAGCCTTTGGCCTTCCTTCTTCAGTAAAAGTGTCCAAACCCTTGGGCTTTGCCTGGACGAACCGGAAGAACTCAAGGTCAAGGTCAGCAGTTTCATGTTTTCCAAGACCACCGGCAATCTTTCTGGGTCGTGTAATGAATCAACGTATGCGACGGAAGCTCCTCGTCAACTGTGCTCATCCGATTCGGATCGGAGAAATTACTATCGAGTGTAATAAGATCAAGAGGAAGAAAATCAGATCTTCATGTGAGCAAAGTGAGCATCAAGTCTTATCCCTAAAAACTGCGAAAATTTAAGCACACCTTTGTAGCAGCAGCTTGTAACTTTACACGAAAGGATTGACTATCACTTCACTTTGTGTTTCACTTGTACTTGCCACACGGAATGTGAACCAAGGAACGCGGCATTGAATAAAGATCGAAAGGGCGAGCGTGACTGTCACATAGAAGAAACGAGGCAGTTCTCGTATTCTTAAGACGGACAGGTATCATTCTAGAACGATATCTGTCCATCGACTACTGCCTTGAATGGGATGCGTACGCGTCGAGGGTCGGCTCCAGTTCAGATCTGCGAGGGCAAGAAAGAGTGTACTTCTTCAACATCCATCTCTGACATGGACGAGATTTGTTCTGTTGGAGCTCTTTCCATCATCATCATTGGGCGTTTGACTTCTTGTACCTCTCCTCTGTATCTCGTGTGTGAATTCCGTCGCGTACTCGCAGACGTCGCTTGTAAAAAGACTGCGCATGGTGCTTTTTATCACGCATGCTGCGGTTCCCGGGCATTCTGGCAGGAAGTTGACTTCAGACCAGCTTGATTGGCCGCGCTATATCAGCATTTTCCAATGATTAGGCAACCATCCTCTTCACTACGTTTGCTGAAAGGATGTGACATCGCAATCGTATATGAAACACGTTGCGACATCGAATGTCGAGGTTTTTTTTTGGTTGTCCAGCATCCTTCCCAAGTTACTTCTGAGGATGAGGGTCCATGTCATGGGTTACACAACTCAAAGGAGACGAATCTTCTTCTCTAGGGAGCAAGGACATGATTATCCACAACCTCTGTTCTTAGCCAGTGCTCGGGATGTCAAGACAGAGTAACCATGCTGTGAGCAAATGACCTTGGTTTGCACTAAGTTCTGCCACAGTTCTATAGCGTTACTTTATTGTATACTATTTAAAGTACATGTTTTGGAATATTTTATTCAATACCACATTGTACAACCAATTTTTCGAAGCACCTAGCTTCCTGAAATGTTTAAAAGATTGAGGTTTGGTCCTTGGTACTTTTCATCATCTATCTTGTTATACTGACTTGAAATTAATTAAGAATTATTTTTTGTTCTATTCGAAATAAATTATGAACTTTAGAGAGCGCAGAATAATTTACCAATAAAAATTATTCTTATTTTATATCACAACAAAATTTATATATTAATTTAATATAATAACGCTGAATATATATAAACCCTAAACCCCCCTAAACCCTAAAGTTCCAAACCTTTGTAGTCCATGATTAGAATCATTATCGAGTATTAAACACTTCAATAAAATAATGGAATATATATATATATATAAGTAATATTTTTTACTATGATTGTATTGACCTTTGGGGTTCATTTCCATAGGTGGAATGCATAGTTCAATAATATTCAATAGGAATCTTAAGAGACGTATGTACAGCAAATCATGTTTTTTCTAGATCAACATCTACTTAGATTTTATTTTTTTCTATATTCACTTTTGGCACAAAGAAGAGCACCTGCTATGGAGATGGGCTTGAAAGCAAATTGATCCTCATTTGATATAAATAAATAAAAATTAAATTATTGCTGTGACTAAAATTAGCTCTCAAACTGAATTATAAATTTAAAAGAAAAGAATATATAAATTATTCCTAAAATATTCGACGGTATAAGGTCACAAACTGTCGTGGATCATAAACTACACGACCAAGTTGCCAATGGGTTATTAAAAAAGTTTTCGATGGAAAAATTAAATTGTATTTAAAAATAATCTTATTAAAATATTCCATCATAAAATACAGAAATATTCTGAAACTGTAAACAGATTTAGAAGGTAAAAAAAACTGAACAGTCTGGAAATGTTTACACAGAGAAGACTAATAAATACTCCGATGTCACGCTGCTGGTCCGCCTCAGTTCTGGACAGCCCGACGACCTTGACCAGATTCGGAAAGGACTGAAAATCGATTGGAAAGCAAAATTGTACTCAACACTCAAATCACGTCGAAGTGAACGTACCTCCATGTGCAGCCATCAGATTCACAGCAATACAGTCGTGGCTTCTTCCTCCAAGAAGGAGGTTTGGCATGGCTCTGCACATCCGGTGCTCGTCTGTCGAGATCCGATCCGCTCATCATGAACAAATTCTTCCACCATTGTCGACACTGGTAGCGGGCTATGAGTCTGCGACTGAGAGACCTAGCGGGCTCTTCTCCCCATCGCAAATGAGAACAATCTGCATTCGATTTGTGTGACCGATGAACGGAATCATGTATATACTTGAAGAAGGGTACGGACTTGAGGACTGAAGTGTCTTTGCCTCTCTGCTCTCTGTTCGGCTGTCTGTGATTCTGAGTTGTCGCTCAAGTGCATCCCGATCATCCTAATCTCGACATAATCTTGTCACAAAGGCTCCGTTGGTGTCCGTTGTGTTGGGTTTATGCGACAGATTTCAATCGGGGTTCTACTTCGTTGGCAAACTTTGTGGCACACAAAGAAATCCTGAATCAGCAAGTAGGGATTGTGATTCCAAGTCCGCAGCCAAATTTAAAGCATGTCCTCAGTTTTTTTTAGCTACAGCGTCGTCACTGCATCCTTCTTTTTCACCATTCTCAGGCAGACTGTGAATCAAAAGGACAGGCTTCTGAAGGTAGCCAGGTATGGATGCGTCTGGAATCTGATTCAGACGCATCCATGCTTGAAGGAACATAGAAGGCAGATTCAGGGACATAGATGACTTCAATACAAGCCAAAGGACTTGACTGCGTAGTGAAGATGAATCAATTCATCCAATTTAACATATTGGACTAAGCTACATCCAGCACTTGGATTGATTGAGGTTCATCCGATTTGTGTCAACCACAGTTGCTGTTGTTGGAATACTAAATTTACGTGGCCTCTCTCGGCTCAGGTTATTGTGTTTTGGTGTTCTCGGCGTGTGATATAATCAACACGAAGTGCAACGGATAACAACATGCTCGCTTCAGATACTCCAGTAATCAAATTCAGGATTCAGATGCCCTCTGTAGGCATCGCTGTACTACGTGAGTTGTCGGGCCCTCAGTATACTAGTATACTGCTTGGATCTGTCTGGTACGTTAGGATTTAGTTTTTTTTGAAAAGATGAAATTTTGGGAGTAGATGAATAAAAATTTACATTTTTCTGGTGAGAATAATAATAACTAGACTAAATAAAAAAATGACTAGTTAGAATCCATGTTAGATACCCTTTTGCTCGAGGTAGTGTTTTTACTCGCAGACAATGAGATTAAATTAGATAGGTCAAGAATGGCTAGAGTAGACAACTCTTAACGTTGTCAATTATCGGCAAATTAATTCAGGATGAATCTTGGTAGATGGATCTTGGCATTTATTGGCAAATTAATTCACGAAGAATCTTGATAGATGGATCTTGGCACACTCGTTCTAACGAGCCTAAGAACTACTGAAACGGATTGTGAATGAATCTGAGTTGTGAATTTGGGAAGTGGCTAGTATGGATAGGAGGAAGGAAAGAAGTACCTTCGGCCGAAGGTACTTCCGAAGGCCGAGACACCTTCGGCTTCGGGAGAAGTAACTTCGACTTACTAAAAGGCGAAGTCACCGGGAAGGAACTTTGTCCGTTTGTGCGACGGTTCGCGCGAGTTTGACGAGACAGTTAGGGCTAGGGCTCCGATCGGGTTCGGGTAGAACCCAAAAACCTGAGTTCGGGTGGGTTGGGTCGACCCGAACCTCAAGGGTCCGCCGCCGGGTGGTGGCGGCTTAGATCCAAACCCTAGTAAGAATAGGGTATATAAAGAGCGGGGGAGTCCGTCACTGTGCACACACTTGCGAGCGAGTGACTTTTTAGAGCCCCGAGTTACTTGTTTGAAAGCACCCTCTTTGAGTGAAAGTTCCCTAGTCCGCGAGTGACTTACTCGATAGCACCTGATACCTGCCAGAGAGTGACTTAGTCGAGCGGGGAGTGACTTATTCGAGGAGGCGTAGTGCGAGCCTGAGTGATATATTCGAGAGAGTAGAGTGACTTATCTGAGGTGCGAGCCTGAGTGATATATTCGAGAGAATAAAGGCGGCGACGAGGCGACGTGCGAGCCTGAGTGATATATTCGAGAGAGTGATTTATTAGAGGGGAAAGTGAGTTATTCGAGAAGGCGATGTACGAGCCCAAGTGATATTCGAGAGACACCTGTGTGACAGAAATCTGCAAACTCTACCCCGCAAGTGACATATTCGAAAGCACCTGAGTGACTTATGCAAGCACCGAGTGATATATTCGAGAGACACCTGTGTGACAGGAAATCTATGAACCCTACCCCGCGAGTGACATATTTGAGAGCATCTGAGTGACATATGTGAGCACCGAGTGATATATTCGAAAGACACATGTGTGACAGGAAACTTGCGAACCCTACCCCGTGAGTGACATGTTCGGGAATACGTGAGTGACTTATGTGAGCACCAAGCACCTGAGTGACTTAAGCTAGTTCCAAATGATATATATTTAAGAGACACCTGTATGATAGGAAACCTGCGAACCCTACCCCTCGAGTGACATATTCGAGAGCACCCCCGAGTGACATTTGCGAGCCTGAGTGACAATCTGCGAGTGACAAGAAACCAACTACGAGCCTTAGTGACAAGAAACCTGCGAGTGACAAGAAACCAGCGAGCCCTATCCCACAAGTGACGTATTTGAAAGCATCCTTGAGTGACACTTGCAAGCCTGAGTGACAGGAAACCTGCGAGCCCTATCCCACGAAGTGAAGTATTCAAGAGCACCCCCAAGTGACACCTGCGAACTTGAGTGACAGCAAAACCTGCGAGCCCTACCCCGCAAGTTACTTATTCGAGAGCAATCCCGAGTGACAAGAACCTGCGAGCCCTACCCCGCGAGAAATTTATTCAAAGTCTTACTTGCAAGCCTGTTCATGTGATTTGAGGCCTGACCTGGGGAGGCCCGATCTTTCTTGCGAGTCTGCGGGAGGTCGATCTTACTTGCGAGATTGCGAAACCTGCCGTAGCCCGATCTTACTTGCGAGACTGTGAGACCTGTAGAAGTCTGATTTTACTTGCGAGCCCGATCTTGCAGACCTTTGTGATTAACCTGCGAGCTCTGACCTGCGAGCCTAATCCGCGTGATTCGAACCTAAACCGCGTGATTTGCGATTTGCGACCTCTGACTTGCGAAGCTACCTCGCGTGATTTTCGAGTCCTGACCTGTGCGAGTCTCGACCTGCAAACCGGGGAGATCTGAGAGGGAATCACATGATTTGCAAGCCTTGACCTGCGAGCGTTGAGTGATTTGATGAGAGCTGAGAAAACCTGTGAGCCCCACATGAGGTGTAAGATCTGAGATCTGAACTTGCAACATCTGCGTAAGAAGGTTTAATACTACGAGCCCTTAGTGAATTGATCTTAAATCTTTCATGTGTTTCATTTCAAAACATGAAAACTCCTGCAAAGCATATGTTTTCCGGTTCTTCTTCTCAGATACAATCCCAGGAAAGAGGAAAACGAATTGTACACATGACTCAGAGAATCTTGCGCTTGTCAGTCAAATTGAAGATACGTATGTTGAAAAGGAGGCAGAGATCTATCATAGCAATGATGACATAGCACATTTTAAAGCGATAGACAAGGAAATTTTTTGATCAGCTGCAAAGAAATCTGTAATTAAACCTAAAGGTGCGATCTATGAGCACATTAATCGTGTAGACGAAGAAGAAAAAGTATTGTTTTATTGTACATACTGCACAAAAACATGGTGTTATTTGGAGTACGTCTTCAAGAAGACAGGGTCAAGTACATCAAATCAGATGAAACATGTGAAGAGTCATCATAAGAGATAATATTCTGGTAACAATAACGCATTGTTGGGACCAATGGACGGCTATCTTCAGAATTCTTTGTACTTGGAGAAATAAATAGCAGCCACCTCAGACATATCTGATGATCTTATTCATGAGGCGATTGAGAATTTTGTGTTGTTAGAGGCCGAAGCGTTCATTATTATTGAGTCGAAGTCATTTTTAACGCTTTTGAAAATATTACTCAAATGCAAACGTGACAATGTGATCATCCTGAAAGTTGATGCACTCCGAAACGGTATATTGAAAAGAGCCAAGAATATGAGATCCGAGCTTAAGAAAGAATTGTCTAAAAGCAATTCCACAATACATATGTCATTGGACATGTGGACATGTCCAAACCAATTCTCTTTTTTGGCTATAGTCATTCATTTTGTTGGGCCAGACTTGACACTTCACGAAAAATTTCTGACTTTTACGGATACAACTGATCATAGTGGAGTCGAATTGGCAAAAATTGTCCAACACACGTTGGAGGAGTTTGAAATGTCGAACGTATTGGATGTTTGACTATGGACAATGCCTTGAACAACAACACTCTAATTTTAGCTCTGGAAAACTCTGTTGCCGATTATTTTATCCGTGAAAAGATATTGAAAACTTGGAACGCCGATGATTCAAGGATACGATGTTTGCCACGCATTATCAACTTGTCGTGAAAGCGTTTTTGAAATCTTTAGGAGAGACTGACGATATTCTAATACACGACGAAATTTCCAACAGAAACGCTTCCAACCTTATCCGAAGGCTACGATATCTGTGAAAAAATTGCGTTTCAGTCCTCAGCAAAGAAAGCAATTCCGTGGGTAATGCAATCTTGCGAATTGTGAAAATTTGATGCTTATCTTGGATGTCTCAATCCGTTGGAATTCAAAATATTATATGGTTGAAAGAGCAATTAAGGTTCAGAATGGCCTCAAGAATTGGCTCCGTACCGATAATCAAATCGGAAACATCAAACTAGCTCAGTTGGAGTTTAGTGATGATCAATGGCGAAGGTTTCAAAGCATATGTGATCACCTGAAAAGATTTGAAGAGGCGTCAAGATTAATGTCTGGGGAGAAATAGCCAACACTCTCCTTTGTGATGCATGTGTTCGTTGAGTTGTTCTCGTACATTGAAGGGCAGGTGACTATTCTTGACGATTTGAATCCTATGAAATACGCTTTGGTCGCGGCGCATCAAGTTCTTTCCAAATATTATTCCTTCACAGATGATTCTTATTTCTATATGATGTATGTAATTTTGGGCCCGAGGTTCAAAAAGACATACCTTGAGCAAAAAGAGTTTGAGTCGCTTTACCCAAGATTGATTTGTGCTACTGTTACTCTTTTGAAAAAGTTGGTGAGCGAGAAAAAAATATTTTGTGGCGACAATGAATTCAATTCAGTTATGTCACAAGAACCTCAATAGCCAACTGTATTTTTGGGCATGTTTGCTCATTGCAATGCGGATAATGAAACAGAAGATGAGGTAGATAGGTACTTATCTTTACGATGTGAAGATCCTACCGTTGATCCGTTCGAGTATTGGAAAGTTCATGAAAAACAGTTTCCTTTTATTAGTGCAGTTGCAAAGGAAGTTCTTTCTATACCAGGTTCGGCAGTGGCATTTGAACGTATTTTCAATTGCGGACGCGATGTGATTGGTATACAAAGACACTCTCTAGCTCCCGTAACTTTGAGTGCTCTGATATTTGGAAAAAGTGTTTTGAAATAATTTACAATTAATAAAGCATACAATTTGTTATTTTGTGATATTTTGCAATTTCTTTCAATTAATGCATCTAAATTTTTTAATATGTAGAATCACTTAAAACAATTTAGATTATTTTTATATTGGAAATATTCTTGTAAATTTTTGGTTGAAAGATATTCCTTGAAAGTCAAAATAGCATGCAGTAAATAGTGGTTGATAATTAAGTGTACTTATATTGATGATCAAAAAATTGACTAATATGATTGGGAATATTTGCTCTAGTTATATCACCATTCAATATAGCAGTTACACACGTCGGAATTGTTGTTTTGGACTTGCTCAGTATTGGCTTTGCCAGAAGATTATAGATTTATACCATGTTTATAAAGAATGAAAAATAAATTAACGTAAATATTGAAATATAATAATTACATTTAATAATCTTGAAAGATTTGTGGTAAATAAATTCATTCATAGAAAAAAAATTCAAATTTATTGAAATGTCATAACCATTTAAGTATGAAATACAATTTTTAAAAGTAAAACAACCCGAATAAAATATATTTCATAAATTATAAGTTGATTCCACTAAATTAGAGAAGTAATGAAAAAGTAATAACTCTTCTTTCTTTCAGATTGATGATCACCAAAAATTGTAATAACTTTGTATATTTTGAGATTTTTTTTTCTAACAATTGAGAATCTCAAATTATATTTAAAATCAAAATAAATTCTTCTAACTTGAGTTTTAATTTCACATAAATTTTTTGTATTATTGGAATTTCCATAAATGATTGTAGAATTTAAATTGAAAATAGAATGAAAAATCATTGTACGCATTTCTATTACATTAAAACAACATTAGAACCGTCCTAAATGAAAATTGAATTTAATATGTATATTGCATGTGAAATAAATGTTGGGAATCCAACGGTTAGATTTGATTTTTGAAACAAACAAAATATATAAAGAGAAAGTAACATAAAAAAATGGAATGAAGATAAGTATGTATCAAAAATATAGATGTTTAATCATAACAAATTCATCTAAATTCAAATGGAAAATTTACTTGAAAATAATTTATTCAATTAAAAATATACTAAATGATTCCTAATATGATGTTGGTATTTATGGATTTTATGGCCACTTTTTATAATTGCATAGATTATTTAAATCTCATTTGTTTCATTTTGACTAAAATCAACATCAATATAACATTTTGACCATATGGATATTCCAAATTATATTATTGGGATAGATTTGAAGAAAAATGAATAAAATTTTTGGAAAATACTTTAGAAAATAAATTTTATTTTGTCAAAAAATAAAAATAAATTATCATTTAAAATTATCAAAAAAGTATACCCAAATATTTAATAGTTTCTATAAAAAAACAATGATATTATTGGAATACTATTTGAAAGAAATTATAAGCTTGAGTTATATATTATTTTCTGATGCAGAATAATGGAATGTTTTCAATAAAAATGTGTAAAAAATGAATTGATTGTGTTTTATGATTTGAAAAATATTTTACAATTTCTAAAAAATAATGAATTATTGGTATACTATTTGAAATAAATCAAAATTTGAGGTATATATTATATTTCTAATGTAGAATAATGGAATGTTTTGAAGAAAAATATATAAAAGTAAGGTTTGATTTTTTTTATGATTTGAAAAATATTTAATAATTTCTAAAAAAATTGAATTATTGGAATACTATTTGAAATAAATCAAAATCTTGAGGTGTATATTGTATTTCTAATGCAGAATAATGGAATGTTTTCAAAGAAAAATATATAAAAGTAAGGTTTGATTTTTTTATGATTTGAAAAATATGGAATAATTTCGAAAAAAGAAGAAGGAATTATTAGAATATTATTTGAAAGAAATAAAAAACTTGAGGTTTATATTATATTTCTAAAGCAGAATAATGGGATTTTTTGAAAAAATATATTTGAAAATAGAACTGATTTTTTTCATGATGTGAAAAATATTTAATAATTTCTTTTAAACAGCAATTAATTATTGGAATTCTATTTGAAAGAAATCAAATGATGAAGGTATATATAATATTTTGTAACACAAAATAATGGAACGTTTTCAATAAAAATATATAAAAATAGAATTGATATTATTCTATGATTTCAAAAATTCAAGTAATATATTATTGATTGAAATATATTAAGAAAACGAAAATTATAGATTAATATAGTAAACTTTAAATATACTTAAATTTGAATTCGGTTTGGAGCCTAGAGTAAATCTATTACGTGCTTTTAGATTTTTTTTAATTAAAACTCAAAAAAAATTTAGATAAAAATTGTTTTTTTTGTGAAAAAAAACCTGATTTTTTTAAATATCAGAGTTGTATTTAACCGGCACTCACTCCGTGTTACCACATTAGATCTGGTCAGCCGTAAGTCTCTTAGTGAGAAAGGTATGCCCAGAGCCCTGAGTTTTTGGGAAAATAGGTTGGCAACGGTTTGAGTGTGAAAGGTAGGGATAGAGATATCGTGGGTTCAAATATATTCTATAGGTTCAAGTCGCGGGTTGGTGGTGAGGGTTACTATTATGAAATTATACTCAAGGTTAAGCATTTTACTTTGGTGTGTGACACCTCCCAATAGTGACAGAAAATCCTAGTTCCAATATATTATCATTTTTCTTTATATCACAGCTCTAGCAAGTACTTTACATTTTTTGATTTTATAAAGTGTAGAAAAAATATTTATCCACTTGGTGTATTTATTTTCTAGTTGATAAAAAGTGCTTTGAAAGAAAAATTCCAGTTTGAAAAGAGGATGTGTCTACCTCCAGATTTTAATATTGCATGATTACAATCAATTGAAGGTGATTTCCCAAGAAGATTATAGTCAAACTTTTAGGTCGATAATGTGCGCCGACAATACTTTGCTTCCTTCAGCTCTGGAGAAAATGGCGTGGTAAAGGCGTATGCAATGTGATCCGGCCGTTAGCCTGCTTCGGAACATTCGAGATCTGCCAAGCTAGCAAAGCAAGAAATCGGGGAAAGTTTTGACGCGAAGTTGCTCGCGGAAGGGCGCGGTATATATAAGTATTTATATATGTCTCATTCGAAATTCAGAAGAATGGAGTCATGAGTTATGTCAAGAAATTCAAGAACGACCTTTGAACTTCCGGATTTTACCCAGATCGGACCCAAATCCAACCCGGTTTTTTGGGTCGGGTTCGAATCGAAGGTAGAACCCTACCCAAACCCTATCCGATCGGAGCCCTAGTTAGGGCGTAGAGAGCCAACAGCAAAAACAAAATATCCGCGCGGACCTTTCCGGAGAGATCACTTTCAAATTGAGAGTTTAGCCAATATCGCAATTGAGTACTTGAGGATGCAGCAATGGTGCAAGTTTTGGGACCTCGATTGAAGGCATTGAGAGTTCTGAAATTCGGATTAAGGGCATTTCGAGAGGAGCTGACAATTGTCAGGCTCAATTTCTTACTTTGGGATTGGAATTGAATCTGCGCAACGATTGTATTGGAGTGATATGAGGCGCGTGAGACAGAGGGCACCAGAATTTGTGGTCGCCCTGAGAGCTAGATAGTGACGCAATGGGCTCAAGTTTTGGAGCCGTGCGCAGATCAAGAAGGTGATTTGATGTACAATCAACACAGCGTGAAAGTGACTACGCGGGAAGAGAGTACATTTGTAGCATTGTTTTCGTCGCTTTGATCGATCAAGAATGAATCGCGGACGATTGATTACGTCAACCTGCTGAGATGGCAGTGTGGCAGTGGCGTTAATAGAGATTCTGAGACCTTCGCGGATGACGTACATGACATCTTGGTAGGTAGGATTCGTGGAGCGAGTAGTGATAGGGAAGCAAATTCACTAGGCTCGGATCTTGTGGAGCATCAACAACAAGAATGTGAATGATAGGTACGGGGTATAACAGATTTATCTATCCCTGTTCTTTATTGACTTTTCTCGAAGTATGGGGTTGCTAACAGAGGAAGAGAACAATTAATTCACGCTTGAGAGGAAAATTGTCGGATCAGAGGACAAAGGCGTTATGGGAGAAAACGAAGTTGTCAAGAAAGATGACGACGTCGAACTTGCGTAGCCTTCGGCTGAATTCGACATTCTCGACTACGATGTTGAGGAATCACCTGCAAAGAGACGAAGAAGATTGATGACGCCTTTGACTTCGGAAGATGTTGTTTGACGTAGTAGGTAGAGGACTAGAAGACCTGCACATGTGCGGTTGAGGTTGGCAAAAACGCATGCTCGCAGGAAGGTGAAGGCACAACGCAAAATGAAGGAAGTACCGGAAAGTGCAGAGTGCAGCGAGGCTATGTCGCAGCCTCAACTATCTTAAGATCATATGACTGCAGTGGGGGTAAGGGATGTTAGAACTGAAGACAAATGGCCTTCGGATGTACCTAGGGAGAGGTCTTTGGCCAAAGGTGAGGAGGAAGAAGACAAAACCAAAACAGGTCTTTAGATCAACGTCTTTGGCCTTCGGATCAATCAAAATCGGTTGATCCAAAGTTCCTCCTGAATTTCAAATGCGGATTTGCTTACTCTATCCGTGGTGTTTATTAGATGTATTTTAGGATTTTGATGTGGTTACACCCTGCATTTGTATAATTTTCGGATTAACATTTGTAGATGCTTCTGGAAGTGAGATGTGCCTGAGAAGTAAAACTTTTCAATAGAATGTTAATCGTGACAGTATTTGAATCTCTGGTGTTGTTTCTATCCTCGTGGGATTGGATCTATGTTGTGTTTGCAAACAATGTGTTTGTCGGAGACTTGTGTTAAGTAGATGGTATTTTTGGTTGGTGAGGACAAGCTGTTAGACTTGATCAATGCGAGCTCAATGGCCTCTAAAGATGTCTTCATTAGCAAAAGAATCACACTAGCATGGAAACTGAGATTTATCCTCGTGGGATCGGATTTATACCATTATACTCCATTTTGATATTTATTTGTTGCTACAGTATGAGTTTCCACCCATCAGCAATCCAATTCAACAATTCCTGAATGAGGTTCGTCTGAGATACTGCGTTGTGTTTGCAAACAATGTGTTTGTCGGAGACTTGTGTTAAGTAGATGGTATTTTGGTTGGCGAGGACAAGCTGTTAGACTTGATCAATGCGAGCTCAATGGCCTCTAAAGATGTCTTCATTAGCAAAAGAATCACACTAGCATGGAAAGTGAGATTTATCCTCGTGGGATCAGATCTATACCATTATACTCCATTTTGATATTTATTCGTTGCTACAGTCTGAGTTTCCACCCATCAGCAAACCAATTCAACAATTCCTGAATGAGGTTCGTCTGAGATACTGCGCTGTGTTTGCAATACAATGTGTTTGTCTGAGACTTGTGTTAAGTAGATGGTATTTTTGGTTGGCGAGGACAGGCTGTTAGACTTGATCCATGCGAGCTCAATGGCCTCTAAAGATGTCTTCGTTACCAATAGAATCACACTAGCATGGAAACTGAGAACATGCTTGCACAGTGGAAATCACGATAGACGAATGGAAGAATCGAAGAAGTCAAGTTACGAAATTGAAACTTAGAAACTTCAAAGTTTTTTGCAGTATATAAGTTTGATAATTCCCAAACCCAATCATTTCCGTGACTGATTTAGCACCATCATTAGATTTATCCATACAACTATTGTACATCGCCATCAAACCTATCTGCAAGGGACTAAAATCTAGTTCCTCTGGAAGGTTCTAGAACCATGCACGTCAAGAAACAACCCATTTCAATTAGGATATTATTTAAATATTGATTTATTTCAAGAAATTATAGGAAGGGGTACAGAATCTTTCATGTTTCTCTAGCATTTGTGATACAGAGTTAACATGAAGGTTTAGAGTGATCATGAGAAAGAGCGAGAGCTGGTCATTATGTCTAGCCTAATTGAAGCAGCATGGAGCGCAAAAATTTCAGAAAAACCCACACTCCAAGGCTAACAAGAGAGGAAGCCCTTCGACTAGTGAAGATTCCACCTCTTTGTCGAAAGACTAAGCTTGTTCTTCGAACGAAGACTCCATGTATACATGGAGTCAATTTATTCACTCTCACCAAGACTTTGCAGTGTTATACATCGTATACCAATCACGAGTAACTACCATGTTATATGAAGTGAAGGTCGATTATTCCAGGGGTTGAAGGGGTATTTCTATTTTTGTAGTTATATAATTGGGTACTGATTCTTTGAAGAATGTGTCCTCAATAGAAAATGTGAATCTTACATTGTCTTTCAGCAATATAATCTTGTTGCTAAACCATCTTTATTAGCGGATGTATAAATTGACTGCCGATGTTACACAAAACGCATACATGCGCTACATGAAGATGAGGCTGGGTGTGACTTTAGCACTTTAGTAACCTTTCTAGGAGAAAACAGTAGCTATTGATCCATATTGACTTAAAACATCTGCCACTCATTGCACTGTAAGTTTTATGACATTGATTGCGTCTGTATTAGATTGTTGTACATAGGTAGATATCCAATAATAACATTACGACCTGCTCTTCTTAACCATGATATTTCCATCAAAATCATGAGTTTGAATTCGTAACAAACCTTTTATCTTGGGAAAGCCATTACATCTATCTATCCAAAGATGAAAAAAATTTAAACTGTTAATTTAAAATATACATGAGACTGAAACTAAACACATATCTTTAATGTTAATATCTGAAATAGAATTAAGTAGAATTAAAATATAAATCTTATAGCAAAAAAATATGTGATAACAAGTTGACTTATAATAAATTATCAATAAATTAACCAAAAAAAATCTATACGTTTGATAGAAACTGATTTGAATTGTTAGCAATATATATCATTGTCAGTAGTGACTTGGATAGATGGAGTTGAAATCATTTCTGCATGTAACTTTTGAGAAAATCTATGTACTGATGAATAGATAATTTCCATACATCTCTCATATTGAGAGTTTGAATGTAATCTCACCAGTGCTTTGTAATCTACAGTATCACTTATGAATGAACAAAAAACAAAAGCAAAACTTTAGATTGTAATTCTTTGTCATTCTTCACTCGATCCAGGTATATTCATCCCACTTTTGGCTCACTTCACTCTTTGCAAAATGGCAGACACTCCTCAATTCCTAAATCGATATGTTGTCATTTGGAATTAAACACAAGACAGCTCGTTGTGTTACATAGACGAGAATTCTCGTGTAAGTTCCTTGCATACCGCTAGATGTAGCCATAAAATATTGGTAAGTAAGCTGTCCCCACCATATTAATTGCACACTACCTCATCTCCATAATATGTAGCAAATCAAACAATGTGTTTGATTTTCTAGGCGATATGAGGATAAAAAAATTTGTGTCACTTACCGTCATCTGCCTTCCACGCCACACAGTTGGTGGTGCTCCTTGTCATGTACTCCTCGGGTCACACGACTCAGTTTGTCGCTGTCTCCCTTCCCTTTGTTGTCTCACATTCTCTTCCCTCTCCACTCCCTTAAATCCATTTCTGATATTTGGCTTCCCAGCCTTCTGGCAGCATAGCCCACCACACACACATCCTTTATAATGCAGTAACACGTTACATAGACCATCAAAACAAACCTCTCCCCATGGCACTCTCTACCCAACAACCATTGAGCCTAGACCTGGGCTCTCTAGGCAGTACTAAGACACCAGCTATTCATCTAGTTGGTCCTCCAGAATTCCTTGGACTTGCATGGCGGTCTATGTATCTAGCCTTGATCTTCCTGTTCATGATCATTCTCATTTTATATTCAACTGAGCCTCGGTTTCTTAGCGTGCCTTTGACACATGACTTGGCCACCATGAACTGAACCAACATGGCAAGGCTACTTTTGATAATGCCTTCATTACGTGTACATCTCTGAATATCCGAATCAGGGAAGACTACAGATGTTCTCTGTATGCTCGCACTGATGGCCACGTGAATCTTATGAGAGCAGCTATGGCAGGCTGTCTTATCCGTGTGTCGGAAAAGACTCGTTAAAGTATCCCAAAGGGGTGACCATTACAGCAGATTCAGCCGCATTAGAACTGATCGGGAGCATATTCGAACATCAGGTTCGGTACCTTGGAGTGACTTCAAGTGACTCCATGCCTACATCATGAACAAGACGTACAGTAGATCATTCGCCTCCTCGAGGTGTGCATCGACTCTGAAGTCATCACTTTTTGTTCGCAATTAAGAATCGATTGCGGGTTGAGGTGAGATGCTGATGCGTCTGGTCACAGTCAAACGAGGCATGTGACCGGAATCGATGTGAAAAGTCTCAGCGAAGACTTTGCACTACCTATCACCCCGTACTGCACGCTGATCTGAACCACCTCCAATCAAGATCGACAGCCATATAGATGTGTCCTGGTTCTTCAGAACGGATTCTGCCCAGTATCCGGTTATTGCCTTCGAGACATATTCCTCTGGATCTACTCAGAGGTGCGATTCGAGTGCGAATATGTCCTCAGTGAAGAGCGTTTGGTCATTGATCCCGAGTGAGCTGCAAGGGTACGATGAATATACTCTCTAAGTACTTTCGATTGTTGTCTACAAATACATAAATACGTAAGTGGATTTACTACATGAACAGAGAAAGGGTGCGGTAAATTGATAGAGAAATTATTTTTCAAAAGAATTACAAGAACGAAACTGGAACGAACACCAGTAGATTTATCATCAGAATGAGATGTTGTAGGAAATTTACAATATGTAAAGTATAATGAGAATTATGATAGTATGTAATATTCTATAACCTAGTGATTTTTCTGTTGTGTTTCATTGTATATTATTCAGGTAAAGATAATTTAAATACTTTTAAAATATAATACATGATATACATGTAGTATAGATTGCACAATTAACATTTTTTAAATTTTAGATTCTCGCACTTCTATTCACGAAAAGTTTAAAAGAAAACTAAATATTTGTTTTAAAAATAAAAAATAAGTATCTTTTGAAAATATTCTTGCAAAAATCGGAAAAATCATTTGCTAGGTGCTCTTAATATCATTTGGGAAATTGTGACGTCTAAAAATTAGCATCTCTACATGAAGATATTGAAGTCATCTGCAAACCATTTCCGTTACCAGTACTGTACCAAATGTTACTGAATGAAGACGATAATGGGCAGAGTCACCCCGATTATTGTAGCAAGCAAGTGCAGTATCAGATCGAGTACAGAAGCTCATATTTACTGCTGAAATTCAGGGACTTCTTTTGTACTATTTTGGCACATCACATTTAATCCAGACATTGTTCCCAGGAGACCGAAGAATCTATAAGTTTCTTTTGTTGACAAAAGTAAACGGGAGGAATAACGGTCAAGCCATTCAAATACAGGATATGCGGCGATGTGTAGAAGAGTCCTGAATCCCATCAGAGATGTACCAGATGCCTAATCGTGCTCCAGAATTTCTGTAGGGTCAAAAGTTCGAAACCTTTTTCTTCATGCTTGGCGACTCGTGGATTTTTCTTTCGAGTTTCCGCGGCCGTGGATCCGGACAAATACAATACAAAATGCACGTGGCACAAAATCAGATCCCCAGGATGAGGGTCAGGCTTTAGGACAGAGTCTCAGAATTTCAATTTCAATTACGAATTCCTAGTTCGGACAGAATGAACAGAAGGAAACTGTAGAAGCTTATCTTGTGGACAGGAAATGGACGCAAGAGGCAATCAGAAATCTATTGACAGTTGCATCTACGTCTCGGTGGATGCTCGTGATTCGGTAAAGACATAGTCGGTCCCGGAAAGGAGGTGCGATTGCGCTCGATGCTAATCAATCCACTGCATGCGCATCACCTCGCACCAGCCCATGTCCTGACTGGTGAGACCGGGCATTGAGTCCATGACACAATTCCCCGTACAACGTCCGAGGTCAAACGAGTTGTTGGGCTGCATCTTGCTTGCGGTCCTCCATGGGGCCCATGGAAGATCAGATGAACTTCCCACGCAAGGCCTATAAAAGGGACTCGCAAATATCCAAGATGAACGAACACGGAGTTCAGGGATCTAAGCTCAATAACTAGTACTGAGACCTCGATTCGCATTGAGTTACGAAAACATGGCTTCGAGAGCTGTGGTCGGGGTGTTGGTCCTCACCATTGTGGCTGCACATTGCGCAGCAGAACAGTGTGGTAAGCAGGCCAATTTCGCTCTCTGCGGTGATGGTAACTGCTGCAGTGAGTGGGGATGGTGTGGGCTTGGAGATTCTTACTGTGGAAGTGGATGTCAAAGTGGACCCTGCAGTGGCAGTACTGGTGCAGGTTCCCTGGGAGATATCCTCACCAAAGCCGTATTCGAAAACAACTTCCCCAACAGGAACAGATTCTATACTTACGAATCGCTCATCAATGCTGCCAAAAGCTTCTCTTCAGCAGGCTTTGGAACCACAGGCGACACTAACACGAGGAAGAAAGAGATTGCTGCTTTCCTGGCACACATCGACCATGAAACTGGTGGTGAGCGATCTGCAATACCTTATATGGAAACTCAATGGGCCTCGTACATCATGTCGCATCTCCATCCAGTGTGCACTCGATTTGACACTACTACCAGAATCTCTCTTCCAAACCCAGAGAGTTGAATTGCGATGTTCACTTCATTATTCTTGTCGTCAAATTGTATCTCACATGGTCTGCTATCTAGTGACTGCGTTTGATTCTTAAACTATGTACAGGATTGGTATTCATAGAAGAGCAGAAGCCCCCAAACAACTACTGCGATACTGAGAACCAGAACCCATATCGATGCGCTCCTGGCAAGAGCTATCATGGACGAGGCCCGATGCAGCTGTCTTGGTGAGAATTCTCTTCCAAAATCAGTGCCATGGGAATCTCTCTAGAACTTACAAGCATAGGAAACCATCCGTAAGTCTATCGTCGGCAACTGTCAAAAAGCATTCTGTTATTGTCACCAATGGTTCCCCTAGTACAGCTGCTAAATTTCAAGCAAGATGCAACCGGATGATGGGAAACGTAGTGGTGTGCACGATGAATCCGAGAGAACTGTAAATATAATCTTAAAACTTTCTTGCTGCATAAATGGGAGCTGAATATGGCCCAATTGTCCTCTTTCGATCAGGAACTACAACTATGGAGCATGCGGGGCTGCCATCAACGAAGGCATTCTCGCACAACCAGAGCGTGTGATACAAGATGCCACCATAGCTTTCAAAACAGCCATCTGGTTTTGGTCTACACAACAATGGAACAAACCATCGTGCCACGCAGTCATGACGGGAAGCTGGAGCCCATCGTCCGCTGACAACGCAGCCAACAGACGCCCAGGCTTCGGAGTCACGATCAACATCATCAATGGCGGACTCGAGTGCAACAAGAATTCGGCCGAAGCAGACAGACGTGTGCAGTACTACCAAAAATTCTGCTCACTCTTCGGTGTAGACCCCGGGCAGAACTTGGACTGCCGAAGCCAGAAGCCCTTCGGTTGATCATTTCACAAAGAGGTCATTACAGCACTAGAGAACGAAAAGTCTCACCTTGTTTTGTCCACATCTGTCAAAGTGTCGACAGCCTCTATATGTCATATCTCTATCGTAGTGAGTTTTGGGCTGACTTCGACTTTCTATGGGCAGGAACTGTTTCCGAGAATAAGTGATTTGTGGGGGTGGACTAGTGGGATTCTGAGAATATTTAGACCAACTAGCTGCGGTCTTTAATTAGATTGTAGCACAGTACACCGTACTGATGGGCAGCAGTTTGATCTGCAGACAGTATAGAGTTGAAGACCAGCCGTGATAGGAAGTACAAGCTAGCTAGGCCTGTAAGGACTCGAAGACTAGCATGAGGAACGTACGTGGTAGATACTCATCCTACTATAGTATTGCTGTAAAGATCAATGAAGCCTCTATTTCCGTTCGATAAATACAAGCTTGACACGACACGTACAACCAGTGACTTCAAGGAAGAAAAGAGTTTTATACTATTTGCTATCAAGTAAACAAGAACTTCGAACTTGGATATGATGTACGAGACGCTCATCCTGTCAGGCCAGGGTTACAGAAGGCTCTGAAGTGAACCACGTCTAGTCCTTTTCTCCTTTTCAAAGAAGCTTACTCCCAGAAGGTGGAAAAGAGTATCACCATAATCAGGCAGTCCTTTTAACTACAGTTTTGACTATGTTGTGTTGCGAATTAATATCAGAGTGAGACCATGGCATTGCAATATTATATACATTGGACTGATAGGGAAGTTTAGAAAGTGATTCTATCTTATGTTATCTCAAATTGTGACTGATGATACATCAATAATTATGACTTAAGATTCGAATTTGATTGTCCATATTCTAAGTTAAAATTACCATTTTTATTGCAGTTATTTTAAGGTTCATTTTGCCTATAGTTGATCACGCATGTGAACGTTTGATTGCTAGAAAATAGGAGATAAAGTCCTCACGCTAGTTACTTTGAAGATTGTCTCGATTCTGTCCCCTCCTAGGGACAGAAGGTATTAGCAGTAAGTATGGCAAGTACAAGGTCTCATAGGATGAATGGTTTAATAGATAAATCATCTAGAAGATATTTATATGGATCACACCATATACATTGATTTTCAAAACATCGCACTCTTGAATCAAGATAGGTTTGATTAACGATACATAGCTAGAAATTTGCTGTGCACATATATATTGCATCGGAATATGTATATCATTGTCAAATCAAACCATAACTAAACATTCCAAACAGAACAGTGTTTTTTACAATAAGTTTTTTTATGTAATGTATGCATTAATTATTATGAATATATAAATATTTATTTATGTTTCATATGAAATAACAATAATTCAACTTAGTTCATTACTCTGAACTCTCATGAATTATATTAAAAAGAATAAAATATGATTATTCAATACCTTTAAATCGATATTATAAGAAAGATAATAAACTATACCAAGGACCAAACCTCAATCTTTTCAAAAGTCTAGAAACCTATGTACATCGAACAATTGGTTGTACAATGTGGAAATGAATTTTATATTCCAAAACAATAATTTCAAACAATAGATTGTAACGTAATGCAATAGAACAGTGGCAAAATTTAGTGCAAACCATGGACATTCGGTCACAGCACGTTTACTCTTTCTTGACATCTCGAGCACTGGCTAAAAACGGAGGTCGTGGATAATAATGTCCTTGCTCCGTAGAGAGGAAGATTCGTCTCGTTCTTGAGTTGTGTAACTCATGACATGTACGCTCATCCTCAAAAGTAACTTGGGAATGAGGCTGGAAAACAGAATTCTATTTTTCCCCATTCGTTGTCGTGTTTCATATACGATTGCGATGTCACATCCTTTCAGCAAATGTAGTGAAGAGGACGGTTGCCTAGCCATTGGAAAGTGATGACATTGCGCGGCCAATCAGTCTGGGCTGAGGTCAAGTTCGAGCCAGAATGCTCGGGAACCGCAACACACATGATGAAAAGCACCACGCAACGGAATGCACACACGAGATACAGAGGAGAGGTACTAGAAGTCAAACTCCCAATGATGATGATGGAAAGAGCTTCAACAGAACGTAGCTAGTCCAAGTCAGAGTTGGATATTGAAGAAGTACACTTTTTCTTGCCCTAGCAGATCTGAACTGGACCTGACCCTCAACGCGTACGCATCCCATTCAAGGCAGAAGTCGATGGACAGATATCATTCTAGAATGGCACCAGTCTGTCTTAAGAATACAAAGAACTGGGACGTTTCTTCAATGCAACAGTCACGCTCGCCCTTTTGATCTTTGTTCAATGCCACGTTCCTTGGTTCACATTCCGAGTGGCAAGTACAAGTGAAACACAAAGTGAAGTGAAATTCAATCCTTTCGTGTAAAGTTATAAGCTGCTGCTACAAAGGTGTGCTTGTATCTTCGCAGTTTTTAGGGATAAGACTTGATGCTGACTTTGGTCAAATGATGATCTGATTTTCTTCCTCTCGATCATTATTACAGTAGATAGTAATTTCTCCGATCCGGATCGGATGAGCACAGTTGACGAGGAGCTTCCGTCGCGTACGTTGATTCATTACACGACCCAGAAAGAATACCGGTGGTCTCGAAACTGCTGCTGAAAAACATGAAACTGCTGACAGACAGCCACTGTCCGACCTCGATCGACATTAGACGAGAGGCCGTGACCTGGCTGAGGTCGAGGGGTTATAACGAGCTCGGCCAGTGCCTGTCCGAGCTCGTTATAAACCTCTGACCTCAGCCGAGCGGCCAAGGGCTGGGGCTATCCACGCCTGGAGAGAACTCACTCTGAGTTCTCCTTTCGATCGACGTCTCCATCATTATATAGTGATGGAGACGGCGTGGCAGTAGGTGATATATGCGTGACGTATGCGTCTCATACGTCATGCCGAAATGACCGCCATGTATGCCGGGCGGTAATTTCGGCATGTAATTTTGGAGTATCTGTAACGAGCATGTTCTTATCCTTTGCACTTGGTGTTTATTATATCACACGCAGAGAACACCGAAACACAAGAACCTGAGTCGAGAGAGACCACGCTATTGTATGATTCCAACAACAGCTACTGCAGTCGGCACAAACCAAAGGAATCTTAACCAATCCAAATGTTGGATTGTAGCTCAGTCCAATCTGTTAAATAAGATGAATCGATTCATGTTCACTACGTTGTCAAATTCTTTGGCTTGTATTGAAGTTATCTATGTCCCTGAAACTGCCTTCTATGTTCCTTCGAGCATGGATGCCTCTGAATGAGATTCCAGACGCATCCATACCTGGCTACAGAAGCCTGTCCTTTTGATTCACAGTCTGCCTGAGAATGGTGGAAAAGAAGGACACAGCGACGACGCTTTAGCTGAAAAGGATGACATGATCTAGGTTTGGCTGCGGACTTGGAATCACAATCCCTACTTGCTGATTCAGGAGTTCTTCGTGTGCCTAAAGGTTTGACAACGAGGTAGAACCCCTATCGAAATCTGTCTTGTTGGATCCAACACATCGGATACCAACGGAGCCTTTGTGACAAAATTATGTCGAGATTAGGATGATCGAGATGCACATGAGTGGAAAAGCAGAGAGCAGAACAGAGAGCATAGAGGCAAAGAGACTTCACTCATGAAGTCCGTACCCTTCTTCAAAGTATATTCATGATTCCGTTCATCGGCCACACAAACCGAATGCAGATTGTTCTCATTTGCGAGTGGGAGAAGGTCTCTCGGTCGCAGACTCATCTTCAGCGAAATCTTCGGTCCCTCGACTTTCAGTGTTATAGCTACAAATCATCAGATACATGCGCGCCACCCGCTACTAGTGTCGACAATGATGGAAGAAGTTGTTTAAGGTGAGCGGATCGGATCTCAGCAGACGACCACCGCATGTGCAGAGCCATGCCAAACCGCCTTCTTCGAGGAAGAAGACACGACTGCTTTGCTGTGAATTGCTGTGAATCTGATCGCTGCCCATGGAGGTATGTTCACTTCGGCGTGATTTGAGTATTAAGTACAATTTTGCTTTCCATACGATTTTCAGTCCGTTCCGAATCTGTGCAAGGTCGTCGGGCTGTCCAGAACTGAGGCGGACCTGCAGCGTGATATCGGAGCATGCGCTCGTGACCATTGAAGCCTGTATGTGATCATTGTGCTTGCGTTCAGTCTGTTAAACATTACTACTCTCTGTGTGAACGTTTCCAACCTATTCATTGTTTCTTTTCTTCTATATCCACTGTCAGTTTTATACTCTTTCTACTATGAATCTTATTTAATTTTTTAAATTTATAATAATAATTATAAATCGAAATAAGAATATAATTCCATGAATAATTTTGTTCGAATAATTTATGATCGGGACAGATCATAAATTACTATAATCTATTTTTACATAACAACATGTTATTGAAACTAATATCTAAATTATTATTTTGATTTTTTTAAAAATTTTAATAATTTAATTTAAAAGTTTATTTTATTTTCATTAATATATTTATTATTATTTAAATCTCAATCAATATGTTCCAAATAGATACATACAACAAATATTATTCTTTATACGAAAAATGAATATAAAAAAAATAAAATATTAAAACATAGATCTAAAAAAATATTTATATGTATATTATTATTATTTAACGTCTGATTGAATCATATATTACACTTATGTATATAAATCACAAAGCTTTATAAAAAATATTTATATATATTATTTTGTTTTATTTTTTTTAATGAATTAGAGTATTTAATATTCGATAATGAATATAACCATAGATCACGAAGAGTTGGAATCTTAATCTTTTTTGCATATAATTATGAGTATGTAAATTTTATTTTAAAAATAAAATACACATATTCTTAATAGGTACATTATTATGAATTTTCTTATTTTTATATAATATTTAAAAATAAATAAAAAACTTTTTTTCAAAATTTTTTTTTATTTTTTTTAAAATCTTTATAGAAAGAAGAGAAAAACTACAAAAACCAAATCTTAATGTTTTCAAAAGTCTAAAAAGCTATATGCCGCGAAGAATTGGTTCTACAATGTGATAATGAATATAACATACCAAAACATGCATACATATACATTCAAACAAAATACAATAACGTAATGCAATAGAACTGTGGAAAAATTTAGTACAAAATCTAGGACATTCGCTCACAGTAAGCTTACCCTTTCTTCACATCTCGAGCACTGGCTAAGAACAAAGGTCGTGAATAATCATGTCCTTGCTCCGTATAGAAGAAGATTCGTCTCGTACTATGAGTTGTGTACCCATGACATGAATCCTCATCCTCAAAAGTAACTTGGGATGGATGCTGGAGAACGGAAGTGTTTTTTTCCACATTGGATAGAGCATCGTGTTTCATACACGATTGCGAAGTCACATCCTTTCAGCAAATGTAGGAAATAGGACGGTTGCCTAACCATTGGAAAATGCTGCCATTGCGAGGCCAATCAATCTGGGCTGAAGTCAAGTTCGAGCCAGAATGCCCGGCAGGATACATGATGAAAAGCACCACACAACGGAATCCATACACGAGATACAGAGGAGAGGTACTAGAAGTCAAACGCCCAATGATGATGATGGAAAGAGCTCCAACAGAACATATCTCGTCCAAGTCAGAGTTGCATGTTGAAGAAGTACACCATTTTCTCTTCCCCTCGCAGATCTGAACTGGAGCCGACCCTCGACGCGTACGCATTCCATTCAAGGCAGTAGTTGATGGACAGATATCGTTCTAGAATGATATCTGTCCGTCTTAAGAATACGAGAACTGCCACGTTTCTTCAATGCGATCGTCACTCTCGCCCTTTTGATCTTTGTTCAATGCCACGTTCCTTGGTTCACATCTCGATTGGCAAGTACAAGTGAAACACAAAGTGAAGTGATATTCAATCCTTTCGTGTAAAGTTATAAGCTGTTGCTGCAAAGGTGTGCTTGTTTTTTTCGCGGTTTTTGAGTAGAAGACTTGATGCTGACTTTGGTCACAGGAAGATCTGATTCTCTTCATCTCGATCATTATTGCAGTAGATAGTAATTTCTCTGATCCCAATCGGATGAGCACTGTTGACGAGGACCTTCCGCCGCGTATGTTAATTCATTACACGACCCAGAAAGATTACCCGTGGTCTTGGAAAAACATGAAACTGCTGACCTTGACCTTGAGTTCTTCCGGTTCGTCTAGGCAAAGATCAGACAAAGCCCAAGGGTTTGGACACTTTTCCTGAAGAAGGGAAGGCATCCGAATCACGATCCATAAGTTTCTAGAATATACGATCACGTTTTCTTTGGAAAATTTGACTTTTGTGGTGCCAGCCAATGTGTTCAGTCCGGCCCTTAGTCAATACCTTACTTTTAGCCACAGGTCAACTTATTTGTAAATGTCTTGACCTCACGGACTCAAAGCATTCTATACTTTACGATATGATAGTACTTTGTGTGATCTTTCACAAAAATAGTAAAGTCTTAAAAATTCAATATAATTCAAAGATTACATGAAAAACACTGTATAGACCCGTGAACTTGAAGAATTCTAACGTTCTATTTTATGTACCAAGGGAAATATATAATAATTTATTACTATAGAAATGGCAAATGCACAACTATTTCGAAAATAACACCTGTTGCAAAGTAGTTATTATCATTCCAAGTACAATTTAGTGTAATACAAAAATACTCAAAAGAAGACATTACATACCATAGATCTCAGTTTAGTCAATTAAAGCCCCAAAGATTATTGGACCCACAATTTGGCAAACTGAAGGGGATATCTCCTCAAGGAACATGCTCCAAATCAGGTACTGATCGATATGATCGTAGCTTTCGCAATAAATCATGCAGAATAGAGCTGTTTTCGAGATGAAATTGCTATGCTACAAGCCAGTGAAATTTGTTCACTGCTTTCTCTGCATACTGTGATGAGATGAGCGATTATATTGCAAATCCAAATATCTACTACTCCATCAGTCAAATGCTTGGTAAAAATTGGATCACTATCCATACTCAAATTTCATACAATCAGCCATCTCTGATATTTTCTGACTATCTCTTAACGACCGGGTCCACCATATCCAGTACCAAGATTCAATGCTTTTCTCAAACGACATACAAGCTTTTATCTGATTTCACACTCTGTCACCAGTTGTCATTGTTTGTTGGACTATATCATTAGAAGTAAGACATCACGCTTTATAATTATTCCCACAATTTAGCTTAAAATCACGTTTTCAGAGATAAGCGACTTCGTATCTCTCTCCCTCGAGACATTAAAGTCATTGGAAGACTCGGTGGATCCTCTTCATAGGTCTTACTATATCGTATGGGACTGCATGGCTATTCAAAACCTTCAATGTAGTTGAAATACATTTTCTAATATCCAAAGCAAGGTCAGTGAGGCTCACTGACCACGAATTTAAAGGTCGTAGTCTTAATTTTCGTCATAGCGTCAAGTACAATATTATTATATTGTACTTGTCTTTTCATGACAAGAAAACGCCAAAGAAGACAGGAGGAAGTCAATGACTTACAGTGAAAGAATCTCCACTTAAAGGAGCATGTGTAAGTGTTTCGGCCGATTAGTGTAAGTTTGATTACTTGTTTGATAATCCTGGCATTACTGAGCATAATTTGGTCAAGTAGCTTCAGGTGGTCGATGATCATGATCGTGAGGTAGTCAGCAAGTTACGTTGCATGAATGAATAACATGAGTAATGGCATAACTAAGATGGAAGAGTTAAACTTTGGAAACTCGACTGCGTTTTGAACGCGTTATTTGACAAACACCGGGGCGACTATGCGGACTAGGGCTTTGCCTCACTCAAGCGTCACCCGAATTGGTCATAAAGTCATCGTGTCATCCTTGTCTTCCGACAAGACTTGAGAAGACCTCAAAAGTAGGGAAGGGAAGTCAATCCACTCTAACTTAAAGTACTTCCTTGACCATGCACGGGCAACATGCACTATATATATATAGTGCATGTTGCCAGAGATCACACAGGCTGAAGATCAGTCAGGACAACAGCTGCGTCAAGTCCAGCAACGAGTTCCGAAGATGAAATCCTCTCGTGCTTTTGCGGGTTTTCTGATCTGGGCCACTCTGTTGGGCCATGCTTTCGGTAATCTCTCCATCTTTGCACTCAGTAGATAATTTTCGCTCACCACTGTCTTTCATCATCAGGATTACTTATTGCCCATAACCCATAACACGTTATGCTGCTCTTAAGATCGTATTCAGACGATAGAGACAACACAATCTGAATGATGTCAAGCACTCCTCCGCTGAAAGATCTAAGAGGGTACTTTGTTTTCCTCCAGCCGCTGGTACTGTAGAATTCAATAGAGTCTCTCCCGGTCAGGCGATGAGCCGATCTTACAACATGTATAATATCAATGCATCTGGTTCTAGACCTCCAATTCAGTCCATACCTTTCCTGTTTTGAGCTGATTCTCTACGTGGTCAGAATTTCTTTGAATGTGTGTCCGGGTCCATACAGTTGTTGTGAATTCTTTAGAATCATAAGCCATCTTGTAAGATGGAATGAATGCATACCATAAAATGTCAAAGCATAGCGTCGTCATTTCGTTATTCGGCTCGTGAGGATGAGATTCCAGAGCATGCATACTGTGCGATATACGTGCGACAGTTGACCGGTTGTCTTTTGCAGGCTGTGGTATCAACATCATCAATCGCTGCTCTTATAGTGTGACGACATGTGCCCAAGCGAACCGTGCTCCCGGACAAACCAAGACTCGAATGCAGCAGTTCAACTTAGGTGCCGGACAGAGCCAATTCATGGACTTCGGCAGCAGCTGCAACTGGAACAATGGTGCGATTTGGCCTTCACCCAGGGGAAAATGCGAGAGCTCCATCGTTCCCAACGAGGCCAACGATTTTGATGTTACAGATTATGCCGAGTTCAACCTGAACCAGGGCGGCTTGGATTATTATGACGTCAGCAACGTGGTACGTACACCTGCTTACCCTTTCCTTGACACGCACAGTCTCGGTCCAAGCGATCGATAGATTGTGTACATCACGATCTTCATCACAGAGATAGTCCATCTCATCGGCTTGAACTTCGCGCGTGAATTTTGTCCTCCTTGTTAGCTTCAGGTCCAATCCTGACGACCCGTTTCCTGGAGTTGAGTCACTCTAGTCCACGAAACAGTGCTGAAAGTCATGAAGGAATAACGAATAAAACGCGCAGAAGGGAAATTCGCAGGGAAACGATTGTATATCTATCCGTAGATCATGTGCAAATTGAGCACTTCGAAAGTGCTGCCAAGATATCAATTTCATATCAGAGCTGGATCCATAACCTGCCTCGTTGGGTGCACTATTAGTGTCATGGATTCTTATGGGGAAGAATTTTTGTTATGATACTTGACAGTAATATAAGAAAAGAACGCACGTCAATAGAGAAGGTCACATCAGACGGGGTAAGAAAAGGAAGAGACTGCGAGTGAGATGGTTGACATGTGCTCAATATATGTGGGAAGAATCAGCGGTCGGTCATCTCGCCGATCAAAGCTTCTTGAATTCTTGCGACCAAATCTGCTCAAGCTCTTCCAAATTTGTCTTAAATGTTTTTGGTTTTCCAGGTGGCGTTTACTCTATCCATGAGAATCAGACCAACAAATCCAGCTAATACACCGAATGGACGTTCATGCGGATCTCCTCAATGCATTATCAATAACATTCCGTGAGCCCTCTTCCTTTCACCCTGACGTCCTACCCAGATATTCAAACTTGCTTCAGCTATGATGCTTTGCTATACTTTGTGCAGTATATCTCGACCCAGTTAAAGTCACGAGGCGACAGAGATTTAGAGTCTGATAGAACACAGCTTTCGAAAAAATTAAAAATTAACTCGTGGATCTTAACTCATCTTCATCCGATCGATGATATCTAACCATTCCTACCTGTACGCCATTCATATCATCAAAATTCAACACTCACATTTGTTTGGTACTGTATAGAGATATATGAGTAGAACTCACACTTCCAGCATAGTCGAGTTAGTTCTTCTGTATGCACGTGAATATTAATCTGGTTGTGGCCATGTTGCATGCAGATCATTCTGCACAGGAAACAACAAGTTGATCACATGGCCTACAGGCGCATACACTTGTCAAAACACCGATGGACTTGCTGAGCGAGGACCGACTGACGGAACGCGTGTGTTCAAGAATGCTTGTCCAAATGCATACAGCTACAATTATGACGATGCCACCTCTGTGTATGCCTGTCCGACAGGAACTAATTACGAAGTGATATGGTGTCCGTAAGAGAAGTTACGAACATGAAACTGCAATAACACTGAAAGTTGCTCTGATGAAGAGAAACTTTCATATGCAGTCGATTGAAAAGACTGTGAACACCATAGCTGCAGTACGGTTCAAGACAACTACCTCCTGCAACAAGATGGTTTTCGATTTAGGGGAGGAGAAATAAAACTCATTCGTCACAGTTTAGTTTTGATATTGAGAATGGTTACACTATTTGACCTATTGCAGAACGTTGTGGTGATGACCCATTTTTCATCTGATGTCTCTGAGTTATCACTGAGATCTTCCCATCTTCACATAAATGCATTCAAATTGTAGTCAGTAACGTCACTCAGTGTACGAGTAATGCAGTATCTGTGTTCGGAAGTTCTTAGAAGAAGCTGTTTACACAGTTTTTCCCAAGGTCTGTTCATTGTAAAATCTGATAAAATATTTTGTGTAAGGTATTAGATGCGCTACACGAGCTACCGCGTCAAATCCACTAAACATTATCAGAAATGTTGTAGAAAAAAAAAGTCTTGAAGAATGCAACTTACGTATATTGAATAATGATATACATCCGGCCAACAGATCTTGCCTTTTAGATTCAGATAATGATCTGGCCATACAGCACATGAATCGTACTTCGACACATGAGGATATCAAGACTTATCTGCTTCTGTCATTCGTGAGGAACAAATTACAAAATTCGGATCAATCTCATCTATGCTCGCACGTGATATTCTGAAACATTGACCTGGCCGGTACGAAGCATTGAGAATCTAACTGGTCATGACGATTTGAACATATTGACCTAATTTTCCACCCTCTACAGCCATCATCTACTCATTCAATGAAGCCCCCAAGGACCGAAGTCGAGTAGAGCTTAAAAGCGCCTGCAAACCATAGCGAACCCTGGTCTTCTTTAGTATTGGGCCCTAAAACTCGTTGCACGAGTACAATGGCAAATCCAATGAAACCACTTCCCACTCAGTTTCATCGGCTGGCTGTTTGGACTCTTCAAAGCCGCATAGATTAATCATTGCAGATGCTATTACTCATTCCTTGCGTGTACGATGGAATGGATGGATTGATTTGTATTAGCTACTGGATGGAAATACATAATCTGTGGAAATACATAATCTGCGAAATCGCAGATTATGTATTTCCAACCCGTAGCTAATACAATGATCTGAATGTGTGGCAGCACGGCGCAGTGTTGTTGTTATTGAGAGAGATTTCAAGATCACCCCTACTCGACACGTGATATAAGAGATCTTCACAGCTGGAACAGCAAAACAGGCTCCGGTCATTTATTCGACAAGCGTGAGCATGCTTTGTTCTTCATACGACAATCATGAGACGAGAAATTATTATACTTGATACGAGTGGCAAAACTGAGACTATTATTCTCCACAAAAAAAAACACCACAGCTTCTCAGGACATGAGAGAAGCTCTGTGAACATACGTAACAAATGTTTTCATCAGGGGGAGAAAAGAAAGAAAGAAGGGAAATATAAGAATAGCGTATCTCTCACTCTAACACCCATGGCCATAACCAAATTTTACTGCCATGATCATCGTCTTGCAAATAGCATTAAACAAAAATTTCCTTCATCTGCATCAGCCAACGACAGCCATATATACATCCGGGACACGTATACACTCGACAGGCCCGTAGATTTGCAAGTTGGTGATAGTGAAAAAAAGAGAAGACCACCAAAGTCTACTACTACTTGAACAGGTGCAGTAATTCGACTGGTTGATATGAGCTAGTAGATGGGCCGGTAGACTGAGAATCGGTGGACGCGAAATTGGGGGTGGACGCGAAATTGGGCCTTTGCTCGAATTGCACGCCCGTGCCGTTGGCAATGATTCCAGCCGCTGTGGTTGTATTGCCGTCCTTTTCTGTGACGATATCAAAGATGGTGGGCATCTCGTTCAGCATGCTGTAGAGCCGTATCCTTCGGTCTCTTTTGAGGTCGGCTGCGTAAAAGCCCGCCAGGCTCCAAATCCAAGCATCGGAGTGGAGGGCGATGAATCTCACCCATTTTAATTTGGTCATGCCATCCCGACAGAAGTTGATTCCGAGCACAGGCTCGGGCAAGTCTGTCGGCACCTGCTCATCCGGAGGTCTGACCTCCCATGTTGAATTCGGCAGACCGTAGAGGCATAAAGCTTCAGCAGCAGGATAGCATTTCCTGAAAAACTCATCGAACTCGGTCGTCAAGGCCCTAATCAGCCCGCGCTTCCGGCTTGTGATGTGCCCGTAAATGTACTCGACGCTGCCACGATCGACGTAGTCTTTACGCTGCTTCTTCGGCGAGGTTACCGATATGGAATCCTCCGAAAGCCATTCACTTCCCTCTGACATCCTCGTAGAAGACAGTAAAATCACAATCTCACGGCGTTCTTCCCCAGGCTCGACGCATTCACTCCTCTCCTGCAAGCTTTCGTCGCACAATTGTCCCTCCGAACCCTATCCACGCCGAGAGCATAGCTTCCAAATGTTGCACGAGCGACGCGATGAAAATACGTCACGCCCACCGAACCATCAACGAATGCAACATAAGGCTCGCGATGCGGAATTCGACGATTTCTTGCTCGTGCGCCTGCAGACATTCGAAGCGGCCAGCTTCTGGCGGTCGAAGGAGTGCCTTCGGCCGCAGCGGAGCTGCTTTCGATCTCTCCTTGGCTCACTCCCTTCTCCGGTGGAGATGCCTCACACGCGGGAAATGTTGCGTCTAGAAATTTCTCGGTGACTATAAATTGCAAGAGTCGATCGAAGCTAATTGATGAAAGCTCATTAGTGTTACCAGCTTGTCCGTCCGGACAAGCTGGTAACACTAATGAGCTTCCATCCATGACATGGCATAGGAGAAGCTGTTCGTGTCATTCTGAGAAGCTGCGGCCGATTCATCCTGTGAGAGTTACGACATAAGATCGAAAAACCAGCTTGCCGCAACTTTGCTTTGTCGATAATAGGAACTACGTACGGTGTAGATGTAAGTCGATCGAAAGATCGATCTCTTGTTCGTCTACCTGCTTCCCTCTCGCTATCGGAGTGAGTAGATTTAAATTTCAAGTACACCAACGACAGTTCATTTCCACCAGCAATTCTACTACGTTACGATACGTAGAGACTCTGGCTGTGAATTAGGAACGTGACCGATATGGAGACTCGACCGAACACAAAATTGTAGCCGGTTCTGATTGAATGTGACAAAAATTACATTTTTTATAATAAGATTTTAATATATATATATATATATATGAGCTTCAGTGGGGTCTATATATTACTGGAGTTTCGATAGATTTGGTAAAAATATGTAAAATTATCTATTATTCAATTTCTATATAATAAATTGAAAACAGCTAAAGTTGAGCTCTAGCTGTTGTCAATTTGAAGCGATTTAAATCAAAGAGGAGATATCCCATGGATGTACTTGTTAATCATATTCTTCTAGTCTGTTGATAAATTATGTATATGTTATGATCTAGACGTAAAATGGTGGGTGATATGATGATGATCTTTGAGATATTATGTAATGGCTATTTATTATATTCATATGATTTAATTTATATTTATAGTAAAAAGACGCTCTAGCCGTAATGAGACCTCTATATGCCAAAAGGTTTCATCAAATGAATTATGCTAGAGGTGAACTCTAGGATCCGGTAGATCTGGCAAATGTAAGTAACATTGTTAATTATTAGATTAATACATACTACATTGGAAACAGCTATAGGCGAGCCAACTGCAACCAATAGAATGGTATTTAAAACATTAAATAAACCAAACCTGTTTTGAGACAAAAATTTCAAGTGATGATTATGAAGAGTTAAGAGGATGTGCAGACTTTGGTTTGTGATCAGAATAGGGTTTGAATCCGATGAGTCCAATTTTGGCTGTATTGAGAGATTGCGAATACTTGCAGTGGTAGAGATATAGGATATGGCGCTCGAAAGGTCCCTAATCATCTTCAAGTGCTTTTTTAATAATCTTGTTATTGTCAGGGCTAGCCCTTTCATTTCCTCTTTTTTTTTCTCCGGATCCGGCTTGATGGATGTTCTTCTCATCATTTTTCCACTTGACTGCCTTTGTGTTATCTGAATCAAATCAGAAATCGAATATGGACGATTTTTGCTGCTTGTGATAACACTTTCGTAATATTTAGATATACTGACTTGCACATAAGCGTTGAACAGATTGCTGTGAAAAACTGAAGTCATAAAAAGATCCTTTCCAGATTTTCAGGCATTATAATACATCCATGATATAGACTGTGGATTACGATTTTCAAGTTGAACAGTGGAAAATTAAATTCTTTGGTAGGGAATAGTTAAATCCATTTTCGTACAGATGGATTTCTATTATTTATATATATATATATATATGTATATTATTAAAAACTACTATATTCAGGACAATATACTCTAATGTTGAAAAAACAAAATGTGAACATTAGAGTATGTACTCTATTCTTGAACTATATAGAAACTAGAACCATCATTTCAAGTTTAAGTTGAATATCAGATAATCATTAGTATATTGAATGATCTTCAAATGTCTATATGAATATATAATATAGATTATAGTGATGTGTTTTTGTAATGAATTTGTAATGATTTTGTAATTAACATAGAATTAAATTTTGTAACGAAATATATATAAATATTGATGATTATTGGTCAAAAATAATTAAAATAAATATTTCACTCAAAGTAAAATGTTTAACTATTTGCAGATATAATTATAGAAAAAAAATTATTTCAATGTTAATGTTAAGGTAATTTTATTTCATTAAAAAAATTAATTTTGACACTTCTTTAGACTTTTCAAGCCTATTATGGAAGTCAGGAAAAGACTTGAAGTCATTCATTTTGATCCCTATCCCTTTTTGTTTTGATTCTAAAATAGCTTGATGAATAATACATAGACAAGTTAATAGTTGAAATAATTTACGTTAAAAATTTCAGGTCAATTCTTTCTTTATTCTTTGTTGATATATAAATTTTTTATGTAAGTAAGATATTTCTACAAAATATACAACTTGTTCTGTATGCTTCAAAGGATGCAACTTGTTTAGCCAGGATTTTAGACACTTAAGAGTGGAGTTTCAAGATCTTTTCATAAATCAAAAATATTGTATTGAAGTAGGAGAATTAAAATCTTAGAAAACGTGATTCTCATTAATGTTACATTGTCCTAATGACAATTGGAAAATCAGTAATCAGAAATGAAACTTAAAAAAATCAGAAACGAAATCAAATTGGTTTGAAATACTCATTCATTATAGATTCATTTTGTGCTAATTAATTTGGTAGGACATTACATAAATAAGCATTTTCAAAAATTATTGTTTGTGAAAATAAGCATTATTATGAAAATAACCAGAAATTATGTTGTGAAATGGTGAAGATACTCATAACAGAAATTGATTTTTTTCCTATACCTATTTTAATATCTATGTGTCATCCATAAATTTAAATTTCAAAATCTAGTCTTTTTTTATTTAATGATTTTCGTATTTATAAATAACAATGAAGTCCGAAGCACATGATATTAAATTTTTTTTGTACTTTCAAGACGGGAAAATGTCCTACGTTCAGAGAAATACAATTTCTGTAATTTAAAAACAAAGTTTGGATTGAATTAATTTTTAGATTTGAATTGATTTCATTTTTAGAATTGAATTAGATTAATTTTCTAGGACTGAATCGAATCAAATTTTAGAATCAGATTGATTTTTTTTTAGAATTTAATGGAGTTTGTTTACTTTTCAGATTTAAATTTAATTTTAAAGATTAAAATTTAATTTTTTTCCTAAAAATTGAAATTAATTAATTTTTATGAACTGAATTGAATAAATTTTTAGAATTGAATTGAATTACTTTCATAAATTGAATTGGATCAATCTTGAGAATTGAATTGATTTAGTTAAATTTTTTATTGAATTTATGATCCTAAAATTTAAATGATTTGATTTTTTTTAATTGAATTGAGCTTATTTCTGAAAATTAAATTAGATTTTTTTTCCGAAATTGACTTGGATTTGTTTTTAAAAATTGTTTTGAAATTTTTTAAAGTTTTATACATTGAGTTTTAGAAAATTAATTATAGTTGACACCTGTTCAAATCTTATTATTCTTAGATATATTAAGTATATTTTTTATAAAATCCTTCATGATCTTTTTATAGGTGTGTGTTCTCTTTACATACTACATGTTTTTCACTGTAATAGGTGCGTTTTGAAATTCAAAGGGGATCACCAGAATATGATTCGTATCTATCGAATTGAAGAACCTGTGTAGGGGCATTGTGGGATTTTTGTCAGGAGTTTTGGTTTTCCTGGATATACTTAGTTCGTTAGGAATCAGGATGACTAAGAATACAGATAGTTGGATTACATGTACTGCAAATGCCGAGTACGAGTTAATAAAACGTGGAACCACAAGAGGAGCTCACAAGAATCAGAACAGATTGGCATTGAAAAGTTTGGATCTGGAAGTGAAAGTGAGTGGAAGGAAGCTTTGTTAATCCAGATGTTAAGAAAAAAAATGGCAAAAGTGATGACAGTGGGCAAGCAATTGAGAGATCGTGACAAAGTCATTGACAAGATGCAAGAGAAGATACCGAAGAGTTTAGCATCCGACGCTCTGGTCTAGGAATAATATAAACCCTCAGGCTCCCTTCCAATTTCTTCAGGCTCCCCGTTGACGAGGGACCTCCATCGCGGAGTCTCTACTGAAACAGGAAACCCGAAAACACGTGTCTGTCCGGAAATTGGTCCTTCTGTTCAAGTCAGAGCTGATGGCGACGAATTCTTACGATCCTCGTAGCAGTCAATCTTGTGTTGAAGCAAGTGGACTTTCCATTCCGACCTTTCACTTCGGAATTGGGTAGTCCACGAAATGGGGGCCCAGAAGATACCAAAAAGTACAGGTAGTGCAATCAAGCCTTGGGCTAGTCACGTATATTATTAGGAAGAAAAAACTTCTTTCTTTTCTTTGAAATACAAACAGGTATTGTATAATTTACAATGTGTAGAAATATTACAAAAGGATTGAAAATTTATGAACTAAGATATTCTTCTTCAAATATAATAAAATAATTAAAACATTTGGAAGCAATTTTAAGTAAAACGAGGAAGTAACCGGTGTCGAAGCAAGTCATTTCTGCTTTCTCCGTGCTGTAAATGTTGAAGCCTGGGTGTAGTTCTAAGTCCGTGCTGAAGGATAAAGTCCTTCGCAGGAACTGATGTTCACGTCGCCGAAGAAAATTGTGGGCGAAGGAGAAGCAGCTGAGCCGGCCGAAGTGATATGCGTCAACATCTCCATCATCTATCTATCTCTATCAAGGGAGTGTGATGACGGAGTGACTGACTTTGTATTATACATGCAAAAGGAATCTCAACTCTGTTCTGTCTCTTCAGATTCTCTGGCATATCCGTATGAGAGGGAATGAATTTAAAACAGTCAGATGTGGATACTGGAAAGTCGCTTTATCTCACCCATCCCACGGACCCATGAGGAGGACTTCCACCTTCCACCTTGCAGGTCCTCCTTGGAGACCACTGTGCCGAGGACTTTGTGGATGATAGTGACTTTTTGAGTACCACCGAGAGCGAGAGTACAAGTAGCAAACAGGTGCGTGCTATCATCGTCAGTCCAGTTAGTGGTTTCGAGTTCCACGAAGATGTCGACCTCCCGTAGCATCACAACTTTTGTGGTTTGGGCAAGTCTGCTGACTCACGTCTTCGGTACAATTATCTGTCACACTCCCGGAGCTTGCTTAATAATGTAGCTGGTGTCAAATTAGTAATCCAGTTGATTATGCTGCCTATCTAGCGACAGCGTCTTGTAATAGATCATACATGCTAACCTGGATTGTCATAGAGCTGCGCATCATACTCAGATCCCAGCCTCGTAGCCCAGACTTTTGGTCTCTCTCTTAAGACGTGCAGGTTGAATCAAAGTTCTTATGTGATGATAGAAATAATTAGGTCTGCTTATTTATTAAGTATTATTTGCACACAAGGGATTCTGTCTCAGAGGAAGGGTCTTCGTGTATTTCAACCTTTAGGCTTTGATTCGAGCATATTTTCGGTCAGGAGTTCATACTTTTTGTTTTTCTGTGCTAAGTTCAGATGTGGAAATGATGACAATCCTACACTCTGTTCAATAGTTGATGGTCTCAGATGACCATCTCATCACCAGGATTTTCGATTCCATTGATTTTCCGGGTTGTCAAGATCCATAGGCAGACAGTGCGCATTTCTAGACGGCAGAACCGATTGATTAACTAGAAAACAACGTGCTTGGCAATCAGTCGATCTGTGCATACGAGGAGTCCTTGATCGGTGCAGAGCCACGAGGACGTGACAATCTTAGTCCATTCGTCGATCAGAGTCGAAGTGTTTTAGTGAGTGGGATTGCATTTTGAACAGAGACTTGTGGGATGCTGTTCATCTTCCAGGATGTGGGATCAACATCATTAATCGATGCCCTTACACTGTCACGACATGTGCCCAGTCTAATCGCGACCAACAATTCAAAGGTAAGCTCAATCAATACAATCTAGGAGCCGGACAATCCCAATATTTGGACTTCGGCAGCTCTTGCGTGTGGCGCAACGGAGCGGTTTGGCCCTCAGTCAGAGGGAAGTGCGAGAGTGCTTTCGTGCCGAACGAGGCCAACGACTGGGACGTCACAAACTGGGCCGAGCTCAACCTCAACGCCAATGGCCTCGACTACTACGACGTCAGCAACGTGGTACGCATCCGATTCCTTGTTTCTTCCTTCGGAGTCGCAGCAATCTATCATCTTTTATTGTGCGTGTTGGTAAGCCGAGACCTCGAACTCAAATCTGCTGTGATCAATTTGAAGAGCCAGCGAGCAGTAAGTTCATCGGTACGAAGCTAATTAGTTTCCCGAGGGTCCGTCCACTTTAACTTCACTGAAGATTCTGGACCAGGAGTGGCCCAGAAAACGTCTAAGTCTCCTTGATTTGCTGCGAACAGAATAGAACATTTGTTAAAGATTTAAGAGCGGTAGACTGTGTGTTTTGCAGGTGGCATTCACCTTGCCCATGATGATCAGGCCTACCAACCCCAGCCAGCAGCCCAGTGGTCGTCAATGTGGTTCTCCTAAGTGCATCATCAACGACATCAGGTCCTTGCCCCGAGACTCATTGCACTTAAAATTGGATGCCATTACTGATAGACGATCTATGAATTTTTGGACCAATCAATATTGAACTGTAAGTGAAGAAAATTGAAGGCTCGATTGTTGTCTCCAACACCGAGACTGTATCAAATGAGCTTTGGACTCATCTCTCGAGGAGAAGATGGTGTGTCCTAAGCGGTTGCGGTTAGAGGTTCTCTGTTCAAAGATTTAGTGGCGCTGAGTCGGTTGCAGTTTTGGACTCACATGTGGCAGTTTCATTGCAGAGGGTTCTGCAAAGGGAACAACAAGCTGATCCAATTCCCTACTGGCGCCCTGGTCTGCCAAAACACCGATGGGCTTGCAGAGAGAGGACCCACCGACGGCACCCGGATCTTCAAGAATGCTTGTCCTGATGCTTACAGCTACAACTTCGACGACGATACGTCTGTGTTTGCCTGTCCGACAGGAACAAACTACGAAGTAATCTTCTGTCCCACAAGTGGCGTCACTAACGATACCAGTAACGAGGAGAGTCTACTCATGGAAGAGGTCCAAATGGAATGAGTGCTGGACCCAACCAGCGGCTTTCTAAGACTGATTCTTCGTCACTGTTCGATTTAAGCATCGGCGCAGGGACATCACTCTGGCTTCACAGTTTCGAATCATAAAAGAGAAGACAGAGTGGACCGTGCAGTTGGTCTTTGCAGACATCACGGACACTCTGACGCCGCATGTGGTCATCGGGAAGCTCAGTAATGATTATAATTACAGTAGCTTAGATTTCTTCTACTCTGAAGAGTTTTGGGTACAGGAATGGGAACTAGGATTGGCTAGGATTGAATGCACGAGATTAAGAATTCAGCAAATTGACTGCATTGTGATGACACTGAATTCAAGGATGACAGCCCTTTATGCTCGTATATCAGGTTCACTGAAGTTACGGACTTTAATATAGGTGTCAAGCCCATCGACTGGTTGCAGATTGCACTCAGAAATGTACAAATGCATTTGAGTTTATACATCTCAAGGTACCCACAACCAAACATAAGAGTTTATTAAACCTACCATTTCATGGCCAGTAATGCAACGATCCTCAATTGTCAGTTTCCAAAAGGCCACGCAGATCCGTCTGGGGATCGGTTTGCTTCTCGTATTAAAAGAATGGATTTGTACAGGTGCCTTTGTTTTCTGGCATACGACTGTAGGTCCTAGAGTTTCAAATCCTCCGGCAACGGGGAGTGAAGAGTCTCGAACAAAAGAAACAAGAGAGCAATGCGCCTGATAATAGCCGGAAGCAATTTTGCGACGTACGTTGCGAGTTTTTCTCCTGCGATCTCAGATTTTTCTTCTGAGGAGTAGGCGGCAGTGAGGGCGATCGTCACTCTCGTACATCCTCTTCGGTCGATGCAGAATTGATCATACCTGAAAAGTTAGGAAGAAACTGAAATGAAAAGCAATAAGCTGAAATAAACGGCTGAGCTCGGCACGTACCTCTTCCGGATGGCTTCGACGTCGATCGGTGGAGAAGCTCCCGATTCGCTTTGATCCAGAATTCCGATCTCTCCCCCAGATTCGATCCCTCTAACTAATCTGACGATTCCTGCGAGGGTGGCTGACAGGATACTCGTTTCCTACTCTTTGTCCACACGAACCCAATTTAAAACAAGCCTCTAGAGATCTGATCTATCTTGCCTAGAATCTCAGCCTAGACAAGTCCGAGGTCTTTCCTCTTGGGATCTTTAGGCTAAACTTCCGTAGATCCACAAGGCCAATGTCAATGTGTCTATGGTACATCCTTTTCGGAAATTCTACAAATTTAAATGATCTTCTTCTGCAGGAATTCTCGCCCCCGCATGACGATGACACTTCTGCCGCCGCCGCCGTCACAAACGTCGAGAGCTCGAGAGCAGTTTCATCGTCCCCTACTCAATCCTCCGAATCTCATCTCTAAACAAAGCCGCTGCCCCTTTCTCAGAGTTCTTCCCAATCTCATTCGACGACAGAAAACCCGATTTTGATCCTCCGACTCCGCCGGGCGCTAAGCTCTAGAAAGCAGAGAATGATCGGCAGTGCGCATGAGGAACGAAATCTCGTGGTCCCACTCATTCCCTTGCACAGGCAATCGGACTCATGACGAACGAAATCGAATGTTCCCGGCGACGACGATGCACTCAGATGCCACAGATCATCGGATCTAGATTCGCACACATTCATTCTTGTTGAGCAAAGATTGGACACTAGAGGAAGGAACTGAACTAGTCATTCGAGGGAGGGAGGGAGGGAGGTCTGGGCTTGTGATCGGCCAAGGAAAAGGAAGATTATGCCATGAACAGATGATGCACTCACTGATCATTCGAGGTAAGGAGAAGGCGTCCGTCTGATCATGATAGCAAATCAAGTCGATGCAAATTGGATCAAGAGCCATCATCATCCCCATCGGTGGTATCTAGGATAAGTTCGAGGATCGTGATGAAGGCGAGGGAATCGTCTGTTTGGATTGAGAGGCAAGACGTATCGAGGACCCACGTAACTGAGATTCTGCTGCAGCGTGGGGTGAGTGCGGCGACGCGCAACGCGTCGGGCGTATCCGAGATTCTCGAAATTGATTCTCTGGTACGGGTAGAAGATCGGATTGGGTAGCCCTGCAGGTCGCAGCAGCTCTGGGCGCAGCTTGCGGTCCTCGGGGTAGATTGGTCTACGATACGTGGGCGACATGTGAATCAGATCGGAGTCACCTGGATCGTATGGAATGTCCACTAGCATTGCGCGTCTGGGTGCGCACGCGCGTCTGTGATTGGGAGGGAAGCGGTAAGAGCTTGACATTCTCAGTGAGAGAGAGAACTCAGCACAGGGAGCAACATCAGTTTCTTCAAGAATGTACGCACTCTGTCACTGGATCCACGTGATAGTCCTTTTGCAGTCGACACCAAAGGCTTGGATCGTAGACAGTCGATAAGGGATTGCTAGCAGAGATGATTTTCTCATGAAACTCAAGGATTGGACATCATTCTGAATTTGAATGTCAACACAGGGAAGCTAATGGATGTGCAGGTCTCGCATCGGACACAAACTGCAGAGGTGCGAAGCATCCAAGTGGCAAAATCTACGTAGCCGACAAAAATGATTCTTGGGGCGGATTACAGATGGATACTCGAGGCCAAACAAGGATCTGAGGGAAGGGAGTTGCAGAACAGAGAGGAAGGAAGGGAGAGAGGGAGAGAGGGAGATGGTGAGATGGACGAGTCACACAAAAGCTAAAAATTTCACGAGAATCAGACACCCGAGTGGTGGACTCCCGGGACTCCCTGACACGCATTGCATGCTGGAGAGTGCCAGATTTCATGAAGCTCGAGGAATAAAAGGGACACGCTGCTGGCTGCTCGTCCCAACCGCTGCGATGCTTGGCTTCTCGTGAAAGAGTGTCGTAGTCTCTAGGCCAATCAATTTCGGTCCTCGCATGTTCTTCCGGTTTCTTCGGACAGGACATAAATCGTGGTGATGAGATTGGCTCCCGCAAATACACAAATTCAAAAGAGTCTTCAAAGTGGGGACATTTGCCACTAGTCCACAAGATTGGCCATTTTTAAACCAGTTACTCAACCATTTGCATCGTCTAGATGCGTTATGATCTTCATATTAAATCTTCCTTTTCCTCATCCTTTACATGAGTATCCGATTGGATATGGCGAAAGCTTAGTTCACAAATTGAACAATGTCAGTTCCGTGACTTCAATTCACTTGCACGAGAATGATACATGAGCAAGATTTCCGGCCATAATCTGTAGATCATGTGCATTCTCATGCTTTACTGGTGGAAGCACCGATTGCGTGTTTTAAGTGTAACTCAGAAGTAACTAGTTACTTTATCAGATGCCTACAGAGTTAGAGAGAAGAAGAGCTCAGTAAGCTACGAGCTTGTGATATCGAGGATTCTTGATGAAGTTTTGGGAAAGATAACATCTTGAGCTGATCGGCCAGGCTTTCATACATCTCGAAAGATCACGTGATTTTTGCATTTGAAGGAGAAGATCGTGAGATTCTCTAAAGCAGCTGGAGAGGACCAGAGTGAGAAGTAATCTTTGGAATCCGATGAGAAGCTAAAGCTTTGAAACTCTTGGCTAGATCGTATGCAGTGGAGTTCTTAGGCTCGCCGGAGCTTATGAAGTAAGCACCGTTCAGAAAGATGTCATTCACAGAACACCAATTTCCTGAAGAATTGTCCATCCGTCTTGTGACCTGTTTTGCATTCCCAGCTATAAAATAGTTTCCCTCGCTGAAGATGGTTGGAGCAGAACTGCCTCCGATTGCGTATACACCCCATTCCCAATAATAATTATTCACCACATGAAAGTTTCCATATCTACACCTATCAAAACAGACACCAGAAGTTTCAACCTCCTGCCCCTATATTGAGAAAAATTTTCCCCTCTTGAGACATCAATGTCCGCTCATTTACTTATGCATCATGTGAACCAGAAATGTATACCAGCACTATTAAATCTTCATGTAGCATTCATTCATGGAACTGATTGAATTTTGTGAGCGCTGGCTACACGAGAAACATTACCTGGGCATGCGTTCCATGGCTCCCTCTCCGAAATAATTGAAAGCGACGGTCGCCTGCATCTGTTTATCGGCCACCCATGAAGGGCTGTGTCCCATCAGCATGACCTGATTCAGATATGACAGACGTTAGTAGCCTGGATTTAGCAAAGGATAAGAGGTTCAGTAAGTAGGGAAGAACCATTAGAAGACTTTGTTCGATTCTGAGTAGAATAGTCATTACCTTTCGGTTATGCTCAAAATAGTTGTTTGTGACACTGATGTAGTTTGAAGACACAGTCACGTCTAAGAGGCCGTCCGCACAGTAGGAAATTCTGCAGTGATCTACCCAGATGTGTTGGGAGTCTATAATCTTAATACCATCTCCGTCAAATTCGGATCTCTTCGGCATTCTGCTGTAGTTAGCCGAGAAATAGCCCGGTGGTCGCTGACAACCGGTTACATGAATGCCGTGAATTATAACATGGGTTACGGACTGCACAACGATGCCCCAAGAGCCATTGAAGAGGATTTGGGCTCCTCTTGCGTCAATCGTCTTGTAGCTGCTGATTATAAGCTCTTCTTTGAGTACGAAGGTCATATCAGCTTGGAACACAATCCACAGAGGATTGGCCTGAGTTACAGCGTGTCGTAATGTTCCTTCTTTCGGTGAAGCAGGATCATCCTCGGCAGATGTGACCTCATATATGGAGCCTCCCTTCCCACCCTGTGCATCTGCACCGAAGCCAATACCGCATGCTGCTAATTTTTGACGATTGTGTAGCCACTTCTGGCCCCGATACCAGCAGTCATCGATGGGATTGCCTTTGCTGATGTCGAGACCAGGAGATGGCTTGGCTTTCTTTCTGCAGAAGTAACACCAGACGTCAGGACCGAAACATGCCAACTACTGACTGACGTATTCAGGTGAGGTTAGAGATAGCTCCCCTTCACAAACATTTGACGGAATTCAGCTCATGAACACGATGATTCTCCACAACTATTACGAACAAGTGGACAGAGGTTCTGGTGAGGTTCTGGTGAGGTTCTTGTTCTTTTACTAGGATTGAGTAAGCGAATATGCTCCAAGGCGCATAGCTGGAATGTTGGCAAAGCATCATTATGAGATGATTGACTTGCACAACATTACACACACGAATCTAGAAGTTCTCAGCTATACTACGCCATATGACTCAAAAACTTGAATGAGATTACGAGTAAACGCACGTAGATGAGGCATGAGATGACGTTATGAACCAGAAGGACGCCACAATGCCAAGCAGCAGGAAGAACTCTAACTGTTGTCGAGCATTATAACTATGAGCCATTATATTTAGACTGCTGATAGAGCTGTCATCAAGATATAACACTCCAACTGCTTGTACGTACGTTGAAGCCCTTTTGAAATGAATCTGAGGGCTATGAAAAAGGTCCTGATCCTATATTTATTGTTCTGCAAGCTCGTAATATTCAGCAGTAAGATCCATTCAAAGGTTAAGAGAAATCCCTGATTATAGTGGGGAAAAGAGAATGTTTCTTTGTCATGTACTTGTTCAGTCAACAGGATTAGCGTTGATAGCGTGACTGATGAAGTCTCTTTCTATGGGGGTGCGTATAGTATGTTCCTTCCACATAATTTGGTATTAGATTGGATTCATTTGCGTTTCAGAAGGTTGTTGGGTTTGTGGCACACTTTGTGCTTACCCGATTCGATGTTCTGAAATTCAGCTCAATACCTCTGATCTTTTAATCCACCAGAAATCCTGTACATCCATAGATTTACTGTACTATTGTGATTGATATTTCACTCACTTCATTTGAACAAAAGTGGATTCCAAGAATTATACATTATGCAGAGCTAAAATGGTAACCTTGTTATGAAACAGTCTAGAGATCTCGGACGTATAGAGGTCCTTCCGAAGTTTATGTTTGATATTTCTATTACAATAAATATATCATAGATGAAAGTCAGAGAGAATATGCTATATATCGTTTGTATTTGAACTAATCAAATTTTTGGATCAAAGGTTTTACAAGATAATCGATTCAGATATATTTATCTACTTAGAATACTAAGTTTAATATCTTAAATATTCTATAAACACACCACATAATAGGGTTGGTCCAACCAACCGTGATCAGCATAAAAACACAATCAACTAGCATTCGAGAAAGACAGTGACAGAATATTTCATTTGTAAATATTCTGTCCACAATAATTTTTGTTAAAATATCAACGAATTAGGTATCGTTGAAAAACTCTTGACGCAACTAAAGCCTCTAGATCATTTTCAAGAGCTAATAGATGATCCAAATGGAAAAATTGCCTTGCAAGAAAATTTTGTATGTGATTTTTTGACTAGTTGAGATGACAACACAATAGTTTGGAGGATTTGAGATGACTAGATATTCATGTTTTGGAAAAGCAGTGTTATAAGCTATAGAATTCAAGAGCATGTGAGATTTTTTGTCAATATGAATGTTTATTTCAATGACAACTTGCTCATTGAAAGATAGGGAGAGTTTCTATGCATTCTAAATTGTTAAGAGAAATTTAACCGCTCACGAATATGGTTGTGGACGAGTTTGATTATTATGTGATTAATGATCAAGAAGAAGCTCCGATACTTGTGGAATTCTTGATCACGTGATTGAGTTAGTCAAGATTGACGTTAAACTCAATCTAATTGATGTGTTAACCAAAGTTAATACTTTGGAGAGATCCAGGCAACACTGTGCTACTATGCATGTGATAACCCATCAAAGGCTAAAATTGCAGTATAACAGCAAAGGGTCGAATCCACAAGGACAGTGGCAACACACGGAGTACTAAATGTCAAGTTTTAACATACTATTAAGGAGTTTGAATTCTCAGGCTACAGTCATTCCCAGAAATACTGCAAGTGCTCAACTCGGAGGTCACTCGAAGTACACACAATGCAGCGTAGTACACCCCAACACACACCTGAAACTGGAAAAACACAACTCAGAGGTCGGTCAGGACCTCCACTTAAGATTCAGGGGAAAGTCTCCCAAGAGTACACTTAGAGGATCTGCAGGTAGTTACCCAACTCCGAATTTGCAACCCTGTCACTAGTCACTGCTAGTGTAGAGCATTCGGGTTGGAATTCCTACTTCCGATGCGGTACCTTCGTCAAACCGAAGTTCCTCTCACGCGGTGAACAACACACTCAACTCACAAAACGCGCAGAGAGTACAGAAATCTGAATTGAGAAACTAAGTTGAGAAAAGTCCGAGTGTTACAACTTAACAGTCTATTGACAAGTTTGAATTCTCAAGCACTAATCATTCCCAGAAATACTGCGAAGGCTACCCCGAAGGCGCCTGAAGCAGGGTAACACACTCAACCTGAATTCAACCAAGGCTTACTCCGAAGTTAACAAAACTTCGCTTTGGTAGTCGGGGGGAAAATCTCGAATGAATACAAACAGGAAAAAATTGTCCGAAGGTGTAAGTCCGAACTTGAAGATCCTGACTAGACTACACTAGCTCAGAACATTCGGGCGAAGGCCTTCAGCTACAAAATGCGGTAACGTCGACAAGCTATAGCTCCTCTTGCGCGGTGACAGAACGAAAGACACAAACGCGCAGAGAAAACGGAATCCTGAATTGAACATCCAAAACTGGAAAATCCTCCAAGGCCAACGCCTTGAACTACTTTGTACTCTCTAAGATCCTAACTACCTAACACTCTACTCTTCACCTGCTATGCCTCCTATGCAAAGGCCAACTACTCACTAACTCCCTACCCGTCCACTATCCTGCTCTCCTACGCAGTCCGAGCCGCCGCAACATCCCGGTCACCTCTGCCTCGAGGTTCGCAATGGCGATCCACGACCTCGACAGGAATGACTCTAACCGCTTTGCCACGCGCCGCCGACTCCGATTGTCACCAGACATCAAAGTTGCCGCACTAATCTCCATTTCGCGCAACGTCATTTTCTCCCGCGTCGCGATCTCCCAGCGAGCATAACCTCTAAGACACTGGTCAACCTGCAAAACTAACTCCTACCGCGTGCGATCTGTCGCGCGCCGGTTGTGGCCTTCAACCTTTGCCAACTGTAACTCCGCCTCCGCATGCTGCGCCCTCAATTCATCGCACTGCGATTGTAGTCGATCCAGTAATTCTTTGACCGCCTTCCGCGCGGCCTCACTCTTCTCTAACGCCGCGTCTACCGCACGAGCTCCTCTGCCAGAATACGGTTTTGAGCTCGTTTGAAATTGATCTTCGTCTCAACCCTCGCACGCAGCTCTTCAATTTCGCGATGCGCATTGGCCGCTACATCATCTCGCAGCTGAAGCGCTGCCTTCTGCAGCTTCCGCGAAATGGTACACTATTCCTGCAGGAAATTGCATCGCTCCTCTAGCTGCCGATACTTCTCGTCAAGGGCCTCTAACTCGGGATTCATCGCTACTTTGATCGGAGTCCAATTCCTGACCAGCTCAACATAGGATCCACGATGGCAGGGATCCGCGTCCTTGGTCGCCTTGCAATTAAGGTACCGGAGTAGTGGTACCACCTGCTCGCAGAGCACACCGGTCGGTGTACCTCGCACCGACTCCACTTTCTCCTCCTCCAAAGGCGTGTCGTCTTTGATTTCCAGGATCTCTGTCGCCGCAGAAATCCTCAGCGATTCTCTGGAGCTGGATCGCGCAGCTTCTTCTGCTATGGCCTCCACTCCATGTCCTGTCAATACTTCCAAAGGGTGGGAGAAGGGTTTAGGGTTTAGCCTAAACCCTAAACCATGCACTTGCCCGGACTGCTACCGCCGAAAGTGCTTGTGTCGAAGGCACACGTGTCTCCCCATCCGTGCCTTTGTCCGTTCCAACTTGCTCCAGAGGTTTGTGCACCAGATGCGCTTGACCCGAAGTCCGTTGAGCCGAAGGCTCCTCCTTGCACCGCTCCTGAGCCGAAAGCCCTTGACCCGAAGGCGAGTCATCAAATGGTACTTGCTCGGAAGGCAAGCACCTCTCCATCGCAGGCATTTTGGCCGTTGCCGCATGCCGTCCTCTGTGGCCCAAAAGCCTACGCACTTCCTCCAAAGACACTCGTGCCTTCGGTGCAGGAAGGTCAGTTGACCTCCCAAGAACTTCTGCACTCACATCCTCCTCCGAGGATGGTGAGTCTCCCGTGATTGCGGCTCGCCCTGTGTCTGCGCTTCTGTCCGCCAGCAGAACTAGTTTGCGTGCTTTTTGCTTCGATCAAGCTGGCTCGTTGTTTGCCCGACGCTTGACTGGAGCAGTGGGCAGCTCCCGCTGACTTAGGTCCACATCTCCATCCCATTTCCGCTTCCGGGATGCCCGCGCTCCCCTCGGTTCGTCATCTGCTCTCGGTCGAGCTGATGGCGGGCACTTCGTCGGGGTTTGTGTCAACCTCGACATCCCTCACATACCTTCCCGGATTTGCTCGCGACAGCAAGGGAAATTGTACCCGCTCCGTTGCTCTCAGACACCCCATCGACGGATAAAAATTGATCAAGAAATGGGAGAGGTGATTGATCGACACTCCCTTCTACTCTTGCGCGTGTTGTTGCGTGCCTTCCACAAAATCCGAGCCCAATAAATCGGAGTTCCTGCCAACGCCAGCTCCACAAATCCCACCTGCCAAGATGTTATGTAGGTGGTCATGTGCGGCTGTAAAATCTGGAGGAGTGCCACCGCGACATTCCTCCGCTTGCGGTCTTTGTAGTCACGTACCCGTTATGGCTAGACTTGCAGTTCTTGAAAAGTGCGCCGAAAGAAATTTCTTCTTCCTTCGTGACATGCACACTCTCGCATTCGAACAGAAGATCGCCTTCTTCTCCCGCGCATCGTCCCAAGAGCTGCTCTCAATCGCTCACTTGTCATCTCTCCGGGTGCGGTTGATAACCTCGTGGAGGCAGGTTCTTCTCACGCATACACTCCCACACCATCGCCGGGCACACCCAATTCCATCCCCATAGAAGGAAATCGAGCTTCACCGACATCAGCTCATCTTGAAATGCTCGCAATCCGACCTGCAACACTCGCAAGGGGACCATCCGCAGCGGAATCGACTTGGCCATTGAACTCTCTCTGCAACTCTCTGTAACGCACTCTCTGCAACTCTCCGCAACTCTCTCTAACTCTCTGCAACGCACTCTCGACAAACTCTCCGCAAGTTCTCCGCGAATTCTGCTGATGCGCGTCGCGAACTCGAGCGAGTGCAAAATTGAAAATGCGAGAGTGAGTGTCTTCCTTCGGCGATCAAGATTTCTCATCGTTTGACACTTGGGCTGGCAGCGGCCTGCTTGAATGCTATGCCGGCGCGGAGGCATAACGATCTCATTCGCGCGTGTGAAGGCGCTGGAGGCGTTGCGCGGACTCGTTGTTGCGCTCGCTCGTTGCGCGGACTACCGCACTTGTACATTCAATCTTGATCCCACCGATTTCCGCCAACGCAGCTCTCCGTCCGCATACCGCCGAAGGCAAAAGCTTCCGCCGTTTTCTTTATCTTTTCTTCTTCCGCCGAAGGCGCATCCTTCCACCGAAGGAGCATCCTAGGGGCGAAGGCACTGCCTTCCGCCGAAGACGAACCCTAACTCCGAAGACGGCGCTAGCGACGAGGTCGTTTTCCACTAACGAAGGCGTTCTGTGTCACACGCTTCGTACGTCTTCAGCGAAAGCTCCTTCGCAGGCGTCTGAGCCGAAGGCGCTTGCTCCTGCTTGCGGCGAAGGCACTTGAGCCTAAGACGCCTCAGCAAAGGAGCTTTTGCCAAAGGCGCCGAAGGCGAATCCTTCAGCATGACTGTCCGTTCTGTCCAAGGCGCCCGACTGTGGCCTAAGCCCCAAACCTCCTAGATTCTCCTAGACCCGAGATTCTCCTTTTTACTTTGTTTTCGCGTGCGATTACTATTTACAGTTGCTACCGCGGTACTTACTTTTCAAAAATGTTTTAATTCCGACAAAACACAAAAACTGGATTACCACAATGCAAGTTTTGCATGGGAAGCATAACGAGATTATTAGTTACCTCTATATGTTATCACTATATCATGTTATGGCTACATCTTAGTTCCAATTAACTCTTGTTTAAAGAGTTACCTTGACTTAGATTTCCATCTAGAACTTCCCGCGATATTATAATATAGATTCTAAAGTTTACCAAGATTATTTAACATGAGTTACGAGAAAAATTGTTGAATTATCTCTATATGTTATTACTCTTTCCTATTATGTGAATAGTAATAAAGATTAAAGAGTATACTAAGATTTTTTATTGCAAGTTAAAAGAAAATATTGTCGAGTTAACACTATGTTAAAATTCTATCCTGTTATGGAAGTATTAATATAGGCTAGAGAGGGTACTCAGATTATTTAGCACAATTTAAGAGTAAGATTGTTGACTTATCTCTATATGTTATTACTCTATCATGTTATGGAAATAATGACATATGTTATAGAGGTTATTGAGATTACTTAACACGAATTGAGAGTAAAATTGTTATATGTTATGGTTACGGATTAATTCTAGTTAACTCTTGTTTAAAGAGGGCCTTGTGTTAGGTTTCAGTCAAGAATTTTTTGCAGAGTAATAATATAGATTAGAGAGGTTACTGAAATTCCTTAACAGGAATTAAGGGGGAGATTGTTGAGGTTAATTGTGGTTAATGAGTAACTCCACGTTTAGCTATTTATAGCTGAAATCGGTTACTGGTGTTGGTTTTATATACCCAAGGTCTATGTATTATAAAACTGAACACACACTATACTATCACAATGCTTTTATCCCCTTGACGTGGCTTTTGAGTGTGAACCATGTTAAGCGTTGGTGTTAGTGGCTTGCTTATTACTTGAGTTTCTCATTGATGATTTTCAGATTTTATGCTTACAAATATGTATAACACATGTTTTCAATCAAAATTAAAAATTAGAAATAATATTTGTGTGCATTTGGATTGTTGTGTAACTAATATTATTAATAAGATCAAAATGCTCAAAAAGATTGTTATTTATTTTTTAAGATAAATTCTTAAATATTAAAATGAATCTTATGGACACTTTCCTCATAATTAATAATTTGATCATAAATGGAAAGATATTTGAAATGCATGAAGAGGATAGTTATACAATCATTTATCTTTGCATGTTATACTGAACATCTTACACATGCTTTAGTTCAAGAGTTACACCATGAATTTACGTCTTTGTCCTCATTCCTCGGTGATTGGACTAGAGATTTACAAATCTATAGCGCATCACATTAAGAAAAAAATTTCAATAGGCTTGAATATCACTGTTAGGTGATCCAGTCATTCTTAGTAATACCGCAGCTAGATAAACAAAGATGCATGCGTGTAGCTCTTTCATGCCTTACGGGTTGTGAATCTTAACAATTCTTACTCATCTGTAGCCTTTTCTACACATTTTCATTTTCTTTAGCCAAGCAATTGAAAATGTAGCATTTATTCAAATGACTAGATAAAATTTTGGATTAAAGAGTACAAATAATCATCATCCATCCCTAATGTAAGTTGTGTTTGCCATTACATGTAACGTCGATAACTCACCTGAGTCGATGTCAGCTAAACTTGCAACATAGCCAGCCTTGGTTAGGGAGTAATAGACTGGTAACCACAACTCTTGGCAACATGGTTTAGGTTAACATGACTCATTTACATGGATTTTCGGCGAGTTGATGAACAAGAGCCAACATCTCGAAGACGAGAGCCAAACTTACAATTCCAGATACGCTGGTCTGTCTGGTCGTACCATATAGAGTTTGATTAGCAGCATGGACCTATCCAGTACACACTATGCCATTGATGAACACGAATGCCATTTGAATAGTGTGTACTATTCAAATGGCATTCGTGAACGCAAGATCAATTTACAAATTTCCTTTTCTGAAGCAGGGAGGGGTGTTGGACTTGTCCGAAGAGGGTTCACAATTCTGCGACTGTAAAATTTCTACCCCTCTATCCGATCTTTGGTTCTAAGTTCAGCAAGGCTGCTCTGCTGTACGAATTTTAATGGAGTCTCTCGGGGATAGAGTTTTAGTTTCGTCTGACATTGTGCGTGGAACTTTCACATAGAGCCCAAGAGGGAGTCGACTGTTTGGAAATGTTGGACAATTACACACGCCAGAATGGTGCTTGCCACGCAGAATTCATAAGCGGAATCTCTGCTCTGCACTCGCAGATCATTGTACATCATGCGAAATTTGGGCTTCGAGCCAAGACATAAAACGGCGCGATCTCCAATCTTCATTCCCAATGAGAAGAAGTGAAGGTGCTCAATTACTGGGCTGGAGTAGCGTCAGCCTGAACATTACAGTGCTCATGAGACGGCTCAAGAATCGGTTGATCACGCGTCACTGAAATTTGGGCCCATACTTTTAGATCCCGATCTTCTTTTGGCGAGAGAAGAGTGCATGATACGACGAGACAGAGAAAGAAGCAAGAGAAGTGAAAGCAAAACCAATGGCAGCAAGATGAACCAGGAGATGTAGAGCGACACATCCAAGACGAAGATCAGGATCCAAATTGGAACGGTGATGAGGGAGGCAAAGGCAGTGAAAAATGCACCGAAGAAAGCAAAGACGTTCAAGCTAGAGTCAGAGTAGCCTTGGCTAATCCGTACTCCACGGGGCTTCGCGGAAATAACTTTCTAAACATGACTGTTCAGAAGAAGACGACAGCGATTGCGGAAAAGAGGAGATGAAGTGCAACAGAAGCAATGTTATTCGGAACAGGAGGAAACCGCTTCGCGATGTCAAAACACCAGACGAAAAAATTTGATCGTGGATACTTCTTCGTGACGCAGTCATCGAGGTATCTGATAACGAAGAACAGAAGGACAGTGCTCAGTGCAAAGATGGCTTGGCGGCCGAGACGATCGCTGTGAGAGAAGAGCCGAGAGAAGAGCCAAGAGAAGAAGACCGCGTTTCCAGTTTGATCCTTAGGGATGGGTGGAAGAACATGAAGGCCTAGCAACCAAAACACCGCAACACATGGAGTCAGAGCCACCCAACGATCAAAACCAGGGCCAGCGTTTCTAGCCCCGCCGCGCACCAGTAAACGGCGTACGAAATTACTAACAGAGGAACGAGAAGAAGATTTGAATAGAAATTCTTGGTGGCAGAATACAGCCGTGAGCGAATTCTCCGGCTAAACAATCACCAGGTCCATCTAGTCTTCTTCTCTTGGGACTAAGTATCTTTAACATGCTCCTTCTCTGCCTCGAGAGCTTCCATTCTGCAAGCGAGATCTCCAGAGCCTCCATTTTTTTCTGATTAAAAATGTTTGATTTTTAAAATAATCAAAGTGAAAGGTTGCAATTATTAATGATTTATATAGGATAAAATTTCATTTTGGATATTCAATCCTTAGATCACTTCTTTCCAAGATGAAAATATTTAGATTTATTTGATGAAAAATCATTCTTTTATTATTAAGTTTTCAAGCGAATTTTTAATCAAATTTAGATTTAAAAACTTATATGAAGCTGCATTTTTTCTTAAAAAAAAATGCTCAGATTTGTGACAGATGTTCATATGAGAAAAATAGAAGAATCTTGGTCTAATATAGTTGTTTGCATATGGATAATCCAACCAGGGTTAATGATAAAACAAAGTCGTTTTTGAAAGAAGTCTTAGATTTAGAACAAAATGAGACAATTGGAAGAAAAGTGCCGTGAAACACTATAGCCGTATGTATAGATCTCTTCAGCCTCAGAACGAATATCACATGGCACACTGAAGTCCAAGTTTCATTGATTCTTTGTATCTTTTTGAATACATCTTAAATACAAGAAGGTACTGAAAAATATTATACTAAACAATTTTCGGTTTGGGTTAAGAAATTCTAATATATACTACAGTTGGTGAAGCCCCGAAGAATAAAGAATAATATTGTGCATTTTTTAAAAGACTTTGCACTATGACAACGGTTACGTAGAAAAGCTCTGGTGTCATGATAGTGAATTAAAGACACTTTCCACGCGTAAGCCAGTGGTAACAAAAGTCATTCCCAGCAAACCACGTGAATGAAGTAATTTAGTACCAACATAATTTAGTACCAGGATTTCAATATAGACAAAACAGAACAATGAGAATACCAAGAGAGAACAAAAGTAAAAATACAAATTTACATGTACGTTAAAATCAGAGCTGCTTGTAATCCTTTTAGATTAATTAGATGGATCAAGTGCAATCATGTGATCTACGATTACTAATCTGAAGAGATTCAACTGGATCGCACCCCCAGAGTGTGCTTTAAACTGGTCTTAGAATTTTAGATTGGAACGTTCTGCTTATTTCTATGAATTTACACACCACTCTTCTTATCACCAACATTCAGTAGTTCTCCAATCACTAGTCAATACATCAATGTGAGATTACTTTAGTAGTAGTACGATCATCAGACATCTTGACATCTTACCGTTTCTGGCGGTATAATGGGTGCCTTGTAATAACCCACTAAAGGCTAAAACTGCAATATAGTGGTAGAAAGGTCGAACCCACAAGGACAGAGGAACACTCAGGGTACAAAGTGTCACGTTTAACAGACTATTGAGGAGTTTGAATTTTCAGGCGACTGTCACTCCCAGAAATACTGCAAGTGTCCACTCGGAGCGCACTCGGAAGTCGCACAGTGCAGCGTAACACACACACACACACACACACCTGAAACTACAATAACACAACCCAAAGATCCGTTAGGACCTCTACTCAAGATTTCAGGGGGGAAAGTCTCTCTCTCGAGTACACTCAGCGAAGCTGTGGGTAGTGACTCCCAACTCCGGCTTTTACAACACTTCCACTAGCTTGCTACTAGCGTAGGAAACCCGGTTTGGACTGCCTACTTCGGATTGAAGTCACTCATACGCGGTGAACAACACTCTCAACTCACAAAACGCGCAGAGAACACAGGTCCGCACGGAAGGACTCACTGAGAAACGTTTCAGTAACACCATAACAGTCTATTGAAGAGTTTGAATTCTTAGGCACTTGTCATTCCCATAAATACTACAGGGGTTACCCCGAAGGCACCTGCTGCAGCGTAACATGAATTTACAACCAAAGCTTACACGAAGTAGCAAAACTTCACTTTGGCATTCAGGGAAAAATCTCGAAGGAGTAAAATCAGGAACAGTCACTCGAAAGTGTAAGGGGGAAACTGTTCAAGTATCTAACTCGTCACTAGCTCTGAGCATCGGCAATCACCCGCAGGTGTAGATCCGAACTACTCAAGTCTCTAACCAATGTACTAGCTCTGAACATTCGGCCGAAGGCCTTCAGCTACACAATGCGGATCGCTAAGGTGTAGCTCCTCTTGCGTGGTGACAGAACTAAGGACACAAACACGCGGAGAAAATGAAATCCTGATCTGCACTTCCGAAACTGGGAAAAATCCCAAGGCAAGACGCCTTGAACTACTTTATACCTCCTAAGTCCTAACTAGCACTACACTGCACTACGCTACACGCCTGCACGGAACCACGCTACACTACACTCCGCAGAACCTGTGCTTCGCCTCCTACGCGACGGACTGCCGCGCACTAACTCCCTACCCTGCTAGTACTCAACTCGACTGCGTAGTCCCAACCGCGGAAACCTCCGCCTCGAGGGTGGCCATGGTGTCCCGCGACCTCGACAGAAAAGAGTCTAGCTTCTTCGCCACTCGCCGCCGACTCCGACTGTCACCAGCCAACAACCCCGCTGCACGAAGCTCTAACTCGCGCAGTGTGAGTTTCTCCTGCGCCGCCACTTCCCAGTGGGCGTAGCCTCTGAAACAGTGGGTGACTCGCCTCGCCATCTCTTCCTTTGTGCTATCTGCCTCCCGCCGGCGATCGTCTTCAACTACAACCAACTGCAATTCGGCTGTTGTGAGCACAAAACTGTGCTCACATGTCTTTTTAACCTTGTGAGAGTTAAAGTTTTAGATTTAAGCTCTTGCAAAATTATGCTCGGAGTTTTCTGGAAGTTTTGGTAAGATTAGGAGTTGGTGTAATAGCTAGTAGGCAAAGGTCCGGAACGGGGCTTTCAGGGCAGGGTCTCCGGCGAAGAGCCTTCGGTGAAGTTCCTTCGGGGAAAGGCCTTCGGCGAAACAGTGAAACCCTCATAACGTTTTCAATGTGTGACGCCTTGACTCAATTAGTGTCTCCTTGGAAAGAGCTCGCAACGCTCGTTCCAACGAGACCAAGAACTCTTCAAACGGATGAGGAATCACTGAGTTGTGAGTGTCGGAAGTTACTGATGGGAAGGGTTGAGGCAAGTCCGGCTGCGAACGTCTCCGGCTGCGAACGTCTTCGGCTCCGGACGTCTCCGGCTGCGAACGTCTCCGGCTGCGAACGTCTTTGGCTCCGGACGTCTCCGGCTGCGAACATCTCCGGCTTCGGACGACTTCGCGACAACTGCGAGCAGGCCTTCGGCGAACTCGGGGTCGGCGAACTCTGAGCCGGTGAACATCGTGCAAGGGCCATCGGCGAAACAGTAAACTCGGCATATCTTTTTCATTTGTTAACGGTTTGATTTGATTAGGGTCCTGTTGGAAAGAGCTCGCAACGCTCGTTCCAACGAGACCAAGAACTCTTAAAACGAATAAGGCGTCACTGAGTTATGAGCGTCGAAAGCGGCGGATAGGGTAGGACACCATCAAACCGGAAGACATCGAACCGGCGAACATCGTGCCGGCGCCTTCGGTGATAACAGGTAACAGGCCTTCGGCGAAGGGTAAAACAGGCATAACTTTCTCAATTCATAACGGTTTGATCCAGTTAGGGTCTCGTTGGAAAGAGCTCGACCTGGTCGTTCCAACGAGCCCACGAACTTGTGAAACGGAGCTAGGATCTGTGAGTTATGGGTGTCGGGAGTGACTGTTATGGATAAGCAAAGGTGTGGTCGTGCGTCTTCGGCGGGTGGATGCCTTCGGCGGTGCGCGGAAGAGGATTCCCTCCGGCGGAGATCGGGTGGTCAGGAATGTAGAACGTGCAGGTGTGGCAGCGGCGGCGGCGTGAAGTCAAGTGGGGAAGGCAAGACGACGGTGCATGTAGTCGCGCAAGGGGAGTAGGCAGCTACCCATCATTGCGAGTGTTGCATTTTCAGGCGGGCTGTGTGTGTCTCTGTGGTAACACACTTTTTGTTTTTTTGCAGAATTTAAACAATTTTAGAAAACTAGTACCAAAGCAGTGTTTGTAGCTAAAGAAGGGTACGCTAAATAGAGTGGATTGATGAGATCGTCACGAGGGCACAAAGAATCACGTAGTCGGATGTACCAACGCCAACGTCTTCGGCGCCTTCGGCAAAAGCTCCTTTTTGAGGTGTCTCTACTCACGCGCCTCTAGCGTATAAGGAAGCTACGCTTCCGGCGCAGAGTGTGGCAGGAATGTAGAACGTGCAGGTGTGGCAGCGGCGGCGGCGTGAAGTCAAGTGGGGAAGGCAAGACGACGGTGCATGTAGTCGCGCAAGGGGAGTAGGCAGCTACCCATCATTGCGAGTGTTGCATTTTCAGGCGGGCTGTGTGTGTCTCGGCCTTGAACTTCGAAGTGGGGAGTTCGGCCTGGGAACGGAGAGCTGGTGGTGTGCGTGTGTGGAGACGGAAGTGGTGAGAATTAGGAGGGGAGTGTTGAGAGTTCGAAGTAGGAGGAAGCAAACTCTCGTGGGTGGAGAGTCGTATTAGAGAGTGAAATTTGAGTGGGATCTGAGATTGAAGTGTAACATCTGTGAGTGGGATCTGAGATCAGAGTGGAAGATCTGAGAATGGGAGCTGAGAGTGAAGTGAAATCCGAGACTGAGATCTGACAGTCGGAATCTGAATTTGACACTGAAAAGGCAAAGTTGAATCTGAGAGAGGAATCTGGTGGGGTCTGAAGGTGGAAGCTGAGAAATCGACACTGAGGTCTGAGTAGAAATTGGGAGTGGGACTGGGATCTAGGATAGACCACAGCGGCTGTGGTGTTGAAACAGTCACCCAGAGTTGAGTTAGATCTTTATGTAACAAAGAGTTTGTCTGCTGCCCTTGTGGAGATAGCAGACAACAAGTTATCATTTTCCATTCTGGATAAATTGTCTGTGAACGAGCAAGTGTTTATGATCTCGTTGTCTTGGATACACTTTGAGCACATGGCTTGCAATCAGAGAAGTTAGATTATGGGAGTTCGAACCCCCACCCGGACTACAAACGCTGAAGGGTGGGAAGGTTTGGCTCACAGCTGTAATAACCCACTAAAGGCTAAAACTGCAATATAGTGGTAGAAAGGCCGAACCCACAGGGACAGAGGAACACAGGGTACAAAGTGTCACGTTTAACAGACTATTGAGGAGTTTGAATTCTCAGGCGACTGTCACTCCCAGAAATACTGCAAGTGTCCACGTGGAGCGCACTCGGAGGTCGCACAGTGCAGCGTAACACACACACACACACACACACACCTGAAACTACAGAAATACAACCTAGAGATCCGTTAGGACCTCTACTCAAGATTTCAGGGGGAAAGTCTTTCAAGAGTGCACTCAGCGAAGCTGCGGGTAGTGACTCCCAACTCCAGCTTTTACAACACTTCCACTAGCTTGCTGCTAGCGTAGTAAACCCGGTTTGGACTGCCTACTTCGGATCGAAGTCACTCATACGCGGTGAACAACACTCTCAACTCACAAAACGCGCAGAGAACACAGGTCCGCACTGAAGGACTCACTGAGAAACATTCCAGTAACACAATAACAATCTATTGAAGAGTTTGAATTCTCAGGCACTTGTCATTCCCAGAAATACTACAGGGGCTACCCTCAAGGCACCTGCTGCAGCGTAACCTGAATTTACAACCAAGGCTTACACGAAGTAGCAAAACTTCACTTTGGCATTCAGGGGAAAAATCCCAAAGGAGTACAATCAGAAACAAACACTCGAAGGTGTAGGGGCGAAACTATTCAAGTATCTAACCAGTCGCTGGCTCTGAGCATCGGCAATCACCCGCAGGTGTAGATCCGAACTACTCAAGTCTCTAACCAATGTACTAGCTCTGAACTCTAACAATGCACTACTACCCTGGAAGGTGAGGCGTATGAGTGGTATAGGGATCATTCTGAAGGTCATTTTGGGGGATGGGATCAGATGCAAAGGGAGTTCTTGAATGAGTTTAGGCCTGAGGTGGGGCAAGGTTCTGCATTGAGAGCTTTGGCATCGTTAAAACAGGGAAGGGAAGAGGAAATCTCAGCTTACATTAGAAGATTTGATCTGGTTTGTGCGCGTTTTGTGGGTACAATGCTCAATGACGATACGCTGAGACAATTTTTTATCCAAGGCTTTTTCAAATCTGGGACCATCCGAGGGGTGCTGGAGAGAAGCCCTCAAACTCTTGCTGAGGCCAAGATGGCTGCCAGGGAGATAGAGAATATTGACAAGGACTATGATAGATTGTGGAGGAAGGAGGATGAATCCATTCCTCAGTTCATCCCAATTCGTCCAAGAGCAATGGAAGGAGACTCAGGTAGGCATAGGGGTCAAGCTCCCTATTCTCTCATTGAGTCAATTTCGCATACCAGAGAGCCAGCACCTGTTTTAGCATTGCCAGCCCCTACTGTAGATCCTAACCTTGCAGATGTAGAGAAAAGATTAAATGCTAGCCAAGTGGGCTTTCAAGAGACCATGATGAAGCAAATGCAAAATATTACAGATCAGATGGCCTTGATGATCAGGAGTCAACAGCCAGGGCCTCCTCCTCCAGTCGAGTCAGGTAGACATTCATCAAGCATGTGGTGTGTCCAGTGTGGTCAATCTGGACATACCAGGCAATTTTGTAGGGTGGTGCCAAACCGTGACAACAGAATGAGCGGTGGCCCACCTGTGCAACACCAAAGGGGCCAAGGACCAAATTACCAAGGTCAAAACGGGAACAGAGGACCTCCTAGGGGTCAGGATGGTCAGAACATGGAGAGAAAAGAATTACATGCATTTTGTGGTAGGTGGCACTATCCAGGTCAGTGTTGGTCTGAGGTTGGGGTTAATGGGTGTAGTAATTGTGGAGGTAATCATCCCTCTGACCAATGTCGGCAGCCAGATAAAGTTATTAGGATGCCTCAGCCTACTGTTAGTCCTTACCAAGCGAGAGAAAATATGAGGGGTGCAAGACCGCAGAATGAGCATTCTAACAATCTTAGACCTCCTAACTTGTATTATGATCATGAAAACAGCAAACAGACATTCAATCCACCTGTTGGACTGCAAACAGTGAACAGATATATTCCTATCCAGAGTGAACCACGAGATGAACCTCGTAATGACAACAGAAAACAGGTTTCTTTTGCAGATCCATGTTCTTCAAACTCTCAAGATGCTAGGTTTGCAAACGATGATGGAGATGTCCAACGTAGTAGTTCTGATCTTGGTAAGGGGATAGTCGAACAAGGGCAGAATCAGTGGCCTCCACATACTAACCTGATTACTTATAAGTTGAAAAATTCGGATGATGTGATTATGCATGAAGCTCCGGCCCTTGCTGTCACCACCAGAGCTGTGCATCGCAAGATGCAAACTGAGAAAAATGAAGATGAGCAAGGGGAGACTTCATCTGAGGAGCCTCCTCATCTCTCTGATCTTGAGAGAGTGGCAAGGAGAGCAAGGAGGACTACAAGGGCAGAGGAGAAAAGAAATGAGATTCTGCATGATGCAGAAGTGCCACCTGTCACGCAAGATTCAGAAAGCAATGAACCAAGAGAGTGGGAAGGACCGGGGATTCCCATGAAAGAGTGGGAGGACATGAGATGTCAGAGAAGGAGAGAGTCGGAGAAGTACAATTTGTGGTCAGATCTGAGTTCGCTGAAGGCGGACATTACTTTTGGTCAGCTGCTGGAAATATCTCCCATTGCTGGTAAGACCTTGAAGGAGGGCATTCCAGTGCATAGAAGGAGTAGAAAGACGAAGACTAGAGTCGCTGCTAGAGTTCATTTGCAAAAAGGAAGTCAAGATGTCAAACCTGTGGAGATAGAGGTGATAGTGGTAGACAAGGTGATTCCCAATGTATTAGTTGATGGGGGTAGTGGTTTGAACATCCTACCCGAACACACCATGAGAAGGTTAGGTTTGAATCTGACAGGCCCCTCACCTTTCATTATCAATATGGCCAATCAGACTTCAGCTGTACCAGTGGGGATGATTAAAGATTGCCGGCTGTCCACTGGTGGTGAGGAGTACATTGTCACATTTCATGTGATTAAGATGCATTCGAACAGGGACACTTTCCCTATTCTATTGGGCAGACCTTGGTTGAGAATGGCTAATGCAATTGTGGATTGGGGAGGACTGAAGCCATCAATCACATATGGTCCTCAGGATAACAGAGTCAAGGTGTCAATAGGGTCATTAGGTGGAAGGGTGAGAGAGGATCCTGAGTTATCTTCAGGGAAGGAAGAAGAGAAAAACGAGGCCAAGTGTGATGACACTTTAGTGGGAGTGGTTCATTTGAATGACAGAAAAAATAGATTAGATGTAGGATCAGGTAGCTTGGGTCCTAGTTTTTACAGCAGAAGCGAGGATGGAGAGTTTGCTCAGTGGTTGAGAGATTATCCTGAGTCAGGTTGTGACGCCATGATGATTTCTCATCACAAAATTTTTGAGAAGGAGAATCAGTTCACAACAAGAACAGTATCTGTTGCTAGAACCATGTGAGGTTCTTATGGAGGAAGAGTGGATACATGGAGGTCTCACTCCATGGTTGGACGAGTTGGATATTACTGAGGTGGATTCGGTGCATGTTGATGGAACTCAAGAGGAGGAGACTACTGTGAAAAATGCGAAGTTGGAGGAACCCTTGCATTTCAAGACTACATCAACCGGAATTCTGGTGGGCCAAGACGTCAGGGACTATCCTCAGGTCCCTCCTGATTGGTATCAAAGCTCAGAGGAACAAACTCATGTGGCGGAGGAAGACTGGAAATATGTGGAGGTGTCCATCAGAGGAGGAGAGCTGAAGCAAATGAAGATGGGTTCCAAGCTAGGAGAGGATGAGATACAGAAGTATGGTGAGTTGGTGGACGAATTCAGTGATACCTTTGCTTGGTCGTATGATGAGTTGAAGGGAGTACCTCGTGAAATGGTGGAGCATCGGATTTCGCTGGTCCCTGGAGCTAAGCCTATTAGACAGAAGGAGAGAAGGATGAACCCACAGTTACAGTTGTTAGTTCGAGCAGAATTGGAGAGATTACTCAAAGCTGGATTCATTAAGCCTGTAGAGATCACGGATTGGGTTTCTCCTATGGTTTTGGTCAAGAAGAAGAATGGAAAACTTAAAGTGTGTGTGGATTATAGGAAGCTGAATGCCTGTACTGAGAAGGATCACTTTCCTTTACCTTTTATCACTCTGCTTTTGGAGGAAGTTGGGGGTCATGCGAGGTACACGTTCATGGATGGATATGCTGGCTACAATCAGATTTCCATAGCTGTACAGGATGTTCACAAGACGGCCTTCACAACTCCGTGGGGAACTTTTGTATGGGTTGTTATGCCTTTCGGACTGTGCAATGCACCAGCCACATTCCAAAGGTTGGTGATGTATGTTTTCACGGATCTGTTATACAAGTCTATGATAGTTTTTGTGGACGATTTTAGCACTCAGTCAAGTGCTGATGAGCATCTGCAGTGTGTTAGACAAGCTCTCATTAGATGTAGAAGAATGCAGCTAGCACTGAATCCTGAGAAGACTTTCCTAGGTGTTCAGAGAGGAGTTCTTTTGGGTTATGTCGTGAGTGAGAAGGGAAGAGAACCGGATCCTGATAAGATTGTAGTCATTGAAGGATTGGCAACTCCCACGAATGCTAAGGGTGTAGCCAAGTTATTGGGACATGTAGGGTGGTATAGAGAGTTGATTCCTGACTTTGCCAAGATTGTAGTGCCTATTACTCAATTGTTGAGGAAGGAGAATAGGTTCGAGTGGACAGATGCCTGTCAGGAAGCCTTTGAAGAGTTGAAGTCCAGATTGAGTACTTATCCGGTGTTGAGGCCTCCTGACTGGAGCATGCCTTTTCACGTTTTCTGTGATGCAAGTAGTGTAGCAGTGGGTAGTGCGCTGTGTCAGTCCACGGGGGAGAAGGGAAAGGACCTGCCAATCGCTTATGCCAGTAGGCAGTTGAATCCAGCAGAGAGGAACTATTCTACTACCGAGAGGGAGTGCTTGGCCATGGTTTTTTCAGTCAAGAAGTTTAGACATTATCTGATCTGCAATCCAGTGGTTTTCTTCGTTGATCATATGGCAATCAAATATCTGGTGAACAAGGCGGAGCTTAGTGGAAGATTGGCCAGGTGGGTTTTATTGCTGGAGGAATTTGACTACACTGTAGAGTATAAACCTGGTCGCATGCACTTGCAGGCCGACCATCTATCTAGGTTGTCGGAGGATGTAGGGACCAGTCCATTAGATGACAGGTTGATAGATGATAGTCTTTTTGTAGTCACAGCTCAGCCAGAATGGTACGCTGGAATAGTAGAGTTTTTGACAACTCAGCAGTTGTCAGGTGATTGGACTAAGGAGGAAAGGAGGAAGGTGAGAGTCAACAGTAGACATTTTGCAGTGATTGGCCACAGATTATTTAGAAGGGGAGCTGATGGTGTTCTGAGAAGATGTGTGTCAGAAGTGGAGGTTCCCGCAATTTTAGAGGCTTGCCACGACAGTGCTTGTGGAGGACATTTCTCTGGCCAACTTACAGGTCAGAAAATACTTAGAGCGGGATACTTCTGGCCTAGGTTGTTTAGGGACTCTCATGAATATGTGAAGCGCTGTGATGCCTGTCAGAGGTATGCTAGGAATGACCTTCGAATGGAGATGCCTCTACACGTTTCATTGCCACTTGTACCTTTTGAAAAATGGGGAATTGATTATATCGGTGAGATTCATCCTCATTCGTCAAGGGGCATGGCTTACATCATAGTTGCAACAGAATACTTGACAAAGTGGGCCGAAGCGAAGGCAGTGAAGACAAATACGGCTGCTCATGCTGCCACATTCATGTACGAAAACATCATTTCAAGGTTTGGATGTCCCAAGATTCTGGTTAGCGATAGGGGCAGGCACTTCTTGAATGAGATGTTTCAAGAATTAACAGATAGGTTTGAGATAGATCACAGAAAAACTACTCCATATCATCCACAAACCAATGGTCAGACAGAGCGAGTCAATGGGACTCTGGTGAGTATTCTTCGCAAAACGGTGGTTGACTCAAAAAGGGATTGGGACACCAAGCTGACAGCAGCATTGTGGGCTTATCGGACAACTTTCAAGGTGACAAGCCAGGCAACGCCGTTTTCGTTAGTGTATGGATTGGAGGCCACTCTCCCCATCGAATTCGAGGTGGAATCACTCCGAGTTGCAGTGCAGTCACGGCTTACAAACAGTCAGTCATTAAGGAATAGGCTGACGACATTAGAAGAGCTTGATGAGAGGAGGAGAATGAGTGCTCAACATATTGAGGCCATTCAACGGAGGAGAAAAATCACCTTTGACAAGAAGCATAAGAAAAGGACGCTGAGGCCAGGTATGATGGTGATGCTCCAGGATGGTAGGAAGCTTGAGTTCCCAGGAAAGTTTGATGCAGTGTGGTTAGGGCCTTATCTGATTCGTGAGGTATTTCCAAACAACTCAGTGCAGTTGGAAACGTTGAATGGAGAAGTTTTCCCCACACGCAATGCGGGAAGTAGATGCAAGCAGTACCGAATTTGAAGCTGTCTAGTCTGCAGAGCTAGGATTCTAGAATCTTCCCCTGATGGTCGCCAATGATGTGAGCACAAAACTGTGCTCACATGTCTTTTTAACCTTGTGAGAGTTAAAGTTTTAGATTTAAGCTCTTGCAAAATTATGCTCGGAGTTTTCTGGAAGTTTTGGTAAGATTAGGAGTTGGTGTAATAGCTAGTAGGCAAAGGTCCGGAACGGGGCTTTCAGGGCAGGGTCTCCGGCGAAGAGCCTTCGGTGAAGTTCCTTCGGGGAAAGGCCTTCGGCGAAACAGTGAAACCCTCATAACGTTTTCAATGTGTGACGCCTTGACTCAATTAGTGTCTCCTTGGAAAGAGCTCGCAACGCTCGTTCCAACGAGACCAAGAACTCTTCAAACGGATGAGGAATCACTGAGTTGTGAGTGTCGGAAGTTACTGATGGGAAGGGTTGAGGCAAGTCCGGCTGCGAACGTCTCCGGCTGCGAACGTCTTCGGCTCCGGACGTCTCCGGCTGCGAACGTCTCCGGCTGCGAACGTCTTTGGCTCCGGACGTCTCCGGCTGCGAACATCTCCGGCTTCGGACGACTTCGCGACAACTGCGAGCAGGCCTTCGGCGAACTCGGGGTCGGCGAACTCTGAGCCGGTGAACATCGTGCAAGGGCCATCGGCGAAACAGTAAACTCGGCATATCTTTTTCATTTGTTAACGGTTTGATTTGATTAGGGTCCTGTTGGAAAGAGCTCGCAACGCTCGTTCCAACGAGACCAAGAACTCTTAAAACGAATAAGGCGTCACTGAGTTATGAGCGTCGAAAGCGGCGGATAGGGTAGGACACCATCAAACCGGAAGACATCGAACCGGCGAACATCGTGCCGGCGCCTTCGGTGATAACAGGTAACAGGCCTTCGGCGAAGGGTAAAACAGGCATAACTTTCTCAATTCATAACGGTTTGATCCAGTTAGGGTCTCGTTGGAAAGAGCTCGACCTGGTCGTTCCAACGAGCCCACGAACTTGTGAAACGGAGCTAGGATCTGTGAGTTATGGGTGTCGGGAGTGACTGTTATGGATAAGCAAAGGTGTGGTCGTGCGTCTTCGGCGGGTGGATGCCTTCGGCGGTGCGCGGAAGAGGATTCCCTCCGGCGGAGATCGGGTGGTCAGGAATGTAGAACGTGCAGGTGTGGCAGCGGCGGCGGCGTGAAGTCAAGTGGGGAAGGCAAGACGACGGTGCATGTAGTCGCGCAAGGGGAGTAGGCAGCTACCCATCATTGCGAGTGTTGCATTTTCAGGCGGGCTGTGTGTGTCTCTGTGGTAACACACTTTTTGTTTTTTTGCAGAATTTAAACAATTTTAGAAAACTAGTACCAAAGCAGTGTTTGTAGCTAAAGAAGGGTACGCTAAATAGAGTGGATTGATGAGATCGTCACGAGGGCACAAAGAATCACGTAGTCGGATGTACCAACGCCAACGTCTTCGGCGCCTTCGGCAAAAGCTCCTTTTTGAGGTGTCTCTACTCACGCGCCTCTAGCGTATAAGGAAGCTACGCTTCCGGCGCAGACACCTCAGGAGGAGGTTTTGCTAAAGACGTCAGGAGAAGGGTCCGGACCTCTAAAGGCATCCGACCATGAGTGCGCCTTCGGCGAAGCGCCGCTAGCGCGGAAAGGGAAAACCTTCATAACAATCGGGATACACGGTAGACCCAGTTGGTTGAAGTTGCATCAGAAAGAGCTCGGGACGCTCGTTCTAACGAGTCCAAGAGCGTCGGAGATGGATCAGGAATGGAGAAGTTATGAGCGTCGGAAAACTCGTAGCCGGACATGCGCCGTTCGCGCTAGGGTTCACAGCCGGAAGGGATTCCTGTACACCCTCGGCGATGCGCCTTCGGCGGAATCACGCGCTCATAGGAGGAAACCAACTCAGAGTCGGAAGCGCCTTTGACGGCTGTTCATGGAAGGAAAGCGCCGGTCGGATGTACGCCTCCGACGTGGCGCTGACGGCCGGATGCGCTGGCATGAGTTGCGCTGGCGGATATGCGCCGGCAGCAACGGACGAGGCATAAAAGACAAAATAGGCGGTGCGACTGCGCGCCGGCATAATTCGATCCGACTGGATGTGCGCCTCCAGCAAGGCGCCGACGGATAATGAACGCACCAGCGGCGACACGCCTCCGGAGAAGGGCGGGTTAGGAAAAGACAACAGGGCCGATGTATACCCTGCAGCGGACTCGAGTCCGGAAGGTGGCGGCGGCGGGAGAATTCAACGTTTAAGCATGCGAATGAGCGCAGTGCGGAGACGTGAATTCGCGCATGCAAAGGGCGAACCGTTAAGCCGTATAGCCGGCTGCGTACGTTGCAACCAGTAAGAACGTTGGACGTTCTTGAAATCGGAGAAGAAAAGACTGCGCTCCAGTCTCATTCTCTCATTCTTGACTTTGCGATTTCCAGTTCCAAGATTACGCGCAAGGGCGGAGCGACCTGCAGTAAGAGTAGAGAGTGCAGAGACGAGTTGCGCAAGGATCTTGGCGGACCTTGAAAGAATTGGAAGTAGCGATCTTGAACGAGCGCAGAGAGAGTGAGCCGTCAGTGCTTGAGTGACCGACGCGCAGTCGCGAGTGTGAGAGAGCGAGCGAAAGGGAGAACGTTTGTGTGTGCAGGCAACGCAATGTCGAAGGTTCCCCAGCTGCGAGTGTCTCCACTCAGGGTGCCGCAGATCGGTCTACGCGCATTTCAAGATGTGCTGTTGAGGCTGAAGCTCGATTTTCTCCTCTGGGGGTGGAATTGGACATGTCCGGAGATGGTGCGCGAGTATCTGCAAGAGAGACACAAGCCTTCTCGCGGATTTCGCCCACACCTAGAGAGATGGGACATTTGCAATTGGGCGCAGGTGTTGGGCAGGTGTGCCGGCGAGGAAGGGGATCTCCTCTTCGAGGCCGACAGCGTGAAAGTGTCCCAGGAGGAAGAAGTCTCTTACAATGAGCTCTTCAAGGTGGCTAGACATCCCAAGAACGGTTTCCGGACACGGGATTACAAGGATCGATTGCGGAGAAATGTCGCGACGGCATTGCTGCAGATATTGCAGCCGACCAAGACCGCTTACATGCATGGTTGGCAGGTAGAGTTCGTGGAGCTAGTGCTGTCAGGAGCTCCGGTGCATTGGGCACGGCTCCTGTGGAAGGTGACGCGCCAACATGCGCAAGAAGAGAGGGGAGGAACCCTCAATCATCTATCGCCTTACTTAATCGTGTTTTACCGGGCGATGGGATGTTTGACGAATGCTGAGAAAACTCGGTTTCCGCGGCTGACCCGGACTTATCCAGGTAGATATTCGAGGGAGGCCGAAGTAGACACGGATCCGGACGAGGAACCTGCCAGTACGCCTCCGGCTCCGGCTCCAGCAAGAGCAGCAGAAGAACGTCGAAGTGAGCGCATTCCGCGAAAGCGGAAGTGGGATGAGAGACCTGAGGACAGGCAGCCGGAAGTGCCAGCTGCGCCGACTCGTGGTCGGCCCACCCCCGAGCCTCACAGTCGACCAAAACAGAGGGCACGCAAAATGCCAACTATTACTGAGGAGACCAGGCAAACTCCGACCCGGCGGAATCTCACACAGGAAGAGATAATCGCTCAGATCCTAGGGAAGACGGCAGAAACCTCTGCACAGAAGGCACTACGGCCTTCGGGAGGAGATGGACGGACTGACAGCCGGCCGGCTGCGAGTCGGATGACCGAAGGTCGACAAGCGGAAGGAAGGCCAACTGAACGGCGCGTTGAACCAGACAGCAGGCCGGAAGCAGAAGAGAGTTTGGCTGACGAGCCAACAATCCTAAGAGGGTCGTCTTCGGCGGAAGGCACTTCTGGAAGAACGCCACCAACAAGCAGGCCAAGTGGAGTCAAGACGCGCAGGGTGTATCCGACTCCCAGTCGGACAACTGCTGGTCGGCCGACTGCGAGTCGGACGACAGAGAGTCAGTCGGATTCGCCGACTGCGAGACGGATGGGGCCAACGACGAGTGTGCGGACGCCTTCGGCGGACGCACCTTCAGCAAGGACACCTCCCGCGCAGATTGCGCCGGAAGGACAGGCAGCAGAAGCGGGCGGATCAAGAGTGCCAAAAGTCACTACGGCGTCGACCCCTTCACAAACCGAAGATCAAGCCGGAACAGGGGCTCAAGCAGTGGGATCTCCCACTGCCCTGGATATTTTAGCAGGCAGTGGAGCAGCAGTCGCAGCGGAAGCTGCTGCGCGCCACAGTTCCAGGGAGTCGCCAAGGGATTCGGTGGCGACTGAAATCCTTGAGACTGAGGATGAGACGAGCTCGGAAGAGCAAGAAGAGGATTCGGTGCAGAAAACGCCAACAGGGGTGCTGTGCGAACAGATAGTTCCACTCCTGCGATATCTGGATCACAAGACATCCAAATACGCAAGTGCTTTAAAACCGCAGTCTTATGTGGAGACTATCAGGAGAAGGACGAGGAGCAAGGTGGCAAGGTGGGCCTCTAGGTGCCAAGTATATGTGGATAGGAACACCGCCCTCCGACAACACCTGGCGGTCACCCAGAAGCTATACCAAGCCTTGCAGCAGCAGAAGGAGGATGCGGCGACGAAGAGTCAGGCGGATGCCGAACTAATACGGGCAAAGATTGAGTCGGAATTGCAGGAGGAGCGGAGACAGAACAAAGTCCTAGCAGCCGAGCTTGCGCGCCAGATGCGCGCCTTAGAAGAAAGTCAAAGAGCCCGCAAGGAGGACGAGGAGTTGTTGCGCAACTTGCAAACCGAGTGCTCGGATTTGAGGTCACAACGTGCGGAATTAGAAATGCAGCTGGCAGAGGTGGAGAGCAGCTGCAGGGCGCGAGGAGAGTTGGCGGCACGGGTGACTCGTTGTCTAAAAGGATACACCCATTGGGAGGTGGCAGCTCGAGAGAGGATCACACTCAGGGAGTTCAAGCTTCGGGCGGCGGCCTTGACGGAAGGTGACAGTCGGAGTCGGCGGCGAGTGGCGAGAAAATTAGAAACCTTCTTGTCGGGTGCGCGCGACACTATGGAGCACTTGCAGTCGGAAGTCACTGCAGCGCTCCGACGCCTGGGGTTACGCAGCCGGTCGGAAGACTGGCAAGGTAGAGATAGTAAGCGGAGCAGTCCGGCGCGCAGGAGGCGCAGCACCGGATCTGCTGAGTGCAGTAGAGTAGTTTGGTTTCGCGCAGATGCTGCGAGTGGTAGATAGGATAGCGTAGTGCTAGTTAGGATCTTTTGAGAGTATAAAATAGATCAAGGCGTTTTGCCTTGGGACTCTTCCAGTTTCGGAAGTGCAGATCAGGAACTCACTTTCTTGGCGTGTTTGTGCATTTTGGTCCTGGCACCACGCAGAGAAGCTGCAGCATAGCGAAGTTACCGTATGTTGTAGTTGAAGGCCTTCGGCTGAATGTTCAGAGCTAGCACCCGGTTAGAGACTTGAGTAGTGCGGATCTGCACCTGCGGGTGATTTCTGATGCTCAGAGCCGGCTGCGAGTTAGAGACTTGAACGGTTCCCCCTTACTCCTTCGAGTGACATATCCTGATTGTACTCCTACGGGAAGTTTCCCCTGAATGCCAATGTGAAGTTTCATTACTTCGTGTAAACCTTGGTTTGTAATTCAGGTTGTGTGTGTGTTACTGGATCGTGTTTTCAGTAAGTTCTCAGTCGGGTCTGCACTCCCTGCGTTTTGTGTGATAGTCGAGGGTGACGTCCACGGCGTACGTAGAGGCTTCGTTCCGAAGTGAGAAGTCCAGTCCGGGTACCCCCGCTAGTTCCTGGCGGAAGGGCAGTAAAAGCCGGAGTGGGAGGCACTTCCTGCAGAACCTCTGAGTGAACTTGTGAGACACTTTCCTCCTGAAATCCGAAGCGGAGGTCCTGACCGACCTCCGAGTTGTGCTTTTTGCCAGTTTCAGGTGTGTGTGTGTGTGTGTTGAGTGACCACGCTGTACCGTGCATCCTCCGAGCATCCTCCAAGTTGAGATCCTCCTCCGAGTCGAGCCTCCGAGTCGAGCACTGCAGTATTTCTGGGAGTGACAGTCGCCTAGAATTCAAACTCTACCAAAAGTCTGTTAAACGTGACACTTTTACTCTGTGTGTTGCCTCTGTCCTTGTGGGTTCGATCTTTTTACCACCATACTGCAGTTTTAGCCTTTGGTGGGTTATTACAGTCTCGGCCTTGAACTTCGAAGTGGGGAGTTCGGCCTAGGAACGGAGAGCTGGTGGTGTGCGTGTGTGGAGACGGAAGTGGTGAGAATTAGGAGGGGAGTGTGGAGAGTTCGAAGTAGGAGGAAGCAAACTCTCGTGGGTGGAGAGTCGTATTAGAGAGTGAAATTTGAGTGGGATCTGAGATTGAAGTGTAACATCTGTGAGTGGGATCTGAGATCAGAGTGGAAGATCTGAGAATGGGAGCTGAGAGTGAAGTGAAATCCGAGACTGAGATCTGACAGTCGGAATCTGAATTTGACACTGAAAAGGCAAAGTTGAATCTGAGAGAGGAATCTGGTGGGGTCTGAAGGTGGAAGCTGAGAAATCGACACTGAGGTCTGAGTAGAAATTGGGAGTGGGACTGGGATCTAGGATAGACCACAGCGGCTGTGGTGTTGAAACAGTCACCCAGAGTTGAGTTAGATCTTTATGTAACAAAGAGTTTGTCTGCTGCCCTTGTGGAGATAGCAGACAACAAGTTATCATTTTCCGTTCTGGATAAATTGTCTGTGAACGAGCAAGTGTTTATGATCTCGTTGTCTTGGATACACTTTGAGCACATGGCTTGCAATCAGAGAAGTTAGATTATGGGAGTTCGAACCCCCACCCGGACTACAAACGCTGAAGGGTGGGAAGGTTTGGCTCACAGCTGTAATAACCCACTAAAGGCTAAAACTGCAATATAGTGGTAGAAAGGCCGAACCCACAGGGACAGAGGAACACAGGGTACAAAGTGTCACGTTTAACAGACTATTGAGGAGTTTGAATTCTCAGGCGACTGTCACTCCCAGAAATACTGCAAGTGTCCACGTGGAGCGCACTCGGAGGTCGCACAGTGCAGCGTAACACACACACACACACACACACACACACACACCTGAAACTACAGAAATACAACCTAGAGATCCGTTAGGACCTCTACTCAAGATTTCAGGGGGAAAGTCTTTCAAGAGTGCACTCAGCGAAGCTGCGGGTAGTGACTCCCAACTCCAGCTTTTACAACACTTCCACTAGCTTGCTGCTAGCGTAGTAAACCCGGTTTGGACTGCCTACTTCGGATCGAAGTCACTCATACGCGGTGAACAACACTCTCAACTCACAAAACGCGCAGAGAACACAGGTCCGCACTGAAGGACTCACTGAGAAACATTCCAGTAACACAATAACAATCTATTGAAGAGTTTGAATTCTCAGGCACTTGTCATTCCCAGAAATACTACAGGGGCTACCCTCAAGGCACCTGCTGCAGCGTAACCTGAATTTACAACCAAGGCTTACACGAAGTAGCAAAACTTCACTTTGGCATTCAGGGGAAACATCCCGAAGGAGTACAATCAGAAACAAACACTCGAAGGTGTAGGGGCGAAACTATTCAAGTATCTAACCAGTCGCTGGCTCTGAGCATCGGCAATCACCCGCAGGTGTAGATCCGAACTACTCAAGTCTCTAACCAATGTACTAGCTCTGAACATTCGGCCGAAGGCCCTCAGCTACACAATGCGGAACGCTAAGGTGTAGCTCCTCGTGCGTGGTGACAGAACTAAGGACACAAACACGCAGAGAAAATAAGTTCCTGATCTGCACTTCCGAAATTGGGAAAGAACCCAAGGCAAGACGCCTTGAACTATTTTATACCTTCTAAATCCTAACTAGCACTATACTGCGCTACGCTACACGCCTGCACGGAACCACGCTACACTACACTCCGCGGAACCTGTGCTACGTCTCCTGCGCGACGGACTGCCGCGCACTAACTCCCTACCCTGCCAGTCTTCCGCTCGACTGCGCAGTCCTAACCGCTGCAATGCCGCGGACATCTCCACTTCGAGGGTGGACATGGTATCCCGCGCCTTCGACAGAAAAGCGTCTAGCTTCTTCGCCACCTTCCGCCGACTCATGCTGTCGCCTGCCAACAACCCTGCTGCGCGAAGTTCAAACTCACGCAGTGTGAGTTTCTCCTGCGCCGCCACTTCCCAGTGGGCGTAGCCCTGGAGACAGTGGGCGACACGCCTCGCCATCTCCTCCTTCGTGCGATCTGCCTCTCGCCTGCGATCCTCTTCAATTACCACCAACTGCAATTCGGCCTCCGCACGCTGCGCCCTCAATTCACCACACTCTGACTGTAGCCTGCGGATTAAATCCTCATCCGCCTGTCGTGCGAGCTGACACTCCGCCAACAAACGCGTCTGTCGCACGAGCTCCTCTAACAGAATCTGATTCTGAGTTTTCTCAGACATCAAATCCGTCGTGGTCTTCACCACATCCCTGGTGAGCTCCTCCAGTCTCTCCTTCTTCATCCTGTCGAGGGCATGCGATTTCCTCACAAGGTTGTACTGACCCCACAAACAGGCATGCTTCTTCCTCAAATCCTTCAATTCCTGGTCCGCCCTAGCTAGTAGCTTGCTAGTGTGGACTTTAGTGCGAGTCCGCCTGCGCACTAATTCGATGTAAGATCCCGGCTGGAGTGGATCGGTGTATTTATCAAATTTGCGATCCAAGTACTTCAGCAACGGTATCACCTGCTCAGAGAGCGCCGCCGCCGGCGCTCCAACAATTTCCTCCTCCTCCTCCTCGGTATCCTCGGCTCCCGACATTGCTTCGGTGGAGCCTCCGTCGTCATCCGAGTTGAGGATTTCAGTCGTCATTGATTGCGTTGGCGACTGACCCGAGTGGGGCTGCACGTCGTCGACGGGTGCTGCCTGCGAAGGCACCGCTGGAGCCTCGCTGCTCTTCGCCAAAATGTCCAAGGCAGTGGGCGAATGTGGCCGTGCTACATCCCCATCGCCCGCTGGTCGGTCTTTGACCGTATCCTCTCTGCCGCCGACGTCCGCCGCCGAAGGCGATCGAGCAGAGGGCGTATGCGCAGGGTTTGATTGCGCATCACGCACCGAAATTTCGTCCCGCGAACAGTCAATCCGCTTCACCGTCAGGTGCTGCTCCCTCGATCGGTCCTGCGCGAGGGCTGTGCCTGGCCTGTGCGCAGGCGCAAATGCCGGCGCCTTGTCCGCCGCAGGCGCAGCGCCGAAGGCGTCTATCGCCAAAGGCGACATAGCCGGGGGCCGCTCGCCCGATGTCCCTTGGCCCGTAGGCCCTACCGCCGAAGGCGCATCTACCGGCGGACTGCCCGCCGATGGTGCAGCCTCCGCACGCTCCCTGTTCGCATCTCGTTGGCCCGAAGGCCCTGGCGCCGAAGGCGCAAATCGCGGCGCGTTGGGCGCCGGAGGGTGTGGTCCCGAAGGCCCGTGTCCCGTAGGCGGATCTTCCGCCGGCTCCTTCCCCTTCCTACGTTGGAACGGGTGTGAATCCTGCCTGTGCGCAGGCGGCATGTGTTGAGGCGACCTGTGCACAGGCGGACTGCTTCTTCCCACGCGTAGGCGTAGGTCCACGTCCGCTTGTGGTCGCCTTTCCGTCGAGGCTCGCCTGTGTGCAGGCCGAACACCCGTCCGCAATGCACGTGGTAACTCCGGAGGCCCTTGGCCCGTAGGCGGCTTCTCGTCCGTCGAAGGTGCAGCGTGGTCCGTTGCTCCTGCAAACGTCCGCGCTCCCTCGTTCTTCTCTGGCGACGCACTTCCTTTCTCCGTGGCAATCGTTGCCGTGTCCGCGCTGCTGGCTGGTAACACAAGCCTGCGCGCCTTCTGCTTCGGCCGGCTGCACACTTCGTGCAACGGCCGCTGTCGAATGGGGCAGTGGTTTCTTGATGCTGCTCCTCTTCGGACTCCTCTCTCTATCGCCGCTTCCACGGCACTCTTGCTGCGGGAGTATTTCTCCCTTCGTCCCTCCGCCTTGACGGAGTAGAAGTCGGCGACTCCTCTGCATCAGTGTCGACCTCATTCTCCCGCACATACCTCCCGGGATGGTCGACGGACAACGGCGGAAAACGAGCAAGCTCCGCCGCGGTCAAACAATTTCGCTGTCGATAAAAATTGATGAGGAAAGGAGAGAGATGATTTAGAGTTCCCCCCTTCTCCTCAAAAGCGTGCTGTCGCATCACTCTGTGCAGGATGCTCGCCCAGTGAATTGGAGCTCCCTCGATGATGCACTCCACAAAAGAGACCTGCCACAATGTGATGTAGCAGGCGCGGTGTGGCTGCAGTAATTGCAGCAGCGCCGTAGCCACAGTTCGGCGGAAGCGATCCTTGTAATCGCGGGTCTTGTACTCATTCTTGGTAGACTTCTCCCGCTTGAACAACTCCACAAATTGCGCCTCGTCCTGCTTAGACACCTTGACGCTCTCACTATCAAAGAGGAGGTGCCCTGGGATGCCAGCACATCTCCCCAATGCCTGCGCCCAATCTTGGACCGTCCATCGATCGACATGCGGCCGCAATCCGCGCGTAGGTGGTCCCTGTGGCTCTAGCCACTCGCGCACCATATCCACACGTCCATCCCCATAGCAAGAAATCGAGCTTTCTTGCTATCAGCCGCTCCTCAAAAGCGCGCAGCCCGTTCTGTGGTAGTCGGAGCGGCAGCATCCGCAATCGGCCCAGTCTCGTCATTGCGTTCTTGGAGTTCGCCTGCTCGCTAATTCTCCTTCTGCTTCGCTCGAGCTCCTTGCTTCCGCGGCAAACTCTAATCTCCCTCAATTCCAAATCACGCGCACTCACTTCTCTCTCAATCACCAAGAAATCCTCTGCGCGGCGATGTCGAGAATGCTTAGCAGCTAGCAGATGGACGCGTGCAGCTCGCACTAGAGAATGGAATCGCGAATTCAAGAATGGGACGCTCTCCGTCTCCCGGTCGAAGGTCATGGTCGGCTCTTGCTCGTGAAGGACGACTCAATTGATGGCCGCGCCGGCTCTACGCTAAAACGATCTCCGCTCTCACGCGCGGCTTCACGCTCCGCCGACGCCGATTTAACTCTCACGCTCGAATTGGCGAATTTGAACTCCGCGAGCAAACTACGCCGCGGACATGGGTGCGCAGCGCCGAAGGCGGATTTTCCGCCTTGCGCGGTACACTCGTTCGTACCGCTCCTCAGCCAATCCTCCTCTGCCTCGGCGCTTGTCCGCACGTCGGACAAAAGTTCAACTCCCGCCTATGCGCAGGCGGACTCCTCGGCGGATTCTCCGCCGGCGCGGAACTTCACCCGCCTGTGCACAGGCGCTCACCTGTGCGCAGGCGAAGTCCGTCCGCGTCGATGCGCTGGCGCGGAAGGCGTTGACCGCGGTCAACAGCCTCTCGCCAGACTTTCCCTTCCTGGTCTCTTCGTCGGCGCTCTCGCCGCCGCAACTCCGTCCGACCACGAGAGCATCCATCCGTCCCGTCCGTACAGTCCGTACGGTCCGTACGGATTTTACTATTCTGGCGGCTCCTTGCTCGTCCGCGCCGTTGCGCTGGCGCAGAAGGCGCCGTACAATTTCTACCTCCGAAGGCGCATTTCTAGGGCCGAAGGCGGATTTCCCGCCGACGCCGGAGCGCCTGTGCACAGGCGAACGCCTGTGCGTAGGCGAACTTCGCGCCTACATCAAAAACCCTATTTCGCCTGTGCGCAGGCGAACTTCCTCCGTCCGCGCATAGGACAAAACCTCCTTCGCCTGTGCGCAGGCGGAAAGCTGAGTATCTTACAACCTTCATAACTCCCGGATTCCTCATCCGTTTGTAGCGTTCTTGGGCTCGTTAGAATCAGCGCGTCGAGCTCTTTCCAACGAGACCCTAACTAAGTCAAGGCGTTTGGGGGTTGACCTAAATATGAAGGATTTCCCTACCGCCGAGGGCGAAGCGCCGAAGGCGGATTTTGCGCCTTGCGCCGTAGGGATCATACCTTCAGAGCTCGCAGGGAGGGTGGTGCCCTTCCTTGACGCTGCACCCAACTCCTAGATTCTACGAGGTCCCTCAAGAATCTCTGCGATCTTCCGAATTCACTCTATTTTGATGCACCGAAGGCTATTTACATTGCTGCCTTGGTACAGTTTTCCAAAAATGTTTTAATTTACTCAAAATTACCAAAAGTGGGGTACCACATCGGCCTCCGCACGCTGTGCTCTCAATTCCCCGCACTCGGATTGCAGTCTGCGGATTAATTCCTCATCCGCCTGTCGTGCGAGCTGACACTGCTCTTACAACCGTGTCTGTCGCATGAGCTACTCTGACAAAATTTGATTCTGAGCCTGCTTAGAATCCAGCGCCTCTGTGAGCTTCGCCTTCTCCTTGGCGAACTCCTCCAGCTTCTCGTCCTTCGTCTTGTCGAAGTGTTTGTACAACTTCCTATTGAGGTTGTACTGACCCCACAGGCACTCATGCTTCTCCCGCAAATCCTTAAGTTCCCGGTCCACACGGGCCAACAACTTGCAGGTGTGGACTTTAGTGCGAGTTCGCCTACGCACTAACTCGACGTAGGACCCAGGCTGGCGAGGATCCGCGTACTTCTCTATCTTGCGATCCAGGTACCTCAGCAGAGGTACTACCTGCTCGTAGAGCGCCGCCGTCGGCGCGCCTACCATTTACTCCTCCTCCTACTCGGTGGATCTCGATCCCGACACTGATTCCGTGGATCCTACTTCTTCGTCATCCTCCGAATTGAGGATTTCGGTCGCCATTGAATTCGTCGGCGACTAGCCTGTGCGGGGCTGCGAGATGTCTGCGTCCTCTACCGCCGTTGGCGCTCCTGCAGCTTCGCTGCTTCCTGCTAAAATGTCCAAGGCGGTGGGTGAATGCGGCCGTTCCAAATTCACATCGTCCGCCTGTCCCTGTCCCGCCGCGATTGTAACCTCCTCGCCGCCGGCGTCTACCGCCGAAGGCGATCGTGCGGAATGTACCTGCGCGGAGTGTAATTGTGCATCGCGCGCACGAACTTCACCCTGCGGACAGTCAATCCGCTCCTCCGTTAGGTCCCGCTCCACCGATCGGTCCTGCTCCAGCATTAGGTCCTGCGCCAGGGAGGCGTCCGGCCTATGCGTAGGCGCAATTCCCGGCGCTTCTTCCGCCGAGGGCGCAGCGCCGAAGGCGGCCCGCCCGATGTCCCTTGGCCCGAAGGCCCTTCCGCCGAAGGCGCGGCTCCCGCCGGCTCTCTGTTTGTAACTCGCTGGCCCGAAGGCGCATATCCCGGCGATCTCACCGCCGGAGGGCCTTGCCCCGAAGGCCCTTGAGCCGAAGGCGGTTCTTCCGCCGGCTCCTTCCCTTTTCTGCGTTGCACCGGAGGTGAGTCCTGCCTATGCGTAGGCGAACTTTCTCCGCCTATGCGTAGGCAAAAGTCTTCGTCCGCAAGGGGTCGCCTATCCACAGGGAGTCGCCTATGCGTAGGCGGCACACTCATCCGTGCCGCACGTTGTTGCTCCTGACCCGAAGGTCGTCTCACCTCCGCCGAAGGCGTAGGGTGATTCACTAACCCCTCGGCCCTCCGCGCAGTCCCATCCTTCTCCGGGGATGGACTTCCCTTCTCTGTGGTGATCGTCGCCGTTTCCGCGCTGCTGGTAGGTAACAAGAGCCTGCGCGCCTTCTGCTTCGGCCGGCTGCAGATCTCGTGCAGTGGCCGCTTCCGGGTGAGAGCAGCTAATTCTTGCTATTGCTCCTTCTCCGGTTCCTCTCTCCATCTCCGCTTCCGCGGCACTCGTGCTGCTATCCTCCCCGCATCCTGTTGACCCGGTGGAGTGGAAGTCGGAGAGTCATCAGCGTCGGTGTCGACTTTGTTATCCCGCACATACCTCCCGGGATGGTCGACTGACAATGGCGGAATTCAAACACGCTCGGCCGAGGTTAAGCAATTCATCGACCGATAAAAGTTTATCAAGAAGGGGGAGAGGTGATTGAGCGTTCCTCCCCGCTCCTCAAACGCATGCTGTCGCATCACCCTATGCAGGATACGCGACAAGTGAACTGGAGCTCCAGCCAATGTGAACTCCACGAAGGATACCTGCCACAATGTAATAACCCACTAAAGGCTAAAACTGCAATATAGTGGTAGAAAGGTCGAACCCACAGGGACAGAGGAACACACAGGGTACAAAGTGTCACGTTTTAACAGACTATTGATGAGTTTGAATTCTCAGGCGACTGTCACTCCCAGAAATACTGCAAGTGTCCACTCGGAGCGCACTCGGAGGTCGCACAGTGCAGCGTAACACACACACACACACACACACACCTGAAACTACAGAAATACAACCCAGAGATCCGTTAGGACCTCTACTCAAGATTTCAGGGGGAAAGTCTCTCGCGAGCACACTCGGCGAAGCTGCGGGTAGTGACTTCCAACTCCGGCTTTTACAACACTTCCACTAGCTTGCTGCTAGTGTAGGAAACCCGGTTTGAACTGCCTACTTCGGATCGAAGTCACTCATACGCGGTGAACAACACTCTCAACTCACAAAACGCGCAGAGAACACAGGTCCGCACTGAAGGGCTCACTGAGAAACATTCCAGTAACACAACAATAGTCTATTGAAGAGTTTGAAATCTCAGGCACTTGTCATTCCCAGAAATACTACAGGGGTTGCCCTCAAGGCACCTGCTGCAGCGTGGCCTGAATTTACAACCAAGGCTTACACGAAGTAGCAAAACTTCACTTTGGCATTCAGGGGAAAAATCCCAAGGGAGTACAATCAGAAAGGAACACTCGAAGGTGTAGGGGCGAAACTGTTCAAGTATCTAACTAGTCACTGGCTCTGAGCATCGGCAGTCACCCGCAGGTGCAGATCCGAACTACTCAAGTCTCTAACCAATGTACTAGCTCTGAACATTCGGCCGAAGGCCTTCAGCTACAAAATGCGGAACGCTAAGTTGTAACTCCTCCTGCGTGGTGACAGACTTCAAGGACACAAACACGCAAAGAAAATGGGTTCCTGATCTATACTTCTGAGTTTGGGAAAGAACCCCAGGCAAAACGCCTGGAACTATTTTATACCTTCTAAGTCCTACCTAGCACTACACTGCACTACGCTACACGCCTGCACGGAACCACGCTACACTACACTCCGCGGAACCTGTACTACGTCTCCTGCGCGGCCGACTGCCGCGCACTAACTCCCTACCCTGCCAATCTTCCGCTCGACTGCGCAGTCCCAAACGCTGCAACGCCGCGGACACCTCCACTTCGAGGGTGGACATGGTATCCTGTGCCTTCGACAGAAAGGCATCGAGCTTCTTTGCTACCTTCCGCCGACTCCTACTGTCGCCTGACAACAACCCGGCTGCGCGCAATTCAAACTCACGCAGTGTGAGTTTCTCCTGCGCCTTCACTTCCCAGTGGGCGTAGCCCTTGAGACAGTGGGCGACACGCCTCGCCGTCTCCACCTTCGTGCGATCCGCCTCCTTCCTGCGATCCTCTTCAATTATCACTAATTGCGATTCGGCTTCAGCACGTTGCGCTCTCAATTCGCCACACTCTGACTGTAACCTGCGGATTAACTCTTCATCCGCCTGCTGTGAGCCAAACCTTCCCACCCTTCAGCGTTTGTAGTCCGGGTGGGGGTTCGAACTCCCATAATCTAACTTCTCTGATTGCAAGCCATGTACTCAAAGTGTATTCAGGACAATGAGATCATAAACACTTGCTCCTTCACAGACAAATTATCCAGAACTGAAAATAATAACCTTGCTGTCTACTATTTTCGCAAGAGCATCAGACAAGCTCTTTGTTACATAAAGATCTAACCCAACTCTGGGTGACTTCCTCAATACTACAGCCGCTGTGGGCTTTCCTAGATACCAGTCCCACTCCCAATTCCTACTCAGAGTTCAATGTCGACTTCTCAGCTCCCACCTTCAGACCCCACCAGATTTCTCTCTCAGATTCAACTCTCACTTTTCAAGTTCAAATTCAGATCCCGACTGTCAGATTTCAGTCTCAGATTTCACTTCACTCACATCTCCCACTCTCAGGTCTTCCACTCAGATCTCAGCTCCCACTCACAGATTACACTTCAATCTCAGATCCCACTCTCAGGTCTTCCACTCCCTTGCACACCACCAGCTCTCAGCTCCCAGGCCGAGCACACCACTCCCGTCTCCACACACGCACACCACCAGCTCTCGCACACTGGTACACTACAAGCTCTCGCACACTAGGCCGAACACACCACCAGGTCTCAGCTCCCACGCCGAACTCTCCACTTCGAAGCCCAAGGCCGAGACACCCACAGCCCGCCTGCATGCCCCACTCGCAATGATGGGTAGCTGCCTGCTCCCCCTGCGCGACTACACGCCGCCGCCGCCGCCACACCTGTACATTCTACATCCTGACCACCCGATATCCGCCGGAGGGGATCTTCTTCGCGCACCGCCGAAGGCATCCACCCGCAGAAGACGCACGACCACACCTTTGCTTATCCATAACAGTCACTCCCGACACCCATAACTCACAGACCCTAGCTCTGTTTCACAAGTTCGTGGGCTCGTTGGAACGATCAGGTCGAGCTCTTTCCAACGAGACCCTAACTGAGTCAAACCGTTACGAATTGCGAAAGTTATGCTGGTTTTACCCTTCGCCAAAGGCACACCGCCGAAGGCATGTTACCTGTTATCGCCGAAGGCGCCGGCACGAAGTTCGCGGACGGCGAGTTCTCCGGCCGCGAGTGCGCCGACTGCAAGTGGTCCGGCCGCGAGTTCGCCGACCGCGATGTCTTCCAGTTCGATGTCTTCCGGTCGGATGTCTTCCGGTCGGATGTCTTCCGGTTCGATGTTGTTCTACCCTATCCGCCGCTTCCGACGCTCATAACTCAGTGACGCCTTATCCGTTTTAATAGTTCTTGGTCTCGTTGAAACGAGCGTCGCGAGCTCTTTCCAACAGGACCCTAATCAAATCAAACCGTTAACAAATGAAAAAGATATGCCGAGTTTACTGTTTCGCCGATGGCCCTTGCACGATGTTCACCGGCTCAGAGTTCGCCGACCCCGAGTTCGCCGAAGGCCTGCTCGCAGTTGTCGCGAAGTCGTCCGCAGCCGGAGATGTTCGCAGCCGGAGACGTCCGGAGCCGAAGACGTTCGCAGCCGGAGACGTCCGGAGCCGAAGACGTTCGCAGCCGGACTTGCCTCAACCCTTCCCATCAGTAACTTTCGACACTCACAACTCAGTGATTCCTCATCCGTTTGAAGAGTTCTTGGTCTCGTTGGAACGAGCGTTGCGAGCTCTTTCCAAGGAAACACTAACTGAGTCAAGGAGTCACACATTGAAAACGTTATGAGGGTTTCACTGTTTCGTCGAAGGCCTTTCCCTGAAGGAACTTCACCGAAGGCTCTTCGCCGGAGACCCTGCCCTGAAAGCCCCGTTCCGGAACCTTTGCCTACTAGCTATTACACCAACTCCTAATCTTACAAAACTTCCAGAAAACTCCGAGCATAATTTTGCAAGAGCTTAAATCTAAAACTTTAACTCTCACAAGGTTAAAAAGACATGTGAGCACAATTTTGTGCTCACATCATTGGCGACCATCAGGGGAAGATTCCAGAATCCTAGCTCTGCAGGCTAGACAGCTTCAGATCCGGTACTGCTTGCATCTACTTCCCGCAGTGCGTGTGGGGAAAACTTCTCCATTCAACGTTTCCAACTGCACTGAGTTGTTTGGAAATACCTCACGAATCAGATAAGGCCCTAACCATACTGCATCAAACTTTCCTGGGAACTCAAGCTTCCTACCATCCTGGAGCATCACCATCATACCTGGCCTCAGCGTCCTTTTCTTATGCTTCTTGTCAAAGGTGATTTTTCTCCTCCGTTGAATGGCCTCAATATGTTGAGCACTCATTCTCCTCCTCTCATCAAGCTCTTCTAATGTCGTCAGCCTATTCCTTAATGACTGACTGTTTGTAAGCCGTGACTGCACTGCAACTCGGAGTGATTCCACCTCGAATTCGATGGGGAGAGTGGCCTCCAATCCATACACTAACGAAAACGGCGTTGCCTGGGTTGTCACCTTGAAAGTTGTCCGATAAGCCCACAATGCTGCTGTCAGCTTGGTGTCCCAATCCCTTTTTGAGTCAACCACCGTTTTGCGAAGAATACTCACCAGAGTTCCATTGACACGCTCTGTCTGACCATTGGTTTGTGGATGATATGGAGTAGTTTTTCTGTGATCTATCTCAAACCTATCTGTTAATTCTTGAAACATCTCATTCAAGAAGTGCCTGCCCCTATCGCTAACCAGAATCTTGGGACATCCAAACCTTGAAATGATGTTTTCGTACATGAATGTGGCAGCATGAGCAGCCGTATTTGTCTTCACTGCCTTCGCTTCCGCCCACTTTGTCAAGTATTCTGTCGCAACTATGATGTAAGCCATGCCTTTTGACGAATGAGGATGAATCTCACCGATATAATCAATTCCCCATTTTTCAAAAGGTACAAGTGGCAATGAAACGTGTAGAGGCATCTCCATTCGAAGGTCATTCCTAGCATACCTCTGACAGGCATCACAGCGCTTCACATATTCATGAGAGTCCCTAAACAACCTAGGCCAGAAGTATCCCGCTCTAAGTATTTTCTGACCTGTAAGTTGGCCCGAGAAATGTCCCCCACAAGCACTGTCGTGGCAAGCCTCTAAAATTGCGGGAACCTCCACTTCTGACACACATCTTCTCAGAACACCATCAGCTCCCCTTCTAAATAATCTGTGGCCAATCACTGCAAAATGTCTACTGTTGACTCTCACCTTCCTCCTTTCCTCCTTAGTCCAATCACCTGACAACTGCTGAGTTGTCAAAAACTCTACTATTCCAGCGTACCATTCTGGCTGAGCTGTTACTACAAAAAGACTATCATCTATCAATCTATCATCTAATGGACTGGTCCCTACATCCTCCGACAACCTGGATAGATGGTCGGCCTGCAAGTGCATGCGACCAGGTTTATACTCCACCGTGTAGTCAAATTCCTCCAGCAATAAAACCCACCTGGCCAATCTTCCACTAAGCTCCGCCTTGTTCACCAGATATTTGATTGCCATATGATCAACGAAGAATACCACTGGATTGCAGATCAGATAATGTCTAAACTTCTTGACTGAAAAAACCATGGCCAAGCACTCCCTCTCGGTAGTAGAATAGTTCCTCTCTGCTGGATTCAACTGCCTACTGGCATAAGCGATTGGCAGGTCCTTTCCCTTCTCCCCCGTGGACTGACACAGCGCACTACCCACTGCTACACTACTTGCATCACAGAAAACGTGAAAAGGCATGCTCCAGTCAGGAGGCCTCAACACCGGATAAGTACTCAACCTGGACTTCAACTCTTCAAAAGCTTCTTGACAAGCATCTGTCCACTCAAACCTGTTCTCCTTCCTCAACAGTTGAGTAATAGGCACTACAATCTTGGCAAAGTCAGGAATCAACTCTCTATACCACCCTACATGTCCCAATAACTTGGCTACACCCTTAGCATTCGTGGGAGTTGCCAATCCTTCAATGACTGCAATCTTATCAGGATCCGGTTCTCTTCCCTTCTCACTCACGACATAACCCAAAAGAACTCCTCTCTGAACACCTAGGAATGTCTTCTCAGGATTCAGAGCTAGCTGCATTCTTCTACATCTAATGAGAGCTTCTCTAACACACTGCAGATGCTCACCAGCACTTGACTGAGTGCTAAAATCGTCCACAAAAACTGTCATAGACTTGTATAACAGATCTGTGAAAATATACATCACTAACCTTTGGAATGTGGCAGGTGCATTGCACAATCCGAAAGGCATAACAACCCATACAAAAGTTCCCCACGGAGTTGTGAAGGCTGTCTTATGAACATCCTGTACAGCTATGGAAATCTGATTGTAGCCAGCATATCCATCCATGAATGTGTACCTCGCATGACCCCCAACTTCCTCCAAAAGCAGCGTGATAAAAGGTAAAGGAAAGTGATCCTTCTCAGTACAAGCATTCAGCTTCCTATAATCCACACACACTCTAAGTTTCCCATTCTTCTTCTTGACCAAAACCATAGGAGAAACCCAATCCGTGATCTCTACAGGCTTGATGAATCCAGCTTTGAGTAATCTCTCCAATTCTGCTCGAACTAACAACTGTAACTGTGGGTTCATCCTTCTCTCCTTCTGTCTAATAGGCTTAGCTCCAGGGACCAGCGAAATCCGATGCTCCACCATTTCACGAGGTACTCCCTTCAACTCATCATACGACCAAGCAAAGGTATCACTGAATTCGTCCACCAACTCACCATACTTCTGTATCTCATCCTCTCCTAGCTTGGAACCCATCTTCATTTGCTTCAGCTCTCCTCCTCTGATGGACACCTCCACATATTTCCAGTCTTCTTCTGCCACATGAGTTTGTTCCTCCGAGCTTTGATACCAATCTGGAGGGACCTGAGGATAATCCCTGACGTCTTGGCCCACCACAATTCCGGTTGATGTAGTCCTGAAATGCAAGGGTTCCTCCAACTTCGCATTTTTCACAGTAGTCTCCTCCTCTTGAGTTCCATCAACATGCACCGAATCCACCTCAGTAATATCCAACTCGTCCAACCATGGAGTGAGACCTCCATGTATCCACTCTTCCTCCATAAGAACCTCACATGGTTCTAGCAACAGATACTCTTCTCGCTGTGAACTGATCACCTCCTTCTCGAAAATTTTGTGATGAGAAATCATCATGGCGTCACAACCTGACTCAGGATGATCTCTCAACCACTGAGCAAACTCTCCATCCTCGCTTCTGCTGTAAAAACTAGGACCCAAGCTACCTGATCCTACATCTAATCTATTTTTTCTGTCATTCAAATGAACCACTCCCACTAAAGTGTCATCACACTTGGCCTCGTTTTTCTCTTCTTCCTTCCCTGAAGATAACTCAGGATCCTCTCTCACCCTTCCACCTAATGACCCTATTGACACCTTGACTCTGTTATCCTGAGGACCATATGTGATTGATGGCTTCAGTCCTCCCCAATCCACAATTGCATTAGCCATTCTCAACCAAGGTCTCCCCAATAGAATAGGGAAAGTGTCCCTGTTCGAATGCATCTTAATCACATGAAATGTGACAATGTACTCCTCACCACCAGTGGACAACCTGCAATCTTTAATCATCCCCACTGGTACAGCTGAAGTCTGATTGGCCATATTGATAATGAAAGGTGAGGGGCCTGTCAGATTCAAACCTAACTTTCTCATGGTGTGTTCAGGTAGGATGTTCAAACCACTACCCCCATCAACTAATACATTGGGAATCACCTTGTCTACCACTACCACCTCTATCTCCACAGGTTTGACATCCTGACTTCCTTTTTGCAAATGAACTCTAGCAGCGACTCTAGTCTTCGTCTTTCTACTCCTTCTATGCACTGGAATGCCCTCCTTCAAAGTCTTACGAGCAATGGGAGATATTTCCAGCAGCTGACCAAAAGTAATGTCTGCCTTCAGCGAACTCAGATCTGACCACAAATTGTACTTCTCCGACTCTCTCCTTCTCTGACCTCTCATGTTCTCCCACTCTGTCACAGGAATCCCAGGTCCTTCCCACTCTCGTGATTGATTGCTTTCTGAATCTTGCGTGACAGGTGGCACCTCTGCATCATGTAGAACCTCATCTCTTTTCTCCTCTGCCCTTGTAATCCTCCTTGCTCTCCTCGCCACTCTCTCAAGATCAGAGAGATGAGGAGGCTCCTCAGATGAAGTCTCCCCTTGCTCATCTTCATTTTTCTCAGTTTGCATCTTGCGATGCACAGCTCTGGTGGTGACAGCAAGGGCCGGAGCTTCATGCATAATCACATCATCCGAATTTTTCAACTTATAAGTAATGAGGTTAGTATGTGGAGGCCACTGATTCTGCCCTTGTTCGACTATCCCCTTACCAAGATCAGAACTACTACGTTGGACATCTCCATCATCGTTTGCAAACCTAGCATCTTGAGAGTTTGAAGAACATGGATCTGCAAAAGAAACCTGTTTTCTGTTGTCATTACGAAGTTCATCTCGTGGTTCATTCTGGATAGGAATATATCTGTTCACTGTCTGCAGTCCAACAGGTGGATTGAATGTCTGTTTGCTGTTTTCATGATCATAATACAAGTTAGGAGGTCTAAGATTGTTAGAATGCTCATTCTGCGGTCTTGCACCCCTCATATTTTCTCTCGCCTGGTAAGGACTAACAGTAGGCTGAGGCATACTAATAACTTTATCTGGCTGCCGACATTGGTCAGAGGGATGACTACCTCCACAATTACTACACCCATTAACCCCAACCTCAGACCAACACTGACCTGGATAGTGCCACCTACCACAAAATGCATGTAATTCTTTTCTCTCCATGTTCTGACCATCCTGACCCCTAGGAGGTCCTCTGTTCCCGTTTTGACCTTGGTAATTTGGTCCTTGGCCCCTTTGGTGTTGCACAGGTGGGCCACCTCTCATTCTGTTGTCACGGTTTGGCACCACGCTACAAAATTGCCTGGTATGTCCAGATTGACCACACTGGACACACCACATGCTTGATGAATGTCTACCTGACTCGACTGGAGGAGGAGGCCCTGGCTGTTGACTCCTGATCATCAAGGCCATCTGATCTGTAATATTTTGCATTTGCTTCATCATGGTCTCTTGAAAGCCCACTTGGCTAGCATTTAATCTTTTCTCTACATCTGCCAGGTTAGGATCTACAGTAGGGGCTGGCAATGCTAAAACAGGTGCTGGCTCTCTGGTCTGCGAAATTGACTCAATGAGAGAATAGGGAGCTTGACCCCTATGCCTACCTGAGTCTCCTTCCATTGCTCTTGGACGAATTGGGATGAACTGAGGAATGGATTCATCCTCCTTCCTCCACAATCTATCATAGTCCTTGTCAATATTCTCTATCTCCCTGGCAGCCATCTTGGCCTCAGCAAGAGTTTGAGGGCTTCTCTCCAGCACCCCTCGGATGGTCCCAGATTTGAAAAAGCCTTGGATAAAAAATTGTCTCAGCGTATCGTCATTGAGCATTGTACCCACAAAACGCGCACAAACCAGATCAAATCTTCTAATGTAAGCTGAGATTTCCTCTTCCCTTCCCTGTTTTAACGATGCCAAAGCTCTCAATGCAGAACCTTGCCCCACCTCAGGCCTAAACTCATTCAAGAACTCTCTTTGCATCTGATCCCATCCCCCAAAATGACCTTCAGAATGATCCCTATACCACTCATACGCCTCACCTTCCAGGGTAGTAGGAAACCAGACCAAAAAATACCCTGGATCTGTAATCAGAGAGCTGGCTAGCCTCTCAACATATCTTTCCATGTGCCTTGAAGGATCCTCATCCTTCGTCCCATAGAACTTAGGCAGATTGGGTGGTATGACCACAGCTGCCAAGTTCTGTGGAACCTGAATAGGCAGGCCCCTTGGCCTCACGAGTGGGTCGATGGGAGGACTAGGAGGAGGTCCTGCTCTCCCTCCATCGTCAGCCATGCTGGCAAATTCCTCAACCGACTTCTCACTATCAGGTTCTACAATTTCTAAACCTTCTAACAAAGACTCACCAACAGGGTCTACGTTCAGAAATATCTCAAGTTTAATTTCTTCCTCGATTTCCTTATTCTGAGGTTTCTTCCTACTGCGAACAGGTTTCTCCAGTCCTGGCTCCAGGTTTGGTTTGTGCGATCTAGTCCTATTCTGCATTTACAAGATCAGGCTCCCGGCAGACGCACCATTTTATGTGAGCCAAACCTTCCCACCCTTCAGCGTTTGTAGTCCGGGTGGGGGTTCGAACTCCCATAATCTAACTTCTCTGATTGCAAGCCATGTACTCAAAGTGTATTCAGGACAATGAGATCATAAACACTTGCTCCTTCACAGACAAATTATCCAGAACTGAAAATAATAACCTTGCTGTCTACTATTTTCGCAAGAGCATCAGACAAGCTCTTTGTTACATAAAGATCTAACCCAACTCTGGGTGACTTCCTCAATACTACAGCCGCTGTGGGCTTTCCTAGATACCAGTCCCACTCCCAATTCCTACTCAGAGTTCAATGTCGACTTCTCAGCTCCCACCTTCAGACCCCACCAGATTTCTCTCTCAGATTCAACTCTCACTTTTCAAGTTCAAATTCAGATCCCGACTGTCAGATTTCAGTCTCAGATTTCACTTCACTCACATCTCCCACTCTCAGGTCTTCCACTCAGATCTCAGCTCCCACTCACAGATTACACTTCAATCTCAGATCCCACTCTCAGGTCTTCCACTCCCTTGCACACCACCAGCTCTCAGCTCCCAGGCCGAGCACACCACTCCCGTCTCCACACACGCACACCACCAGCTCTCGCACACTGGTACACTACAAGCTCTCGCACACTAGGCCGAACACACCACCAGGTCTCAGCTCCCACGCCGAACTCTCCACTTCGAAGCCCAAGGCCGAGACACCCACAGCCCGCCTGCATGCCCCACTCGCAATGATGGGTAGCTGCCTGCTCCCCCTGCGCGACTACACGCCGCCGCCGCCGCCACACCTGTACATTCTACATCCTGACCACCCGATATCCGCCGGAGGGGATCTTCTTCGCGCACCGCCGAAGGCATCCACCCGCAGAAGACGCACGACCACACCTTTGCTTATCCATAACAGTCACTCCCGACACCCATAACTCACAGACCCTAGCTCTGTTTCACAAGTTCGTGGGCTCGTTGGAACGATCAGGTCGAGCTCTTTCCAACGAGACCCTAACTGAGTCAAACCGTTACGAATTGCGAAAGTTATGCTGGTTTTACCCTTCGCCAAAGGCACACCGCCGAAGGCATGTTACCTGTTATCGCCGAAGGCGCCGGCACGATGTAGAATGTACAGGCCACACCTGTACATTCTACATCCTGACCACCCGATATCCGCCGGAGGGGATCTTCTTCGCGCACCGCCGAAGGCATCCACCCGCAGAAGACGCACGACCACACCTTTGCTTATCCATAACAGTCACTCCCGACACCCATAACTCACAGACCCTAGCTCTGTTTCACAAGTTCGTGGGCTCGTTGGAACGATCAGGTCGAGCTCTTTCCAACGAGACCCTAACTGAGTCAAACCGTTACGAATTGCGAAAGTTATGCTGGTTTTACCCTTCGCCAAAGGCACACCGCCGAAGGCATGTTACCTGTTATCGCCGAAGGCGCCGGCACGAAGTTCGCGGACGGCGAGTTCTCCGGCCGCGAGTGCGCCGACTGCAAGTGGTCCGGCCGCGAGTTCGCCGACCGCGATGTCTTCCAGTTCGATGTCTTCCGGTCGGATGTCTTCCGGTCGGATGTCTTCCGGTCGGATGTCTTCCGGTTCGATGTTGTTCTACCCTATCCGCCGCTTCCGACGCTCATAACTCAGTGACGCCTTATCCGTTTTAATAGTTCTTGGTCTCGTTGAAACGAGCGTCGCGAGCTCTTTCCAACAGGACCCTAATCAAATCAAACCGTTAACAAATGAAAAAGATATGCCGAGTTTACTGTTTCGCCGATGGCCCTTGCACGATGTTCACCGGCTCAGAGTTCGCCGACCCCGAGTTCGCCGAAGGCCTGCTCGCAGTTGTCGCGAAGTCGTCCGCAGCCGGAGATGTTCGCAGCCGGAGACGTCCGGAGCCGAAGACGTTCGCAGCCGGAGACGTCCGGAGCCGAAGACGTTCGCAGCCGGACTTGCCTCAACCCTTCCCATCAGTAACTTTCGACACTCACAACTCAGTGATTCCTCATCCGTTTGAAGAGTTCTTGGTCTCGTTGGAACGAGCGTTGCGAGCTCTTTCCAAGGAAACACTAACTGAGTCAAGGAGTCACACATTGAAAACGTTATGAGGGTTTCACTGTTTCGTCGAAGGCCTTTCCCTGAAGGAACTTCACCGAAGGCTCTTCGCCGGAGACCCTGCCCTGAAAGCCCCGTTCCGGAACCTTTGCCTACTAGCTATTACACCAACTCCTAATCTTACAAAACTTCCAGAAAACTCCGAGCATAATTTTGCAAGAGCTTAAATCTAAAACTTTAACTCTCACAAGGTTAAAAAGACATGTGAGCACAAAATTGTGCTCACACCTGCCGTGCGAGCTGACATTGTTCCAACAACCGCGTCTGTCGCACGAGCTCCTCTGACAAAATCCGATTCTGGGCCTGCTCAGAAATGAGTGCTTCCTTGACCTTCACCTGCTCCTTGGTGAGCTCGTCCAGTTTCTCATCCTTCATCTTCTCGGAGTGCTTGTAGAATTTCTGATTAAGCTTATACTGACCCCACAAGCATGCATGCTTCTCCTTCAATTCCCTCAACTCCTGGTCCACTCTAGCTAACAGCTTGCTGGTGTGGACTTTAGTGCGAGTCCGCCTGCGCACTAACTCGATGTAAGATCCCGGCTGGAGTGGGTCGGCGTATTTATCGACCTTGCGATCCAAGTACCGCAGCAACGGAATCACCTGCTCAGAGAGCGCCGCCGCCGGCGCTCCAACAATTTCCTCCTCCTCCTCCTCGGTGTCTTCTGCTCCTGACATTTCTTCCGTGGAGCCTCCGTCGTCATCATCCGAGTGGAGAATTTCAGTCGCCATTGATTGCGTCGGCGACTGCCCCGAGTGGGGCTGCACGTCATCGACGTGTGCTGCCTGCGAAGGCACGGCTGCAGCCTCGCTGCTCGTCGCCAAAATGTCTAAGGCGGAAGGCGAATGTACCCGTGCGGCATCCCCGTCGCTCGCTTGTTGGTTGTCTACCGCGTCCTCTCTGCCGCCGTCGCCCGCCGCCGAAGGCGATCGAGCGGAGGGTGGCTGCGCGGGGTTTGATTGCGCATCGCGCATCGAAATTTCATCCCGCGGACAGTCACTCCGCTCCTCTGTCTGTTGCTGCTCCCTTGATCGGTCCGTGGGGGCTGTGCCCGGCCCGTGCGCAGGCGCAATTGCCGGCGCCTTGTCCGCCGCAGGCGTAGCGCCGCGGACATCCATCGCCGAAGGCGACATGGCCGGGGGCCGCTCGCCCGATGTCCCTTGGCCTATAGGCCCTACCGCCGAAGGCGCATCTATCGGCGGACTACCCGCCGATGGTGCGGCCTCCGCACGCTCCCTGCTCGTATCTCCTCGGCTCGAAGGCCCTGGCGCCGAAGGCGCAAATTGCGGCGCGTGGTGCGCCGGAGGGTCTGGCCCCGAGGGCCGGTGTCTCGTAGGCGGTTCTTCCGCCGGCTCCTTCCCCTTCCTACGTTGGAACGGGGGTGATTCTTGCCTGTGCACAGGCGGCACGTGTGGAGGTGTCCTGTGCACAGGCGACCTGTGCACAGGCGACCTGTGCACAGGTGAGCGCCTGTGCACAGGCGGACTGCTCCTTCCCACGCGTAAGCGTAGATCCACGTCCACTTGTGATCGCCTGTCCGCGGAGGCTCGTCCGTCCGCGGAGGCTCGTCTGTGCGCAAACGGAACATCTGTCCGCATCGCACGTGGTAACTCCGGAGGCCCTTGGCCCGTAGGCGGCCTCTCTCCCGTCGAGGTTGCAGCGTGGCCCGTTGCTCCTGCGGTCGTCCGCGCTTCCTCATGCTTCTCTGGCGACGCACTTCCTTTCTCCGTCGCAATCGTCGCCGTGTCCGCACTGTCGGCTGGTAACACCAGTCTGCGTGCCTTCTGCTTCGGCCGGCTGTATGACTCGCACAGCGGCCGCGGTCGAATGGGAGCGGAGGGTTCTTGATGCTGCTCCTCTTCAGACTCTTCCCTCCATCGCCGCTTCCGCGGCACTCGTGCTGCAGGAGTGTGTCTCCCTTCGTCCCTCCGCCTTGATGGGGTAGAAGTCGGTGACTCCTCTGCATCAGTGTCGACCTCATTCTCCCGCACATACTTCCCGGGATGGTCGATGGACAATGGCGGAAAATGTTCAAGCTCCGCCGCTGTCAAACAATTCCGCTGTCGATAAAAATTGATGAGGAAAGGAGAAAGATGGTTTAGAGTTCCCCCCTTCTCCTCAAACGCGTGCTGTCGCATCACCCTGTGCAGGATGCTCGCCCAGTGAATTGGAGTTCCCTCGATGACGCACTCCACAAAAGAGACCTGCCACAATGTGATGTAGCAGGCGCGGTGCGGCTGCAGTAATTGCATCAGCGCCGCGGACAAAGTCCGGCGAAATCGATCCTTGTAATCACGGGTCCTGTACCCATTCTTGGTAGACCTCCCGGTCTTGAACAGCTCCACAAATTGCGCCTCTTCCTGCTTGGTCACCTTGATGCTCTCACTGTCGAAAAGGAGATGCCCTGGCATGCCAGCACATCTTCCCAACGCCTGCGCCCAATCTTGGACTGTCCACCGATCAACATGCGGACGCAATCCGCGCGAGGGTGGTCCCTGTGGCTCTAGCCACTCGCGCACCATATTCGCACAGATGTAGTTCCATCCCCATAGCAAGAAATCGAGCTTTCTTGCTATTAAGCGCTCCTCGAAAGCGCGCAGCCCGTTCTGTGGTAGGCGAAGTGGCACCATCCGCAATCTGCTCGGTCTCGTCATTGCGTTCCTGGGGTTCGCTCGCCCGCTCATTCTACCTCCGCACCGCCCGAGCTTCTTTCTCTCTCGGCAAACTCTAATCGCCCTCAATTCCAAATCACGCGCATTCACTTCTCCCTCAATCAACAAGAAATCTCCTATGCGACGACGTCGAGAATGTTTAGCAGCCAGCAGATGGATGCGCGCAGCGCGCACAAGAGATTGGAATCGCGAATTCAAGAATGGGACGTTCTCCGCCGCCCGGTCGAAGGTCATGGTCGGCTCTTGCTCGTGAAGAACGTCTCACTTGATGGCCGCGCCGGCTGTACGCTGGAACGGTCTTCGCTCTCACGCGCGGCTTCACGCTCCGCCGTCGTCGATTAAACTCTCACGCTCGAATTGGCGGATTTGAACTCCGCGAGCGTATTACCCCGCGGACATAGGGGCGTAGCGCCGAAGGCGAGTTTTCCGCCTTGCGCGGTACACTTGTTCGTACCGCCCCTCGGCCAATCCCCCTCTGCCTTGACGCGTGTGTCCGCATGTCGGACAAAAGTTCAACTCCTGCCTGTGCGCAGGCAGGAGCCTCGGCGGATGCTCCGCCGGCTCGGAACTTCATCCTCCTGTGCACAGGCGGTCGCCTGTGCGCAGGCGAATTCCGTGCGCGGCGTCGCGCTGGCGCGGAAGGCGTTGACCGTGGTCAGCCGTTGTGGTAACCCACTTTTTGTTTTTTGTCGGAACTAAAACATTTTTGAATAGTAAGTACCGCGGCAGCAGCTGTAAATAGTAATCGGTACGCGAAACCAGAGGATCGAGGACAGTCAAGGGGTTTTGGGCTTAGGCCACAGTGGGACGCTTGGGACGGAACGGGCGGTTCATGCTGCAGGATCCGCTTCGAGCACCTTCGGCGGTTGATCACTCATAACTTTCTCAATTCGTAACGCCTTGCGTTGCTTCGGGTCTTGTTGCAAAGAGCTCGCGACGCTCGTTCTAACGAGACCAAGAACTTGTGAAACGGATGAGAGGTCACTGAGTTATGAGTGTCGGAAGTTACTGATGGGGGGGGCCTTCGGCGGTAGAGCGACTTTGGCGGTACGCCTTCGGCGGAAGAACCGCCGGAAGATGCGCCTTGGGCGGTAGACGCCTTCTGTCAACGCCTTCGGGTCAACGCCTTCGGGGATACGGGAGAGTGCATTCGGCGGAAGAGTGAATCCCTCATAACTTTCTCAATTCGCAACGCCTCGACTTGGTTAGGGTCTCGTTGGAAAGAGCTTGACGCGCTGATTCTAACGAGCCCAAGAACGCCACGAACGGAGGAGAATTCCGGGAGTTATGAAGGTCGCAAGATACTCAGCTTTCCGCCTGCGCACAGGCGAAGAAAGTTTTGTCCTATGCGCGGACGAAGGAAGTTCGCCTGCGCACAGGCGTTCGCCTGTGCACAGGTCACCTCCACACGTGCCGCCTGTGCACAGGCGCTTCGGCGTCGGCGGGAAATCCGCCTTGGGCCCTAGAAATGCGCCTTGTGAGGTAGAAAGTGTATGGCGCCTTCTGCGCCAGGTCATCGCCGCGGACGGCCAGGTCAGTGCCGCGGACGGCCAGGACAACGCCGCGGACGGACAAGTCAGCGCAGCGGACGGACAGCTCAGCGCCGCAGACAGCCAGGTCATCGCCGCGGACGGACTGTGGATAGGCGAACGCCTTCGGCGGAAGAGTAAAACTGACATTACTTTCTCAATTCTTAGCGGTTTGACTTGATTCGGGTCTCGTTGGAAAGAACTCGACGAGCTGGTTCCAACGAGACCAAGATCTCTTGAAACGGATGAGGCATCACCGAGTTAGAAGCGGCGGAAGTTTCTGATATGGAGGGCCTTCGGTGCTAACATTTAGAGGGGCCTTCGGCGTTAACACTTAGAGAGGCGGCTTACGCCGCGGACGGACGCGGACGCCTGTGCACAGGCGGACGGCCTGTGCACAGGCGGGTTGCAAGTAGGCGGCCTGTGCACAGGCAGGCCTTCGGCGGAAGGGTAAAATTGACATAGTGTTTTCAATTCTTAATGGTTTGCGGTGGTTAGGGTCTCGTTGGAAAGAGCTCGCGACGCTCGTTCCAACGAGCCCAAGAACGCCTGGGACGGATGGGAATTTAGGGAGTTAGGACTATCGGAAGATACGTAGACGTTCTCCTTCGGCCCTAGATGTTCGCCTTCGGGGTTACGCTTCCGGAAATTCCGCCTTCGGAGGTAGGGAGATCGACTTTTGTCCGATGCGCGGACGGACGCCTTCGACGGTTGCAGGCCTTCGGCGGAAGAGTAAAACAGTGATAACTTTCTCAATTCTTATCCGTTTGACTTGGTTAGGGGCTCGTTAGAAAAAGCACAACACGCTCGTTCCAACGAGCCCAAGAACGTTGCAAACGAAGCAGGGATCCGTGAGTTATGGGCGTCGGGGTGACTGTTAGAGATTGACAAGGTGTGGAAGTGCGTCTTTGGCGGTTGGACGCATTCGGCGGTGCGCGGAAGGAGATTTCCTCCGGCGAGGATCGGGTGGTCATGAATGTAGAATGTTCAGGTGTGGCAGTGGCGGCCTGCGAGTAGGCGGCTTGCGTGTAGGACGCGTGGGACCCACAGTCCTCGGATTTTGGAGAAGGAATTTTGGCCTAGGTTCAGAGATCTTGCGGGGCCCATATCTTTGCGATGGACGGTCGGATGGATCTGAAATTTTGTGGGGCCGTTGATCTCGGCCGGCCACGCCTGCCTGCAAATTTTCAGCCCCAGATCTTGGATGGTAAGGCGCTGGCGGCTCTGTACAGTAGGCTTAGGATTCAGATTTAGGGTTAGGGTTAGATTTAGGTTGTAAGTTAGAGGGGAAGGCAGCCGCCGACTCCTCAGGTGTAGGATCTGTTGCGGCTCGCACCATGGTAGTGCAGTGTAGTGCTAGGTAGGACTTAGAAGGTATAAAATAGTTCCAGGCGTTTTGCCTGGGGTTCTTTCCCATCAGAAGTGCAGATCAGGAACCCATTTCCTTTGCGTGTTTGTGTCCTTGAGTTCTGTCACCACGCACGAGGAGTTACAACTTAGCGTTCCGCATTTTGTAGCTGAAGGCCTTCGGCCGAATGTTCAGAGCTAGTACATTGGTTAGAGACTTGAGTAGTTCGGATCTGCACCTGCGGGTGACTGCCGATGCTCAGAGCCAGTGACTAGTTAGATACTTGAACAGTTTCGCCCCTACACCTTCGAGTGTGTCTTTCTGATTGTACTCCTTGGGATTTTTCCCCTGAATGCCAAAGTGAAGTTTTGCTACTTCGTGTAAGCCTTGGTTGTAAATTCAGGTTACGCTGCAGCAGGTGCCTTGAGGGTAACCCCTGTAGTATTTCTGGGAATGACAAGTGCCTGAGAATTCAAACTCTTCAATAGACTGTTGTTGTGTTACTGGAATGTTTCACAGTGAGTCCTTCAGTGCGGACCTGTGTTCTCTGCGCGTTTTGTGAGTTGAGAGTGTTGTTCACCGCGTATGAGTGACTTCGATCCGAAGTAGGCAGTCCAAACCGGGTTTCCTACACTAGCAGCAAGCTAGTGGAAGTGTTGTAAAAGCCGGAGTTGGAAGTCACTGCCCGCAGCTTTGCCGAGTGTGCTCGCGAGAGACTTTCCCCCTGAAATCTTGAAGTAGAGGTCCTAACGGATCTCTGGGTTGTGTTTCTGTAGTTTCAGGTGTGTGTGTGTGTGTGTTACGCTGCACTGTGCGACCTCCGAGTGCGCTCCGAGTGGACACTTGCAGTATTTCTGGGAGTGACAGTTGCCTGAGAATTCAAACTCCTCAATAGTCTGTTAAAACGTGACACTTTGTACCCTGTGTGTTCCTCTGTCCCTGTGGGTTCGACCTTTCTACCACTATATTGCAGTTTTAGCCTTTAGTGGGTTATTACAGCCGTCTCCGTCCAGTCTGTCCGTCCCTTGTCTCTTCGTCGGCGCTTCCGCCGCCGCAACTCCGTCCGTCCAAGAGCGCATCCACCCGTCCCGTCCGCATGGTCCGTACCGATTTGATTACTCTGGCGGCTCTTCCGCCGTACGCGGCGCTGCGCTGGCGCGGAAGGCGCCGTACACTTTCTACCTCACAAGGCGCATTTCTAGGGCCCAAGGCGGATTTTCCGCCGACGCCGAAGCGCTTGTGCACAGGCAAGCGCCTGTGCGTAGGCGGACTTCGCGCCTCCCCTAACCCTACTTCGCCTGTGCACAGGCGAACGCCTTCGTCCGCGCATAGGACAAAACTTGATTCCCCCTTCCGCGTAGGCGGAATTCGCGCCGGTGGCGAACTCTTTCCGCCGTAGGCGGCCGCCTCCGTTTCTTCCAATAGTGATAACTCCCCAAGTCCTCATCCGTTCCAAGCGTTCTTGGACTCGTTGGAATCAGTGCGTCGAGCTCTTTCCAACGGGACCCTAGCTTGGTCAAGGCGCCCGAGGGTTGACCTAATTATGGAGGGTTTCCCTACAGCCGCGGACGCAACCTCCGAAGGCGGGTTTTGCGCCTTGCGTCGTAGGGGTCCTAACTGCAGAGCTCGCAGGGAGGGTGGTGCCTGTCCTTACTGCTGCACCCCAAATCCCAGATTCTACAAGATCCCTCGAGAATCCCCGCTATCTTCCGGATTCACTCCGTTTTGATGTACCGAAGGCTATTTACAATGCCGCCAGGGTACAGTTTTCCAAAAATGTTTTAATTTCCTCAAAATTGCCAAAAGTGGGGTACCACATGCTCCCCTCCTCAATTGTGAGCGCCCACGCGAACACTCACATGTGGTATTTCTTCAACCGCCACCCGTTCACTCTGGTGCCTAACAAATCGCCGGCCAGGTCCGCAAGTTGGATGGATCCATTCGGGAAGACTTCGACAACCCTGTAAGGTCCCATCCATCTTAGGTGCAGTTTGCCTGGGAATCTGGCATGCCTGCTGTCGTAGAGCAATGCCAAATCACCCGCCTGCAGGAGTACCGGTTTGATCTTTTTATCGTATCTCTCCTTTCGGCGGAGCTGGATTTTCCTGGTGCGATCTTCGGCGTCTCGTCTCCTCTCATCCAGCAGCGTGACCTCCTGTAACCTGTAGAGCTGACTCTCCTCTGCGCCCATCCTCTGCAAATCCAACGTTCGTTGGGTGGGTACTTCAAATTTGATCGGGAGGATCGGGTGTTGCCCATACACCAGAAAGTATGGTGTCTGTTTGGTCGTGATCTTCTCAGCTGTCTGGTACGCCCATAGAGCGGCTGCTAGCTTCGTATCCCAGTCGTGAGCGTGATTCACCGTGACCTTGAGTAGTATTTTACACAGCAGACCATTGGACTTCTCCGTCAGTCCATTTGCCTTGGGATTGTATGGAGTAGTCTTCCGGTGCTTGATGTGGAAATACCGTGTCAGATCTTCGATGATCTGATTCAGAAAATGCGTGCCCCGGTCGCTGACTAGCTCTAAGGGACATCCGTAGCGTGTGATGATCGACTCAAACAAGAAGGCTGCCACTGTGGCAGCATCATCCCTTCTGGTGGTCCTGGCCTCTACCATTTTGGTGGCGTAGTCCGTTGCTACCAGAATGTAGCGCCTTCGTGTACTTCTAGTCACTGGTTGTATCGGCCCTACAAAGTCAATGCCCCACTTTTCGAAAGGTGCTAGAGGCATGATGGGAGTCAGGGGCCAGCGTGTTGTAGGCGTCGGTCTCCCCGTCCTCTGGCAACTATCGCACTTGCGGATGTAATCGAGAACATCCTTAAACATGGTCGGCCACCAATACCCCGCATTTAGAATCTTTGTGACCGTGTTCCTGGTGGCATAGTGTCCACCCGCCTCCTCTGTATGCATCGCACTCACTATTCTTGGTACCTCTGATTCCTCCAGGCATCTGCATAATCGCTCATCTGCCATCTTCTTGAACAAAACCCCCTGCTGGAGTTGGTACGGGCCTGCCTTATGAATAAAGACAGTTCGCTGTTCCAAATCCATGCCTACGGGACATTGGAGGGTTAGCAGATATCGATACAGGTCGGCATAGCGGGACTCATGTCCTGCAGACAACTGAAATAACTCTTCATCTGGAAAATCGTCCACCAATTCCTCCTCTGTCGGCTGGGTCCATAATCGGGACAAGTAATCCGCATTTTCGTGGTGCACCCCTTTCCTGGTCTGGACTGTGTAGGTGAACTCTTGTAGTAACAACACCCACCTGGCGATCCGACCGGATAGGTCGGCTTTCTTGACTAGGTGTTGCAATGCGTAGTGGTCCACATGGAACACAAACTCGTAGCAGATTAGGTAGTGACGGAACTTTTTACAGGAGTACACCATCCCCAACGCTTCTCTCTCCGTCGTGGTGTACTTCCGCTCTGCTAGAGACAGCTGTCGGCTCGCGAAGTAGATCGGGTAGTCTTTTTTGTTGTCATCCTTCTGACTCAGTACTACACCGATGGCGAATGCAGATGTGTCAACGTAAACATGGAATGGTCGATTCCAGTCTGGACTCCTTAGTACGGGAGCAGTCGTGAGTTTCGCTTTAAGAGCCTCAAATGCTGACTGCTGGTTCGCACCCCAAGCATAAGGCTCGTCCTTCTTCAACAACTTGGTCAGGTCCGCCGCCAGTATTGCATACAGGTGTATGAATCTTCGGTAGTAGCCCACATGACCCAGGAATGCTCGCAGCTCTCTTAGATTCGTGGGTGGCTCAAGCTCGAGTATAACCTTGACCTTCTCGATGTCCACCGCAATGCCGTCTGCCGAGACCCGATGACCCAACAAGATCCCACTAGTCATAAAGAAAAAGCACTTCTCGGGATGCAGTGATAAACTGCTCTCTCTACATTTATCGAAGGTCTGCTAAAAGTGACTTAGGTGTTCAGACCGCTTCCCAAAGACACAGAAGTCATCTATGAATATTTCCAGGAACTTCCTCAGTTGTTCCTGGAAGATATTGGTCATCATCCGTTGAAAGGTGGCAGGCGCGTTGCACAGACCGAAGGGCATCTTGTGGTATGCGTAAGTTCCCCAGTCGGTTGTGAACGTAGTTTTATCCTTGTCCTGTTCCCGGATAGACACCTGATTGTAACCTGAGAACCCATCCAGGAAGCTATAACATTCATGTCCTGCGACATGGTCTAGAATGGCATCCGTGAATGGTAACGGGTGATGATCCTTGCGTGTTGCTGCATTCAACTTCCGGAAATCCTGACACACTCGTATCTTACCCGTCAACTTCTTGGGTACGATAACAATCGGCGACACCCACTCACTGCTGAGCACAGGGTAAATAATACCAGCACTCAAGTACTTATCTATCTCCTCCTTAACTAGCAAGGAGTATTTTGGGTTGAGGCGATACTGGCGCTGTCGTATGGGTACTGAGTCGTCCAGTAAATCGATACGGTGTTCCCCATACCGTGCAGGTATCCCCTTCATGTCTTCGATCTTCCAGGCGAAGACGTCGACATAATGGCTAAGGAATGCCTGTACTTTCCTTAGCTCGTCTCCTCTCACTGCGCTTGATACCTTCAAGCACTTGTCGGGACTGAGTTGTACTTCGTGACAGTCACTAGGGTCGACAATGCCCTCGGTGTGACTCGTCTCACTCCTTCCCAGTCCCACAGTTAATTGCTATTCGTCTTCCGGCTGAATAGCTTCCGGCTCTTCTTCTTCTCCCACCGAACAGCAGGCAACGAATCCCACGAAATAATCGGATTCGGTACCACTGGAATCCGATCGCGCGGTCGACTCACTGTCCCCGCCCGATGTGTAACCTGCACTTGTCGATGGGGTCTCTCCTTCGTGTCTGACCCTATTCCAGGGCACCGTAATGGTTTTGGTCGGTTCCGAAGGATGGGGAAACTTAAGGCGATGCCTTCGCCAATCACATCTGACTTGCGCGCCATATAGCCATGGTCGCCCGAGCAGAACGTCATAGCCCTGCTTCATCATCGGTTGAAGGATGATATACGTCAACCGAAAGTCCGCACCCCCGATGATTGTCTTGACATTGCGCAGCATACCTGCAGGCATTCTCCGCGTCTGATCCGCTAATCTCAACACACGCTTCGAGGGTTCGTATTGACTGAACCCCAAGGCTCTCGCGGTATCCTCCGTCATTATGTTGACTCCTGATCCAGAGTCGATTGGCACCCTGCGTACACAACACCCTGCTATTTCCACATCGATCTCTGGTGGCCCTTGGTCTTCGCTCTCCACTTGATATACTTGAGAGGATGTGGATGCGCGCGGCTTCCGCGGACGCCGTAGCGAAAGCATCAACATTCTCCGATACGTCTTATTGTCCTCCAAGAGCTGCTTGAACGTGATGTTCACTTTTCGACTCCCGAGATCTTCGACCAAGTCATAGTGGGCGCGTTGGGTCGCCGGGGTCGGCGGCGACGCTCTGCGAGGTTCCACGGTGGCTGCCAACTTCGCCCCAAGGAAGGATGTCAAGTCTGGCCGCGGTGGGTCCTTTTGAGTGCGGATCGCTTCCTTCAACAGGTTGGTTACCTCGTTGCGGATATCCGGAGCATAGTCCCGTTTCAGCAAGCGTACTGGCTCGTCCTCGACTGCTGTCTGGGGGCGCACTGCTGGTGCCTCTCGCGTAGCCGAAGACTTCCGTGCAGGTTGCAAGTCGGACTTGCTGGATGTCTTCTCCTTCCCTTTTCCCGTCCGGTCGTCGGTTCTCCGTTCGTGCTTGCGAGTGTCACGCTCTTGCTCCTTCGATTTCTTGGAACTACGAGTTTCGACCCGTGCGCACATAACCTCTTCCGCCGGCCATTCTTCGTCTTCGTCATCCCCGTCTGAACCTACTTCGACCTGGTTAACTTGGACGTCCTCCTTGGCAGGAGGGTTCACAAATCGTACCGCTGGCCGAGGGACTGGTGGCTGATCACACTCTGGCGCAGTATGCCCGGTCTTCTTGCAATTACTACATGTCGGAACATAATCGTTTCGCCTTTTTGGATGGGGACACTGCGGTGAGAAGTGTCCAACTTCCCCGCAATTATAACAAGCTCGCGGTGGCGGTGGGTCAAACGTCCCTGGAGGTGCTCTCCGCCTCACGGGTACTGTAGTGGCCCGATCCACCGGATGATATCGTGGGACTTGCATTGCTGAAACTGCAGTAGGGGTAGGAACCGACTGGACGGCGTAGGCTGTCTCTTCGCTAGCCTCTCCATAGTACTGAGGGTGCTCTCCATAGTACGGTTGTGCCCACTCTACTGCGTTGACTGGATATGACGGACGGGTGGTAAGGCACTCGGTGTTTGCATGTCCCACCGCCCCGCACGTAGTACACCATAAGTTCGCTCGCACTCTCCCGGGTGATTTTTGGCGATCATGCCCGCCTACCACTTGAACCTTGAGATCGGCGAAGTCCTTCACAAGGGTCTCCATCTTCGAGGCTATGTCTCCCGGCGCTCTGTCCGTAGTCACTCGTCGGGTGCCCTTTTTCTTCGCTGCCCCATGCTTCTTCCTCTTCTTCTCCTCCTCCGACGATGAGGTTTCCTCTTCTTCGGATGAGGAACGGTTCTCGTCCGAAGACGACTCCTCCGATGACGGAGTTGTACCTCTACGTCGTCTTCGCCCTCCCTTCGGTTTTCGCTCCTTCGACTCCCGTCTCTCTCTCCCTCTTCGGTTGAGAGTGGAAGTTTCGAAGGCTTCTGCCGATGCAATCACATCCTCAATAGTGTCGCACTTGCTGCGTCGGCAAAAAGTCTCCATCTCCCGAGTTAAACCGGTCACGTACCAATCCACAGCTTGTTGTACCGAGAAAGGGGACCCTGGTCCTGTTTTCGGTATTCTGTCAAGGAGGTCCAGAAATCTCTCAGTGTAGTCACGCAGACTCTCCTTCTTCTCTCGCTGCAAATTACGTAACTTTGTCAAAACCCGGCTGTCGTAGCCGAGCTCGCGGAAGCGGCGAAGGAACTTCTCCTTCAGCTGGGCCCATGTTGTCAACCCAGTCGGATCGATGCTCTCGTGATTGTACCAACTCCTCGCTTTCTTCCGCAGAAGGCTTGGAAAGATCCTTAGTCGGTCGTCGTCTGCGATCTCGCGATTGGCAATAGACACCGATTCGAACAACTTGATGTATGAATCTGCATCGTCGTCATCCCCACTCCCTTTATACTTTGGGTAGGAATGTTTAGTAATCGGCTGAGGTAGCCGCACATTGGCTTGTCCGTCCGCCATCGGTGTGTCTGTCGACGGTCCTCGGGCGGTCGTTTCTAATTCACGAGGCGGGTCCGTGCAAGGAATATCTAGTAGAACTGTAAGCACCAAGTTTGGTTCCGAGTCGCCGGGGGTAGGTTCCCCAAGGATGTCGGCCGAACTAGGCTTAGGTACTCTTTTTGGTGTTTTCTTGTTTTGACGCCGTGTCTCTTCCACGGCCTTCTCTGAATCTCGTCGGAACCTGCGGACAACTCTAGCACTTAGGTTGCTCCCGCTAGCCCCAGTCGACATTCACCGAGCATGGCTGCTCGTAAAAACCCCGGTGTTGACGCAACTGTCCCCGGCAGCGGCGCCAAAAAGAAGTTGTCGGCTTCTTATGTAATAACCCACTAAAGGCTAAAACTGCAATATAGTGGTAGAAAGGTCGAACCCACAGGGACAGAGGAACACACAGGGTACAAAGTGTCACGTTTTAACAGACTATTGATGAGTTTGAATTCTCAGGCGACTGTCACTCCCAGAAATACTGCAAGTGTCCACTCGGAGCGCACTCGGAGGTCGCACAGTGCAGCGTAACACACACACACACACACCTGAAACTACAGAAATACAACTCAGAGATCCGTTAGGACCTCTACTCAAGATTTCAGGGGGAAAGTCTCTCGCGAGCACACTCGGCGAAGCTGCGGGTAGTGACTTCTAACTCCGGCTTTTACAACACTTCCACTAGCTTGCTGCTAGTGTAGGAAACCCGGTTTGGACTGCCTACTTCGGATCGAAGTCACTCATACGCGGTGAACAACACTCTCAACTCACAAAACGCGCAGAGAACACAGGTCCGCACTGAAGGGCTCACTGAGAAACATTCCAGTAACACAACAACAGTCTATTGAAGAGTTTGAATTCTCAGGCACTTGTCATTCCCAGAAATACTACAGGGGTTGCCCTCAAGGCACCTGCTGCAGCGTGGCCTGAATTTACAACCAAGGCTTACACGAAGTAGCAAAACTTCACTTTGGCATTCAGGGGAAAAATCCCAAGGGAGTACAATCAGAAAGGAACACTCGAAGGTGTAGGGGCGAAACTGTTCAAGTATCTAACTAGTCACTGGCTCTGAGCATCGGCAGTCACCCGCAGGTGCAGATCCGAACTACTCAAGTCTCTAACCAATGTACTAGCTCTGAACATTCGGCCGAAGGCCTTCAGCTACAAAATGCGGAACGCTAAGTTGTAACTCCTCCTGCGTGGTGACAGAACTCAAGGACACAAACACGCAAAGAAAATGGGTTCCTGATCTATACTTCTGAGTTTGGGAAAGAACCCCAGGCAAAACGCCTGGAACTATTTTATACCTTCTAAGTCCTACCTAGCACTACACTGCACTACGCTACACGCCTGCACGGAACCACGCTACACTACACTCCGCGGAACCTGTACTACGTCTCCTGCGCGGCCGACTGCCGCGCACTAACTCCCTACCCTGCCAATCTTCCGCTCGACTGCGCAGTCCCAAACGCTGCAACGCCGCGGACACCTCCACTTCGAGGGTGGACATGGTATCCTGTGCCTTCGACAGAAAGGCATCGAGCTTCTTTGCTACCTTCCGCCGACTCCTACTGTCGCCTGACAACAACCCGGCTGCGCGCAATTCAAACTCACGCAGTGTGAGTTTCTCCTGCGCCTTCACTTCCCAGTGGGCGTAGCCCTTGAGACAGTGGGCGACACGCCTCGCCGTCTCCACCTTCGTGCGATCCGCCTCCTTCCTGCGATCCTCTTCAATTATCACTAATTGCGATTCGGCTTCAGCACGTTGCGCTCTCAATTCGCCACACTCTGACTGTAACCTGCGGATTAACTCTTCATCCGCCTGCCGTGCGAGCTGACATTGTTCCAACAACCGCGTCTGTCGCACGAGCTCCTCTGACAAAATCCGATTCTGGGCCTGCTCAGAAATGAGTGCTTCCTTGACCTTCACTTGCTCCTTGGTGAGCTCGTCCAGTTTCTCATCCTTCATCTTCTCGGAGTGCTTGTAGAATTTCTGATTAAGCTTATACTGACCCCACAAGCATGCATGCTTCTCCTTCAATTCCCTCAACTCCTGGTCCACTCTAGCTAACAGCTTGCTGGTGTGGACTTTAGTGCGAGTCCGCCTGCGCACTAACTCGATGTAAGATCCCGGCTGGAGTGGGTCGGCGTATTTATCGACCTTGCGATCCAAGTACCGCAGCAACGGAATCACCTGCTCAGAGAGCGCCGCCGCCGGCGCTCCAACAATTTCCTCCTCCTCCTCCTCGGTGTCTTCTGCTCCTGACATTTCTTCCGTGGAGCCTCCGTCGTCATCATCCGAGTGGAGAATTTCAGTCGCCATTGATTGCGTCGGCGACTGCCCCGAGTGGGGCTGCACGTCATCGACGTGTGCTGCCTGCGAAGGCACGGCTGCAGCCTCGCTGCTCGTCGCCAAAATGTCTAAGGCGGAAGGCGAATGTACCCGTGCGGCATCCCCGTCGCTCGCTTGTTGGTTGTCTACCGCGTCCTCTCTGCCGCCGTCGCCCGCCGCCGAAGGCGATCGAGCGGAGGGTGGCTGCGCGGGGTTTGATTGCGCATCGCGCATCGAAATTTCATCCCGCGGACAGTCACTCCGCTCCTCTGTCTGTTGCTGCTCCCTTGATCGGTCCGTGGGGGCTGTGCCCGGCCCGTGCGCAGGCGCAATTGCCGGCGCCTTGTCCGCCGCAGGCGTAGCGCCGCGGACATCCATCGCCGAAGGCGACATGGCCGGGGGCCGCTCGCCCGATGTCCCTTGGCCTATAGGCCCTACCGCCGAAGGCGCATCTATCGGCGGACTACCCGCCGATGGTGCGGCCTCCGCACGCTCCCTGCTCGTATCTCCTCGGCTCGAAGGCCCTGGCGCCGAAGGCGCAAATTGCGGCGCGTGGTGCGCCGGAGGGTCTGGCCCCGAGGGCCGGTGTCTCGTAGGCGGTTCTTCCGCCGGCTCCTTCCCCTTCCTACGTTGGAACGGGGGTGATTCTTGCCTGTGCACAGGCGGCACGTGTGGAGGTGTCCTGTGCACAGGCGACCTGTGCACAGGTGAGCGCCTGTGCACAGGCGGACTGCTCCTTCCCACGCGTAAGCGTAGATCCACGTTCACTTGTGATCGCCTGTCCGCGGAGGCTCGTCCGTCCGCGGAGGCTCGTCTGTGCGCAAACGGAACATCTGTCCGCATCGCACGTGGTAACTCCGGAGGCCCTTGGCCCGTAGGCGGCCTCTCTCCCGTCGAGGTTGCAGCGTGGCCCGTTGCTCCTGCGGTCGTCCGCGCTTCCTCATGCTTCTCTGGCGACGCACTTCCTTTCTCCGTCGCAATCGTCGCCGTGTCCGCACTGTCGGCTGGTAACACCAGTCTGCGTGCCTTCTGCTTCGGCCGGCTGTATGACTCGCACAGCGGCCGCGGTCGAATGGGAGCGGAGGGTTCTTGATGCTGCTCCTCTTCAGACTCTTCCCTCCATCGCCGCTTCCGCGGCACTCGTGCTGCAGGAGTGTGTCTCCCTTCGTCCCTCCGCCTTGATGGGGTAGAAGTCGGTGACTCCTCTGCATCAGTGTCGACCTCATTCTCCCGCACATACTTCCCGGGATGGTCGATGGACAATGGCGGAAAATGTTCAAGCTCCGCCGCTGTCAAACAATTCCGCTGTCGATAAAAATTGATGAGGAAAGGAGAAAGATGGTTTAGAGTTCCCCCCTTCTCCTCAAACGCGTGCTGTCGCATCACCCTGTGCAGGATGCTCGCCCAGTGAATTGGAGTTCCCTCGATGACGCACTCCACAAAAGAGACCTGCCACAATGTGATGTAGCAGGCGCGGTGCGGCTGCAGTAATTGCATCAGCGCCGCGGACAAAGTCCGGCGAAATCGATCCTTGTAATCACGGGTCCTGTACCCATTCTTGGTAGACCTCCCGGTCTTGAACAGCTCCACAAATTGCGCCTCTTCCTGCTTGGTCACCTTGATGCTCTCACTGTCGAAAAGGAGATGCCCTGGCATGCCAGCACATCTTCCCAACGCCTGCGCCCAATCTTGGACTGTCCACCGATCAACATGCGGACGCAATCCGCGCGAGGGTGGTCCCTGTGGCTCTAGCCACTCGCGCACCATATTCGCACAGATGTAGTTCCATCCCCATAGCAAGAAATCGAGCTTTCTTGCTATTAAGCGCTCCTCGAAAGCGCGCAGCCCGTTCTGTGGTAGGCGAAGTGGCACCATCCGCAATCTGCTCGGTCTCGTCATTGCGTTCCTGGGGTTCGCTCGCCCGCTCATTCTACCTCCGCACCGCCCGAGCTTCTTTCTCTCTCGGCAAACTCTAATCGCCCTCAATTCCAAATCACGCGCATTCACTTCTCCCTCAATCAACAAGAAATCTCCTATGCGACGACGTCGAGAATGTTTAGCAGCCAGCAGATGGATGCGCGCAGCGCGCACAAGAGATTGGAATCGCGAATTCAAGAATGGGACGTTCTCCGCCGCCCGGTCGAAGGTCATGGTCGGCTCTTGCTCGTGAAGAACGTCTCACTTGATGGCCGCGCCGGCTGTACGCTGGAACGGTCTTCGCTCTCACGCGCGGCTTCACGCTCCGCCGTCGTCGATTAAACTCTCACGCTCGAATTGGCGGATTTGAACTCCGCGAGCGTATTACCCCGCGGACATAGGGGCGTAGCGCCGAAGGCGAGTTTTCCGCCTTGCGCGGTACACTTGTTTGTACCGCCCCTCGGCCAATCCCCCTCTGCCTTGACGCGTGTGTCCGCATGTCGGACAAAAGTTCAACTCCTGCCTGTGCGCAGGCAGGAGCCTCGGCGGATGCTCCGCCGGCTCGGAACTTCATCCTCCTGTGCACAGGCGGTCGCCTGTGCGCAGGCGAATTCCGTGCGCGGCGTCGCGCTGGCGCGGAAGGCGTTGACCGTGGTCAGCCGTCTCCGTCCAGTCTGTCCGTCCCTTGTCTCTTCGTCGGCGCTTCCGCCGCCGCAACTCCGTCCGTCCAAGAGCGCATCCACCCGTCCCGTCCGCATGGTCCGTACCGATTTGATTACTCTGGCGGCTCTTCCGCCGTACGCGGCGCTGCGCTGGCGCGGAAGGCGCCGTACACTTTCTACCTCACAAGGCGCATTTCTAGGGCCCAAGGCGGATTTTCCGCCGACGCCGAAGCGCTTGTGCACAGGCAAGCGCCTGTGCGTAGGCGGACTTCGCGCCTCCCCTAACCCTACTTCGCCTGTGCACAGGCGAACGCCTTCGTCCGCGCATAGGACAAAACTTGATTCCCCCTTCCGCGTAGGCGGAATTCGCGCCGGTGGCGAACTCTTTCCGCCGTAGGCGGCCGCCTCCGTTTCTTCCAATAGTGATAACTCCCCAAGTCCTCATCCGTTCCAAGCGTTCTTGGACTCGTTGGAATCAGTGCGTCGAGCTCTTTCCAACGGGACCCTAGCTTGGTCAAGGCGCCCGAGGGTTGACCTAATTATGGAGGGTTTCCCTACAGCCGCGGACGCAACCTCCGAAGGCGGGTTTTGCGCCTTGCGTCGTAGGGGTCCTAACTGCAGAGCTCGCAGGGAGGGTGGTGCCTGTCCTTACTGCTGCACCCCAAATCCCAGATTCTACAAGATCCCTCGAGAATCCCCGCTATCTTCCGGATTCACTCCGTTTTGATGTACCGAAGGCTATTTACAATGCCGCCAGGGTACAGTTTTCCAAAAATGTTTTAACTTCCTCAAAATTGCCAAAAGTGGGGTACCACACACAATGTGATGTACGTAGTGCGGTGTGGCTGCAAGAGTTGCAGCAGCGCAACGGTCCTGCGGAAACGATCTTTGTAGTCCCGGGTCCTGTACCCGTTCTTGGAGGATCTCTCCCGCTTGAACAATTCCACAAAGGAGGCTTCATCCGCCTTTGATACCTTGACGCTCTCACTGTCGAACAGGAGGTACCCGTCCTTGCCTGCACACCTTCCCAATGCTTGTCCTCAATCGCGGACAGTCCATCGATCTACGTGCGGACGAAATCCGCGCGTAGGTTGCCGTTCCTCGTCCAGCCATTCGCGCACAATGTCTGCGCACACGTAATTCCATCCCCACAGCAAGAATTTGAGTTTCCTCGCAATCAGCCGGTCCTCAAAAGCACGCAACCCATTCTGCGGGAGCTTGAGTGGCACCATCCGCAGCTTAACCGATGTCGACATCGCGTTCTTGAAATTGGTTTGCGCACCTCTCTCTCTGCTATGCCCAAGCCTCTTGCTCGCGGTTCTGTTTCCTCTGCAAACTCTAATCTCTCTCAATTCCAAATGTCGCGCACTCAATTCTCTCTCTGCCACCGCGTAACTCTCTGCGCGGTGGTGTCTAGATTGTCTCTCAGCTAGAAGGTGGATGCGCGTAGCTCGCACAAGGAATTGAAATCGCAAATTCAAGAATGGGGTGTCCTCTGTCCGCTCGCAGGGTGTCATGGTCGGCTCTCAGTCGTGAAAGACGAATCACTTGATGGTTGCGCCTGCTCCGAGGTATAACGACCTTCTCTCTCACGCGCGGCTTCACGCTCCGCCGACGCGCCTTCACTCACACGCTCGAATTGGCAATTTGAACTCCGCAAGCGTACTATGCCGCGGCCATGGTCGCGCAGCGCCGAAGGCGGATTTCTCGCCGACGCTCTACATTCATCCGTACTTCGACTCGGCTAGTCCCGCTCCGCCAAAGGTGTTCGTCCGCGCATAGGACAAAAACCGAACTCCCTTCTGCGTAGGCGGAATCCCCGGCGGAAACTCCGCCGGCGTCGAACTCCCTCCGCTTGTGCGTAGGCGCTCGCCTATGCGTAGGCAAAATCCGTCCGCACACAAGACGCTCGTCCGCGCAGGTCCCTCGCCGAAGGCGTTGACCGCGGTCAACGGACTCCGTCCTGCAACCTCCGGGCTGACTCTCACTCAGGTTTACCTCAGATGGGTTTTCGGTAGCTCATCATGATTCTAGAAGACTAGGATTCCGCATCATACTCATAAGCTAAACACCCTCTCACACAATCTCTCAAGGTATCACTCCAACTCATACACTCATCGACACTCCAAGGTACTGAAAATTCGTCACTCTTTCATATATGAAACAAGTCTCTACATATGAACTCTCCAAACTTGCTTGAGAGGCTCTTCCCTACCTCTCTATATATACTACTTGAGAATTTACCATAGTAACAAATGGTAATTTCTATCTAACTTACTTTTACCAAGATAAACCATAGTAAGGTTGACTAGTTATCAATATGTGGCAACATGCCATTGGCCCCCTAAACCTTCTAGATGTTTACTAATCCCTAGATTGAGGTGGCGACATGCCATTTGTGCCTTTCCCACTTCTAGAACTTCCACTTTCCACTAAGTCAACATTAGACTTAATCTCACCAATGGAATACTCCTTACTTTAGTCAAACCAATCAAAACTAAACGTGAAGTTCAAAAGTCTTTTTTATTGGAATCTAGACTTTTGTACAAGACAAAATAGAAGTGCTCACTCAAATCTTCTAGAACTTCTCTTGTTATTCCGCCAAGTATAGACATTATAGCTAAACTAGCTAGACTTAGTCATAACTAGCTAGATTTAGTCATAACTATCCTAACCATGATTAACTCCTTGGCTAATTCTAGTTTTATTTCACACATGCAATATCGAGTCTTACAGTCCAGTCTGTCCATCTCTCTCGCCTCTCCGTCGGCGCTCTTGTCTCCAAAATCCCGTACGGTCCGTACGGATTTTGCTTCTCCGTTGGGTCCTCACCTAACCGTGATGCGCTGGCGCCGAAGGAGCCGTACAAGTTCCAACCCCGAAGGCGGATTCTAGGACCGAAGGCGGATTTCCCGCCGAGGGCGAAGCGCCTATGCGTAGGCGATCTCCGTCCGCCTATGCGTAGGTGCAAGTCCTCCCTGCCTATGTGTAGTGTAATAACCCACCAAAGGCTAAAACTGCAGTATGGTGGTAAAAAGATCGAACCCACAGGGACAGAGGCAACACACAGAGTACAAAGTGTCACGTTTAACAGACTTTTGGAGAGTTTGAATTCTCAGGCGACTATCACTCCCAGAAATACTGCACTGCTTGACTCGGAGGCCACTCGGAGGATGCTCGACTCGGAGGTCACTCGGAGGATGCTCGACTCGGAGGATGCTCGGAGGATGCACAGTGCAGCGTAAGTCACTCAACACACACACACACACCTGAAACTGGAAAAGCACAACTCGGAGGTCGGTCAAGGCCTCCGCTTAGGATTTCAGGGGGAAAGTATCTCAAAAGTTCACTCAGAGGCTCTGCAGGTAGTGACTCCCACTCCGGCTTTTACAGCCCTTCCGCCAGTTTCTGCTAGCGTAGGGAACCGGATTGGACTTCCCACTTCGGAACGAAGCCCCTCATACGCAGTGGACGTCACCCTCGACTCACACCAAGCGCAGAGAGTACAGGCCCGACTGAGAACTCAACTGAGACACAATCCAGTAACACACACACATAACCTGAATTGATAACCAAGGTTTACACGAAGTAACAAAACTTCACTTTGGCATTCAGGGGAAACTTCCCGTAGGAGTACAATCAGGATATGTCACTCGAAGGAGTAAGGGGGAACTGTTCAAGTATCTAACTCGCAACCGGCTCTTAGCATCAGAAATCACCCACAGGTGCAGATCCGCTCTACTCAAGTCTCTAACCGGTGTACTAGCTCTGAACATTCAGCCGAAGACCTTCAGCTACAACATGCGGTAACTTCACTATGCTGCAGCTCCTCTACGTGGTGCCAGGACCAAATGCACAAACACGCCGAGAAAGTGAGTTCCTGATCTGCATTTCCGAAACTGGAAGAATCCCAAGGCAAAACGCCTTGAACTACTTTATACCCTCTAAGGTCCTAACTAACACTACGTTGCACTACCTGCTACTCTAAACTCCTGCACAAAACCAAGCTACACTACTGCACTCTGCAGATCCGGTACTGCGCCTCCTGCGCGCCGGACTGCCTCGCACTTTCTCTCTACCCTGCCAATCTTCCGACCGGCTGCGCAACCCCAGCCGCCAAAGGACTGCAGTCACTTCCGACTCCAAGTGCGCCATAGTGTCACGCGCACCCGACAAGAAGGCCTCTAATTTCCTCGCTACTCGCCGCCGACTCACCCTCCGTCAATGCCGCCGCCCGAAGCTCAAACTTCTTGAGCGTGATCTTCTCTTGTGCCGCCACTTCCCAGTGGGCGTATCCTTTTAGACAGTGAGTCACCCGCGTCACCAACTCCTCTCGCGTCCGGCTGCTGCCTTCCACCTCTGCTAGCTGTATCTCCGCATCTGCGCGCTGCGCCCTCAATTCCGCGCACTCGGATTGCAAGTTGCGCAACAACTCCTCATCCTCCTTGCGCGTGCTTTGGCTTTCCTCTAATGCGCGCGTCTGGCGCGCAAGCTCCTCTGTTAGAATGCGGTTTTGTCTCCGCTCTTCCTGCAATTCCGACTCGATCTTTGCCCGCATTAGCTCGGCATCCGCCTGGGCTTTCGTCGCCACATCCTCCCGCTGTTGTTGCAGGGTTTGGTGTAGCCTCTGCGTGATCGCCAGGTGCTGTCGGAGGGCAGTATACCTATCCTGCAATGTTTGGCACCTAGTGGCCCAAGTGGCCACCTTGCTCCTCGTCTTGCTCTTGACAATCTCCACATAAGACTGCGATTTTCTGGAGCCTGGCGACCAACTCGAATACTTTGCTATCTTGCGATCCAAATATCGCAGGAGTGGCACGATCTGCTCGCACAGTACCCCGGTTGGCGTCTTCCGCACAGAGTCCGCTTCCTGCTCTTCCGAACTCGTCTCATCCTCTGTTTCGAGGATTTCAGTCGCCACAGAATCTCTTGGCGACTCCCTGGAACTGTGGCGCGCGGCAGCTTCCGCCGCGACTGCCGCTCCACTCCCTGCTAAAATATCCAAGGCAGTGGGGGATCCCACTGCCTGAGCTCCTATTCCGGCTCGATTTTCGGTTCTCGAAGGGGTCGGCGCCGCAGTTACTTTTGTCACCCTTGCACCGCCCGCTTCTACTGCCTGCTCTTCCGGCGCGATCTGCGCGGAAGGTGTCTTCACCAGAGGTGTGTCCGCCGAAGGCGCCCGCACAATGGTCGCCGGCCTTGTCCGATTCGCAGTCGGCGAATCTGGCCGACTCCCAGTTGACCGACTCGCAGTTGTCCGACTGGCAGTCGGATCCACCCTGCGCGTCTTTACTCCACTTGGCCGGCTTGCTGGAGGCGTTTTCTCAGAAGCGCCTTCTGCCGAAGACGACCCTCTAAGAGTTGTTGGCTCTTCAGCCAAACTCCCTTCTGCTTCCGGCCTACTATCCGGTTCAACGCGCTGCTCAGTTGGCCGTCCTTCAGTTGCCCGACTCGCAGTCGGCCGACTGTCTTCTTCTGAAGGCATCCGCGCCTTCTGCGCAGAGGGGTTCACCGACTTCCCTAGAATCTGCGCGATTATCTCGTTCTGCGTGGGCAGGATACTCCGCCGGACTGGAGTACGCCCGGTTTCCTCACTACTAGTTGGCAACACCATCTTGCGTGCCCTCTGTTTTGGCCGGCTGTGAAGCTCGTGGGTTGGCCGACTCCGAGTCGGCGCAGCAGGAGCTTCCGGCTGCCTGTCTTTAGGTCTCTCATCCCATTTCCGCTTCCGCGGTGCGCGCTCACTTCGACGCTCTTCGGCTGGTCTTGCTGGAGCCGGAGCTGGAGTTGGACTGACAGGTGCTTCGTCCGGATCTGTGTCCACTTCAGCCTCCCGCAAGTATTTACCCGGATAACTCCGGGTCAGCAGCGGAAACCGTGTCCGCTCTGAAGCCGTCAAACATCCCATCGCTCGATAAAACACGATCAGGTAAGGCGAAAGAAGATTGAGGGTCCCTCCTCTCTCTTCTTGCGCATGTTGGCGCGTCACCTTCCATAGGAGCCGTGCCCAATGAACCGGAGCTCCTGACAACACTAGCTCCACAAATCCCACTTGCCAACCATGCATGTAGGCGGTCTTGGTCGGCTGTAATATCTGAAGCAATGCAGTTGCGACATTTATCCACAATCGATCTTTATAATCCCGCGTCCGGAAACCGTTCTTGGGATGCTTGGCAACTTTGAAAAGATCATTGTATGAGACTTCTTCCTCCTTCGACACCTTCACGCTCTCGGCCTCGAAGAGGAGATACCCTTCCTCGCCTGCACACCTTCCTAACACCTGCGCCCAATCGCTAATGTCCCACCTCTCGGGGTGTGGGCGGAATCCGCGCGAGGGCTTGTGTTTCTCCTGCAAATACTCGCGCACCATCTCCGGACACGTCCAATTCCATCCCCACAGGAGGAAATCAAGCTTCAACCTTGTCAACACATCTTGGAATGCGCGCAGACCGATCTGCGGCACTCTAAGTGGAGACACTCGCAGCATGGGGATCTTCGACATCTCTCTTGCTTTTCCTGCACACACATAGACGTTTTTGCCTTCCGCTCGATCTCTCACAATCGCCGCTGCGCGTCGACCGCTTAGACACTGACTGAAATCGCTCTCTCTTCTCTCGCGCGCTCAATTTCGCTGCTCGCAAACTCTCTGCAAGGTCCGTCAAGATCCTCGCGTCACTCGTCTCCGCACTCTCTTCTCACTGCAGGTCTCTCCGCCCTTGCGCGTAATCTCTGAAGCTGGAAAACTCACAATCAAGAATGACAGAATGAGACTGGAGAGCAGACTTTTCTTCTCTGAATTCAAGATCGCCCAACGCTCTCACTGGGTACAATCAAACTTAATTACGCAGCCGGCTATACGGCCTAACGGTTCTTCCTCGCATGCTCGAATTCACGACTCCGCACTGCGCGCATTTGCATGCGTGAACGTTGAATTCTCCCGCCACCATCGTCTTCCGGACTCGAGTTCGCCGCAGCGGAGCGTATGCGTCGACTATGTTGTCTTTTCCCAACCTGCCCATCGCCGGAGGCGTATCGCCGCTGGCGTATTCCTTCTCCGTCGGCGCCTCGCTGGAGGCGCACATCAAGTCGGCGCGAATTACGCCGGCGCGTAGTCGTACCACTTGTTTTGTCCGTTCTGCCCGCATATTGACGACGGCGCATATCCCGCCGGCGCGAATTATGCCAGCGCACCCGCCTGTCCGCGCCACGTCGGAGGCGTACCGCTGGCCGGCGCTTCTCTTCCGCTCCGCAGCTGCCAAAGGCGCTTCTGCCTCTGAGTTGATCTCCTCTTATGAGCGCGTGGTTCCGCCGAAGGCGCATCGCCGAAGGCGTACGGGAGTCCTTTCCGACGGTGAACCCTAGCGCGAACAGCGCATGTCAGGATGCGAGTTTTCCGACGCTCATAACTTCTTCGTCCCTGATCCATCTTTGGCGCTATTAAGCTCGTTAGAACGAGGGTCTCGAGCTCTTTCCAATGAGACTCCAATCAACTAGAACCACCGTGAATCCTGATTGTTATGAAGGTTTCCCTCCCGCGCCAACGGCGCATCGCCGAAGGCGCACTCATGGTCGGAAGCCTTCAGAGGTCCTTGCCGGCTTCTGACGTCTTCAGCGACATCTCCTCCGGAGATTTCTGTGCCGGAAGCGTACCTTCCCTAAGCGCTGGAGGCGCGTGGCTAGAGACACCTCAGTAAAGGAGATATTGCCGAAGGCGCCGAAGGCGTTTGGCGCTGGTACGTCCAACTCCACGATTCTTCGTGACCTCGTGACGATCTCCTCAATCCACTCTATTTAACGTACCATTTCCTAACTACAGACACTGCTTCGGTACTTCTTTTCTAAAATTGTTTAAATTCTGCAAAAAAACAAAAAGTGTGTTACCACATGCCCCCCTCCTCAATTGTGAGCGCCCACGCGAACATTTACACGTGGTATTTCTTCATACGCCACGCGTTCACGCGAGTGCCTAGCCATTCCCCTGTCAATTCTGCGAGCTGGATCGAGCCATTGGAGAAAACTTCGATTACCTTGTAGGGCCCCATCCATCTCAAATGTAGCTTGCATGAAAATCGGGCATGTCTGCTGTCATAGAGCAGGGCCAAGTCGCCCTTCTCGAGTAGTACTGGTTTGAGTCTCTAATCGTACTTCTCCTTCCGCCTGAGCTGTAGTTGTTTTGTTTGATCTTCCGCCTCTTGACGTCTTTCTTCCAGCGCCATAACTTCTTGCAGTCGATAGATCTGACTTTCTTCCGCATCCAGCCTCCTCTGATCTAAGGTCCTCTTTGTGGGTATCTCGAACTCTATAGGTAAGATCGGATGCTGCCCATACACCATAAAGTAAGGCGTTTGTCTGGTGGTGACTTTCTCTGCAGTTCTGTATGCCCATAAGGCGGCTAGTAACTTTGTGTCCCAGTCGTGCGCATGGTTCACAGTCACTTTGAGGAGTATCTTGCACAGCAATCCATTGGACTTTTCTGTCAGACCATTCGCCTTTGGATTGTATGGGGTAGTCTTCCGATGTTTAATCTGGAAGTGCCGCGTCAGATTCTCTATCACCTGATTCAAAAAATGCGTTCTCCTGTCACTGACTATTTCTAGTGGACACCCGTAGCGTGTGATGATCGATTCAAATAAGAATATTGCTACTGTTGCTGCGTCGTCCTTCCGTGTAGCCTCTGCCTCCACCATCTTGATCGCATAGTCCGTTGCTACCAATATGTAGCGCCTGCGAGTGTGTTTAGTGACAGGTTGTATGGGTCCTACAAAGTCGATTCCCCATTTTTCAAATGGTGCCAAGGGCATGATCGGTGTCAGAGGCCATCTTGTGGTCGGAGTCGGTCTTCCCGTCCTCTGGCAACTATCACATTTGCGAATGTAGTCGTGTACATCTTTAAACATCGTCGGCCACCAGTATCCTGCATTCACAATTTTGGTCACCGTATTCCTGGTAGCGTAATGACCACCAACGTCTTCTGTGTGCATTGCTCTAACAACCCGCGGAACTTCAGACTCCTCTAAGCATCTGCACATCCTCTCATCTGCCATCTTCTTGAATAAGACCCCCTGTTGGAGCTGGTAAGGTCCAGCTTTATGCACGAAGAATGTTCGCTGCTCCACATCCAATCCTTCCGGACATTGGAGTGTGAGCAGAAACCTGTACAGGTCCGCATACCTAGACTCATGGCCGGCGGACAGCTGAAAAAGTTGTTCGTCGGGGAAATCATCCACTACTTTCTCTTCTATGGGTTCGGTCCACAGTCTGGAGAGGTAGTCCGCGTTTTCGTGGTGAGCGCCCTTCCTAGTCTGCACAGTGTAGGTGAATTCCTGCAGCAGTAGTACCCACCTCGCAATACGTCCGGACAGATCCGCCTTCTTCACTAGGTGCTGTAATGCGTAGTGATCCACATGAAACACAAACTCATAGCAGATCAAATAATGTCTGAACTTCTTACAGGAGTATACCATTCCCAACGCCTCCCTCTCAGTTGTTGTGTACTTCTTTTCTGCTACTGACAACTGACGGCTCGCGAAGTAAATCGGGTAGTCCTTCTTGTTGTCGTCCTTCTGACTGAGAACTACTCCGATTGCAAATGCCGACGTGTCTACATAGACATGGAAGGGTCTGTTCCAATCCGGGCTCCTCAGAACCGGAGCAGTCGTCAGTTTAGCTTTGAGTGTTTCAAAGGCTAGCTGTTGCTCTTTGCTCCACACATAAGGCTCCTCCTTCTTAAGCAGCTTTGTTAGATCGGCTGCCAAGATTGCGTACATATTTATGAACCTTCTGTAATAGCCCACATGGCCAAGAAAGGCTCTCAACTCGCGCAGGTTCGTCGGCAGCTGAAGTTCGAGAATAATCTTTACCTTCTCGACATCCACCGCAATGCCGTCGGACGAAACTCTGTGCTCCAGCAGAATCCCGCTGGTCATAAAGAAAAAACACTTCTCAGGGTGTAAGGACAAGCTGCTTTCCCGACATCTGTCAAACGTCTGCCGAAGGTGGTTAAGGTGCTCCGACCTCTTACCGAAGACACAAAAGTCATCGATGAAAATTTCCAGGAACTTTCTCAGGTGCTCTTGGAAGATGTTTGTCATCATCCGCTGGAACGTAACCGGCGCGTTGCACAGCCCAAAAGGCATCTTGTGGTAAGCGTAGGTTCCCCAGTCAGTCGTGAAGGTTGTTTTGTCCTTGTCCTGTTCTCTGATGGACACCTGGTTGTAGCCGGAGAACCCATCTAGGAAACTGTAGCATTCATGTCCTGCGAAATGATCCAAAATGAAGTCCGTGAAAAGGAGAGGGTGATGGTCCTTGCGTGTTGCTGCGTTTAGCTTTCGGAAGTCCTAGCACACCCGAATCTTACCTGTTAGTTTCTTGGGCACGATTACAATTGGCGACACCCACTCGCTATTGAGTACCGGGTAAATGATCCCCGCGCTCAAATACTTATCGATTTCGTCCTTCACCAACAATGAATATTTCGGGTGAATACTGCAAGTGTCCACTCGGAGCGCACTCGGAGGTCGCACAGTGCAGCGTAACACACACACACACACACACACACACACACTTGAAACTACAGAAACACAACCCAGAGATCCGTTAGGACCTCTACTTCAGGATTTCATGGGGAAAGTCTCTCGCGAGCACACTCGGCAAAGCTGCGGGCAGTGACTTCCAACTCCGGCTTTTACAACGCTTCCACTAGCTTGCTGCTAGTGTAGGAAACCCGGTGTGGACTGCCTACTTCGGATCGAAGTCACTCATACGCGGTGAACAACACTCTCAACTCACAAAACGCGCAGAGAACACAGGTCCGCACTGAAGGACTCACTGAGAAACATTCCAGTAACACAATAACAGTCTATTGAAGAGTTTGAATTCTCAGGCACTTGTCATTCCCAGAAATACCACAGGGGTTACCCTCAAGGCACCTGCTGCAGCGTAACCTGAATTTACAACCAAGGCTTACACGAAGTAGCAAAACTTCACTTTGGCATTCAGGGGAAAATTCCCAAAGGAGTACAATCAGAAAGAAACACTCGAAGGTGTAGGGGCGAAACTGTTCAAGTATCTAACTAGTCACTGGCTCTGAGCATCGGCAGTCACCCGTCGGTGCAGTTCCGAACTACTCAAGTCTCTAACCAATGTACTAGCTCTGAACATTCGGCCGAAGGCCTTCAGCTACAAAATGCGGAACGCTAAGTTGTAACTCCTCGTGCGTGGTGACAGAACTCAAGGACACAAACACGCAAAGGAAATGGGTTCCTGATCTGCACTTCTGATGGGAAAGAACCCCAGGCAAAACGCCTGGAACTATTTTATACCTTCTAAGTCCTACCAAGCACTACACTGCACTACGCTACACGCCTGCACGGAACCACGCTACACTACACTCCGCGGAACCTGTACTACGTCTCCTGCGCGGCCGACTGCCGCGCACTAACTCCCTACCCTGCCAATCTTCCGCGCGACTGCGCAGTCCCATCCGCTGCAACGCCGCAGACACCTCCCCTTCGAGGGCGGACATGGTATCCTGTGCCTTCGACAGAAAGGCATCGAGCTTCTTCGCTACCTTCCGCCGACTCCTACTGTCGCTTGACAACAACCCGGCTGCGCGCAATTCAAACTCTCGCAGTGTGAGTTTCTCCTGCGCCTTCACTTCCCAGTGGGCGTAGCCCTTGAGACAGTGGGCGACTCGCCTCGCCGTCTCCACCTTCATGCGATCCGCCTCCTTCCTGCGATCCTCTTCAATTATCACTAATTGCGATTCGGCTTCAGCACGTTGCGCTCTCAATTCGCCACACTCTGACTGCAACCTGCGGATTAATTCTTCATCCGCCTGCCGTGCGAGCTGACATTGTTCCAACAACCGCGTCTGTCGCACGAGCTCCTCTGACAAAATCCGATTCTGGGCCTGCTAAGTGCTTCCTTGACCTTCACCTGCTCCTTAGTGAGCTCGCCCAGTTTCTCATCCTTCATCTTCTCGGAGTGCTTGTAGAATTTCTGATTAAGCTTGTACTGACCCCACAAGCACGCATGCTTCTCCTTCAAGTCCCTCAACTCCTGGTCCACTCTAGCTAATAGCTTGCTGGTGTGGACTTTAGTGCGAGTCCGCCTGCGCACTAACTCGATGTAAGATCCCGGCTGGAGTGGGTCGGCGTATTTATCGACCTTGCGATCCAAGTACCGCAGCAACGGAATCACCTGCTTAGAGAGCGCCGCCGCCGGCGCTCCAACAATTTCCTCCTCCTCCTCCTCGGTGTCTTCTGCTCCTGACATTTCTTCCGTGGAGCCTCCGTCGTCATCATCCGAGTGGAGAATTTCAGTCGCCATTGATTGCGTCGGCGACTGCCCCGAGTGGGGCTGCACGTCGTCGACGTGTGCTGCCTGCGAAGGCACGGCTGCAGCCTCGCTGCTCGTCGCCAAAATGTCTAAGGCGGAAGGCGAATGTACCCGAGCGGCATCCCCGTCGCTTGCTTGTTGATTGCCTACCGCGTCCTCTCTGTCTCCGTCGTCCGCCGCCGAAGGCGGTCGAGCGGAGGGTGGCTGCGCCGGGTTTGATTGCGCATCGCGCATCGAGATTTCATCCCGCGGACAGTCACTCCGCTCCTCCGTCTGTTGCTGCTCCCTTGATCGGTCCGTGGGGGCTGTGCCCGGCCCGTGCGCAGGCGCATTTGCCGGCGCCTTGTCCGTCGCAGGCGTAGCGCCGCGGACATCTATCGCCGAAGGTGACATGACCGGGGGCCGCACGCCCGATGTTCCTTGGCCTATAGGCCCTACCGCCGAAGGCGCATCTATCGGCGGACTTCCCGCCGATGGTGCGGCCTCCGCACGCTCTCTGCTCGTATCTCCTCGGCTCTAAGGCCCTGGCGCCGAAGGCGCAAATTGCGGCGCGTGGTGCGCCGGAGGGTCTGGCCCCGAGGGCCGGTGTCTCGTAGGCGGTTCTTCCGCCGGCTCCTTCCCCTTCCTACGTTGGAACGGGGGTGAATCTTGCCTGTGCACAGGCGGCACGTGTGGAGGTGTCCTGTGCACAGGCGACCTGTGCACAGGTGAGCGCCTGTGCACAGGCGGACTGCTCCTTCCCACGCGTAAGCGTAGATCCACGTCCACTTGTGTTCGCCGGTCCGCGGAGGCTCGTCCGTCCGCGGAGGTTCGCCTGTGCGCAAACGGAACATCTGTCCGCATCGCACGTGGTAACTCCGGAGGCCCTTGGCCCGTAGGCGGCCTTTCTCCCGTCGAGGTTGCAGCGTGGCCCGTTGCTCCTGCGGTCGTCCGCGCTTCCTCTCGCCTCTCTGGCGACGCACTTCCTATCTCCGTCGCAATTGTCGCCGTGTCCGCACTGTCAGCTGGTAACACCAGTCTGCGTGCCTTCTGCTTCGGCCGGCTGTATGGCTCGCACAGCGGCCGCGGTCGAATGGGAGCAGAGGGTTCTTGATGCTGCTCCTCTTCGGACTCTTCCCTCCATCGCCGCTTCCGCGGCGCTCGTGCTGCAGGAGTGTGTCTCCCTTCGTCCCTCCGTCTTGATGGGGTAGAAGTCGGTGACTCCTATGCATCAGTGTCGACCTCGTTCTCCCGCACATACTTCCCGGGATGGTCGATGGACAATGGCGGAAAATGTTCAAGCTCCGCCGCTGTCAAACAATTCCGCTGTCGATAAAAATTGATGAGGAAAGGAGAAAGATGGTTTAGAGTTCCCCCTTTCTCCTCAAACGCGTGCTGTCGCATCACCCTGTGCAGGATGCTCGCCCAGTGAATTGGAGTTCCCTCGATGACGCACTCCACAAAAGAGACCTGCCACAATGTGATGTAGCAGGCGCGGTGCGGCTGCAGTAATTGCATCAGCGCCGCGGACAAAGTCCGGCGAAATCGATCCTTGTAATCACGGGTCCTGTACCCATTCTTGGTAGACCTCCCGGTCTTGAACAGCTCCACAAATTGCGCCTCTTCTTGCTTGGTCACCTTGATGCTCTCACTGTCGAAAAGGAGATGCCCTGGCATGCCAGCACATCTTCCCAACGCCTGCGCCCAATCTTGGACTGTCCACCGATCAACATGCGGACGCAATCCGCGCGAGGGTGGTCCCTGTGGCTCTAGCCACTCGCGCATCATATTCGCACAGATGTAATTCCATCCCCATAGCAAGAAATCGAGCTTTCTTGCTATTAAGCGCTCCTCGAAAGCGCGCAGCCCGTTCTGCGGTAGGCGAAGTGGCACCATCCGCAATCTGCTCGGTCTCGTCATTGCGTTCCTGGGGTTCGCTCGCCCGCTCATTCTACTTCCGCACTGCCCGTGCTTCTTTCTCTCTCGGCAAACTCTAATCGCCCTCAATTCCAAATCATGCGCACTCACTTCTCCCTCAATCAACAAGAAATCTCCTGTGCGACGACGTCGAGAATGTTCCGCAGCCAGCAGATGGATGCGCGCAGCGCGCACAAGAGATTGGAATCGCGAATTCAAGAATGGGACGTTCTCCGCCGCCCGGTCGAAGGTCATGGTCGGCTCTTGGTCGTGAATAACGTCTCACTTGATGGCCGCGCCGGCTGTACGCTGGAACGGTCTTCGCTCTCACGCGCGGCTTCACGCTCCGCCGTCGTCGATTAAACTCTCACGCTCGAATTGGCGGATTTGAACTCCGCGAGCGTATTACCCTGCGGACATGGGGGCGTAGCGCCGAAGGCGAGTTTTCCGCCTTGCGCGGTACACTTGTTCGTACCGCCCCTCGGCCAATCTCCCTCTGCCTTGACGCGTGTGTCCGCATGTCGGACAAAAATTCAACTCCTGCTTGTGCGCAGGCAGGAGCCTCGGCGGATTCTCCGCCGGCGCGGAACTTGAACATCCTCCTGTGCACAGGCGTTCGCCTGTGCGCAGGCGAATTCCGTACGCTACGTCGCGCTGGCGCGGAAGGCGTTGACCGTGGTCAGCCGTCTCCGTCCAGTCTGTCCGTTCCTTGTCTCCTCGTCGGCGCTTCCTCCGCCGCAACTCCGTCCGTCCAAGAGCGTATCCACCCGTGCCGTCCTGTAAGACCGGGTGTTGCAGATATGTACTAAGTCTTAGAAGTGGTCAAGGGAATAAGGATGATTAGCCAAGGCATAGCTAAGACTAGCTAGTTATGACTAAACTAGTTAGTTATAACTAAGTTTATCTAGTCATGACTAAGTTTAGCTACAATGTCTATAGTTGGCGGAATAATTAGCGGAGTTCTAGAAGAATGGAGTGAGCACTTCTATTTTGTCCTTTACAAGGAGTGAGCACTTCTATTTTGTCTTATACAAAAGTTCTAGATTCCAAGGGATTAGATATTTGACTAGAAGCTTGGATTTGATTGGTTTGACTAAATGTATGAAAGATGATTGGCTAGACTAAGTCTAATGTTGACTTAGTGGCTAGGAAGCTTGTAGAAGTTTAAAAGCTTCCAATGGCATGTCGCCACCTCAACCTTGGATTCCGGAAGCTTCTAGAAGGTTTAGGTAGGCCAATGGCATGTTGCCACGTAGAGAAGGTTAGTCAAACTTACCTAGGTAAAAGTAAGTTAGGAGAAATTACCACATGTTACTATGGTAACTTCTCAAGTAGTATAAATAGAGAGGTAGAGTAGCACCTCTCAAGCAAGTTTGGAGAGTCATGTGTGAGGACTTGTTTCAATAATGAAGGAGTGAAGTTTTCGAGTATCTTGGAGTATCGACGTGTGTTTGCGTTTATGTGAAGAGGGTGATGTGAGGAGAGTTTGTGTGTGTGAGTTGGAGTGATACATGAGAGTTTGTGAGAGAAGGTGTTTGTGACATGAGTGAGAGTATGAATCCTAGTCTTCTAGAACCATGATGCGCTACCACAAAGCCATCAGAGGTAGACCTGAGTGAGAGTCAGCCCGGAGGTTGCATTTTTGGTTCCGTAACCGGGACCTCAATCTAGAAGGCGGAATGTTTAGGATTCGATTTCTAGCTCGAGAGAAAGTATCCATGAGGGATCACTTGGTGTTAACATTGGGGAATGAAAGAGCGGAGAGTGTGCTTGAGAGCGAAATTCCATTTGTTTATCCCATAGTCTCATATGATAGCCTAGAAGTGATTTTGTATGTTTTGTTCACGTAAACATGTCTTTTTGAGAGAAAAGTGATCTTAGACACCGAAAAGTATTTTTGAAGGTATTCTTCAAAGTTTTTATTGATTTTAGAGTGAAAGATAGAGAAAATTTACGTTTTTGTTTCAGGTCCAGATCATGTGTTAACAGAAAGATATGAGAGTTAGAAGTTGAGTGGGTTTTCACGGGTATCAAAAGTCTGCTCTCTGGAAAGTTTGTACAGAGTTGATTACTTTTTCTGTATTTCAATTTAGGCTTTGAAACTTCATACGAGTGTGTATTGGAAGATAAGCTACGTTTGAGTCAAAATTTCACTGAGAGATCACGTCTAGAGACGAAGTTATGTTGATTTGAAGTTGAGGGGGTACAAAAGCAAGATAACAAAGCAAAAGTTTTTGATTTCTTCATTCACAGTTTTCGTCAAGTAGATAGCGTTTCTGGGAGAGGTCTTTTGAGTGGTTTCTGTCTTATGGGAAAATGAGTGAACAAGAAGGTTGGAAGATTAGGTTATCCAAAGTACCTCAAGGCTTGGATGTTATAGTGTCTTTAGACTCCAATACAAGAGAATTCAAGGTAGAGTTTGAAGAAAGAGTAGTGAGTCAATCTCCAAGAGTCAAACGTGAAACTTGTTTTTATTGTGGAGAGGAGGGCCATAAGGTTGTCAATTGTTCCCTACGGAACAAAGATAGAAGATTGAGGAGCAAGAGGAACTTGGGAGATTTGAAACTTCACTTGGGACCATCATCGCCACATGAATCCCAAAGCGCGACCTTCTGTGACAATTGCGGAGTGATTGGGCTACCAGCGGGACACGAATGCAGCGGAGTGAAGGCACTTCTGGAATCACTTGTGGAAGGGTTTGACGGCAAGCTAAGTGCTGAAACAGAGAAAGTGACCTCAGCGGGTTCAAGCTCCAACTGAAGATGGAGATCATCATTCGAATGATGGAGAAGATGATGATGAGGGTAAGACTCATCGTATGCCTAGGAGAGGAGAGAGCTTTGGCTATCTTGGAACAACCAATTCCTTTTGTGTTTCCTTTGATGAATTACTCAAGGATGGAGTTAGTGTTGTTTATATTGTATTAGGAAGCCCCATATAAATTTCCAATAAAAATAAAAATAAAAAAAATTAGTTGGAAATGGGGAAGCTTCCGGTATTTTATGGGAGGGAGAATGAGGATGTAGAAGCTTTTGTTAGGGACTTCAAGAGGGCTTGCATAGGAAACAATGAGAGGAAGAAGGACGAGTGGGCTATGCTTTTGCCGGATTTCTTGGAGGATTCTGCTCTCAAGTGGTACAAGGAGTACAAGAGGGAGCATTCGGAGGACGACACGTGGGAGACATTAACGGAGAACCTGATCGAAAACTTTCTTCCCAGTGAAAGTTATGAAAAGTTGATGTGTGAGGTCACCTTCTTGAAACAAGGAGAGAACGAGAAGGTGAGGACCTATGTGGAGAGAACCGAGAAGTTGGAATCTAGATTCCACGTGGTGTTGAGGAAGGGCGGAGACGAAGTGGATGCTACAATGGTGGGGATAAGGGCGATGCTCATGAAGAACTTCGTTGGAGGTTTGAGACCTGAGATTCGAAGTAAGGTGAGATACGAGAAGCCCTCTTCTAAGGCTGAAGCCATTCGAATTGCTATTAGAATGGAGGAGAGCTTAGAAGATGATGATTCTAGCTTGGTGGCTAGAGAAGTAGCTCCACCAGTTGTAGGAAGGTCCATTGTTTCAAACCCTTCTACTTCATCCACGATAGCGAATCCTAGTGTGGATTTTCAAAATGAATTGAAATCTATCACGGAGACTCTAGCAGATCTCAAGATCAATGTAGTATAGTTGTGGGAGAAGAGGAATCAGAACGTAGGAGGAGGCTCTAGGGGGTATGGAAATTATCCTCCAAGAGGAAATCCACCTTCAGGAAACTTTGCGGTTTCTTGCTTTTCTTGTGGAGGTCCTCATTTCCAGAGGAATTGTCCTAACCCTCGACAACATGATGGAGTTCGGCATAACAACAATGCACCGGCCACGCAACAAGCCAAGGATAAGGGAGTAGCATCCATTGATGTATTTCCTCATCAATGCACTTTTGAGAAAGGGGAGAGCTCAAAATCGAAAGTGGATATCCTTGCTCATGAGAAGAAGCGTGCCCGATTTGCGGACGAGTCGATTTTCATGGAGGACACGCCAAGTCGAAGTACACGGTCAAGTGGAGTGAGTCAACCAAGAGTACCAAGGAAGAAGTTGGGCATGGATGACTTTTCCATTTCATCTTCTCAAGCTAAGTATGACGTGGTGGAGGATGTAGGAAATCAGAAGGCCAATATAACAGTTGGTCAGCTGATTGCCTTGAATCCAGCCATTCGGAAGGAGTTAAGAGGAGGTCTTATCTCCACAAGGACCAAGAAGCGGAAATCTAAGGGGAAGGCTCACATGACCAATGTGGGAGTTGGGGTGGTGGATGCGGCTGCTTCGGAGGTATGTACACATGCTTCAAAGATCGAAGTGAGGATCAATGGACATGATGTATCAGATGTGTTGGTTGATGGTGGATCGGCTGTGAATGCCATGTCTGAGAGGTTGATGCAGAAGTTGGGTATGCAACCTTCTAGACCTTCTAGCATAATTGTTGGTATGGCCAACAAACAGAAGGTAAGACCACTGGGGGTGGTAGACAAAGTTGTGGTTAGTGTGAGGGGAGTGCAAACTTTGCTTTCCTTCCAAATTCTCAAGGAAGCTAGCTACGACTTGCTGTTGGGACGTCCTTGGTTGAGGGCGGTAAGGACTACGGACCGATGGCACAAGGGCTATTTGAGGATAGGCCCAAAGAACCATCGAGTTAAGGTTCCTTTGACGAGAGGAGGGGAATCCACCACTGACTCAGATAGACCAACTGACGAGTATTGGGAATCTGAGAGTGAAGAGAGTGGTAGCTTTTCAGAAGTTGACACAGACATCTCAACTTCTGATCAAGAAACATCATCAGAGTACTCTTCTGATGATAATGTTCAAGTACAAGTCATTGCTGCCATGGAGTTGTTGCCTAGGCCTGGAGTGAAGAAAGATCCTGACAAAGTGGAGATGAGCGAAGAGGAGGTGTGTCGACGACTGTCCACTCTCAGGTTTGGTCCCAAGGTTACCAAGGAGGAAAAGGCAAAGTTTCTGGATATATTTCGCAAATATATTCATGTTTTTGCCTTTAGTTACAAGGATCTTAAGCATGTGACGTTGGAGACTCATCGCATCGAGTTGGAGGAGAAAGCTCGTCCTATTCGGCAAAAGCAACGCCGAATAAATCCACCTACGGCTCTTGTGGTGAAGGAGGAGATCGACAAGCTCAAGGAGGCTGGCTTCATCTACGAGGTAGAAAATTCTGAATGGGTGTCTCCAATTGTGATAGTGAAGAAGAAGAATGGTAAGCTACGAGTGTGCGTAGATTACAAAAAGTTGAATGCTGTCACAAAGAAAGACTACTATCCCTTGCCTTTCATAGATGAGATTCTAGAGGAGGTTGCTGGTCATGAGTGGTATAGTTTTGGAGATGGTTATAGTGGCTATAACCAAATCCAAATTGCCTTAGAAGACCAACTCAAAACAACTTTTACCACTCCATGGGGAACCTTCGCTTTTAGAGTGATGCCGTTTGGTCTATGTAATGCTCCTGCCACTTTTCAAAGGTTCATGAATAGAGTGTTTGAACCTTTCATTGGAAAGTTTGTAAGGGATTTCATAGATGATTTTTGTGTTTACGGGAGGAAAGCGGATCATTTTGATCATTTGATCAAAATACTTCAACGGCTGGAGGAAGCTAAGGCTTCACTCAATCCAGAAAAATGCATTTTTGGATGTGAGGAAGGCCTATTGTTGGGGCATATCATCTCCAAGAATGGTATAGCGGTGGACCCAGAGAAGGTGACACGGATCATGGAGTTACCTTTTCCGGCGACTTTAACCAAGTTGAGGCAATTCCTTGGTATGGTGGGGTACTATCGACGGTTCATCTTGTCCTTCTCCAACAAAGCTCATGCCTTGACGAATTACATGAAGAAGGGAGTGGAGTACAAACTCATTTTCAAGGATGAAGCTGCAAAGAAGGCGTTCGAAGTTCTCAAGAAGGCGTTGGTGACGGCTCCAATTTTGGCGAAACCGGATTGGGGTAAACCTTTCATTCTCTACACAGATGCATCAAATATTGCTGTAGGATGCACCTTGAGTCAATTAGATGATGAAAAGCATGATCATCCAATTGCCTATGCTAGTAGACAAATGGTTCAAGCGGAGAAGAATTACTCAGTGACAGAGAGAGAGGCCTTAGCTGTAATCTTCTCACTTAAGAAGTTTCGACATTATTTGTTGGGTGGGAGATTCACTATAGTGACTGATCATAAGGCTTTGAAATACATTTTCAACAAGCCTAATGCTGAAGGGAGGATAGCTAGATGGAAGCTACTACTAGCAGAGTTTGATTATACCATTGAGGATAGACCTGGAAAGAAGCATGCTAATGCGGATTTGATGTCGAGAGCATATGATGATGGAGGAGATCAGTCAGTAGATGACACCTTTCCGGATGAGGACTTGCTAGTCATTGACACGGTGACAACAGTACCGGAGGAGTACAAGGAAATTTGGGATTTCATCTCTAGAGGAGAGTTTCCTCAAGGAATGCATCAAAGGGAGAAAAATGCATTAGTGAAGAGATGTCAACCTTATATGATCATGGAGAAGGTACTTTTTCATCAAGGAGCTGACGGACTTCTACGAAGGGCGGTTGGGAGAGGAGAGGCACTACAACTCATGAAGGAGTTTCATGATGGTGCAGTATGTGGAGGACATTTTGCGGGGAAGGTAACTGCCTTCAAAATTCTTGATGCTGGTTATCATTGGAAGGGTATTTTTAAGGATTGTGTGGAATATTGCAAAAGTTGTGATGTGTGTCAAGCTTTTGCTAAAAAGTCCATGAAAACCCCTCCTATGATTTCTGTACCAGTGTTAGGTCCTTTTGAAAAGTGGGGAATAGATTTTGTAGGTCCTTTGAATCTTACTCCTCGAGGGAATAAGTTCATTGTGATAGCTACAGATTATCTTACGAAGTGGGTAGAGGCAAGACCACTTAAATCTACTAATGAGAAGGAGGTTGGTAGATTTTTATATGAGAGAATCATTACTCGATTTGGTTGTCCATTGGAGTTAGTATCAGATAGAGGAGGAGAATTTGTGGGAAGTATGATTCAAGCCATGTTGGAGCACTTTTCCATCAAGGCTCGAGTGACCACTTCCTACAAACCTAACGCTAATGGGTTGGCGGAGCGGACCAACTACACTTTGTGTATGATGTTGGCCAAGGATGCAGACATGGACGGGAGTAAACACAATTGGGACAAGAGGCTCCATGCTATCTTATGGGAGTATCGCACAACATGGAAGACATCTACCGGATACTCACCTTTTCGGATGGTGTATGGAGTTGAGTCAAAACTTCCCATACAGTTTGACTTGACAACATTCACAACAATCCAGCAAAGGTTGAAGAAATCAAATGGAGCAGAAGCCATCAAGTCTCGCCAACAACAATTGATGGAGTTGGAGGAAGCTCGAGCACTAGCCATGGTACGAGTGGAGCGGGCTCAACACTTGCAGAAGAAGTATCACGACAAACGAAGTGGAAACCAGAACTTGAAGCCGTTCAAGGAAGGTGATTGGGTGATGCTCTTTGATGCAATTAGATACAAGAGAGCTAGGAAAAAGTTTCTTCCTAAGTATTTTGGACCTTTCATAGTTGAGAAGGTGTGGGGAAATTTCACTTATGACATCAAGGAGTTAGGAGGACGTCACTTCGATCGAGTCAACCACGACAAGTTGAAGTTATTCCATCGAAGATCAGATTCTTTCACTCCGAGGGCGTAGTGAAATCTTAGTCCGGGGGTAAATGTAAGACCGGGTGTTGCACATATGTACTAAGTCTTAGAAGTGGTCAAGGGAATAAGGATGATTAGCCAAGGCATAGCTAAGACTAGCTAGTTATGACTAAACTAGTTAGTTATAACTAAGTTTATCTAGTCATGACTAAGTTTAGCTACAATGTCTATAGTTGGCGGAATAATTAGCGGAGTTCTAGAAGAATGGAGTGAGCACTTCTATTTTGTCCTTTACAAGGAGTGAGCACTTCTATTTTGTCTTATACAAAAGTTCTAGATTCCAAGGGATTAGATATTTGACTAGAAGCTTGGATTTGATTGGTTTGACTAAATGTATGAAAGATGATTGGCTAGACTAAGTCTAATGTTGACTTAGTGGCTAGGAAGCTTGTAGAAGTTTAAAAGCTTCCAATGGCATGTCGCCACCTCAACCTTGGATTCCGGAAGCTTCTAGAAGGTTTAGGTAGGCCAATGGCATGTTGCCACGTAGAGAAGGTTAGTCAAACTTACCTAGGTAAAAGTAAGTTAGGAGAAATTACCACATGTTACTATGGTAACTTCTCAAGTAGTATAAATAGAGAGGTAGAGTAGCACCTCTCAAGCAAGTTTGGAGAGTCATGTGTGAGGACTTGTTTCAATAATGAAGGAGTGAAGTTTTCGAGTATCTTGGAGTATCGACGTGTGTTTGCGTTTATGTGAAGAGGGTGATGTGAGGAGAGTTTGTGTGTGTGAGTTGGAGTGATACATGAGAGTTTGTGAGAGAAGGTGTTTGTGACATGAGTGAGAGTATGAATCCTAGTCTTCTAGAACCATGATGCGCTACCACAAAGCCATCAGAGGTAGACCTGAGTGAGAGTCAGCCCGGAGGTTGCAGGACGGAGTTGCGGCGGCGGAAGCGCCGACGAAGAGACAAGAAACGGACGGACTGGACGGAGACGGCTGACCACGGTCAACGCCTTCCGCGCCAGCGCGACGCCGCGCACGGAATTCGCCTGCGCACAGGCGAGCGCCTGTGCACAGGAGGATGAAGTTCCGCGCCGGCGGAGAATCCGCCGAGGAGTCTGCCTGCGCATAGGCAGGAGTTGAACTTTTGTCCGACATGCGGACACACGCGTCAAGGCAGAGGGGGATTGGCCGAGGGGCGGTACGAACAAGTGTACCGCGCAAGGCGGAAAACTCGCCTTCGGCGCTACGCCCCCATGTCCGCGGGGTAATACGCTCGCGGAGTTCAAATCCGCCAATTTGAGCGTGAGAGTTTAATCGGCGACGGCGGAGCGTGAAGCCGCGCGTGAGAGCGGAGACCGTTCCAGCGTAGAGCCGGCGCGGCCATCAAGTGAGACGTTCTCCACGAGCAAGAGCCGACCATGACCTTCGACCGGGCGGCGGAGAACGTCCCATTCTTGAATTCGCGATTCCAATCTCTTGTGTGCGCTGCGCGCATCCATCTGCTGGCTGCTAAACATTCTCGACGTCGCCGCACAGGAGATTTCTTGTTGATTGAGGGAGAAGTGAATGCGCGTGATTTGGAATTGAGGGCGATTAGAGTTTGCCGAGAGAGAAAGGAGCTCGGGCGGTGCGGAAGTAGAATGAGCGGGCGAGCGAACCCCAGGAACGCAATGACGAGACCGGGCAGATTGAGGATGGTGCCACTTCGCCTACCACAGAACGGGCTGCGCGCTTTCGAGGAGCGCTTAATAGCAAGAAAGCTCGATTTCTTGCTATGAGGATGGAACTACATCTGTGCGAATATGGTGCGCGAGTGGCTAGAGCCACAGGTACCACCCTCGCGCGGATTGCGTCCGCATGTTGATCGGTGGACAGTCCAAGATTGGGCGCAGGCGTTGGGAAGATGTGCTGGCATGCCAGGGCATCTCCTTTTCGACAGTGAGAGCATCAAGGTGACCAAGCAGGAAGAGGCGCAATTTGTGGAGCTGTTCAAGACCGGGAGGTCTACCAAGAATGGGTACAGGACCCGTGATTACAAGGATCGATTTCGCCGAACTTTGTCCGCGGCGCTGATGCAATTACTGCAGCCACACCGCGCCTGCTACATCACATTGTGGCAGGTCTCTTTTGTGGAGTGCGTCATCGAAGGAACTCCAATTCACTGGGCGAGCATCCTGCACAGGGTGATGCGACAGCACGCTTTTGAGGAGAAGGGGGGAACTCTAAACCATCTTTCTCCTTTCCTCATCAATTTTTATCGACAGCGGAATTGTTTGACAGCGGCGGAGCTTGAGCATTTTCCGCCATTGTCCGTCGACCATCCCGGAAAGTATGTGCGGGAGAATGAGGTCGACATTGATGCAGAGGAGTCACCGACTTCTACCCCATCAAGGCGGAGGGACGAAGGGAGAAACACTCCTGCAACACGAGTGCCGCGGAAGCGGCGATGGAGAGAAGAGTCCAAAGAGGAGCAGCATCAAGAACCCTCTGCTCCCATTCGACCGCGGCCGCTGTACGAGTCATTCAGCCGGCCGAAGCAGAAGGCACGCAGACTGGTGTTACCAGCCGACAGTGCGGACACGGCGACGATTGCGACGGAGAAAGGAAGTGCGTCGCCAGAGAAGCATGAGGAAGCGCGGACGACCGCAGGAGCAACGGGTCACGCTGCAACCTCGACGGGAGAGAGGCCGCCTACGGGCCAAGGGCCTCCGGAGTTACCACGTGCGTTGCGGACAGATGTTCCGTTTGCGCACAGACGAGACTCCGCGGACGGACGAGCCTCCGCGGACAGGCGATCACAAGTGGACGTGGATCTACGCTTACGCGTGGGAAGGAGCAGTCCGCCTGTGCACAGGTCGCCTGTGCACAGGACACCTCCACACGTGCCGCCTGTGCACAGGCAAGAATCACCCCCGTTCCAACGTAGGAAGGGGAAGGAGCCGGCGGAAGAACCGCCTACGAGACACCGGCCCTCGGGGCCAGACCCTCCGGCGCACCACGCGCCGCAATTTGCGCCTTCGGCGCCAGGGTCTTCGAGCCGAGGAGATACGAGCAGGGAGCGTGCGGAGGCCGCACCATCGGCGGGTAGTCCGCCGATAGATGCGCCTTCGGCGGTAGGGCCTATAGGCCAAGGGACATCGGGCGAGCGGCCCCCGGCCACGTCGCCTTTGGCGATGGATGTCCGCGGCGCTACGCCTGCGGCGGACAAGGCGCCGGCATTTGCGCCTGCGCACAGGCCGAGCACAGCCCCCACGGACCGATCAAGGGAGCAGCAACAGACGGAGGAGCGGAGTGACTGTCCGCGGGATGAAATTTCGATGCGCGATGCGCAATCAAACCCCGCGCAGCCACCCTCCGCTCGATCGCCTTCGGCGGCGGGCGTCGGCGGCAGAGAGGACACGGTAGACGACCAACAAGCGAGCGGCGGGGATGCCGCACGGGCACATTCGCCTACCGCCTTAGACATTTTGGCGAAGAGCAGCGAGGCTGTAGCCGTGCTTTCGCAGGCAGCACACGTCGACGACGTGCAGCCCCACTCGGGGCAGTCGCCGACGCAATCAATGGCGACTGAAATTCTCCACTCGGATGATGACGACGGAGGCTCCACCGAAGAAATGTCAGGAGCAGAGGACACCGAGGAGGAGGAGGAGGAAATTGTTGGAGCGCCGGCGGCGGCGCTCTCTGAGCAGGTGATTCCGTTGCTGAGGTACTTGGATCGCAAGGTCGATAAATACGCCGACCCACTTCAGCCGGGATCTTACATCGAGTTAGTGCGCAGGCGGACTCGCACTAAAGTCCACACCAGCAAGCTGTTAGCTAGAGTGGACCAGGAGTTAAGGGAATTGAAGGAGAAGCATGCATGCTTGTGGGGTCAGTATAAACTTAATCAGAAATTCTACAAGCACTCCGAGAAGGTGAAGGATGAGAAACTGGACGAGCTCACCAAGGAGCAGGTGAAGGTCAAGGAAGCACTCATTTCTCAGCAGGCCCACAATCGGATTTTGTCAGAGGAGCTCGTGCGACAGACGCGGTTGTTGGAACAATGTCAGCTCGCACGGCAGGCGGATGAGGAGTTAATCCGCAGGTTACAGTCAGAGTGTGGCGAATTGAGAGCGCAACGTGCTGAGGCCGAATCGCAATTAGTGATAATTGAAGAGGATCGCACGAAGGTGGAGACGGCGAGGCGTGTCGCCCACTGTCTCAAGGGCTACGCCCACTGGGAAGTGAAGGCGCAGGAGAGACTCACACTGCGTGAGTTTGAATTGCGCGCAGCCGGGTTGTTGTCAGGCGACAGTAGGAGTCGGCGGAAGGTAGCAAAGAAGCTCGATGCTTTTCTGTCGAAGGCGCAGGATACCATGTCCGCCCTCGAAGTGGAGGTGTCCGCGGCGTTGCAGCGTTTGGGACTGCGCAGTCGAGCGGAAGATTGGCAGGGTAGGGGGTTAGTGCGCGGCAGTCCGCCGCGCAGGAGACGTAGTACAGGTTCCGCGGAGTGTAGTGTAGCGTGGTTCCGTGCAGGCGTGTAGCGTAGTGCAGTGTAGTGCTAGGTAGGACTTAGAAGGTATAAAATAGTTCCAGGCGTTTTGCCTGGGGTTCTTTCCCATCAGAAGTGCAGATCAGGAACCCATTTCCTTTGCGTGTTTGTGTCCTTGAGTTCTGTCACCACGCACGAGGAGTTACAACTTAGCGTTCCGCATTTTGTAGCTGAAGGCCTTCGGCCGAATGTTCAGAGCTAGTACATTGGTTAGAGACTTGAGTAGTTCGGATCTGCACCTGCGGGTGACTGCCGATGCTCAGAGCCAGTGACTAGTTAGATACTTGAACAGTTTCGCCCCTACACCTTCGAGTGTTTCTTTCCGATTGTACTCCTTGGGATTTTTCCCCTGAATGCCAAAGTGAAGTTTTGCCACTTCGTGTAAGCCTTGGTTGTAAATTCAGGTTACGCTGCAGCAGGTACCTTGAGGGTAACCCCTGTAGTATTTCTGGGAATGACAAGTGCCTGAGAATTCAAACTCTTCAATAGACTGTTGTTGTGTTACTGGAATGTTTCACAGTGAGTCCTTCAGTGTGGACCTGTGTTCTCTGCGCGTTTCGTGAGTTGAGAGTGTTGTTCACCGCGTAGGAGTGACTTCGATCCGAAGTAGGCAGTCCAAACCGGGTTTCCTACATTAGCAGCAAGCTAGTGGAAGTGTTGTAAAAGCCGGAGTTGGAAGTCACTGCCTGCAGCCTTGCCGAGTGTGCTCGCGAGAGACTTTCCCCCTGAAATCTTGAAGTAGAGGTCCTAACGGATCTCTGGGTTGTATTTCTGTAGTTTCAGGTGTGTGTGTGTGTGTGTGTGTGTTACGCTGCACTGTGCGACCTCCGAGTGCGCTCCGAGTGGACACTTGCAGTATTTCTGGGAGTGACAGTCGCCTGAGAATTCAAACTCATCAATAGTCTGTTAAACGTGACACTTTGTACCCTGTGTGTTCCTCTGTCCCTGTGGGTTCGACCTTTCTACCACTATATTGCAGTTTTAGCCTTTAGTGGGTTATTACAATTACGGAGACAAGAGCGCCGACGTAGAGGCAAGAGAAATGGACAGACTGGACGGAGTCCATTGACCGCGGTCAACGCCTTCGGCGCTGCTCCTGCGGCGAGGGACCTACGCGGACGAACGTCCTGTGTGCGGACGGAATTTGCCTACGCATAGGCGAGCGCCTACGCAAAGGCAGATGAAATTCTGCGCCGGCGGAAACTCCGCCAGGGATTCCACCTACGCAGAAGGGAGTTCGACTTTTGTCCTATGCGCGGACGAACGCCTTCGGCAGAGCGGGACTAGCCAAATTGAAGTACGAAGGAGTGTAGCGCGTCGGCGAGAAATCCGCCTTCGGCGATGCGCGCCCATGGCCGCGGCATGATACGCTGGCGGAGTTCAAATTACCAATTCGAGCGTGTGAGTGAAGTCGGCGTCGGCGGAGCGTGAAGCCGCGCGTGAGAGAGAGGCCGTTATACCGCGGAGCCGGCGCGGCCATCAAGTGATTCGACCTTCACGACCGAGAGCCGACCATGACCTCCTACGAGGAGACAGAGGACGCCCCATTCTTGAATTTGCGATTTCAATTTCTGGTGCGAGTTGCGCGCGTCCACCTGCTAGCTGAGAGACGTTCTAGACATCACCGCGCGGAGAGTTACTAGGTGGGTGAGAGAGAATTGAGTGCGCGACAGTTGGAATTGAGAGAAATTAGAGTTTGCAGAGGAGGCAGAAGCGCGAGCAAGAGGCTCGGGCAGAGCAGAGAGAGAGTTGCGCGAACCAATTTCAAGAACGCAATGTCGAAATCGATGAGGCTGCGGATGGTGCCACTCAAGCTCCCGCAGAACGGGTTGCGTGCTTTTGAGGAACGGCTGATTGCAAGGAAACTCGAGTTCTTGCTGTGGGGATGGAATTACGTGTGCGTAGACATGGTGCGCAAATGGCTGGACGAGGAACGACCATCTACGCGCGGATTACGTCCGCACGTAGATAGATGGACTGTCCGCGATTGGGGACAAGCATTGGGGAGGTGCGCAGGTGAGGACGGGTACCTCCTATTCGAGAGTGAGAGCGTAAAGGTAACAAGACAAGACAAAGCCTCCTTCGTGAAATTATTCAAGCGGGAGAGGTCTTCCAAGAACGGGTACAGGACCCGCGACTACAAAGATCGTTTCCGCAGGACCGTAGCGATGGCGCTGCTGCAATTGTTGCAGCCGCATCGCACTACGTACATTACGTTGTGGCAGGTGTCCTTCGTGGAGCTCATCTTGGCCGGAGCTCCAGTTCACTGGTCGCGTATCTTGCATAGGGTGATGCGACAGCATGCTTTCGAGGAGCGGGGAGGAACTCTCAATCACCTCTCCCCCTTCTTGATAAATTTTTATCGGGAGATGAATTGTTTAACCGCGGCGGAGCGTGTTCGATTTCCGCCATTGTCAATCGACCATCCCGGGAGGTAATGTGCGGGATAACGAGGTAGACACCGACGCGGAGGATTCACCGACTTCCACTCCACCGACTCAATAGGATGCGGGGAGAGACACACCCACAGCGAGAGTGCCGCGGAAGCGAAGGTGGAGAGAGGAACCGGAGAAAGAGCAACGTCGAGAATCAGCTGCTCTCACACGAAAGCGGCCACTGCACGAAGTCTGCAGCCGGCCGAAGCAGAAGGCACGCAGGCTTTTGTTACCAACCAGCAGCGCAGAAACGGCGACGCTCGCCACTGTGGTACCCCACTTTTGGTAATTTTGAGGAAATTAAAACATTTTTGGAAAACGGTACCACGGCAGCAATGTAAATAGCCTTCGGTGCATCAAAACAGAGTGAATTCGGAAGATCGCAGAGATTCTCGAGGGACCTCGTGGAATCTAGGAGTTGGGTGCAGCGGTAAGGAAGGGCACCATCCTCCCTGCGAGCTCTGCAGTTAGGATTCCTACGGCGCAAGGCGCAAAATCCGCCTTCGGCGCTGTGTCCGCGGCGGTAGGGAAATCCTTCATATTTAGGTCAACCCCCAAACGTCTTGACTTAGTTAGGGTCTTGTTGGAAAGAGCTCAACGCGCTGATTCCAACGAGCCCAAGAACGCCAACAACGGATGAGGACTTCGGGAGTTATGAAGGTTGTAAGATACTCAGCTCTTCGCCTGTGCACAGGCGGAGAAGTTTTGTCCTATGCGCGGACGAAGGAAGTTCGCCTGCGCACAGGCGAAATAGGGTTTTGATATAGGCGCGAACTTTGCCTACGCACAGGCGTCCGCCTGTGCACAGGCGCTTCGACGTCGGCGGGAAATCCGCCTTGGGCCCTAGAAATGCGCCTTGTGAGGTAGAAATTGTACGGCGCCTTCTGCGCCAGCGCAACGCCACGGACGAGCAAGGAGCCGCCAGAATAGTAAAATCCGTACGGACCGTACGGACGGGACAGATGGATGCGCTCTTGGACGGACGGAGTTGCGGCGGCGAAAGCGCCGACGGAGAGGCAAGGAACGGACAGTCTGGACGGAGTCGGTTGACCGCGGTCAACGCCTTCCGCGCCAGCGCATCGACGCGTACGGAATTCGCCTACGCACAGGTGAGCGCCTGTGCACAGGCGGGTGAAGTTCCGCGCCGGCGGAGATTCCGCCGCGGGGTCCGCCTGCGAGCGGAGCGGGAGTTGAACTTTTGTCCGACTGGACACACGCGCCGAGGCAGAGGAGGATTGGCTGAGGAGCGGTACGTACGAGTGTACCGCGCAAGGCGGAAAATCCGCCTTCGGCGCTGCGCACCCATGTCCGCGGCGTAGTACGCTCGCGGAGTTCAAATTCGCCAATTCGAGCGTGAGAGTTTAATCGGCGACGGCGGAGCGTGAAGCCGCGCGTGAGAGCGGAGACCGTTTTAGCGTAGAACCGGCGCAGCCATCAATTGAGTCGTCCTTCACGAGCAAGAGCCGACCATGACCTTCGACCGGGAGGCGGAGAGCGTCCCATTCTTGAATTCGCGATTCCATTCTCTAGTGCGAGCTGCGCGCGTCCATCTGCTGGCTGCTAAGCATTCTCGACATCGCCGCGCAGAGGATTTCTTGGTGATTGAGGGAGAAGTGAGTGCGCGTGATTTGGAATTGAGGGCGATTAGAGTTTGCCGAGGAAGAAAGGAGCTCGAGCGGAGCGGAAGGAGAATTAGCGAGCGGGCGAACTCCAAGAACGCAATGACGAGACTGGGCCGATTGCGGATGCTGCCGCTCCGACTACCACAGAACGGGCTGCGCGCTTTCGAGGAGCGCCTGATAGCAAGAAAGCTCGATTTCTTGATATGGGGATGGAATTACATCTGTGTGGATATGGTGCGCGAGTGGCTAGAGCCACAGGGACCACCTTCGCGCGGATTGCGTCCGCATGTCGATCGGTGGACGGTCCAAGATTGGGCGCAGGCATTGGGGAGATGTGCCGGCATGCCAAGGCACCTCCTTTTCGATAGTGAGAGCGTCAAGGTGACCAAGCAGGAAGAGGCGCAATTTGTGGAGCTGTTCAAGAAGGGGAAGTCTACCAAGAATGGGTACAAGACCCGCGATTACAAGGATCGACTCCGCCGGACTTTGTCTACGGCGCTGCTGCAATTACTGCAGCCACACCGCGCCTGCTACATCACATTGTGGCAGGTCTCTTTTGTGGAGTGCATCATCGAGGGAACTCCAATTCATTGGGCGAGCATCCTGCACAGGGTGATGCGACAGCACGCTTTTGAGGAGAAGGGGGGAACTCTAAATCATCTCTCTCCTTTCCTCATCAATTTTTATCGACAGCGAAATTGTTTGACCAAGGCGGAGCTTGCTCGTTTTCCACCGTTGTCCGTCGACCATCCCGGGAGGTATGTGCGGGAGAATGAGGTCGACACTGATGCAGAGGAGTCGCCGACTTCTACTCCGTCAAGGCGGAGGGACGAGGGGAGAAATACTCTTGCAGCAAGAGTGCCGCGGAAGCGGCGATGGAGAGAGGAGTCCGAAGAGGAGCAGCATCAAGAACCCACTGCTCCCATTCGACCGCGGCCGTTGTACGAATCGTACAGCCGGCCGAAGCAGAAGGCGCGCAGGCTTGTGTTACAAGCCAGCAGCACGGACACGGCGACGATTGCGACGGAGAAAGGAAGTGCGTCGCCAGAGAAGAACGAGGGAGCGCGGACGTCTGCAGGAGCAACGGACCACGCTGCACCCTCGACGGACGAGAGGCCGCCTACGGGCCAAGGGCCTCCGGAGTTACCACGTGCGTGGCGGACAGGTGTTCCGCCTGCGCACAGGCGAGCCTCGACGGACGGGCGAGCCTCGACGGACAGACGACCACAAGCGGACGTGGACCTACGCCTACGCGTGGGAAGAAGCAGTCCGCCTGTGCACAGGTCACCTCCACACGTGCCGCCTGTGCACAGGCAGGAATCACCCCCGTTCCAACGTAGGAAGGGGATGACGACGGAGGCTCCACCAAAGCAATGTCGGGAGCAGGGGATACCGAGGAGGAGGAGGAGGAAATTGTTGGAGCACCGGCGACGGCGCTCTCTGAGCAGGTGATTCCGTTGCTGAAGTACTTGGATCGCAAATTCGATAAATACGCCGATCCACTTCAGCCGGGATCTTACATCGAATTAGTGCGCAGGCGAACTCGCACTAAAGTCCACACTAGCAAGCTACTAGCTAGGGTGGACCAGGAGTTGAGGGAATTGAAGGAGAGGCATGCCTGTTTATGGGGGCAGTACAACCTTGAGAGGAAATCGCACGCCCTCGACAGGATGCGGAAGGATAGAGTGGAAGAGCTCACCAGGGATGTGTTGCAGACCACGCAGGATTTGATGTCTGAGAAAACTCAGAATCAGATTCTGTCAGAAGAGCTCGTGCGACAGACGCGTTTGTTGGCGGAGTGTCAGCTCGCACGGCAGGCGGATGAGGATTTAATCCGCAGACTACAGTTAGAGTGTGGCGAATTGAGAGCGCAGCGTGCGGAGGCCGAATCGCAGTTAGTGGTAATTGAAGAGGATCGCAGGCAAGAGGCAGATCGCACGAAGGAGGAGACGGCGAGGCGTGTCGCCCACTGTCTCAAGGGCTGCGCCCACTGGGAAGTGGCGGCGCAGGAGAAACTCACACTGCGTGAGTTTGAACTTCGCGCAGCAGGGTTGGTGGCAGGCGACAGCAGGAGTCGGCGGAAGGTAGCGAAGAAGCTCGACGCTTTTCTGTTGAAGGCGCGCGATACCATGTCCACCCTCGAGGTGGAGGTGTCCGCGGCGTTGCAGCGGTTGGGACTGCGCAGTCGAGCGGAAGACTGGCAGGGTAGGGAGTTAGTGCGCGGCAGTCCGTCGCGCAGGAGACGTAGCACTGGTTCCGCGGAGTGTAGTGTAGCGTGGTTCCGTGCAGGCGCATAGTGTAGTGCAGTGTAGTGCTAGTTAGGACTTAGAAGGTATAAAATAGTTCAAGGCGTTTTGCCTTGGGTTCTTTCCCAATTTCGGAAGTGCAGATCAGGAACTCATCTTCTCTGTGTGTTTGTGTCCTTAGTTCTGTCACCACGCAAGAGGAGCTACAACTTGGCGTTCCACATTTTGTAGCTGAAGGCCTTCGGTCGTGTGGTACCCCACTTTTGGCAATTTTGAGGAAATTAAAACATTTTTGGAAAACTGTACCCTGGCAGCATTGTAAATAGCCTTCGGTACATCAAAACAGAGTGAATCCGGAAGATCGCGGGGATTCTCGAGGGATCTTGTAGAATCTGGGATTTGGGGTGCCGCAGTAAGGACAGGCACCACCCTCCCTGCGAGCTCTGCCGTTAGGATCTCTACGGCGCAAGGCGAAAAACCGCCCTACCGTAGGAGAACAAGGGCGGACACCGCCCTTGTTCTCCTACGCGTGTTGTCGCGTTGCCTTCCAGAGAATCCGAGCCCAATGGATCGGAGCTCCAGCCAACACTAGCTCCACAAACCCCACCTGCCAAGAAGTCATGTAGGTGGTCCGGTGCGGCTGCAAAATTCGGAGGAGTGCTACCGCGACATTCCTCCGCAAGCGATCCTTGTAGTCACGTGTCTTGTACCCGTTCTTGCTGGACTTGCTGTGCTTGAATAAGGCCCCGTAGGAAATCTCTTCATCCTTCGTGACCTGCACACTTTCACATTCAAAAAGAAGATGGCCTTCTTCTTCCGCACACCTTCCCAACACTTGCTCCCAGTCGCTGACCTGCCATCTCTTCGGATGCGGTCAGAATCCGCGCGGAGGTTGGTTCCTCTCCTGCAGCCACTCGCGTACCATCTCTGGACACACCCAATTCCATCCCCATAGGAGGAAATTGAGCTTCATCGCAGTCAGCTCGCTCTGAAATGCACACAGACCAATCTGCGGCACTTTCAGCGGAACCATCCGCAACTGGGTGGACCGGGCCATCGAACTTCTTGCAAGTTCATGCACACTCCTTCTCTCTGCCTACGGGAACTTCTTTCTTTGTGGTACCCCACTTTTGGTAATTTTGAGGAAATTAAAACATTTTTGGAAAACTTTACCCCATCAGCAATGTAAATAGCCTTCAGTGCATCAAAACAGAGTGAATTTGGAAGATCGCAGAGATTCTCGAGGGACCTCGTAGAATCTAGGAGTTGGGTGCAGCGGTAAGGAAGGGCACCACCCTCCCTGTGAGCTCTGCAGTTAGGATCCCTACGGCGCAAGGCGCAAAACCCGCCTTCGGCGCTGCGTCCGCGGCGGTAGGGAAATCCTTCATATTTAGGTCAACCCCCAGACGCCTTGACTTAGTTAGGGTCTCGTTGGAAAGAGCTCGACGCGCTGATTCCAACGAGCCCGAGAACGCCCACAACGGATAAGGACTCCGGGAGTTATGAAGGTTGTAAGATACTCAGCTCTTCGCCTGCGCACAGGCGGAGAAGTTTTGTCCTATGCGCGGACGAAGGAAGTTCGCCTGCGCACAGGCGAAATAGGGTTTTGAGGTAGGCGCGAAGTTCGCCTACGCACAGGCGTGCGCCTGTGCACAGACGCTTTGGCGTTGGCGGGAAATCCGCCTTGGGCCCTAGAAATGCGCCTTGTGAGGTAGAAACTGTACGGCGCCTTCTGCGCCAGCGCAACGCCGCGGACGAGCAAGGAGCCGCCAGAATAGTAAAATCCGTACGGACCGTACGGACTATACGGACGGGACGGATGGATGCGCTCTTGGACGGACGGAGTTGCGGCGGCGAGAGCGCCGACGGAGAGGCAAGGAACGGACAGTCTGGACGGAGTCGGTTGACCGCGGTCAACGCCTTCCGCGCCAGCGCATCGACGCGGACGGACTTCGCCTGCGCACAGGCGAGCGCCTGTGCACAGGAGGGTGAAGTTCCGCGCCGGCGGAGAATCCGCCGAGGAGTCCGCCTGCGCGCAGGGGGATATGAACTTTTGTCCGACATGCGGACACACGCGCCGAGGCAGAGGAGGATTGGCTGAGGAGCGGTACGAACGAGTGTACCGCGCAAGGCGGAAAATCCGCCTTCGGCGCTACGCACCCAGGTCCGCGGCGTAGTACGCTCGCGGAGTTCAAATTCGCCAATTCGAGCGTGAGAGATTAATCGGCGACGGCGGAGCGTGAAGCCGCGCGTGAGAGCGGAGACCGTTTCAGCGTAGAGTTGGCGCGGCCATCAATTGAGTCGTCCTTCACGAGCAAGAGCCGACCATGACCTTTGACCGGGAGGCGGAGAGCGTCCCATTCTTGAATTCGCGATTCCATTCTCTAGTGTGAGCTACGCGCGTCCATCTGCTGGCTGCTAAGCATTCTCGACATCGCCGCGCAGAGGATTTCCTGGTGATTGAGGGAGAAGTGAGTGCGCGTGATTTGGAATTGAGGGCGATTAGAGTTTGCCGAGGAAGAAAGGAGCTCGAGCGGAGCGGAAGTAGAATGAGCGAGCGGGCGAACTCCAAGAACGCAATGACGAGACTGGGCCGATTGCGGATGCTGCCGCTCCCACTAACACAGAACGGGCTGCGCGCTTTCGAGGAGCGCCTGATAGCAAGAAAGCTCGATTTCTTGCTATGGGGATGGAACTACATCCGTGGGGATTTGGTGCGCGAGTGGCTAGAGCCACAGGGTCCACCTTCGCGCGGATTGCGTCCGCATGTTGATCGGTGGACAGTCCAAGATTGGGCGCAGGCATTGGGGAGATGTGCCGGCATGCCAGGGCACCTCCTCTTCGATAGTGAGAGCGTCAAGGTGACCAAGCAGGAAGAGGCGCAATTTGTGGAGCTGTTCAAGAAGGGGAAGTCTACCAAGAATGGGTACAAGACCCGCGATTACAAGGATCGATTCCGCCGGACTTTGTCCGCGGCGCTGCTGCAATTACTACAGCCACACCGCGCCTGTTACATCACATTGTGGCAGGTCTCTTTTGTGGAGTGCATCATCGAGGGAACTCCAATTCACTGGACGAGCATCCTGCACCGGGTGATGCGACAGCACGCTTTTGAGGAGAAGGGGGGAACTCTAAATCATCTCTCTCCTTTCCTCTTCAATTTTTATCGACAGCGAAATTGTTTGACAGCGGCGGAGCTTGCGCGTTTTCCGCCGTTGTCCGTCGACCATCCCGGGAGATATGTGCGGGAGAATGAGGTCGACACTGATGCAGAGGAGTCACCGACTTCTACTCCGTCAAGGCGGAGGGACGAAGGGAGGAATACTCCTGCAGCACGAGCGCCGCGGAAGCGGCGATGGAGAGAGGAGTCCGAAGAAGAGCAGCATCAAGAACCCTCTGCTCCCATTCGACCGCAGCCGTTGTACGAGTCATACAGCCGGCCGAAGCAGAAAGCGCGCAGGCTTGTGTTACAAGCCAACAGCGCGAACACGGCGACCATTGCGACGGAGAAAGTAAGTGCGTCGCCAGAGAAGAACGAGGGAGCGCGGACGTCCGCAGGAGCAACGGACCGCGCTGCACCCTCGACGGACGAGAGGCCGCCTACGGGCCAAGGGCCTCCGGAGTTACCACGTGCGTTGCGGACAGGTGTTCCGCCTGCGCACAGACGAGCCTCCGCGGACGGACGAGCCTCCGCGGACAGACGACCACAAGCGGACGTGGACCTACGCCTACGCGTGGGAAGAAGCAGTCCGCCTGTGCACAGGTCACCTCCACACGTGCCGCCTGTGCACAGGCAGGAATCACCCCCGTTCCAACGTAGGAAGGGGAAGGAGCCGGCGGAAGATCCGCCTACGAGACACCGGCCTTCGGGGCCAAACCCTCCGGCGCACAACGCGCCGCGATTTGCGCCTTCAACGTCAGGGCCTTCGGGCCGAGGAGATGCGAGCAGGGAGCGTGCGGAGGCCGCACCATTGGCGGGTAATCCGCCGGTAGATGCGCCTTCGGCGGTAGGGCCTCAGGGCCAAGGGACATCGGGCGAGCGGCCCCCGGCCATGTCGCCTTTGGCGATGGACGTCCGCGGCGCTGCGCATGCGGCGGACAAGGCGCCGGCATTTGTGCCTGCGCACAGGCCAGGCACAGCCCCCGCGGACCGAGCAAGGGAGCAGACACCCTCCGCTCTATCGCCTTCTGCGGCGGACGTCGGCGGCAGAGAGGACGCGATTGAAGACCGACAAGCGGGCGACGGGGATGTAGCACGGGCACATTCGCCCACCGCCTTAGACATTTTGGCAAAGAGCAGCGAGGCTGCAGCGGTGCCTTCGCAGGCAGCACACGTCGACGACGTGCAGCCCCACTCAGGTCAGTCGCCGACGCAATCAATGGCGACTGAAATTCTCCACTCGGATGATGACGACGGATGCTCCACCGAAGAAATGTCGGGAGCGGGGGATACCGAGAAGGAGGAGGAGGAAATTGTTGGAGCGCCGGCGGCGGCGCTCTCTAAGCAGGTGATTCCGTTGCTGAGGTACTTGGATCGCAAAATCGATAAATACGCCGATCCACTTCAGCAGGGATCTTACATCAAATTAGTGCGCAGGCGGACTCGCACTAAAGTCCACACCAGCAAGCTACTAGCTAGGGTGGACCAGGAGTTGAGGGAATTGAAGGAGAGGCATGCTTGTTTATGGGGGCAGTACAACCTTGAGAGGAAAGCGCACGCCCTCGATAGGATGCGGAAGGATAGAGTGGAAGAGCTCACCAGGGATGTGTTGCAAACCACGCAGGAATTGATGTCTGAGAAAACTCAGAATCAGATTCTGTCAGAAGAGCTCGTGCGACAGACGCGGTTGTTGGCGGAGTGTCAGCTCGCACGGCAGGCGGATGAGGATTTAATCCGCAGGCTACAGTCAGAGTGTGGCGAATTGAGAGCGCAGCGTGCTAAGGCCGAATCGCAATTAGTGGTAATTGAAGAGGATCGCAGGCGAGAGGCAGATCGCACGAAGGAGGAGACGGCGAGGCGTGTCGCCCACTGTCTCAAGGGCTACGCCCACTGGGAAGTGGCGGCGCAGGAGAAATTCACACTACGTGAGTTTGAACTTCGCGCAGCCGGGTTGTTGACAGACGACAGCAGGAGTCGGCGGAAGGTAGCGAAGAAGCTCGATGCTTTTCTGTCGAAGGCACGAGATACCATGTCCACCCTCGAAGTGGAGGTGTCCGCGGCGTTGCAGCGGTTGGGACTGCGCAGTCGAACGGAAGACTGGCAGGGTAGGGAGTTAGTGCGCGGCAATCCGTCGCGCAGGAGACGTAGCACAGGTTCCGTGGAGTGTAGTGTAGCGTGGTTCCGTGCAGGCGTATAGCGTAGTGCAGTGTAGTGCTAGTTAGGATTTAGAATGTATAAAATAGTTCAAGGCGTTTTGCCTTGGGTTCTTTCCCAATTTCAGAAGTGCAGATCAGGAACTCATTTTCTCTGCGTGTTTGTGTCCTTAGTTCTGTCACCACGCAAGGGGAGTTACAACTTGGCGTTCCGCATTTTGTAGCTGGAGGTCTCCGGCCGAATGTTCAGAGCTAGTACATTGGTTAGAGACTTGAGTAGTTCGGATCTACACCTGCGGGTGATTGCCGATGCTAAGAGCCAGTGACTAGTTAGATACTTGAATAGTTTCGCCCCTACACCTTCGAGTGTTTGTTCCTGATTGTACTCCTTCGGGATTTTTCCCCTGAATGCCAAAGTGAAGTTTTGCTACTTCGTGTAAACCTTGGTTGTAAATTCAGGTTACGCTGCAGCAGGTGCCTTCAGGGTAACCCCTGTAGTATTTCTGGGAATGACAAGTGCCTGAGAATTCAAACTCTTCAATAGACTGTTGTTGTGTTACTGGAATGGTTCACAGTAAGTCCTTCAGTGCGGACCTGTGTTCTCTGCGTGTTTTGTGAGTTGAGAGTGTTGTTCACCGCGTATGAGTGACTTCGATCCGAAGTAGGCAGTCCAACCCGGGTTTCCTACACTAGCAGCAAGCTAGTGGAAGTGTTGTAAAAGCCGGAGTTGGGAGTCACTACCCGCAGCTTCGCTGAGTGACTCTTGAGAGACCTTCCCCCCTGAAATCTTGAGTAGAGATGCTAACGGATCTCTGGGTTGTGTTTCTGTAGTTTCAGGTGTGTGTGTGTGTGTGTGTGTTACGCTGCACTGTGCGACCTCCGAGTGCGCTCCGAGTGGACACTTCAGTATTTCTGGGAGTGACAGTCGCCTGAGAATTCAAACTCCTCAATAGTCTATTAAACGTGACACTTTGTACCCTGTGTGTTCCTCTGTCCCTGTGGGTTCGACCTTTCTACCACTATATTGCAGTTTTAGCCTTTAGTGGATTATTACATGCTTCTCTCTGCGCGTCGAGAGCTCGGTCGATATCGCTGAGATTGCTCTCTGCACTTCTTGCGCACTCCCGCAATCTCCCCGTGCAAGTTCTTCGCGAGCTACTGGGATTGCACACTCTCCTCACACTCAGCGATCACTCCGCAAGTCCTCCGCGAATTCTCCACAAGACTCTCGCAAGATTCTACTTCTACGCACTCAATTGCTGCGCGTGTAACAACCCACCAAAGGCTAAAACTGCAGTATAGCAGCAAAAAGGTCGAACCCACAGGGACAGAGGCAACACATAGAGTACTAAATGTCACGTTTTAACAGACTATTGAAGAGTTTGAATTCTCAGGCGACTGTCACTCCCAGAAATACTGTAAGTGCTCAACTCGGAAGTCACTCGGAGGACGCACAGTGCAGCGTAGTTCACCCCAACACGCACCTGAAACTGGAAAAACACAACTAAGAGATCGATTAGGACCTTCACTCAAGGTTCAGGGGGAAAGTTTTTCAAGAGTACATTTAGAGGATCTGCAGGTAGTGTTCCCCAACTCCGGATTGTTAACTTTGACTGCTAGTGCAGAGCACCCGGGTTGGACTTCCTACTTTGGAAGCTGTAACTTCGTCAAACTGAAGTCACTCTCATGTGGTGAACAACACAGTCAACACACAAAACGCGCAGAGAATACAGGAACCAAATTGAGAAAAGATCCAGTGTCACACCATAATAGTCTATTGACGAGTTTGAATTCTCAAGCACTAATCATTCCCAGAAATACTGCGGAGGCTACCCCTTAAGGTGCCTCACGCAGCGTACAACCTGAATCGTTAACCAAGGTTTACTCGAAGTAACAAAACTTCACTTTGACATTCAAGGGGAAAAATCCTGAAGGAGTACAAACATGAACAATCATCCGAAGGTGTAAGTCCGAACTGCTCAAGTATCTAACCAGTCCACTATCTCTGAACATTTGGTCGAAGGCCTTCAGCTACAAAATGCGGTAACTTCGTCAAGCTGTAGCTCCTCTTGCGCGGTGACAGAACTAAAGACACAAACACGCAGAGAAAATGAGTTCATGAACTGCACTTCCGAAACTGCAAAATCCCCAAGGCAAGACGCCTTGAACTACTTTATACCTCTCTTTACTAAGGCCTAACTAACTAACACTCTACTTCATCGGCTATGGTGCGCGCCGCGAACAGATCCCACACCACAAGAGTCGGCTGCTGCTTGTCCCTCTAACTTACGACCTAAATCTAACTCTACCCCTTAATCTGAGTCTAACTCTACTTCACAGAGCCGCCAGCGTCTTTAACAGCTTTACATCCAAGATCTGGGGCTAAAAATTCGTAGGCATGCGCGGCGGGCTAAGACTAACGGCCCCATCAAATTTCAGCTCCATCCGACTGTCCATCGCAAAGATATGGACCCCGCAAGATCTCTGAACCCTAAACCTACTACACTAAGCCTCTAGCGTCTTTAACAGCTTTAGATCCAAGATCTGCGGCTACAAATTCGCAGGCATGAGCGACGGACTGAGACTAACGGCCCCACCAAATTTCAGCTCTATCCAACTGTCCATCGCAAAGATATGGGCCCCGCAAGATCTCTGAATCCTAAACCTACTACATTGAGTCTCCAGCGTCTTTTGATCCAAGATCTGAGGCTGAAAATTCGCACGCATGCGCGGCCGGCTAAGACCAATGGCCCTATCAAATTTCAGCTTCATCCGACCGTCCAGAGCGGAAATATGGGCCCCGCAAGATCTCTTATCCGAGGCCTAAATTCCTTCTCCAAAATCCGAGGTCCAGGGTACTCACAGGTCGCTTGAATGCCGTTCCCGCGATTATGGGTAATAGCCTGCTTCCCACGTGCGACTTCACACCCCGCCGTTCTGCTTCCCACACTTGACATTATCCCGCCAATTTTTGCCGTCGGGAATCTTCTTCCGCGTATCGCCGAAGGCGTCTACCGCCGAAGGCACCTTTCCGCGTCTTCGCCTATCCATATCAATCACTTTCGACACTCATAACTCAGTGATACCTTATCCGTTCCAAGCATTTTTGGGATCGTTAGAACAAGCGTGTCAAGGTCTTTCCAACAAGGTGCTAACCAAGTCAAGACGTTACGAATTGAAAACGTTATGAGGGATTCGCTCTTCCGCCAAAGGCACTCTACCGCCGAAGTCAATCTTGCGCCAAAGGCACTCTTCCATCGAAGTGACTTTCGACACTCATAACTCAGTGATACGTTATCCGTTCCAAGCTTTCTTGATTTCATTAGAAAAAGCGTGTTGAGCTCTTTTGTACAAAACCCTAATCAAGTCAAGGAGTTGCGAATTGAAAAAGTTATAAGGGATTTACTCTTCTGCCGAAGGCACTCTTCCGCGTTCACTTTCGACACTCATAAATTACTGATCCCTTATCTGTTTCAAGAGTTCTTGGGCTTGTTAGAACGAGCTTTTTCTAACAAGACCCTAAGTAAGTCAAAGCGTTACAAATTGAGAAAGTTATGAGGGATCTACCGCCGAAGGTGCTTGAAGCGGGTCCCGCAGCATGAACCGGCCTTTCCGTCCCAGGCGCCCAACTGTGGCCTCAGCCCAAAACCCCTAGACTGCCCTGGATTCCCCTAGATCCCGAGATTCCTTTTTTACTTTGTTTTCGCGTACCGATTATTATTTACAGCTACTACCGCGGTACTTACTATTCAAACATGTTTTAATTCCGAAAAAAAACAAAAAGTGGGTTATTAGAGCGCGCTCCTTCCACTCCTCACTCTTAGAATTCTCTTCGCAAGCTTGCTGCGAATTACACCGCTGCGCGTCGGGAGCTCAAGTGAACGCGAAATTGAAAATGGGAGAATAAGGTAGCGGCGTGGTCTTCCATTCCTTCGGCGATCAAGATCGTCCAACGTTCGACACTTGGACTGGCCGAAGCTCGCTTGAATGCGGTGTAGGCGCGGAGGCGTAATGGCCCAATTCGCACGCTCAAATTCACGCTCCTCCGTTGCGCGGACTCCCATGCGTGTATGTTCAATCTTGATTCCGCCGATTTCCGCCGAAGTTGTTCTCCGCTCGCGTATCGCCGAAGGCGTCTACCGCTGAAGGCGCTTGCGGCGAAGACACGTTTTCCGCCGACTTCTTTGTCCTTTCTGCTTCCGCCGAAGGCGCTCCGCCGTAGGCGTTGCGGCGAAGCTTCTCGCTCCATATGGTTTCTCTTTCACGTTCTGCGCATCGCCGAAGGCGTTCTGCCGAAAGCGTTTTCCTTCCGCCGAAGGCATACGGCCGAAGGCGCACGACCGAAGTCATTGCATCTCGCCTTTGTCTGTGTCGTTTCTTCTCGCGCTGAAGGCGCTCTCACCGTAGGTGTTTCCTTCTATCGAGGGCGCATGTTTCCACCGAAGGCGAAGCTCTGACCTTGCGCCGAAGGCAAAACCTAACATCGAAAGTGCTTGCGCCGAAGGCGCTTGGGCGAAGGAGTTTACCGCCGAAGGCGTAGTCTAGCGACGAAGTCGCTTTCCCTTGACGAAGGCGCATCCGTCCCAGTACTCGTACGTCTTCAGCAAAAGCTCTTCTGCAGGGGTCTGAGCCGAAGGCGCTTGCTCCTGCTTACGCCGAAGGCGGTTCAGCCGAAGACCCCTCAACAAGAAAGCTTTTGCCAAAGGCGTCGGAGACGCTCCCCTTAGTAGGAACCGTCCGTTCTGTCCAAGGTGCATGTCCTCGACATTGCGCCCAACTCCGTGATTCTCCGTGATCCGTGATATTCTATTTTTTACTCTATTTTTGTGTACCGATTACTATTTACAGTTGCTGCTGCGGTACTTGTTCTCCAAAAATGTTTAAATTCCGCACAAAAACAAAAAGTGGGTTATCACAATCACGACACTGTACTCTTTTCTTTTTGAACAAACTGTGGCTGTTGAATATTTGAGCTTAGAAGCTTGGTTCTTCCTTCGACTTATTGACCTCAGGACCACTCCGGCGACTTCAAGAGGTTTTGCAGGTCCAGTCTCCAAGGAAAGAGGAATTAACTAATTTCGGTCAAGGGTGAGTATTGTGGAGGTGCTGGGTCCGGGAAAAGCACAAATCAATCGGAATCGCACACAAACACGAGTAGGACATGGATGGATGATTAAGAATGATATTTAAATGGTTTGAAAGACGTAACTTCGCCAAACCGCGCTCCACCAGCAACTCTAAAGCATAACTGTACGACCATGTTGATGTGGGGTCCTCTGGAATGCAGCGTACGGCTCTCAGAATAATAGAATTCACCATGTGGATGTAAGTACAGCGCTACGACGCTGATGATAGAATTTAATCTATCTATTAGTTCAATAGAATTTAATCTCGACATGTGTCTCGTTGTCACGTCGAGAAAGCGGTTCCCATACAGCACTGTGGACATTCCAGAGACTCTATTCAGCGTACACATAACCGCTCCACCTTGAATCACATGGGTCTTCGAGATGCTCTGCAAGGAAAAGGACTCCAGATACGAGCGATAGTCCAGCACTCGAATTTACTTCATGCAGACGTATTCATAGTTGTGGTGACTGAATTGGAAATATGGTTGAAAGTGAGCCACGTGAACAAATCGTACGACCTCGGGGTTATCAATGGCGAATTGTCCATTAACCGCATTTTCCACGTCCGGTGTCAGCTCGTTCTCAGGACTATCCCTATAGTAGCGTAGCCAAATAGTCCATACTATGAATAATACTTCACGCTCGACAGATACTCAGTTTTATTCACGTATTATTATTTACTTCTAACTGCTCCCGCAGCTATGATGCCATAATAATGTAGATTAGAGGCTTCACCTGACAAACTCACGCACCAGGGAATGGTCGAAAAGCAGCTCATTCCCCGCAAATGGCCCTGCCAGTGTGCCAGTGGGAGATTCCCGGAGGGCTTCTGACGCCACCGATGAGTGAGTGGCGTGCGAGAGGGTCGATGACCATCAGGTCTGCTCGGCGTTTTTTCGCGTAGAGTTGAAAGATCGATCCTCCATCAACTCGCGGGGACTGGAAATAGAAGAAATTTGAGGTGAAGTTCAATTTCTCATTTTTCTTAATTCCTCACTAGTAATTCGATAATCCACGCCGAGATTTTTATGCTAATGAAGTGTTCGATCGGATGTTATGCATCATAGTATCGGAGACTTCTAATTGAAGAGTGGCTTTTCACAACAAGAATAAACATCAAGACTGAACAGAGTTCAATTTTGACGTTAATTCTTGTTCCGTGGACACTTTCTCACTAGTACATCGAGTCTCCAAAACGAGCTGTTGATGCTTATCAGGTATGTGATCGGATGCTGTGCATCACCTACAGTGATCCCATCAATCATGAACCAACTCGGATTTTTGTCTTCGGTCCAGTTCAACAAGTCGATACATCTTCGGTGCAGCAATCCAGGCCTGGATTTAGTCCTGTGACTCTCGAATCTAGGAACTTCTCTGCACAACCGACCAGCTGCCGATGAACGGGTCGATGTCGATCAACTTCCTGGATGGTTCGAAAAGTGCCAGAGGGTAGCATAGTTGCAAGACATCTCGACCCCGAGGACGATCGTGACTGCGCATGGGGTCGTAATATCTGGCCTCCGAAAGAGAAGAGTAGTTTCTAGATGATGAGGCGATGTTTGTTTCTAGTTTCTAGTTTCACGATGTTGATCTTGAATTCCAACGAGGACCGGACGGGAGGGCGTTTCCGAATGCACTGTCGATGAGACCCGCATCGCCAGTCTGAAGTGTCTCGGGAGTTTCACTCGAGAGGGATCGAAAGAAGGTGATGAGAGTAGCTTCGTTCAGAAGATGGCAGAAGACTTCCGAGACTGCTCTCTCGATCATCGACTTCGAATGTACTCACGAGGAGGAGGAACACATGCATCGGATCTGAACATGAGATCGTGACAAAGAACTTGGAGATCGTCCTCATGCCCTTGCCAAATCACGACCAGAAGAAGGACAAATCATTGAACACATGCATATGTTCTGAATAAATGCTCGTCTCGTTGAGGAGAGGAGACGTGGCTCCATGCTTGGACTGATTTGTCTCCACATTGCTCGCAAATCCGACGAGCCAAACGTTCTCCCTGTCGCAGAAGAAGGCAGCGAGATTCGTAAAGCTGAGTGCTATTCTTCTGATGAATTCGATAAGAATCCAGCATGCATCATGAAATGTCTAGCAGGAACTAGTCAAGTGCTGCTCATCTGAGATATCGGACGTCAGGAATTATATGCAATATAGTGCTATCCCAGTCAATGAATTACACAGACGAATCTGAAAAGGCAGCACACAAGGATCGCGGTGCAGCTTGGAGCCTTCGTATATCTTTCTATCTATAAGTTCAAGATGAGTTTGATTCAACACTTTCCAGCACTTTCCATCTGCAATTTGGCCACTTTCATTCGCCTAGATGTCTGAATAGCACAGCACAGATAGATACACAGCATAGATACACAGCATCTGTGCTTCACGCACAGATGCTGTGTATCAATGCCGTGTGTGGTTTGGTTATGTATTTTGAGTTCCTAGTAAAAGCTTGTGACCCATTTCTGCAATATAGGATATGTTTCAACTGTAACAGCAGCATTGGTCATGACATACAATTAGTTGACATACAATTACTCCTTACTTTGACATATGACATACCTTACTTTCTATGTTCACATCCATGTTCAATTTGTTGTATATTTTAGCGGATCTAGTTGAGTGAAAGAGTCAGCTTTAGCTTTTGTTTATAACCATCAACTATCTTGTTTGTCTACCGTTGGCTATGTTTCACATTATGAGCCTCTGTTTTTCCTTGGCTCTTTTTGTCCCTAATAGATCAGTCGGTGGAGGGGATGGTGTAGGATTTTCTTGGGAAAGGTCTACAGGTGATTATGATGGAGGGAGTAGTTTTGGTGGTGGAGGTGGACATGAAGATGGAGGATTTGTTGGAAGGATTAGTGTCGGTGATGGTGCTCGTGGCCAGGGAGATTCATTTATGTGTAAATTGAAAAGTTGTTGAAATAAAACTGTGACAATTTCTCAATTCTTGACCTCAAACGTAAATCAAAATTAATACAAACGGTGCATTTTCAAAGATTGAATTAGAACTCTCTTTTCACTGCACTTTACAATCATTCTTTTGTTTAAAATATGTGTTACAAACTTGATAAAGATCAAAAAGCACCACAAGGGGTTTCAATCCTTCATCCACAATTTGAGTTTTTAAGCGTTCGGATTGTATGCCTACCCGTGGCAGGCTTTGTAATCACAATGAAGTCTTCAAGGAAAGCGCCCTCAATAGTTTCCTTGGCACAATCGATCAATTGATTTGTACACGCATCGTTCTCCCCTCCAAGCTGACGGAAAGTCAAACAACAACAAAAAAAAACTGTCTTTCTGTATAGAATGTTGCTTCCTTTTTTTTGGCAAGTTTGTTCAAGAGGTGAAAAGAGATCTCAGATTTGGCCCGCCTCCATCCATCCTTCGATGTGTACTCGAAATCTCGGAAAGTGAAACAACAAAAAAAACTGTCTTTCTGTGTAGAATGTTGCTTCTCCTTTTTAGCAAGTTTGTTCAAGAGGTGAAAAGAGATCTCAGATTTGGCCCGCCTCCATCCATCCTTCGATGTGTGCACGCATACATGTATTTAATAAAACGCAAATGGAATCTATCCCAATGTAGAAAGAAGGAATGAGTCTCACTCAAGACTCAGAATCACTGGAATCTATCCCGAAACAGTACCAGCTCTAATATCATGATAAAATGAACACACAGGAAAACTGTGGGAAACCATAAATCTAGTATGAGGTAAAAAGGAACACATAAATACCCTTTGAGGTTCCGGAGAACAGGGAAGGCCAAGGGACCGCTGCATACCTCACATGCAAGAACGAATGGATCGAGATTATAGTCCCTAGTGGGCATACACTTTTCAACAAATAGTACCTGGAAATGTAAAGAAAATAAGCATGTTAATATTTCTAGTATGTCCTCTACACCCCTGCGATCGTATTGGATAAAATCAAATGAAACACGCGTTGAATCTCGAAAGCTTCATGTTACCGAGACTCCATAAATCATGATAAATCAAAGCCAGTCCGAACAAAAGACTTCCAATCTAAGAGTTGCTATATTTTCTTTTCAATAGCCTGTGTCAATTCCGTTCGGAGATCATTTGCATGCAGTCACAGGCTATGGCAGTAATAGTGAAGAGTGTGGAACCCACCGATTCGAGACCCTGATGGAGATTTCAAATTTCAGCGACGTCGAGTAATGTTTGCTGAAGCTCTCCGAAATGAAACGTCTAATCCAAGAGGCGCCAGTAGATGCACCTGAGATAGTACCCAGATTACGTAACTTCATGCCCAGAAACAGATACCGATACAGTGGTGTCCACTTACCGGGAAAAAGTTCAACTTCATGTAGGCCCTCTAGTTTGGATGAGAATTCAAGTTTTCACCGTCCAAACGTGGAACTGTCATTCTATCACTGAGATTTCACAGAATCTCCTGTATCTTCTCCTTGACATCCTCCAATGAGAGTGGATGAATTGTGTATACTTGTGTTCTTTTCGTCGGTTGGCTTAAAGGCCAATACATGGATTTGAGCACGGACACAGCAAAATCTGCAGTCACATATAATCAACGAGTTTATGTGTCATCGAGTTGCAGTAAGTTTATCAAGTACAGCGCAGAGGAGACTTTAGTCCAAGGCGCAATTTTATCTAGAGAACCTTCTCTGCTTGTCTAACTTACCTGGAAATATTGCCAAGTATCTGAATTGTACCAAGCCAGCTTTCAGTAGATATAGTTCCAAATGAACTCCCTCACTAAGTTCGACGAACTTCAATGAAAATTGTGATTCCTGTCTCAGTTTGAATGCCCATCGACATATGGAGTTAACCAGACACGTTGTCCAACAATAATTATCTGCCACACGACGACAGAAAGGGACGATCTGTTTCGAGTTTGCTCTTAAGAAGAGTAGCTTCTTCAGTCAGGTTCATCATTTTTCGTTTACAGACCAGCTTGATTCTATGGTATCTTCGAAACACCACTCGTGGTGTGGACGCACGAAATTTCAGTTGCAGATACTGCAGGAATAAGTCTGCAATGTGTTTGAAAACATGTATCGTTAAAGCTATAAAGGCCAAGTTGAAACGCTACACAATGGCCAGTTTTAAAGGTTCATGCCTACAAAGAGTACCACGTGGTACTGTTTATAGGCAGGAGATAGCAAAACTGGCTACCACGTGTGTAAAGTTTATATCGTGCATGCCAGTCTCAGGGAGAGATCTTTATAATAACATCCACGAGATCGAACATCACGTCCAAGTGTGGCTATAACATCGGATATATACCTATCGCAATATCATCGGAATTCCTCTATGAATCATAATCTCAGTGATGATTCCTAATGAATAATAATTCAGATCATGTGGGGAGGATCTCACTGCGGCCGATGTGCTTCTTTGACAAGGCTACACGTATAGCGGAATCAAGTGAGAAAATATGGGTTGCTATGACATGCACTTTGAGGACGTCCAATACCAAAAGCAGTCACTTATTCGAATTGTGCCCAGTAGTTGAGATAGTTGAGCAGGTCGTCTCTTCTCCGCTGCTTTTGTGACATGAATATTCTGAGCAGTCAGTACATCTCAAGCTGAAGAATCTCCGTTACTGGGTATGGTCCACAAAATATTCAAGTTTCGCTGCCCGACACGTATGTATCAGGCATCTCTTGATAACACTCATTGTTGGAATGAGTAAAGGTTCATGACTTTGTACCTTCGGTATTTCTTATTCTATTTATTTATTTTCACTGATCGTCTGCAGGACTGTTCTCATGCTGCTCTGGGTTTCGCTTTTTAAAATAATGACTCATTCTCTATCAGTCTCTCTCTGAGAATTATCCGAATCGGATTGCCGGTGATGATTTAACAAACCCATTTCTGACTGTGAGGTCATGGAGACAGCCACCACGAACTTTCGGCACATTCCTTCAAATAGACAAGATCTGAAATATCTGAAGCAGTTTAAGGCACCGCATGTTTTGGACGAATGGAGCACGTTTCTGGTGCCTCGCTCCCAAAAGGTACCATGACCTTTCTGAATAAGTGAGCATAATCTGTTCAATTCACTTAACACGAGTTTTTCAAAATACTACGCTACTAGCGAAGCCTGTCAAATCTGTACATATAGTTCCAATTCAATGTTGCCATTTGAATGTACGAGTTCCATTGTGTGGAATGAAGGAGGCCTCACAACCTGCAATGGCAAGATCTTCCGTTTGTAGTATACAGAGATTCACTGACTATTATTTATTGTCAGAGTTCGGAGACAGAAGACTCTGTACACAGAAATATAAATATAGATATATATCCGAAGCCTTCGATCGCCAGCTTCTGCAGATTCTTAGATCGTCCAGGTCTGGATTTCCTCTCTGTGTATAGTGAGGAATGTCTGGGCACTATTCTGGAAATCTCGTCTATACCAATGCGGAGGTGTACAAGTAACTGAGTTAGCTCAAGGATATCAAGTCAGTACCAGAAATGATACACGTCTTTACTAGCTTAGAACATTTCATTAGCTATAAGCAACTGGTCACAGACTTTTTATGAGAATGATTTAGAGTTTTAAGATCTCATGATGACAAATGAATGGTTTGGACGTAAACGTCGGCTTTGAAACATCCACCGCTTTTATTGAACTAGCATGCACGAAAAGCTTGCTGAACTTTCTGCGTGTAGTCTGATTTTCAATTTAGATGTAAATTATCGAGTTTTAAACATCAAAATCAACTTTTGATGCCTAGACAGACATTCCGTGCTAATATTAGCACGAATTTAGCACGGAAGCCCGAAGACAGCCTTTCGGAGCCGCACGTAAAAAAAACGTAGATGTTAATTTTCTTTTCTCTCTCGCGTGGGGTGGCTCTTTGGATGTAAGACCAAAGGGCCACGAAATCAGAAAAACTTTTATGCACTACGGGCCTGCGGAGATTTTAAGCCTTAATGGGGTAATTTCTCTATATATTATAGATAATCAGCCGCGAAAACAAAGATTTTTTTTGTGTGATGCGTCCTCCCCAAATGCACGTGTCCATTGAAATATTATTTTCTTTCAGTGACAGAGCAATTTCACCTTAAACAATTCACACCTCTACTTGCGCTTTGTTGACGAATACCAGCTACTTTTCAGGCCTTTACACAGCGTCATTGCCATCGTTTTCAAATCGTCTTGGATGCGCTAGAACTGGTCAACTTTTGCTTTACTTGCTTCTGAAGTTATGGAGTCGACGTATCCTACTGCTGCTCTAGACCCCATTTCAATATCATGCAGCATGGTTTTTTCACATGTGTACCTTTGGGTTGATGTCGTTTCTATTTAGCCCGCGTGCTGTCTTTTCTTTGCTGTTACCGCAGAGACACTAGTGCCTTCAGCAATTATTACCTTTAGACTAGACCTCCAAAACGAACCAATGTTACCAGACAACAGTGACTATCGAATGCATACTTTAGCAACACTTAATCTGTTCATTAGGCTGATCATGATACTTTTCTGTTATCATGTTGGTAGGGATGTGAGCCTCCAACAGCTGTAGGTTTTAGCATAAAGCATATTAACATGTACACAAATAACCAAGAAAAGCATTGAAATGGTGTGTTAAACATACTGAAAGCATGAAGAAGAAGTCAACTGTCAATAAACAGATGAATTTCTTCACGCTCTGACTTAATGACCTCCCGGCCCTGTTCTGTTCTCATTATCAAACAAGACTCTTTTTTTTTTGGGCACATAGCGCGGTCAAACATGTGTTTACACGGATTTTGGCACGCATTGACTACTGGTCCTCAACTTTTTCGTGGCTTGATTCATCGACTTGCAAGTTGAGAAACAAGAAACGTAACATGCCAAGATGCAAACTAGACGGCATTGGTCTTCTAGCTACACTCTTTTGTCGTGTCCGACCTGATGTGCTTCCAGACTCAGTACAGCTAAGTCAATCCTATATCTTAGAGGGGGTATATATATAGGCTCATAACTTGTGTACCATACTGATATAGGGACTATTATACTACACGACATTTGACATTAACGACATTTATACCAACTACAAGCTTTTGATTAGAAAAAGAGATTGACTTCTCGATTTGCTTAATTTTTTGAACCACAAAAACTAGTACTGCTTACAAAAACTTAACTTATGTATTATTCAACTGATTGGAACCTATTCCACATCCACATATCATAAGAGAGATTACTCCAATCATATCTACCCAGAAACAGATTTCTTTTCTCAATTATTTCTTTTGAAAGTCCACCTACTAAGTTTATTTCTTGGAACTCATGCAATCTATAATGATATGCAACCACGACTTTGGAAACATGAAAATTTGAAATCTTAGACAAATGAATCTTTGTTATTTCCTTTTTGTAGAAGTCAGTTTTTCCCTTTTCTATTCATTTCTTATTAGTAATTTGATTTCGATGCATTTCAATGAAGTCAGATAGATTTACATACAATGTACTTGCTAAATTTGAATATATTTTCAATTATTTGGGAAATGAAAATTAACATTAATTTTTCGGATATCATTTGAATGAATATTAAGTCATTTCAGTATATTTTTTAAAATTCAGCAATCCTTCTCTGCAAGTAAAAAATTCATTATCAAATATAAAAAAACATTTTAATCGTTTCTATGGGAAGAATTTATATTTTCCCACCAAAAATGAATTTTTTTTCTTTATTCTTTAACCAAGAATTTCGTCGATATTTTTTAAATTTTTTTTGGTGAGTTTTCATAGTCATTATAGACCGTGATAGATTTTAAATGATTTACGGTTTATGCATCTAAAAGAAAATTCTGCTTGTTTTTAACTTGATGAATTATGATTCAAATATTCCTCTAATTCATGTTATTAACTTCATATTTTCGATTCAATTGGATATAACGAGCAAATATATGGCTGTTATCGTTAAAAATGAGTGAAAAGTCGACTGGCTTTTAATCAAAATCCATTTTTCTTGGTGAGGTCTTACTGCTTTTTGGTCCTGAGTATGTATTAATCCATCAAATTGATTCATCGAAGGATAATGAGCACTTCTAATGAAATTCGATAGTTTAGATTGTATCAATTCTCGAAAGTCGTATTATCGAGGTATTTGAGGGCAGCATCAAAGTTCAATAGACTCCCTTCAACCCGATGAGGTTTCAATATTTATTTTTGGCATATTGTTATCTAGTATATCTACTAAGTTATAACCAAGGGAGAACCTAAAAACTGATCTATAAACTGAAATCCGTAAAAAAACCAATGTGTATCATAAGTGTTGTCAACCTTTAATTCATAAGTTTGTCTAAGTTTGATACCTAAGAATGGCTGTCACATATTTTCAAAAATTTACTTAGATCGTTTTAGTTTGTGTGGAGTATTGCAATTCATGTCTCTCCGTCCAATTATTCGAGAGGGACATTCTTTGCGGAGCTATTTTTGGAACAATACATTGAAATAGGCTGATGCACACGAGAACGTCCCAGTCACAAGACCAATGGCACCAACTCAAACATTTTATGTATAGTTTCTCCTCATTGTCCATGAGCCTGACCTCCGGGTGAAATTTAGAGAACGATTGAATGATAGCACACAATATAGACTGAAAAGCCTGCAGTACACAACCATTTTGAAGAGAAATTTGTACATAAACGGATGGATGAGACTAATGGATGGGTGTAATTAGTTAACAGAGGTGAGCCTTATAGGCAACACATTATAATTTAGGTGTGATATATGATTTAAAAGTTTAAGTACCTTCGTCATGTATGCAAATCCGTTACACACGCAACAATAACTCTTCAAAATTCTATGGATAAGTAATTCTTGTAAGAATGCAGGATGACTTGGAAATTCATTTGCTCACCTTCGTGACCGGGTGCACCGTTTTTAATGTTGTTATTTTTAACTTTCCGTTGTCAGTCCTGACTGCTCGCTCTAGACTTCAAGGTTTAGGTGCAGAGTATGGATCCTGGTCACACCGTTTGCGTCTGCATCAAACTTGCTTCATAGGGTGATGCTATATCTGCCGGAGAGCATGATAGTTGCACTGAGAGGCTCATTTCCATCAATCAGATCCATGATCAAGTCGAATACAAAACACATACTTCAAGATTTGCTTATTTACTCTTGCTATTGTCTCCATGCATTTTCGCTTTGAGTCTAGAAGACCTCTTCATGATTCATGTACTTCTAAGAAACCTTGGCGTAACTTTTAACCAGTTCGTTGACCTCGTTAGGCTTCCTCTTCCAGAAGTCTGTCTCTGGGGTGGTCCATTGCTCAAAAGACCGGGACATGTATTTGCCTTGATCTAACCAATCCATGTTATTTTTTTATCCAAAATCAACTTCAAAAGCATAATTCGGAGTAGCAAAAATTGATAGTTGTATTATATAGGAAATTCGGAATGAGAAGAATGAGAGCATGAACTAAAAAAGTAATAAATGTAGCCCCTCGCTTATAAATACGAAATAAGATATGCGAAACAAGAAATAAGTTTATAATTTAATCAATGACCAACATTCATCACATTCACACTCCATTTTAAGAGTGCACTTCTTCACTAATCATCTAGTAGTAATCGTGGAAACAACCAATGACTATACTTCTATGTAAGAAGAGGGAAAGTATCAGCAAAATTATATAAATAATTTTTGGGTGAAAACATCCAACGTGATACATTTGATATTGAAGAAAATGCACAAATCTCTAGAATCTCCACGGTTGTTGGGTTTTTTTTCATGTATAGCAATCTTGTTGATTGATAGTTCTCCACTCGTATAGCTTTCAATGGTCAGGAAAGCTATACAAACAATTTTGAATGTTCCAAACAAACAATTTCAATATTATCTTTGGACAAAAAAATAGATTTCTTTATATTTTAATGTTTTTAAATTGAATTTTAAACAAGCTTAATGTTGAAATCGTGTTAGTAATATGAAAACGGTTAATTAAGCAGCTTGACTACATACTTGAATATAAACCCGATGAAAACACATCAATGATGATACTAAGTAATGAAAAAGTAAAAAAATTCTTACATGATACCTTCTGAATGAGTTTTTTTAAAGGATGGTCAATCATCACAAAGATATGTAAGATTCAAGAATTCATCGAAGAATTGAAGATCTTCCAAGCCATGGTCAAGTTCACTTAAAATCGCAAGATACATCACATTGATTGCTTATATTTCAAAGATTTAGACTAGTTTCTCATTGCTTTAATATTTTTATTGACTTTTATTGGTGTTGCAACAAATTTACTCGATGAAATACTAGATTTTGGAAGTTTTTATGAGTCAATTGAATTATATGCGGAGTATTATTTATATTCAGAGATTTAATTATCCATTTTTGGCTTATCATGTAACAATCATTGAAACAAATTATTTCTGCAATATATGTATATTTTAGAAATAATCATTAAACTTTATGTAATAAAATAATTACTCTAGTATATTTAAGTAATTTTTTAATTACAATATTGCTATAATTTTTCTTATGTAAGGAGACTTATATTGAGAAGTATTGTTTGTGAAGCCCGCACTCTGATGACATTACATGACAACTGCAAAGACTTGCGACTATGGCAGGCAAAATCGTAAATTCCGTATACATACGTATATAGAACTATTCGAAAGGGTATGTTATGCTTAGAATACATTATATAATCATGGACTCACTCACCAAACTTAGAGCAGATCAAATTGAGAAAATAGAACGGTGATAACTGGATAGGTACTTCTGACGTAAGGCCAAGATTTGCAGCTATATATGAAGCTCCCAACTTTATCGACCAGATTCATGGGGAGCGTAAGAAAGCGACAAACTCTGATTTATTATTGCGCTAACTGCTTTCAAAGTCGATCGGCTTCACAGAGGATGCGGAGCTTGTCCACTCATATGCAGTCCCTAACCAGTCGAACCCATGAAGAGAATGTTTTCTGGAAAGAAAAGGTGTCGATCGTCTCGCAATTTCACTCTGAGATTTTATGGCCCTCGAAAGTTTACCTCGAGACCATCGATTTTTAGGCCCATCGACGTTCCGGTTGAGATTCATGGACGTGCCTACTTATTCCTTCGAGAACCACTGGTATATATTGCCATGCCGTCCCTCTGAGCAAGCTGCATCGAGCATAAATCGGTTCACGTGACGAACACTAAGCACACTGGTAGAACGAGAAGTCAGATGTGAGGTCACCATCGCCCTGAGAAGCGAGAGGCTTTCGCAGACGTGAACTGAGATGTAGGATCATGCAGAATAACCGAAGGGTTCCCGAATCCTTGGAGCTGGTTCTTGTCCCTCTAGAATCGTGAGCATGAGGTGTCATTCGTGACCACCTTCCGAGACTCCGAGCCCATTGCAGACGTCTCAGCCTCGTTTGCTGGGATGACTTCCACACTGTCATGGCCTTATTATCAAAATTACAGAAGAGCACAGATCTCCTCTGGCCATACCATAAGCAGAGGAGCAAATCGGGCAGAGGTCATCCGATTTTAATGCTGTGGTAGTCGGCTCGGCACTGGGGTTCGGCTTTCCACCAGATCGCAAGTTTCATGGCTTATCAGTCATCCTGTCTACCGTACACATGTAGTGCGGTCGGAAGGAGACCACACAACCGTGCACCGACGTTTCGAAGACTCCAAATCAGAGTGAGAACCGTCGAATCAGAGCACCGTATGACGAGAAATGCGAAAGCCAAGCCAAGCCAAGCCAAAGTTGGAAGCCTTAGGAGACTTCATTATTGTCTTCTCTCCGGATGAATTGTGTGACTCTGAATTATGAGGCGAATTTTTTCTTTATGACATGCTTTACAGGCGAAGTCTGTTCTCGCTGCATGCAAGATGCTTCGAACTAAGAACCATAATATCGAATGTTTTCCGGAAAGACCATCCGATCCAATTTTAGATACGGCGCATAGACTGCCTCTGTCTCTCTCAGTCCCTTCTCGGAACACGGGTCCACGAGCGCAGCGGTTGCCAAAGCTTTTGAAGCGTATCGTTCTTCGGCTTCTTCGTTGCACGTGGTCGTGGTTGAGATTATGGCGATCGTTACAAGCTGTTCGGCTTTTTTCATGTATGATATGATGGACATACGTAGTCTTTCCGATCGGACTTCCCTTGGCCTCACAGCAGCCGGCACAATGTCTCCAAGTCTTCCTTCGGTTCTGGACGCCTACAATACCAGACGGTGCCGGCTTACACGAGATTGATTTTGATCAGAATCGCGTACTCGCGTATCGAAGCGAAATTTCCATTGCGCGTGTGATCGCCACGAGCTTCGAATCTTACGATGTTCATGTTCCCCAATGCATCGATAGGCTCAAAATCTTGAGGATAGCGGAGGACTCACAAGACGCACAGACACCCGCCTGAGAATAAGCGCCGGATCACTTGACAATGATGCTGAGAGGTGAATTCTGAGGGGATTCAGGATGATTAGAATGAGAATGAGAAATGTTCTTCTCGTCGAATACAGAGTAAGAGAGGACATGACATGGGACTCACCGGATGCGACTGGAGATTAAGTCTCGAGTTGAGCAATAAGCTTAGTAGACATGCTGGATTTCGAAGGTATTCACTCGAGTACTTGTGTACTTATCCGAGACCTACATGTGTGTCTCTCAGGAGGCCGACTGCAGTGACATGGACATGCACGGCAGGCGGATGGCTATCTCGTGGTTTACATTTGGCTCAGTCATGGGTTGGCAGCTTGTCGGCTGTCATGATCAGATGACCACCATGCAAGCACAATGCGACCTCTCGGTTCCCCGTTGATTCTGCATTTCCATCATGGGAAACAAGATCTATGTTGCATGCAGATGATCGACCCACACGCCGACATGCGACTTGATCGCAAGTCGTCTGTCGTTCTGGAAATCTTAAGAATTTCTTTCCAATATCTCAAACCCAGGTCCATCCATGGCAGCTGTAGTTAGCATGTACAATGGCCAGCAAAGCAATTGTGAAAAACCTTAAAGCCGGAGTACTGGATCGGGACGGTTGAACTGATTGCTGTATCGAGCTTAGAGGAACTCAGGGACCTCGGTGCGGCTCTGATCTCTTCTAGATGTACCCCAATATTGGCGTTCTATGCATTGGACGAACTTTCCAAAGCATTCTAATCAATTCCAGTATGTCACTGGGTTGTCTTTCGCTCGGCGCACATTATCAACCGTCTTCCGTATTTACATTCCGGCCGGAATGTAAATACGTACCCTTTTCAGTTATGTGTTCGCTAAACAGTACAGAAGATTGATAGGTGCCATTGAAATTGGACTTTTCGTGCACGAATTTGTGGTGGTTGTGATAAATGGGATGTTGATTGATTTCTTCCCCAAGCCATTCAAACCATCATCCTCTGTTGCGCGAGTCGACTGCGAATCTCCGTAATTGAAGGACTCTGTGCAGGATCAATATTGAAAAGACATCGGCGTTTGAATTATTGGTGTTGGACGACGATTTGCAGGAGTTACTGGGGGTTCCTGCAGTTTACTGCCAGTGACAGTGGTGATCCGGAATTTCCAATATTCACATCTGGATTAATCTTAAAACATGGACTTGAGTAGACATCCCCCCTAAATCCATCAGATCTAGCAGGACTCTGAGTGACGCCGTTCACATATAATTGCAGCGGTCTACGATTGATTTTCACAATGCATGTACGCAATCACCGACACCTTAAGGTGCAAGTCATGAAGAAAGGCTTAAAGCTTGCAAGGAAATTGAGAGTTGAAAGTTGACATTCTCATGAAGGTTCGATCGAGTTCTCAATAAGTTGGATGTCGATAGTTCCCGGGTTCGGTATGGTTTGGATTTGTTTCGTTGAAGTTCAGCACTAGCGTTAAAGTTTGGCTAAGACGCTTCTCTACCAGGAGCTGATTCGTCTGTAGCAATAGTCGGGTGCAGTGATCACGAGGAGAATAAATTCAACTTACGAAGTCAAAGGTCCTCCGGCACTGACTTTCACGGATTACACCCGTCGACTTCTGGTTTCGAGATGCAACTTAAGAAGCATCACTCATGAATGGCGCCGAGCAGCTGTGGACGAAGAGGAGAATTGATACAACGAAGATGAGCACAATCATCCGAGAAATGTCCGAAAGTACACACAGCGGCCAGTGGTAGTAGTCCGGCACGGCAGAAACCTCATTTCGGTCCAGAAAATCTAGCGATGCTCCATTTCGTGGTCAAAACTGAATATAAAATGATTAGATCGCAATACGGTAGAGGAACGACGGGCCTACAGGATCGGCGTTCTGTAACTTCCGATGTACTGAGAGAATCTCCCGAGTTTTAGGGTTTCAGGCATCGAATCACAATAAATGTCCAGAGTAGATATTGAGAATGTGTTGGTCCACTCATGACGAAAGCTCACGTAGGACGAGGACTTCCAATTTCGAAGCAGTTGTGTTCATTACTGTGAGAAGTATTATTCTACTCCTTATGGACCTCTGCTGCTCCACGGTTACAACGAAACTCGCGTGCCAGTTTACGAGGTTGTGGGACACAGATGCAACAGAGCCCGTCCGAGCTCGGTGAGCGTGAATTTCAGGGTCGAGCGAGCCGGATACTTTTCACAATCCTCGACGAAAGCCGGCAACCGAAGGAGCAAAATCTAAACTAGATTCGACACCCGTACCGCAACGAAAGCGGTGAATCAGTGACACTACGACGGGCGTCAGAAGCCACAATTCGTGCCAGGTTCGCTCCAATGTCTCCAGCCCGTCCAAAGCCGAAGACGATCTCTCTCTCTCTGTGGCAATCTCGTTACAACACCTCTCCATTCTCTCCCACCTCGAACCACGAACACGCGCGTCGATGCCCGTCCATGGCTTGCGGGGATGGATGGATGCGCTGTGCAGTGCAGGAGGATATTCAACAGAGCCGCATTAAAGCTCACCCGATCACGCTTACCGCCATAACCCTCCGATCAGATCAGCCCCCCAACAGAGAGCTCGCGGTGCCCACGCAGCAGTCCGCTTCCAGAGACCTTAGCAGGGGGGGGAATGTGGGCCGTTAGAGCAGAGCAGAGCAGAGCGGGGGGGCTAAAATAGAACGCTCCAAAGAAGCCCCGGGGTTCGGAAGCGGGCCGTTGGTGTCGTACCGGGGGGGGGGGGCCTCTGCCAAATTATTGCTGACTCGGGAAGAGTCCGAATGCGCTGACTCGTCACGGGAAATTGCGCTGTCCAGACAACGTCCGTCAAAGCGCGCGCTGCGACGACCACGGGCGCTAATTGGAAGAGCGGGCGGAGGGAAGGAGTTCCAGCGCTGGGCAAAATATCGCCGCTCGGTCGTGGAGCCCGATTTGGAGTTCGGCTCGGCTCGGCTCCCGTGGCTGGCTGGCTGGCTGGCTGCGTGCGTGGTTGGTATCGCTCCGTCGCCCTTGCTGACTAGACGGAGGTGAGAGGCGGAAAGCGGATGATTACGTCCACGACCGAGCACGAGCCCCGACGGCGGAAAGGCGGTCGCAGTTGCGATGGGGCTCGCCGCAGTAAGTGCACGCGCGGTCAGAGCGAGCGTAATGCCGCAAGCCAATCCCGAGACCGGAATGCAAGACCGGAAGGATTTCATCCAATCGCCCGCCGCGGAGAAGCTCTCGGGAACTGCGAATCACCACGACTCGGTTGGACGGACGGCGCACTTACTACGTGCGTCGGAGTGAAACATGTGGCAGAGGGTTGCTGTGTGGTTGGTGTGCGAACCCGGTGAGAGAGTAAGGGACGGGGACGGGGAGGGAAGGGAGGGGAGGGCGGGGATGGGTGGACGGGAGGAGGGAAGAGAGGACACGTGGGGGAAGCTTGCCACCCCACGGTGCGCGGTTGAGTTTTGTCGCCGTGGAGGGCGAGGGGAGCTGAGTCAGCCGAACCAGGCTCGAGGGCCATCAGTTTTTTAGGGGGGGACGGGACTGCAAAGAGTAGATTTGATGTGGACTCATGCATCCATCGCGGTCGCTTGAGGCCGCGGCCTTGGGGGCGTCCATGGGGCCAGCTGGAACTGCGTACCGGACGAGCTGGCGCCATACGCTTCCGTTCGGGCTCCAGAGGCCCATCGGGTTTCTCGCTCCCCCTCCCCACGCCCGTCCGCTCACCCGTCGCCCTGCCCCACCCCGGCCCGGGCGCCTGCCCTCCCCTCCGTGCTTGGGAGCCCGGTCCGGTGGGAGCCGCCCACCCCCCCGCGCCAATGGCCTGCCTTTTCCTTTGTCACTATTCGGGCTGTGCTCGGCAGCTGCGCCTGCCTTATTTCTGAAGGCGCCGGCGCTGGGCCGGGGACGAATTCTCATCTAGCGCGCCTCGCGTCGGGCTGGGCTGGACTGGACCGGGCTACCGTACCTTCCTTCATCCCACCACGGGAATCGGCCATAGCCTTATTAGCAGCGCTTAAGAGCCGAGAATCGAGATCCAGTGCTCGCTAGGTCTTTCGTGTGAGGCAGAGGAGAGAGTGATCGAGAGCGATTCGCCGTGATCTGCGCCTGATTTCTCCTTCCTTCGCATGTGAGTGCGTGCATTGCAGTTTGCCGGTCTTCTTTTCAGCCTTTCCTTTCGTTCTGCTGCATCGTGGTGTTGCAAGAGATCTTGAATTAAGAGGAAGCTGGCGCGCATCCCATTTCTTGTCTGTGTGACCACCTCCACATCCGCCCTCGCTCTGTCTCTCCATCTCCCCGCTTTTCTTTCGTTTCCTGCCCCTCAAGTGGCTGACATTTCGTGCGCAGCCCGTTTCCCTGCCTCCATCTGTGTTTTCGTCTCTGCACCTACCCTGCGTCTGTGTCTCCTCTGTTCACGCCTGCAGCCGGGCCGATGGATTCGACCCTTGGCTAGACGACAGTTTGTTGTTGCCGCTAGCTGTGTTCTGTTTTGAGTGAGTAATCGAAAGTGGCATCGAGCGTCCAATCTCTGTGTGTGCGGGACGGACGCCCCTCGCTGCTGGTTGGTCTGAAGTTTGAATGTAGGTTTTGGACTTGGTTTGATTGTGCGTTCGTTCTGGGAGTTGTAATCCGGCGCGCGCGACTCACTTCTCTGAGTGTCTTCTCTTTTCTCTGACAGTTGAAAGCGAGAGGAACAATGGCGGTTCCTGCTTACGCGGTGGTTCCGAGAGCTGAGACTCTCGCATCCTCTTGCCCGATGACCTCTAAAATTACCTCCTCGAATTCCACTAATATGGCGAAGTCGCTCGTGCCGACGAGATTGAGCTCCTCAGCCTGGATCACGGGACAGCGATTTTGTGTAAATTCCTTCTCGTCGAAGAGTTCAGTCAGCTCATCCTCTGGTACCGGACAGGCCACGACTATCACCATGACGGCCACCATGCCTCCGAAAGCAGATCGCAAGTAAGTTTCTTTACTCTGCATTTTCCACCACTCTAAACTACCCAGCGCATGCCGGCTTCCAGCGAAGATGAGGAGTGTGTGTGTGCAGAAATCCTCATGTGGTTCTTGGACTGGGAAGAGAATGGGAAGAGAACGCTGCATTGTTTGTAGAAATGCCTTTGTGATCGTGTCTGGTGCGTAGAAAACTCCGCCTCTTCAACAATTTGTGAAGGATAAAGCAATCTTTTTAGGTCTTGCTTGGGAAGAAATGAAACCCGGCCAGGCGGGCAGCAACAGCCCCTAGCCGCAGGGTAGGTGTAATGTCGGCGAAGAGTTAGGAACGCTGCGAAGCCAGAGGATCAAACGTACGATTCGCACGGGAATCGACACACAATGCGTCGTCGATGAGTCGCGGAATTTTTCCAGATTCGTCGAAGTTTGCTTGATCGCTACCTGTACGGAGAAGCGGGACGTAGTGGGGTACTTAAATGGCGAGTTGCATTTCGATAAAAAGACGAGGCATGAATGTAACTGCAGTTCTTATGTTGCAGGGTATCTGGTTTATACGTCCCTCATGAGACGCACAAGCAGGTCCTACACTCCATACCACCATCGAAATTGGAAATTGTGCAGTCTCTTGACACATGGGCGGAGGAGACATTGCTGCCGTTCTTGAAACCAGTGGACAAATGCTGGCAACCGCAAGATCATCTCCCGGAGCCATCTTCCGAAGGGTTCTACGAGGAGGTGAAGGAGTTACGTGCACGAGCTGCAGAATTGCCTGACGACTACCTCGTAGTTCTGGTGGGAGATATGATTACTGAGGAGGCTCTACCAACTTATCAGACGATGCTTAACACTCTCGATGGCACGAAAGACGAAACCGGTGCTAGTCTCACTCCCTGGGGTGTGTGGACACGAGCTTGGACTGCGGAGGAAAACAGACACGGAGATCTACTGAACAAGTACTTGTATTTAACAGGCCGTGTTAATATGAGGTCTATCGAGAAGACCATTCAGTACTTGATTGGTTCTGGAATGGTAAGCGCTTTCCTGGCCATCTGAATATCTTTTCGTCGTGGTGTTCATCGTGCGAGTCGAGGCAAAAAGTGCCAAGATGCTCGTAATAAGGACAGGATGTTGTAGCACCTTTTTTTGTATGCATGTGGCTACTTTTGCGCTGATTCCCGATAAGACGGAATGTTCAAGACGTAGGGCAATAAGTCACATGGTGAAGCCACCAGAATCTTCGCCTCGCGATACTTACCGGCATGATTGCATGAACAGGATCCACAAACGGAGAACAACCCCTACCTTGGATTTGTCTACACATCGTTTCAAGAACGAGCAACATTTATCTCGCACGGAAATACAGCGCGTCACGCAAAGGACTTTGGTGATGCCAAGCTGGCCACTATTTGCGGACTTATCGCAGCCGACGAGAGGCGACACGAGAATGCGTACAGTAAGATCGTGGAGAAACTGTTTGAGGTCGATCCCGATGGTGCGATGTTGGCTTTCGGAGACATGATGAGGAAGAAAATCGCTATGCCAGCCCATCTGATGTACGATGGAGTAGATCAAAATTTATTCAGTAACTTTTCCATGGTCGCACAGAGGACGGGTACTTACACCGCCAGAGATTACGCCGACATTTTGGAGCACCTTGTAGCTAGATGGAACGTACCGAAGATCGAAGGTTTGTCCGGCGAAGGAAGACGAGCCCAAGAGTTCGTCTGCACGCTTGCTCCGCGCATCAGGAAGCTGGACGAGCGTGCCCAACTCAAACCCAAGAGATCTCCCAAGACAGGGCCTTTCAGCTGGATTTTTGACAGGGAAGTGCAAATGTGGTAAAGTTCCAATTTTGAGTGTAAATCTGGGAAGTACCTACCTACCTAAGGACGGCAATCAATGCAGCAACCTTACAACTCTTCGAACTTGGCAGAAATCAGAGGAATTTAAAGAGTCATTCACGGTTCGTAGAGTGTCCGAAGCCTCCATTGCTTGAGCGGGGTTTTTTTTTGCAACCTTAGGGTTCGAGGTGAAGTATAGCGGACAGAGGTTCACTTGTACATAAGCTACACAGCTACTTGTGTGAATCTTCAGGTTTATGGCAACTTCTTAGCTGTTTGCAGTCACAGGAATGTGGTGGAGGGACTCTGTCTAGCAGTAAGGGTTTGCAGGATGCAGTGGTTACAGTGAGGAGCCGTAGGACGAGTACAGGCTGGCTTGCTCGGTAAGACAGTCTCCAGCTTGTCAGAGTTTTAGATAATTCTGAAATTATCCATGCCAGCGGGAGCTATGTAGCAAGTTCAGTTCTTTTGATCTAGGAAGTGTCACTGGATCTGGGAATAAGAAACTTTGGACCATCATTTGATATAACTTTCAAATTCAAGAGTAAAAGTGAAAATTTTGTGTAGGTGCGCAGTGGTTTTTAGTGATGGTAAACAGAAAGCTCTCTTCCGACCTTTACATAAAATTTCCCTGAACAGAAAACAGCTCTCAGTTCCCCATTCTAATCGGCAGCGTCTGTATTTGTCCAGTCCATACGGTTACCGGTTTCAATATATTGAGCCGAGTTTGTGTGCCCGCCGATGTAGCTCTCTCTTTTTTCGCAGGTCTTAGTGCTCTTAATGGATGCGACCTGATGTCTAAAGGAAGATCAGGGATTGTGTACAGATCTGCCATTGCCGACATTCTCGACAAAGAGAGAGGTTCCCTGTCACTAAATCCTGTGATGACAGGTACAGTCTTGGCAAAAGAGGTTGCCGTCACCGGCTTGTTCCCTGCTTGTGCACTTCTGAATCTATACTGCGGCTGCGGTACAACTGTTTTGCTTTTCTTCTTTATTTATCTGTTATTTATCATATGAATTTCTGTACATGTCCTAGTATGTACAGAGAAATTATATATGGTGAAACTTTTACAGCTGTCAATTTGGTGGACAGTTCGGTCCACGCACAGCTAGTAAACTTTTAATGGGAAAGCGAATCGATCGGTAGGCCTGACGTCCTTCTCGCTTGGTTTCCCCGGTATGGCAGCCTGAACGTGCAGGCACGGAGCCATGACAACGAACAAAAGTCCGTTTGTCAAACTGCCCATAGTGCAACTTGCCAACGCCACGTCCTAGCGGATTTATCGGGAATCTCCGAAATGTTAACTGCCTGCGAGCAGCGATTCTCTGCCTCATTGAAAGACATGGCCAAACTTCATCCTCACGGAAGACTACCCTTCTGTTGGCAAATTTCTTCTGTGAATCACCAAATCGGACGGGAAGAGGAAATTTAAAGTGATCGAGGCTAAGTATCAGACACGCTGCAGATCGTAGGATGTGAAAGAGCAGGTCGAATCTGAACACGTCCAGACTGTAGCTACGTAGCTACATGTCTTGAACTGTCACATCCGACCATGATGTCGACAACATTGAGCGGAATCCGGGCTTCGAGAACCGACTTCAGACTTTAAATTTCAGTCGTGAAAATCACCTATTTGAAAACCGGACGCCGTTTTTTCATATCCTCGTGCACGTGATATTTGTGCGGACAGGACACAACCTGAGCGAGTCTAAACCTGCAGCCTGCAACCTTGACTACACGGCTCTGTGAACAACATTACCCCTCCCCAGAACCCACCGTCGCAATCTTTCGATCATTACCTGAAGATTTGTGGCTGTAGTTGCAAGAAATAAGGCCATCGGGCATTCGGTGCGACGATAGCGAATTTCCATTCACACAAGTAATCAAGTGCCCCCAGCCCGAGCTCCAAGTCACGCGATTCGCTCGCTAATTCCCGTACGGCTCGATGCTATTAAACTCCTGAGGAAAAAATCCCTCGCCGTGCCAGTCAGTGCGCGACCTACCTGAACTAACCCGCCCTAAAACGAGCCCACGAATAATGACACAGATTTCATGTCAAACCCTTCAGGAAGATGTGAGATCGTTATTGCTCGCTCGAGAATTTCCCAGGCCTTGTCGGATTGCCACCCACATCGTGTTATCCTGTTTCCCGATACCTTTCGCGCATTCACTCCACTGACGACAACCATATCCTCGGCCGATTCGCACCCGCCATCGATCCACAAGCTCATCATCATCATCCGCAGCCTCGACTCGTCCTGAACCAACGACGCTCCCCGCCCAACCACGTACGGACCTGTCACCTACGCCGTTGCAGGCGGCGAGGACATTACCTGCAGCCTTCGCCGTACGCTCCGACTGCGTTGGCCGACGCCCGCACGGATCGAGATGGCGCGCGAGGCTTCTGAAGCGCCGCTGCTTGAGCTCGAGCCCGGGGACTCAAGGCCTGTCACATGGCCTCGGCATGGCCCCCTTTGCGGCAAGAAGGCAGGGCGCGCGGTGGCCGAGACGAAGAATCCCCAAGGATCACGAAAAGCGCAGATTTCTCTCCGATCTTGTCAATCGATTCGTGTGACAGAGAGCTTCGGTTCGATTTTGCGAGGACGGGGTTCTTTTCATGCAAGCCCATTCATTCTTGCGGGGATTCGGAGTCGTGAATTTCGAGTGTTCTCGGGCAATCGCGTCGATGATCCGAGCAATCCGGATCATCGACGCGATTGCTCGGAGTTGCGTGATCTCTGAATCTTCCCTGAAGCTCGGGCGCTCGTGTACGCGGAGCAGAGCACATGAAACCCAGGTGCTTCGCATCGTGACCGGTTCGGTGCGCATAACTGAGGTAGCAAATGCTCACTTTTCTCCTAATAATTTTAATGTTTCCACATTTATTGAGTGGAGAATGAAGGAATGTCCTCGACAATCTTGCATGCTGTACGATCGATTTAGAGGAAACATCATACGACTGGAGAACTCAGGATAGAAAGAAGGCCAGAAACCTCATAAACAGGGCGTGGTTGCAGATGGCAGCAGTATTGATTGCTCCGGACGCTTTCCCTCACGTCATGCACCAGGGATCCGTCGCCCTTAATGCGAGAGGGAATTGTTCGTATTTTTTGGAGAATAAGAGACACTCCCATTTATTGCACATTGCGAGTTCGAGTGTGTTCGGAATGCAGGGTAAATGTTGTTTCCTGGTCCAGATTTCGACGACGCTACATTTGGAAACCTGTTCTAGGCGCAACCAGGATGAAGAACGAGAGTGCAGAACGCAGAATCATTTAATCATCATCACACTGTCCAGTTATTGGCATGGCCGGGGCTTTCGTGCGTGCTCCGATGAACTTATGATGGTTTGAGACTCTGAATCTCACAGAGACTTTGCAGCATCAGGCACTTTTGTGATTCCAAGAGTCTTACGTTACCCACCTCAGGGTCCCATTTGTGTCTTTGAGAACCCCGAGTCTTTTCGCCAAATCCCTCACGAGTTCGAAAACCTGTCATCCGCATGTCACCACATTCCACACTTTCTACGAACCTTTGCCCCGCCTGCATTCAGATGCATGCATTCAGACTCGCAGTTCTTGGAATGGCCTGTACTTTTGTGGGTGCAGTGCGTTCGGGAGCACACCGAGTCGTAGGGACTCCAAACCGTACACATGCGGAAGATGCGTTGACATTTCAAGATTTGCCGTGTGCGCTAACGAGATCGACCGCATGCGACTCTCTTTGGATCATTCACCCTCGGAACTAGCATCCCGAGGTGATCACGTTTCATTTCTTCGAGCTGAAGTCATCAGATCACAGCTCGTCTTTCCCAGGACGGAAGGAGAATGCATGCATTCAAACCGGCAAAGGATAACGAGATCTGGCTAGCCGTGAAGATCGTCTGTGGGAATCGAGCAATCTCTCCAGACTGGTGGGACTAGGATCAATTCACGCTTTACACAGATTATCCGCACACGCCCAGGCCGGAAAGCAATCACTGAAACATTAATGTTTCAGTGATACACATGAGCGCATGTGGCTCCCCTCGTCTCGGCGAATTCGATTCCGATGGCCGTCAATTGCAGGCGAAGAGGACTTCTAGGCAGCCGGCACCCAACTCGCAAACCTCGGACCTCAAGCATCGCTGCGGTCGACAGGAAGCTGGGCTTCTGCTTTTGATATCGTACGAGGAAGACGTCGTTGGTATGGACCGGCCGCCCAGCCACCATTGCCACCCTGAATCCGAGACCCAAATCATCGAAACCTTGTCGCCCACGAAACAATGAGTGTTACGGGCGTACGGAGGCCAGCTTTCTGTGAATATTGTCACCAATTCTGGTGCACTGTAATGCCATGCGGTCGTGCATGTCGCTCCATCATGTGCCCCAATAAATGGCTTGCGACTTCGGTCTCGCTGCGATTGGCAGCTGCCAGCTGACCTTTCTCAAAACTCGGAGCTTCCGTCTCCGGCTGCAATCATTCGGACCACTCGCTCCTGCGACTCTATGCGTTCGGACTCTCGCCATCGCCGGTGCGCTGGCAGAGGCAATCTCTCGTGCATCGCATTCCTGACCTTCACATGACCGAGTGATGTGCTTCGCAGCTCCTCGACCCAAACACTCCGAACCTCGAAAACCAAATGAATGTCTTCACAAGAATTTCCCTTCGAACACAAGGTGAAATGCACGATGCATCTGGACTGAAGTTTTGCAGATTAATAACTTATATTATTATAAGTCCATCAAAGAGGGGCCATAGACTTGAAACTCTGTGGCCCAATTAGAAAAATCATGAAAAGTTGTCAAAATTATTGAATTTGTGAGAGTTTTGTTCATTAAAGAAGATTCCCTGAGTTCGCCTGTGTTGAAGAGTTTTTGATAGATCTAGGGGTTGTATTTCATTGAATCATATTCTTTTCAGCAAGCAATTACTTTAAAATGAGTTTAACAAGAACTTGCTAACAAAGAAACTGTATATTGGCTCTTGTAAATGGGCTTACAATCTAGCTGTTATATTTTAAACCTCTTCAAATGTCAAAGAGAGTGGACTAACTAGAATTTACAATGTCTACGTCTTTACAATTTTTTATATTGTTTGGGATCAAGGTATCCTATCTTCGCACCATTGCTTCCTCAGAATATCTCACTCTTCCAGTTTGTTCAAGTAACATTTTTCTCATCGAGAAGTCTGAATTATAGAATGCAACAAGTGAATACTTATCTGACCTCGTTTCAAACATAAACATTCATTAGCTTTGTGGTTTAAATTAATATTGCAAAGTGCTTGGGAACTTTCAAGCCATGCAAGTGAGCATCATTTATAATTTTCAAGATTTTATTAAAATTTACTGAACACAAGAAAAAGGTTAAAATATTGTGCACTTTCTTGATTGCTCTTCGAGAATTTTACTAAGTTTCACTTTTTCCTATGACTAAATGTGGAGGTTCTATAATCCATATTTTGATCAATGAATTCTCACTCTCATTATTTATACCCCCAATAGAGAAACTTAAATACCGGATAGAAATTGCGGATAGAATTTTTTTCCAAATAACTCCTAAATGATGGATTTTAGATATACATATTATGTAGATTGTGTATTCAATGGTTTTGTTACTCAAAGTGATTCCTCTAGTTGCTGAATTTAACTTCTTTTTTTACTGATTTTAATTAATCGTCACCATCACTTTTTCAAGTTAGTTTGACTTTAAAAGCAATTGACTCGTTGCTATAATCCTAGTTATTTACAACTTAACCAGAAGGGTTTGTTGATTCAAGTTTGGCTAGTCAGAATACATAATCTTCAACCTAGATAGACAGCAAATCACTACTCAAGAGTACTTTATACAAAAATTTCAGATCTTCATACTAGATCTTACTTACTGTAGAAATTGAAGCTTTTCAAATTGCTATTTTGCAACTAGTTAAAAAATAGTAATTAGTGATTAGATTCATATTAGCCATGATTAAACTTAACTGATATAATCAAATTCAAGAAAATAACATTCAATGAGATATATTTAAAGAGTAATTTTTTAAGATTGTGTATGAAAAAACCATTTTGTAATTCAATAAAAGTCAACTGATATCTTTTACTATTATTGATCATTTACTCTGTTTTGACTAGGTATCAATTTTAATTGATTCAAATTTGTTATTGATTTTTTCACCTGAAATATTCCAAGACATGTTGAATTTTTGACAATCACAAATTTCGTAATGGCTTGTAATCATATTGAATGATAAAAAGAAGTTTCAGAAAAGTCCAAACTTAACGATGACATGTAAATTTAATTTTTGTCATCCAGGGTTGTGATAAGGTTAAACATATGGAAGTAAACTTCAGATTTTTTAATGACAAAACGTTATTATAAAATTCCAAATACATGAAGAGTTTGAGTATCTTGAATGTAATTCTAAAAACATTATAAAATGACAAATCTTTTCTATCAAATAAGCTTATAACTCTGAAGAATAGCTAAAAGTGTAAGGTCCAACCATCAAGATCTATCAACACCCACATGAGTTAGAACACTGAGATAATCTGGTTCACCTTCTACAAACTATGTCCACGGGCAAGCGTAGAAAGTTCACTTAAGCACAAATGTATACACTGTCTTCATAGCTAAGTTCTCCTACTCCATGCTCACTCTCAAAGTGAAACTCTAAATTATGCGTAACGAATGGAAGAGATAAGGTGCACATCTTTACTAACCTAACCACAGTTGACTTTTCTTATCGTGATTATCACTAAATGAAGTTAATCCAATATAAAGTTAACCTAACAAAATGTCTACGGATTAATGAGTTAGCAGTTTGTGAAAAAGATTGTTCAATACTAGGACATTACAATGATATCAATTTTAGAAGTTCAAGAAATTATCAAAAAAATTCTATCTACACCTGATTAAAAATTAGCTACACATCACAATGATTTTGTCTATGAAAAATCATAATCTTCAGTTCTTGACTCTGTAACGTATATAGCTATTTTAAAAAAAAAAACAAAATCATATTGGTGGAACGTATAGTTTTTCATGAATTTTGTTAATTTATATATACAACTTTATATTGATATAGTTTTATCGTGTATGCAGAAAACATCATCAACAAATTAATAGAGAATCTGAATCTCTTGAATTAAAATATACAATTAATAGTTCTTATGAAATTTAGCTATAATTCTTTTTTCTTGTTAAAAATGAATACATCTTCTGATTTTTTTAAACTAAATATATATTGACATCTTGACTCATCTCATGGCGTATTCTTTTATTGATGCATAAATTTGTAATAATTTTTTGAAATACATGTGTACTATTATTATGATTATTATTCACACCAAATATATAGCAATATAAAATATATAAATTTCAAAATAAATTCTCCTTATCATGCAGTTATATCATCTTTGTCAATAAAGTTGAAAATATTACAATTCATTTTTAACTCTAAATGGAGTAAAATATAACATCAATTTTCAAAATGATGATGAAATTAAAATTAATTTATCAAAATCAATCTTGAATACATGTTTTAATAATATTTTTATTCAAGGTTAAATATTGAAATATTTGGCTATTACAGTGTGAATTTATTTACTTATTATCATGTAAAATCAAACATCAGATATGAGATTATATTTCTCATTTTTCACAATTATGATTGATCTTGAAATTATGAAAAATAATAAACCGATGATGTTAGGTATTAAATGTATTAAGATTTAAATGTTTGATGAAGTACAACAAGTACTATTGAGTTAGATTTATGCATGATATGAAAAGAAGTCTTATTTATCTTGGACATTTTTTTCCAAAAATACTTGAGTGAAGTTCTTCTACAAAGGCAATGATCAACATAAGAATATGGGACAAAATTATTTTAAGAATAAAAAAGCACAACAATGTTAGAGTACAATACCAAATCTGATGAAGTCAGCTTTATTATAACTTGAAATGAGATGACTCGCGATTAAGAAGTACTTAACACTCATTGTGAATAGTAATTTTGTACTTTACATATGTTGTTAATGTTCTATTAGGATTTTGTAAACATTATGTTATGAGCAAACATTATAGGGAATATTCTAATGTTGAAACTCATTAATCATTAATCTACTTGAGTATATACAAAGTGTCGGCAGAAGTTTATATTCTAAAAATTTCATTTTTTGAAAAGTTGTATTATGTATCAGTTATTGATGATTAATTAAGATTTGTGTGCATGTATTTTCATACAAAAATTCAAGCTATGAACAAATATTAAAATTTGCAAAGCTCAAGTAAAATTCAAACTGAACACTATGTGCAATTTCTACATTTGAGTAATGATGAAAAGTACACAATTTAGGAGTTTTGAAATTATTGCAGAAAAATAGAGACATCCCAACACGGTTTATAATCCGCTATTTTTTATAAGTTCAATATGAAAGTGTTGGAGGAGATGCATAATATATCAAATGAATTGAACCCATCATATCAATTTCAAATCAAACCCCTCAATATTGAATCGTGTAAAACTTTTTACTTCAAATGTAATAAACTTTTTAACAGCGTTTGAATTGAGTCACAAACCTAATTATAACAACATAATTTTTTAATTGGACATCTTAAACTCTCAAAGCTAAAAACAATAAAATCCAATTCTACCATATTTCTAATAAACTTTGATTATTATTTTATTTTATATGCTAGTGGTGTGAAGTATTATAGATTATGTAATTTTGTGTAATTATTAGAAACATAATAATTTAAAAGAAGGAAGATTTTTGGATTTTTTTTATTTTTCCAAATTGATTATGATAGATTTCTATTCAAGTATGTTTTTAAAAAAAAGATATGATCTGATATTAAAAAAGACTTGTGTATGAATGGAGCAAATTCTTGAAGAACAAGAATTGGACTAATAAATTATTGTAGTAGAGATTTAAACATCTACAACACACGATAAAGATCAAATTGAATTGTCTATCAAAAGATCATCAAATGGTTTTATTAAAGCTCTTGTAAAGTATTAACTATGATCACATTCAATTATAATTAAAAATTGTGATATTAAATTTGAAGATGTTGACGAAACATTGTTTAACTTGAACTGAATACTGTATTTATTAAAAAAACTTAAGACTTTGTCACTAAATTTAAAAGAAACAAAACATTATTCTTATATAAAAGCTCAAAATTTTGTGAATAAATTGAAATGATTAATTGCTATGAAATGTGAGATACAATCATAGGTGCATAACAAAATGTGAAAACTAGTGTAGCTTTCAAGTAATCAAACTTTGATTGAAAATAAAAAGATGTGCAAGTTTAAGAAAATCCTTCAAATGACATGACAATCTTCAAAGTTGGGTTAGTAACTGGAAGTTTCACTCAACATAAATGTGTGAACCCACAACAATGTCTTTTATTTGCTACAAAATTTAGTATTGTTATTGTTTTAATGAAAAAAATAATTTCGATCTAAATATTTTTGGAAAAAATAATCTTCATGACACAAAAATTTTGCTTCAAAAAGAATGTTGAATAAAATTTAGTTTGTACATTGAAATTATTTTCCGGGTTTAGCAAGTTACAATGTAGTGAAATGCAAGGTATTCTACGATCATGAAAACAAAAAAAAATGGCGAAAAAATAAGTATATACATGAAGAAAGTGAAAAATAAAATATTCAAATTTAATAAACTAGTATTCTATGTGAATGATATGCTCATTTTGATGAAAAAATATTACGACGTTGAAAAGTGTAATAATCCACTGAATTTTGCAATTAAAATGAAGTATTTAAATAATTTCAAGTTTCTATTAAAGATGAATGTTCATAGAAATTTTGGAATAAAATAACTTACAATTAAGTCCAGGCAAGTATATTTCATGTCTGCTTGATAGGATTAACATGATAATTTAAAAAAAATTATAAATTCTTGTGACACATAAAATTTTTAAATTTTTGCATCTTAATATAAAATCGAGGCCATATGTATAAAACAGATTCCATTTATTTCCTATGATAAATTTTTTGACACCGTCATGTATTTGATGATATACATAAAGTCTTATATTGCGCTAATTATGAGCAAGGTGAGCAATTGTGTGTTAAATCAAGAAAAGATATATAGAAAACATGTCAAATGAGTTTTAAAACATCAAAAGAGACTTAAAGATTGAGTTACTTATTTAATGTATCTTACATAATGTCAATTTTTTATAAGATTACGTTCATGCTGATTATTGTAAATATTTGAACAAATATACATCTACAATTAGATATTTATTTATTCTTGATAGCATATGTATTAATTGGAGATCAGCTTTGCATAAATGCCTAATTAAGTTCACAACGGAACACGAATAAGTAAGTACATCAAAAGCACGTAGAAAAACTTTTAGTTGAATGGAATTAGAACAAAGATGAGATTAAAAATGTTCACTATGATAGCTAGAGTGTGTTATATTTTGCTAGAAATCCTATAAGATGCAATCGTATGTAACACATTAACATTGCTGAAACATGATATTTTCAATGATCATTGTGATAATTAGAGTGTGTTATATTTTGCTGAGAATCAAATGATATACACGAAGGTGAAATACATTGACCTCAGGTATCACTTTACCTATTTATAGGTTCTGATGAAAATATTGAGAGATAGTAAAGATTGATAATATAATGAATTTAGTTACTAAGTTAAACAAAATTAATCTTTTGAGCTACAAACATTGGAACATTGAGCAATATTTCAAAACTGAAGTATCTTCTTGTAAACTAATCTGCCAGATCGGTGAAGTCACCGATCTGGCAGTTCACATGTGCATAGTATTGGAATCTACGTCGAAAGAGTTTGGATGTCAATAATGTTGAATCATGTAAGGTTTGCCTCAGACATTATACTAGACAGGCCAGATCTCATGACAGTTTCTTCTGAAACTCCATCTGGTAACAAGGAGTTGATTCGATTCTCAGCAACTACTTCAATATGTATAAGGCTCATACATGATAAACATTTGAGGTCATGAAAAACTTGTGCTAGAATGCAGCACATAGTGATGAGGATCGTGTGCTTAGGCTTGATTTATGCAGGTCTTCGCTTGACAGGTCCCTTCGGGTGGCATGGTCTGACATCGTCAAGATCCATACCGTCTGAGCGTGAATACTGTAGCAATGTAGAGCTCGTGTCAGCTTTGGAGAAGCAGGAGTATAAAAAGACAGCCCAAGAACTCAGACTCACACCTCAGGCTCTCAACTGAGAGCTTCATTCGACCTTTGCACGTAAGCTCAAATCTAATGAGGGTTTGTTGATGGGGGTTGATTTATCAGTCTAGTTCTCTTTTTCACCATGTCATTTTATGGGTTGAACTTTGTACATAGAGCTTCAACTTTCCCGTCGAATCTCTCCAGAAATTATGATAGCTGTCGCAGTTCGAACTGTCGGTGCATCGTATTCACAAGTATTAATCCCATGGCTCTGTGCAGGGAGGTAGCTGTGATCGTCTGTGACGATTTAGCTACCTTTGGCTGGTCGCAAAAAACTGCAACTTTGTTGGTTGTCGGAACAAGTGAATTTTAAAAAATGGCCACCAGTTGTTACCAATGGTTCCTTTGGACCGCTACAATTCTTCTGATAGCCGTGGTTTCACAAGGGCAGCTGACCACAGACTTCTATGACTCCACGTGCCCACAAGCTGCCACGATAGTAAAGCAAAAGGTCGATGAAATCGTTGACGCTGATAAGGGAATGGCTGCAGGTCTGATGCGCCTGCATTTTCATGATTGCTTTGTTCGGGTAAGCTCACTATCAAAAATGCAGCTGCCAGATTGCTGTTGCCAGCCAGAATTGCCATTAGGAGCTGGTTTTGGCTTCAGGATCTCTCTGGATGGCTTCATGACTGAGACTGCGCGTGCAGGGTTGCGATGGGTCGGTGCTTCTGAATTCGACCAATACTACACTTGCCGAAAAAGAAGCGCTCATAAACAACGGCTCGCTTCGAGGATTCGAGCATATCGACGATATAAAGATGGACCTAGAGTGTTCATGCCCAGGCGTTGTGTCATGTGCCGACATTTTGGCCATGGTGGCGAGGGACGCCACCGTTAAGGTACAGATTTCGGCGGTCGAATTCACGTGAGTCAGTCGGAGTATTAGTATAATAAAGTTAGATGATAAGTTTGCGGCCCTGGCAGAACCTTTGCTTGATCCATGGAAATAAATCTCCCGTTGTATCGCGCAGCTCGGAGGATTGAGCTGGCCAGTGTTTCTGGGCCGCATCGACGGAGCATCTTCAGTTGCAGACGAAGTCAACAGCAGTCTACCATTCCGCACATACAACTTCTCCCAGCTCGTTGCGACTTTCGCCAAAGTTGGGCTAGACACGAAGGACATGATCGTCCTTTCAGGTGTGCTGCTTCCGTCCTTTGAGAATCTTCCAACTCATATCATCAGGTCATATCAGAGCTTTCATTTCATTTCATATCGGTGACATGGCAAGATTTCTTGTCGCTTGCGAAGCATGCGTTGCCATGGACGATTTAAGAAAATGTGCGAAAGCAAGTTAATACTTACAAGGTTTTACGTTTTCTCGAAGCCCCGAAGTGATCACTGGCCTTGAGGAATCATGAAAAAGCTGCATCTGCAAGACTGTCCAAAGCTGTAACGCAGTCTTTGGTGTGTCCTCATGCAGGCGGGCACTCCATCGGACAACTCCACTGCGGAGCATTCTTCGAGCGTCTGTGGGACTTCCAAGGTCAGAATATCACAGACCCATCGATGGACCCGGAATTCGCCGAGTCTCTCAAGGCCCAGTGCCCTCGCGACAACCCTCTCCTCTTCAAAGGAGCCGATTCCACAAACGCCACATTCGACGCCGTCTATTACTCGGACCTGCTGACCCACAAAGGCCTCATGGACTCCGACGTGGCGCTGATGAGCGATCCCTTGGGAGTGGAGTACGCCATCAAAGCTGTGCAGGACCCGTACTATTTCCTGTTCGAGTTTGGAATGGCTATGATCAATATGGGCAACATTCCAGCGAGCGATCCTTATGGCTGGAGGAAGAATTGCGCAGTCATCGAGCCATGCAACAACTGAAATCTGTAGAAAACAGGCTTAGAGAACACTAAACTCACTGCAACCGGAAGGATACTGCAACTCACGTGCATTCTGTCTATGAGAACAGGCTTGCAATGAGACCAGTCCGTAGCACCTTTGCAATTTTTTATCTCGATTGAATCACATATTCTTTATGATGCACATCACTTCATAAGACATGTAGGTAAAGTTGAGCGCAAGTTTTCGCACTTTGAGGACAGATGTTGACTGATTACGTTGCCAGTATCTATCTCAGCCGATTTATATAACAATAAAATTGCTCCAAGAAAGTTGAAGTCCATACATCTTTCCAACTGCGTGGCAGTGAAGATCCTTTCGTTTACGAGTTTCATACAAGCGTGAAATGTGGAGAAAGCCCACTTACCTGGAGTAACCCGTACCTCGCGCACAAATTTGACTTGTGTGGATTTATGATTTTTAAAGACTACATGAATTGAAGATAATATTTATTTAATCATGATTAAAATTCACCAGTCACTAGAAATATTCAGGGACTTTTAATATAAGAAAAAAGATATAATATTATTATTCGGACACAAAAATGAAAAATTTACAATGTTTTTGAAGTAACATGGAACTGTCATATTCGTTTGCCTCGCTGAAGATCTGACGTAAGTTGTAATCACTTCAACGACCTCTAATGTGAACCATGTGCTTACTCGGGCGCGGGTGTCAACGAAGGAAACCAATCCGAAATAGGTAGTGTCGAAACTCTTTCCAGTTCGTGCCAAGTCCGACTCGCCGAACTCTGTAACCACGGTGAGACTTATCATAGCTCAAAATCAATATAAGGAAAGACTTGTAAATGGTGCATTTTGATGTGCGTTCTGGCCAATGGGCTCACTGAGCCGAAAACTGTAATAGAATTGTTAGTTTGGAATTTTAATTCTATTCGAAATGTACCATATCTTATGTTCATGTCAACTGTGATAGATCTCACCCTTTCTTATGGAGCTTCTGAACTTTGTTTGGGCTCTGCTGTGTATTGCTGTCCATGCGGAAAGGTCACAAGAAATGAAACTATCTACAAAATCGTGGAGTACAGTGGTAACCCACTTTTTGTTTTGTTGCGGAATTTAAAATAATTTTGGAAAACAGTACCGCAGCAGCCGTGTAAATGGTGATCGGTACATTTAAATAGAATGGAATTGGATAATCGCGGATCTCGTAGAATCCAGAAGTTGGGCGCAATGTTCGGAACAGGCGCCGACCTGAACAATCTATTATGAAGGAGTTCTCCTTCGGCGCAAGGCGCATAATCCGCCTTCGGCGCTAGAGGGATCCCTCAGAGTTTATGTAATTCACAACGCCTTGACTTCCTCACGGTCTTGTTGGAAAGAGCTCAACGCGGTCGTTCTAACGAGCCCAAGAACGCCTGGAACGGATGAGGACTCAGGGAGTTGTGATTGTCGGAAGATGCGAAGACGAGCGCCTACGCATAGGCAGGAGGAGTTCGTCGCCGGCGGGAAGTCCGCCAAGAATTTTGCCTACGCACAGGCGAAAGGAAGTTCGCCTACGCATAGACGGAGGAAATTCACCTACGCGTAGGCACTTCGCCATCAGCGGGAAATCCGCCTTCGGCCCTAGACGTTCGCCTTCGGAGGTGGAGCTCGTACGGCGCCTACAGCGCCAACGCATCAAGATTAGCTAAGTACTGACGGAGTAGCGAATCCGTACGGTCCGCCTTCGGCTCAACGCCTATGGCGGTACGGACGGGTGCGCCCTCGGAGGGGACAGGGACTCCGGAGACGTGAGCGCCCGCGGAGAGGCGAGAGAGATGGACAGACGGTACGGAATCCGTTGACCGGGGTCAACGCCTTCTGCACAACCGCCTTCAGCGCTGCGCCTACGGCGATGCACCTACGCCGACGGACATCTTCTGTGCGGACGGTCAGCGCCTACGCACAGGCGAATGGAGTTCGTCGCCGGCGGGAAGTGCGCCGGGAAATCCGTCTTCGGCGGAAGGAGTTCGCCTTCGGCGGAGCGTGCGGAGGAACGCCTTCGGCGGTGCGGGATCAACGCAAATCGGAGTACGAATGCGAGTAGCGCGTCGGCGAGAAAGACGCCTTCGGCGCTGCGCGACCATGTCCGCAGCGAAGTACGCTGGCGGAGTTTAAATTGACATTTCGAGCGTGCTAGTGAGAGCGCGACAGCGGAGCGTGAAGCCGCGCGTGCGAGAGGAGCGCCGTTACATCTCCGAGCCGGCGCAGCCATCAAGTGAGTCGACATTCACGACCAAGTGCAGACCATGACATCCTGCGAGCGGAGAACGGACACCCCATTCTTGAATTTGCAATTTCAATTTCTTGTGCGAGCTGCGCGCGTCCACTTTCTAGCCAGGAGACATTTCAGACATCACTGCGCAGAGACTCATCGGGTGGCAGAGAGAGAATTGAGTGCGCGACCGCAGGAATTGAGAGAGATCAGAATTTGCAGAGGAATCAGTGCCGCAGGCAAGAGGCTTGGGCATAGCGGAGGAGAGTTTGCGAAATCCGATTTCTAGGACGTGATGTCGAAGTCCACTCAGCTGCAGATGGTTCCACTCAAGCTTCCGCAGATTGGGTTGCGTGCTTTTCAGGACCGCTGATTGCAGTGAAACTCAATTTCTTGCTGTGGGGATGGAATTACATGTGCCCGGACATGGTGCGCGAATGGCAACCGGAGAGACACCAACTTACGCGCGGATTCCGACTGCACGTAGATCGTTGGACTGTCCACGATTGGGGACAAGTGCTAGGGAGATGTGCAAGCGAGGACGGGTTCCTCCTATTTGACAGTGGGAGCGTCAAGATGTCAAAGGCGGAAGAGGACTCCTTTGTGGAATTGTTCAAGCGGAAGAAGTCCACCAAGAACGGGTACAGGACCCGTGACTATAGAGATCGCTTCCGCAGAAACGTAGCGATGACACTTTTGCAACTCTTGCAGCCGCACAGAACAACGTACATCACTTCTTGGCAAGTGTCTTTCGTGGAGCTCACATTGGCCGGAGCTCCAGTTCACTGGTCGCGTATCTTGCATAGAGTAACGCGACAGCATGCGTTTGAGGAGAGGGGACGAACGATCAATCATCTCTCTCCCTTCTTGATTAACTTTTATCGGTCGATGGGTTGCTTAACCGCGACCGAGCGTATTTAGTTTCCGCTGTTGTCACTCGACAATCCCGGGAGGTATGTGCGGGATAACGAGGTCGACTCCGACGCGGAGGACACTCCGACTTCCACTCCACTGGCTCAACAGGATGCGGGGAGAGACACATCCGCAACGCGAGTACCGCGGAAGCGGAGATGGAGAGAGGAACCGGAGAAAGAGCAACATCAAGATTCGGTTGCTCTCACACAAAAGAGGCCACTGCACGAGCTCTGCAGTCGGCCGAAGCAAAAAGCGCTCCGGCTTGTGTTACCTGCAAGCAGCGCGGAAACGGCGCGGGCCGCCGGAGAGAAGGAGACCCCATCCTCGGAGGAGGACGGGAATGCACGGACAACAGAGGGGTCAGAGGACCTCCCTACGCCGATGGCACGAACGCCCTCGGCGGAAGTGAGACGACCTTCGGGTCAGGAGCGACAACACGCGGCACGGATGAGTGTGCCGCCTACGGATAGGCGACTTCTTACGGACGGGAGACTCCTTGCGGATAGGCGAATCCCTACGGACGGGAGCACGCTTGCGCACAGGCGAGCACCTACGCATAGGCGAGACTCACCTTTGGTGCAGCGCAGGAAAGTAAAGGAGCCGGCGGAAGATCCGCCTTCGGCTCAAGGGCCTTCGAGGCAAGGTCCTTCGGCGGTGAGACCGCCGGGAAATGCGCCTTTGGTGCCAAGGCCTTCGGGCCACCGAGTTACAAGTAGGGAGCCGGCGGGGAACGTGCCCTCGGCGGGAAGTCCGCCGGAAGGTGTGCCTTCGGCGGAAGGGCCTTCGGGCCAAGGGACATCAGGCGAGCCGCCTTCGGCGTTGCGCCCTCGGCGGAAGCGCCGCCGACAATGGCGCATACGTATAGGCCGGACGCACCCCTGGCGCATGACCTAATGGAGGAGCGGGACCTATCGAAGGAGCGGGACCTAACGGAGGAGCGGATTGACTGTCGGCAGGAGGAAATACGTGTGTGCGATGCACAATTGCACTCCGCGTAGACACATTCCGCACGATCGCCTGCGGCGGTGGACGCCTGCGGCGATGAGGAATTAGCAGAAGCCGGACGGGCGGGCGATGTGAATTTGGCACAACCCCATTCACCCACCGCCTTGGACATTCTGGCAGGAAGCAGCAGGGGCGACAGTGGTTGCAGAGGATGTAGACATTTCGCAGCCACGCTCAAGACAGTCACCGACGAATTCTGTGGCGACCAAAATCCTCAATTCGGAGGATGACGAAGAAGGAGGATCGACGGAATCAGCGTCGGGATCGGAATCAACTGAGGAGGAGGAGCAGTCAGTGGCAGGCACGCCGACGGCGGCGCTCTGCGAGCAGGTAGTACCTCTGTTGAGGTACCTTGATCGCAAGGTGGAGAAGTACGCGGACCCCCGCCAGCCTGGGTCTTACGTCAAATTAGTGCGTAGGCGAACTCGCACTAAAGTCCACACCAGCAAGTTGTTGGCCCGTGTGGATCAGGAACTTAAGGATCTGCGGGAGAGGCATGATTGCCTGTGGGGCCACCTCAATCTCACCAAGAAGATGTACAAGGCTCTCGACAAGACGAAGAACGAGAAGCTGGAAGATTTCGCCAAGGCAAAGGCGAAGTTAGCAGAGGAGCTGGATTCTGAGCAAGCTCAGAATCAAATTTTGTCAGAGGAGCTCGTGCGACAAACACGGTTGTTAGAGCAGTGTCAGCTCGCACGGCAGGCGGATGAAGAATTAATCCGCAAACCGCAATCCGAGTGCGGGGAATTGAGAGCGCAGCGTGCGGAGGCCGAATTGCAGTTGGTTGTAGTTGAAGACGATCACCGGCGGGAGGCAGATCGCACGAAGGAAGAATTGGCGAGGCGAGTCACCCATTGTCTCAGAGTTTACGCCCACTGGGAAGTGGCGGCGCAGGAGAAACTCACACTGCGCGAGTTAGAGCTTCGTGCGGCGGGGTTGTTATCAGATGATAGTCGGAGCCGCTGGCGAGTGGCGAAGAAGCTGGATTCGTTTCTGTCGAAGTCGCGGGACACCATGGCCACTCTCGAGACGGAGGTTTCTGCGGTGTTGCGGCGGTTGGGACTGCGCAGTCGAGCGGAAGACTGGCAGGGTAGAGAGTTAGTGCACGGTAGTCCATCGCGCAGAAGGCGAAGCACGGGTTCTGTGGAGTGTAGTGTAGCGTGGTTCCGTGCAGGCGCGTAGCCTAGTGCAGTGTAGTGTTAGTTAGGACTTAGAGGGTATAAAGTAGTTCAAGGCGTCTTGCCTTGGGATTTTTCCAGTTTCGGAAGTGCATATCAGGAACTCATTTTCTCTGCGTGTTTGTGTCCTTAGTTCTATCACCACGCAAGAGGAGCTACACCTTGGCGGTCCGCATTGTGTAGCTGAATGCCTTCGGCCGAATGTTCAGAGCTAGTACATTGGTTAGAGACTTGAGTAGTTCGGATCTACACCTGCGGGTGATTGCTGATGCTCAGAGTCAGTTGCGAGTTGAATACTTGAACAATTTCCCCCTTACACTTTCGAGTGATTGTTCTTGATTGTACTCCTTCGGGATTTTTCCCCTAATTGCCAAAGTGAATCTTTGCTACTTCGTGTAAGCCTTGATTGTAAATTCAGGTTACGCTGCAATAGTTTCCTTCAGGGTAACCCCTGTAGTATTTCTGGGAATGACAAGTGCCTAAGAATTCAAACTCTTCAATAGACTGTTATGGTGTGCTACTGGATCGTTTTCTCAGTTGAGTCCCTCCGTGCGGACTCTCTGCGCGTTTTGTGAGTTGAACGTGTTGTTCGCCGCGTGTGAGTGACATCGATCCGAAGTAGGAAGTCCAACCCGGGTTCCTCACGCTAGCAGAAAGCTAGTGGAAGGGTTGTGTGGTACCCCACTTTTGGCAATTTTGAGGAAATTAAAACATTTTTGAAAAACTGTACCCTGGCAGCATTGTAAATAGCCTTCGGTACATCAAAACAGAGTGAATCCGGAAGATCGCGGGGATTCTCGAGGGATCTTGTAGAATCTGGGATTTGGGGTGCCGCAGTAAGGACAGGCACCACCCTCCCTGCGAGCTCCGCAGTTAGGATCTCTACGGCGCAAGGCGCAAAGCCCGCCTTCGGAGGTTGCGTCCGCGGCTGTAGGGGAACCCCCGTAATTAGGTCAACCCTTGGGCGCCTTGACCAAGTTAGGGTCCCGTTGGAAAGAGCTCGACGCGCTGATTCTAACGAGCCCAAGAACGCTTGGAACGGACGAGGACTTAGGGAGTTATCGCTACTGGAAGAAACGGAGGCGGTCGCCTACGGCGGAAGGAGTTCGCCACCGGCGCGAATTCCGCCTACGCGGAAGGGGGAATCAAGTTTTGTCCTATGCGCGGACGAAGGCGTTCGCCTGTGCACAGGCGAAGTAGGGTTAGGGAAGGCGCGAAGTCCGCCTACGCACAGGCGTACGCCTGTGCACAGGCACTTCGGCGTCGGCGGAAAATCCGCCTTGGGCCCTAGAAATGCGCCTTGTGAGGTAGAAAGTGTACGGCGCCTTCCGCGCCAGCGCAGCGCCGCGTACGTCGGAAGAGCCGCCAGAGTAATCCAACAGGTACGGACCGTGCGGACGGCACGGGTGGATGCGCTCTTGGACGGACGGAGTTGCGGCGGCGGAAGCGCCGACGGAGAGACAAGGAACGGACAGACTGGACGGAGACGGCTGACCACGGTCAACGCCTTCCGCGCCAGCGCAGCGCCGCGGACGGAATTGCCTGCGCACAGGCGAACGCCTGTGCACAGGAGGATGTTCAAGTTCCGCGCCGGCGGAGAATCCGCCGAGGCCCCTGCCTGCGCACAGGCAGGAGTTGAATTTTTGTCCGACATGCGGACACACGCGTCAAGGCAGAAGGAGATTGGCCGAGGGGCGGTACGAACAAGTGTACCGCGCAAGGCGGAAAACTCGCCTTCGGCGCTACGCCCCCATGTCCACAGGGTGACACGCTCGCGGAGTTCAAATCCGCCAATTCGAGCGTGAGAGTTTAATCGACGACGGCGGAGCGTGAAGCCGCGCGTGAGAGCGAAGACCGTTCCAGCGTACAGCCGGCGCGGCCATCAAGTGAGACGTTCTTCACGACCAAGAGCCGACCATGACCTTCGACCGGGCGGCGGAGAACGTCCCATTCTTGAATTCGCGATTCCAATCTCTTGTGCGCGCCGCGCGCATCCATCTGCTGGCTGCGGAACATTCTCGACGTCGTCGCACAGGAGATTTCTTGTTGATTGAGGGAGAAGTGAGTGCGCGTGATTTGGAATTGAGAGCGATTAGAGTTTGCCGAGAGAGAAAGAAACGCGGACAGTGCGGAAGTAGAATGAGCGGGCGAGCGAACCCCAGGAACGCAATGACGAGACCGAGCAGATTGCGGATGGTGCCACTTCGCCTGCCGCAGAACGGGCTGCGCGCTTTCGAAGAGCGCTTAATAGCAAGAAAGCTCGATTTCTTGCTATGGGGATGGAATTACATCTGTGCGAATATGGTGCGCGAGTGGCTAGAGCCACAGGGACCACCCTCGCGCGGATTGCGTCCGCATGTTGATCGGTGGACAGTCCAAGATTGGGCGCAGGCGTTGGGAAGATGTGCTGGCATGCCAGGGCATCTCCTTTTCGACAGTGAGAGCATCAAGGTGACCAAGCAAGAAGAGGCGCAATTTGTGGAGCTGTTCAAGACCGGGAGGTCTACCAAGAATGGGTACAGGACCCGTGATTACAAGGATCGATTTCGCCGGACTTTGTCCGCGGCGCTGATGCAATTACTGCAGCCGCACCGCGCCTGCTACATCACATTGTGGCAGGTCTCTTTTGTGGAGTGCGTCATCGAGGGAACTCCAATTCACTGGGCGAGCATCCTGCACAGGGTGATGCGACAGCACGCGTTTGAGGAGAAGGGGGGAACTCTAAACCATCTTTCTCCTTTCCTCATCAATTTTTATCGACAGCGGAATTGTTTGACAGCGGCGGAGCTTGAACATTTTCCGCCATTGTCCATCGACCATCCCGGGAAGTATGTGCGGGAGAACGAGGTCGATACTGACGCAGAGGAGTCCCCGACTTCTACCCCATCAAGACGGAGAGACGAAGGGAGACACACCCCTGCAGCGCGAGTGCCGCGGAAGCGGCGATGGAGGGAAGAGTCCGAAGAGGAGCAGCATCAAGAACTCTCTGCTCCCATTCGACCGCGGCCGCTGTGCGAGCCATACAGCCGGCCGAAGCAGAAGGCACGCAGACTGGTGTTGCCAGCTGACAGTGCAGACACGGCGACGATTGCGACGGAGATAGGAAGTGCGTCGCCAGAGAGGCGAGAGGAAGCGCGGACGACCGCAGGAGCAGCGGGCCACGCTGCAACCTCGTCGGGAGAGAGGCCGCCTACGGGCCAAGGGCCTCCGGAGTTACCACGTGCGATGCGGACAGAGGTTCCGTTTGCGCACAGGCGAACCTCCGCGGACGGACGAGCCTCCGCGGACCGGCGAACACAAGTGGACGTGGATTTACGCTTACGCGTGGGAAGGAGCAGTCCGCCTGTGCACAGAACACCTCCGCACGTGCCGCCTGTGCACAGGCAAGAATCACCCCCGTTCCAACGCAGGAAGGGGAAGGAGCCGGCGGAAGAACCGCCCACGAGACACCGGCCCTCGGGGCCAGACCCTCCGGCGCACCACGCGCCGCAATTCGCGCCTTCGGCGCCAGGGCCTTCGAGCCGAGGGGACACGAGCAGAGAGCGTGCGGAGGCCGCACCATCGGCGGGAAGTCCGCCGATAGATGCGCCTTCGGCGGTAGGGCCTATAGGCCAAGGAACATCGGGCGTGCGGCCCCCGGCCATGTCGCCTTCGGCGATAGATGTCCGCGGCGCTACGCCTGCGACGGACAAGGCGCCGGCAAATGCGCCTGCGCACGGGCCGGGCACAGCCCCCACGGACCGATCGAGGGAGCAGCAGACGATGGAGCGGAGTGACTGTCCGCGGGATGAAATCTCGATGCGCGACGCGCAATCCAACCCCGCGCAGCCACCCTCCGCTCAATCGCCTTCGGCGACGGACGACGGCGACAGAGAGAATGCGATAGACCATCAACAAGCGAGAGACGGAAATGCCGCACAGGTACATTCGCCTTCCGCCTTAGACATTTTGGCAACGAGCAGCGAGGCTGCAGCCGTGCCTTCGCAGGCAGCACACGTCGAGGACGTGCAGCCCCACTCGGGGCAGTCGCCGACACAATCAATGGCGACTGAAATTCTCCACTCGGATGATGACGACGGAGGCTCCACGGAAGAAATGTCAGGAGCAGAAGACACCGAGGAGGAGGAGGAGGAAATTGTTGGAGCGCCGGCGGCGGCGCTCTCTGAGCAGGTGATTCCGTTGCTGCGGTACTTGGATCGCAAGGTCGATAAATACGCCGACCCACTCCAGCCGGGATCTTACATCGAGTTAGTGCGCAGGCGGACTCGCACTAAAGTCCACACCAGCAAGCTATTAGCTAGAGTGGACCAGGAGTTGAGGGACTTGAAGGAGAAGCATGAGTGCTTGTGGGGTCAGTACAAGCTTAATCAGAAATTCTACAAGCACTCCGAGAAGATGAAGGATGAGAAACTGGGCGAGCTCACCAAGGAGCAGGTGAAGGTCAAGGAAGCACTCGATTCTGAGCAGGCCCAGAATCGGATTTTGTCAGAGGAGCTCGTGCGACAGACGCGGTTGTTGGAACAATGTCAGCTCGCACGGCAGGCGGATGAAGAATTAATCCGCAGTTTGCAGTCAGAGTGTGGCGAATTGAGGGCGCAACGTGCTGAAGCCGAATCGCAATTAGTGACGATTGAAGAGGATCGCACGAAGGTGGAGACGGCGAGGCGAGTCGCCCACTGTCTCAAGGGCTACGCCCACTGGGAAGTGAAGGCGCAGGAGAAACTCACACTGCGTGAGTTTGAATTGCGCGCAGCCGGGTTGTTGTCAGGCGACAGTAGGAGTCGGCGGAAGGTAGCGAAGAAGCTCGAGGCCTTTCTGTCGAAGGCACAGGATACCATGTCCGCCCTCGAGGGGGAGGTGTCCGCGGCGTTGCAGCGTTTGGGACTGCGCAGTCGAGCGGAAGAGTGGCAGGGTAGGGAGTTAGTGCGCGGCAGTCGGCCGCGCAGGAGACGCAGTACAGGTTCCGCGGAGTGTAGTGTAGCGTGGTTCCGTGCAGGCGTGTAGCGTAGTGCAGTGTAGTGTTTGGTAGGACTTAGAAGGTATAAAATAGTTCCAGGCGTTTTGCCTGGGGTTCTTTCCCAAACTCAGAAGTATAGATCAGGAACCCATTTCCTTTGCGTGTTTGTGTCCTTGAGTTCTGTCACCACGCAGGAGGAGTTACAACTTAGCGTTCCGCATTTTGTAGCTGAAGGCCTTCGGCCGAATGTTCAGAGCTAGTACATTGGTTAGAGACTTGAGTAGTTCGGATCTGCACCTGCGGGTGACTGCCGATGCTCAGAGCCAGTGACTAGTTAGATACTTGAACAGTTTCGCCCCTACACCTTCGAGTGTTTCTTTCTGATTGTACTCCTTGGGATTTTTCCCCTGAATGCCAAAGTGAAGTTTTGCTACTTCGTGTAAGCCTTGGTTGTAAATTCAGGTTACGCTGCAGCAGGTGCCTTGAGGGTAACCCCTGTAGTATTTCTGGGAATGACAAGTGCCTGAGAATTCAAACTCTTCAATAGACTGTTGTTGTGTTACTGGAATGTTTCACAGTGAGTCCTTCAGTGCGGACCTGTGTTCTCTGCGCGTTTTGTGAGTTGAGAGTGTTGTTCACCGCGTAGGAGGGACTTCGATCCGAAGTAGGTAGTCCAAACCGGGTTTCCTACACTAGCAGCAAGCTAGTGGAAGCGTTGTAAAAGCCGGAGTTGGAAGTCACTGCCCGCAGCTTTGCCGAGTGTGCTCGTGAGAGACCTTCCCCCTGAAATCTTGAAGTAGAGGTCCTAACGGATCTCTGGGTTGTGTTTCTGTAGTTTCAGGTGTGTGTGTGTGTGTGTGTTACGCTGCACTGTGCGACCTCCGAGTGCGCTCCGAGTGGACACTTGCAGTATTTCTGGGAGTGACAGTCGCCTGAGAATTCAAACTCCTCAATAGTCTGTTAAAACGTGACACTTTGTACCCTGTGTGTTCCTCTGTCCCTGTGGGTTCGACCTTTCTACCACTATATTGCAGTTTTAGCCTTTAGTGGGTTATTACAGGTTGTAAAAGCCGGAGTTGGGAGTCACTACCCGCAGATTCGCTGAGTGTGCTCGCGAGAGACGTTCCCCCCCTTGAAATCTTAAGTAGAGGTCCTAACCGATCTCTGGGTTGTGTTTCTGTAGTTTCAGGTGTGTGTGTGTGTGTGTGTGTTGAGTGAACTACGCTGCACTGTGCGACCTCCGAGTGAACATTTGCACTATTTCTGGGAGTGACAGTCGCCTGAGAATTCAAACTCCTCAATAGTGTGTTAAATGTGACACTTTGTACCATGTGTGTTGCCTCTGTCCTTGTGGGTTCGACCTTTCTACCACTATATTACAGTTTTAGCCTTTAGTGGGTTATTACAAGTATAGATTTGGACCCGAAGTAAGAAAACACTTGAGGCATGACGGAGATAAAGTACACCACACGCATTTGATCCAAACTGCAACCTGTGACCAAAAGAAACTGGAGATTAAATCTGCCGGTGCTTGACTTAAGAGCACCGGCAGATTCAGTCTCGCATCTCTTTTGATCACAGGTTAAAGTTTGAACAAAATGATAGTGGTGGACTTTGTCTCCCTCAAGCCAGGAAGGTCTACTCTAGGAGAGAAATGCTAGCACGGAAACCAAATGTGGTCACTTCCTGTTGTTGATGCTGATGTCAATGTCAAGACGCCACGGTAACATATGACTACATTATAAGCAAGCATGCAGTTGGAAAACTGTTGACTGTTTGTGACATAAACATACTCTTTATGTATATTCAAAACTTAGAGTGCAGATAATTCATGGGAAGTGCGAAATTGTGAATCTGGATAAAGTGGGGGATTTTTTCTTCTGTCACAAATTAACAGTCCACAGTTTTAAACAACATTGCTTTCGATGCCTTGAGATGCTAGCGTCATTGCAGATTGCTTAAACAACCGATACCATCGGTCGAACTATGATCAACATCGAAGATTGAATAGAGGCCGTTTAGCTTTGACTAAAATTATAGTCAAAGCTAAACGGCCTCTAGAACATTACAACGCACTGATTTCTCAAGAAACATAGCTTGAATCACTCACACAGACTTTGCAGCGCAGTAGGCGCTTTTTTAATTCCAAGTATCTACGTTACCCACCTTATAAGCTTCAGGGTCCATTTGTGTCTTTGAGAACCTCGAGTCTATTTGCCAAATCCCTCACGAGTTCGAAAAATTATCATCCGCATATGATCACATTCCATACCTTCCACTCCATAACATTGAGCCTATCCTTCGCCTTTCCATTAGCACAGTTCGATGCATGCAATCAGACTTGCAGTTCTTGGAATCGTCTGGACTTTTGTGCGTGCATGTCAGCTCGCATTCGGGAGCACACGAAAGGCGGTTTGAAGAGTCGTAGACTCTTCAAACCGTACACATGCGGAAGATGCTTTCACAATTCAAGATTCTCAGTGTGTGCATGCGACTCTCCCTGGATATGAATATACACCGTCGGAACCAGCATCCCGAGGTGAGCACATTTCACTTCTTCGACCCAAAGTCATCAGATTCCAGCTCGTCGTTCCCAATACGAAAAGAGAATGCATGCATTCAAACCGGAAAAGGTTAACGAGAGATTGTACAGCTTCTTGCTCGATTCCCACAAAGTATCTTTGCGTCTAGCAAGATCTTGCTAGACGCGAAGATACTTTGTGGTAATCGAGCAAGAAGCTGTACAATCTCTCGAGACAGGTGTGATTTGGATCGAATCACGCTTTATACAGATTATTCTCACAAGCCCAGGCCAGAAAGCAAGCAATGAAACATTAATGTGTGGTAGTTCTGGTTAGGTGAACCTGAAATATGTCTCCGTCTCGGGCGACACATGAGCGCATGTGGCACCCGCTTCATCGTCTCCGCGAATCGATTCCGATTGCGTGAATTGCAAGCGAAGAGGACCTCTAGGCAGCCAGCACCCAATTCGCAAACCTCGTAACTCAAGCAGCGGTCGAGAGGAAGCTGGGCTCCTGCTTTCGACATCGTACGAGGAAGACGTCGTAGAATAAATTGCCCGCAATTTCGCTCACGCTTCGATTGGCAGCTGCCAGCTGACCTTTCTCAAAAGCTGGAAGCTTGCGTCTCCTCCTGCAATCATGGGGACCACTCGCTGCTGCGACTCTCTGCGCTCGGACTCTCACCATCGCCGGCGCGCTGTCAGTGGCCTTCTCTCGTGCATCGCATCGCGAATCGATTCTGATGGCCTTCCGGAGCAGGCGAAGAGAACTTCTAGGCAGCCGGCACCCAACTTGCAAACCTCGGACCTCAAGCAGCGCTGCAGTCGAGAGGAAGCTGGGCTGCTGCTTTTGACATCGTACGAGGAGGTCGTCGTCGAATCGGAGACGTGTTATGACCCGGCCGCCCAGCCTCCACTGACGCTCCGAGACCCAAATCATCGAAACCTTCTAGCTCACGAAACAATGTGTTCGCTTTCTGCGAATGTTGTCACCAGTTCTGGTGCACTGCCAAGCGATCGTGCATGTCGCTATATCATGTGCCCCAATCAATTGCTCGCGACTTCGCTCGCGCTGAGATCTGCAGGTGCAAGTTGACCTTTCTCAAACCTGGGAGCTTGCGCCTCCGCCTGCAATCATTCGGGCCACTCGCTGCTGCGACTCTCTGCGTTCGGACTCTCACCATCGCCGGCGCGCTAACACTGACATTCTCTCGTGCATCGCATTCCTGACCTTCACATGGCGGAGTGACATGATTCGCAGCTCATCGACCCAAACATTCCACGAGCTCTTTCGTTTTCACACTCCAAATGGGCTTACAATCCAGCTGTTCTAATTTAAACCTTTTCAAATTTCAAAGAGAGTGGAAAAATTCACAACGTCTCTGTCTTTACATTAAAGTGTTTTTTTTTGTTTTATGTATCAAGGTGGATACCTTGATCCAATCCTGGCACCATTGCTTCGTCAGAATCTATCACTCTTAAAGTTTGTTCAATTATCATTTCTCTTATTGAGAAGTCCGAAGTATCTACAAGTGATTACTGTACTTATCTGCCCACGTATCCAACATAAATTCTCATTAGATTTGTGGTTGAAATAAGTGTAGCAAAGTGTCTCGGAACACTATGAAGCCATGCAAGTGAACATCATTGATCATTTACATGCTTTTGTAAAAATTTACTGAACACAAGAAACAAGTTAAAAAATACTTTGCACTTTATCCTATGACTAAACATGGAGGTTCTATGATCCATATTTTGATCAACGAATCTCTCACTCATTATTTATACCTCTCAATAGAGAAACTTAAACATCAAATTGCGAAGAGAAAAATTTTCAAATACCTCCTAAATGTTGGATTGTAGATATACAAATTAAGTAGATACTGTATTCAATGTTTTTTTAAAACTCCAAACGATTCCTCTAGTTGCTAATTTATGACTTTGGTTGATCGTCACCATCACTTTTTCAACTTAGTTCGACATTCATAATCCAACTTGTTTACAACAGAACTACAAGGGTTTGTTGTTTCAAGTTTGGCTGGTCAGAGTCCATAATCTTCAACCTATATCTACAGTAAATCACTTCTCAAGTAAACTTTATAAAAGAATATGAGATCTTCATTCTGGATCTTACTGACGGAAAAAATCAAAAATTTTCAAATTGCTATCTTGCAATTACTTTAAAATATAGTAACTATTGATTTAATTCATATTAATCATGACTAAATTTGAGTGATATGATCAAATTGAGCAACAAACTATTTAATTAGATAAAACAAGGAGAATCCTCTAAAGATTGTGTATGACAATAATTATTTTGTAATTCAATAAAAATTCAACTGATATTTTTCACTTCTATTGAAAATTTATTATTTTGTGACTAGTTATCAATATTCAATTGATTTAAAGTTTGTTATTGATTTTTTATAGTCGAATGTCCAGGAGATGTTGGATTTTTGGCAATCACATATTTTGTAATCGTTTGTTATCATTTTACATAATACATGAACGTGTTTCAAAAAATTCCAAAGTTATCAATGAAATGCAAATTTGATTTTTCTTATGCAAATTTGAACATATGAAAATAAACTACAGATATTCTGAATGACTAAAATTTATTACAAATAAATTGCAATGAGTATTATATTGAGTATCTTGAAAAGAAATTTAGAAAAATTTTACAACGACATTTTTTTTTCCTTCTCAATTAAGACTATGAATCTGAAAGAAATTTTTTCCAAAGTTTGTGAAAAGTATTGTATAATACTAGAATGTGATGAGGTAATAATATCTGATAATATAGAGGTGAGAATATGTGAAAAAATATATCAAGAATATTAAAGCACCATAATTTTCATTTGTTAGAATACAATATCATGTGTGATGAATTCAACTCTACTACAATTAAAAATGAGATGATAAATGCATGAAATTCTAGCCATTCGTGATTAATACATGAGAAATAGATACTTGATATTCCTATAGAAATATATTCCTTGGCATTAGAAACATCTTACATTGGTAAAGTTATTTCAGAATTTTGTAAACACTGTGTTATGAGCAAACATCATAGAAATTTTTTTAATGTTGGATTTTTCAATTTATATATTTACTTGAGGATATAAACTTGATTTATAAGACGTGCAAAAAATATTTCCAAAATTACCATTATTTGAAATTTATATGATGAAATTTATATGTGTAATTTTTTGACAATTATGATTTTTTTTTTAAAATTAATTGTTTCAAACAAATATCTAAGCTATGTACAAGTTTGAAAAGCAAAAAAGCTCAAAATAAAATTCAGATCTGACACAATCTGAAGTTTTATGCTTGAATATCTGCTATTTATTCTTCAATTATGCTAATTATCCTTCACTCTACAAAAATTATATAAATTGCTTAAGAAAAAACTTTTGTGATTGGTCAGAGAAATCTCATTTCAATATGAACACGCTTGCTCCACTGCCCGAGGTCTTTCACGTAACATTAAACGCTACGCTATCGGAAGTGCAAGCTTACACGTTGATTCCGGGTAACGCTTTTGTGATAAAGCGCAAACGCATGTTGGTAACAAGAAAGATAGAGCTATCAAGGGACTTGATCTTGTATATTCCCATTGGAACAAATTGGTTGTATTCGGAGGTACTCGCCAGCGCAACACTCCCAGCCGTAGCACTGGCTGTGAATTAGACAAGAAATAATTACAGCAGCACAAATTGAGGGATAACAAGCCGGCCCCGTGAATAATGATGAAAAAAACAATATTTAGAAATTTTTATGTTTATTGCAAAATGTACGAGACTTTTTGTCATCTCATAAAAATTTGTAATTCGCAAGAAAAAGATTTTTTCTATAAAATTAATCATAAAATGTTGAAGAAGGTGCGCAATATATTAAGTCATTTAAACTGAAATTGTGAATATTGTATCTGAAAATTCTTTTCACCTTTAATGTAATATTTTTTTTATCCTATTTAAACTGAATCACGAACAAAATCCTAATTATCATTATTCAAAAATATCTTATTATGTTACTTATATTGTCATATCTAAAACCAATAAGATCAAGTTGTATCATAGATCCAAGAATTGTCGTTTTTTTTTGGATATGCTAGTGGTGTGAATTATTCTAGATTATGAAATATAGTGTAATTATTGGAAATATAGATATTTTAAGTCTTTCCAAATAGACAAGGATAATTCTACATTCACTTATATTCTATATCAATATGAACGGTTTCATTGGGAACACTATCTATAGTCTCAAGGAAAATTGACATGCTCTCCAATTAGAATTAGATGATAAATTTTTGTATTTTTTGTATGGGGACTGCAGCGTGACGTGGTGATGACATATCTGTCAAAGCTTACGTCAAATTCTCGATTATCACTTCTCAAGTCTAGCTCGAGTTTTTTCATAATGACCATGCGTCGTTAATGTGCAAGAGACACTGGCTGTGTCTCCCAAAGGCCATCTAGATTCGCTAAAGGTTTCATCTTGTAGCTATGGGTCATATGCATGGACTAACAATTCAACTATAACAACCAGTTGCCTCTAAATATTCCATCTTGCAAGGCCCGCACATACAAGTGGGGTTTAGGCGTACAGCTCTAGTGGATTTGACCCTTCCAACTCGGGATTTGACCTTAATGTTTTTCATATGTTTCCATGCACAGCGCTCTATAAGGTCTCTTTCCATTACTAACCCTGGTCTGATTTAAGCTCTATATAATTCACGAATAATCATCAAAACACAAAATCTAGCCAGAATTGTCTATATTAAGGCTCACAAGACAGCTTGAAGTGCTCGGAATATACCATGCGACTCCAGTGGATTTGGATTGCCTCGTACAGTCTTGGAGTCTGGAATTACGTGACATCATTCGGCAAAAGGCTTACTTTGCAATGGGTGTTCCTGTCTGGAAAAGCCCTTTACTTCAAGCTTGATTTATGGAATAGGATCTGGTCCTAGCTACTGCAGGTGCGATGGATACTTCACCACCGCTTCCTTCACTTCCACCCAAACTGGTGTATAAAGTCCCAAGGGCTCGCAGCTGACAATCACAGCTCCAGTGTACTCCTAGGACTGCCAAAATCTTTCACCCATATCAATGAGTTGAAATCCAAAAATATCCCAGAGTGTCAGAGTGAAGTTCCAGTGTTTTTAAATCCCGATACTGCCTCGAATTGTACTGAATCTTTAAGAAGCTTGGTGGTTGCGACAATCTTCTTGTTCAAATCTTCTTACACCATCGAACTCAGTGATGGGGCTTGTGCGGATCATGGGACCTGCGTGTTGCCATTTGGTTTTATTGACGATGTTCATACTGGTGGCAAGTCCTGTCCAAGTAGCTGATCCAGACCCCCTCCAGGATTTCTATATCGCAGACCTTAGTCAGGGGTCGTTTTTCAATGGCTACCCGTGCAAGGATCCCACAACAGCCGTGGTAGAAGACTTCATCTTCAAGGGCTTGAAAGATGCGAGCATCATATCAGATGAAAGTCCCTGTGGCGCAGCGGCAACTCTCGCCTTCGCCCGTCATTGGCCTGCTTTGAACACGCTCGGAGTTTCGTTGGTGCGCCTTGATTTGATTTCAAGTGGTGTCATTGCGCCACACAATCACAACCTGGCCACTGAGCTTGTCTTCGTCACAGCTGGAGAGCTGTATATTGGATTCGTGGCTAACAGTGACGACGTCAGCGCTCCCAACAAGTTGTTCGCTGGGATGGTGAAGGCAGGAGAGGCGTTCGTCATCCCCAGAGGCCTGGTGCATTTCCAGATGAACAACGGAACGATCAATGCTTCCACAATCAACTTCCTCAACTCTCACAATCCGGGAATCTCATTTCTCCCTCTCACTTTGTTTGCAGCCCAGCCAGCTGTGGATCCGGCTATGCTGACGAGGTCTTTCGCAGTCGATCAAAGCGCACTGTCTGATCTGGCACTTTTCTGATCGCCATTCAGCAATGTGTTTGTGTAAGGATTAGAAGCAGTATGGGCATCTATAAACGTTGCTAGACTGCGCTTGTTTAAGGAAATGATTGTGATTGTCAAGGCACCTTAGTGTCCAGATTGTAACGATAACATAAAGTAGCTTGGATTTCTGTTGCCACCAGTTTAATTTGAAAGATTGAAACATGGACGTGTAAATTGGGTTGTTTAGGGTAGGCACCTGAGTGTCCACATGAAAGAGATGAGATGAGATGAGGTGTGGTAACCCACTTTTTGTTTTTCGTCGGAACTAAAACATTTTTGAATAGTAAATATCGCGGTAATAGCTGTAAATAGTAATCGGTACGCAAAACCAGAGTAAAAAGAGGATCGAGGACAGTCAAGGGGTTTTGGGCTTAGGCCACAGTCGAACGCTTGGGATGGAACGGACGGTTCATACTGCAGGACCCGCTACGAGCACCTTCGGCGGTAGATTACTCATAACGTTTTCAATTCGTAACGCCTTGAGTTGATTAGGACCTTGTTTGAAAGAACTCAACGCGCTGGTTCTAACAAGCCCAAGAACTTGTGAAACGGATGAGAGGTCACTGAGTTATGAGTGTCGGAAGTTACTGATGGGGGCCTTCGGCGGTAGAGCGACTTCGGCGGTATGCCTTCGGGGCAAGCCCTTCGGCGGAAGAGTGAATCCCTCATAACTTTCTCAATTCATAACACCTTGATTTGATTAAGGTCTCGTTGGAAAGAGCTTAACACGCTTGTTCTAACGAGCCCAAGAACTCTTGGAACGAATAAGAGATCAATGAGTTATCAGTGTCAAAAGTTACTGATAGGGAGGGTCTTCGGGTCAACGCCTTCGGCGACGGACGTCTTCGGGTTAACGCCTTCGGCGATGCGAGGGAGTGCCTTCGGCGGAAGACTGAATTCCTCATAACTTTCTCAATTCATAACGCCTTGACTTGATTAGGCTCTCGTTGGGAAGAATTTGACACTTTGGTTCTAACGAGCCCAAGAACTCTTGGAACGGATAAGGGATCACTGAGTTACGAGTGTCGAAAGTGATTGATATGGAGTGACTTCGGCGGAAGAGTTCCATCAGCGCAAGGGCCTTCGAGGCAAGGGCCTTCGGTGGTAGACGCCTTCGGCGCCACGTGGCAGAAGATTCCTGATGGCGGAAATTAGCGGGGCGTGAAGTCGCGCATGGGAGGCAGAACGGCAGGGCGTGAAGTCACACGTGAGGAGCAGGCCGTTACCCATAATCGCGGGAGCGGCATTCAAGCGGCATGTGGGTCCCCCGGACCTCGGATTTTGGAGAAGGAATTTTGGCCTAGGTTCAGAGATCTTGCGGGGCCCATATCTTTGCGATGAACGGTCGGATGGATCTGAAATTTGGTGGGGATGTTGGTCTTAGCCGGCCACGCATGCCTGCAAATTTTCAGCCTCAGATCTTGGATGTAAAGTGGTTAAAGACGCTGGCGGTCTGTATAGTAGGCTTAGGATTCAGATTAAGGGTTAGGGTTAGATTTAGGTTGTAAGTTAGAGGGGAAGGCAGCCGCCGACTCCTCAGGTGTAGGATCTGTTGCGGCTCGCACCATAGCAGGTAGTGTAGTGTTAGTTAGGACTTAGAGGGTATAAAGTAGTTCAAGGCGTCTTGCCTTGGGATTCTTTCAGTTTCGGAAGTGCATATAAGGAACTCATTTTCTCTGCGTGTTTGTGTCTTTAGTTCTGTCATCACGCAAGAGGAGCTACAACTTGGCGATCCGCATTTTGTAGCTGAAGGCCTTCGGCCGAATGTTCAGAGCTAGTGTATAGGTTAGAGACTTGAGTAGTTCGGATCTACACCTGCGGGTGATTGCCGATGCTCAGAGCTAGTCACTAATTAGATACTTGAACAGTTTCCCCTTACACTTTCGAGTGATTGTTCCTGATTGTATTCCTTTGGGATTTTTCCCTTGAATGCCAAAGTGAAGTTTTTACTTTGAGTAAGCCTTGGTTGTAATTCAAGTTACGCTGCAGCAAGTGCCTTCAGGGCAACCCCTGTAGTATTTCTGGGAATGACAAGTGCCTAAGAATTCAAACTCTTCAATAGAATGTTATGGTGTGCTACTAGATCGTTTCTCAGTTGAGCCTCTCAGTTCGGACTTGTGTTCTCTACGCGTTTTGTGAGTTGAGTGTGTTGTTCACCGCGTGTGAGTGACTTCGATCCGAAGTAGGAAGTCCAATCCGGGTTTCCTGTGCTAGCAGAAACTAGTGGAAGGGTTGTAAAAGCCGGAGTTGGGAGTCACTACCCGCAGATCTGCTGAGTGTATTCGCGAGAGATTTTCCCCCTGAAATCTTAAGTAGATGTCCTAACCGACCTCTGAGTTGTGTTTCTGTAGTTTTAGGTGTGTGTGTGTGTGTGTGTGTGTAGAGTGAACTACGCTGCACTGTGCGACCTCCGAGTGAGCTCCGAGTGAACACTTGCAGTATTTCTGGGAGTGACAGTCGCCTGAGAATTCAAACTCTTCAATAGTCTGTTAAATGTGACACTTTGTACTCTGTGTGTTGCCTCTGTCCCTGTGGGTTCGACCTTTCTACCACTATATTGCAGTTTTAGCCTTTGGTGGGTTATTACATGAGGCTTAGAAGCTGAATGGGACACCGTAGACTGGCTAGACTTTGCTTGTTCGCATACTTAGACGTGATAGTCAGAGCACCTGCTTGTGGACTTTAAAAAAGTAATGTTTGCATAATAGACCTTGGTCTTTGTCCGGATGTGATTGCCAAGAAGTCAGTAGTATAGTATCTGATACATATAAATGATCTGATTCAATTGATTGGGAGATGGACGTGGAAATGTTTTTTTGGATTGTTTCTTTAAATGGAAAGAACATCATGCGACAATGGGATACTATTAATCAATACCGTGGGAAAATATATCAGCTGCAGCGACATCTTTGATCTACATATTTTAAGTCTATGAATTGGACAATCACCAGGTCATGTAAACACTGTTGATAGGCTTGAAGTTGGGAGTCATACTGCTTTGTAGCAAGCATTATCGGGGAGACAAGTAATGATCTATGTTTTCACAAATGAGTGCGATCGCTGCCTTATCTCCAGCAGAACTTTGGAATCCTTCATATATTGCTTACGTTCATGCTTCTGAAACGGTATAAGTAGAGACACACAGAACCGCAGGGACACTTCAGAGTTGGTCCCTAAAAGAAATTGCTTCTACGGTGGCTAGAGGCCTTATTGGCACTAGAAGATTATGTTAGTGATGAAGACAAGATAGTTGTTTTCGAGGCCTTATTGGCACTAGAAGATTATGTTAGTGATGAAGCCAAGATAGTTGTTTTCGAACAACCCAGTTTTTTTGTTGCCTGTACTTTGACTACGGTGACAATGTGGAATCTGTTTTGTTTCTGCATGTTAGTCGCGGCAAGCCCCTCTCAAGAGGTGCTTGAGATGTATTCCCTTTTTGCATATAAAGCTGTCGAAACCTCTAGTAGTGTGTGGGGGTTTTCATTTCTGCAAACTATCTTTGCGTCACTCGACTCTTGTAACTTCTGTATTTCGTTTCGACTGTTCAAACATTAACCAGTAAGACTCTTGTTTCATTTCGACTGTAGAGACAGAAACAACAAGACTCGTTTCGAATATAGTAAGGATTTTGGTTCAATTTTACTGATCTTCTGTGACAGTGGAAGATTCAATAAGACATATTGTGAGAAATCTGTGTTATTACAATTGGTATCAAAGCAAGGTTGAGATATCATGATTGTGAAAAAATTACACATTATATCAATTTCAGAAAATGGTAATTTTGGAAAGATTTTTTGCACATCTTGTAAATCAAGTTTATACCCTCAAGTAAATATATAGATTGAAAAATCCACATCAAAAAATTTCTATGATGTTTGCTCATTACACAGTGTTTACAATATTCAAATTAACTTTACCAATGTAAGATGTTTCTAATGCCAAGGAATATCAAGTATCTATTTCTCATGTATTGACCATGAATGGCTAGAATTTCATGCATTTGTCATCTCATTTTAAATTGCAGTAGAGTTGAATTCATCACACATGATATTGTATTCTAACATATGAAAATTATGGTGCTTTAATATTTTTAATATAATTTTTCACATATTCACACCTCTATATTATCAGATTTTATCACCTCATCACATTCTATTATAATACAATACTTTGCACAAACTGCTAACTCATTTATCCATAGGAAATCAAAAATTTCTTTCAGATTTATAGTCTTAATTGACAGGAAAAAAAATGTCGTTGTAAATTTTTTCTAAATTTTTATTCAAGATACTCAATATAATACTCATTGCAATTTATTTGTAATAAATTTTGGTCATTTAGAATATCAGTATTTTATTTTCATATGTTTAAATTTGCATGAGAAAAATCAAATTTGCATGTCATTGATAACTTTGGAATTTTTTGAAACACGTTTATGTATTATGATATGTAATAACCCACCAAAGGCTAAAACTGCAGTATGGTGGTAAAAAGATCGAACCCACAGGGACAGAGGCAACACACAGAGTACAAAGTGTCACGTTTAACAGACTTTTGGAGAGTTTGAATTCTCAGGCGACTGTCACTCCCAGAAATACTGCAGTGCTCGACTCGGAGGCCGCTCGGAGGATGCTCAACTCGGAGGTCACTCGGAGGATGCTCGGAGGATGCACAGTGCAGCGTAAGTCACTCAACACACACACACACACACACACACACCTGAAACTGGAAAAGCACAACTCGGGGGTCGGTCAGGACCTCCGCTTAGGATTTCAGGGGGAAAGTCTCTCAAAAGTACACTCAGAGGCTCTGCAGGGAGTGACTCCCACTCCGGCTTTTACAACCCTCCCGCTAGTTTCTGCTAGCGTAGGGAACCCGGATTGGACTTCCCACTTCGGAACGAAGTCATTCATACGCTGTGGACGTCACCCTCGACTCACACTAAGCGTAGAGAGTACAGGCCCGACTGAGAACTCAACTGAGACACAATCCAGTAACACACACACATAACCTGAATTGATAACCAAGGTTTACACGAAGTAACAAAACTTCACTTTGGCATTCAGGGAAAACTTCCCGTAGGAGTACAATCAGGATATGTCACTCGAAGGTGTAAGGGGGAACTGTTCAAGTATCTAACTCGCAACCGGCTCTTAGCATCAGAAATCACCCGCAGGTGCAGATCCGCACTACTCAAGTCTCTAACCGGTATACTAGCTCTGAACATTCAGCCGAAGGCCTTCAGCTACAACATGCGGTAACTTCACGATGCTGCAGCTCCTCTACGTGGTGCCAAGACCAAATGCACAAACACGCCGAGAAAGTGAGTTCCTGATCTGCATTTCCGAAACTGGAAGAATCCCAAGGCAAAACGCCTTGAACTACTTTATACCCTCTAAGGTCCTAACTAACACTACGTTGCACTACCTGCTACTCTAAACTCCTGCACCAAACCAAGCTACACTACTGCACTCTGCAGATCCGGTACTGCGCCTCCTGTGCGCCGGACTGCCTCGCACTGTGGTAACCCACTTTTTGTTTTTCGCCGGAACTAAAACATTTTTGATTAGTAAGTACCGTGGTAGCAGCTGTAAATAGTAATCGGTACGCAAAGCCAGAGTAAAAAGAGGATCGAGGACAGTCAAGGGGTTTTGGGCTTAGGCCACAGTGGAACGCTTGGAATGGAACGGGCGGTTCACGCTGCAGGACTCGCTTCGAGCACCTTCGGCGGTAGATCACTCATAACTTCCTCAATTCTTAACGCCTTGAGTTACTTAGGATCTCGTTGGAAAGAGCTCAACGCGCTCGTTCTAACGAGCCCAAGAACGCCTAGAACGGATGAGGACTCAGGGAGTTGTGACTGTCGGAAGATGCGAAGGAGAACGCCTACGGATAGGCGGAAGGAGTTCGTCGTCGGCAGAATATCCACCTTCGGCCCTAGATGTTCGCCTTCCGCGACGGACGTCTTTGGGTCAACTTCAAGTCGGCGAACTCGAGGTCGGAGAACTCGGAGTTGGCAAACTCGGGGTCGGCGAACTTGAGGTCGGCGAACTCGAGGTCAAAGAACTTCAAGTCGGCAAACTCGGAGTCGGCAAGCTTGAGGTCGGCGAACTCGAGGTCAAAGAACTTCAAGTCGGCAAACTCGGAGTCGGCAAACTTGAGGTCGGCGAACTTGAGGTCGGCGAACTTCAAGTCAGCAAACTCGGAGTCGGCAAACTTGAGGTCGGCAAACTCGAGGTCAAAGAACTTCAAGTCAGCAAACTCGGAGTCGGCAAACTTGAGGTCGGCGAACTCGAGGTCGGCGAACTTCAAGTCAGCAAACTCGGAGTCAGCAAACTTGAGGTCAGAGAACTCGGAGTCGGCGAAACATCGTGCGGGCGCCTTCGGCGATAACAAATAACAAGCCTTCGACAGTGTGCCTTCGGCGAAGGATAAAACCGGCATAACTCTTTCAACTCGTAACGGTTTGACTCAATTAGGGTCTCGTTAGAAAGAGCTCGACGCGCTCGTTCCAACGAGCCCAAGAACTCTTGAAACGGATCAAGTATCTGTGAGTTATGGGTGTCGGAAGTGACTGTTACAAATAGGCAAAGGTGCGGAAGTGCGTCTTCGGCGGTCAACGCCTTCGGAGAACTCGGAGTCGGCGAACTTGAGGTCGGCGAACTCGAGGTCGGCGAACTTCAAGTCGGCAAACTCGGAGTCGGCGAACTCGAGGTCGGCAAACCGGATGCGGTTCAGAGATCTTGCGGAGTCCATATCTTTGCGATGGACGGTCGGATGGATCTGAAATTTGGTGGGGCCGTTGATCTCAGTCGGCCACGCATGCCTGCAAATATTCAGCCTCAGATCTCGGATGTAAAGACGCTGGCGGCTCTGTACAGTAGGCTTAGGATTCAGCTTTAGGGTTAGGGTTAGATTTAGGTTGTAAGTTAGAGGGGAAGGTAGCCGCCGACTCCTCAGGTGTAGGATCTATTGCGGCTCGCACCCTAGCGGGTAGCGTAGTGTTAGTTAGGACCTTAGAGAGTATAAAGTAGTTCAAGGCGTTTTGCCCTAGGACTCTTCCAGTTTCGGAAGTGCAGATCAGGAACTCACTTTCTTGGCGTGTTTGTGCATTTGGTCCTGGCACCACGTAGAGAAGCTGCAGCATAGCGAAGTTACCGTATGTTGTAGTTGAAGGCCTTCGGCTGAATGTTCAGAGCTAGCACCCGGTTAGAGACTTGAGTAGTGCGGATCTGCACCTGCGGGTGATTTCTGATGCTCAGAGCCGGCTGCGAGTTAGAGACTTGAACAGTTCCCCCTTACTCCTTCGAGTGACATATCCTGATTGTACTCCTACGGGAAGTTTCCCCTGAATGCCAAAGTGAAGTTTTATTACTTTGTGTAAGCCTTGGTTTGCAATTCAGGTTGTGTGTGTGTGTTACTCGATTGTGTCTCAGTTAAGTCCTCAGTCGGGCCTGTACCCCCTGCGTTTGGTGTGAGTCGAGGGTGACGTCCACGGCGTATGAAGGGGCTTCGTTCCGAAGTGGGAAGTCCAGTCCGGGTTCCCTACGCTAGTTCCTGGCGGAAGGGCAGTAAAAGCCGGAGTGGGAGTCACTACCTGCAGAACCTCTGAGTGAACTTTTGAGACACTTTCCCCCTGAAATCCGAAGCGGAGGTCCTGACCGACCTCCGAGTTGTGCTTTTGCCAGTTTCAGGTGTGTGTGTGTGTGTGTGTGTGTGTTGAGTGACTACGCTGTACTGTGCATCCTCCGAGCATCCTCCGAGTCAAGCATCCTCCTCCGAGTCGAGCCTCCGAGTCGAGCACTGCAGTATTTCTAGGAGTGACAGTCGCCTGAGAATTCAAACTCTACAAAAGTCTGTTAAACGTGACACTTTTTACTCTGTGTGTTGCCTCTGTCCCTGTGGGTTCGATCTTTTTACCACCATACTGCAGTTTTAGCCTTTGGTGGGTTATTACACGCACTTTCTCCCTACCCTGCCAATCTTCCGACCGGCTGCGCAACCCCAGCCGCCGAAGGACTGCAGTCACTTCCGACTCCAAGTGCGCCATAGTGTCGCGCGCACCCGACAAGAAGGCATCTAATTTCCTCGCTACTCGCCGCCCACTCCGACTGTCACCCTCCGTCAATGCCGCCGCCCGAAGCTCAAACTCCCTGAGCGTGATCTTCTCTTGTGCCGCCACTTCCCAGTGGGCGTATACTCTTAGACAGTGAGTCACCCGCGTCACCAACTCCTCTCGCGTCCGGCTGCTGCCTTCCACCTCTGCTAGCTGCATCTCCGCATCTGCGCGCTGCGCCCTCAATTCCGCGCACTCGGATTGCAAGTTGCGCAACAACTCCTCATCCTCCTTGCGCGTGTTTTGGCTTTCCTCTAATGCGCGCGTCTGGCGCGCAAGCTCCTTTGTTAGAATGCGGTTTTGTCTCCGCTCTTCCTGCAATTCCGACTCGATCTTTGCCCGCATTAGCTCGGCATCCGCCTGGGCTTTCGTCGCCACATCCTCCCGCTGTTGTTGCAGGGTTTGGTGTAGCTTCTTCGTGATCGCCAGGTGCTGTTGCAGGGCAGTATTCCTCATCTGCAATGTTTGGCACCTAGTGGCCCAGGTGGCCACCTTGCTCCTCGTCCTGCTCTTGACAATCTCCACATAAGACTGCGATTTTCTGGAGCCTGGCGACCAACTCGAGTACTTTGCTGCCTTGCGATCCAAATATCGCAGGAGTGGCACTATCTGCTCGCACAGTACCCCTGTTGGCGTCTTCCGCACAGAGTCCGCTTCCTGCTCTTCCGAACTCGTCTCATCCTCTATTTCGAGGATTTCAGTCGCCACAGAATCTCTTGGCGACTCCTTGGAACTGTGGCGCGCGGCAGCTTCAGCCGCGACTGCCGCTCCACTCCCTGCTAAAATATCCAAGGCAGTGGGCGATCCCACTGCCTGAGCCTCTGTTTCGGCTCGATCTTCGGTTCTCGAAGGAGTTGGCGCCGTAGTTACTTTTGTCACCCTTGCACCGCCCGCTTCTACTGCCTGCTCTTCCGGTGCGATCTGCGCGGAAGGTGTCTTCGCCGGAGGTGTGTCCGCCGAAGGCGCCCGCACAATGGTCGCCGGCTGTAATAACCCACTAAAGGCTAAAACTGCAATATAGTGGTAGAAAGGTCGAACCCACAGGGACAGAGGAACACACAGGGTACAAAGTGTCACGTTTAACAGACTATTGAGGAGTTTGAATTCTCAGGCGACTGTCACTCCCAGAAATACTGCAAGTGTCCACTCGGAGCGCACTCGGAGGTCGCACAGTGCAGCGTAACACACACACACACACACACACACCTGAAACTACAGAAACACAACCCAGAGATCCGTTAGGACCTCTACTTCAAGATTTCAGGGGGAAAGTCTCTCTCAAGCACACTCGGCAAAGCTGCGGGCAGTGACTTCCAACCCCGGCTTTTACAACACTTCCACTAGCTTGCTGCTAGTGTAGGAAACCCGGTTTGGACTGCCTACTTCGGATCGAAGTCACTCATACGCGGTGAACAACACTCTCAACTCACAAAACGCGCAGAGAACACAGGTCCGCACTGAAGGACTCACTGAGAAACATTCCAGTAACACAACAACAGTCTATTGAAGAGTTTGAATTCTCAGGCACTTGTCATTCCCAGAAATACTACAGGGGTTACCCTCAAGGCACCTGCTGCAGCGTAACCTGAATTTACAACCAAGGCTTACACGAAGTAGCAAAACTTCACTTTGGCATTCAGGGGAAAAATCCCAAGGAGTACAATCAGAAAGAAACACTCGAAGGTGTAGGGGCGAAACTGTTCAAGTATCTAACTAGTCACTGGCTCTGAGCATCGGCAGTCACCCGCAGGTGCAGATCCGAACTACTCAAGTCTCTAACCAATGTACTAGCTCTGAACATTCGGCCGAAGGCCTTCAGCTACAAAATGCGGAACGCTAAGTTGTAACTCCTCGTGCGTGGTGACAGAACTCAAGGACATAAACACGCAAAGGAAATGGGTTCCTGATCTGCACTTCTGATGGGAAAGAACCCCAGGCAAAACGCCTGGAACTATTTTATACCTTCTAAATCCTACCTAGCACTACACTGCACTACGCTACACGCCTGCACGGAACCACGCTACACTACACTCCGCGGAACCTGTACTGCGTCTCCTGCGCGGCCGACTGCCGCGCACTAACTCCCTACCCTGCCACTCTTCCGCTCGACTGCGCAGTCCCAACCGCTGCAACGCCGCGGACACCTCCCCTTCGAGGGCGGACATGGTATCCTGTGCCTTCGACAGAAAGGCCTCGAGCTTCTTCGCTACCTTCCGCCGACTCCTACTGTCGCCTGACAACAACCCGGCTGCGCGCAGTTCAAACTCACGCAGTGTGAGTTTCTCCTGCGCCTTCACTTCCCAGTGGGCGTAGCCCTTGAGACAGTGGGCGACTCGCCTCGCCGTCTCCACCTTCGTGCGATCCGCCTCCTTCCTGCGATCCTCTTCAATCGTCACTAATTGCGATTCGGCTTCGGCACGTTGCGCTCTCAATTCGCCACACTCTGACTGCAAACTGCGGATTAATTCTTCATCCGCCTGCCGTGCGAGCTGACATTGCTCCAACAACCGCGTCTGTCGCACGAGCTCCTCTGACAAAATCCGATTCTGGACCTGCTCAGAATCGAGTGCTTCCTTGACCTTCACCTGCTCCTTGGTGAGCTCGCCCAGTTTCTCATCCTTCATCTTCTCGGAGTGCTTGTAGAACTTCTGATTAAGCTTGTACTGTCCCCACAAGCACTCATGCTTCTCCTTCAAGTCCCTCAACTCCTGGTCCACTCTAGCTAATAGCTTGCTGGTGTGGACTTTAGTGCGAGTCCGCCTGCGCACTAACTCGATGTAAGATCCCGGCTGAAGTGGGTCGGCGTATTTATCGACCTTGCGATCCAAGTACCGCAGCAACGGAATCACCTGCTCAGAGAGCGCCGCCGCCGGCGCTCCAACAATTTCCTCCTCCTCCTCCTCGGTGTCTTCTGCTCCTGACATTTCTTCCGTGGAACCCCCGTCGTCATCATCCGAGTGGAGAATTTCAGTCGCCATTGATTGCGTTGGCGACTGCCCCGAGTGGGGCTGCACGTCCTCGACGTGTGCTGCCTGCGAAGGCACGGCTGCGGCCTCGCTGCTCGTCGCCAAAATGTCTAAGGCGGAAGGCGAATGTATCCGAGCGGCATCCCCGTCGCTCGCTGGCTGATTGCCTACCGCATTCTCTCTGTCGCCGACGTCCGTCGCCGAAGGCGATTGAGCGGAAGGTGGCTGCGCGGGGTTGGATTGCGCATCGCGCATCGAGATGTCGTCCCGCGGACAGTCACTCCGCTCCTCCGTCTGCTGCTCCCTCGATCGGTCCGTGGGGGCTGTGCCCGGCCCGTGCGCAGGCGCATTTGCCGGCGCCTTGTCCGCCGCAGGCGTAGCGCCGCGGACATCTATCGCCGAAGGCGACATGGCCGGGGGCCGCACGCCCGATGTTCCTTGGCCTATAGGCCCTACCGCCGAAGGCGCATCTATCGGCGGACTTTCCGCCGACGGTGCGGCCTCCGCACGCTCTCTGCTCGTATCTCCTCGGCTCGAAGGCCCTGGCGCCGAAGGCGCGAATTGCGGCGCGTGGTGCGCCGGAGGGTCTGGCCCCGAGGGCCGGTGTCTCGTAGGCGGTTCTTCCGCCGGCTCCTTCCCCTTCCTACGTTGGAACGGGGGTGATTCTTGCCTGTGCACAGGCGGCACGTGCGGAGGTGTTCTGTGCACAGGTGACCTGTGCACAGGCGACCTGTGCACAGGCGAGCGCCTGTGCACAGGCGGACTGCTCCTTCCCACGCGTAAGCGTAGATCCACGTCCACTTGTGTTCGCCGGTCCGCGGAGGCTCGTCCGTCCGCGGAGGTTCGCCTGTGCGCAAACGGAACATCTGTCCGCATCGCACGTGGTAACTCCGGAGGCCCTTGGCCCGTAGGCGGCCTCTCTCCCGACGAGGTTGCAGCGTGGCACGTCGCTCCTACGGTCGTCCGCGCTTCTTCTCGCCTCTCTGGCGACGCACTTCCTATCTCCGTTGCAATTGTCGCCGTGTCTGCACTGTCAGCTGGTAACACCAGTCTGCGTGCCTTCTGCTTCGGCCGGCTGTATGGCTCGCACAGCGGCCGCGGTCGAATGGGAGCAGAGGGTTCTTGATGCTGCTCCTCTTCGGACTCTTCCCTCCATCGCCGCTTCCGCGGCACTCGCGCTGCAGGAGTGTGCCGCCCTTCGTCCCTTCGTCTTGATGGGGTAGAAGTCGGGGACTCCTCTGCGTCAGTGTCGACCTCGTTCTCCCGCACATACTTCCCGGGATGGTCGATGGACAATGGCGGAAAATGTTCAAGCTCCGCCGCTGTCAAACAATTCCGCTGTCGATAAAAATTGATGAGGAAAGGAGAAAGATGGTTTAGAGTTCCCCCCTTCTCCTCAAACGCGTGCTGTCGCATCACCCTGTGCAGGATGCTCGCCCAGTGAATTGGAGTTCCCTCGATGACGCACTCCACAAAAGAGACCTGCCACAATGTGATGTAGCAGGCGCGGTGCGGCTGCAGTAATTGCATCAGCGCCGCGGACAAAGTCCGGCGAAATCGATCCTTGTAATCACGGGTCCTGTACCCATTCTTGGTAGACCTCCCGGTCTTGAACAGCTCCACAAATTGCGCCTCTTCTTGCTTGGTCACCTTGATGCTCTCACTGTCGAAAAGGAGATGCCCTGGCATGCCAGCACATCTTCCCAACGCCTGCGCCCAATCTTGGACTGTCCACCGGTCAACATGCGGACGCAATCCGCGCGAGGGTGGTCCCTGTGGCTCTAGCCACTCGCGCACCATATTCGCGCAGATGTAATTCCATCCCCATAGCAAGAAATCGAGCTTTCTTGCCATCAAGCGCTCTTCGAAAGCGCGCAGCCCGTTCTGCGGCAGGCGAAGTGGCACCATCCGCAATCTGCTCGGTCTCGTCATTGCGTTCCTGGGGTTCGCTCGCCCGCTCATTCTACTTCCGCACTGTCCGCGTTTCTTTCTCTCTCGGCAAACTCTAATCGCTCTCAATTCCAAATCACGCGCACTCACTTCTCCCTCAATCAACAAGAAATCTCCTGTGCGACGACGACGAGAATGGTCCGCAGCCAGCAGATGGATGCGCGCAGCGCGCACAAGAGATTGGAATCGCGAATTCAAGAATGGGACGCTCTCCGCCGCCCGGTCGAAGGTCATGGTCGTCTCTTGGTCGTGACGAACGTCTCACTTGATGGCCGCGCCGGCTGTACGCTGGAACGGTCTTCGCTCTCACGCGCGGCTTCACGCTCCGCCGTCGTCGATTAAACTCTCACGCTCAAATTGGCGGATTTGAACTCCGCGAGCGTGTCACCCTGCGGACATGGGGGCGTAGCGCCGAAGGCGAGTTTTCCGCCTTGCGCGGTACACTTGTTCGTACCGCCCTTCGGCCAATCTCCTTCTGCCTTGACGCGTGCGTCCGCATGTCGGACAAAAATTCAACTCCTGCCTGTGCGCAGGCGGAAGCCTCGGTGGATCCTCCGCCGGTGCGGAACTCCATCCTCCTGTGCACAGGCGTTCGCCTGTGCGCAGGCGAATTTCGTCCGCGGCGCTGCGCTGGCGCGGAAGGCGTTGACCGTGGTCAGCCGTCTCCGTCCAGTCTGTCCGTTCCTTGTCTCTCCGTTGGCGCTTCCGCCGCCGCAACTCCGTCCGTCCAAGAGCGCATCCACCCGTGCCGTCCGCACGGTCCGTACCGATGGGATTACTCTGGCGGCCGTACGTGGCGCTGCGCTGGCGCGGAAGGCGCCGTACACTTTCTACCTCACAAGGCGCATTTCTAGGGCCCAAGGCGGATTTTCCGCCGACGCCGAAGTGCCTGTGCGCAGGCGAACGCCTGTGCGTAGGCGGACTTCGCGCCTTCCCTAACCCTACTTCGCCTGTGCACAGGCGAACGCCTTCGTCTGCGCATAGGACAAAACTTGAATCCCCCTTCCGCGTAGGCGGAATTCGCGCCGGTGGCGAACTCCTTCCGCCGTAGGCGACCGCCTCCGTTTCTTCCAGTAGCGATAACTCCCTAAGTCCTCGTCCGTTCCAAGCGTTCTTGGGCTCGTTAGAATCAGCGCGTCGAGCTCTTTCCAACGGGACCCTAACTTGGTCAAGGCGCCCGAGGGTTTACCTAATTACGGGGGGTTTCCCTACAGCCGCGGACGCAACCTCCGAAGGCGGATTTTGCGCCTTGCGCCGTAGAGATCCTAACTGCGGAGCTCGCAGGGAGGGTGGTGCCTGTGCGTGCTGCGGCACCCCAAATCCCAGATTCTACAAGATCCCTCGAGAATCCCCGCGATCTTCCGGATTCACTCTGTTTTGATGTACCGAAGGCTATTTACAATGCTGCCAGGGTACAGTTTTCCAAAAATGTTTTAATTTCCTCAAAATTGCCAAAAGTGGGGTACCACATGCCCCCCTCCTCAATTGTGAGCGCCCACGCGAACACTCACATGTGGTATTTCTTCAACCGCCACCCGTTCACTCGGGTGCCTAACAAATCGCCGGCCAGGTCCGCAAGTTGGATGGATCCATTCGGGAAGACTTCGACAACCCTGTAAGGTCCCATCCACCTTAGGTGCAGTTTGCCTGGGAATCTGGCATGCCTGCTGTCGTAGAGCAATGCCAAATCACCTGCCTGCAGGAGTACCGGTTTGATCTTTTTATCGTATCTCTCCTTTCGGCGGAGCTGGATTTTCCTGGTGCGATCTTCGGCGTCTCTTCTCCGCTCATCCAGCAGCGTGACTTCCTGTAACCTGTAGAGCTGACTCTCTTCTGCGCCCATCCTCTGCAAATCCATCGTTCGTTGGGTGGGTACTTCAAATTCGATCGGGAGGATCGGGTGTTGCCCATACACCAGAAAGTATGGTGTCTGTTTGGTCGTGATCTTCTCAGCTGTGCGGTACGCCCATAGAGCGGCTGCTAGCTTCGTATCCCAGTCGTGAGCGTGATTCACCGTGACCTTGAGTAGTATTTTACACAGCAGACCATTGGACTTCTCCGTCAGTCCATTTGCCTTGGGATTGTATGGAGTAGTCTTCCGGTGCTTGATGTGGAAATACCGTGTCAGGTCTTCGATGATCTGATTCAGAAAATGCGTGCCCCGGTCGCTGACTAGCTCTAAGGGACATCCGTAGCGTGTGATGATTGACTCAAACAAGAATGCTGCCACTGTGGCAGCATCATCCTTTCTGGTGGCTCTGGCCTCTACCATTTTGGTGGCGTAGTCCGTTGCTACCAGAATGTAGCGCCTTCGTGTACTTCTAGTCACTGGTTGTATCGGCCCTACAAAGTCAATACCCCACTTTTCGAAAGGTGCTAGAGGCATGATGGGAGTCAGGGGCCAGCGTGTTGTAGGCGTCGGTCTCCCCGTCCTCTGGCAACTATCGCACTTGCGGATGTAATCGAGAACATCCTTAAACATGGTCGGCCACCAATATCCCGCGTTTAGGATCTTTGTGACCGTGTTCCTGGTGGCATAGTGTCCACCCGCCTCCTCTGTGTGCATCGCACTCACTATTCTTGGTACCTCTCATTCCTCCAGGCATCTGCATAAGCGCTCATCCGCCATCTTCTTGAACAAAACCCCCTGCTGGAGTTGGTATGGGCCTGCCTTATGAATAAAGACAGTTCGCTGTTCCAAATCCATGCCCTCGGGGCACTGGAGGGTTAGCAGATATCGATACAGGTCGGCATAGCGGGACTCATGTCCTGCAGACAACTGAAATAACTCTTCATCTGGAAAATCGTCCACCAATTCCTCCTCTGTCGGCTGGGTCCATAGTCGGGACAAGTAATCCGCATTTTCGTGGTGCACCCCTTTCCTGGTCTGGACTGTGTAGGTGAACTCTTGTAGTAACAACACCCACCTGGCGATTCGACCGGATAGGTCGGCTTTCTTGACTAGGTGTTGCAATGCGTAGTGGTCCACATGGAACACAAACTCGTAGCAGATTAGGTAGTGACGGAACTTTTTACAGGAGTACACCATCCCCAACGCTTCTCTCTCCGTCGTGGTGTATTTCCGCTCTGCTAGAGACAGCTGTCGGCTCGCGAAGTAGATCGGGTAGTCCTTTTTGTTGTCATCCTTTTGACTCAGTACTACACCGATGGCGAATGCCAAGGTGTCAACGTAAACATGGAATGGTCGATTCCAGTCTGGACTCCTTAGTACGGGAGCAGTCGTGAGTTTCGCTTTCAGAGCTTCAAATGCTGTCTGCTGGTTCGCACCCCAAGCATAAGGCTCGTCCTTCTTCAACAACTTGGTCAGGTCCGCCGCTAGTATTGCATACATGTGTATGAATCTTCGGTAGTAGCCCACATGACCCAGGAATGCTCGCAGCTCCCTTAGATTCGTGGGTGGCTCAAGCTCGAGTATAACCTTGACCTTCTCGACGTCCACCGCAATGCCGTCTGCCGAGACCCGATGACCCAACAAGATCCCACTAGTCATAAAGAAAAAGCACTTCTCGGGATGCAGTGATAAACTGCTCTCCCTGCATTTATCGAAGGTCTGCTTCAAGTGACTTAGGTGTTCAGACCGCTTCCCAAAGACACAGAAGTCATCTATGAATATTTCCAGGAATTTCCTCAGTTGCTCCTGAAAGATATTGGTCATCATCCGTTGAAAGGTGGCAGGCGCGTTGCACAGACCGAAGGGCATCTTGTGGTATGCGTAAGTTCCCCAGTCGGTTGTGAACGTAGTTTTATCCTTGTCCTGTTCACGGATAGACACCTGATTGTAACCTGAGAACCCATCCAGGAAGCTATAACATTCATGTCCTGCGACATGGTCTAGAATGGCATCCGTGAATGGTAACGGGTGATGATCCTTGCGTGTTGCTGCATTCAACTTCCGGAAATCCTGACACACTCGTATCTTACCCGTCAACTTCTTGGGTACGATAACAATCGGCGACACCCACTCGCTGCTGAGCACAGGGTAAATAATACCAGCGCTCAAGTACTTATCTATCTCCTCTTTCACTAGCAAGGAGTACTTTGGGTTGAGGCGATACTGGCGCTGTCGTATGGGTACTGAGTCGTCCAGTAAATCGATACGGTGTTCCCCATACCGTGCGGGTATCCCCTTCATGTCTTCGATCTTCCAGGCGAAAACGTCGACATAATGGCTAAGGAAGGCCTGTACTTTCCTTAGCTCGTCTCCTCTCACTGCGCTTGATACCTTCAAGCACTTGCCGGGACTGAGTTGTACTTCGTGACAGTCACTAGGGTCGACAATGCCCTCGGTGTGACTCGTCTCACTCCTTCCCAGTCCCACAGTTAATTGCTATTCGTCTTCCGGCTGAATAGCTTCCGGCTCTTCTTCTTCTTCCACCGAACAGCAGGCAACGAATCCCACGAAGTAATCGGATTCGGTACCACTGGAATCCGATCGCGCGGTCGACTCACTGTCCTCGCCCGATGTGTAACCTGCACTTGTCGATGGGGTCTCCCCTTCGTGCCTGACCCTATTCCAGGGCACCGTAATGGTTTTGGTCGGTTCCGAAGGATGAGGAAACTTAAGGCGATGTCTTCGCCAATCACATCTGACTTGTGCACCATATAGCCATGGTCGCCCGAGCAGAACGTCATAGCCCTGCTTCATCATCGGTTGAAGGATGATATACGTCAACCGAAAGTCCGCACCCCCGATGGTTGTCTTGACATTGCGCAGCATACCTGCAGGCATTCTCCGCGTCTGATCCGCTAATCTCAACACACGCTTCGAGGGTTCGTATTGACTGAACCCCAAGGCTCTCGCTGTGTCCTCCGTCATTATGTTGACTCCTGATCCAGAGTCGATTGGCACTCTGCGTACACAACACCCTGCTATCTCCACATCGATCTCGGGTGGTCCTTGGTCTTCGCTCTCCACTTGATATACTTGAGAGGATGTGGATGCGCGCGGCTTCCGCGGATGCCGTAGCGAAAGCATCAACATTCTCCGATACGTCTTATTGTCCTCCAAGAGCTCCTTGAACGTAATGTTCACTTTTCGACTCCCGAGATCTTCAACCAAGTCATAGTGGGCGCGTTGGGGCGCCGGGGTCGGCGACGCTCTGCGAGGTTCCACGGTGGCTGCCAACTTCGCCCCAAGGGAGGTTGTCAAGTCTGGCCGCGGTGGGTCCTTTTGCGTGCGGATCGCTTCCTTCAACAGGTTGGCTACCTCGTTGCGGATATCCGGATCATAGTCCCGTTTCAGTAGGCGCACTGGCTCGTCCTCGACTGCTGTCTGGGGGCGCCCTGCTGGTGCCTCCCGCGTAGCCGAAGACTTCCGAGCAGGTCGCAAGTCGGACTTGCTGGATGTCTTCTCCTTTCCTCTTCCCGTCCGGTCGTCGGGTCTCCGTTCGTGCTTGCGAGTGTCACGCTCTTGCTCCTTCGATTTCTTGGAACTACGAGTTTCGACCCGTGCGCACATGACCTCTTCAGCCGGCCATTCTTCGTCTTCGCCATCCCCGTCTGAACCTACTTCGACCTGGTTAACTTGCACGTCCTCCTTGGCAGGAGTGTTCACAAATCGTACCACTGGCCGAGGGACTGGTGGCTGATCACACTCTGGCGCAGTGTGCCCGACCTTCTTGCAATTACTACATGTCGGAGCATAATCGTTTCGCCTTTTTGGATGGGGACACTGCGGTGAGAAGTGCCCAACTTCCCCGCAATTATAACAAGCTCGCGGTGGCGGTGGGTCAAACGTCCCTGGAGGTGCTCTCCGCCTCACAGGTACCGTAGTGGCCCGATCCACCGGAATATATCGTGGGACTTGCATTGCTGAAACTGCAGGAGGGGTAGGAACCGACTGGACGGCGTAGACTGTCTCTTCGCTAGTCTCTCCATAGTACTGAGGGTGCTCTCCATAGTACGGTTGCGCCCACTCTACTGCGTTGACTGGATATGACGGCCGGGTGGTAAGGCACTCGGTGTTTGCATGTCCCACCGCCCCGCACGTAGTACACCATAAGTTCGCTCGCACTCTCCCGGGTGATTTTCGGCGATCATGCCCGCCTACCACTTGAACCTTGAGATCGGCGAAGTCCTTCACAAGGGTCTCCATCTTCGAAGCTATATCTCCCGGCGCTCTGTCCGTAGTCACTCGTCGGATGCCCTTTTTCTTCGCTGACCCATGCTTCTTCCTCTTCTTCTCCTCCTCCGACGATGAGGTTTCCTCTTCTTCGGATGAAGAACGGTTCTCGTCCGAAGACGATTCCTCCGATGACGGAGTTGTACCTCTACGTCGTCTTCGCCCTCCTTTCGGTTTGCGCTCCTTCGACTCCCGTCTCTCTCTCCCTCTTCGGTTGAGAGTGGAAGTTTCGAAGGCTTCTGCCGATGCAATCACATCCTCAATAGTGTCGCACTTGCTGCGTCGGCAAAAAGTCTCCATCTCCCGAGTTAAACCGGTCACGTACCAATCCACAGCTTGTTGTACCGAGAAAGGGGACCCTGGTCCTGTTTTCGGTATTCTGTCGAGGAGGTCCAGAAATCTCTCAGTGTAGTCACGCAGACTCTCCTTCTTCTCTCGCTGCAAATTACGTAACTTCGTCAAAACCCGGCTGTCGTAGCCGAGCTCGCGAAAGCGGCGAAGGAACTTCTCCTTCAGCTGGGCCCATGTTGTCAACCCAGTCGGATCGATGCTCTCGTGATTATACCAACTCCTCGCTTTCTTCCGCAGAAGGCTTGGAAAGATCCTTAGTCGGTCGTCGTCTGCGATCTCGCGATTGGCAATAGACACCGACTCGAATAACTTGATGTATGAATCTGCATCGTCGTCATCCCCACTCCCTTTGTACTTCGGGTAGGAATGTTTAGTAATCGGCTGAGGTAGCCGCACATTGGCTTGTCCGTCCGCCATCGGTGTGTCTGTCGACGGTTCTCGGGCGGTCGGTTCTACTTCACTAGGCGGGTCCGTGCAAGGAATATCTAGTAGAACTGTAAGCACCAAGTTTGGTTCCGAGTCGTCGGGGGTAGGTTCCCCAAGGATGCCGGCCGAAGTAGACTTAGGTACTCTTTTTGGTGTTTTCTTGTTTTGACGCCGTGTCTCTTCCACGGCCTTCTCTGAATCTCGTCGGAACTTGCGGACAGCTCTAGCACTTAGGTTGCTCCCGCCAGCCCCAGTCGACATTCACCGAGCATGGCTACTCGTAAAAACCCCGGTGTTGACGCAACTGTCCCCGGCAGCGGCGCCAAAAAGAAGTTGTCGGCTTCTTATGTAATAACCCACTAAAGGCTAAAACTGCAATATAGTGGTAGAAAGGTCGAACCCACAGGGACAGAGGAACACACAGGGTACAAAGTGTCACGTTTAACAGACTATTGAGGAGTTTGAATTCTCAGGCGACTGTCACTCCCAGAAATACTGCAAGTGTCCACTCGGAGCGCACTCGGAGGTCGCACAGTGCAGCGTAACACACACACACACACACACACACCTGAAACTACAGAAACACAACCCAGAGATCCGTTAGGACCTCTACTTCAAGATTTCAGGGGGAAAGTCTCTCTCAAGCACACTCGGCAAAGCTGCGGGCAGTGACTTCCAACCCCGGCTTTTACAACACTTCCACTAGCTTGCTGCTAGTGTAGGAAACCCGGTTTGGACTGCCTACTTTGGATCGAAGTCACTCATACGCGGTGAACAACACTCTCAACTCACAAAACGCGCAGAGAACACAGGTCCGCACTGAAGGACTCACTGAGAAACATTCCAGTAACACAACAACAGTCTATTGAAGAGTTTGAATTCTCAGGCACTTGTCATTCCCAGAAATACTACAGGGGTTACCCTCAAGGCACCTGCTGCAGCGTAACCTGAATTTACAACCAAGGCTTACACGAAGTAGCAAAACTTCACTTTGGCATTCAGGGGAAAAATCCCAAGGAGTACAATCAGAAAGAAACACTCGAAGGTGTAGGGGCGAAACTGTTCAAGTATCTAACTAGTCACTGGCTCTGAGCATCGGCAGTCACCCGCAGGTGCAGATCCGAACTACTCAAGTCTCTAACCAATGTACTAGCTCTGAACATTCGGCCGAAGGCCTTCAGCTACAAAATGCGGAACGCTAAGTTGTAACTCCTCGTGCGTGGTGACAGAACTCAAGGACATAAACACGCAAAGGAAATGGGTTCCTGATCTGCACTTCTGATGGGAAAGAACCCCAGGCAAAACGCCTGGAACTATTTTATACCTTCTAAATCCTACCTAGCACTACACTGCACTACGCTACACGCCTGCACGGAACCACGCTACACTACACTCCGCGGAACCTGTACTGCGTCTCCTGCGCGGCCGACTGCCGCGCACTAACTCCCTACCCTGCCACTCTTCCGCTCGACTGCGCAGTCCCAACCGCTGCAACGCCGCGGACACCTCCCCTTCGAGGGCGGACATGGTATCCTGTGCCTTCGACAGAAAGGCCTCGAGCTTCTTCGCTACCTTCCGCCGACTCCTACTGTCGCCTGACAACAACCCGGCTGCGCGCAGTTCAAACTCACGCAGTGTGAGTTTCTCCTGCGCCTTCACTTCCCAGTGGGCGTAGCCCTTGAGACAGTGGGCGACTCGCCTCGCCGTCTCCACCTTCGTGCGATCCGCCTCCTTCCTGCGATCCTCTTCAATCGTCACTAATTGCGATTCGGCTTCGGCACGTTGCGCTCTCAATTCGCCACACTCTGACTGCAAACTGCGGATTAATTCTTCATCCGCCTGCCGTGCGAGCTGACATTGCTCCAACAACCGCGTCTGTCGCACGAGCTCCTCTGACAAAATCCGATTCTGGACCTGCTCAGAATCGAGTGCTTCCTTGACCTTCACCTGCTCCTTGGTGAGCTCGCCCAGTTTCTCATCCTTCATCTTCTCGGAGTGCTTGTAGAACTTCTGATTAAGCTTGTACTGTCCCCACAAGCACTCATGCTTCTCCTTCAAGTCCCTCAACTCCTGGTCCACTCTAGCTAATAGCTTGCTGGTGTGGACTTTAGTGCGAGTCCGCCTGCGCACTAACTCGATGTAAGATCCCGGCTGAAGTGGGTCGGCGTATTTATCGACCTTGCGATCCAAGTACCGCAGCAACGGAATCACCTGCTCAGAGAGCGCCGCCGCCGGCGCTCCAACAATTTCCTCCTCCTCCTCCTCGGTGTCTTCTGCTCCTGACATTTCTTCCGTGGAACCCCCGTCGTCATCATCCGAGTGGAGAATTTCAGTCGCCATTGATTGCGTTGGCGACTGCCCCGAGTGGGGCTGCACGTCCTCGACGTGTGCTGCCTGCGAAGGCACGGCTGCGGCCTCGCTGCTCGTCGCCAAAATGTCTAAGGCGGAAGGCGAATGTATCCGAGCGGCATCCCCGTCGCTCGCTGGCTGATTGCCTACCGCATTCTCTCTGTCGCCGACGTCCGTCGCCGAAGGCGATTGAGCGGAAGGTGGCTGCGCGGGGTTGGATTGCGCATCGCGCATCGAGATGTCGTCCCGCGGACAGTCACTCCGCTCCTCCGTCTGCTGCTCCCTCGATCGGTCCGTGGGGGCTGTGCCCGGCCCGTGCGCAGGCGCATTTGCCGGCGCCTTGTCCGCCGCAGGCGTAGCGCCGCGGACATCTATCGCCGAAGGCGACATGGCCGGGGGCCGCACGCCCGATGTTCCTTGGCCTATAGGCCCTACCGCCGAAGGCGCATCTATCGGCGGACTTTCCGCCGACGGTGCGGCCTCCGCACGCTCTCTGCTCGTATCTCCTCGGCTCGAAGGCCCTGGCGCCGAAGGCGCGAATTGCGGCGCGTGGTGCGCCGGAGGGTCTGGCCCCGAGGGCCGGTGTCTCGTAGGCGGTTCTTCCGCCGGCTCCTTCCCCTTCCTACGTTGGAACGGGGGTGATTCTTGCCTGTGCACAGGCGGCACGTGCGGAGGTGTTCTGTGCACAGGTGACCTGTGCACAGGCGACCTGTGCACAGGCGAGCGCCTGTGCACAGGCGGACTGCTCCTTCCCACGCGTAAGCGTAGATCCACGTCCACTTGTGTTCGCCGGTCCGCGGAGGCTCGTCCGTCCGCGGAGGTTCGCCTGTGCGCAAACGGAACATCTGTCCGCATCGCACGTGGTAACTCCGGAGGCCCTTGGCCCGTAGGCGGCCTCTCTCCCGACGAGGTTGCAGCGTGGCACGTCGCTCCTGCGGTCGTCCGCGCTTCTTCTCGCCTCTCTGGCGACGCACTTCCTATCTCCGTTGCAATTGTCGCCGTGTCTGCACTGTCAGCTGGTAACACCAGTCTGCGTGCCTTCTGCTTCGGCCGGCTGTATGGCTCGCACAGCGGCCGCGGTCGAATGGGAGCAGAGGGTTCTTGATGCTGCTCCTCTTCGGACTCTTCCCTCCATCGCCGCTTCCGCGGCACTCGCGCTGCAGGAGTGTGCCGCCCTTCGTCCCTCCGTCTTGATGGGGTAGAAGTCGGGGACTCCTCTGCGTCAGTGTCGACCTCGTTCTCCCGCACATACTTCCCGGGATGGTCGATGGACAATGGCGGAAAATGTTCAAGCTCCGCCGCTGTCAAACAATTCCGCTGTCGATAAAAATTGATGAGGAAAGGAGAAAGATGGTTTAGAGTTCCCCCCTTCTCCTCAAACGCGTGCTGTCGCATCACCCTGTGCAGGATGCTCGCCCAGTGAATTGGAGTTCCCTCGATGACGCACTCCACAAAAGAGACCTGCCACAATGTGATGTAGCAGGCGCGGTGCGGCTGCAGTAATTGCATCAGCGCCGCGGACAAAGTCCGGCGAAATCGATCCTTGTAATCACGGGTCCTGTACCCATTCTTGGTAGACCTCCCGGTCTTGAACAGCTCCACAAATTGCGCCTCTTCTTGCTTGGTCACCTTGATGCTCTCACTGTCGAAAAGGAGATGCCCTGGCATGCCAGCACATCTTCCCAACGCCTGCGCCCAATCTTGGACTGTCCACCGGTCAACATGCGGACGCAATCCGCGCGAGGGTGGTCCCTGTGGCTCTAGCCACTCGCGCACCATATTCGCGCAGATGTAATTCCATCCCCATAGCAAGAAATCGAGCTTTCTTGCCATCAAGCGCTCTTCGAAAGCGCGCAGCCCGTTCTGCGGCAGGCGAAGTGGCACCATCCGCAATCTGCTCGGTCTCGTCATTGCGTTCCTGGGGTTCGCTCGCCCGCTCATTCTACTTCCGCACTGTCCGCGTTTCTTTCTCTCTCGGCAAACTCTAATCGCTCTCAATTCCAAATCACGCGCACTCACTTCTCCCTCAATCAACAAGAAATCTCCTGTGCGACGACGACGAGAATGGTCCGCAGCCAGCAGATGGATGCGCGCAGCGCGCACAAGAGATTGGAATCGCGAATTCAAGAATGGGACGCTCTCCGCCGCCCGGTCGAAGGTCATGGTCGTCTCTTGGTCGTGACGAACGTCTCACTTGATGGCCGCGCCGGCTGTACGCTGGAACGGTCTTCGCTCTCACGCGCGGCTTCACGCTCCGCCGTCGTCGATTAAACTCTCACGCTCGAATTGGCGGATTTGAACTCCGCGAGCGTGTCACCCTGCGGACATGGGGGCGTAGCGCCGAAGGCGAGTTTTCCGCCTTGCGCGGTACACTTGTTCGTACCGCCCTTCGGCCAATCTCCTTCTGCCTTGACGCGTGCGTCCGCATGTCGGACAAAAATTCAACTCCTGCCTGTGCGCAGGCGGAAGCCTCGGTGGATCCTCCGCCGGTGCGGAACTCCATCCTCCTGTGCACAGGCGTTCGCCTGTGCGCAGGCGAATTTCGTCCGCGGCGCTGCGCTGGCGCGGAAGGCGTTGACCGTGGTCAGCCGTCTCCGTCCAGTCTGTCCGTTCCTTGTCTCTCCGTTGGCGCTTCCGCCGCCGCAACTCCGTCCGTCCAAGAGCGCATCCACCCGTGCCGTCCGCACGGTCCGTACCGATGGGATTACTCTGGCGGCCGTACGTGGCGCTGCGCTGGCGCGGAAGGCGCCGTACACTTTCTACCTCACAAGGCGCATTTCTAGGACCCAAGGCGGATTTTCCGCCGACGCCGAAGTGCCTGTGCGCAGGCGAACGCCTGTGCGTAGGCGGACTTCGCGCCTTCCCTAACCCTACTTCGCCTGTGCACAGGCGAACGCCTTCGTCTGCGCATAGGACAAAACTTGAATCCCCCTTCCGCGTAGGCGGAATTCGCGCCGGTGGCGAACTCCTTCCGCCGTAGGCGACCGCCTCCGTTTCTTCCAGTAGCGATAACTCCCTAAGTCCTCGTCCGTTCCAAGCGTTCTTGGGCTCGTTAGAATCAGCGCGTCGAGCTCTTTCCAACGGGACCCTAACTTGGTCAAGGCGCCCGAGGGTTTACCTAATTACGGGGGGTTTCCCTACAGCCGCGGACGCAACCTCCGAAGGCGGATTTTGCGCCTTGCGCCGTAGAGATCCTAACTGCGGAGCTCGCAGGGAGGGTGGTGCCTGTGCGTGCTGCGGCACCCCAAATCCCAGATTCTACAAGATCCCTCGAGAATCCCCGCGATCTTCCGGATTCACTCTGTTTTGATGTACCGAAGGCTATTTACAATGCTGCCAGGGTACAGTTTTCCAAAAATGTTTTAATTTCCTCAAAATTGCCAAAAGTGGGGTACCACACCGGCCTGGTCCGATTTGCAATCGGCGAATCTGGCCGACTCTCAGTTGACCGACTAGCAGTTGTCCGAGTGGCAGTCGGATCCACCCTGCGCGTCTTTACTCCACTTGGCCTGCTTGCTGGAGGCGTTTTCTCAGAAGCGCCTTCTGCCGAAGACGACCCTCTGAGAGTTGTTGGCTCTTCAGCCAAACTCCCTTCTGCTTCCGGCCTGCTGTCCGACTCAACGCGCTGCTCTTGCCGACTTGCAGTTGGCCGTCCTTCAGTCGCCCGACTCGCAGTCGGCCGACTGTCTTCTTCTGAAGGCATCCGCGCCTTCTACGCAGAGGGGTTCACCGACCTCCCCAAAATCTGCGCGATTATCTCCTCCTGCGTGGGCAGTATACTCAGCCGGACTGGAGTACGCCCGGTCTCCTCACTACTAGTTGGCAACACCATCTTGCGTGCCCTCTGTTTCGGCCGGCTGTGAAGCTCGTGGGTTGGCCAACTCCGAGTCGGCGCAGCGGGAGCTTCCGGCTGCCTGTCTTCAGGTCTCTCATCCCATTTACGCTTCCGCGGTGCGCGCTCACTTCGACGCTCTTCTGTTGCTCTTGCCGGAGCCAGAGCTGGAGCTGGACTGGCAGGTGCTTCGTCCGGATCTGTGTCCACTTCAGCCTCCCGTAAGTATCTACCCGGATTACTTCGTGTCAGTAGCGGAAACCGTGTCCGCTCTGAAGCTGTCAAACATCCCATCGCTCGATAAAACACGATCAGGTAAGGCGAAAGATGATTGAGGGTCCCTCCTCTCTCTTCTTGCGCATGTTGGCGCGTCACCTTCCACAGGAGCCGTGCCCAATGAACCGGAGCTCCTGACAACACTAGCTCCACAAATCCCACTTGCCAACCATGCATGTAGGCGGTCTTGGTCAGCTGCAATATCTGAAGCAATGCAGTCGCGACATATCTCCGCAATCGATCTTTGTAATCCCGCGTCCGGAAACCGTTCTTGGGATGCTTGCCAACTTTGAAAAGATCATTGTAGGAGACTTCTTCCTCCTTCGACACCTTCACGCTCTCGGCCTCGAAGAGGAGATACCCTTCCTCGCCTGCACACCTTCCTAACACCTGCGCCCAATGACTAATGTCCCACCTCTCGGGCTGTGGGCGGAATCTGCGCGAGGGCTGGTGTTTCTCCTGCAAATACTCGCGCACCATCTCCGGACACGTCCAATTCCATCCCCACAGGAGGAAATCAAGCTTCAACCTTGTCAACACATCTTGGAATGCGCGCAGACCGATCTGCGGCACTCTGAGTGGAGACACTCGCAGCTGGGGGACCTTCGACATCTTTCTTGCTTTTCCTGCACACACACAGACGTTCTTCCCTTCCGCTCGATCTCTCACAATCGCCGCTGCGCGTCGGCCGCTCAGACACTGACTGAAATTGCTCTCTCTTCTCTTGCGCGCTCAATTTCGCTGCTCGCAAACTCTCTGCAAGGTCCGTCAAGATCCTGGCGCAACTCGTTTCCGCACTCTCTCTTCTCACTGCAGGTCTCTCCGCCCTTGCGCTTAATCTCTGAAGCTTGAAAACTCACAATCAAGAATGAGAGAATGAGACTGGAGAGCAGACTTTTCCTCTCCAAATTCAAGATCGCCCAACGCTCTCACTGGGTACAATCAAACTTGATTACGCAGCCGGCTATACGGCCTAACGGTTCTCCCTCGCATGCTCGAATTCACGACTCCGCACTGCGCGCATTCTCATGCGTGAACGTTGAATTCTCCCGCCGCCATCGTCCTCCGGCTCTGAGTTCGCCATCGCCGAGGGCTTCCGGACTCGAGTTCGCCGCAGTGGAGCGTATTGCTTCGACTGTGTTGTCTTTTTCCAACCTGCCCATCGCCGGAGGCGTATCGCCGCTGGCGTATTCCTTCTCCGTCGGCGCCTCGCTGGAGCCGCACATCAAGTCGGCGCACATTACGCCGGCGCGTATTCGTACCACTTGTTTTGTCCGTTCTGCCCCGCATATCGCCGACGACGCATATCCCGCCGGCGCGAATTATGCCAGCGCACCCGCCTGTCCGCGCCACGTTGGAGGCGTACATCAGGCCGGCGCTTCTCTTCCGCTGCGCGGCCGCCAAGGCGCTTCCGCCTCTGAGTTGATCTCCTCTTATGAGCGCGTGGTTCGGCCGAAGGCGCATCGCCGAAGGCGTACGGGAGTCCTTTCCGACGGTGAACCCTAGCGCGAACAGCGCATGTCCGGATGCAAGTTTTCCAACGCTCATAACTTCTTCGTCCCTGATCCATCTCCGGCGCTCTTGGGCTCGTTAGAACGAGCGTCCCGAGCTCTTTCCAATGAAACCTCAACCAACTAGAACTACCGTGAATCCTGATCGTTATGAAGGTTTCTCTCCCGCGCCAACGGCGCATCGCCGAAGGCGCACTCATGGTCGGAAGCCTTCAGAGGTCCTTGCCGGCTTCTGACGTCTTCAGCGACATCTCCTCCGGAGGTGTCTGTGCCGGAAGCGTACCTTCTCTAAGCGCTGGAAGCGCGTGGGTAGAGACAGCTCAGCAAAGGAGATCTTGCCGAAGGCGCCGAAGGAGTTTGGCGCTGGTACGTCCAACTCCGCGATTCTTCGTGATCTCGTGACGATCTCCTCAATCCACTCTATTTAACGTACCATTTCCTAACTACAGACACTGCTTCGGTACTTCTTTTCTAAAATTGTTTAAATTCTGCAAAAAAAACAAAAAGTGTGTTACCACATGATAACAAAACATATATGTGATATGTAAAATATTTGATTGCCAAAAGTCCAACATCCACTGGAAATTTGAGTATAAAAGATCAATAACAAACTTAAAATGAATTGAATATTATTTACAAGTCACAACAATATATTATCAATTGAATACCATTGAATTACAGTTGAATGTTATTGAATTACAAAATAATTATTTCATACACAATCTTTAGAAATTACTCCTTGATTTTATCAAATTAAATAATTTGTTGCTCAATTTGATTATATCACCCAAAATTATTCATGATTCATATGCAGTTAATCACTAGTTACTATATTTTCAGGTAATTGCATAATAGCAATTTGATAATTTTTAATTTTTACAGTCAGTAAGATCCAGAATGAAGATCTCATTTAATTTTATAAAGTATACCTGAGTAGCGATTCATTGTAGATATAGGTTGAAGATTATGGGCTCTGACTAGCCAAACTTGAAACAACGAACCCTTGTAGTTAAGTTGTAAACAAGTTGGACTATGGATGTCGAACTACGTTGAAAAAGTGATGGTGACGATTAACCAAAGTCAATAAAAGAGAATGATAAATAAGCAACTAGAGGAATCGTTTGGAGTTTTAAAAAGCATTGAATACAGGATCTACTTAATTTGTATATCTACAATCCAACATTTAGGAGGCATATTGAAAATTTTCTCTCCGCAATTTGATGTTTAAGTTTCTCTATTGAGAGGTATAAATAATGAGAGTGAGAGATTCATTGATCAAAATATGGATTATAGAACCTCCATATTTAGTCAAAGGATAAAGTGAAGGTTAATAATCTATCGAAGGCAACCAAGAAAGTGCAAAGTATTTCAACTTGTTTCTTGTGTTCAGTAAATTTTAATAAAAGCATGAAAATGATCAATGATGCTCATTTGCATGGCTTCATAGTGTTCCAAGACACTTTTCTATATTTATTTCAATCACAAATCTAATGAGAATTTATGTTGGATACGTGGTCAGATTGTAGATAATTCGGACTTCTCAATAAGAGAAATGAGGCTTGAAAAAACTGTAAGAGTGATAGATTCTGACGAAGCAATGATGCCAGGATTGGATCAAGGTATCCACCTTGATACAAAAACAAAAAAACACTTGAATGTAAAGACAGAGACGTTGTGAATTATTCCACTTTCTTTGAAATTTGAAAAGGTTTAAATTAGAACAGCTGGATTGTAAGCCCGGAGTGTGAGAACAAAAGAGCTCGTGGAATGTTTGGGTCGATGAGCTGCGAATCATGTCACTCCGCCATGTGAAGGTCAGGAATGCGATGCACGAGAGAATGTCAGTGTTAGCGTGCCGGCGATGGTGAGAGTCCGAACGCAGAGAGTCGCAGCAGCGAGTGGCCCGAATGATTGCAGGCGGAGGCGCAAGCTCCCAGGTTTGAGAAAGGTCAACTTGCACCTGCAGATCTCAGCGCGAGCAATTGATTGGGGGCACATGATGGAGTGACATGCACAATCGCTTGGCATTACTGTGCACGAGAACTGGTGACAACATTCGCAGAATGCTGGTCTTCAGCTTTCTGCTCTCTGTTGTCACCAGCCCGGAACACTCACTGTTTCGTGGGCGATAAGGTTTCGATGATTTGGGTCTCGGACCGTGAGTGGAGGCTGGGCGGCCGGGCCATACCACGACTCCGATTCGACGACGTCTTCCTCGTTCGATGTCAAAAGCAGGAGCCCAGTTTCGTCTCGATCGCAGCGCTGCTTGAGTTCCGAGGTTTGCGAGTAGGGTGGCGGCTGACTACAAACCCTCTTCGCCTGCAATTGACGGCCATCGGAATCCATACGCGGAGACAAGGAAGCAGGAACTCGTCAGATCCGGAGAGAGTCGCATGCGGTCCATTTCGTTAGCACACGGAGAATCTTGAAATGTCAAAGAATCTTGCGCATGTTTTTCGGTTTGGAGTCCCTACGACTCCAAACCAAATGCGAGCTGACCTCATGATTGCAGTGCACCTAGAAAAGTCCAGGCCATTGCAATAACTACGAGTCTGAATGCATGTATCTACCTGTCCTACTGGGTTGGCGGGACATAGGTTAGATGTTCTGGCGTGGAATGTGGTAATAGCCGGATTACAGCTTTTAGAACTCGTAAGGGATTTTTCGCGGGATAATTTTTTTTCCGTTTACTGAGTAAAACAGCAACATATAAACTTTTCCGTTTAACAGTAAACGAAAAATTATTATAACATCGTTGAATCAAAAAATTGTTGCATTCACTGTAAGCGTCGAGAAAAATTTAGATTGACAGATCCTTCAGGTAATGTATATAATAGATAGTGAAGCCCACATCTTGCAAATGCCAAATGTGGCTTGAGAGTCTTGCTGGTTATAGTGTTGTTGTCTTTCTTTTTTTTTTTTCTTTTCTTCAATTCAAGTTTTGTGGACAGCAGGACCTGATTCGGATAGATACAGCCAAATCCATGATCCATTAGGGTCAAATCATCATTCTAAATTTTGGCCGGGGTTAGAATGAAGTGAGGCGTTTTGAGTGCCAATTCTGTTTGTTTGTTGATGTTTGTGTGATCTTCATGGTTTTGAGGATGAACTGCAGAGATGTGTTCCAAGGAAAAAAAATTGGCTCCAAGGAAGTGACTCTTCGTGGTGGAGCTGGAAAACAAGAGATTACACACTTGCAGTGTGTTCTTTCTTGGCTGAACTTACATTAAATTACTGCGCGATGTATTTGTTTGTGTCTCCCCCTTTCTTTTCTTTCACAAGACGAGGGATCAGTTGCACTTTGGATAAGTGTGGTAGACTTTGTCTCCTTGAAGCCAGGTAGCTTTCCAGAAGCAGTTTATCCAGATTCACTACCATTTGACTTTGATGGTAGTTTACAATAATATCATGTCGGTAGCAGAGGTAAAAAAGTTAATGGGGCTTTTGAATTAAAACACAAACACTTTTATTTCAAGTCTTACAATCTCTTACAGGCTGATTCAGTTTCTAAATTCAAAAACATTATCTTGTCACGGGTGATTGAAACAATTGGATATCAGCTATATTCCTTTAGTTTTCACTTATAGTTAGAAAGTACCACTCGCTACAAGGTGATGTATTTGTCAATGGATCATCCGATTGTGGTCCACAGTAGAAATGAGGCATCTCTCTATGGCCATCATTTTGAATGAACTAAACCACGTTTTCATCAGGTATTCACGTATTACTGCCATTTTGTCTCAATCCACCCGTGACAAGATAATCTTTTCAAATTAAGAAACTGAATCAGCTTGTAAGAGATTGTGAAACTTGAAAAAAAATGGTTGTGTTTCAATTCATAAGCCCCGGTACATTTTTTACCTGTGCTGCCAACATGATTATGTTGTAAACTACCATCACAGTCAAATGGTACTAAATCTGGTTACTTGCTTCTGGAAAGCTTCCTGGCTTTAAGGAGACAAAGTCCACCACATGCATCCAAACTGCAACCGATCCCTCGTCTTGTGAAAGAAAAGAAAGGGGGAGACACAAACTAATACATTGCGCAGTAATTTAATGTAAGTTCAGCCAAGAGAGAACACACTGCAAGTGTGTAATCTCTTGTTTCCCAGCTCCGCCACGAGGAGTCACTTCCTTGGAGCCAATTTTTTTTTCCTTGGAGCACGTTTTTCAAGTCCATCATACTTCCACATCTCTGCAGTTCATCCTGAAAACCATGAAGATCATACAAAAATAAACAAACAAACATAGTTGGCACTCAAAACGCCTCACTTCATTCTAACCCCGACCAAAAATTAGAATGATGATTTGACCCTAATAGATCTTACGCAAGGAACCTCAGGATGGATTTGGCCGTATCCATTCGAATCTGGTCCTGCTGTCCATATAGCTGAAAAAAACAAAAAAAACTATAACTATAACCAGCAAGACTCTTTAGCCTCATCTGGCATTTGCAAGATGTAGGCTTCACTATCTATTATATACATTACCTGAATGATCTATCGATCTAAATTTTTTTTCTCGACGCGTACAGTGAATGCAACGATCCTTTCGATTCAACGATGTTATAATATTTTTCCGTTTATTGACAAACGGAAAAGTTTATATCTTCCTGTTTTACTCACTAAACGGAAAGAAAATTATCGCGTTGAATACCTCACGAGTTCAAAAACCTTTAATCCGGCTATTACCACAATCCACGCCAGAACATCCAACCTATATCCCGCCATCCCATTAGGACAGGTCGATGCATGCATTCAGACTTGTAGTTCTTGCAATGGCCCGGACTTTTGTGGGTGCAATGCAATCATGACGTCAGCTCGCATTCGGTTTGGAGTCGTAGGAACTCCAAACCAAAAACACATGCGCAAGATTCTTTGACATTTCAAGATTCTCCGTGTGTGCTAACGAAATCAACCACATGCGACTCTCTCCGGATCTAACGAGTTCCTGCTTCCATTTCAGTAAGTTCCAAGGTTGGACCCTTTGTCTATGACGGTATTCAATTGTGTATAAAACTCATTCAACTGATCAGATTTTTTGAGTTGTGAATCCCGTTGTTAATTGTTCTCTCTTGCATGGTGTGTAAGTCTAAGAGATTCAGTGCAGATGTTTTGTGTTCAATGATCTATTCAAACCTGAATCTCGAATGAGTAAGAGTGTCTGGAAGAAAATGAGTGACTGAGGTTCACTTGGACTAGACTAGTGACAATGATGTTATTTGAACTGAGACCTACACCTGGACTACAAACGCAGAAGTGTGGGACGTTTTGGCTCACACAACCCTACCTATGTTGGATTGGTTTCCTTCAATTGACTCCCTCTCGCGAGTGAGCACATGGTTCACCTTATAGGTCATTAAAGTGATTACAACTAACGTCAAATCTTCGCGATACAGAAGAATATGGCAGTTCGTTGTTACTTTGAAAACATTGTTAATTTTTCATTTTTGTGTCCGTATAATAACATTATATCTCTGTACTAAAAATAAAAATCACTGATTATTTCTTGGGTCTAAAGAATTGTAATTATGATTAAAAATATATTATCTAAAATTTATTCATTCTATACGAATCATAATCCACACAAGTCAAATCTGTGCGAAAGCTCTGGGTTACTGCAGGTCAGTGGGCTTTCTCCACATTTCAAGGTCTCGTTATATGAAATTCTTAGACCAAAGGATCTTCACTGCCACGCATTTGGGAAGATGTATGGACTTCAACTTCATTGGAGCAATTTTATTGTTATATAAAACGGCTGAGATACATACTGGCAACGTAATCAATAAACATCTGTCACCAAAGTGCGAAAGCTTGCGCTCAAGTTAACCTTATGTCTTATGAAGTGATGTGCATCATAAAAGAATATGATTCAATCGAGATCGAGAAGCTGCAAAGGTGCTACGGACTGCTCTCATTGCAAGCCTGTTCTCTTGGACAGAATGCACGAGGTGAGGTGCAGCACCCTTCAGGTTGCAGTGAGTTCAGTGTTCTCTACGTCTGTTTTCTACAGATTTCAGTTGCTGCATGGCTCGATGACTGCGCAATTCTTCCTCCAGCCATAAGGATCGCTCGCTGGAATGTTGCCCATTTTGATCATAGCCATACCGAACTCGAGGAGGAAAGAGTACGGGTCCTGCACAGCTTTGATGGCGTACTCCACTCCCAAGGGATCGCTCATCAGCGCCACGTCGGAGTCCATGAGGCCTTTGTGGGTCAGCAGGTCCGAGTAGTAGACGGCGTCGAATGTGGCGTTTGTGGAATCGGCTCCTTTGAAGAGGAGAGGGTTGTCGCGAGGGCACTGGGCCTTGAGAGACTCAGCGAAGTCCGGGTCCATCGATGGGTCTGTGATATTCTGACCTTGGAAGTCCCACAGACGCTCGAAGAATGCTCCGCAGTGGAGTTGTCCGATGGAGTGCCCGCCTGCATGCATGAGGACACACCCAAGACTGCATTACAGCTTTGGACAGTCTTGCAGATGCAGCTTTTTCATGATTCCTCAAGGCCAGTGATCCCTCTGGGGTTCGAGAAAAAGTAAAACCTTGTAAGTGTTAACTTGCTTTCGCACATTTTCTTAAATCGTCCATGGCAACGCATGCTTCGCAAGCGAGAAGAAATCTGGACATGTCACCGTGCTCTGACATGACCTGATATAACGCGGAAGATTCTCGAAGGACTGAAGGAGCACACCTGAGAGGACGATCATGTCCTTCGTGTCTAGCCCAACTTTGGCGAAAGTCGCAACGAGCTGGGAGAAGTTGTATGTGCGGAATGGTAGACTGCTGTTGACTTCGTCTGCAAGTGAAGATGATCCGTCGATGCGGCCCAGAAACACTGGCCAGCTCAAGCCTCCGAGCTGCGCGAGACAACGGGAGATTTATTTCCATGGATCAAGCAAAGGTTCTGCCAGGGCCGCAAACTTATCATCTGACTTTATTATGCAATACTCCGACTGACTCACGTGAATTCGACCGCCGAAATCTGTACCTTAACGGTGGAGTCCCTCGCCACCATGGTCAAAATGTCGGCACATGACACAACACCTGGGCATGCGCACTCTAGCTCCATTTTTATATCGTCGATATGCTCGAATCCTCGAAGCGATCCGTTGTTTATGAGCGCTTCTTTTTCGGCAATTGTAGTGTTGGTCGAATTCAGAAGCACTGACCCGTCGCAGCCCTGCACGCGCAGTCTCAGTCATGAAGCCATCCAGAGAGATCCTGAAGCCAAAACAAGTTCTTAATGGCAATTCTGGCTGGCAACAGCAATTTGGCAGCTGCATTTTTGAAAGTGAGCTTACCCGAACAAAGCAATCATGAAAATGCAGGCGCATCAGACCTGCAGCCATTCCCTTATCAGCGTCAACGATTTCATCGACCTTTTGCTTTACTATGGTGGCAGCTTGTGGGCACGTGGAGTCATAGAAGTCTGTGGTCAGCTGCCCTTGTGAAACCACGGCTATCAGAAGAATTGTAGCGATCCAAAGGAACCATTGGTAACAACTGGTGGCCATTTTTTTCATATCACTTGTTCCGATAACCAAAAAAGTTGCAGTGTTTTTGCGACCAGCCAAAGGTAGCTAAATCGTCACAGACGATCACAGCTACCTCCCTGCACAGAGCCATGGTATCAATACTTGTGAATACAATGCACCGACAGTTCGAACTGCGATAGCTTTCATAATTTCTTGAGAGATTCGACTGAATTTTGAAGCTCTATGGACAAAGTTCAACCCATAAAATGAAATGGTGAAAAAGAGAACTAGACTGATAAATCAACCCCCAACAAAACAAGCAACAAAACGTCATAAGATTTGAGCTTACGTGCAAAGGTCGAATGAAGCTCTCAGTTGAGAGCCTGAGTTGTGAGCCCGAGTTCTTGGGCTGTCTTTTTATACTCCTGCTTGTCCCAAGCTGACACGAGCTCTACACTGCTACAGTTTTCACGCTTAGACGATATGGATCTTGACGATGTCAGACCATGCCACCCGAAGGGACCTGTCAAGCGAAGACCGCATATATCAAGCCTAAGAAAACGATCATCACTATGTGCTGCATTCTAGCACAAGTTTTTCATGACCTCAAATGTTTATCATGTATGAGCCTTATACATATTGAAGTAGTTACTGAGAATCGAATCAACTCCTTGTCACCAGATGGAATTTCAGAAGAAACTGTCATAATAAAGATCCGGCCTGTGTTGTATAATGTCTGAGGCAAACCTCACATGATTCAACATTATTGAGATCCAAACTCTTTCGAGGTAGATTCCAAAACTATGCCCATGTGAACTGCCAGATCGGTGACTTCACCGTATTGGTGAATTAGTTTACAAGAAGATACTTCAGTTTTGAAATATTGCTCAATGTTCCAATGTTTGTAACTCGTTTTGATACCTTAGATTCAAGCTGGTACATTCAGAAACCGCTGGCCTTTGCATCCACCAATTGCAGTTCAGATGCATATTAATAAACAATAGAAGCTAAGAAACCAGCCATGTAGATCTCATAAGAAACCAGCATCCTTTTCAAAATCTGCTTTAGGCACGCATGATTGTTTTATAACATTGGATGACGGTCTGTGTTAGATGGATAGTGCCTAATTATTTCTGTTTGGCCGACTGTGCATGGGCGGTCTTGCATTCGGTCTGAAACATTTTACAACGACCGATTTCTCCAGCACCAAAGAAAATTCGAACTCTAAGTAAGTACATTTTCCTGGTAGTTGAAGTTTGTGTTTCTTTGATGTTTCAAACATACAAAGTGTCATCCTATAGATTTCACTAGATATTCTATATAGCGACAGTGTTATATGAATTTGGCATTTAGGTTTAGGGTTTATCTAAACTTTAATCCTAATGTAGTTTACTGAACCTACGAGAAGATCTGAGTATAGTAATTAAACTTGTATAATTACTATACGAGAAGTTGTAGGTAATAAATCTAACATAGGTTTCTTTCAAACTAGATCTATCTACATCTAAACCGTGACCATAGAGTAAGAAATAGATAAATTCAACAAAACTGCTTGTGTTCATTACATGAAAACTGAAAAGTAGCCAAAGGTATTTAAAATCTCTCCAAAGAATTAGCTCTATTCAACGTATGAACTAATCTCAATTTACAATCATTCTTGACTAGTTCAACCTTTTCATCAAAAACTATTCAATCAATAAAGTGATACTTGACTTCTATGTATTTCACCCGAGTGCATATCGTTTGATTTCCAGCAAAATGTAACACACTCTAACTATCAAAGTGATCATTGAAAGCCTCACGTTTTAATTTCATCTAAGTTTTAAGACTATTTAATTTAATATATTTCTTTGATGATTTTGATGTAGTTTTGTATTCAGCTTTCATTGTAAACTTAGTTATACAATTTTGCAAAGTGAATCTCAAACTTCTACACATATTTTCAAGTGTAAGTATATATCCAATTGTAGATTTTCTCTTTAGGTACCCTACTCTTTTGTCCAAATCTTGTTAGTAGTTACCATGAACGTATTCTAATAAAAATTTGTCATTATCTATAAAGACATCAAATAAAATACTTAAATCTTTCGTGATCTGAGAATTCATTTCACAAATTCTTAATATATCTCTCCTTTGATTTGACAAGTAATTGTTCACCTTGCTCATAACTAAAGGAATATGAGGTTTGGTGCATATCATGATATAAATGAGTATGTTCACAATTTTTTCAGAGAAAATTCATGACATCTTTTCTTTCTAAATGATGTGGATTAGATATTGAGTTGCAGAAAGTTTGGATGTATACTACTACAAAATTTTATATAAAATTTTATATATACAAAATTTTCAAGAATCTATCATGTTAAAATTTTCAAGCACATATTAAATGTACTTGCTTTCACTTAGTTGTAATTTTTTTCCCCAAATTTTTATGAACATTCATCCTCAATTTCAACTTGGAATTATGTGAAATTGTTCATATTAAATTTAAACTTTCATTGATTATTGCAAATGTCAACCTGGAAATCGTGCTTTATCAAAATGAGCATGTGTAATAACCCACCAAAGGCTAAAACTGCAGTATGGTGGTAAGAAGATCGAACCCACAGGGACAGAGGCAACACACAGAGTAAAAGTGTCACATTTAACAGACTTTTGTAGAGTTTGAATTCTAGGCGACTGTCACTCCCAGAAATACTGCAGTGCTCGACTCGGAGGCTCGTCTCGGAGGAGGATCTCAACTCGGAGGATGCTCGGAGGATGCACGGTACAGCTTGGTCACTCAACACACACACACACCTGAAACTGGTAAAAAGCACAACTCGGAGGTCGGTCAGGACCTCCGCTTCGGATTTCAGGAGGAAAGTGTCTCGCAAGTTCACTCAGAGGTTCTGCAGGAAGTGCCTCCCACTCCGGCTTTTACTGCCCTTCCGCCAGGAACTAGCGGGGGTACCCGGACTGGACTTCTCACTTCGGAACGAAGCCTCTACGTACGCCGTGGACGTCACCCTCGACTATCACACAAAACGCAGGGAGTGCAGACCCGACTGAGAACTTACTGAAAACACGATCCAGTAACACACACACAACCTGAATTACAAACCAAGGTTTACACGAAGTAATGAAACTTCACATTGGCATTCAGGGGAAACTTCCCGTAGGAGTACAATCAGGATATGTCACTCGAAGGAGTAAGGGGGAACTGTTCAAGTATCTAACTCGCAGCCGGCTCTGAGTATCAGAAATCACCCGCAGGTGCAGATCCGCACTACTCAAGTCTCTAACCGGGTACTAGCTCTGAACATTCAGCCGAAGGCCTTCAACTACAACATACGGTAACTTCGCTATGCTGCAGCTTCTCTACGTGGTGCCAGGACCAAAATGCACAAACACGCCAAGAAAGTGAGTTCCTGATCTGCACTTCCGAAACTGGAAGAGTCCCAAGGCAAAACGCCTTGATCTACTTTATACTCTCAAAAGATCCTAACTAGCACTACGCTATCTTATCTACCACTCGCAGCATCTGCGCGAAACCAAACTACTCTACTGCACTCAGCAGATCCGGTGCTGCGCCTCCTGCGCGCCGGACTGCTCCGCTTACTATCTCTACCTTGCCAGTCTTCCGACCGGCTGCGTAACCCCAGGCGTCGGAGCGCTGCAGTGACTTCCGACTGCAAGTGCGCCATAGTGTCGCGCGCACCCGACAAGAAGGTTTCTAATTTTCTTGCCACTCGCCGCCGACTCCGACTGTCACCTTCCGTCAAGGCCGCCGCCCGAAGCTCGAACTCCCGGAGTGTAACCCTCTCTTGAGCTGCCACCTCCCAATGGGTGTATCCGTTTAGACAACGAGTCACCCGTGCCGCCAACTCTCCTCGTGCCCTGCAGCTGCTCTCCACCTCTGCCAGCTGCATTTCTAAATCCGCACGTTGAGCCCTCAAATCCGAGCACTCGGTTTGCAAGTTGCACAACAACTCCTCATCCTCCTTGCGGGCTCTTTGACTTTCCTCTAAGGCGCGCGTCTGGCGCGCAAGCTCGGCTGCTAGGACTTTGTTCTGTCTCCGCTCCTCCTGCAGTTCCGACTCGATCTTTGCCCGTATTAGTTCGGCCTCCGCCTGACTCTTCGTCGCCGCATCCTCCTTCTGCTGCTGCAAGGCTTGGTACAGCTTCTGGGTGACCGCCAGGTGTTGTCTGAGGGCGGTGTTCCTTTCCACATATACTTGGCAACTAGAGGCCCACTTTGCCACCTTGATCCTCGTCCTTCGCCTGATAGTCTCCACATAAGACTGCGGTTTTAAGGCACTTCCGTATTTGGATGTCTTGCGATCCAGATATCGCAGGAGTGGAACTATCTGTTCGCACAGCACCCCTGTTGGCGTTTTCTGCACCGAATCCTCTTCTTGCTCTTCCGAGCTCGTCTCATCCTCAGTCTCGAGGATTTCAGTCGCCACCGAATCCCTTGGCGACTCCCTGGAACTGTGGCGCGCAGCAGCTTCTGCTGCGACTGCTGCTCCACTGCCTGCTAAAATATCCAGGGCAGTGGGAGATCCCACTGCTTGAGCCCCTGTTCCGGCTCGATCTTCGGTTTGTGAAGGGGTCGACGCCGCAGTGACTTTTGTCACTCTCGCACCGCCCGCTTCTGCTGCCTGTCCTTCCGGCGCAATCTGCGCGGAAGGTGTCCTTGCTGAAGGTGCGTCCGCCGAAGGCGTCCGCATACTGGTCGTTGGCCCCATCCGTCTCGCAGTCGGCGAATCCGGCTGACTCTCTGTTGTCCGACTCGCAGTCGGCCGACCAGCAGTTGTCCGACTGGGAGTCGGATACACCCTGCGCGTCTTGACTCCACTTGGCCTGTTTGCTGGTGGCGTTCTTCCAGAAGTGCCTTCCGCCGAAGACGACCCTCTGAGGATTGTTGGCTCGTCAGCCAAACTCTCTTCCGCTTCCGGCCTGCTGTCCGGTTCAACGCGCCGTTCAGTTGGCCTTCCTTCCGCTTGTCGACCTTCAGTCATCCGACTCGCAGTCGGCCGGTCGTCAGTCCGTCCATCTCCTCCCGAAGGCCGTGGTGCCTTCTGTGCAGAGGTTTCTGCCGTCTTCCCTAGGACCTGAGCAATTATCTCTTCCTGTGTGAGATTCCGCCGGGTCGGAGTTCGCCTGGTCTCCTCAGTACCAGTTGGCATTCTGCGTGCCCTCTGTTTTGGTCGACTATGAGGCTCGGGGGTGGGCCGACCACGAGTCGGCGCAGATGGTACTTCCGGCTGCCTGTCCTCAGGTCCCTCATCCCACTTCCGCTTGCGCGGAATGCGCTCACTTCGACGTTCTTCTGCTGCTCTGGCTGGAGCCGGAGCCGGAGGCGTACTGGCAGGTTCCTCGTCCGGATCCGTGTCTACTTCGGCCTCCCTCGAATATCTACCTGGATAAGACCGGCTCAGCTGCGGAAACCGAGTTTTCTCAGCATTCGTCAAACATCCCATCGCCCGGTAAAACACGATTAAGTAAGGCGATAGATGATTGAGCGTTCCTCCCCTCTCTTCTTGCGCATGTTGGCGCGTCACCTTCCACAGGAGCCGTGCCCAATGCACCGGAGCTCCTGACAACACTAGCTCCACGAACTCTACCTGCCAACCATGCATGTAAGCGGTCTTGGTCGGCTGCAATATCTGCAGCAATGCTGTCGCGACATTTCTCCGCAATCGATCCTTGTAATCCCGAGTCCGGAAACCGTTCTTGGGATGTCTAGCCACTTTGAAGAGCTCATTGTAAGAGACTTCTTCCTCCTGGGACACTTTCACGCTGTCGGCCTCGAAGAGGAGATCCCCTTCCTCGCCGGCACACCTGCCCAACACCTGCGCCCAATTGCAAATTTCCCATCTCTCTGGGTGTGGGCGAAATCCGCGAGAAGGCTTGTGTCTCTCTTGCAGATACTCGCGCACCATCTCCGGACACGTCCAATTCCACCCCCAGAGGAGAAAATCGAGCTTCAGCCTCGTCAGCACATCTTGAAATGCGCGTAGACCGATCTGCGGCACCCTGAGTGGAGACACTCGCAGTTGGGGAACCTTCGACATTGCGTTGTCTGCACACACAAACGTTCTCCCTTTCGCTCACTCTCTCACAATCGCCACTGCGCGTCGGCCACTCAAGCACTGACTGCTCACTCTCTCTGCGCTCGTTCAAGATCGCTACTCCCAATTCTTTCAAGATCCGCCAAGATCCTTGTGCAACTCGTCTCCGCACTCTCTACTCTCACTGCAGGTCGCTCCGCCCTTGCGCGTAATCTTGGAACTGGAAATTGCAAAGTCAAGAATGAGAGAATGAGACTGGAGCGCAGTCTTTTCTTCTCCGATTTCAAGAACGTCCAACGTTCTTACTGGTTGCAACGTACGCAGCCGGCTATACGGCTTAACGGTTCGCCCTTTGCATGCGCGAATTCACGTCTCCGCATTGCGCGCATTCGCATGCTTAAACGTTGAATTCTCCCGCCGCCGCCACCTTCCGGACTCGAGTCCGCTGCAGGGTATACGTCGGCCCTGTTGTCTTTTCCTAACCCGCCCTTCTCCGGTGGCGTGTCGCCGCTGGTGCGTTCATTATCCGTCGGCGCCTTGCTGGAGGCGCACATCCAGCCGGAGCGAATTACGCCGGCGCGCAGTCGTACCGCCTATTTTGTCCTTTATGCCTCGTCCGTTGCTGCCAGCGCATATCCGTCAGCGCAACTCATGCCAGCGCATCCGGCCGTCAGCGCCACGTCGGAGGCGTACATCCGACCGGCGCTTTCCTTCCATGAACAGCCGCCAAGGGCGCTTCCGACTCTGAGTTGGTTTCCTCCTGTGAGCGCGTGATTCCGCCGAAGGCGCATCGCCGAGGGCGTACGGGAATCCTTTCCGGCTGTGAACCCTAGCGCGAACGGCGCATGTCCGGCTACGAGTTTTCCGACGCTCATAACTTCTCCATTCCTGATCCATCTCCGGCGCTCTTGGACTCGTTAGAACGAGCGTCCCGAGCTCTTTCTAATGCAACTTCAACCAACTGGATCTACCGTGTATCCCGATTGTTATGAAGGTTTTCCCTTTCCGCGCTAGCGACGCTTCGCCGAAGGCGCACTCATGGTCGGACGCCTTTAGAGGTCCGGGCCCTTCTCCTGACGTCTTTAGCAAAACCTCCTCCTGAGGTGTCTGCGCCGGAAGCGTAGCTTCCTTATACGCTAGAGGCGCGTGAGTAGAGACACCTCAAAAAGGAGCTTTTGCCGAAGGCGCCGAAGACGTTGGCGTTGGTACATCCGACTACGTGATTCTTTGTGCCCTCGTGACGATCTCCTCAATCCACTCTATTTTGCGTACCCTTCTCTAGCTACAAACACTGCTTTGGTACTAGTTTTCTAAAATTGTTTAAATTCTGCAAAAAAAACAAAAAGTGTGTTACCACATGCCCCCCTCCTCAATTGTGAGCGCCCACGCGAACATTTACACGTGGTATTTCTTCAGACGCCATCCGTTCACGCGGGTGCCTAACCATTCTCCCGTCAGTTCTGCGAGTTGGATGGATCCATTTGGAAAAACTTCTATCACCTTGTAAGGTCCCATCCACCTCAAGTGGAGCTTGCCTGGAAATCTAGCATGTCTGCTATCGTATAGCAGAGCCAAATCGCCCTTTTCCAGCAGTACTGGTTTGAGTCTTCGATCGTACTTCTCCTTCCGCCTGAGTTGTAATTGCTTTGTTCGATCTTCGGCCTCTTGACGCCTTTCCTCCAGTGCCATTACCTCTTGCAGTCGATATGCCTGACTTTCTTCCGCGTCCAGCCTTCTCTGATCTAAGGTCCTCTTGGTAGGTATCTCGAATTCGATGGGTAAGATCGGATGCTGCCCATAAACTAGGAAGTAAGGTGTTTGCCTGGTGGTGACTTTTTCTGCCGTTCTATATGCCCATAAGGCGGCCGGTAGCTTGGTGTCCCAGTCATGAGCATGGTTTACAGTCACCTTGAGGAGTATCTTACAAAGTAATCCATTGGACTTCTCTGTCAGACCATTTGCCTTGGGGTTGTATGGAGTAGTCTTCCGATGCTTAATCTGGAAGTGCCGCGTCAAACTTTCTATCACCTGATTCAGAAAGTGCGTTCCTCTGTCACTGACTATTTCTAGGGGGCACCCGTAGCGGGTGATGATTGATTCGAATAGGAACCGTGCTACTGCGGCTGCGTCGTCGTGCCTTGTGGCTTCTGCCTCCACCATCTTGGTCGCATAGTCTGTTGCTACCAATATGTAGCGCCTGCGCGTGCCTTTAGTGACAGGTTGTATTGGTCCCACGAAGTCGATCCCCCATTTTTCAAATGGTGCCAATGGCATGATTGGTGTAAGAGGCCATCTCGTGGTCGGAGTCGGCCTTCCGGACCTCTGGCAGCTGTCGCATTTGCGAACGTAGTCGTGTACATCTTTGAACATCGTCGGCCACCAGTATCCTGCATTCACAATTTTGGTCACTGTATTTCTGGTGGCGTAGTGACCACCAGCGTCTTCTGTGTGCATGGCTTTGACAACTCGCGGTACTTCAGACTCCTCTAGACATCTGCACAACCTTTCGTCTGCCATTTTCTTGAACAAGACCCCTTGTTGGAGCTGGTAAGGTCCCGCTTTATGAACGAAGACTGTGCGCTGCTCTGCATCCAATCCTTCCGGACATTGGAGTGTGAGCAGGAACCTGTATAAGTCCGCGTACCTGGACTCATGGCTGGCGGACAACTGAAAAAGTTGTTCGTCGGGAAAATCATCCACTACTTCCTCCTCTATGGGTTCGGTCCATAGTCGGGAGAGGTAGTCCGCGTTCTCATGGTGAACGCCTTTCCTTGTCTGTACAGTATAGGTGAATTCCTGCAGCAGTAGTACCCACCTGGCAATTCGTCCGGACAGATCCGCCTTCTTCACCAGGTGCTGTAAGGCGTAATGATCTACATGAAACACGAACTCATAGCAGATCAAATAATGTCGGAACTTCTTGCAGGAGTACACCATTCCCAACGCCTCCCTCTCAGTTGTCGTGTACTTCTTCTCTGCTGCTGACAACTGACGACTCGCGAAGTAAATCGGGTAGTCTTTCTTGTTGTCGTCCTTCTGACTGAGAACCACCCCGATTGCAAACGCCGACGTGTCTACATAGACATGGAAAGGTCTGTTCCAATCCGGACTTCTCAGAACCGGAGCAGTCGTCAGTTTGGCTTTGAGCGTTTCAAAGGCCAGCTGTTGCTCCTTGCCCCACACATAGGGTTCATCCTTCTTAAGCAGCTTCGTCAGATCGGCTGCCAAGATGGCATACATATTTATGAACCTTCTGTAATAACCTACATGGCCAAGGAAGGCCCTCAACTCACGCAGATTCGTTGGCGGCTGCAGTTCAAGAATAATCTTCACCTTCTCTACATCCACTGCAATGCCATCGGACGAAACTCGGTGCCCTAGCAGGATTCCGCTGGTCATGAAGAAAAAACACTTCTCCGGGTGTAAGGATAAGCTGCTTTCCCTACACCTGTCGAACGTTTGCCGAAGATGGTTAAGGTGCTCCGACCTCTTACCGAAGACACAAAAGTCGTCGATGAAAATTTCTAGGAACTTCCTCAGGTGCTCTTGGAAAATGTTTGTCATCATCCGCTGGAACGTCGCTGGCGCGTTGCACAGACCGAACGGCATCTTGTGATAAGCATAGGTTCCCCAGTCGGTCGTGAAGGTTGTTTTGTCCTTGTCCTGTTCCCTGATGGACACCTGGTTGTAGCCGGAAAATCCGTCTAGGAAACTGTAGCATTCATGCCCTACTACATGGTCCAGAATAGAGTCCGTGAAAGGAAGAGGGTGATGGTCCTTCCGCGTTGCTGCGTTCAGCTTCCTGAAGTCCTGACACACCCGGATCTTACCCGTCAGTTTCTTGGGCACGATCACGATAGGCGACACCCACTCGCTACTAAGTACCGGGTAGATGATTCCTGCGCTCAGGTACTTATCGATTTCGTCCTTCACCAATAATGAATATTTCGGGTTGAGCCTGTATTGGCGTTGGCGAACCGGAACTGCCTCGTCCAACAAGTCGATTCTGTGCTCTCCATACCTTGCAGGTATGCCTTTCATGTCTTCAATCCTCCATGCGAAGACATCCTCATACTGGCGAAGAAATGCCTGTACCCTGTTCAACTCTTCTCCTTGTACCTGGCTTGACACCTTCAAGCCTTTACCTGGACTGAGCTGCAGTTCGCAGCAATCACTCGGGTCAACAATCCCCTCTGTGTGACTGATCTCGCTTCTGCCCAGTCCGGCTGCTAGTTGCTATTCGTCATCCGGATACACCTCGTCTCCTTCCTCCTCAATAGAGCAGCAAGTGACGTAGCCCACAAATTCTTCCGACGTTTCGGTCTCTGAAGTGCATGATGAGCTGGTCTCCCCTCCGGTTGTGTAACCGGAGGTGGTGGAAGGTGTTTCGCCCTCATGGGGTACCTTGGTCCACGGTACGGTAATGACAGTCGGAGGGTCAGCAGGGCTACGGAACTGTAATCTCTTCCTACTCCAGTCACACCTTGCTTTGGCATCGTATAGCCAAGGTCTGCCAAGCAGCACATCATAACCTTTCTTCATCAGAGGTTGCAGTATTATGTAGGACAGTTGAAAGTCCACTCCTCCAATGTTGGTTCTCACATTGCTCAACATTCCTAGTGGCATTCTGCGTGTTTGATCGGCCAGTCGCAATACTCGGGATGTAGGTTCGAAGGTCTGGAACCCCAAGGAGTTCGCTGTCTCCTCGGTCATGATATTCACGCCCGAGCCGGAGTCCACTGGTACCTTCTGTATGACGCAGCCTCCGATCTCTACTTCGATCTCTGGAGGTCCCAGGTCTCCTCCTTCCACTCTGTACACAGCCGGAAGTTTCTCTTTTCGGGGTTTGCGTGGTCGGCGCAACGAAAGCATCAGCATCCTCCTGTACGTCTTATTGTCTTCCAACAACTGGTGGAAGGAAATATTTGCCCTCTGGCTCCCCATGTCTTTCACTATGTCGTAGGGAGTGTTGGAAGTCACGGCCGGAAGTTTCCCTGTACTCGCGGTCGGAAGGGGTGTAGGGGGCCTAACCGCCTTCCGGTCGTCGGATGTCATTCCGGCGCCCAGTGCTTCCTTGATGAGGTGACTCACCTCATCTTTGATGTCCGGAAGGTAATCTCGAGTCCGGAACTCTTCTGAATACCTGTCCGCTTTTTCTGAGTTCTGCTCCGGCTGGGTGTTTCTCATAGCCGGAGGTGTACCCGGCCTTCTCCTCTGGCCTTCTCTAACTTCTTTAGACTTCCTCCTTTCTTCCCTACGCTCGAGGCGGCGAGTGTCCTCGTGGCCTTCTCCTTTCCTCTTCGAACTTCGGGTTTCTACCCGACCGCACATTACTTCTTCCTCTGGCCATACTTCGTCTCCTTCAGCTGGGTCCAGACTCAGTTCTACCTGGTTGACTTGCACTTCTTCCTTGCCAGGTGTTGATACGAAACGCACGGCTGGCCTAGGGAGTTGGGGCTGGTCACATTCAGCTGCTGTATGTCCGGACTTCTTGCAATTGCTGCACAATGGTGCATACCCCATTGGCTTCCTCGGGTGGGGACAGCTTGGCGCGTAATGCCCCATGTCTCCGCAGTTGTAGCAACCATCGAATTGTGGTCGAGGTCGGTTGTGATTGCCTGGAGGTGCCATGCGTCTTGGTGGGAGTGTACCCGCCATTTCCCTCGGAACAAAGCGCGGTATATGCACCGGTGGGTTCGGAGTTGTAGCTGGAGCTGTCTGTACCGAGTAGGCGGTGTCCTCAACCTGCTCAGCATAATACATAGGCGGCTCAGCATAATACATGGGGTTCTCCCATTGTGGTGCCCATTCGACTGCATTCACTGGGTAAGATGGCCTCGCGGACATGCACTCCGTGTTGGCATGTCCCACCTGTCCGCACGTAGTACACCAGAGATTCGCTCGTTGTCTCGAAGGTGATTTACGTCGGTCTTGGCCTCCCACTACATGAACTTTCAGGTCCGCAAAATTCTTCACCAGGTTGTCTACCTTGGCTGCGATGTCCCCTTGAGTCTTCACTGGGATTCCCTTACCTCGATCCTTCTTCTTGATCGCACTGCGTTTCTTCTTCCGTCTTTCTTCTTCTGAAGATGACGAGTCCTCTTCCTCTTCCGAGGAAGAACTTGATTCGGAGGAGCTTGATTCTTCTGTCGAGGAAGGCGAGTTCCTTCTCTTCCGACGTCCGCCTTGCGACTTCTTCTTCGTCGACCGTCGGTCGCGTCTTCGAGTGTCAAGGGTTGACGTCTCAAAGGTCTCCGCGGAAGCTATCACATCTTGGATTGTGTCAGTCTTGCCTCTCCTACAGAAGGTCTCCATTTCTCTTGAGAGCCCTGTCACATACCAATCCACTGCCTGTTGTACCGAATACGGTTCTCCCGGGCCTGTCTTCGGAATTCGATCTAGGAGGTCTTGGAATCTCTCAGTGTAGTCTCGAAGATTCTCCTTCCGCTCGCGTCGAAGATTTCGAAGCCGGGTCAGAACTCGACTGTCATATCCGAGTTCGCGGAACCGCTTCAGAAACTTTTCCTTGAGCTGAGCCCAGGTCCGGATGCCAGTGGGGTCGGTGCTCTCATGGTTGTACCAGCTACGCGCTCGTCTGCGTAGCAGGCTAGGAAAGATTCGTAATCTGTCTTCATCACTGGTCTCACGATTGGCGATGGAGACAGACTCGAAGAGCTTTATGTATGAATCTGCATCATCGTCGTCGCCCGTTCCCGTGTATCTTGGATACGAATGTTTGGTGGTAGGTTGGGAAAACACCTGGCGGAGATTGGCTTGATGTTCTGCCATCGGTGATCCTGTCGACGGACTGATCCTAGGTTGGCCAAACTGTAATAACCCACCAAAGGCTAAAACTGCAGTATGGTGGTAAAAAGATCGAACCCACAGGGACAGAGGCAACACACAGAGTAAAAGTGTCACGTTTAACAGACTTTTGGTAGAGTTTGAATTCTAGGCAACTGTCACTCCCAGAATACTGTAGTGCTCGACTCGGAGGCTCGACTCGGAGGAGGAACTCAACTCGGAGGATGCTCGGAGGATGCACGGTACAGCTTGGTCACTCAACACACACACACACACACCTGAAACTGGCAAAAAGCACAACTCGGAGGTCGGTCAGGACCTCCGCTTCGGATTTCAGGAGGAAAGTGTCTCGCAAGTTCACTCAGAGGTTCTGCAGGAAGTGCCTCCCACTCCGGCTTTTACTGCCCTTCCGCCAGGAACTAGCGGGGGTACCCGGACTGGACTTCTCACTTCGGAACGAAGCCTCTACGTACGCCGTGGACGTCACCCTCGACTATCACACAAAACGCAGGGAGTGCAGACCCGACTGAGAACTTACTGAAAACACGATCCAGTAACACACACACAACCTGAATTACAAACCAAGGTTTACACGAAGTAATGAAACTTCACATTGGCATTCAGGGGAAACTTCCCGTAGGAGTACAATCAGGATATGTCACTCGAAGGAGTAAGGGGGAACTGTTCAAGTATCTAACTCGCAGCCGGCTCTGAGTATCAGAAATCACCCGCAGGTGCAGATCCGCACTACTCAAGTCTCTAACCGGGTACTAGCTCTGAACATTCAGCCGAAGGCCTTCAACTACAACATACGGTAACTTCGCTATGCTGCAGCTTCTCTACGTGGTGCCAGGACCAAAATGCACAAACACGCCAAGAAAGTGAGTTCCTGATCTGCACTTCCGAAACTGGAAGAGTCCCAAGGCAAAACGCCTTGATCTACTTTATACTCTCAAAAGATCCTAACTAGCACTACGCTATCCTATCTACCACTCGCAGCATCTGCGCGAAACCAAACTACTCTACTGCACTCGGCAGATCCGGTGCTGCGCCTCCTGCGCGCCGGACTGCTCCGCGTACTATCTCTACCCTGCCAGTCTTCCGACCGGCTGCGTAACCCCAGGCGTCGGAGCGCTGCAGTGACTTCCGACTGCAAGTGCGCCATAGTGTCGCGCGCACCCGACAGAAAAGTTTCTAATTTCCTTGCCACTCGCCGCCGACTCCGACTGTCACCTTCCGTCAATGCCGCCGCCCGAAGCTCGAACTCCCGGAGTGTAACCCTCTCTTGAGCTGCCACCTCCCAATGGGTGTATCCGTTTAGACAACGAGTCACCCGTGCCGCCAACTCTCCTCGTGCCCTGCAGCTGCTCTCCACCTCTGCCAGCTGCATTTCTAAATCCGCACGTTGTGTCCTCAAATCCGAGCACTCGGTTTGCAAGTTGCACAACAACTCCTCATCCTCCTTCCGGGCTCTTTGACTTTCCTCTAAGGCGCGCGTCTGGCGCGCAAGCTCGGCTGCTAGGACTTCGTTCTGTCTCCGCTCCTCCTGCAGTTCCGACTCGATCTTTGCCCGTATTAGTTCGGCCTCCGCCTGACTCTTCGTCGCCGCATCCTCCTTCTGCTGCTGCAAGGCTTGGTACAGCTTCTGGGTGACCGCCAGGTGTTGTCGGAGGGCGGTGTTCCTATCCACATATACTCCGCATCTAGAGGCCCACCTTGCCACCTTGCTCCTCGTCCTTCGCCTGATTGTCTCCACATAAGACTGCGGTTTTAAGGCACTTCCGTATTTGGATGTCTTGCGATCCAGATATCGCAGGAGTGGAACTATCTGTTCGCACAGCACCCCTGTTGGCGTTTTCTGCACTGACTCCTCTTCTTGCTCTTCCGAGCTCGTATCATCCTCAGTCGCGAGGATTTCAGTCGCCACCGAATCCCTTGGCGACTCCCTGGAACTGTGGCGCGCAGCAGCTTCTGCTGCGACTGCTGCTCCACTGCCTGCTAAAATATCCAGGGCAGTGGGAGATCCCACTGCTTGAGCCCCTGTTCCGGCTCGATCTTCGGTTTGTGAAGGGGTCGACGCCGTAGTGACTTTTGTCACTCTTGCACCGCCCGCTTCTGCTGCCTGTCCTTCCGGCGCAATCTGCGCGGAAGGTGTCCTTGCTGAAGGTGCGTCCGCCGAAGGCGTCCGCACACTGGTCGTTGGCCCCATCCGTCTTGCAGTCGGCGAATCCGGCTGACTCTCTGTTGTCCGACTCGCAGTCGGCCGACCATTAGTTGTCCGACTGGGAGTCGGATACACCCTGCGCGTCTTGACTCCACTTGGCCTACTTGTTGGTGGCGTTCTTCCAGAAGTGCCTTCCGCCGAAGACGACCCTCTGAGGATTGTTGGCTCGTCAGCCAAACTCTCTCCCGCTTCCGGCCTGCTGTCCGGTTCAACGCGCCGTTCAGTTGGCCTTCCTTCCGTCTGTCGACCTTCAGTCATCCGACTCGCAGTCGGCCGGTCGTCAGTCCGTCCATCTCCTCCCGAAGGCCGTGGTGCCTTCTGTGCAGAGGTTTCTGCCGTCTTCCCTAGGACCTGAGCAATTATCTCTTCCTGCGTGAGATTCCGCCGGGTCGGAGTTCGCCTGGTCTCCTCAGTAACAGTTGGCATTCTGCGTGCCCTCTGTTTTGGTCGACTATGAGGCTCGGGGGTGGGCCGACCACGAGTCGGCGCAGCTGGTACTTCCGGCTGCCTGTCCTCAGGTCTCTCATCCCACTTCCGCTTGCGCGGAATGCGCTCACTTCGACGTTCTTCTGCTGCTCTGGCTGGAGCCGGAGCCGGAGGCGTACTGGCAGGTTCCTCGTCCGGATCCGTGTCTACTTCGGCCTCCCTCGAATATCTACCTGGATAAGACCGGCTCAGCTGCGGAAACCGAGTTTTCTCAGCATTCGTCAAACATCCCATCGCCCGGTAAAACACGATTAAGTAAGGCGATAGATGATTGAGCGTTCCTCCCCTCTCTTCTTGCGCATGTTGGCGCGTCACCTTCCACAGAAGTCGTGCCCAATGCACCGGAGCTCCTGACAACACTAGCTCCACGAACTCTACCTGCCAACCATGCATGTAAGCGGTCTTGGTCGGCTGCAATATCTGCAGCAATGCTGTCGCGACATTTCTCCGCAATCGATCCTTGTAATCCCGAGTCCGGAAACCGTTCTTGGGATGTCTAGCCACCTTGAAGAGCTCATTGTAAGAGACTTCTTCCTCTTGGGACACTTTCACGCTGTCGGCCTCGAAGAGGAGATCCCCTTCCTCGCCGGCACACCTGCCCAACACCTGCGCCCAATTGCCAATTTCCCATCTCTCTGGGTGTGGGCGAAATCCGCGAGAAGGCTTGTGTCTCTCTTGCAGATACTCGCGCACCATCTCCGGACACGTCCAATTCCACCCCCATAGGAGAAAATCGAGCTTCAACCTCAACAGCACATCTTGAAATGCGCGTAGACCGATCTGCGGCACCCTGAGTGGAGACACTCGCAGCTGGGGAACCTTCGACATTGCGTTGCCTGCACACACACAAACGTTCTCCCTTTCGCTCGCTCTCTCACAATCGCCACTGCGCGTCGGCCACTCAAGCACTGACTGCTCACTCTCTCTGCGCTCGTTCAAGATCGCTACTCCAATTCTTTCAAGGTCCGCCAAGATCCTTGCGCAACTCGTCTCCGCACTCTCTACTCTCACTGCAGGTCGCTCCGCCCTTGCGCGTAATCTTGGAACTGGAAATCGCAAAGTCAAGAATGAGAGAATGAGACTGGAGCGCAGTCTTTTCTTCTCCGATTTCAAGAACGTCCAACGTTCTTACTGGTTGCAACGTACGCAGCCGGCTATACGGCTTAACGGTTTGCCCTTTGCATGCGCGAATTCACGTCTCCGCCTTGCGCGCATTCGCATGCTTAAACGTTGAATTCTCCCGCCGCCGCCACCTTCCGGACTCGAGTCCGCTGCAGGGTATACGTCGGCCCTGTTGTCTTTTCCTAACCCGCCCTTCTCCGGAGGCGTGTCGCCGCTGGTGTGTTCATTATCCGTCGGCGCCTCGCTGGAGGCGCACATCCAGCCGGAGCGAATTACGCCGGCGCGCAGTCGTACCGCCTATTTTGTCCTTTATGCCTCGTCCGTTGCTGCCAGCGCATATCCGTCAGCGCAACTCATGCCAGCGCATCCGGCCGTCAGCGCCACGTCGGAGGCGTACATCCGACCGGCGCTTTCCTTCCATGAACAGCCGCCAAGGGCGCTTCCGACTCTGAGTTGGTTTCCTCCTGTGAGCGCGTGATTCCGCCGAAGGCGCATCGCCGAGGGCGTACGGGAATCCTTTCCGGCTGTGAACCCTAGCGCGAACGGCGCATGTCCGGCTACGAGTTTTCCGACGCTCATAACTTCTCCATTCCTGATCCATCTCCGGCGCTCTTGGACTCGTTAGAACGAGCGTCCCGAGCTCTTTCTAATGCAACTTCAACCAACTGGATCTACCGTGTATCCCGATTGTTATGAAGGTTTTCCCTTTCCGCGCTAGCGGCGCTTCGCCGAAGGCGCACTCATGGTCGGATGCCTTTAGAGGTCCGGGCCCTTCCCCTGACGTCTTTAGCACAACCTCCTCCTGAGGTGTCTGCGCCGGAAGCGTAGCTTCCTTATACGCTAGAGGCGCGTGAGTAGAGATACCTCAAAAAGGAGCTTTTGCCGAAGGCGCCGAAGACGTTGGCGTTGGTACATCCGACTACGTGATTCTTTGTGCCCTCGTGACGATCTCATCAATCCACTCTATTTAGCGTACCCTTCTCTAGCTACAAACACTGCTTTGGTACTAGTTTTCTGAAATTGTTTAAATTCTGCAAAAAAAACAAAAAGTGTGTTACCACATGCCCCCCTCCTCAATTGTGAGCGCCCACGCGAACATTTACACGTGGTATTTCTTCAGACGCCATCCGTTCACGCGGGTGCCTAACCATTCTCCCGTCAGTTCTGCGAGTTGGATGGATCCATTTGGGAAAACTTCTATCACCTTGTAAGGTCCCATCCACCTCAAGTGGAGCTTGCCTGGAAATCTAGCATGTCTGCTATCGTATAGCAGAGCCAAATCGCCCTTCTCCAGCAGTACTGGTTTGAGTCTTCGATCGTACTTCTCCTTCCGCCTGAGTTGTAATTGCTTTGTCCGATCTTCGGCCTCTTGACGTCTTTCCTCCAGTGCCATTACCTCTTGCAGTCGATATGCCTGACTTTCTTCCGCGTCCAGCCTTCTCTGATTTAAGGTCCTCTTGGTAGGTATCTCGAATTCGATGGGTAAGATCGGATGTTGCCCATAAACTAGGAAGTAAGGTGTTTGCCTGGTGGTGACTTTTTCTGCCGTTCTATATGCCCATAAGGCGGCCGGTAGCTTGGTGTCCCAGTCATGAGCATGGTTTACAGTCACCTTGATGAGTATCTTACAGAGTAATCCATTGGACTTCTCTGTCAGACCATTTGCCTTGGGGTTGTATGGAGTAGTCTTCCGATGCTTAATCTGGAAGTGCCGCGTCAAACTTTCTATCACCTGATTCAGAAAGTGCGTCCCTCTGTCACTGACTATTTCTAGGGGGCACCCGTAGCGTGTGATGATGGATTCGAATAGGAACCGTGCTACTGCGGCTGCGTCATCGTGCCTTGTGGCTTCTGCCTCCACCATCTTGGTCGCATAGTCTGTTGCTACCAATATGTAGCGCCTGCGCGTGCCTTTAGTGACAGGTTGTATTGGTCCCACGAAGTCGATCCCCCATTTTTCAAATGGTGCTAATGGCATGATTGGTGTAAGAGGCCATCTCGTGGTCGGAGTCGGCCTTCCCGTCCTCTGGCAGCTGTCGCATTTGCGAACGTAGTCGTGTACATCTTTGAACATCGTCGGCCACCAGTATCCTGCATTCACAATTTTGGTCACTGTGTTTCTGGTGGCGTAGTGACCACCAGCGTCTTCTGTGTGCATGGCTTCGACAACTCGCGGTACTTCAGACTCCTCTAGACATCTGCACAACCTCTCGTCTGCCATTTTCTTGAACAAGACCCCCTGTTGAAGCTGGTAAGGTCCCGCTTTATGAACGAAGACTGTGTGCTGCTCCGCATCCAATCCTTCCGGACATTGGAGTGTGAGCAGAAACCTGTATAAGTCCGCGTACCTGGACTCATGGCTGGCGGAGAACTGAAAAAGTTGTTCGTCGGGAAAATCATCCACTACTTCCTCCTCTATGGGTTCGGTCCATAGTCGGGAGAGGTAGTCCGCGTTCTCATGGTGAACGCCTGTCCGTGTCTGTACAGTGTAGGTGAATTCCTGCAGCAGTAGCACCCACCTGGCAATTCGTCCGGACAGATCCGCCTTCTTCACCAGGTGCTGTAAGGCGTAATGATTTACATGAAACACGAACTCATAGCAGATCAAATAATGTCGGAACTTTTTACAGGAGTACACCATTCCCAACGCCTCCCTCTCAGTTGTCGTGTACTTCTTCTCTGCTGCTGACAACTGACGACTCGCGAAGTAAATCGGGTAGTCTTTCTTGTTGTCGTCCTTCTGACTGAGAACCACCCCGATTGCAAACGCCGACGTGTCTACATAGACATGGAAAGGTCTGTTCCAATCCGTACTTCTCAGAACCGGAGCAGTCGTCAGTTTGGCTTTGAGCGTTTCAAAGGCCAGCTGTTGCTCCTTGCCCCACACATAGGGTTCATCCTTCTTAAGCAGCTTCGTCAGATCGGCTGCCAAGATGGCATACATATTTATGAACCTTCTGTAATAACCTACATGGCCAAGGAAGGCCCTCAACTCACGCAGATTCGTTGGCGGCTGCAGTTCGAGAATAATCTTCACCTTCTCTACATCTACTGCAATGCCATCGGACGAAACTCGGTGCCCCAGCAGGATTCCGCTGGTCATGAAGAAAAAACATTTCTCAGGGTGTAAGGACAATCTGCTTTCCCTACACCTGTCGAACGTTTGCCGAAGATGGTTAAGGTGCTCCGACCTTTTACCGAAGACACAAAAGTCGTCGATGAAAATTTCTAGGAACTTCCTCAGGTGCTCTTGGAAAATGTTTGTCATCATCCGCTGGAACGTCGCTGGCGCGTTGCACAGACCGAACGGCATCTTGTGATAAGCATAGGTTCCCCAGTCGGTCGTGAAGGTTGTTTTGTCCTTGTCCTGTTCCCTGATGGACACCTGGTTGTAGCCGGAAAATCCGTCTAGAAAACTGTAGCATTCATGCCCTGCTACATGGTCCAGAATAGAGTCCGTGAAAGGAAGAGGGTGATGGTCCATCCGCGTTGCTGCGTTCAGCTTCCTGAAGTCCTGACACACCCGGATCTTACCCGTCAGTTTCTTGGGCACGATCACGATAGGCGACACCCACTCGCTACTGAGTACCGGGTAGATGATTCCTGCGCTCAGGTACTTATCGATTTCGTCCTTCACCAATAATGAATATTTTGGGTTGAGCCTGTATTGGCGTTGGCGAACCGGAACTGCCTCGTCCAACAAGTCGATTCTGTGCTCTCCATACCTTGCAGGTATGCCTTTCATGTCTTCAATCCTCCATGCGAAGACATCCTCATATTGGCGAAGAAACGCCTGTACCCTGTTCAACTCTTCTCCTTGTACCTGGCTTGACACCTTCAAGCCTTTACCTGGACTGAGCTGCAGTTCGCAGCAATCACTCGGGTCAACAATCCCCTCTGTGTGACTGATCTCGCTTATGCCCAGTCCGGCTGCTAGTTGCTATTCGTCATCCGGATACACCTCGTCTCCTTCCTCCTCAATGGAGCAGCAAGTGACGTAGCCCACAAAGTCTTCCGACGTTTCGGTCTCTGAAGTGCATGATGAGCTGGTCTCTCCTCCGGTTGTGTAACCGGAGGTGGTGGAAGGTGTTTCGCCCTCATGGGGTACCTTGGTCCATGGTACGGTAATGACAGTCGGAGGGTCCGCAGGGCTACGGAACTGTAATCTCTTCCTACTCCAGTCACACCTTGCTTTGGCATCGTATAGCCACGGTCTGCCAAGCAGCACATCATAACCTTTCTTCATCAGAGGTTGCAGTATTATGTAGGACAGTTGAAAGTCCACTCCTCCAATGTTGGTTCTCACATTGCTCAACATTCCTAGTGGCATTCTGCGTGTTTGATCGGCCAGTCGCAATACTCGGGATGTAGGCTCGAAGGTCTGGAACCCCAAGGAGTTCGCTGTCTCCTCGGTCATGATATTCACGCCCGAGCCGGAGTCCACTGGTACCTTCTGAATGACACAGCCTCCGATCTCTACTTCGATCTCTGGTGGTCCCAGGTCTCCTCCTTCCACTCTGTACACAGCCGGAAGTTTCTCTTTTCGGGGTTTGCGTGGTCGGCGCAACGAAAGCATCAGCATCCTCCTGTACGTCTTATTGTCTTCCAACAACTGGTGGAAGGAAATATTTGCCCTCTGGCTCCCCATGTCTTTCACTATGTCGTAGGGAGTGTTGGAAGTCACGGCCGGAAGTTTCCCTGTACTCGCGGTCGGAAGGGGTGTAGGGGGCCTAACTGCCTTCCGGTCGTCGGATGTCATTCCGGCGCCCAGTGCTTCCTTGATGAGGTGATTCACCTCATCTTTGATGTCCGGAAGGTAATCTCGAGTCCGGAACTCTTCTGAATACCTGTCCGCCTTTTCTGAGTTCTGCTCCGGCTGGGTGTTCCTCATAGCCGGAGGTGTACCCGGCCTTCTCCTCGGGCCTTCTCTAACTTCTTTAGACTTCCTCCTCTCTTCCCTACGCTCGAGGCGGCGAGTGTCCTCGTGGCCTTCTCCTCTCCTCTTCGAACTTCGGGTTTCTACCCGGCCGCACATTACTTCTTCCTCTGGCCATACTTCGTCTCCTTCAGCTGGGTCCAGACTCAGTTCTACCTGGTTGACCTGCACTTCTTCCTTGCCAGGTGTTGATACGAAACGCACGGCTGGCCTAGGGATTGGTGGCTGGTCACATTCAGCTGCTGTATGTCCGGACTTCTTGCAATTGCTGCACAATGGTGCATACCCCATTGGCTTCCTCGGGTGGGGACAACTTGGCGCGTAATGCCCCATGTCTCCGCAGTTGTAGCAACCATCGAATTGTGGTCGAGGTCGGTGATTTCCTGTGTGATTTCCTGGAGGTGCCATGCGTCTTGGTGGGAGTGTACCCGCCATTTCCCTTGGAACAAAGCGCGGTATATGCACCGGTGGGTTCGGAGTTGTAGCTGGAGCTGTCTGTACCGAGTAGGCGGTGTCCTCAACCTGCTCAGCATAATACATAGGCGGCTCAGCATAATACATGGGGGTCTCCCACTGTGGTGCCCATTCGACCGCATTCACTGGGTAAGATGGCCTCGCGGACATGCACTCCGTGTTGGCATGTCCCACCTGTCCGCACGTAGTACACCAGAGATTTGCTCGTTGTCTCGCAGGTGATTTACGTCGGTCTTGGCCTCCCACTACATGAACTTTCAGGTCCGCAAAATTCTTCACCAGGTTGTCTACCTTGGCTGCGATGTCCCCTTGAGTCTTCACTGGGATTCCCTTACCTCGATCCTTCTTCTTGATCGCACTGCGTTTCTTCTTCCGTCTTTCTTCTTCTGAAGATGACGAGTCCTCTTCCTCTTCCGAGGAAGAACTTGATTCGGAGGAGCTTGATTCTTCTGTCGAGGAAGGCGAGTTCCTTCTCTTCCGACGTCCGCCTTGCGACTTCTTCTTCGTCGACCGTCGGTCGCGTCTTCGAGTGTCAAGGGTTGACGTCTCAAAGGTCTCCGCGGAAGCTATCACATCTTGGATTGTGTCAGTCTTGCCTCTCCTACAGAAGGTCTCCATTTCTCTTGAGAGCCCTGTCACATACCAATCCACTGCCTGTTGTACCGAATACGGTTCTCCCGGGCCTGTCTTCGGAATTCGATCTAGGAGGTCTTGGAATCTCTCAGTGTAGTCTCGAAGATTCTCCTTCCGCTCGCGTCGAAGATTTCGAAGCCGGGTCAGAACTCGACTGTCATATCCGAGTTCGCGGAACCGCTTCAGAAACTTTTCCTTGAGCTGAGCCCAGGTCCGGATGCCAGTGGGGTCGGTGCTCTCATGGTTGTACCAGCTACGCGCTCGTCTGCGTAGCAGGCTAGGAAAGATTCGTAATCTGTCTTCATCACTGGTCTCACGATTGGCGATGGAGACAGACTCGAAGAGCTTTATGTATGAATCTGCATCATCGTCGTCGCCCGTTCCCGTGTATCTTGGATACGAATGTTTGGTGGTAGGTTGGGAAAACACCTGGCGGAGATTGGCTTGATGTTCTGCCATCGGTGATCCTGTCGACGGACTGATCCTAGGTTGGCCAAACTCAGGAAGAGTTCCCGTCGGAGGGATGTCCAATAGAACTGTTAGCTCAATGCTCTCGGTAGGTGAACTGGAACGCCTTTGTCTTCCAGTAGTCGGTGATGGCGATCTTTCTGCAGAGTCCTCACCGGGAGTCTTCTTTTTAGTTCGCCGTTTTGTTTCCACGGCTTTTTCTGAATCTCGACGGAGTTTCCGTGTGGCTCTCGCACTCAGGTTTCCCACACTATCGCTCGTCGACATTCACCGAGCATTGCTGCTCAAGGTTTCTGGTGTTGACGCACTGTCCCCGGCAGCGGCGCCAAAAAGAAGTTGTCGGCTCCTTATGTAATAACCCACCAAAGGCTAAAACTGCAGTATGGTGGTAAAAAGATCGAACCCACAGGGACAGAGGCAACACACAGAGTAAAAGTGTCACGTTTAACAGACTTTTGGTAGAGTTTGAATTCTAGGCAACTGTCACTCCCAGAATACTGTAGTGCTCGACTCGGAGGCTCGACTCGGAGGAGGAACTCAACTCGGAGGATGCTCGGAGGATGCACGGTACAGCTTGGTCACTCAACACACACACACACACACCTGAAACTGGCAAAAAGCACAACTCGGAGGTCGGTCAGGACCTCCGCTTCGGATTTCAGGAGGAAAGTGTCTCGCAAGTTCACTCAGAGGTTCTGCAGGAAGTGCCTCCCACTCCGGCTTTTACTGCCCTTCCGCCAGGAACTAGCGGGGGTACCCGGACTGGACTTCTCACTTCGGAACGAAGCCTCTACGTACGCCGTGGACGTCACCCTCGACTATCACACAAAACGCAGGGAGTGCAGACCCGACTGAGAACTTACTGAAAACACGATCCAGTAACACACACACAACCTGAATTACAAACCAAGGTTTACACGAAGTAATGAAACTTCACATTGGCATTCAGGGGAAACTTCCCGTAGGAGTACAATCAGGATATGTCACTCGAAGGAGTAAGGGGGAACTGTTCAAGTATCTAACTCGCAGCCGGCTCTGAGTATCAGAAATCACCCGCAGGTGCAGATCCGCACTACTCAAGTCTCTAACCGGGTACTAGCTCTGAACATTCAGCCGAAGGCCTTCAACTACAACATACGGTAACTTCGCTATGCTGCAGCTTCTCTACGTGGTGCCAGGACCAAAATGCACAAACACGCCAAGAAAGTGAGTTCCTGATCTGCACTTCCGAAACTGGAAGAGTCCCAAGGCAAAACGCCTTGATCTACTTTATACTCTCAAAAGATCCTAACTAGCACTACGCTATCCTATCTACCACTCGCAGCATCTGCGCGAAACCAAACTACTCTACTGCACTCGGCAGATCCGGTGCTGCGCCTCCTGCGCGCCGGACTGCTCCGCGTACTATCTCTACCCTGCCAGTCTTCCGACCGGCTGCGTAACCCCAGGCGTCGGAGCGCTGCAGTGACTTCCGACTGCAAGTGCGCCATAGTGTCGCGCGCACCCGACAGAAAAGTTTCTAATTTCCTTGCCACTCGCCGCCGACTCCGACTGTCACCTTCCGTCAATGCCGCCGCCCGAAGCTCGAACTCCCGGAGTGTAACCCTCTCTTGAGCTGCCACCTCCCAATGGGTGTATCCGTTTAGACAACGAGTCACCCGTGCCGCCAACTCTCCTCGTGCCCTGCAGCTGCTCTCCACCTCTGCCAGCTGCATTTCTAAATCCGCACGTTGTGTCCTCAAATCCGAGCACTCGGTTTGCAAGTTGCACAACAACTCCTCATCCTCCTTCCGGGCTCTTTGACTTTCCTCTAAGGCGCGCGTCTGGCGCGCAAGCTCGGCTGCTAGGACTTCGTTCTGTCTCCGCTCCTCCTGCAGTTCCGACTCGATCTTTGCCCGTATTAGTTCGGCCTCCGCCTGACTCTTCGTCGCCGCATCCTCCTTCTGCTGCTGCAAGGCTTGGTACAGCTTCTGGGTGACCGCCAGGTGTTGTCGGAGGGCGGTGTTCCTATCCACATATACTCCGCATCTAGAGGCCCACCTTGCCACCTTGCTCCTCGTCCTTCGCCTGATTGTCTCCACATAAGACTGCGGTTTTAAGGCACTTCCGTATTTGGATGTCTTGCGATCCAGATATCGCAGGAGTGGAACTATCTGTTCGCACAGCACCCCTGTTGGCGTTTTCTGCACTGACTCCTCTTCTTGCTCTTCCGAGCTCGTATCATCCTCAGTCGCGAGGATTTCAGTCGCCACCGAATCCCTTGGCGACTCCCTGGAACTGTGGCGCGCAGCAGCTTCTGCTGCGACTGCTGCTCCACTGCCTGCTAAAATATCCAGGGCAGTGGGAGATCCCACTGCTTGAGCCCCTGTTCCGGCTCGATCTTCGGTTTGTGAAGGGGTCGACGCCGTAGTGACTTTTGTCACTCTTGCACCGCCCGCTTCTGCTGCCTGTCCTTCCGGCGCAATCTGCGCGGAAGGTGTCCTTGCTGAAGGTGCGTCCGCCGAAGGCGTCCGCACACTGGTCGTTGGCCCCATCCGTCTTGCAGTCGGCGAATCCGGCTGACTCTCTGTTGTCCGACTCGCAGTCGGCCGACCATTAGTTGTCCGACTGGGAGTCGGATACACCCTGCGCGTCTTGACTCCACTTGGCCTACTTGTTGGTGGCGTTCTTCCAGAAGTGCCTTCCGCCGAAGACGACCCTCTGAGGATTGTTGGCTCGTCAGCCAAACTCTCTCCCGCTTCCGGCCTGCTGTCCGGTTCAACGCGCCGTTCAGTTGGCCTTCCTTCCGTCTGTCGACCTTCAGTCATCCGACTCGCAGTCGGCCGGTCGTCAGTCCGTCCATCTCCTCCCGAAGGCCGTGGTGCCTTCTGTGCAGAGGTTTCTGCCGTCTTCCCTAGGACCTGAGCAATTATCTCTTCCTGCGTGAGATTCCGCCGGGTCGGAGTTCGCCTGGTCTCCTCAGTAACAGTTGGCATTCTGCGTGCCCTCTGTTTTGGTCGACTATGAGGCTCGGGGGTGGGCCGACCACGAGTCGGCGCAGCTGGTACTTCCGGCTGCCTGTCCTCAGGTCTCTCATCCCACTTCCGCTTGCGCGGAATGCGCTCACTTCGACGTTCTTCTGCTGCTCTGGCTGGAGCCGGAGCCGGAGGCGTACTGGCAGGTTCCTCGTCCGGATCCGTGTCTACTTCGGCCTCCCTCGAATATCTACCTGGATAAGACCGGCTCAGCTGCGGAAACCGAGTTTTCTCAGCATTCGTCAAACATCCCATCGCCCGGTAAAACACGATTAAGTAAGGCGATAGATGATTGAGCGTTCCTCCCCTCTCTTCTTGCGCATGTTGGCGCGTCACCTTCCACAGAAGTCGTGCCCAATGCACCGGAGCTCCTGACAACACTAGCTCCACGAACTCTACCTGCCAACCATGCATGTAAGCGGTCTTGGTCGGCTGCAATATCTGCAGCAATGCTGTCGCGACATTTCTCCGCAATCGATCCTTGTAATCCCGAGTCCGGAAACCGTTCTTGGGATGTCTAGCCACCTTGAAGAGCTCATTGTAAGAGACTTCTTCCTCTTGGGACACTTTCACGCTGTCGGCCTCGAAGAGGAGATCCCCTTCCTCGCCGGCACACCTGCCCAACACCTGCGCCCAATTGCCAATTTCCCATCTCTCTGGGTGTGGGCGAAATCCGCGAGAAGGCTTGTGTCTCTCTTGCAGATACTCGCGCACCATCTCCGGACACGTCCAATTCCACCCCCATAGGAGAAAATCGAGCTTCAACCTCAACAGCACATCTTGAAATGCGCGTAGACCGATCTGCGGCACCCTGAGTGGAGACACTCGCAGCTGGGGAACCTTCGACATTGCGTTGCCTGCACACACACAAACGTTCTCCCTTTCGCTCGCTCTCTCACAATCGCCACTGCGCGTCGGCCACTCAAGCACTGACTGCTCACTCTCTCTGCGCTCGTTCAAGATCGCTACTCCAATTCTTTCAAGGTCCGCCAAGATCCTTGCGCAACTCGTCTCCGCACTCTCTACTCTCACTGCAGGTCGCTCCGCCCTTGCGCGTAATCTTGGAACTGGAAATCGCAAAGTCAAGAATGAGAGAATGAGACTGGAGCGCAGTCTTTTCTTCTCCGATTTCAAGAACGTCCAACGTTCTTACTGGTTGCAACGTACGCAGCCGGCTATACGGCTTAACGGTTCGCCCTTTGCATGCGCGAATTCACGTCTCCGCCTTGCGCGCATTCGCATGCTTAAACGTTGAATTCTCCCGCCGCCGCCACCTTCCGGACTCGAGTCCGCTGCAGGGTATACGTCGGCCCTGTTGTCTTTTCCTAACCCGCCCTTCTCCGGAGGCGTGTCGCCGCTGGTGTGTTCATTATCCGTCGGCGCCTCGCTGGAGGCGCACATCCAGCCGGAGCGAATTACGCCGGCGCGCAGTCGTACCGCCTATTTTGTCCTTTATGCCTCGTCCGTTGCTGCCAGCGCATATCCGTCAGCGCAACTCATGCCAGCGCATCCGGCCGTCAGCGCCACGTCGGAGGCGTACATCCGACCGGCGCTTTCCTTCCATGAACAGCCGCCAAGGGCGCTTCCGACTCTGAGTTGGTTTCCTCCTGTGAGCGCGTGATTCCGCCGAAGGCGCATCGCCGAGGGCGTACGGGAATCCTTTCCGGCTGTGAACCCTAGCGCGAACGGCGCATGTCCGGCTACGAGTTTTCCGACGCTCATAACTTCTCCATTCCTGATCCATCTCCGGCGCTCTTGGACTCGTTAGAACGAGCGTCCCGAGCTCTTTCTAATGCAACTTCAACCAACTGGATCTACCGTGTATCCCGATTGTTATGAAGGTTTTCCCTTTCCGCGCTAGCGGCGCTTCGCCGAAGGCGCACTCATGGTCGGATGCCTTTAGAGGTCCGGGCCCTTCCCCTGACGTCTTTAGCACAACCTCCTCCTGAGGTGTCTGCGCCGGAAGCGTAGCTTCCTTATACGCTAGAGGCGCGTGAGTAGAGATACCTCAAAAAGGAGCTTTTGCCGAAGGCGCCGAAGACGTTGGCGTTGGTACATCCGACTACGTGATTCTTTGTGCCCTCGTGACGATCTCATCAATCCACTCTATTTAGCGTACCCTTCTCTAGCTACAAACACTGCTTTGGTACTAGTTTTCTGAAATTGTTTAAATTCTGCAAAAAAAACAAAAAGTGTGTTACCACACAAACTCAGGAAGGGTTCCTGTCGGAGGGATGTCCAATAGAACTGTTAGCTCAATGCTCTCGGTAGGTGAACTGGAACGCCTTTGTCTTCCAGTAGTCGGTGATGGCGATCTTTCTGCAGAGTCCTCACCGGGAGTCTTCTTTTTAGTTCGCCGTTTTGTTTCCACGGCTTTTTCTGAATCTCGACGGAGTTTCCGTGTGGCTCTCGCACTCAGGTTTCCCACACTATCGCTCGTCGACATTCACCGAGCATTGCTGCTCAAGGTTTCTGGTGTTGACGCACTGTCCCCGGCAGCGGCGCCAAAAAGAAGTTGTCGGCTCCTTATGTAATAACCCACCAAAGGCTAAAACTGCAGTATGGTGGTAAGAAGATCGAACCCATAGGGACAGAGGCAACACACAGAGTAAAAGTGTCACATTTAACAGACTTTTGTAGAGTTTGAATTCTAGGCGACTGTCACTCCCAGAAATACTGCAGTGCTCGACTCGGAGGCTCGTCTCGGAGGAGGATCTCAACTCGGAGGATGCTCGGAGGATGCACGGTACAGCTTGGTCACTCAACACACACACACACACCTGAAACTGGCAAAAAGCACAACTCGGAGGTCGGTCAGGACCTCCGCTTCGGATTTCAGGAGGAAAGTGTCTCGCAAGTTCACTCAGAGGTTCTGCAGGAAGTGCCTCCCACTCCGGCTTTTACTGCCCTTCCGCCAGGAACTAGCGGGGGTACCCGGACTGGACTTCTCACTTCGGAACGAAGCCTCTACGTACGCCGTGGACGTCACCCTCGACTATCACACAAAACGCAGGGAGTGCAGACCCGACTGAGAACTTACTGAAAACACGATCCAGTAACACACACACAACCTGAATTACAAACCAAGGTTTACACGAAGTAATGAAACTTCACATTGGCATTCAGGGGAAACTTCCCGTAGGAGTACAATCAGGATATGTCACTCGAAGGAGTAAGGGGGAACTGTTCAAGTATCTAACTCGCAGCCGGCTCTGAGTATCAGAAATCACCCGCAGGTGCAGATCCGCACTACTCAAGTCTCTAACCGGGTACTAGCTCTGAACATTCAGCCGAAGGCCTTCAACTACAACATACGGTAACTTCGCTATGCTGCAGCTTCTCTACGTGGTGCCAGGACCAAAATGCACAAACACGCCAAGAAAGTGAGTTCCTGATCTGCACTTCCGAAACTGGAAGAGTCCCAAGGCAAAACGCCTTGATCTACTTTATACTCTCAAAAGATCCTAACTAGCACTACGCTATCCTATCTACCACTCGCAGCATCTGCGCGAAACCAAACTACTCTACTGCACTCAGCAGATCCGGTGCTGCGCCTCCTGCGCGCCGGACTGCTCCGCTTACTATCTCTACCTTGCCAGTCTTCCGACCGGCTGCGTAACCCCAGGCGTCGGAGCGCTGCAGTGACTTCCGACTGCAAGTGCGCCATAGTGTCGCGCGCACCCGACAAGAAGGTTTCTAATTTTCTTGCCACTCGCCGCCGACTCCGACTGTCACCTTCCGTCAAGGCCGCCGCCCGAAGCTCGAACTCCCGGAGTGTAACCCTCTCTTGAGCTGCCACCTCCCAATGGGTGTATCCGTTTAGACAACGAGTCACCCGTGCCGCCAACTCTCCTCGTGCCCTGCAGCTGCTCTCCACCTCTGCCAGCTGCATTTCTAAATCCGCACGTTGAGCCCTCAAATCCGAGCACTCGGTTTGCAAGTTGCACAACAACTCCTCATCCTCCTTGCGGGCTCTTTGACTTTCCTCTAAGGCGCGCGTCTGGCGCGCAAGCTCGGCTGCTAGGACTTTGTTCTGTCTCCGCTCCTCCTGCAGTTCCGACTCGATCTTTGCCCGTATTAGTTCGGCCTCCGCCTGACTCTTCGTCGCCGCATCCTCCTTCTGCTGCTGCAAGGCTTGGTACAGCTTCTGGGTGACCGCCAGGTGTTGTCTGAGGGCGGTGTTCCTTTCCACATATACTTGGCAACTAGAGGCCCACTTTGCCACCTTGATCCTCGTCCTTCGCCTGATAGTCTCCACATAAGACTGCGGTTTTAAGGCACTTCCGTATTTGGATGTCTTGCGATCCAGATATCGCAGGAGTGGAACTATCTGTTCGCACAGCACCCCTGTTGGCGTTTTCTGCACCGAATCCTCTTCTTGCTCTTCCGAGCTCGTCTCATCCTCAGTCTCGAGGATTTCAGTCGCCACCGAATCCCTTGGCGACTCCCTGGAACTGTGGCGCGCAGCAGCTTCTGCTGCGACTGCTGCTCCACTGCCTGCTAAAATATCCAGGGCAGTGGGAGATCCCACTGCTTGAGCCCCTGTTCCGGCTCGATCTTCGGTTTGTGAAGGGGTCGACGCCGCAGTGACTTTTGTCACTCTCGCACCGCCCGCTTCTGCTGCCTGTCCTTCCGGCGCAATCTGCGCGGAAGGTGTCCTTGCTGAAGGTGCGTCCGCCGAAGGCGTCCGCATACTGGTCGTTGGCCCCATCCGTCTCGCAGTCGGCGAATCCGGCTGACTCTCTGTTGTCCGACTCGCAGTCGGCCGACCAGCAGTTGTCCGACTGGGAGTCGGATACACCCTGCGCGTCTTGACTCCACTTGGCCTGTTTGCTGGTGGCGTTCTTCCAGAAGTGCCTTCCGCCGAAGACGACCCTCTGAGGATTGTTGGCTCGTCAGCCAAACTCTCTCCCGCTTCCGGCCTGCTGTCCGGTTCAACGCGCCGTTCAGTTGGCCTTCCTTCCGCTTGTCGACCTTCAGTCATCCGACTCGCAGTCGGCCGGTCGTCAGTCCGTCCATCTCCTCCCGAAGGCCGTGGTGCCTTCTGTGCAGAGGTTTCTGCCGTCTTCCCTAGGACCTGAGCAATTATCTCTTCCTGTGTGAGATTCCGCCGGGTCGGAGTTCGCCTGGTCTCCTCAGTACCAGTTGGCATTCTGCGTGCCCTCTGTTTTGGTCGACTATGAGGCTCGGGGGTGGGCCGACCACGAGTCGGCGCAGATGGTACTTCCGGCTGCCTGTCCTCAGGTCCCTCATCCCACTTCCGCTTGCGCGGAATGCGCTCACTTCGACGTTCTTCTGCTGCTCTGGCTGGAGCCGGAGCCGGAGGCGTACTGGCAGGTTCCTCGTCCGGATCCGTGTCTACTTCGGCCTCCCTCGAATATCTACCTGGATAAGACCGGCTCAGCTGCGGAAACCGAGTTTTCTCAGCATTCGTCAAACATCCCATCGCCCGGTAAAACACGATTAAGTAAGGCGATAGATGATTGAGCGTTCCTCCCCTCTCTTCTTGCGCATGTTGGCGCGTCACCTTCCACAGGAGCCGTGCCCAATGCACCGGAGCTCCTGACAACACTAGCTCCACGAACTCTACCTGCCAACCATGCATGTAAGCGGTCTTGGTCGGCTGCAATATCTGCAGCAATGCTGTCGCGACATTTCTCCGCAATCGATCCTTGTAATCCCGAGTCCGGAAACCGTTCTTGGGATGTCTAGCCACTTTGAAGAGCTCATTGTAAGAGACTTCTTCCTCCTGGGACACTTTCACGCTGTCGGCCTCGAAGAGGAGATCCCCTTCCTCGCCGGCACACCTGCCCAACACCTGCGCCCAATTGCAAATTTCCCATCTCTCTGGGTGTGGGCGAAATCCGCGAGAAGGCTTGTGTCTCTCTTGCAGATACTCGCGCACCATCTCCGGACACGTCCAATTCCACCCCCAGAGGAGAAAATCGAGCTTCAGCCTCGTCAGCACATCTTGAAATGCGCGTAGACCGATCTGCGGCACCCTGAGTGGAGACACTCGCAGTTGGGGAACCTTCGACATTGCGTTGTCTGCACACACAAACGTTCTCCCTTTCGCTCACTCTCTCACAATCGCCACTGCGCGTCGGCCACTCAAGCACTGACTGCTCACTCTCTCTGCGCTCGTTCAAGATCGCTACTCCCAATTCTTTCAAGATCCGCCAAGATCCTTGTGCAACTCGTCTCCGCACTCTCTACTCTCACTGCAGGTCGCTCCGCCCTTGCGCGTAATCTTGGAACTGGAAATTGCAAAGTCAAGAATGAGAGAATGAGACTGGAGCGCAGTCTTTTCTTCTCCGATTTCAAGAACGTCCAACGTTCTTACTGGTTGCAACGTACGCAGCCGGCTATACGGCTTAACGGTTCGCCCTTTGCATGCGCGAATTCACGTCTCCGCATTGCGCGCATTCGCATGCTTAAACGTTGAATTCTCCCGCCGCCGCCACCTTCCGGACTCGAGTCCGCTGCAGGGTATACGTCGGCCCTGTTGTCTTTTCCTAACCCGCCCTTCTCCGGTGGCGTGTCGCCGCTGGTGCGTTCATTATCCGTCGGCGCCTTGCTGGAGGCGCACATCCAGCCGGAGCGAATTACGCCGGCGCGCAGTCGTACCGCCTATTTTGTCCTTTATGCCTCGTCCGTTGCTGCCAGCGCATATCCGTCAGCGCAACTCATGCCAGCGCATCCGGCCGTCAGCGCCACGTCGGAGGCGTACATCCGACCGGCGCTTTCCTTCCATGAACAGCCGCCAAGGGCGCTTCCGACTCTGAGTTGGTTTCCTCCTGTGAGCGCGTGATTCCGCCGAAGGCGCATCGCCGAGGGCGTACGGGAATCCTTTCCGGCTGTGAACCCTAGCGCGAACGGCGCATGTCCGGCTACGAGTTTTCCGACGCTCATAACTTCTCCATTCCTGATCCATCTCCGGCGCTCTTGGACTCGTTAGAACGAGCGTCCCGAGCTCTTTCTAATGCAACTTCAACCAACTGGATCTACCGTGTATCCCAATTGTTATGAAGGTTTTCCCTTTCCGCGCTAGCGACGCTTCGCCGAAGGCGCACTCATGGTCGGACGCCTTTAGAGGTCCGGGCCCTTCTCCTGACGTCTTTAGCAAAACCTCCTCCTGAGGTGTCTGCGCCGGAAGCGTAGCTTCCTTATACGCTAGAGGCGCGTGAGTAGAGACACCTCAAAAAGGAGCTTTTGCCGAAGGCGCCGAAGACGTTGGCGTTGGTACATCCGACTACGTGATTCTTTGTGCCCTCGTGACGATCTCCTCAATCCACTCTATTTTGCGTACCCTTCTCTAGCTACAAACACTGCTTTGGTACTAGTTTTCTAAAATTGTTTAAATTCTGCAAAAAAAACAAAAAGTGTGTTACCACAGCATGCCATCCACCTACAATACTAATGTAATGAATTTCAATTTTTCAATTTTCACTTTTTCATGTATACACATGGATCACACACTTAACAAGATTTTTTGTGCTTTGATGAATTTATCAAATCTTGCCTTCCACTACATAGATTCTTGCTTGAATTCATAAAATAATTTGAGTAATTTAAAAATCAACTATTATCTACGTTTCTTCTCAACACAAAAAATTTGTCTCATGTATAATTTATTTTCAAAAATATTTAGATAGAGTCTATTACTGTCATTACATCAATCAAATTCATAACGAAACTAGATTTTGTAGCAAATGCTCATTACAATCAAATTATGATATACTTTGCCACAGATAAATACACTTTGCTGTGGGTGTAAAACTTTTTTTTAGTGAAACCTCTGACTTCTAACTTGAGTTTGAAGATTATATTCATGTACTTTGTTGGATATTTTTTGATTTGCACATATACTTTTTATCCATCAAAGTTTGATTATTTGAAAGCTTCAAAAGCTCCGACATTTTGTTATACATACAAAAGTGTATCTCACATTTCACCGCAATAATACATTCAATAAGTAATAATAAATTTATTGACATAACTTTTGATGTTTTTTATCGGAACAATCTTCTTTCAAGACAAAAGCAATGTTATCAATATATTCAATTTTAATATCATGTTGATAAAGAATGAGAAAATCAGATCAAAATAATCGAATTTGATGATGTTCTATTAGATAGTTCAAATTGAATCTTTATTGTGTGATGCAGACGCTTAAATCTTATTAATAATTACTCTAATTTTTGTTCTTCAAGAATTTTCTTCAGTCATACATGAGTTTTTCTTTATATCATATCACTAAATACTTTCCATTCCTTAACACCTGAATGAAAATTCATCCTTGTCAATTTACAAAAATCTTCCAATTTTACAAATATATGATATAAAAAAAACCATGTTTATTTCTAATAATTACACAAAATTTCATGATCTATAATACTTCAAACCATTAGCATTACCAGAAAATCAACACTTTTTTGATGTACAATTTGGTATATTGCTTTTAAGTATGACAGTACTAACAAAATTTCTAAATTATTATCATAAATAAATCTAAATTTTATAATTATAATTATCATCCATTAAAGACTCAATTCAAACAGTTTTAAAAAAAATTTTGCACTTAAAATAGAAAAAATTATGAAATAGAATGTTGAAATTTATATGGTGATACGAATTTATTTCTTCAACATTATGTGATCAAGCTCATGAAAAAAGTGTTTTTTTCGGAGTAATAACCAGTGAGGAGATGAAAATTAATCTATGTCTTTTTGCAATAACTTCAAAAGTTATAAATGGACTAATTGTCATCACTATTCTACATAGATATTTCACATTGTATCGACATTGAGTATTAATTTGAACTTTTTACCTTTTAAAATTTGTACAAAGCTCAAATTTTTGTAAAAAAAATGTATTCAAAGAAATATTTACAAATAATTCATAAATATACATTATTGACGAAAAAAATCATTATTTACATTCATCTGCTCGTATTTTATTCAATTTTTCTTTATAATGATTTTGTGACTTTTTGTTCATCTTATCTGAGAGGGTCATTCATTTACGATATAGATGAGTCATTCAGTTATGAAATAACGTAGGAAAATAGAACCATACTAATAGCCCCTAAGGGTGCAGCTTATTTTCAAGCAAACTAGCTTTGCCCGTTTTCTTGACTGAAGTACGTAGTGCGGATAGATCCTAGGGAAAAGATCATCTAAGATATGACATAAATTAGATAATGCTATTCGATGGTTTGACTTCTGACATAAAACTCATGATTGCAGGTATACTGAATGCTAGTTATATTGCTATCTTATATGTTTGCAGATTCTCTATACTTCGTCTTTGCAGATAATAAAGCTGATGTGCATGCTCTACTTTTGTCTCCCAATTGTCTGCTCTCTCAGGGCTGGAAATATGAGCTATCACATGAAATGTCCAGCTCAATACATGAAATCATTTAGATCCCAAAAAAAAAAAAAAAAGGGACATTAATTAATTTTAGACCGAACTACGTACTTCCTATGTTGTTTTGGTGCTCCTTACATCATCATAAATTCATGAAGTCTTAAGAAGGTGAGCTATCCTGAAGCAGTAACTAACTCACAGGCACAAAATAAATACCTCGCATCATATATTGTTGGTATCATGTATATCCAGCTTTTCACCATCTTTAGAATATGCTGATCTTCGCAATTCTCACACTTACAGTCTGTCTGGCTATTTGATTTTGTCCAATGAAATCTAGAGATTTTCAGGAGCTATAATTCTTAACTGTACTAACTTATCTTTTACATATTTCAGTATCACCAAGTGCATGATTTCATGAAAGAAGATAATTACAAAGAAGAATGAATTGTACCTTATCATCTCATCTCAAACTATTTTCACAAAATACCAAAAGTTCATTGCGTTTTTCCATAGTTGGCGACAATTTCAGCATCAAACTATTCGGAGGGAAATCTAATCTTCAAGCAAAGGCGAAAGGCATTATGGGACAGAATCAACAACGTGGATGTCCAATGCTGGAGAGACAAGATTGTAACTTCATCATGGTATATTTTAGTCTATCGCGAGAGTTCAATGAGGATCTGTAAATTTCAGATCAGTTGTAGAAACAAAGGCCTCAAGGGCTACTGCTCGAAGGCCGAAGCTCGCATCTTGTATAGATAGAATTTATCGATGCTTGAATTCGAAAACTACTCACGAGTGAGTTTTGATAAGGGAACATAGAGTGTTCAATGTCTGGAAACGTGACAGCATGTTCGATGTGAAGCAAAGTGGCGGCTGAATTTCTTAGATCCTTGTTGTGTTGTATGCACTGCTCAAGAGCAGCTGCACTAAACCATGCATGTACTTTCTGACAAAATCACTTGTTGATGTAAACAATGATGAGGTATCATCTATCTTCTAAACTGGACAAGGGAAATTAGCAATCGGTCTGTATCACACTGTAACTACAAGTGGTTTTCTGCAAGTTCGGTGAACCTAGATGAATTGTAGCTCAATACAACTGCCTCTGATGCTTTCTGGTGTAGAACCCGATGAAGACGAATAAAAAGTTCAACGAGGTCCCAGAAGCTGACTCAAACTTGAGCATCTCTGAATAGCGGCCATACTTCATAAATCTGAGTCTGCAGTAGATTCGTGGGTTTGCGACGCACCTGGTCATCAGCAAGTACCTCGACCAGGGCCTGAAATGCTTCAAGTGTCTCAATTAGCATATAGCATGTGTGTGAGATATGATCAAGACCTGGTTACCAGCAGGCCTGATTGATCTGTTTTGTCTCTGGTATTCACACTATTAGGCACGAGCGGCGTCAATAGATCCTGATTCCCTCCATAGCATGAGCAATGACTAAGATCTAGCTACAATCCTGGAATTTCTCGCATCCATACTCCTCGAGTCTAGAGACCTGTACACGTTTGTCGTCTCTCATATTCTCCCATATGGATTGAAGGCGATCCAGTTTAGAATGAATAGATTCTGCCGTTCAAGTTCCACAATCTCCCGGCGACATACTTCGTCTCTTTATGATCAAGCAGAGAGAAATCGTTCCTTCATTTACTGAGCTTGTTCGGCGCTTGAGAACAAGCTCCGAACCGGGGAGCAAATCAGGTTCTCGGTGCTAACGTAGGAACTTGTATTCTATGAAGAATACGAACCATGTCTAAAGCTCCAGCTTCGAGACGACTATGAGTGTTTTTACCATCCATGCTTCTCTGGTCAAAGTATGAACGTTTGTCCCGCACCTGATTCTCCCCTGGGGTTTGAAGTGATTCAGATCCAGATTCTTCATGCTACGGAGCGGCGGCAGTAATGCTCTCAATGATTAAGATCCGCGAGACGTCCAGTGTGCTGCACTGCCATGCCATCCAACATTCTTGCAGCTCAGGCGAGAAAGAATGTCTGACTCCGATCAGTCTTTTGTCTGTCCCGGCTATCCGTTCCCGTCGGTCGGCCCGGAGATCCCATGGCCACCTTCTCCCGGTCCAGAGAGCCAGTCTGCGCCATCGGGACGGACGATAGTGTTGTCTGTTGGGTCCACGGACGTTCACCGAGCGTCGTGATGAATTTCCAAGGCTCGAGGTGGTCTGACGGACGGACGGACGGACGGACGGACACTAGTTAAGTTGATGACTATCGGAAGTGGGCATAATCAACTCGACCTACCGCATTTCGAGCACCGAGAGGCTTTACGGTGCCGGATCGAGTGCTGTTCCGCACAGTCGGACCAACGCGAGGGAAGGACGCTAGCCTGAGGTATGCGGCATGCCGGATACGACGATTGGACGAACCGGAGAACTCGAGGCTGATATGCGGCGGCGCGGTCGCTAGCTCTCCCGACAGCCACAGGACTGAGCTGCCGACTGCCCCGTCCCGGTTTGCCGGTTGGCGTCAACTTGCTCATCCATCCCTCCGTCGATCCTAAGCATGCACTCTCGTCTCCGAACTCCGGAGGCCAACGGAGGCGACCGGCAGCCTACAACCGAAGAGACGATTTCAAAATGCGTCTGGGGAAGGTCGCGTCCGGGGAAGGTCGCCGCGCCACGTACAAATAGAAAAGAATGTCCGGTGCCATTTGGATGAGACGTCCGTCTCAAACAACTTCTGTAACTCCCGGTGTCATGAGGACCAGATCGGGGATCAAATTGTAAATTCTACATTCTGTGGCCCTGGCTAGATAAAAGCAGTGGAACATTTCATTAAACGTTTGGGGAACGAATTCTCTCTAAACTTGATTTTCCATGCAGTTGTGGAACATTTATATTGATCTAAAACTTATTATTGAGTATCAATCCAGAAAGTCTTTCTTCTAACATCATCCAACATTATTTAGCGTGTTCAACTTAATTATCAAAAACAGTGTCCTGGATATATGTGAGATGATACAATGTAAATCACAAGAGTATACAGAATTTTATCCATATGACCTCCAACTCAAGGAGGCTTTTTTTCTGAAACGACGTCTATTTGAATTTATCAAATTTGATTTTTTGATACATAATCTTCCCAAAAGAATATTGTCTTGAATCGGACTTGTCTACATCATTTACTACCGCTACATTTCAGGTTCGGCTCGAATGACACACATACACGGACGAAAGAGTCGAACAATACAAAATTTACTCTCAAAACCGCTATGTACAGGTGGTTATCACGATAGCATAAAATGTATAACTACAGTTAAACCAAATGTAATTTGTATTTATAATCACGCTCTTGGAAACATCTAAGCTTGTGAATTTTGGATGTAGTATGAGATGTATTTTACTTGTCCAAGTTTATTAATTTTCTCTTTATGAAGGTATTACTTGACCATTTCTTATTTGTATTCTTCATGTAAGAATATAATGATGATAATTTAGATGCAAAATGTATGTAGATAAGTCGTTGTTGGTTCAAAGAGCAAAGTATGACCACTCGCAATGATGTTAGATGTTTGACAAGATGGAAGAAGTTTTGAGACGTCTTTCATCCTAGAAGGACTAAACATATACATTATTGATTTGAAAAGAACATGTGTTTACAATTGAAAATGATAAATCTAAACTGCTATAATATCTTGTATTTTGGATGGATCACATAATAGGTTTATGCAGGGACGTCCATATTTAATACTCTCGTATTGGAATGCAAACTTGGATTATCTATGGGAGAATGCGAAATACAAGCATACTATGCTGCTTATGCATATATGCAGCAATAGTATGCTTGTATTTCCCTTTGCTTTGAAAATTATGCTTGAAATGTTCCACTGCTTTTATCTAGCCAGGGCCACAGAATGCAGAATATACAAATTAATCCCCGATCTGGTCCTCATGGCACCGGGAGTTACAGAAGTTGTTTGAGACGGACGTCTCATCCAAATGGCACCGGACGTTCCTTTCTATTTGTACGTGGCGCGGCGACCTTCCCCGGACGCGACCTTCCCCAGACGCATTTTGATGTCCTCTCTGCGGTTGTAGGCTGCCGGTCGCCTCCGTTGGCCTCCGGAGTTCGGAGACGGGAGTGCATGCTTAGGATCGACGGAGGGATGGATGAGCAAGTTGACGCCAACTGGCAAACCGGGACGGGGCAGTCGGCAGCTCAGTGTATTGTATTTCTTTGCTTCCCATGCAAAGATATGTATATGCACTAACATGAGTTTACATCACATTAACTCGTGCTATACACAGATCTGACTCTGATCGATGAGTATTCCAATAGTCCAAGTTCCAAGTAAATTTGACCTTTCTGACAAAAATATTAATAGCAACTGACGTTAACTGGATCCTTTTGTGATACTTGTCTTTAGATATGGGTTTAACATTTCCTTGTAACCTTCAGTTGCTTGATGAGGTTATTTGAGGCTCATTGGACCTCATTTAGTCTTTCATTGTAGACTATTCTAGCTCACTCCGGCCGATTTGCAAACGGACGGCGATATATATTCAGGCGATATATATATATATATATATAAGTATTTATATATAGATATATACAGCCGGAATATATATGCCGTGGCCGCCGCAAATTCGGAACGGCGCGGGCGACCGAGTTTACACTTCCGGCCGTGGAGTCCGCGAAGAAGAGAGCGAAAATTGCACACCATTCTAAAGACACGTACGATTTGAAGCTTACCGATCGGCGATCGGTTGTCTGCCCAGACAAGGAGGGGCCTGACGTGGAATTGCCTGCTGGCCTACGGACGGCGGATTCTGTCACTGCTCGATGGAGTGTCGATGGTGCCTCGGTCGAGCTTTGTTGGCCAGATGCCGCATAGACAAGCCACGCAGAGCATCTGGGGACATGTCAGGTCGCCTCTGAGGAGCCAGACCATGGCAAAAGCGGCTTGGGCCACGGATTCTGAGCTCAATTTTGCCAGGCTGTGGCGAAGGCCCCGGGAGCTACACTCCGCGGTCACTTGTGCTCCAAATATGGCAATGTCCCCAAATAAAGTTGATGCCTGCAATTCTGGAGCACTACAGGTCCATTCAGATGCTTTTGTCTTTATAAACGAAGTCGCCGACGACGAAGAGAGCCGAGTCCGAGTCGGTGCATTCTCAGCATAGAATTTGCTGAAACATCGAAGGTCTCTGAAAGTGCAGAAACTCGTCGAGACTCTGCGCTTTCGGAGAGCTGGACGGAGGAAAGTTCGATTAATATAGGACCTGGCAGCTTGTATAAATACCTCGACAAGATGTTGACCCCTAATAGTTGGACTGTCCTCGTGCTGAATAACATTAGACTCAGGTGGTGCTTGAGTTCTAAACCCATGGAGGAGCTCAATGCAGGCCGTTTGCAGTTTCTGTACACTAGACTGTTGTGGACCATTCCCGAGGAGGATGAGCGTGAAGAGGAGACCACTTTTCCCATGCAAATCAAGCTCTTCACGACTCCCAGAAATGAAAATCTCGTTCATTCCAGACAGCAGGCAGTGATGAAGACTCCTCCCTCTGGCGGAGCATGTCGATGCAAACGCTTCATGAAGAGCATTACGCGCTTCACTTCACTCAAGAAGCTGTGCAAGAGTCGGAGAGTTCACCACCGCACCGAGACTGAAGCAGTCGTCGAGGAGTTCTCGAGAGCAATTCCAATTCCTCCTTGCCCCCGCCGAAGCAGAGCGAATGAGGAGGTTTTGGGCAGTCAGTGTAAAGAGGTCATGGAACTTTACACGGATATTTCCGAGGGTAAACTTCCTCTCGAGAAACTCCTGGACTTGAGATTATGACGACTTTCCTCCCCATCCTCATCTGCAACAACAAGAACAAAATTCCAAAATCGCAGCAGTTGATGTGGAGTTGCTCTAGCAGCTCATGCGTTGTCCCCTCAATCTGTAGCCAATTTGTAGATAATCATATTGCTCTTGATAGTCAGGCTCTACTTGCATCATAGGTTCAGTGAAGTGGAAACAGGCACGAGGAAAGCATGTGTAAGTACAGAGATATAGACGTCTATTGAATGAGTGAAATCACGAATAGACGTGAAAATTAAGACTTTGCAAAATCAGAGTTGTACATGTCAATTGGGTAGATAGTGAACTTAGCACTACAGCTAGCAGCTGAAGGGTAATTTTTCAGTAGAATCAAATAACTTGTGTGTTGTGATAGATAGATACTCTTGCGAGAAAATTCCCTATCGTTTTGTATGAATTTTCATCGAAGAGAAGGAGGAAGGAGTTCTTTCTATAATCTGTACAAGACAGGTGGAGATGAAGTTATTTCAGGTCATCACGTTTGAGGACACTACACCAGCAACCACATGCAAATGAATTATGGTATATCCGAAGAAGATTCAATGCCGTGTACAAGGAAAGAGAAGAGCATATTTGAGGCAATATGAGATCTCTAGGTCAGGGATAGCTGTTGAATGTAGTTCGTCCTATCAATGACACCAAGGACGAGGAGTGGCATCGTCAATCGAATTTTGAGATGATGGAGCAAATGTGGGAGAAAATGGCTGCTAGCAGTTCAGGGGTAACAAGGTGAAGAAGAATGGGTGAAATCGTTGACGCGTCGTCACAGAACGCCGCCCTTCTTCACACCACAAATTAATTCAAGCGTCCAGAACTATGCAGCACTGCGTATCAAGCCGGGAGCGCCTGACATTGCAAATATTTGAGAAGTATGCGTTCCTTCAGGGCAGTAACGGAAGGCCTTTATCCCACCTTAAGACTCCAAGCTTTTGGCTGCAAGTGATGGATCATGGTGTCAGAGCTACCAAGTTTAATCAATTTGGCAGAGAGACCGGGCAGTGAGAATTCATTTAGAGAAGTCTCTGCTTGAGAAGACGACACTCAGTTTCAATGGTTCCAAAATAGGCTTTTGCCACTTTCCAACAAGCTGCACTGAAATGTAATGCGTAGTTTATTCCACCCCAAAAATCAGTAGCCTGAAAAACATGAGTCTTAGGTCAATAATAAAATTAGCTTGGCCTGCCTGATTGTCGAATCCGACAAGCAGGATGTACAAACGGGAAATATGTATATTGTTTTGGATCATATTTGCGAAACCGTCAATGAGACATATTTGTGAACATATTTGTTTTACTGGATATGTGTATAGCAAAGCACGTGAGCATTCAACTCCGTCCGCTCTGATGTGAGATATATATTGTTTGAGCTTTAGACTGAAATCGGTGCAGTAGACATGCAGTCCAAGTGCCATTGTCCTTCAGCGTTGAGAAGTCTTGACACCTCAAACCAAAAAGGCAGGCATCAAGTTCTACATCATCATTATTTTTCTTGTCGGTGATAATCTATAGATTTGAACACCCAAGACATGCTCACATTCATTCAGCACAATTGCAAGAAAGTGGCGGAAATATCTACAGCATTTGATCACGCTCAAGGATTTCCTACGAAAGATCTTTGTGACGAAGATTAGACGCGGCTTATCATGAGCACATGTAAACAAACATCAGTCCAATTAAATTTAGGAAAGTTTAACAGATGGTTGTATCCACTGCGTAAAGCACGCCACGAATGCCTTGAGGAAACAAGAATGCCGGCTTACTCGTTTTTATGGGTCCTTTCAGTGGAACAAGCTTTCAAGAGGAGTGCGAGACTCTTCTTCCAGTTCCCCGCATCTCGTCAAAAGGAGGTCTGGACACTCCGTCATCTGATCACTTAGTGTACAGACTTAGCAAATTTGTGGTCCTTAGACTCTCAAGCAGACAATGATGCACGCGTATTGCCACTCAAGTTCTCAGAAGCCGTCACAAATTTTTGTCACATGAGGATGCAAAGTATGCTCCTCTCCAGTCGCCGCATCATAATACAAGCGTAAGCGAAAGTAAATGAGAATCTGATGATAAGTATTTTTGGATCGAAGGGGAAACTGTCTATTTGAAGACAGGCGAGATCTGCGGCAGACGTACCAGCCAGCAAATATTTGAGCTCTTCAGATTCAGATTCAGATTGCTCTCGATAGAAACTTGTTTTCAGTTTCGACCGACTTTCTTCGAACAGTAGACCCTACGATTTATGGTCAGCATTTCCTTGAGCCCACGGCAGAATGATCTGTAACTGAAGTTTGTCTTGCAGCGTCTGAGTCAGGCAGCTTAGAAAGCCCTTTTATAAAACTGCGACGCCGCGATGCGAGTGCCATCGGTGTAAACTTCAGTGGGGCCAGCTTGACAGCGCTTTGCCTGTATGAAGAAGTGAGAATCTCAGATCCATACTCCGCAGCAGTATATCTGGGCTGGACCCCTTGTCTCGACCGTACGGGGTCAGGATTGAAGAAGACACGCAGTGGGTCTGATTAGAAGGAGGTTTCGGATCAAATTTCATTGATAAATACTGAACGTCCAAAGGAATAATTGGAAGAGTCTTCCAATTATTCCTTTCGTCCTAATAGCATGTGGTTCTTGTACCTGAACTTGACTTCAATGAACACTTTTCTGTATCGAGGGTAAAATACTGTCGTGTTATTCATCGCCAGGTGTAAGTGAGTGAGGAAATGGAGATCTGATCTAGATGCTGGACGCTAGACTCGGAGATATTGGTTGCCAGGTTGAGCTCGGAGTCGGAATCAACGGTTGGATTATCAAGGTCCAATGATTTCCAGGAGAAGCGACTGTGACTGTTTTTTAATCTTGCCGGTTAAGACAAAGACAGCTTACGCATGGACGGAAGAAAATCAGATATCAGAGATGGCTGTCTACCAACCTTGGAAGCTATCATTTGGAAAATTGACATGTCGCAGATGATAGACTTGATCTACCAGAGCTGTGTTATAGAGCTACAGCAGATGTTGAGATGGTTTTTTTGGAAGAAGCCTAAAAAAATTAACTAGAGGAATCGAGCAGTCTAATGACGAGTGAATCAGCATATGATTCTTGCTCAGCACTTGATGGATGAACTCTATCTCTGTAGATAACTTTCTCGAAGCAATAGTGCTCATGATACTCGTAGTGTAACTAATAGCAATGGTGTACTTTCATGATAGGTTCAGGGAAGTGGACTAGCACGAGGAAAGGGTGTCTAGGTAATAGTCATACGAGAGACATACACATGTACCAATTGAAGTAAAAAACATTAAGAAGAGCAGAAACAATATGAGATCTTCAGGTCAGGGATAGCTGTTGTTTGTTGTTCATCATACGAACGCAAAAAAGGACAAGGAGTGGCAAGGTGCAGGAGTTTTCCGATTCCAAAGATGTACGTAGAAGAAATATGTTTATTCTACTTGTACATGAATTCCAAACCGTCCATGAGACAGTTTTGTGAACAAGGTCAAATTCAATTTATTTTTTACATATTTATATAAAGAATATGAACTTTGTTCATATTCTTTCGTATGATGAACAACGAACAACAGCTATCCCTGACCTAAAGATCTCATATTGCTTCTGCTCTTCTTAATGTTTTTTACTTCAATTGGTACATGTCTATGTCTCTCGTATGACTATTACCTAGACACCCTTTCCTCGTGCTAATCCACTTCCCTGAACCTATCATTAAACTGAGCACGTGAGCACTGAATTCCACTCAAGATTGAAATTCTGGTTTGGATTCTTTAGAACTTTAGACTGAAATCGGCTGAAGTCACTGACAGTTGGCATCCACATGCCATGACGATCCTCCTTCTAACGTTAAAAAATCCTGACAACTCAAACCAAGAACACACGCATCGCATTCTTTATATGCATTCTTATTGTTGTCGGTGAGGATCTACAGATCTGATCACCCATCAGATCTTCACATTCAGCACAATTGCAAGAAGTGGCGGGAATATCTAAGTCATTTGTTCACGCTCAGGGGTCTCTTTAAGAAATATTTGTGTCGAAGACTCGACGCGGCTTATCATGACCATGAGCGTATGTCAACACACATCTGTCCAAAATAATTTGGAAAAGTTCACGGGTGCTTGTATCCACTGCGTAAAGCATGGTGGCCAGTACGCCATGAATGTCTTGAGGAAACATAAATGCCGGCTTAATCGATTTTTGGTCCTTTCAGTGGAACAAGATTTCCAGGGGAGTGCGAAACTCTTCTTTTAGTTACCCGCATCTCTCTAAAAGGAGGTCTGGATACTCCCTCATCTCGGCACTTAATGCATAGACTTACCAATTTTGTGCTCGTTAGATTCTCAGGCAGACAATGATGCACGCGCATTGCCACTCAAGTTCTCAGAAGCCGTCACAAATTTGTGTCTCGTGTCACATGAGGATGCAAACTATGCTCCCCTCCAGTCGCCGCATCGTAATACAAGCGGAAGCAAGACTAATGATGATGAGTATATTTGATTAAGTTGTATAAAATGTGGTCTGAAACTGTCTGTTTGAGGACAAGAGAGGTCTGCGGCAGACGAACCAGCCAGACAATATCTGAACTCTTAAGTTCGCACTGAATACTGAATGGATTTCAGTCTGCACTGACCTTCAATACTGTGTCATTTTCACCACGAAAGACAGAACGGTAGAACCTGAGATTTCAAATCAACCTTTAAGGTTAGCCTTTCAAGCAGCCCACGTCCGAATAATTTGTAACTGAGTTTGGTCCTTTAAATGAAGCAAGCTTTCCAGGGGAGGAGACAACACTTCTTTCAGTTCCCAGAAGTCTATCAGTTCCCCGCATCTCACGAAAAGGAGGTCTGGCCACTTAATGCACAGACTTAGCAACTTTGTGATCCTTAGATTCTCAGGCAGACAATGATCCACGCGTATTGCCACTCAACTTCTCAGAAGCCATCACAAATTGGTGTCTTGTGTCACCTGAGAATGCAAACTGTGATCCTCTCCAGTCGCCGCATCGTATTGCAAGCGAAGGCGAAACCGAATGGCAATCTGTTGACGAATGTTGTTGGATCGATGGTATGAGATGTAGATCTGAAGACAGGCTAGGTCTGCGGCAGACAAGCAAACCGGCCAACATTGGAAGTTTGAAGAGTTGCACTCGTTACGAACTGGCTTTCAGTCCTTCTCCACTGATTCATGGGCGCCGCAAGGGACATAGATTGGCAGACCCTGCGATTTCAAACCAACACTTTAAATCAGCCTGTCATGACCCCAAGGCGGAATGATCTGTAACTGAAATTTGTCTCGCAGCTGCTGAGGCAGGCAGCATGGAGAGCCCTTTCAGATATACTGCGACGCAGCGATGCGAGTGTGTCCGTGTAGACTTCACTGGAGCCCAGCTCGACGCCGCTTTGCCTGGAGAAAGGTGTGAGAATCTCAGATCGATGATCGGCAGCAGTCAGCGAAGAGGATTGAAGCAGACACGATGGCCTGTAGATGCTTCAAGAGAAGTTCGAATCCCATTCATTGAAGACCAAGCGTCGCCTACCCTCTTCCAACTATAACTTTCTTCCTAAGAGGCTGCGGTTATGGTACCAGAACTCGACTTCAATGAAAACTTTTCTGCATCTAGGGTGCATTTACTTTTCGGGGTACTCATCCCCAGGCTTAAGTGAGCTTTAGAGACCTGATTGACTTGCTCTATGAGATATCTGTTGATGTCTAGTTGCTGGACGGTAGATTTCGAGAGATCGGTTTCCAGGTTCGGTTTCCAGGTTGTGCTCGGACTCGGAGATTGAAGGTGTAGTACCAAGGTGCAATGATTTCCAGTAGAAGCAGTGTGATTACGCAAGGGCGGAAGACGATCATACTTTGGAGATGGCTGTCATCCAACCTTGGCAGTGATCATTTGGAATTCGACTTCTCGCCGATGATATTCTCTCTCACCAGAGCTGCACTATCGACCTACAGCAGATCTTAAGATAGTTTGTGTTTGGAAGAAGCAAGAACAATTTAACTAGAAACATCGAGCAGTATAATGATGAGCAAATCAGCAGATATGTTCTTAATGATTGATGAAGAGAGGCGAAGTTCTTGTTCAGCACTTGACTGGGTGAGCTTCTACAGTTGCAGCCAAGAGAAAAATAAAGAATCGTAATATATTCATGGGGCAAAGAGGGCTACGTTGACAAAAATTGAACGTTTACTTGTACAAGGAGTCGGTCCCAGAGATGGTGCACCTGGTAGGTCACGATAAAACGAGTCAGTGACCGATGGATGTTGTTCTGAGAAACCCATTGAGTTCTGCCAGGGCATGCTAAGTCGACTGTTACACTCCACTGAGCATATCGCATAATCGCATATCGGAATCCTTTGTACATCAATACTACTACAAGTATGTCCGTAGCCTAGAATGTTCTACTGTCATATGTCAGCTACGTACCTTGATCTAGGAGTTGATTAACTGCTCTCCATCAGCTGCGAAAGGTGTGCAGATAATTCGTGGCATCACAAAAGTGACCACGGCAACAAGAACTCAGGAGGCCAGCACACGTGCGAGTCTAAATTACAAGAGGCCTGTGAGTGGATCTGAGCTCATTGAGTTAGTCAATGCGGCATGAAGTTTGTGGTCAATGGTGGCCAGACATTCTGCTAAAGCTGGCTAAATATGTTTTCATAAGAATTCCTTTCAGATGTGCAAACATGACATCATACATGGACGTAATTATGATTCTCAGTCTAGCACGCAGTGGGGCCAGTGCTTTGCAGTGTTCAACTGCAGGTATGTCGGTCTCAGGTTTCCAGTGTTGATAATTTGTATGGCAGTACTTTTTTTGGATAGCTCGTACGCGAGAAATGGGTATCAGCATGCCGATTTATAGGGTGATAATTTGCTTCTGCCGTTCCAAAGGTATTCTTTCTTCATTTCTCATTCTGTATGAATTGATGGGAATTATAACTTATGTCAGCACCAGAAATATTTCTTTAAAGCTTACTCCGTCTTCAATTTTTTCATTCAATACTAAGTTTTAAAGTAGATATAGGTTTCCTATTATGTAGAAGGACGACGTAAAATTATATGTTTATATATATATATATAATACTACTATATTGGTTGTTAATGATATAGCTGAAAATATCCACTTGGCCCAGTCTACTAAATCTCAGTCATTTCAATTTATTCTTTCTCCATACCTCGAAATACAGTAAGACATAGCCAGAGACACTTTTTCAATGTCATGAAAATTATGGAGCACCCTGTAAATTGGCAGCTTCCTAACTCGTAAGTTCCGATATCCTGCCTTCTATATCACAAAGTTTCCTTCTCAACTCTCAAACTACTTCTCCTCCAATGTAAGTGAAGATGAGTGGAGGCCCAAGTGATACAATGCCAAATTGGCTGAAATAACAATAGCAAGCCAGCAGACACAATAACTGGTGTTAATTCAATAATTTGTACGCTGATTTCTCTATGATTAACAAGTCAAACCACTTATCATGCCGTGGCTACAACTTTCGAAAGGCGACTTCATCACCTTAATTGGAAAGCATTAAGTAGAAAGCACCTTGGGACTTGCAGAACCTCAATCTCCAACGTGCTCAGATGCTGCAGTGAACCAAAACGTAAAGGTAGACAATGTTCACAAAGAGCCAATCAGAACTATATTTGGCTAACGGAAATCATCTGAATTTTAAGGATCGTCAAGAACGAGAAGTGCGCATTCACTGTAATATAAGTGAGAACGTATGTGGCACAACGGTTTCTCAGAAGATTCCCTGTGCCGATCAAGATGACATAATCCCTCACAGCTTCGCATAAAAAGCGGATTTCTCAAAGAACTGTAGGAAAAGCCCGAACTCTATGGCCCAAAGGGAGCGATACTATAGGGAGAGGTGCTACGCACTTTGTGGGTCCGAAGGGCCGAAGGCCAGCTTTGATTCATGCAGCTACTATGGTAACAGCAGGCGTTTTTATGATAGCAAGGTGCTCCCCTTTATCTCAATACTCACCCGATGCTTTCATTATTATTACTTTTGTAGAATGTCAAAAGAAGCCACCAAATAGAAATTTACTTGCAGAAATTCCATGAGATCTACAAAGCCATCAAAAAACAAGAGCTCAATGTCCGAACGGCGCTGCTTTCAGATGAAGTCATGGAGCTTCTCGAAGCTTCTTTGAATGTGCTTGTTAAAGTTTGTGCAGTCACCGCAATGAACTCTTGCGAAGATGCCTTCAAGGACCTCATGGAACTCCTATAAGTGAATTTTAACGTGTCGGCTGAATAGAGTTCGTAGCCCCAAGGCTTGACAAAGCTCACTGAGGACTGCTCGGAACAGGATTCACGATAAACTCACTTTGCACTCGAAAACAACGCCAGATCACCGACAATGCAAACAACAAATCACGTTAGAACCTCTTCTCTCCTCCGTCAGCCTCCGATTGCAGAAAACTCGGCGGTCCAAACAGCAAAGAAGACACAAGCGACCCGCAAGTTCCAGAGAGTATCCTCAACCATAAAACGTGGAATATTCTCCATGCATGCAGACCTGGAAGATCTACTCTTCCGGCACGGAGGTCACTGAGCTATCTCGTAGAAAACATACCACACCGGCTCAGAAAATGGGGAGTACCTACTAATGTGAGAGCCGCGTGAAAATGATCCACTCTAAAGCATATCTGACCTCGATCCAACACAGTCATGAACTCATGTAAAGACTAGAAGCCAAGCTTCTACACTGCCTTGCTCCATCTCGGAAAAAATAGCAGAGGCATTCTTAGAAAGATGAAGGAAATCAGAAGCTAGAAAGCATGATCTGGTCCAAAACACAAGTACCTATTCGTGATCGTCGATAACAGGGCAAGTTCGAGTAATCTGCATCACAGACCATCCAGAGATCGACGAGCGAAACTTCTTCAATTTCTGGCCTCTTTTCCGCCTCTACTGACTGCCAAGACCACAGACCCCTACACAACATGCTCAAACGTACGAATAAGATTGTTTTCCTATTTCATCGTAGCTTCGCACTCCTTTGAACTCTTTGACGAGAGGACGCGATCGTCTGTAGATTGAATCGGAACCGAGGTCAAGCGGAGAGTTTCGAACGATCACCGGATGTGCCTCGATGGATAGAGGAGAGAGGATGAAGCCAGAGAAGAGGCGTATTACAGAGAGGCTTTATGAAGGATGGGAGTACTGAACGGACTGCCACACGAGGATCATCTTCTCGCATGATCGAGATTTAATGCCCTTTTTCGGTCACCATGAGGAGTCCAATGTCCTCTTGTGCCAGTCGAGGGCAAATGGGTGGAGGATAGAATACGAAGCCCAGCCCAATCCTTGTCGGGAGGACCAGAAGGTCGAGGAGTGATTGGGGCAGTTTAGGGACGGAAATTATTTTCTCCTCCGGGCTTCCTGCATCATTCGGAAGGTTCCACAACAGCTCACTCTCATGATCCTCAAGAGCACAAAATATTTCCCATGCCACTGTTCCATGACCGACATCATGCTCTGCACCATGAGCTGTCTACAGCAGATTCGTCACAGTGGTTCTCAGCTGTCTACACTCGGGATTCTGGTCTGGAGGGCGGGGCATTGGGGGAAGAGCCCAGCTATGGACTACAGTGGCATACGCAGACGTCATTTCTTCGCGTGGCGGTTGGAATATGTTCCTGACCGTGCTACGGTCGAGAATACGGACTCCGCGGGATGTAAGGAATATCTGCACCCGATGCTCGATTCTGCCAATCGCCTAACCTTGTGGTTCTCACTCTCCAGCACTGTCCGGATAACATCGCTGAATGACACCGTCCTCACCTCTCTGAACTCATCTTGAACAGAATTCCCAGTCAGCTCACTCGGCTCACTCGTGATGCTCGCCATCAAAGCAAGGCATTATCAGATTGTAGGGACCGTCTACCAGTAGTTGACTTTCGAACGCCAAGCAGATAGAGAGAGCTCAGTTTATTGCCTTCTTAAGAATCCGATGAAACTCACTGAGCTCCCTGAGCTCGAGGGAGTCATGCTGAACTTTACCGAACCTCGCATGGATTCCGACGTCATCCAAACACCAGGCAATCTTCTGAGCACTCACGCTTTGTGGCTTTTGCTAAAATATTTCTATATGTCCCCTCAGCAGGTAAAATTCCGATTTCGTTGAGACTTGGGTACGAGGTGCAGGTAATGGAAGCCAATGGTTCTAAACGCCTGCGAAGGACCTGTGATTCGCGATCTGAGACTTCCTTGCACTTCTCTGCAAGGAGGTCGCTTCGCTGAACAGAGTCCATGACTGTGGCCACCGAGGCTCCATCCAAGGTCGGTGGATGACGGAAAGCGACATGCATGCGTCAACAGATGATGTCTCTCGATAAATCCAACACCGACACACAGGCTCCAGTGAGAGCCATTCCCAGGCAGATAGATAGATAAAACCCAGAGCCTTCAGATGAACCCATTGACATTCGATAACTACCTGAAAGAATCCGTGGACGATCGATCGACCAAAATCCCGATACTGCAGAGGAGGGAGAGCAAGACGTGGTCAGTTGCTACCTCACTTACATACGAACTAACAGTAGCTGCAATTTGACTTCCGAGAGCCACTTGCAGGACGCAAGTGAGCGATTAAATTCTTCGCGAATGGACATAACACCGGCCCTTCTCTGACCTGTGCAACAACAATTCGTCCGGCAGGGCAGAGGAACGAACAGCGCACAGTGAGAGGGCAAGGTCCCAAGTCCAGACTCTATCGGGGCAGTGGCTTTATGTGCCGGGACTCACTCGGAGAACGAACTGGCAGCAGTCTGAGACAAGAATGTCGTCGACCAGGTGCTTCTGGTGCGCACGGAAGCTGGTGCCGTACCGAGAATGGAAGCAACAGAGCAGCAACAGAGCACAAACGACACCAGCAGACGGAAGGACAGAGTCGAGATCGGTTGCGCTGCTCAAAAGCAAGCGCAAGGTGGAGGATCGCCGACTTTGTCCGCTCTGTTGGGATCGGGCTGGTCTGGCTGGTGTGGCTGGTCGGCGAGTCGGGAAGGCAGTTCTTCGGAGGTCGTAGCCATTGCTTGACTTGCTTGGCTCTGAAGCAAGTCGAGGGCAGCGGCGGCCAGCAACCACCTCCCACCTCCCAGGTCCCCATTCCCATTGCTCAGTCTGTGCAGCTCGGAGAACCTTGTCTTCGGCCCGTGATTCAGACTGCCTTCATCACTTGTGACTTGCACGCTCATGACTGTAAACACAAAGTTCTGGAATTATTTTCAGCGGTTTCTATAACTTTTTATAGTTTTATAAATGAATTCATTCGATGGTAGAATTAGTATAAAATTAGGGTTATAGTATAAAATTAGGATTTGACTGCAATGATTGTTCGAAATTTTTCCTTCATGAAACTGACTATTTAATCATCATAAAAATTCTTTTCAATTTCAAAAATAATATATTGTAAAAATAAAATATTATTAGTGAAATTGAAAATATTTTTATATGATAAATATATTTGTTAAAAATATATTTAAGATAAAATTAAAAAATTCATTTATAAAAAAATGTATATGTATTAATTATTTAATAATTAATTTTGCAAATAAATTACCAGAAACCGGATTATTATATCGATACAACAATGCAAAGAGTCAAAAAATGCATACTTTGAGTTGAAACTAAGTAAACACTTCTACTATGTCGGTGGCAGAAAAAAAAAATTAGTATTCAGGTTTCTTCTATTCTTATAGCTTTTTCTCCCGTAACTACAATTCTCCGGCACACTGAAGTATAGAAGCTACACGCTATCGCACATAGAAAGTGAGGATTCTTGGTCCATATTGACAGTAATCATGAGTTGTAATATTTTGTAAAAGATCTGCTGCTAGACTCTCAAAGGACTACACTTTCAAGCAAACGCTTTCCCCAACTTATTCTCAGCAGTCAAATAACAGAAGACTGTCTGTGGTATTTGAGAAAAGACCATGCATCGTGACTTGTGAGCTGCTTTTAAAATAACAAAAAATCCTGAACATTGTGTATTTTATTCCATGGTGGTACCGAGAGCATGAAGTGTACACTCCAGAATTTGTTGACGTAAATAGCGTTTGATGAACTGGCGATTCCATTCTCATGAGCCATATGATGCACCTAGAGCCTTTGCTCAAGTTGGATCAATCATTTTCCTTCCGTTGAGGAAGTAGGTTCATGCAGGCCACAAATTCACAAAGCTCCAATCCGAAAGCACGTCGTTGTAATGGGCCTCCGATGACCTGGCGATTTCTTTCTTTTGAGCTAATTTATTGGATAACAAGCTTTTTTATTGAGAAATTTTCTCCATGTCCTTATCATGTTTATAAAGTCCTGTGATCCAAGACCAAGCTGAGTTGTATGGTGTTTGATGACCTAGTGATTCCTTGTCATGAGCTAAAGGGATTGAAGATATGTGTATGGCGATTTATATAGAACTATGTGAGATTCTAGTTAGAATATAGTGGAGAAGACAACTTGTATACAACATTGAAGATTCTCATGGATAACCTATACTTGGATAAAAAGTGCAAGGATGTCAGCACAATCGCAGATCTAATCATCTGCGCACTTAATCCATGTCATCCTACGAAGTATTTTGAAAACGATTGAAGTCCTCATGTGCAAAGATTGGTCTCACTCCTTTTCTGTGCTCTGAATAAATCAGATATTTTCCTCTAGGTGATTCCTTAATTACCAGATTGAAAGCTTGAAAAGCATCGCTCGAGCTAAATCATGCAAACAAATTCAAGAAATGGAAGATCCGGACAAGGGTCAGAAGAAGGCACTCACAACGAGGCAAACAGCGAGAGTCCCAATTAGACATACATAAAAAGGAATCATCGTAATTATGAACGACGTCTGATTTAGCGAAAGCTTGTAAAACTTGGGACGCACTCGGGAGGGTAAATTTAAGGTCCACGAAAGCACAGATCCCTTTTTGGAAGGACTGTCCGCTACCAAGCAGAGTGGTATCGGTCCAGATGAGCTGATTAGCAAAACCATGATTCACGAAATCCAGCGCAGACTTGGGAAGCTTTGGCTCACTTGATGAGCTAGAAAAACATAATCGCATCGAAGTCCAGTGTCTTCAGCTTCAACAGAGTCTACGTATGAGAGCAAAATAGGACCAGGCCAATGTTTGGACTTACGAAGGCTGGGCCACGAGGCTACCAACTTTTTGGGTGGTTGAACTGGTTGGGCTGGACTCTTGGGATCACGGAGCATCAGAGCTGAGGCGTCGGCATGGCTTACGTCCGAGATCGCTAGAGAGCGAAATTGCTAAAGTGGGACGGACAGTGGAGGCACAGGCGTAACTCGAAGATGGGTTGGGTTGGGTCGGGTCCAGGACTCCAGGTCCTGCGTGTCCAGCAGCTGAGGCAGAGGAAGAGATTCAGATTTCGATGTATGGAGTGCAGGACGAGTCCAATTCGGCCCAGCACGAAAGTCCATGACTCCATGCATGCGAGGGCTGTCCTGCTGGAGCACATGTAGTGGGAAAGGTGAAGCTCGACTAGACTGTAGTACTGTCTGCTGACTCTGCTCCTTGAGGCTGGTATCAATCGGTTGCCACCTTTTGGCTCATGTCCCATAGTCCAACATGGATTCTCTTGGACTTTTGGGGACTCACAGAACTTGGTATCTCTGCAAGGATTCTGCACTCGTGAGAACTCGCAAGGAGCTGGTGTGAGAAAAAGAATGACACAAATATCTATTTGTTGATGGTTCACGTACAGTGGTGCTGTCTCCAACGCATCGCTTTAGCATTTCGATTTGAAAGCATCGGTGCCTGATTATCGGCCGTCAACGCCATCGGAAATTGGGACCAACGTCGGAATATGTATGATCCGTGAGAAGATACTCGAGCGAAACATGGAAGTGCTGAATGGTAGAATCACCTTTTGAGTGCTGAAGTAGAGCTAATCTTAGACTCTGCCAGGCACACTCCAATTCTGCTCTGATTTCCTGGGTCCACAGAGATCCGGGACCGGACTAAAGTGGACTGATGGAATGAGAGATTTCCAATACAGTTGCGTTCCTCGTTCTCAGACATCCCTCACTCTTGGTGGTGCATTGTCTGCGTGCTCTCGGAGATCATGAGATCTCCGAGATATGGTGGTGGTTTTTAGACCTCGGCCTTCGCAACTATGAAGTTGATGCTGATGGTGCAGAAGGAAATTTCTGCCTTTAACGTTGGAGATGTGCTCACTTATCCTGAGCCTGGGCAACATCAACCACCCTTCTTGTTCCTTGTCATCAAACTCTCGAAGGCACGAACAACGCCGACTTCGATATCTGTGTCAGAGAGATCCAGACCTTGCATCGATGGGGATCCCACACATCTGAAAAGTTGAAGTCTCGTCACGTCTTATTCCATTATAAGTCTGTATCCATAACAACTTCCAGAATGAGGCTCAATTCCTTCAAGATAGGAATCTAATATAGAGTCTAGGAAAATGGAGTATACACTTCATACGAAGAAGATTAAGCCAGGATGAGAGATGTCTTGTGATGAAACTGTGTGCATATCCTGAGTGGCATTATACTGAAGCATTCTCTGTCTGAAACGTTGAGTCGTCTCATACACATGCTGGTGGCTCGCAAAGAGGTATTATTGACATATGAAGTATATGTCCCCCATATATCTCGGAGTCTCTCTTCTCGATACATGATTACCAGTAAAAGGGCTAGAAGTTCATCCTTATAGAGCAAGTCTGGCGCCTTTGAGGTGATACCGAGGACCTAATACTCTGATACTGATCCAAGGTGTGATGAAAGTCCTGAGTCGACTGAGGATCACAGCAAGGGGACAAGACTTGAAAACGATCTCGTCCCAAAGCGTTCTCTCTATCTTCTACTTTGAATACTTTTGCTCCTCGAAGCTGATGCGGTGCTCATGGGACTTCAAAGAAGACAATCTCTCTGAACCTAAATTTAGGCTTTTCTTATTCGTAGTTGTCGGTGCAAGTCCAACTCTTGTTCGCACGAAAAGGTATAATCTCTGTATGATGAAACTGAGGTTTATTATGTGACGTCATGTTGCAGCATTCACGATCTAACCCGACCATCGGAGGACACTATTGAGCCTCGCACGAGACAAACATTTTTGAAATTCTTCAAATCGCTTGCACACTCCAAGTTGTCGTAAATTTTACAGCAAATGCTCCGAAGATACCCGCAAACCTTCCATGAAACAGAAACTCATGGGGATTCCCCAGCTTTCGAAGACTTCCTTGGATTTCGCTTGTTCAAGTGAACTCCGACGGTTGCTGCTCACCACTCACCACACTGCCGCCCTCCGATAATCTCAATGTTCAGTCTCAGCAATGATTGCGTTCTCCTCTTATGATCTTCGATGTCCGTGCACTGAACAAAATTGACATCGAACCCCGAGAAGAATTCAACCTCATTTTCTGTCGACCGCCAATTTGTGCTCAGAGCAGAAGGCGTGATAGTCAGACGACAGACATGTCATGCGATTCCAAAACAAAGACAGACTCAGAAGGATAGCTGAAGGCAGATGGATACAAATGTCACCATACGAGTCGGTATGAAATCCGATCAACAGTTTCATAATACACAAGAGCCGGAATGTCGAGCAAGTCACAGCTGTACTTAAAGCTGACAGTCTGTAGATACGGTTGTACCATGAAAAATCCGAAGGCGATCAACTCTGGACGTTGACCGCAGGTTTCGATCGGCGACCGATGAGCTATCCGTTTCTCCTTTTCGAATTCTTCGATCAGAAGTTCTGCGCTCTAGACTCGAACTGACATGCCGTTGAGCGAACAATTCCAGGGCCTGAAATGCGACCTTGCAGACCACGTTTGTGTGGCGGCATGGGAGTGGCTCGAAGGGAGCCAAATCTCGAAGGGATTTCAAAATTTGCTGCTACCATATCCACACGCAAGCAAAGACTGAAATTGGATTCCCGAGCATAACATTTTATTACACTCGTGGTTTGAATATTTACACTTTGTATTCCCGTGTGAGCCATGAGCCCAGACTCTTGTAACTCATGTACATTTTCTAGCTGCCATGGTTTTGATTCAACTGGTGAATGCTGCTAGTCAGAACTTGCTGCTATCAGAGAACGTACTCAAAGCTGTGGAGTAAAATGTCCAGATGGTTCTACTCTAACCTCGAGTGAATTCACTCTTGCTGCAACTATGTTTGTACAACCTGCAACCTTCTTCGGTTTGCCTCGGACAGGTGCAGTCTCCTTCTCGTCTCCCAAAGCTCCATGACGTGCTCCAATCCTCACAACTGTTCGTCCGCCTTCTCCTTCTTGAAAGATTTTGATCAAGTTCGAGTGTCGTTTCTCTTCTGAGCAGAATGATTTCCCAATCGCGGGTCCTGTCAGCTCTTTGCATCTGCCAATTGATCGATCGATTTCGGTCTCGACACTCGCCTTCGCTCTCAAACCTCCGGAATTCCTCCGCCAGGTGGAGCTCTTGATCTTCTGTCGCCGGAAGAACATAGAAATTCATGCTGCACCAAATTATGCCTATCGCGTGCACAGGTTCGTGGCTAGCCTTGCCTTGTGGGCCTGGTAGAGTCGGGTTCCCTTGACATGGATGTCCATGGAAGTACCCGACTGCATTACAATTGTGCGCTTTGCTAGCTCCCAGGCCGATTTTCGCTGGATCTCGTCGTTGGACTCATCATTGAACCTCTGTGCCGGCATGCAATTTCTGTGGATGCTCATGAGAGCACGTCCGGGGCCTTTGGAGAGACCCGAACATTGAACATAGCTTCTGAAGTGTGAACCCAACCGTACCTCTGTCGAGCTCCATGGGACGCTGAGATGGAGCCGTCTGAGAACGGCCCAGAGTTGTCATCCCCCGCGCGATCGATCGATCGATCGGGGGCAGGAAATCCTTGGGTGAGCGTGCATTACCTTCTCGATCTGCTCGTAGCTCGGTAATTCAGGTGTCCTGAATTCGGGAGTTGTAAACTTGAAGCCCCCGAGCTCTTCGGCCTCTTCTGCCGGAATTTGTCAATGGAATCATCGAGTAGCAGAATCGAAGATTGATGAATTTCTGTCTGTAACTTCGTGCATGCTGGATCTCCCCGCCCTGTCGAGCGCGAGCTACCCACCCTGCGCAGGATGAGCGATGACTGCGACCTCCGAAAGTCAGCCGAAAAACGAAGAGCGCAAGAGAAGTCCTTGTGCCTAGTGCGTGCGGGTTCCTTGCCTTGGATCATAGCCTGGTCGAGCAGCAGAGCTCCTCATGCCGAGGAACAGACTCTGCTCTCTCGATAATAGTGTGGAATTGATCGCTTCCAGGCTCTTCTGCTTAATTCGACATGGAAACCAGATTCTGAACCCGCTCACGCATCGATGGCGCATGGACTCCGCTTCCGCCTCGCCTTCGGACTTCCTGCTCGGGAGGCCGATTCTGTGCCTTCTGGGCTCCTCTTCGATCGAACAGAGTGCCGTGCGATGATGAGTGATGGTACTCGTATGCTGTGGAATCTTCTTGCTCTAATCTCAGCCTGGTGAGTCCGGTTCTCTCGGTAGAACGCTGGACCTCCATCGGCATGGTAAACTTGAGAGCTCCCAGGCTGATTGGATTAGATTGCGCCAGATTTTCTTGTAGGATATGGAAGACTCCTGATTGATGACACATGCACTCGTCGCTCTCACGCACTCGGCAGGATCGAGACCGCGCCATGGATCTCTGACCAGCTTTGCGATTATTGGATCATGAATCTGCATCTGCCTGCATTATCCTGACCGTGGCTTGTTCGACAAACTTAGTCACAAGGATATGTAGCAGCTCCTTGTTGTGAGGTTCACCATATTTAGCTGCAACACCTGCAGCGGCTTCTTCTTCTGCTGCTCTTCTGCTGCTGCTGCTGCTCCTGAGTTTGCTGCTGCTGCTGCTGCAGTGGAGTGGCCGTGCGAGTCAGATTCTGAGAGAGAGGCCGAGGATGCGCAAGTTATCGAGCGACAGCTTGCCCTGCGACACGGCCGAGTAAAGCTGGCTGACCTCATCGCACTGGTAGCTCAGCTCCTCCTCGTCGGCTCTCTTGCGGGGAGGGATGAAGCTCAAGGGCGCCGGGTACTTGTCGTCCGTGCTCTTCATGCTGCTGCTGCTGATGCTGCTCTCGAACTCGGAGTCCAGCGCTGGCCACGAGTTCGAGATTCGGACGTTCCTGCGCATCTGCCTGATGGGAGACGCGAATTTGGGCCGGGCCTGCGCGCCCTTCATCAGGCCGTCGGCGTTGCAAGGGCAGTCGCAGTCACGCCCAAAGTGCCTGCTGCTGCTGCTTCCGAAGCTGCTGCTCTTCCTGGAGTTCCTGTTCAGCTGAATTAGGTTCCTGTCCTTGGTGGCTGAGTCCTCCTCATCCTCAGGAATTGCCCACAGCAGCCTCGTGTAGAATCCCTCCATCTCGCCGACGGGCACCTGGTCCTCGAAGCCTGCTCCCCACTTGATGTTCATCTTCCTGAGCACGAGCACGGTCCAGCCGCTGGGAGTAAACATACTACGACCCTCGCCCCACCGAACGCAACGCAACGCAACGAGACGACGGGACGGACTGGGCCTCTGCTGAGCAGAGAGCAGCTCTCGAGCCTCTCCTCAACTCTTGGGCAATCAATCCTCACGAGACAGTGAGAGAGAGAAAGAGCGAGAGAGACACAGAGAGAGTCGAGAGAGGGACGTTTCAGCGAATTCAAATGCAAGCTGGTGTGTCTGCCATTCTGAGCCTCGAGGTCGGGTGCTTAAATGCTTCAGCCGACTCGCTCGCAGCCTCGGATCATGGAAGTCGTTAGCCAGCCGGGGGGATCCGACGGACTCGATAAGGTTCCTGGTCCGTCTATCCAGTCACGGCTGACTCTTCCCTTGCGCAGCATGCAGAATCATCAAGCTGGTCCGGCCCCACACTTTGCTCCAAGTCATTTCCAACCTGCAAAGCTTGCCATCCTTGCCATGCTCGCCACTCCCCGACCTCCCCCCGACCTCGTCGTCCTGCCTGGCCTCTTGAATCCAGGAAAAAGCCGCAATCCGTGTTCCTGTGGCCGCTTTTCGTCATCCGCGACGCCTCAGGATCGCCCCGCCCACTCCAGCCCACTCCAGTCCAGTCCAGCCCAGCCTTTGGCCCGACCCGCCAGCCTCAGCAACCTCCAATCTACTCGAACGAAACCCGCTTGCTGCGAATTCTCCATACGTGCATGGAACTCGATCCGGAATTCAATCCGACGAACTGGAGCTCAGATGGGAACCGCAAATGGTCTCGTTTTTCTCCTGGCGACCGATTTGCTGGTTTTGCCACACGCGCTCTCTCAGCGGAAAGTCATTTCAGGCAACCATGTTCGAACTGTGTCTGTCTGCTCAAGGATAGAAACTCTGATCATATGAATATGAGTTTTCTTTTACTCCACTTGATGGATTTATTTTATGGGAATATTATCGGATCTGATCCAAGTTCGACAGAAAAAAGAGGAGGAGAGGAGCAAAATAATTAATCATTTCTTAACTGTAAGGGGGAGATGCGTATATTACTTCATTTTGTCAGAGAAACTGTATTAATTATTATTGAATGTAAATATTATTATTGCACGAGTATAGTTTGAAGATTACGGATGCTGTCTCCGCGAGTTCAAATCCAAATTCGGAAGAATAAAGAGGAGGAGAGGATCAAATTAAAATTTCAATTATAGCTGTATGGGGGAAACTGCATAAATTACCTCGTTTTGTGAGAGAGAATGTAAAAAATATTATCGAATGTGGATATTATCATTGCACGAGTATATATTTTGAAGATTATGGATGCTGTCTCCGCGAGTGACAAAATAGAGGGTCACAAGTTTGAGACCCAAGCCAAAGAGCTTTGCTTCTGGACGAGGGCGTGGATGTTTTGTGTTCGTAGTGCCGTTTCTGAGAAAAATATATCTGAACGTGGTTTTACGGCTGAGCTCCTGAAACCGCTCAATCGCCGCATCGGGGCAGATTCACGGCCCGCCTCGTTCCTCCGCTCTCTCGCTGCGGCCAGCGAACCGGCGCCAGGTTCTTGTGCCCGCGGACACCGAGACCACGTCACGTCACGGGTGCCGTCTAAATTTGGCCCGGGCTGATGCCTGCCCGCCCGCCTGCCTGCCGGCGTGCGTGCCTGGTTTGCCGATCACGCTTCACGGCGTCACGCACTGGCGAGCAACAAACAAAGGGGCCGGATATTGTCTGTCTAATTGTTACTCGGTTCAGTGCAGCCCAACAAGGCCTGCTCATGCCACCTTCCCACACGACAGACCAGGACCTCTAGCGAATTTCGGAACTGTCCCACATGCACCAGACTTCCTCTCTATCCCAATTTTAGCCTGGGCTTTTCGCCCCCAAATTTGGCGGAGTGCCATCCGGGTAACACCTACAGAGCCCGCTCCGCCAAATGATAAAAGCCGGTGCCTGGAACCAACCGCACCGGAACATCGCGGCGATCGGGAACGGGACCGACGGGCTGCCCCAGGCTCCCGCCGCGAACGGCGGACGCACCACGTAAGGGTGTCCTAAACTGGGAATGGATGGCGCGGCAGCGCGTCTTGTATATGTCGGTAGAGGGCCTGCTGCTGCCGGAAACGGAAAGCATACCCGGAAATGCGGCTCCACTCGGTGTGCCGCAAATGGCAGGAACTCCGGCAGCCGGAGCGGAGTCTCTGAGAGAGCGAGAGATGCTCGGGGAGAGCGTGGGGGGGGGGGGGGGGGGGGGACGGAATGATGCTCATGAGGTGGATTGCGAATATACTGACGAAGGTACAGGGCGCTGATTCCCCTCGCCCCGGCTCGTGGGACCCGCGCGAAGTATTCCCATGCCTGGCCAGAGTGCCAAACGGTAGTCGATCCATAGTTCTCGACCAGTTGCTGTCCAGCGGAGCCACCAGCACACAGAGCCCCCTTCCGTCCCTCACCGAGTCCATGCTACAATCTGCTTCCCTTCCAGCTGCCGCCGCAGTTTGCACCAACCAAGTGATCGAGAGAGAGAGAGAGAGAGAGAGAGAGAGAGAAAAAGAATGAAAGAGCTCGAGGACAGAATTGAGAGAGAAAGCGAATCGAGAGATTCGCGAGGCAGCTGACAGCCAGGATCCGGGCCAGGTGCTAGCTCCACGTTTTGGACACGGAAACGAAAGTCAAGGCTGCTGTTGCTGCTGTCTGGCTCGCTCGCTATCTAAACTGTTGCCCGGACTCGAGGTGTTACGTGCGTAATCAATCCAAACTATCAATCGTTATATCCTCACCCTTGCGCTACAGCGCCCTCATGCACTTCGATCGCAGTGGATATAATGCTCGGGCATTATATTATGCCGGTGTTCGGATGATCGGATGAAGGGATGAAGGGAAATTAACAATCATATCCGAACCCGGTCGTCGCAGGAGGATAAACCACTCTGTCCATATCCGCTCGCGGTCGATCCACTCGCTGTGGAGCGGAATGCAAAACCAGAATTCCTCTCCTCGCCCCGGGGCTCGCGGCAGAGCTGTGCAATAATGTCGAGGAATGGTGGCGAGTTTGCGTGCCGGATGGCCATGGGAGGGAGCTCCAGTGCTGGCATGCTCACACGACAAAGACATGCGCCACTATGCTCATGGAGGACGTCCTACCTGGAAGATCCTGCTGCTCAGGGAACCATCGAGCCAACATGGACGAGGTTGACCGTGTCGCCAGATTCGGTGCGCCTTGTGTCCACCTGCACTCCGCGCATGCCACGCACGAAATGGCCTGTAGGCTCAAGAGTGTTTGTGCAGGCAGCACTTCCATAGATCGTGAGCTCGCTGCTCTCGTTGTCCATGTGATCATGAGCTCCCGACTGCCTGCCCACATCCCTGGACCGCAGCAGCTTCTCGGATGCTGCATGCCTCGGAGTCTGCTCGGATGAAGAAATTCGGATAGGCCGTGTATGATTATCGAGGGCTGCAGTAGCTTTCCCCTCGGTCAATGACAAATTTCCCCTTCCTATCGGCATCCCTCCCTCCCTCCCTCTCTCGCACGCACGCTCTCTCGCTGGCTCTTCGTGGGCTGTCTGGAATTCGCTCACAGCTGCCGGATTACGCTCGCGGATTGAGTTTGGATAGACCGAAAGCTGAGGTTGTGCTGGGCACGCGCGAGCGAGTCAAGGAGTGTGAGCACGCTGCTGTGTTTTTGCGAGCTCAACCGTCCACGGATCGTACACAGCGTCATCATGCCCGGTCTCTCGTGATCATGAGCAGCGAGCCAGCCAAGTTAAGCTCTCGTTGCTCATGTGAGCGGTGCATTGTGGCTTACGCTGTGAGCTTCTCCATAACTGCAGGGAAGCAAGCAGGCAGGCAAGCAGGGAGGCAGGCGAACTGCAGCTGGAGCTGCTGGACGGACCCATACTTTTTTCGCTTCTCTGGATTTCAGACCCTTTGGGGCATGCGTTTTGTCCATGCATGTGCCTCATCCTTCTGAGATTCAGATAAGTCGGAACACAATTAGCTCTTTCGCTTGTGATGCGATCCAGATTCTGGAGCGGCTCCGGGCTCCATTAGATTATATTGAAGGCCTCGTGTTGGGAGAGGCCTTCAGAACAGCCTTTAGACAGGTTGGACCAGGAGGAGGACTATTGAGCTCCGGTGAGCTTCGACTCCATTCGCAGCTCAAGGACGAGGCGCTCATCTCACAGGTTCTCAAGGAGCTCGTTTCAAGGTTCTTCAGGTAACGAAAGACTTCAGAGTGCTCGGTTGTTGTAGTGCTCAGAAGAACAAATTATGATGATGCCCGTTTGCTGCTAGTGATCCGGTCGGGAATTCAGATCCTTGATGTGAATAGCAAGACATTGTACAGACGAATCAAATTGAAGGGACGACCTCTTTCAGTAAATAAGGGTATGCTGGCCAGTGAGGTCCGTTTGCTACGAGCCTTAGTGTTCTCGTACGAATGACGCTCGTGAAGTGCACTGAGTATTCCTTAGACAATAATTCCTTAAAGCAACGCTTCACAGAGTGATGAAACGCTGGTCAATCGTCGAGACTGAAAGACATTGAAGGAAGACAACCGCCACGGTTGATGTTTTATGGATCAGAGAACATTCTACGGTGGCTACTGACTGAATCTGACTGTGAGAGGTCGAGTGAAGAGGAGTTGGTGCTAGAAAACGACTCGACTTCAATCCACGAAAGCCGTTAAATATCAACCGTCCAGCCCTCGCCCTGGAGCAGCAGGATAGATAGAGACAGCTTTTCTTGAAAAATTCACCAGCCTTAGGAGTGACGCTCAGGTTTTTCCACTCATTTCCTCGTTCTCAAACATCGTAATCTGTTTCTAGAAATTTGTTCCGAAAGTCCTATTCTGCAGTTTGTTCTGGGGCCTTTCCATGGACTCGTGACAGGTCTTTGATTAAGTTCGTGGCCGCACATGAGAGAAGTTCAAACCCCGATAAACTATGATTTTTTTCTTGTCCCACCATCGCGAATTCTTATCGAGAGAGGGCTTCGGACGACGAAACCCAACATCAAACAAAGTCTCCTCCGTGATCTTCCTCTGTACTTGAATTGCTTTCGTGTTTTTCCAACGTTTGGAGGTGGTGATATTGAGCATGCATTGGCTTTCAGGATTTGACTCATCAGATTTGCTTCTGGGACTTTCCCTTCTCTAGATGTGTTTGTGTTTGTGTTCGTGCAATATGTTCGTTTCTCTAACCATAAAATCCATTCTTCCAGGTTTAGCAGAGGCTAATTGGCTTCAAGCGTGGGACCCATTGCATGAGACGGTTCGCTCGAGCTCTGGAGCCTGCCTACTTGCCTACCTCCATGAATGCGAACAATGCAAAAGTCAAGAATAGTAATTCGAAATAGGCTGAATAGGAGCTGCTGGGCCATGGGGGACCAAATAATTCCTTGAAAACTGCCCACGTTCACCCGACTGGCTGGTTAAGTTGGTGCTATCGGGAGAAGTTCTCGATGCAAGGTGCTTGTCAAAGTCTATAGAAGGCACAGGAAGCTCCAAGTGACAATAAAACAAAGGCATGTGCGTCGAGATTCCAAAACCCTGGACGTCGTGGCAGGTATGGAGACCTCCGAGCTCCTTTCTTGACTTCTGATCCTTCATTCTATTTGCTCTTCCAAAAATCTCAACTTCGAAAGCTCGAAGAACAAGTCAACATGCTGATCGTGGTTTCGTGCCCTCACTCCCTCCTTCTTTTAAAAGAGGTACTTAGGCGCCGTCTCTGGGCCTTCATATGCCACTTCCAGTTTCTTGTCTTTCTGTTTGTATGTCAGTGCTCTGCCTCCGTCCCACTCCTCTCAAGGTCTGCTCAGAAATTCAAGGATTTTACTCACTGAAGTAACACGAGGCTCCATGGCCAGTCAGTGAGCCTGCTCAGTGTCTCCCATCGCTCTCGGTCAGCTCTTTCTAGAAAGCGGCTTGTTCTTTGCAACGCAAGCAATCGTGGATCCAGATTCATGATCTTTGATGCTGATGAGCTCAGGCAATTTTAGCTCCTTGTCAATGTGAACTTCGTTTGGATTACCAGCGGGTCAAAATCAATTCAGAAGGGCAGACCTTGTGCAAGGAATCCTCACCGAAGTTTCTCTGGAAGCTTTGGTCCCTGAAGGTTTGTGCGTCCAAAGCGACGTCTCCTGCTAACCGCTGCTTTCCAGCGTTCACGACTAAAATTTAATGCCACACATGCTGTTTCCCATTGAGTTGTGAAGTAGCATGTGCGGTTATAAATTCTACTCGGACACGCTTATGGATTCGATGCTGACCGAATTGGAAGGAATGCTGGGTTCATCACTAAAACAGCATCACAGTTTTCTGAGGCTCTGGATTCAGAATTTCTTGAACTGACCTTCTCGGTTCAAATCTGCTTCTCCATTCAGGTCTGGAACTCTCTCTGTCGACGTCACTTCTTGTATCGATTACTTACATTTGCTTTCTGTAATACGCAATTCAAAGACTCCAATACCAAGATAGAATTTTGAATTGTTTTGAGTTCCAAAATTGTTATTGTCACTGGGTCTTCTCAGTGTCTCAAATATCTGGTCGTCAATTGTGACACCGTCCATTTTAAGAGTCACGATGGCCGTACTGAAATCCGTCATGGAAGTGCGAGTTTGTCACAGTTGACAGTAAAGTTTCAGTTCAAGTGATATGAAGAAAACGATTCCACAAATGTGCAGAACCTCGATAATTTTTATAATCTGCTGCATGTACAGACATTCAATTCTGCAGGAAATGCCGGCAATCATCATCCGACAACGCATCTCATGGACTGGGCAACCAAATATCTCGTACTTGATGCTCTTTACACGGTTGCGACCTTATATCTGCCATCGAATTACATCCTTACATTCCTGAATGGATTCTCGTATGATTTCTTCAAATCAGAACCCGTTCACGAATTCTCGTTAGTGATTCTCGTTTGAAGGCCTCTGTTTCTACCTTCCTCGCATGGAAGTGATTGTCTTTTCCTGCATTTGTGCAGGAACTGCCTTCCTCTGATATTGCTTTGACCAGAGAACTTAATTTTGATGTTGATGTCCAGAGAAAACAGAGTACTGTCGTAGAGGTCCCTGATGCAAGTCCTCCATCGTCTCTAGTAACGGTCTCAGTATTTGAAGTTTCTGAATTAGCTCTTAACTCTCGAACCATCAAAAAGAGAATTTTCCACAGAAGCCGCCTTAAAAACTTTCATTTGAGGTGCTTTCTCCTCTGCAATAATATTGTTTGGCTGTTCTATGAATTATGGGTTTCCTTAAGTTACCAACTTTGAGGAATTAGGTTTAGAATTCCACTAGGTATGAGTCTCTAATATCAATCGATTGAGCGCGATGCCCACCACCCACAGTCATTTAGTGTCAAAGCAATTTCTTTTGCTCTAATGTATATCTTTAAAGACTGCAGAAGATCTAAGAACTTTGCTAAGCACGCTACGCTGCTCCTTCAGGTCATTCTTCTTCACTCTGTCACAAAGTTCCCTGAATGTACAGAGCCCATCCACTAATTTCTCCAAACCATTGGTGCTACATAAATTTATTGTATCTGTTTGCTGTATCTACAATTAACGATTGTTTATTCCTTCGGATTTTATTGCTATTTATGACTGACTTTAAATGTTTTTTTTAACAAGAGTTTTGACTACCATGCCCGTAACTATGGACAATAGTGAACCACACAGAAACAATCTGGGAGGTCATTAGCTTAAAGGATCATGGTAGAGCTGTGGAATAGCCGAGTATATTGTTGAGGTATGTCCGTCTTTGACAAGAGATCCATACCCGGATAATTTCCAATTTATGTGTACTGGCTTGAAGCACATCGCCCTAGCATTCCAGGGCGATATTTGAGGTACATTTATTACAACGATTTTCAAATTGAAGCCTTGCATCCTCCTGGCCACACTCCGATAAGTAAAAGCTTAGAATTCAGAGAATTGAGTATCAGAAAGAGCAGATCACCACTATTACTTCAGAAGATTTCAATCGTCTACTTTAACTTCTCTCATGTACTTGACAGAGGTATTTCAATTTGAACCAATGCCTGAGTGTCTTTTCAAAGGAGTGGTGCAAGTGTTGCAAGTATTGTATAATCTTCTAGTGGATCTTCTTTGACTAAGTTTGTTCAGTCTGTTAACGGAAATGTATGAAATTCGAGACGAAGTTCATGCCCATAGTATACAGAGACTGGTGAGTTATCTTGATTCCAGGCTGTACGCAATGCTTCAAAACCTCTATTACGTTAAACGAGAGCTTGTTCGTCCTTTCCTTTCTGAGCTGTGGACATGCATGTACTTGGAGACCATCTTTTGACGCTTATTCATTGTACGTCCACCAATTAATCATAGGTAAGCCACAACAATTTTTTCCCACTCAGGTTTTGATTCAGGAGATGCGAACATCTTGACCTACATTAACTCGACAAAACTAGTACCTAGTCTAAGGTCGCAGGACGAACTCTGTCAGAAAACGTACACGGTCTGAACATTCAGCTCTTTGACTACCGGCAACGACACAGCTCGTGCCGATACTGCCTGTAGTGACTTTAAGAGACCTAAGGCCCAGGGATTAGATCACTAGAGTACAGACTTGGGCTCAACTCCCATCTGATCATTTATCTTGTCTTAAGACTTGGAGCAGCCCAGCTATGACAGCTCTGAAGAGCAGAGTGGACTTGCCTCGATCGTAATGTCGATTTGGATTATGATTTGTGGTGAAAGGTCAACTATCGAGACGATGAGAACGAATTTGGATACATTCACGAGCATAGAAAGCTTGGAAGCCATCGATGAAGACTCGCAGGCCGCAGTTAGTTTGTGTAGAAAAGATAGGGATGATTGATCGTAGAGCTAACATCTGCATGTGAACTCGGACGTACAAATATTGAACATATCAGGACAACAGCGCTGATTATGTGACTATAATTTGAAGATGAGCTGACTATCTATATTCATGTGGTATAGAAACTGTGGCATGTGGAGCATCAGATTACACTGAGCCTTCGAAACATAACTATTTAGGCTTCGAGTTCTGCCACGATTACACATTCATCGAAACCCAGTCGGGGCATTTGACTCGTTCAGCAGGGATATCTTGCATTTTGGAGTGAGAATCAAGTGATTATGTGGTCGGATCAAGCGTTGAGAATCTTCATCTGCGTTTATTCATTTTACAGGAAATTTAGAGGATATGCTTTAAGGTTGTAAGTGAAAGGACCTGGAGCTTCGTGATGTCGGTACTATCTCCGGGGCAGATCAATCGACTTCTGTGCTTATAATCATCATAACTTATGATTCTTTCATGGCTTATGATTCATAAGCCATGAAAGAATGGCTCATCTTGAAGAACTTCGAGAACTGACTTGTCCAAAGCAGATCAATGAGCCTTCATTACAGAATATGTACGAGGAACGAGCGCCTCACCGTGAAACCCCCAGGCTTCTTCAATACATTTGTGCAGACCCGTAGATGGTGTAAGCAACTGTCGTCAACTGCAATATGCGGCAGTAGCCCGTCTGCAGCTGGATTTCCGACCGACATGCATTCACAAAATACGTCCTCGGTGTAGCTGACAGCTCTCACATCGATCGCAGCTCAGTCGGAAAGAAATCGGCAGACTGCGCTCTTCTGAGGAACGGATCCCAAAGAAAGCGGTGGCAACGATGACGGATGCCAGCGGAACAATTGAAGAGGAGACTGCGATTGTCGTTCAGATGACAAAATTGGGTACGAATCGTCTGCTGCCAGCAGGCAAACCGCAAAACGCAGTCTGCTGCGTGCGATCTGGAGGATCTGAGGATCTGAACAGATCCTCCGACGATCTACAATCGAAAGTCGCAATAACGACTTACCGGAGTCGAAAGACTCGCGTCACACATCACTGGCGAAACCCATGGAGCAGACTGGGAAACGAAGGGGACGCAGGTCCGAGAATCGCGAGTAAAACGTCGTGGGCTTTGACCGATCTATCGTAAATTGCAAGTCAATCGCGTGAATCTCAGCGACTGGCACAACACATTCATGGTTCCATGCGAATGCACGCATAGATCTAGCTGTTTGTGTACAGACTCCAAATTACGACTGATTCCGCAGCTGTCATCAGCTTGGACCGCCTTTCCATGTTTCTACATGTCGGCTACTCCAATCAAAGTCCATGTGCAAAGTCAGGCGACTGCAACACGAGTTCTTCAGCGGGCCCCTATTTCCCGCAGCATTTGAGGCTTGAGCCCTTCCTGTTTTGTAAGCTCTTTACTTCCACCCCTGAATGACGAGGGTCCTGCTGAACTCCAGATTCCGCGGGAATCCTCTTTCCAGCTTCGACTTTTTTGCGTCAGAAAATGGCAGATGATATTTTTTGGAATGCAATTTCACTCGCCTCCAAAGGAAACTTCCAATTTCTGCTAGTATCATGTTTTATCATGCAGGTGGCAAAGCTCAAGCTTTTCACAATCTCTCTTCCTTGCTTTAAGGTCAGACTCAGACTCTAAAGTTATGACTAACATCTCTTCGAAGAAGCAAGCCCGAGGTACTCAACATCAAGTTCAAGACTCAGACGAACCGCATATACTGAAATTCAGACAATAGGTCTTACAAACTATGCTGCATGATCAGAAAGCTCTACAATTCTGAGAAAGCTTTGAATAGTTTGCTCGCATAGCAGCAAATATTTATGGTCGGAAACCTGATCATGCAAGAGGTAGCTCTGGCTAAGAAAGAGAATACGCTCATGAAGTGATTGCTCTTGGACTTCAGCAAGTCAAACAAAAACCTGCGCATTAAAGACAAGTTCGTTGTCCAAGTTGTAATTGAATCGTTTGCTGACCTCGCCATACTTCGTTCGCACCTTGTCCTGGGGAAGCGCGCGAATCGAACCAAGACTTTACAATGAACTAGCCGTCAGATTGTTTCAGAGGTTCCCTTTTCGCCCTCAGGAAATTCTCGAACAAAACAAGAATAAAATTCAATTTCCAGTAGACCTCAAAATGAGATTACCTGCACAGAGATCATCAATCAGATACTGTTGTTCTCAAATGGCAAGTCGTTGTTGACTCCGGGTATCCGTTCTAGCAAGCGGTAAACCCTGCACGGTTGCTGCAGTCAACCCTTTGGCAGCTGCGCTGGTGTGCAGTGGCGGGGTTGAAGGTGCGCAGGGCAGGAATCAGTTCTTGACAAAGCAATGCATTCCTATTTGAAAAGGCGTGCCATTTGGAGAAAAACGAGATTTTGCCGCCGCAAAGCTCTGCAAAATCGCCATCAGCCCCAGAGTTCAGATCAATGCGAACATCCCCACCATGAGTCCAGTGTCTTTTGGTACGGGCAAGTGCATGCAAGCCTAAAACCAAGTTACTGGCCGTCAGACAACATCGCCACCAAGCAACACAGGTTACAGACTCTGAGGCGAACTCAAATCCGGCTTTCATCCTCTGATCGACCAAGACGACGAAGAAGAAGAAGAGAAGCACTCCGATCGGAGTCGAGTATAACATGCACCACTCGGTGGAATCTGTTCCTCCAGGCACATCAGGCTTACCAGTCATAATCAGCGACTACTTGCGCACATAACTCTCTCCAATTGTATGTATGGTAGTCCATCAGTAGGCTGGACAGTTAGCTCATCAGCACCTGAACAATCCTTGCTTCGTATTTGTAAAAGAGCCACATATTAGCCCAGCTGCGAGTGTAGTGTAGCAGAACCATTGGCAAGGAAAGTAGATCGACGAAGGTCTGTCGAAGAAGCAGACGGCGCGATAGTGCAACGCTAGAAATCGAGAACCACACAGACCGTGGAGATCGAAGCTGTAAGACAAAGTTCCGATTGTTTATTATTCGTGACTGTGGAGATCATTCCAGAGGTGGAGTCGCCGTTGGCAAGCTCTGGACAGATCTCAGAGTCTGTCGGATAGGTTCATTCTTCATCCGCATTTGAATAAGGTCCATAATCTCTGACACATCGACGAGGCGGTCGACGAGGCCATCTCACCAGTGGACTCGCTGGATTGTATGGACTCGTTATTCAGGTTCAGCAATGAATCATCGAACGCCGCCGCCAGTGGAGGTGCACAAGGACGCGACGAGGCGAAGGTGGAGTATCTGGGCCCCACGACATTCGAGGGAGCGGGGAGCAACGAGCTCGAGGTCTTTCAGCAGCAGCAGCTTCGGGGTCTGAATCAGAAACACGAGATCACTCAAAGCGCCAGACCACCACCAGCGCCGCCAGCAGCAGCAGCGCCGAGCCGATACGAGTCGCAAAAGCGACGAGACTGGAACAGCTTCGGGCAGTACTTGCGAAATCACCGACCGCGCATCGATCTGGAGGAGTGCAGCGGCGAGCAGGTGATCGAGTTCCTGCGCTACTTGGACCAATTCGGCAAGACCAAAGTGCACGTGCCGAGCTGCCACTACTTCGGAGTGCCGAGCCCCGCGCATCCGTGCTCGTGCCCTCTGCGCCAGGCCTGGGGCTCGCTCGACGCTCTGATCGGTCGTCTGCGAGCTGCGTTCGAGGAGAACGGAGGCCACGCCAGCCGCAATCCCTTCGGCGACCGCGTGATCCGCTCGTACCTGCGAGAGGTTCGCGAGAAGCAGGCCAAGGCTCGAGGCATCGCCTACGGCAAGAAAAAGAAGGGCCTTGTCTCTTCGCAGCCTTCCCTGCTTCCCGTGCCCACGGAGCAGGAGCAGCAGCAGCAGCAGCAACAGCTCACGTACGAGCACCATCAACACCACCATCAGCATTTGCTCCCGCAAATGCCCGCCCATATCCACCATGGAAGCCTGTCCGATGCGTTCTCGATCCATGACGCCGCCTCGAGCTCGGGCTCTCAGGGATATCAGCTGGCCTCGTACAATCCGAGCAATGGCGCCGTCAGCCTCGTGTCGCGAGTTTATCCCCCGTTCGAGATCCATTCGTTCATGGAGGATTTGCCGTGCAGAGATGCCAGCGGCTGGGCGTGGAATCCCGTCTGTGGCTAGGGGGCCGAAAAATCCCATCGGGGCTTGCAAAATTCTCTCTCTCTCTCTCGACGCTCGTCGCTGTGGCATCGGTGCATGTCGGCCATCCGCATCTCGAGCATTCGTGGATTCGTGGATTCATGGTGCACCTGCCTGCCTCAACTGTCAGCAAGGAGTTCTCTACGAGCTTGCCGTCTTGAACAGGTGGAGCACGTTTTGCATCGATGTAGCAGATTTGCTTACAGATCGATTATCAGAAGGTCCAAAATGATCAAAACTCTAAATTTGCAGGTACTGCTGAGGAAATGCTGCCTACCATTGGCATAAGCTTTCCTCCAATCCTTCACCGAAGACAGATGTGAGGGTGAGTGGCTTCCAGAGCAAAGTGAGCTTAAACGAACAACAATTTGCCCATACCCGGGTCCATATAAAATATAGCAATTTATAAAATGCCAAATTGGTTGACCTCATCCAGTCTATCGATCGAATTCGCCTCTTGGGCTACTGAGGGATTGCAATCAGAAACATCAGATGATATCATTGTACTAGAAAGTAGGAGGTACACCGCGACTGCGAATCAGATACATTTGCAAATATGATGAATAAATTACACGCTGAAGGTGAGGTCAGTTCCTTTACTGTCACGCCTGAACGTGATGCTGGTGAAGCTTGAAAAATGATTCGCATCATCAGTCTTGTATTCTACGTTCCGTTCCATCTTACATCCTGTCTACAAGTCTGAACCTTTGTCCTTCTGGTGCACTTCGACTCTGTTACATTACATGCTTCGGTAGCAAGTACAATTTCTAGAATCAGCGTTACCAGATTAGACACCTGCAGTTTTTGATGCTTCGTTTGGATGGACTTTGGAACACGAAGACCAAGGTCATACAACATACTTCTTCCACACCTCGAAATGCAGTCCAGCTCCAGCTCTGGATGTCCTTGCGAACCTGGCAGTCTGGCTGCTCCTCTTCAGCTCCGCGGGCTGGTCCGGGGTCAAAATTTACTGGAATTTACAAGCATAAAAATTATGTGTTAAACGAAGCTCGAGCACAAAAGAGAAGACGTTTTATCTCTGATTTGTTATACTGACTGTGTTCAGTATGGGATTTTTTATTCCTTAAGACTGTTGTTGTTGCGTTCATGAAGGTTACGTGGAGGCGATTTGATTCATGAATGCAATGGGAGAAAAGTACAGAATACCTCATTTCCAACAAAACATGTTCCAGTGTATTCAATGATGTGTACAGAGTCTGCTTAAGTACATTTCGTACTTCATGATTACTGTCATCTGTTGTCTCCTGGATAGAGAGACAACACAAAACTCCAAATTCCGATTGGCTAGTCGTTTCGAGAAACGACGACTTTTCCAACTCCTGGAATGATTTTTCTTCTCGACAGATACATTAATTTGGCCGAGCTTAAGTTTTCGATCATAAGATTCTACCGAGCCCCTCATGTTCATTTCACAGGGAGTGCATGAGTAGTAAAGAGCGCAATTTCAAGGATATGAATCCATCCCAATGCCAATCCGAATTATTACAGTGGTCAGGGTCAAGCATGAGCTGCGCATTCCGAGGCTCCCGGAGTCCGGCCCCTGGCGCTTGACCTTCACAATCCGGCGCAGTCAAAAAGTGTTCGTGCACTAGCATATCCACATCTAGAAATCATACCTTACTGTATGGTGGACTAGAAGGTTGAAGATTTTAGGCTGGATTCCGGACATGAACTCGGAAGTCCAAAGATTGCACCCATACTGCAGTGGGCTCCTGCAGTCAGGAGACTTGAGGTTTTCCGGCATCGACGAAACAGGCTCGTGATTGCATCTTCCTCGGCTCAAGAGGTCCAAGACGTCATGTGACACTCACCTCGCGACTCTTATTCTCGATGCAGATTTCGTCAGCTGCGAGATTCGGTGCGCGAAGTGACGACCTCCACAGACGAGAACCGGCTTTGAAGAAAGCACTTCCACCGCTTGTATCACAAGGCCTTCCTGTCAATTGGAGAAACTTCTATGAATTCCGTGGCTATGAGCTCTCTGCGGACACTGCGGACCTGTGTGATGAGAGGACATCTCAGCATTTATCAAGCTGAAGACATCGATGCATGCAAAGACCCCGAACCCTGGAAAATATCTGCCATCTCGAGCGGAGGATCAGAGCATTCAACATTCGGAACCCTTGAGGTTCTGACACCATTAATGAGGATGAGAGGCTGGCCGTGGAGGAACAAGGAGTGCGGCGTAGGTCTGAGAATACCCGGTCATCTCAATTTCTCATTCTTGAGTCCTGACTGGAGTCGTCTCGGTCTTCTACTTCCATACAGGTGATTCTTCGGTTCCACCGACTTCTATAATCTTCACACCATCCGAAACACAACACATTGATTCAACTCCTTCGTACGTCTCGGGTACTGCTCGTTTGCCTCGATCGGTGGAGGCTATCTATCAGCTTGGTACATAGCTGCTCGAGTCTCGAGATAGCACACTTCGTAGAGTACCATTTGAAATATGCATTGGGCTCAGAACGTGGAAGAGCTTATAAGCTTCCAGACTTCTCGCCATAAGAGAAAGTGGATGATTGGATTGTGAGCAACTCCTCAAATGTAACCAGCTCCATGCTTGTGTCCACCATTGCTGTGACTTCGAGCACGCCTGCGTATGCATTTTACTTGTGCAAGTACGATGCAAGTGGGAGGGAATGTCAAATGGGTAAAACAAATTATGAGAATACCCATGAATCAATCAAGCACTACAATTATGAACCAAGGCTAGGTACCAACAATGTCAAAATTGGTGAATACATATATTAAATCACCTAAAATTTTCCAACTTTTTTAATCAAATGTTATACATTACACATGCATATTATTACTTGGTTTCTCCAGATAATGTATGTTACACTATCTAATGCTTTGATATATTAGATTACACAGAGCTTAAATAAAGGTATCCTGTATTTTAGTAGAACATTCTTCTTATTTTAAAAATAACTCTAATAGTTTTATTTTTGAAAGAGGGGTTATAGAATTCGTGACCGGAAATTTACAGCCCATTTCCGGTTCGTATATTCTCTCAGCTGCTGATATATTTTATTCTACAGCGCAATTTTTAAATGGCATGTGAAATTGAGCGTCTGTTTGTTGCATATTACTTCAATTATAACGTAACAAGGATTTATCTCGCCACACACACAGTTTAATACTTGCAGATTTTGGCTTCTGTAGTTACACTATTCGTCCATAAAAGACATGGATAACATTCCCTCTAAAGAAATTTCATGTGTATGAACATAAGCATCAAATATGCAATCGTAACTTGACTTTTTTTTTAATCTGTATGATCGGTTCGGAGCCGGATACCTGCGGACTCAGGAATATACTAGCACAACACAATATATATATGCCTACGTGGCTCCAATCCAAACAATATGATCGATGGAAAAATAAAAGAACAAGACAACGAGATTTACCCAGGTTCGGACCAAAATGTCCTACTTACTGCTTGGAGAGTGGTTCCACTAACAAATAATAATCCAAGATTACAAAGATTTCAAGCCCCCACAACTTTCTCTTTTCTCTCAAGGATTTTTCTCCCTTGTTTGTTCTAGTTTATTTTCTCTCTTTCTTTCTCTCACCCACTTTTCCTCTCTATTTGTTTTCCTCTCGGCATACTAAACAACAACACTTTTGCTTTATATACACAATACAAAGGAAATAAAACAATAAAGAAGTGTGACCCACAAACTTAAAGTCACGTTCACAAATCTTCACCTCGGCTTTAAGGAGAACTCGGAACGAACAAAAACTCACATCACAGTAGAACCACTCTCCACATCCTCCTCTAGTTGCTCAACTTCGCAACGTTGATCAAGTCGCAACAATGCCGAAACTTGATCCCCGTCACCGCCTTCGTAGCCATATCCGCCGGATTCTCGTCCGTGTGCATTTTCTCAACAACCACGGATCCCTCGGCGACCACATCTCGAATGAAGTGTAGCTTTACATCGATGTGCTTCGTCCTCTCAAGAAACATTTCGTTCTTGGTCAAGTGTATCGCGCTTTGATTATCACAAAACAACTCCACCTCATTTTGCACAATTCCGAGCTCATGAATCAACCCCTTCAACCAACGAGATTCCTTCACGACTTCCGTGGTGGCAATGTCCTCGGCCTCGGTTGTAGAACTACCGGTGCAACTACCGGTTGTAATTGCGCCTTCCAACTCACCGCACAACCAAACAAGGTGAACAAATATCCGGTCAAAGACCGCCTCTTGTCCAAGTCACCCACAAAGTCCACATCAACATATCCTCTCAACTTCGCCGCATCTTCATTTGCCCGTCGATAGAATAAACCAACATCTGAAGTTACTTTAACGAACCGAAGTACATACTTTGTTGCGTTCCAATGCTCTCTACCCGAGTTGGCCATAAATCGGCTCACAAGACTAGTCACGTACGCTAAATCCAGTCATGTGCACACCATGGCATACATGAGACTCCAACGGCACTCGCATAAGGAATTCGCTTCATGCTCGCTCGACCCTCCTCGGTCTTCGGCGACATACTCACAAAAAGTTTGAAATGAGCCGCCAAAGATGTTTGAACCACCTTTGACTCCGACATCCCAAACTTGACCACACCCTTCCGAAGATAACCACCTTGAGACACGAATAGTTCACCGCGTCTCCTATCTCGTGTGATTTCCATCCCCAAAATTTTCTTGGCCGTTCCCATGTCTTTCATCTCAAACACGCTTTCCAAAATTCGTTTCACAATGTGGATTTCGTTCTTGTTCTTCAATGCTATCAACATGTCATCAACATATAGCAACAAGAATATTCCACTACCATCAACCCACTTGACATACACGCATCTATCAAAATTGCTCTGCGAGAACCCATTTCGTACCATGAACTCGTCAAACCTCAAGTACCATTGTTTTGGAGATTGCTTCAAGCCATAGAGAGATTTCCTAAGAAGACCCACCTTATCTTCATCTCCAACATTGACAAAACCTTCCAGTTGAGCCATTAGAATTCTCTCCCTCAAGATTTTCATGAAAAAAACACGGTCTGTACATCCATTTGCTCAAGCTCTAGATCATGTTGATTTATCAAAGCGAGCAAAATCCAAATGGATGTGTGCTTCATCACGGAGGAGTAGATCTTGTTAAAGTTGACCCCTTCTCTTTGTGTGAAGCCCTTAGCCACCAATCTCGCCTTACACCGAGGCTTTTCAAACCCAACAATGCCTTCCTTTCGTTTGAACACCCACTTGCAACCAACTACACGTTGATCTTTAGGCTTGTCCACAAGTACCCATGTCTCGTTCTTGTCAAGTGATGTCATTTACTCTTCCATCGCACACTTCCATAGCTCTTTGTCTTTGCTCATCACCGCTTCGCGATACAATCTCGGTTCCAAGTCTTCCAACTCCTCCGCGGCAACCAACGCAAATGCAACTAAATCGGAGTAACCAAACCTCTTCGGAGCTCGAGTTTCTCTTTTATGTCGATCTCTTGCCAATTGGTACGAGTCTAGACTCTTGTCATGACTTTCACCGCTTAACTCCTCAATTTCTTCCAAGTGACCATCATCACTAGCATCGTCTTTATCCTCCCGTTCATTGCTACATCTCCCCAATAGCTTCATCTCAATTTTGGCTCTTTCCTTAGCGACCTCCGCGCTATCCTTCGCCTCTTGAGTAGCCACGGCCATTTAGTACTAGGATTCTCTAAAGACAACATCTTGGGTAATGACACATTTCGAAGCTTCACCTTCTTTGTACCAAAGCTTCCAACCTTTCACGCCCTCAGGATAACGAACAAACATGCACTTCTTTGCTCTCGGATCTAGCTTGTACTCTCTTTGGTGCATGTACACCACACAACCAAATACCTTCAAGTTGTCAAGCTTCGGTGCAACTAGTGTATTGCAATTCAACGCCACCGATGTACATCGATTTATCAAGTAAGCCGCCGTGTTAACGGCTTCTTCCCAAAACCGCTTCGGCAAACCGGCCTCGAATAACATGCATCTCACCCTCTCAACTAGTGTTTGATTCACCTACTCCGCAAGTCTATTTTATTGCGGGGTTCTATGAGCACAAAAATGCGCTCACATGTCTTTTTAACCTAATGAGAGTTAAAAATTTGGATCTAAGCTCTTGCAAAATTATGCTTGGGGTTTTCTGAAATTTTTGGCAAGATAAGGAGTTGGTGTAATGGCTAGTAGGAAAAGGTGCGGAAGGGGGCCTTCGGGGCAAGGTCTTCAGCAAAGTGCCTTCGGTGAAGTCCCTTCGGGTAAAGGCCTTTGGCAAAACAGTGAAACCCTCATAACGTTTTCAATGTGTGACGCCTTGACTCACTTAGGGTCTTGTTGAAAAAAGCTCAAGACTCTTGTTCTAACGAGCTCAAGAACTCTTGAAACGGATCTAGGAATTGTGAGTTATGAGTGTCGGAAGTGACTGTTATAGATAGGCAAAGGTGCGGAAAAGTGTCTTCGGCGGTGGGATGCCTTCGGCGGTGTGCGGAAGAAGATTTCGGACGGCAGAAGTTGGCGTGGTCATGAATGTAGAATGTACAAGTGTGGCAGCGGCGGCGGCGTGAAGTCAAGCGTGGGAAGCAGGACGGCGGGGCATGAAGTCGCGCATGTGAAGCAGACCGTTACCCATCATTGCGGGAACGGCATTCACGCGGCCTGTGGGTGTCTCTGCCCTTGACTTTTGGAGAGGAAATTCGGCCTTGGGAGAGAGATCTTGGAGGTGTACTAGTGTGTGTGGACGAAGGTGGGATCAGTAGGAGGAATAGAGTGTGGTAGTGAGTGATTTTTGCAGGGAAGTGGTGAGAATTAGGAAGGGAGTGTTGAGAATTTGAAGGAGGAGGGAGCGAATTCTCGAGGGTGGAGAGTCGAACCTGAGTGAAATTCAATCGGGGTCCAAGATCGAAGTGTCGAATCTGTGAGTGGGAGCTTAAATCAAAGTGAAGTATCGGTGAGTCGGAGCTGAAATCGAGGTGTCGAATCTGAGAGTGGGAGTTGAAATCGAAGTGAAATCTGAGACTGAAATCTTACAGTCAGGATCTGAATTTGAAACGGAAAAGTGAGAGTTAAATCTAAGAGAGAAATCTGGTGGGGTCTCAAGATGGAAGCTGAGAAATTGACACCGAAATCTGAGTAGGAATTGGGAGTGGAACTGAAATTGAAGGTGGGAACTGAGGGTTTGAGACTGAAATCTGATACTCGACATTGTGGGTGGAATCTGATAAGAGGGGGAAATCCTTGAGAGCGAGGGTGTTGAAAGCGTGAAGTCGCTTAGAGTGCCGCCGGAGGGCTGAGCGGAAGAGTGTGTGTGAAGGCCAAGAGGGTCGCTGGGCTGAGAGTGAGTTGATCACTAAGAGGAAAAATCGAGCAAAGTGTTGAGAGTAGAATCGTGTTCCCTGGGTGTGAAGATTGCTGTTATGAAGGGTGTCACCTTGTGCTGCGGGTGTGTCACCTGACTTAGTCCGAGGCAGTGTGTCCAAGATCTGGCACTCATTCTAGGATATGCCCACAGCGGCTGTAGTATTGAGAAAGTCACCCAGAGTTGGGATAGATCTTTATGTTACAAAGAGCTTGTCTGCTGCTCTTGTGAACTTAGCAGACAGCAATGTGTTAGTTTGAGTTTTGGACAATTTGTCCGTGGAAGAGCGAGTATTCATGATCTCGTTGTCTTGAATACACTCACAGTACATGATTTGAGAACTGAGAAGTTAGATTATGGGAGCTCGAACCCCCACCTGGATTACAAACGCTGAAGGGTGGAGAGTTTCGGCTCACAGGTTCCCCGGACGGTCTTGTGCCTAACCATCCCTTCTTCCTTGATGAACCGGTTGAACTCATCATCCTAATACTCCAAACCACTGTCCGTTCAAAGTTTCTTGATGTTTCTCCCAGTTTGTACCTCTACCATCTTCTTCCATTCTTTGAACTTTTCAAAAGCTTCATCTTTATGCTTCAAGATGTAGACCCAAACCTTTCAATACAATCATTGATGAATATGATGAAATATTGGCCTCCATCTAGAGTCGGCGTACTCGACGGCCCCCACAAATCCAAGTGCACATAGCTCAACGTGTCTCGCGTCACAGCGGACCGTGTAAACTTCACTCTCGTGGCCTTGCCGTAGATGCAATTCTCGCAAAACTCCAAGTCATCAAGCTTGTCACCCCCCGAACAAACCTTGCTTACTCAACTTCTTCAAATCTTTATCACTCACATGTACCAATCTTTTGTGCCAAAGGCTCGCTAACGATGTCTCTTGCGGTTTTGTAACCGCCGCCACATCACCGATCAAGGTGCTACCTTGTAGGACGTAGAGCCCACGCTCTCTAATACCTCTCAAGTAAAGTAGCGATCCCTTTGTGACCTTCAAGACATTATTTTCATCTTTCCAAGAAAAGTCTTGTTGGTTCAAGATTCCAAGTGAAACGAGATTACTTCGTAATTTTGGGACATGCCGCACTTCCGTCAAAATCCGCTCAATCCCATCGTGCAACTTAATCCGCACCGTACCGGCTCTGGCCACCTTACATGACTTGTTGTTCCCGAGCAAAACCCCGCCCATCGCGACTTTCTCGTAGCTCTCGAACTTACTTTCATTCGGTGTCATATGGAATGAGCATCCATGGTCCATGATCTAACATTTGTTGGAATAAGTGGTGGAGACAACAAAAACATCGGAGCTCTCGTAACCATCAACAACTTCTTAAACAATCACCGCCTCTCCGTCTTGTCTCTCGGCCCCTCCGTCTCCCCGATTCGGACAATTCTTTACCAAGTGCACTTTTTCATGGCACTTAAAATACTTGATGACGAATTTCTTTGAGTTTCGAGACTTCAACTATGACTTTTTCTTTCTCTTGTCTCTCTTTTTGGATCTAACTCAAGCCGTGAACAAGCTATCTCCGCTAGGACTTTCCATCTCTATCCATCGTTTGTGTTCCTTTGACTTTAAAGCTCCAACAACCTTGTCGAGAATAATCTCCTTCCTACCATGTTGAAGAATGTCAACCATGTGCTCGTACGATCTCGGAAAAGAATAAAGCAAAACCAACTCTTGATCCTCATCGTCATACTTCATGTCAATGTTCTTCAAATCGACAATCAACTTGTTGAACTCGTCGAGATGCTCCATCAAATACTTTCCTTCCACCATCTTGAATGTGAAAAATTGCGCCTTGAGAAACAACCGACTCGACAACGTTTTTGTCATGTAAAGTGACTCTAGCTTCAACCATATCTCGCCCGCCGACGTGCACCGAATCACCTTCCGCAAGACCTTATCACCGAGACTAAGAATCAAGGTATTGAAAGTACTCTCCAACACCTCCTTCTTTGCCGCGTCCCACGTAGCCGGAAGCTTATCGAGACCCATGTTCCCGAGGTGAGCCAACATCTTCACTTTCCATCACCCGAAGTCATTTGAGCCATCAAACTTCTCAATATCCATTTTTGAAGTCGACGCCATCAGAAATCAACCCAAAGTCTCAAGGAAACAATTTATCAAACACTTGGTGTGCACACGAAACTACAACACAAAACCCCCAAAAGTCCAACCAAACCTCGCTCTAATACCAATTTGTATGATTGGTTTGGGGCCGGATACCTGCGGAATCCAGAATATACTAGCACAACACAATATATATATGTCTTTGTGGCTCCAATCCAAACAATATGATCGATGGAAAAATAAAAGAACAAGACAACGAGATTTATCCAGGTTCGGACCAAAATGTCCTACTTCCTGCTTGGAGAGTGGTTTCACTAACGAGTAATAATTCGAGATTACAAAGATTACAAGCCCCCACAACTTTCTCTTTTCTCTCATCCACTTTTCCTCTCTATTTTTTTTTCTCTTGGCATACTAAACAACAACAACACTTTTGCTTTATATACACAATACAAAGGAAATAAAACAATAAAGAAGTTGGACCCACAAACTTAAAAACACGTTCACAAAAACCAATCTTAGAATTTTTTAAATCCAAGTAAAGTAGATAGCATACCAACACTTTCTTGAGGTGAGCTGTTTGTCTTAACTTGTCATCACAAACCTCATTGCTTCAATGTTTTCATTAATAGCTATGCTATGCTCTTCATATATACTGGATCATGTGGAAATTTGTTTCATCTAGATTAGTATTTCACTCACACATGAAAGTGAGTGTAATACTAAGCAATCAAAAATTTAAACTAATGTATCAAGTCAATATGAAAACTGATAGGTATAGGATTACAAACATGATAGCTTTCTAGAAGTTATTGCAAAAACATTCACAATGAAATAATATTTTTATTGATTACCGGCACTAAATATAGAATAGTGATTTCCTCTTGCCAAATGTCATGTTAATAGAAGAGAGAAAAAAGGAACGAAGTCAGAAAAAAGTATTGAAAGAGTTGAGGTTTGATGAAAACTCACCCAGTTCTAAATAAACATATGTGAAAAACTTTTTACGTGTCCAATTCTATGTGCAAGACAACGCATCAGGATTGCATTGACTCGCATTTTGACATTGAAACCGTTTAATTTTATCTCATAAAGCTGATTTTTCCAGCTGCCCTCTTTGACAACCTAAGTGAAACAAAGATGTTGTTGCAAGAGTGTTCCGTTATCATATTTAGCGAACAAGTTGCAATAATAACTCAGTAATATCAATTGGTCTTATTTTCTTAATACATTTCTCCATTATGGAATTAACAATTATTATCAAACACTAGTATAACTATTAAAGGAAAAGTCCTACTATTCAAAAGAATCCTATGAAATCAATTAGAAAGTCATCTCAAAGTTGTCATATATCCATTTTATATGCCATCCGAGTACAGGGGTAAGGTTAAGCATGAATTTTTGGTGAGAAAATTATCAGAATCAAAGACTAGTTAGTACTCTAAAACCTTCCATGATATTTTATCATGAATGGATGTAACATGCATATTTTCATAATAGTATAGTGTGTGAAACTAATCTTAAAGAAACATGAGTGGAGCCCTATTATACTCCCCATCTTAGACTAAGCTTTTGTCCATTGTAATCATGTCGTATGACTAGCATCATGTAATTCAACCCAAGTCCTCATCACACGATATGTTGAATATATTTCAGTTCATGAAGTAAATTTTCAACATCTAGCTTTCTTATGTCCATGACGAACTCCTTGAATGTAAGGCAAACATCATTGTTGGAGTGAAAGAAAAAAGTATGCTAGGTCGTCTTTGCAATCACACATGGAGTCTACAAGTGAGACAATGAAAAACATGGACATGGTATGCTAATATAAAAAAGCCTGAAATAAAACCCGAGCAGAATGCTAATCATTCTCCCAATCTGATTCTTACGACAAGGTGAAACAAAACAAAAGAAGCAATGGACTCTACGAGATAACCTCGCGCTTACCATTGTTGTTGTGACAAAAATTGTACGATGTGATCGACTCCTCATGAGCAAATCCAAAGTGATTGAATCATCAATTTTGTTTTACTTTCTAAAGTATAACTTTATCGTTGAAAGGTCAAGAGAGCATTCGACATGATATATCGGGCTCTCGATGGAACATGATGAACAGTGAAGTTGTAACTAACACAAACGATAGGAATATTGTGCACTTCGACATGTACATCTACTCACTTGCAAAACCAAGAAGAATTGACATACCTATCTCGCATGTAAATTATAACTCTAACTCGACTGCTATTCAACGACCCGCATCCAACTGCTCGTGCCAGTCTCGCTGGCCACCAGTCCCAGAGAATCTGGCGAAGATGTACATGGAGTTTCGAGAATTGTTGCAGTAGTTTCGCTAGTTTGGTCCAATCGCAGGTTATTGTTTTACTGACACACAGGACACACTCATGGACATGGTCACACTCATTATGAATCTGTAATGTAGCCCCTGTACATGAGCGTTGAACATACATAAGCTCCACAAAGACTTAGACGAGTGTTATTCGGCTTGTTGACCTTCATGACGCACTTCTCGTTTATTAAACTAGGTAAGATTCGAAGTAGATACTCCGAATTCCAATTTTTTTCTCCACAAAGTTGCCCAGGTTTTCTCTGGGAGGCCAGCCCCGACAACGTGATACCCTCAGAGAATTTGTCAAAATCGAATTGTTTGAGATTAGTTTCCGTCACCCCTGCATGCTGGTGAGTAGATGTTGAAACTGGGCAAACATTTACTTGATCAAACTATTCAACAAATTGATTCAAACTGATTTAGACATTCACTTTATTCATCCTTGATTTACCTCCTATTTTTGTCATGCAGACTCTGTAAGCTCGTTACAGGAAGACAAATGGGCTGCTTTACCCAAATATGTGAGGACAACGGAAACACAAGCTGAATTACAGTCTCCTGGGTGCCTAATACCCTAACGGTACTCGTAAAAGCCTTCTACAGCCGCAAAAATTTTGAGTTCTATGTACATGTAAGTCACAGACATGGATGCCTGCAGTATCTACAAATCATGTGTGGCACCCAATTTGGAAGGATTCCTTCATTCAATGTCTGCAGAATTTTTTGTAGGTTCCTCCAACTCCTCTTCATCGGCTTCTTCCTCTAGAAGTTCGAATGCATCCACCTCCGCAAAGTAGGCACATTTTTCCTCACGATAACTTTCTGGAAGTAACATGTTGCTCTGCGAAAGAAATGGATACGTATGTGAAACACATTGCTAAGGACCAAACAGACAGTGACAGCCCACATCAACAATCGCTTTGCCACTCTTGATGAACCAACTTTCTTGTTCATAGGTCCAATTTCCTAAACTAGTACATATGCCCTGAGTTGAGCCTTGAGAGATTGGCCGTACCTGAACTTGGCTGCTTGGAGTCTTTCTCCTACCATGCCGGACCTTCGTTTGGGGTGTAGAAAAGTCTTTGAGATGCCTTAATGAGTAATGATGTGTTCCTATCATGGATGAGGAACTGCATTCGAGGTCAAAGGATGTTTCAGTGGGATGCATATGGATAGAACTCACCAGTGCACCAACGTTCTCTAATTTCACCATCCAATTTACACGAAGATTATGAACAATCTAAGCATAAACTGCAACTCATGATAATTCCGAATGGAGGGTAACGATTACACCGTAGGGACATTTTGGCGGAGAAGCGGTGAAGGCACCCACGCATACCTTGTGGAACTGCCTCTCAGTTGAGGACAAGTTTTAGCGCGATTGGATATCTTCGCAGGCTGCTCACTCGTTCGACGCTCATAAACTCGAAAAATTCCTTCAGATGCAGCTTCATCATTATTTGGTGAGAGGCCGCCTCCAAGAGCAGGCACCAGGTGCTCAGGAGTTCGCACACCATCAATCGCAAGCCTAGATAGCACTCGTCTTGCAGGTGTCACTGTAATCACAAGAAGAAAGTCAAATTTATACAGAGAGATGAGAAGGGAACAGAAGAAACTTCATCGCTAGGACTTCGGAAAGAAAGTCGTTAAGATTTACACACCGGACAATGAATGGAATGGAATGGGGTGAAGTGGAGTACCTTGCGATGCGAGCAAGATATTGCCCTCAACTGAAGAGGGACGGGCTTCAGATAAAATTGAAGCCTGACTACCGGAATTTCCAATTGAATTTTGCTCTACGTCATCTTCTTGACGGACACAGACGTCTAAGACATCATCATCGAGTGATGAAGGATTGACTTCAGAAAAATTCGGTGTATCGGAAGGACATGGAGACACATTGTGCGCATCGGACTCAGTACAATCGACGCGACTGTCTTTGTCACTTGTGGGTATGCCAGAGGGGCTGAAAGAAGCATCAGAGCTTGAGGAGATCCGGACAGAAGAAACCGCACGGCCGGAAATACTACTCTCTCTTTGCACAATCGAAGATCCAGCAGCTTCACTGGATTTCTTCTCATTCTGGTTCTGACCTGAGCGGCTCTCCTGCGAAGGAATTGCATATGCGGAGCTTCGAATTCCACCGTCGTTCCAGTTCAACACCTTGGCAAGACGTTGCTCGGTTCGAGATTTCCTAGCCCGCGTCATAAACGACGGCGGCATATTCTGAATTCCAGCGAGCGCCTGCCTGACCGGGTTCGAATCTCCCGACACTCCGTTGCAATTCCCCCCGCTTATGCGAGACTGCTTGGTGCTCAATCCGCTGAGATCCCCGTTCTCGCGCCCCGCAGCCTCAGCGACGTTCTCGGAGGAGCGCAATTTCTTGGACCTCGTGCAAACAGAAGGGCTCTCCGAAGTCCTCGCAGAGGGATCGGCCGACGGCCGCCGTGAGGCCCTGCTTGAAGCCGCCGCGGATTTCCTCGACAACGCCATGATCACGACAACCCTCCCAAATCAACGAAACATCAAATCGAGAAAAAGGAAGAGTACAAGGAAATCCCTAAGACCGACGAAGCAGCGAATGCCCTCGGCTGCCACAACGTCTGAGCTCCAGAACCCTCTAATCAAGTGCTACCGAAAGATTAAATCATAGCAAGAAAATCGAAGCCCCACGCCATCGCTGCCAGTTGAGACCTCGTTTGAACTGCCCTTCGTGCGCTACGGCGTTCTTGCTCGTCGGAGTGAGCACGAACGAGAATTTTGAATTCGCTTCGAATGCCAGCGCGGGAACAGTGAAGTGCACAAATTGTCGATGGGCCAAATCTTTACATTACTGTATTAAGGCGATAGACAGGGACAGCTGGCTATCTTCGATATATACACGTGTCATTAAGGCCACGATAAGTGGTCATTAGACAATAAGGTTCTGAAGTTTAGACACAAATTATCGAACTGCGCAGTCTTTACCCGGTTGGAATCCTAGAACTGCATTCTGAAGATCTTCTACAGCGTAGACGGGGTGTCGGTGACTGTGACTCGGATTAATCAGTGCAAACGGAAGGGAGGAAAATGTATTAACAAATCCCATGAAAGATTTGAAACTATTCGATCCAAATATTCAAATCATTGTGATATCTAAATCAAATGTGCTTTTTGAGGGGTTTTGATATCTTTTTACCATTGAAATTATTCGCTGATCCATTGGAAATATTTTTTGTGAAAATTCATCATAAATTGTAATCCCAGTTCTGATTGAAATATTGGATTTGAAATCATAAATATAGCAATATATCTGAATTTTAATGCTGAATTTCTCCTATGAGTTATTAGTATAAAGCTAACTCTTTTTGGAAGTTCATGCATTTTTAACAAAGATTTCATAAAAATTCATCTTGAAAGTTTTTTTTAAACTTAATGTGATGTTTAGAATTGATAAGGTAAATTGATTTGCAAAACTTTGTAACAAAATATTTGCACAGGCCTTTATTTTAACCATACTAATAAATCATCAAAGAAACAAATATTTTTTCGGATTAAAATTCTCCAAACAAATATGAAGCACAGAGTGAAACACATCACTGTCTTAAATGTTATTTTGCACCATCTAAGTTTATCACTATGCTTGGGCTTGTTCAGTCCAATAAGTTCCATTGATCAAGAAGATGTAGTAAAGTTAGATATAGTTCTCATCATTATCAAATTATTCATGGTGTCAAACAAAGATCAAATTATATATTCCTAGACATGTGCACAAGTAAAATCATCAAGAATGAATGATAGAAAGATTAAATTGAGATTTTTTCCATTATTTTCTTGTACTGTAATGAATACAAGATTATTTTAATTAATATTGCAGCGAAGTAAAGCTTAACATTTTTTTTATGTAAAAATTTTAACTTTTAGAGATTTTTTAATCTTATATAAATTTTTATTGTTAAATAAATTTATTATAATTATTATAGAGCTTATTGATCTATGATTATTTCTGTGTTCAGCTGTTGGACTTCTAGTAAGTTTATGTGGTAATGAAATTTATTTCAGATATAATAAAACCTTTATTTGTGTCCGCGCCCACAAGCAAAACTGGATTTATATTACTATGTCTGGTTTTGCAGATTTTTGTCAGAAATTCTTGTAGGTAGTACAATAAATGTATCTTCCATTTGACATTTGATTAGTCAAAAGTTTCTTTAAAAACTATATACATAAAGGAATAGGGTTTTAATGATGATTCATAGGAAAATTATTGCGCTGACTAAGTCCTGGAAAGTTTGCAATCGAGAAAGATTAGCTAGTGCAGTAGCTACATGTCATTGGAGCTTAAAGTTCAGGCTTTTTTATTCTATTTATTTATGATTAAATTATGAATATGATCGGTGTGGATTCTGGAAAAATGTTCATTTGTGCTTATGTCTAATATTGAAGAAGAGAATTCTGGTTCAGGATGATCAGTTCTTGTAAACATTTTCAAAGACGCAAGCAACTTGCTAGCCGATTGTATAATGAATTCGAACAAACTTCTGCATGTTGACTTTGAACCTCAAGCGCTTAGCAAGGTTTCCAGATGTTAGCAATTTGCACAAGCCATATCAAACATTGCTACACACTGAGCGTAGAAGCAACAAGTGGGACAAACACTTAAGACCACGAATTGAATCTCCTTATGTAATTCCCAGCGTAATGTATTTTTAGCACAAAGGTGTCTTTGTTTGATGTATATGTTTTAATTCTACAGCACGATGATTAATATAATGCACGTCAGCGTATAAGTACGCTGATATTATCGTGTCAAAGCTAGGTGAAGTATGACTTTACTAAGTGAGTTCAAGCTTTTTACTAGAATTCGTTGTGATCATGATTATAGGGTGTAAAAGGAGCCGATCATATTGCTATTGAGTGAGATATGGGCTAAAGAATGAGGTCAAGTAATGAAGTGGGCAGATCACGATGACCGTGTTGGATCAAAGGTTCGATCCCATCTTTAATTGACTCCCCTCTCGTAGCTTCTACATATTAACTCCATGGAACCTTCATAAACCAACTGTGCTCGCCAAGTTTAATTTGATGTGCTAAGTTCAAGATCGGGAGGTTGCAATTGCAGGAATATCGTTTCATCCGCTTTAGACGTGTTCATCCCCGTTTCCTGACAGCAACTAGGCAATGCTCCAGAAGTAGAAACTCTATAATTTTTCTACTCTCATTAGCGAGTATGAGGGAACTGCTTTAGAATGGGAAGCTTGCCTAACATCATCAAGCAGTTATCTCCAGATGAACTTATTAACATAGTATGTTTCATAAGAAGTCATGAAATTTACCTATCATAATTTTAACTTGATACCAAGAAGTTCCTGACCAGACATTGACCACTGTCCCCTATATTCCTTAACGTAGCCCACGGGTTCAGAATGTGATATTTCGAATACTTTATCCAGAATTTTTGGTAAAGTGGATTGATTTCAATTCTAATTTACAATAATGAATAAAGAATAATGACTTTAAAAATATTCACGTGTGTGAATCTATCTATTTTATTATTAAAATAAAAACGAGTAAAATTATTATCTATTTATGTTTCGAAAATTTTATCAAAAATATCTTGTAGATTGGAAATGATCTACTAATTTAAAATCAATCACGTGTGTGAATCTTTCTATTTTTCTATTAGAATAAAAAATGAGTAAATTGATTATCTCTTTAAATTAAAAAAACTTTATCCATAATATTTTGTAGATTGGGATCGATACACTCATTTAGAAACAGTCACGTGTGTGAATCTATCTTTTTTATTGTAAGAATAAAGAATGAATAAAATGATTATCTATTTATATTTCGAAAAATTTATCCATGGTGTTTTGTAGATTGGAAATGATTCACTCATTTAGAAACAGTCACACGTGTGAACATATCATTTTTACTTTTAAAATAAAAAATGAATAAAATGATTATCTATTTATATTTCAAAAATTTTATCCAAAATGTTTTGTAGATTGGAAATGATTCACTCATTTAGAAACAGTCACGTGTGTGAATCTATCATTTTTACTTTTAGAATAAAAAATGAATAGAATGATTATCTATTTATATTTCGAAAACTTTATCCATAATTTTTTCTAGATTGGAAATGATACACTCATTTAGAAACAGTCACGTGTGTGAATCAATGTATTTTTTATTAGGAAGACAATAGTAAAATGATTTTCTATTTATATTTTGAAAACTTTATCCATAATGTTTTGTAGATTGAAATGATACACTCATTTAGAAACAGTCACGTGTGTGAATCAATGTATTTTTTATTAGGAAGACAATAGTAAAATGATTTTCTATTTATATTTTGAAAACTTTATCCATAATGTTTTGTAGAATGGAAATGGTATACTCATTTAAAAACACTCACTCGTGTAAATCTATCTATTACTATTAGAATAAAAATGAGTACACTTTTTATTCTAAAAATGATATAATAAATTTAATCTTTTTGAGTCTTCCCCTTTACACCTTGTTACACGCATTTGGGTCCACATACACTGGCAGGTTTATAAATCATCTCGCGTCGTTGCCGAGCACAAGGCTGCCTGCAGATACGAATTCAACATAAAGAATTTCGATTTTTGTTGCGACGATGAGAGCACGAAAGACGAAGGTGCGCCGCAGGCAGCTCAGCCGAAAGTTCGTTGGTGTTGACGGTCTAGTCAATGTACGGAAACAAAGACTAACGGTGCGCACGCCGTTTCCGTGCGGATTGTGGGCGGCGGTGATGGGGTTGGTAAGAAAGCTTGTATTGCGGCTTTTATTTTCTCAATCATTTTCTTTCTTTAGTTTTGGAGGTTCAAATCGAAAGACGAGAAGTCTCGTGCAGCACCATGAAAATCAATATGTTCTCCTCACTCTTTAGCAATGACTATGCTCACGGGCCTCATGAAACTGAGTACGAGGGCCTCACAAATTATGTGACAACATTACTATAGCAATAAAATACTAAAAATGACCTTTAGTCAATTAAATCACAAATATAATTATACTTTTAATGCATTACGTGGGAGTGCTATACAATTTTCAGTGATACAAGAACATCAAATCAAGGTCATAGGTGGATACAGGACTGACAACTCCATACTTTGTTTCCAACATGAATTGAAAAGAGTGTCAGTCACCAATCAAGCAAGTATTCATTTTGGGATCGAAGATCTAGAAGTGTTTGGTGACGAAATATGCTTTTGCCAAACCCATCAGAAAAAACCAGAGCAACAATCTTGAGCTTTGCTTTCGTTGAACGCCCATAGGGCATAAGGGCAGGCTGGCGCTCGGACCGCAAAAGAGGATATTTTTATTTCGGCTTTTTGCTACCACTTCCGAAAAGAGCTTGCGTCCTTTCTTAGCGCCTCTCCTCGTGTCCCAGGATTGAACTAATGAAGATTTGGGCAGTGCATTTACTTTGGATTCAGTGAATAGAGGTTATGCTGTAGCGATAGGAAGATATATAACATTTCTTCCCAAAAGTCTTCTCAGAAGTGAAAATGTATTTTACAGTCTGGAGTATTTTACATTAAAATGGAGAAAATTCTGCATTTTGAACGTGAAACCAAAAACAAGTTTATACCCTTTCATCCAGTCATAACACAATGTGAAACTAGTAATTCTCAACATTGTGAATTTTTTTCCATGTGATACAAGTTGGCTGTGAATGAATCAAATTCAGTACTTTTTGTTTCTCAAGCGTTTGCAAATGGTGGCATTTATTCATACAACAGTTTTGAACATTTCGTCGCCAAGCTTGCATGTTCGCATATTTTATAGGCCTTAGAACTGCTCAAACTCTGTAATCAATCCACTTTTTCAAGCCCTGTAAATCATATTAGCTGTACGACTGCCACGCCCTCAGCCCTGCTCTACGTGATTGACGCGACTTCATGGAGAATATGGTAGTTCAACATGGCGCTAAGCCAAGTCGAGAGTTCGAGAGAGGCAACTATATTCAATAGAGCACGGGTTCGAATAAAATGCGATTGACGAATTGCATCTTGCGGGCCAAATCGTGTAACTCGAATGCGGGCAAAGCGATGCCATCTCTTTCAGACACCTCCGAAGTAAGGAGTAAGTCTGCCGAGTAAGAGTACAGAGTTGCTCTGACGAAATCGAAGTAGAACTGCCTGGCGGCTTTGGGAAGCACTCCGTCAGTCTCAGAAGGGCACAAAACCTCCTTCACAAGCCGCCTCATTTGGTCGTCCACCAGCTTACGAAACGATTCAAGGACCTGCGAGTGCGTCGCACCATCTCGTGTGGATATGGATACAAGGTTCTGTGTGTTCTCGAGTTTTTCTTTCTGCAGAGACAACACGAAGGTGATGGACTCGCATTGGCATCTGAGCTAGGAATGGAATGGATGAGATGGAAGGAGATGAAACAGCTGTGACGGGAGAATATGGAAAGGTGTGTGTACCTGGAAAGTTGCCATGTCGTTAGTATGTCTCGTGATCGTATTCATTAACTTGGTCAGTCTCTTCGTGTGTGGACTCTGGCTCATCTCCTCAGTGATGTTCTCCCCGAGGAAGTACTGAACAACCGATGCCACCGCCTCCATCGATATTGAAACTCCTGCAACCTCCAAGTACTCCTCCAGCGAGAGTTGGATATTCGGATCTTTCCATTCGGCTTGTTTCAAATGGCACTCCACGAGCCTGAACCACTGGTCATGGGCGAAAAGTCACGTGATATCGATAAGAATCAACTTAATGGGTGTGAATCGCTTAATGTTCCCGAGTTTCATTCAATCACAATGTCAACACGATTTAGCCCACGTAGAGCTGGAAACCACCAGATTTTCTGCTATTCTGGCATCCGTTGTCACATGTATGGGCATCTGAGTGCGTTGTGGGATTCAGCAACGAAAAGACAGAAGCATAGATGTCTCATCTGGTTTTTGGATGGGACAAGCTATCGATAGAGCTAAAGTGAGCATGTATCTGTACATTCTCTTCAAGGCTTGATACAGTCCCACGAGACCAGATTTCTAGTGCACTAATAACTCACACCAGTCTTTTGTATGGGTCAGCAAAGATGATAAACAGCCCGATCTGTGAGGGCACTTACGGCGTCATAAACTGCTTGACTGATGTCCCGACCTTGCAGGAAGCTGCCGTCCACAATTACATCACTGAGAATACCGTACATGGACTCAAATAAAAGCTGTGCATTGCTGCCCGCTCCGTCCATCAGCTTCGGATCCCTCCTGGCACATTCAAGTTCACAGTCAGAGATTACAGCTCAGATGAGGGAAATAACGACCATATAGCATCCATCCGTATGCATACCCTGTCAGTGAAAACATTGCCAGGAAACTAGAGCACTTAGTCCTCGCTCGTCTCTCAGAAGGCCACCGAGCAAGAGAGCTATAACACTTACGATCTGCAAGCTGCAAAAAACTGGGCCTTTGCGGCAAGGGACTCTTCTGTCGAATCGAAAAAGTCGTCGAGTAGAACGGTGAGGAGGCACAGCTGCGTGAATGCTCTTCTGGCCAGACTAAGTTGCGGAGCCGGAAGACAACCAGCTCCAGCGAAAAAGCAGATAATCAAGGTCTTGTCGTCTGCACAGCGTTCGCTTTTGAACACGAGTTCTCGATTCCATCTGCAATGTACAATATTAAGACGTTCACAGAGAAGCCAATGCCAGCAATTGTACGAAGTGAGGTCAATGCCGAGAAACCATAGTTACATCACCGGCGGTCTAGGAACAGCCCCATAGCAAAAGCAAAACTACTTAAATAAAACGCACTCTCTAGACAATCATTTGTGTTCTTTAATAGTTATGATTTTAGTCATACCTCAGCAGACCCTTCAGTTCTTCCTGGTGTTTCTTCTGGCACATGTTGAAGTCCGCTTTGGCTAACTTCAGAAAGGTGGTGTTGTTAATTTTAGGCAATCTGACACATAATGCACAGACGTAATACTTCGTCAGCAAACGATAGTTGTGGTTTGCTTGGTAGGACGGCGCACTGTGCGCTCGATCTGATCCCAACGATTGATGATACTGGCAGCGTTGGCATCCGAAACTCTCTAGGCAGAGTGCTGAGGTGAGGACCCGGAGACACTCAACGACGTAGATCGGAAGCATACGGAGACGAACCTATAGAGAACCTTGCCAATCCATACGTCGTCCGTTCCGTAATTATCGATATACGCTCTGTGTTCCATACGAGGCATTGTTTGCGACCAAGGATTCGCAAGCGCAGTGACAACCTGCAAGATCCATCCCATCTCATCATCATCAGCTCGGAGAAGCGTGCACGTCAGTCTGAACGCACAGTGATGAGAGAGGCAAGAGTCAGAGCCCGAGAGTGGGCGAAAATGTTAGAGCGCAATTGCAGGGGAGCCGCAGAGGATGCCATTCGGTCGTCAATTCAGAAGAGGAAGGAATTCCGAGATGTAATGCTTACCTCTGAAGCCAAGGTCTTGGATATGACGTACTTATCCCTCAAGTCGTTCTTCTTGAACCTGTCCAGAAGAAGCTTCCTTGTCCATGCAAGCCCCTCGATCAGGTCCGCCTCCTCCGGGAAGCCGGTTTCACATGCTCTGAAGAAGCTGAAAAGGTTGGTCGTACCTAAGCTCAACTCGCCTGGCAAACAGCACCACCCTCCCTCTGGAGTTCTATACCACTCGAAACTGTCGGCTGCAAATCAGTCAAGTCACGCATGCTGCTCAGAATCGAAACACCCATGTCATCCACTCCTCTCCAAATTTCGACCTCTGCGTCTCCCGACAACGAAGCCGACCATTGTTCCGCTTGCAGCCTACAATTTTCTTCGTCACCGGAGGACAGGATCTTACTCGAGTTCACGTCGAAGCCATGCAGACGCAGCAGGCGAAAGGCCATGGCCGTGTCATCCATGTCAGTGTAAGCGCCTTTAGCTGCCACCCACCCTACACGTCCATTCTCCTGGCTGAATTGTCTGTCGATGTCCACACGGAGATCAAATTCAGTAGGAGAGATGGAAACTCCGAGGCCACTGCGTCCACGAATGTGGCGGACATGTGATAGAATCTGTCACATGCCCAGCTTGAATATAGAATATGGTCGGGTCTAGCGTACGACTATGTACGACATATGGCAGGATTTAAGTCGACGAATTCACTTCCGGGACAAGGAAAGACGAAAAAATACTTGTAAACGAATTGCATACAGGCGTCGATTTCAGATTCGAAGTATCGGGCGAGTCCGAGGCGCTGAAGTCTGTCGACCATCCAACATGGCTCAAAAATGTCGACGGGATAAATCGTCAGAGCTGCACCACCAACACAATACTTCGCTTGTAAGATCTGCATGGACATAACATAACGTGGACGCAGCACTGCGTAGAAAGCCAGACGGTGGGTCGAGAGGATCAGCGTGAAGCACCTGTATCGTTGTTTTTCGCCAATACCGCTGTCAGAAACTCAAGGCATCTCTTATTTCCAGTGCGCAGGTAAGCACACGCAGTAGATGCAACGGATTCCAAGAAGCTTCCGTTTTCCGACTGCAGGTTTTGGATCTGTTCCCAGTCGACGATGTCTTGAACTCCCTCTAAAGAGTATAATACCGTTGTTTTGATTTTGTGCACGACATCGAGGGGAAGTCTGCACATTTTCCACTTTGTCGACATTTTTAGCGACGATACTCGACCCTCACTGGGTAAGGTTTTAAGAATCTCCCGTACTGAATCAGAGAAATTGATCGGTCATATTCCCCTATAGATAGGACTTGGATTTCCGAAGAAAGTAAGCAAAGGTGCTGGCGACTTGCATGAATGTCTGTGTATTAGCAGGCTTATGCGCGTTCCTTTTCTTATAAGCTGCAGTACATAAAGCTCTGTCTTCTTTAAAAATATATGAAATGGTCGTACTTACTTCTGGAGTTTCTTCGCCTTTGTTGCTCTCATTTGCTCGATGAATTCTAGATGGTAAGGAAGGTCCAGATCCAGCTGCTTTGCATCGTCTATAAGTGCGGTAAAGGCAAGCTCGAAACCACAAGTCCTTTCTGGATCATCTTCCATTTGGTCCATGTTCTTCCGCAGAAAGTTTTCACCTTCACAATGACATGTTTCTCAGTAATCAGCTGCTTCATAGACAGTGGGCATGTTTATAATAACCGAGGTACCTTGTCAAAGTAGTTGCGAGGATGATCCGGGCATGGCAGGTATATCAAATGGTGACATTTATCAGTTATCTGAATAGAAGGATTGTGTACACGTACCTCTTATTATCGAGTCCGGGGCAATGTTCCACTTCTTTAGAGCGATGAGGCAGGCTAATGTGTTGAGTACATTGTTGGAGACTCTGAAAAAGTCTGGAAGTCCCCAAGACCCATCCTCGAACTGGTTTTCTACTATCCACTGCAGGCTCTTTGGAAACTGAGGGCCTTCGCTTCCGTCAACAGCTGGTATAAGACAAATCCATGCTGTGTCATACGGTGAAGGGCTTTCCTCTCCCCAATCCAAGGTTCGAAACATCTCTCGAATCTCTTCAATCCACGATTCCATATCTTTCTGCATTGCAACAGAGTTTTGGGATGGTAGTTCTTTCTCCAGCGTTGCCAACCCCTTGGTCTCATCTGCACACACAAATCTAAATCAGACCCCTGAGACTCTCGTCGGAAAGTTTTGAAAGCTTCAAAGGAGATCACGTAGAGGTATCGGGCTTCAAAAGTCTTCATTTTGAACACGTGAAGACTATACATTTGATTCAAGAATTTCAAAAGAACATGTAGAAATTTTTTGGAAACTTTGCACAGGTGCAGGTAGGCAACTGACAAGTGGAATCATCAGTCCCATATGCTCGAAGGTGGCTCGACTTCGAAGCTCTGAAAGCAGAGGCATTCCGTTCAAAGCCCAAAAACCTCTGAAAATTCTCGTATCTCTTTGTCCGAAACAACATCAACAGACAAGGTAACAGTTCACTGCTCGTTAGATCGAACCAGCATCTAACACCATGAAATCAACTCGTGCATCAAGGACCCCCAGTGCATGTAATTTGCTCTCACTCTCACAGAGCTACTTGTAATCAAATCACATAGACTTAAAGAATGAAGAAAACTTGCTTGTAATATGATACGGTTAGCCTGGATAAATAATAAGCTGAGGTTTTTTAAAGGAGCTAATAAAAATAATTCTAGAATATCTTAACAAAGAACCAACTGCAAATCCGAATCGTCCTGGTCTTCCTTTCCACGTGAAAGTGGCCTCTCATGACTCCTGAATGGAGCATTCATCTGAATCTTTCATGTGATGCCCACCACTCATGATCATCAGACTTAGACGATCTAAGTATGAAGAAAGTGCCAGGCTTGTTCTTTACTTGGGGCCACGGCTGCGGTAAGCTGGTGTTTGGAGAATGGGAAATGAACCCCGGGCGTCCAAGTTGGAAGAAGGTGGGACGAACAACTTCTTTTCGCTTGCATGCCATCCCTGATATTCGTTCTATTGAAAGCTGGTGCACTCCACAAGGCAGTCGAGCTGGCCATTTCGTTCTCGCCTGGTCACCGAGATAAGGGCTCGAAATTCCAGAAAGGAGAACGCAGTGGTCCTCTCGACTCAAACGAAAGGTTTAATCACATACGGGAGAAGTCGGAGACACTTGCAAGCGCTGATGGAGATGAACATGATGTTTGCACACTTTGTGATCAAACTATGCGCCGAGGGACTCCGTGAGGTAATGAATGAATCGGTTTGAGAAGTACGATTCGAAGTGTGAATTTATAATTCTTAGAGAACTCGGTGACTGGGGAAGAGTCAACAGTTACTTGGTGGAGATTGGACCACATGAGTAGACCAGGTAGAATTGGATGAGTCTAAAATCCCACGAGTCCTGTGATCAAGATTTGACTCGGTCATACTCATTTCTCATTTATGACTGTGTATTGCTTTTACGATATAAAATTTTTGAATATATAACTTTGGATTATTTTATCAGAATAACGATAAAATAGAGAAGAACGATTATTACCGAAATTTGACATGACATTGCACGTGCATTGGGAAGTGTTACACACTATGCAGCATGTTCGGAAGTTGGTGTTCAATCGGGAGACATGTCACCGACGATGAGAATTCCTGTGGTCACATCAGAAAATCCAATTCATTGACCGAGGATGTAATCTCGCTCTAAGGTGGAGCCGTTCAAATTTTTGAGTAGCGAGTGAAGCCACGTTTTGGCAAACTCCTGATTGAAATTTGAGATATCAATATAAAAGAGCTAGTTGAAGACTCAAATGACATCTTTCTAAAATCCCCAGACCCATCTATGCCTACAATCGAGTCAAACCGGACATTCCCGCCTCGAAGAAACAATCTCAGCGAGGCAAAGAATATTTGTGAACCTGCTGCAATTGGGTTACAACTGCTTCCCAGTTTCTCTCTTCTGGCAAATTCATGAATGGATTTTCAGGAATCAATAACAATTTAGGTGGTTGAAGACTCAGATCACATGTCTTCCAGGTAATTCTAAAATCCCGAGACCCATCTTTGCCTACTGTCGAGTTACACCAGACATTAGCGGCTCGAAAAATAATCTCAGCGAGGCAAAGAAAATTGATCATTCATTGGATCACCGACTTTGAGTTTGACGACCAATGCCAGATGCTGTGATGCGTACAACGGGCCCGATCTACTAGATGTGAATATGCTGCAATTTGGTTACCAATGCTTCCCAGTTTCTCTCCGACTCTCCCTCGTCCTCATACACGGCTGATGCCGCTTTCCCCCTGAGCACAACTGCCCTGTGCTTCGCGTGCTTTCCTTCGTCTCCTCTCATGACCAATCGGATGTCAGTCTCAATATCCTTTTCATCCAGATACGAACGTTGCTCCTTCGCAGAAAGCAAACCGGCAACGAATGGCATTGTTGCATTTGCACGCGTCCTCTTGATTTATTTTCCGAGCCAGGAGAATGTTGCAGCTTGTTGTAGGCTGGCATTGGATCTTACGTCCAAAAATGCCAAAAATGTAGCCCCATCATTTGGGAACGTAGAAGTTGAGGGTCGGTGCACGCGTCATTTCACTCCCCCCCCCCCCCCCCCCCCCCCCCCAATCGGCAAAAGTCGTTACTGTAAGTAGAACGCCATGTCTTCGCTCATGAGCAGAAGTAACATGTGCATAAAATTCACAGTGAAGGATTTTCCACATTCCTGAAGGGAATCCATTATTACTTTTACCTCTCTAATCAAAACATATACACTGTAAGTCCTCCCAGGCAGTCTGAGCAAGTGTTCACAGGATTTCAATGCAACTTATCCAATGATAGAGGGTTGAAATGATGAACGATCTTATACGAAATAAATGCGATTCAGCAATACACTTGATTCTTAACCTCTTCGACATCTTGGGGGATATCTGCTGATGACAGTGTGTAATAACCCACTAAAGGCTAAAACTGCAATATAGTGGTAGAAAGGTCGAACCCACAGGGACAGAGGCAACACACAGGGTACAAAGTGTCACATTTAACAGACTATTGAGTAGTTTGAAGTCTCAGGCGACTGTCACTCCCAGAAATACTACAAGTGTTCACTCGGAGCTCACTCGGAGGTCGCACAGTGCAGCGTAGTTCACTCAACACACACACACACACACCTCAAACTACAGAAACACAACCCAGAGATCGGTTAGGACCTCTACTTAAGATTTCAGGGGGGAAAGTCTCTCGCGAGTACACTCAGCGAATCTGCGGGTAGTGACTCCCAACTCCGGCTTTTACAACCCTTCCACTAGCTTTCTGCTAGCGTGGGGAACCCGGGTTGGACTTCCTGTGGTACCCCAATTTTGGTATTTTTGAGGAATTTAAAACATTTTTGGAAAACTGTACCGCGGCAGCAGTGTAAATAGCCATCGGTGCACCAAAATAGAGTGAAATTGGAGGATCTCGGAGAATCTCGAAAGATCTCGTAGAATCCAGGAGTTGGGCGCAACGTCTGGGACAGGCGCCGCCCTAAACACGGGCTCTGAAGGAGTACCCCTTCGGCGCAAGGCGCGAAATCCGCCTTCGGCGCTGCGCCTTTGGCGCTAGTGGAATCTTTCAGAACCTGGTCAATTCCCAAACGCCTTGACTTGGTTAGGGTCTCGTTGAAAAGAGCTCAACGCGCTGATTCTAACGAGCCCAAGAACGCCACGAACGGATGAGGACTTCGGGAGTTATGAAGGTCGCAAGACACACAGCTTCTCGCCTACAAGTAGGCGAGGAAAGTTTGTCCTATGCGCGGACGAGGGAAGTCCGCCTACGCGTAGGCGAAATGGGGTTCGGCGTCGGCGGGAAATCTGCCTTCGGCCCTAGAAATGCGCCTTCGGGGTTGGAAATTGTACGGCGCCTTCGGCGCTAGCGCATCGCGGACGGGCGAGGGCCCAACGGAGTAGCAAAATCCGCACGGACCGTACGGACTGTACGGACGGAATGGACGAGTGCGCCTTCGGCCGGTCGGGGTTACGGAGACCAGAGCGCCGACGGAGAGGCGAGAGAAATGGACAGACTGGACGGAGTCCGTTGACCGCAGTCAACGCCTTCGGCACAGCCGCCTTCCGCGCTGCGCCTACGGCAAGGGACCTGCGCGGACGAACGTCTGATACGCGGACGGAATTCGCCTACGCGTAGGCGAGCGCCTACGCACAGGCAGATGAAGTTCCGCGCCGGCAGAGATTCCGCCGGGGATTCCGCCTACGCAGAAGGGAGTTCGATTTTTGTCCGATGCGCGGACGATCGCCTTCGGCGGAGCGGGACTAGCCAAAGATAAGGACGAACGAGTGTAGCGCGCAAGGCGAGAAATCTGCCTTCGGCGTTGCGCACCCATGTCCGCGGCGTAGTACGCTAGCGGAGTTCAAATTGCCAATTCGAGCGTGTGAGTTAAGTCGGCGTCGGCGGAGCGTGAAGCCGCGCGTGAGAGGGGAGGCCGTTATAGCGCGGAGCCGGCGCGGCCATCAAGTGATTCGACCTTCACGTCCGAGAGCCGACCATGACCTTCGACAAGGAGACGGAGGACGCCCCATTCTTGAATTCGCGATTTCACTTTCTAGTGCGAGCTGCGCGCGTCCACCTGCTAGCTGTTAGACACTCTAGACATTGCCGCGCTGAGAATTACTTGGTGGCTGAGCGAGATTCGAGTGCGCGCGAGTTGAAATTGAGAGAAATTAGAGTTTGCAGAGGAGGCAAGAAGCTCGAGCAGAGAGGAGAGAGAGTTGTTGCGCAGGCTAAGTTCAAGAACGCAATGTCGAGGGTGAACAGGCTGCGGATGATGCCGCTCCGGCTTCCACAGAACGGGTTGCGTGCTTTTGAAGAGCGGTTGATTGCAAGAAAACTTGATTTCTTGCTGTGGGGGTGTAATTACATATGTGTAGACATGGTGCGCGAATGGCTGGACGCGGAGCGACAACCTACGCGCGGATTGCGTCCGCACGTAGATAGGTGGACCGTCCACAATTGGGCGCAGGCATTGGGGAGGTGTGCCGGCAACGACGGGTACCTCCTATTTGATAGTGAGAGCGTCAAGGTGTCGAAGCAGGACGAAGCGCAATTCGTGGAATTGTTTAAGCGGGGGAGGTCTTCCAAGAACGGGGACAAGACCCGCGACTACAAAGATCGTTTCCGCCGGACTGTAGCGGCGGCGCTGCTGCAATTGCTGCAGCCGCACCGCACCTCGTACATCACTTTGTGGCAGGTGTCTTTTGTGGAGCTCACATTAGCCGGAGCTCCAGTTCACTGGGCGCGCATCTTACATAGGGTGATGCGACAGGACGCATATGAGGAGAAGGGGGGAACTCTCAATCACCTCTCCCCTTTCTTGATAAACTTTTATCGACAGAGGAACTGATTGACCACGGCGGAGCTTGCTCGTTTTCCGCCATTGTCCGTCGACCATCCCGGGAAGTATGTGCGGGATAACGAAGTCGACACCGACGCAGAGGATTCACCAACTTCTACTCCACCGACTCAGCGGGACGAGGGAAGAAGCACACCTGCAGCGAGAGTGCCGCGGAAACGAAGATGGAGAGAGGAACCAGAGGAGGAGCAACATCGAGAACCCACTGCTCCCATACGGCAGCGACCAATGCACGAAGTGTGCAGCCGGCCGAAGCAGAAGGCGCGCAGGCTTGTGTTACCAGCCAGCAGCGCGGACACGGCGACGATCGCCACGGAGAAGGGAAGTGCGTCCCCGGAGAAGGGCGGGAGTGCGCGGACGTCCGCAGGAGCGGTGGACCACGCTACGCCGCCGGCGGACGAGAGACGGCCTTCAGGTAAGGAGTTACTACGTGCGGTGCGGACGAGTGTGCCGCCTACGCACAGGCAACTCCCAGTGGATAGGCGACCTCTTGCAGGCGTGGACCTCTGCCTACGCGTAGGCAGAGAAAGTTCGCCTATGCACAGGCGGCCGCCTACGAGTAGGCAGGATTCACCCCCGGTACAACGTAGGAAGGGGAAGGAGCCGGCGGAAGATCCGCCTTCGGGTCAAGGGCCTTCGGGGCAAGGCCCTTCGGCGTACAAAACGCCGCGATTTGCGCCTTCGGCGCCAGGGCCTTCGGGCCAACGAGTTACAAGCAGTCAGCGTGCGGAAGTCGCACCTTCGGCGGGGAATCCGCCGGGAGATGTGCCTTCGGCGGAAGGGCCTTCGGGCCAAGGTACATCAGGCGGGCGGCCTTCGGCTCTATCGCCTTCGGCGATAGACGCCTTCGGCGCTGCGCTTGTGGCGGATAATGCGCCGGGAATTGCGCCTACGCGTAGGCCAGACGCACCCCTCGCGCATGACCGATTGAGGGAGCAGGACCTGACGGAGGAGCGGATCGTTTGTCCGCGGGATGAAATTCGTGTGCGCGATGCACAATTGCACCCCGCGCAGTCACATTCCGCGCGATCTCCTTCGGCGGCGGCCGGCGGCGGCAAAGGAGTGACGATCGACGCTCGACAGGCGGATGATGGGGATGTGGCACGGCCACATTCACCCACCGCCTTGGACCTTTTAGCGAGGAGCAGCGAAGCTGCAGGAGTGCCATCGGTGGCAGCACCCGCAGACCACTCGCAGCCCCACTCGGCCAGTCGCCAACGCAATCAATGGCGACCGAGATCCTTCCTTCTGATGATGACGAAGGAGGATCCACGGAAGCAATGTCGGGATCGGGAGACACCGAGGAGGAGGAGGAAGAAATCGTTGGAGCGCCGACGGCGGCGCTCTGTGAGCAGGTAGTACCTCTGCTGAGGTACTTGGACCGCAAAATTGATAAGTACGCGGATCCTCGCCAGCCTTGGTCCTACGTCGAGTTAGTGCGCAGGCGAACTCGCGCTAAAGTCCACACCAGCAAGCTGCTAGCTTGGGTGGACCGGGAACTTAAGGAGTTGCGAGAGGAGTATGACTGCTTGTGGGGACAATACAATCTCGTGCGGAAGTCGCACGCCTACAACGAGTTGAAGAAGGAGAGACTGGAGGAGCTCACCAGAGATGTGGTGAGGACCACAGAAGAATTGATTTCTGAGAAGACTCAGAATCAGGTTCTGTCAGAGGAGCTCGTGCGACAGACGCGGTTGTTGGCGGAGTGTCAGCTCGCGCGACAGGCGGATGAGGATTTGCTCCGCAGGCTGAAGTCGGAGTGTGGAGAATTGAGAGCTCAGCGTGCGGAGGCCGAATCACAGTTGGTAGTAATTGAAGACGATCGCAGGCGAGAGGCAGATCGCACGAAGGCGGAGATGGCGAGGCGAGTCGCCCATTGTTTCAAGGGCTACGCCCACTGGGAAGTGGCGGCGCAGGAGAAACTCATACTGCGTGAGTTAGAGCTTCGCGCAGCCGGGTTGTTGGCAGGTGACAGTCGGAGTCGGCGGCGGGTAGCGAAGAAGCTGGATTCTTTTCTGTCGAAGGCGCGGGACACCATGGCCACCCTTGAGACGGAGGTTTCCGCGGTGTTGCGGCGTTTGGGACTACGCAGTCGAGCTGAAGACTGGCAGGGTAGGGAGTTAGTGCGCGGCAGTCCGTCGCGCAGGAGGCGAAGCACAGGTTCCGCGGAGTGTAGTATAGCGTGGTTCCGTGCCGGCGTGTAGCGTAGTGCAGTGTAGTGCTAGGTAGGACTTAGAAGGTATAAAGTAGTTCAAGGCGTCTTGCCTTGGGATCTTTCCCAACATCAGAAGTGCAGATCAGGAACTCATTTTCTTTGCGTGTTTGTGTCCTTAGTTCTGTCACCACGCAAGAGGAGCTACAACTTGGCGTTCCGCATTTTGTAGCTGAAGGCCTTCGGCCGAATGTTCAGAGCTGAGGTTAGAGACTTGAGTAGTTCGGATCTACACCTGCGGGTGATTGCCGATGCTCAGAGCCAGTGACTAGTTAGATACTTGAATAGTTTCGCCCCTCCACCTTAGAGTGTTTGTTCCTGATTGTACTCCTTTGGGATTTTTCCCCTGAATGCCAAAGTGAAGTTTTGTTACTTCGTGTAAGCCTTGGTTGTAAATTCAGGTTACGCTGCAGCAGGTGCCTTTGGGGTAACCCCTGTAAGTATTTTTGGGAATGACAAGTGCCTAAGAATTCAAACTCTTCAATAGACTGTTATGGTGTGTTACTGGAATGTTTCTCAGTGAGTCCTTCTGTGCGGACCTGTGTTCTCTGCGCGTTTTGTGAGTTGAGAGTGTTGTCCACCGCGTATGAGTGACTTCGATCCGAAGTAGGTAGTCCAAACCGGGTTTCCTACGCTAGCAGCAAGCTAGTGGAAGTGTTGTAAAAGCCGGAGTTGGGAGTCACTACCCGCAGCTTCGTTGAGTGTGCTCGCGAGAGACTTCCCCCCTGAAATCTTGAGTAGAGGTCCTAACAGGATCTCTGGGTTGTGTTTCTGTAGTTTCAGGTGTGTGTCTGTGTGTGTGTGTGTTACGCTGCACTGTGCGAACTCCGAATGCGCTCCGAGTGGACACTTGCAGTATTTCTGGGAGTGACAGTGGCATGAGAATTCAAACTCCTCAATAGTCTGTTAAACGTGACACTTTGTACCCTGTGTGTTCCTCTGTCCCTGTGGGTTCAACCTTTCTACCACTATATTGCAGTTTTAGCCTTTAGTGGGTTATTACAGTAACGGCCCCCCTCTCGCACGCGCAGCTTCACGCTCCGCCGTCGCGCTTTCACTCCCACGCTCGAAATGTCAATTTGAACTCCGTCAGCGTGCTACGCCGCGGCCATGGTCGCGCAGCGCCGAAGGTGTATTTCTCGCCTACGCGCTACTCTCATTCGTACTTCGACTCGGGCCAATCCCGCTCCGCCGAAGGCGTTCGTCCGCACGCTGCGCCGAAGCCGAACTCCCTTCGCCGTAGGCGGAATTCCCGCCGGCGTCGGTCACCATCGGCGCCATCCGCCTGTGCGTAGGCGCTCGTCGTCCGCACAGAAGATGTCCGTCGGCGTAGGTCCCTCGCCGTAGGCGCAGCGCCGAAGGCGGCTGTGCCGAAGGCGTTGACCGCGGTCAACGGAGTCCGTACCGTCTGTCAATCTCTCTCGCTCCTCCGTAGGCGCTCTCGCTTCCGGAGTGCATGTCCCCTCCAAGGGCGCAGCTGTCCGCACCGCCGTCGCGTTGAGCCGAAGGCGGGCCGTACGGATTTGCTACTCCGACGGTTCGTACCTAATCTTGATGCGCTGGCGCCGCAGGCGCCGTACGAGCTCCACCCCCGAAGGCGGATTCCTAGAGCCGACGGCGGATTTCCCGCCGAGGGCGAAGTGCCTACGCGCTGGCGAAATCCGTCCGCCTATGCGTAGGTGAAAGTCCTTCCGCCTATGCGTAGGCGACATTCCTTCCGCATAGGCGAAATTCTCGGCGGACTTCTCGCCGACGTCAAACTCATTTCGCCTATGCGTAGGCGAACTTTCTTCCGCCTGTGCGTAGGCGAAAGTCTTCGTATCTTTCGACCGTCACAACTCCCTGAGTCCTTATCCGTTCCGGGCGTTCTTGGGCTCGTTAGAACAAGTGCGTCGAGTTCTTTCCAACAAGACCCTAACCAAGTCAAGGCGTTTGTGAATTGCATAGATTCTGAGAGATTCTTCTAGCGCCAAAGGCGGATTATGCGCCTTGCGCCGAAGAAGAACTCCTTCAGAGTCGATTGTTCCGGTCGGGCGCCTGTTTCGGACATTGCGCCCAACTCAATGATTCTTGATGATTCGACGAGACCCGCGATCATCCATTTTCACTCTATTTAATTGTACCGATCACTATTTACACTGCTGTTGCGGTACTGTTTTCCAAAAATGTTTTAAATTCCGCACAAACGCAAAAAGTGGGTTACCACATAGTGTGAAATGTACACCAATCTGACAGAATTTTCCAGCTCAATTGTGTAGAGGAGTAGATGAACTTCACACCTAAAAGAGATGTTGAGGCTTGAGCTTCCACGATTGTGGCCGATCTACTCCCTCGATCAACCGGAAAGCGATGCTGAAGCAGTCATCTTCTTCAGCATGTTCCTCAATCTGAAACAACGTTTGATATCTTTTTACCATTGAAATTATTCGTTTATCGATTGGAAATAGTAATTGTGAAAATTCATTATAGATTGTAATCCGAGTTCTGATTGAAATATTGGATTTGAAATGATAAATATGGCAATATATTTGAATTTTAATGCTGAATTTCTCTTATGAGTTATTAGTATAAAGCTAACTCTTTTTGGAAGTTCACACATTTTTAACAAAGATTTCATAAAACTTCATCTTGAAAGTTTTTTTTTCATCATAATGTGATGTTTAGAATTAATAAGGTAAACTCATTTGCAAAACTTTGTAACAAAAGATTTGCACAGGCCTTTTGAATCCATACTAATAAATCATAAAAGAAAAATTGTTTTTTCGGATTAAAATTCTTCAAACAAATATGAAGCATAGAGTGAAACACAAAACTAAATGTTCTTTTGCACCATCTAAGTTTATCACTATGCTTGGGCTTGTTCATTCCAATAAGCTCCATTGATCAAGACGATGTAGTAAAGTCAGACATATTTCTCATCATAATCAAATTATTAATGGTGTCAAACAAAGATCAAATCTAAATTAGTATTCTAGACATGTGCAAAACTCAAATCATCAAAAATGAAAAATAGAATGATAAAATTGGGATTTTTTCCGTTATTTTTTTTACTATAATGAATACAATATTATTTTAATTGATATTGTAGCCATATAAAACTTAACATATATTTTCATATAAAGATTTTAACTTCTAAAGAATTGTAATAACCCACCAAAGGCTAAAACTGCAGTATGGTGGTCAAAAGATCGAACCCACAGGGACAGAGGCAACACACAGAGTAAAAAGTGTCACGTTTAACAGACTTTTGTAGAGTTTGAATTCTCAAGCGACTGTCACTCCCAGAAATACTGCAGTGCTCGACTCGGAGGATGCTCGAAGGATGCATAGTGTAGGTGAATTCCTGCAGCAGTAGTACCCACCTGGCAATTCGTCCGGACAGATCCGCCTTCTTCACTAGGTGCTGTAATGCGTAATGATCCACATGAAACACGAACTCATAGCAGATCAAATAATGTCTGAACTTCTTACAGGAGTACACCATTCCCAACGCCTCCCTCTCAGTTGTTGTGTACTTCTTCTCTGCTACTGACAACTGACGGCTCGCGAAGTAAATCGGGTAGTCCTTCTTGTTGTCGTCCTTCTGACTGAGAACCACTCCGATTGCAAATGCCGACGTGTCTACATAGACATGGAAGGGTCTGTTCCAATCCGGACTTCTCAGAACCGGAGCAGTCGTCAGTTTAGCTTTGAGTGTTTCAAAGGCTAGCTGTTGCTCCTTGCCCCACACATAGGGTTCTTCCTTCTTAAGCAGCTTCGTCAGATCGGCTGCCAAGATGGCGTACATATTTATGAACCTTCTGTAATAGCCTACATGGCCAAGGAAGGCCCTCAACTCACGCAGGTTCGTCGGCGGCTGAAGTTTGAGGATAATCTTCACCTTCTCTACATCCACCGCAATGCCGTCGGACGAAACTCTGTGCCCCAGCAGGATTCCGCTGGTCATAAAGAAAAAGCACTTCTCAGGGTGCAAGGACAAGCTGCTTTCCCGACATCTGTCAAACGTCTACCGAAGGTGGTTAAGGTGCTCCGACCTCTTACCGAAGACACAAAAGTCATCGATGAAAATTTCCAGGAACTTCCTCAGGTGCTCTTGGAAGATGTTTGTCATCATCCGCTGGAACGTCGCTGACGCGTTGCACAGCCCGAAAGGCATTTTGTGATAAGCGTAGGTTCCCCAGTCGGTCGTGAAGGTTGTTTTGTCCTTGTCATGTTCTCTGATGGACACCTGGTTGTAGCCGGAGAACCCGTCTAGGAAACTATAGCATTCATGCCCTGCGACATGATCCAAAATAGAGTCCGTAAAAGGGAGAGGGTGATGGTCCTTCCTCGTTGTTGCGTTCAGCTTCCGGAAGTCCTGGCACACCCGGATCTTACCTGTCAGTTTCTTGGGCACGATTACAATAGGCGACACCCACTCGCTACTGAGTACCGGGTAGATGATCCCTGCGCTCAGGTACTTATCGATTTCGTCCTTCACCAACAATGAATATTTTGGGTTGAGCCTGTATTGGCGTTGGCGAACCGGAATTGCCTCGTCCAACAAGTCGATCCTGTGCTCTCCATACCTTGCAGGTATGCCTTTCATGTTTTCAATCTTCCATGCGAAGACATCCTCATACTGGCGAAGAAACGCCTGTGCCCTGTTCAACTCTTCTCCTTGTACCTGGCTTGACACCTTCAAGCCTTTGTCTGGACTGAGCTGCAGTTCGCAACAGTCACTTGGGTCGACAATCCCCTCTGTGTGACTGATCTCGCTTCTGCCCAGTCCGACTGTTAGTTGTTATTCGTCGTCCGGATGCACATCGTCCCCTTCCTCCTCAATGGAGCAGCAAGTGACGTAACCCACAAACTCATGCGACATTTCTGTCTCTAAAGTGTATGACGAGCTGGTCTCCCCTCCAGTCGTGTAACCGGAGGTGGCTGACGGTGTTTCGCCCTCGTGTGGTACCTTGGTCCATGGTACGGTAATGACAGTCGGAGGGTCTGTAGGGTTCCGGAACTGCAATCTCTTCCTCCTCCAGTCACACCTTGCTTTGGCATCGTATAGCCACGGTCTGCCAAGCAGCACATCATAACCTTTCTTCATCAGAGGCTGCAATATTATGTAGGACAGTTGAAAGTCCACTCCTCCAATGTTGGTTCTCACATTGCTCAACATTCCTAGCGGCATTCTGCGCGTTTGATCGGCCAGCCGCAACACTCGGGTTGTAGGCTCGAAGGTCTGGAACCCCAAGGAGTTCGCTGTCTCCTCGGTCATGATGTTCACGCCCGAACCGGAGTCCACTGGTACCTTCTGTATGACGCAGCCTCCGATCTCTACTTCGATCTCCGGAGGTCCTAGGTCTCCTCCTTCCACTCTGTACACAGCCGGAAGTTTCCCTTTTCGAGGTTTGCGTGGTCGGCGTAACGAAAGCATCAGCATCTTTCGGTACGTCTTATTGTCCTCCAACAGCTGGTGGAAGGAAATATTTGCCCTCTGACTCCCTATGTCCTCCACTATGTCGTAGGAAGTGTTGGAAGTCACAGCCGCCACCCTCTCTGTAGTCGCGGTCGGAAGTGGTGTATGGGGCCTAGCCGCCTTCCGGTCGTCGGATATCGTTCCGGCGCTCAGTGCTTCCTTGATGAGGTGGCTCACCTCATCTTTGATGTCCAGAAGGTAGTCTTGGGTCCAGAACTCTTCTGAAGACCTGTCCGCCTTCTCCGAGTTCTGCACCGGCTGGATGTTCCGTATCGCCGGAGGTGTACCCGGCCTTTTTCTTCGGCTAGACTTCTCCTCTTCTTTAGACTTCCTCCTCTCTTCCCTACGCTCGAGGCGGCGAGTGTCCTCGTGGTCCTCTCCCATCCTCTTTGAACTTCGGGTCTCTACCCGTCCGCACATCACTTCTTCTTCCGGCCATACTTCGTCTTCTTCAGCTGGGTCCGGGCCCAGATCTACCTGGTTGACCTGCACTTCTTCCTTGCCAGGTGTCGACACGAAACGCACGGTTTGCCTGGCGACTGGTGGCTGATCACATTCGGGTGCCGTATGTCCAGACTTCTTGCAATTGCTGCACAACGGTATATACCCAGTTTGCTTCCTCGGGTGGGGGCAGCTCGGCGCGTAATGTCCCATGTCCCCGCAGTTATAGCAACCATTGAATTGTGGTGGAGGTCGGTTGAAATTGCCGGGAGGTGCCATGCGTCTCGGTGGGAGCGTACCCGCCATTTCCCTCGGAACGAAGCGCGGTATATGCACAGGTGGGTTCGGAGTTGTAGCCGGAGCTGTCTGAACCGCATAGGCGGTGTCCTCAGCCGGCTCAACATAATAAATGGGGTTCTCCCACTGTGGTGCCCATTCGACCGCATTCACTGGGTAAGTCGGGCGAGCGGACATGCACTCCGTGTTGGCATGTCCCACCTGTCCGCACGTAGTACACCAGAGATTCGCTCGCTGTCTCGCAGGTGATTTACGTCGGTCTTGGCCTCCCACTACATGAACTTTTAGGTCCGCAAAATTCTTCACCAGGTTGTCCACCTTGGCTGCGATGTCCCCTTGACTCTTCACTGGGATTCCCCTACCCCGATCCTTCTTCTTGATCGTACTGCGTTTCTTCTTCCGTCTTTCTTCCTCTGAAGATGACGAGTCCTCTTCCTCTTGCGAGGAAGAACTCGATTCGGAGGAGCTTGATCCTTCTGACGAGGAAGGCGAGTTCCTTCTCTTCCGACGTCCGCCTTGCGATTTCTTCTTCGTCGACCGTCGGTCGCGTCTTCGAGTGTCAAGGGTTGATGTTTCAAAGGTCTCTGCCGAAGCTATCACATCTTGGATTGTGTCAGCCTTGCCTCTCCTGCAGAAAGTCTCCATTTCTCTTGAGAGCCCTGTCACATACCAATCCACTGCTTGTTGCACCGAAAACGGTTCTCCTGGCCCTGTCTTCGGAATTTGATATAGGAGGTCTTGGAATCTCTCCGTATAGTCTCAAAGATTCTCCTTCCGCTCGCGTCGAAGATTTCGAAGCCGGGTCAGTACTCGAGTGTCATATCCGAGTTCGCGAAACCGCCTCAGAAACTTTTCCTTGAGCTGAGCCCAGGTTCGGATGCCAGTGGGGTCGGTGCTCTCATGATTGTACCAGCTACGAGCTCTCCTGCGTAGCAAGCTCGGAAAGATTCGCAGTCTGTCTTCATCACTGGTCTCGCCATTGGTGATGGAGACAGACTCGAAGAGCTTTATGTATGAATCTGCATCATCGTCGTCGCCCGTTCCCGTGTATCTTGGATACGAATGTTTCGTGAAAGGTTGGGAAAACACCTGGCGGAGATTGGCTTGATGGTCTGCCATTGGTGATCCTGTCAACGGACTGATCCTAGGTTGGCCAAACCCAGGAAGAGTTTCTGTCGGAGGAATTTCCAATAGAACTGTTAGCTCAATGCTCGCAGTAGGTGAACTGGAACGCCTTTGTCTTCCAGCAGTCGGTGATGGCGATCTTTCTGCAGAGTCCTCACCGGGAGTCTTCTTTTAAGTTCGCCGTTTTGCTTCTACAGCTTTTTCCGAATCTCGACGGAGCTTTCGTGTGACTCTCGCACTCAGGTTTCCCACACTATCGCTCGTTGACATTCACCGAGCATTGCTGCTCAAGTACTCTGGTGTTGACGCACTGTCCCCGGCAGCGGCTCCAAAAAGAAGTTGTCGGCTCCTTATGTAATAACCCACCAAAGGCTAAAACTGCAGTATGGTGGTAAGAAGATCGAACCCACAGGGACAGAGGCAACACACAGAGTAAAAAGTGTCACGTTTAACAGACTTTTGTAGAGTTTGAATTCTCAGGCGACTGTCACTCCCAGAAATACTGCAGTGCTCGACTCGGAGGAGGATGCTCGACTCGGAGGATGCTCGGAGGATGCACAGTACAGCGTAGTCACTCAACACACACACACACACACCTGAAACTGGCAAAAGCACAACTCGGAGGTCGGTCAGGACCTCCGCTTCGGATTTCAGGGGGAAAGTGTCTCAAAAGTTCACTCAGAGGTTCTGCAGGTAGTGACTCCCACTCCGGCTTTTACTACCCTGCCGCCAGGAACTAGCGTAGGGAACCCGGACTGGACTTCCCACTTCGGAACGAAGCCCCTTCATACGCCGTGGACGTCACCCTCGACTCACACCAACCGCAGGGGGTACAGGCCCGACTGAGGACTTAACTGAGACACAATCCAGTAACACACACACACAACCTGAATTGCAAACCAAGGCTTACACGAAGTAATAAAACTTCACTTTGGCATTCAGGGGAAACTTCCCGTAGGAGTACAATCAGGATATGTCACTCGAAGGAGTAAGGGGGAACTGTTCAAGTCTCTAACTCGCAACCGGCTCTGAGCATCAAAAATCACCCGCAGGTGCAGATCCGCACTACTCAAGTCTCTAACCGGGTACTAGCTCTGAACATTCAGCCGAAGGCCTTCAACTACAACATACGGTAACTTCGCTATGCTGCAGCTTCTCAACGTGGTGCCAGGACCAAAATGCACAAACACGCCAAGAAAGTGAGTTCCTAATCTGCACTTCCGAAACTGGAAGAGTCCCAAGGCAAAACGCCTTGATCTACTTTATACCCTCTAAGGTCCTAACTAACACTACGCTATCCTATCTACTACTCGCAACACCTGCACGAAACCAAACTACGCTACTGCACTCTGCAGATCCGGTGCTGCGCCTCCTGCGCGCCGGACTGCCTCGCTCTCTATCTCTACCTTGGCAATCTTCCGACCGGCTGCGCAACCCCAGACGCCGGAGGGCTGCAGTCACTTCCGACTCCAAGTGCGCCATAGTGTCGCGCGCACCCGACAAGAAGGATTCTAATTTCCTTGCTACTCGCCGCCGACTCCGACTGTCACCCTCCGTCAATGCCGCCGCCCGAAGCTCCAACTCCCTTAGTGTGATCTTCTCTTGAGCTGCCACCTCCCAATGGGCGTATCCTTTTAGACAGTGAGTCACCCACGTCGCCAACTCTTCTCGCGTCCGGCAGCTGCCTTCCACCTCTGCTAGCTGCATTTCCGCATCTGCGCGCTGCGCCCTCAAATCCGCGCACTCGGATTGCAAGTTGCGCAACAATTCCTCATCCTCCGTGCGTGTACTTTGACTTTCTTCTAAGGCGCGCTTCTGGCGCGCAAGCTCTTCTGCTAAGATGCGGTTTTGTCTCCGCTCTTCCTGCAATTCTGACTCGATCTTTGCCCGCATTAGCTCGGCATCCGCCTGGTTTTTCGTCGCCGCATCCTCCCTCTGCTGTTGCAAGGTTTGGTATAGCTTCTGCGTGACCGCCAGGTGCTGTCGGAGGGTAGCGTTCCTATCCTGCAATGTTTGGCACCTAGAGGCCCAAGTGGCCACCTTGCTCCTCGTCATGCGCTTGACAGTCTCCACGTAAGACTGCGGTTTTCCGGTACCCGAGTACTTGGATGTCTTGCGATCCAGATATCGCAGGAGTGGAACTATCTGCTCGCACAACACCCTTATTGGCGTTTTCTGCACAGAGTCCGCTTCCTGCTCTTCTGAACTCGTCTCATCCTCCGTTTCGAGGATTTCAGTCGCCACCGAATCCCTTGGCGACTCCCTGGAACTGTGGCGCGCAGCAGCTTCCGCCGCGACTGCCGCTCCACTCCCTGCTAAAATATCCAAGGCAGTGGGGGATTCCACTGCTTGAGCCCCTGTTCCGGCTCGATCTTCGGTTTCCGAAGGGGTCGACGCCGTAGTGACTTTTGTCACCTTTGCACCGCCCGCTTCTGCTGCCTGCCCTTCCGGCGCGATCTGCGCGGAAGGTGTCTTTGCTGGAGGTGCGTCCGCCGAAGGCGTCTGCACAATGGTCGCCGGCCCTGTCCGTCTCGCAGTCGGCGAATCTGACCGACTCTCTGTTGACCGACTCGCAGTCGGCCGACTAGCAGTTGTCCGACTGGCAGTCGGATCCACCCTACGCGTCTTCACTCCACTTGGCCTGCTTGCTGGCGGCATTTTCCCAGAAGTGCCTTCCGCCAAAGACGACCCTCTGAGGGTTGTTGGCTCGTCAGCCAAACTCCCTTCTGCTTCCGGCCTGCTGTCCGGTTCAACGCGCCGCTCAGTCGGCCTTCCTTCCGTTTGTCGACCTTCAGTCGCCCGACTCGTAGTCGGCCGACTGTCAGTCCGTCTGTCTTCTTCCGAAGGCATTGGTGCCTTCTGCGCAGAGGTATTTGCCGACTTCCCCAGAATCTGCGCGATTATCTCCTCCTGCGTGGGCAGGATACTCCGCCGGACCGGAGTACGCCCGGTCTCCTCAGTACTAGTTGGCACTTTGCGTGCCCTCTGTTTCGGTCGGCTGTGAGGCTCGTTGGTTGGCCGACTACGAGTCGGCGCAGCTGGCACTTCCGGCTGCCTGTCCTCAGGTCTCTCATTCCATTTCCGCTTTCGCGGAGCGCGCTCACTTCGACGTTCTTCTGCTGCTCTTGCTGGGGGCGGAGCCGGAGGCGGACTGGCAGGTGCCTCGTCCGGATCCGTGTCTACTTTGGCCTCCCGCGAGTATCTACCTGGATAGCTCCGGGTCAGCAGCGGAAACCGTGTCCGCTCTGAATTTGTCAAACATCCCATCGCCCGATAAAACACAATCAGGTAAGGCGAAAGATGATTGAGGGTTCCTCCTCTCTCTTCTTGCGCATGTTGGCGTGTCACCTTCCACAGGAGCCGTGCCCAATGCACTGGAGCTCCTGACAACACTAGCTCCACAAATCCTACTTGCCAACCATGCATGTAAGCGGTCTTGGTCGGCTGCAATATCTGCAGCAATGCAGTTGCGACATTTCTCCGCAATCGATCTTTGTAATCCCGCGTCCGGAAACCGTTCTTGGGATGCCTAGCAACTATGAAAAGCTCATTGTAGGAGATTTCTTCCTCCTTGGACACCTTCACGCTATCGGCCTCGAAGAGGAGAAACCCTTCCTCGCCGGCACACCTGCCCAACACCCGCGCCCAGTCACAAATGTCCCACCTCTCTGGATGTGGACGGAATCCGCGTGAGGGCTTGTGTCTCTCCTGCAGATACTCGCGCACCATCTCCGGACATGTCCAGTTCCATCCCCACAGGAGGAAATTGAGCTTCAGCCCTGTCAGCACATCTTGAAATGCGCGCAGACCGATCTGTGGCACTTTGAGTGGAGACACTCGCAGCTGGGGGACCTTCGACATTGCGTTTCCTGCACCCACAGACGTTCTCCCCTCCGCTCGCTCTCTCACAATCGCCGCTGCGCGTCGGTCGCTCAAGCACTGACTGCAGTCACTCTCTCTTTTCTCGCGCTCAAGTTCGCTACTCCCAAATTCTCTCCAAGGTCTGTCAAGATCCTTGCGCAACTCGTCTCCGCACTCTCTCCTCTCACTGCAGGTCTCTCCGCCCTTGCGCGTAATCTTGGAAGCTGGAAATCGCAAAATCAAGAATGAGAGAATGAGACTGGAGAGCAGTCTTTTCTTCTCCGAATTCAAGATCGTCCAACGTTCTTACTGGTTACAATTTACGCAGCCGGCTATACGGCCTAACGGTTCGCCCTCGCATGCTCCAATTCACGTCTCCGCACTGCGCGCATTCGCATGCGTGAATGTTGAATTCTCCCGCCGCCACAGTCTTCCGGACTCGAGTTCGCCGCAGTGTATGCGTCGGCTATGTTGTCTTTTCCTAACCCGACCATCACCGGAGGCGTGTCGCCGCTGGCGTATTCCTTATCCGTCGGCGCCTTGCTGGAGGCGCACTGTAATAACCCACCAAAGGCTAAAACTTGCAGTATGGTGGTAAAAAGATCGAACCCACAGGGACAGAGGCAACACACAGAGTAAAAGTGTCACGTTTAACAGACTTTTGGTAGAGTTTGAATTCTAGGCGACTGTCACTCCCAGAAATACTGCAGTGCTCGACTCGGAGGCTCGACTCGGAGGATGTGGTACCCCACTTTTGGCAATTTTGAGGAAATTAAAACATTTTTGGAAAACTGTACCCTGGCAGCATTGTAAATAGCCTTCGGTACATCAAAACGGAGTGAATCCGGAAGATCGCGGGGATTCTCGAGGGATCTTGTAGAATCTAGGATTTGGGATGCAGCAGTAAGGACAGGCACCACCCTCCCTGCGAGCTCTGCAGTTAGGACCCCTACGACGCAAGGCGCAAAACCCGCCTTCGGAGGTTGCGTCCGCGGCGGTAGGGAAATCCTCCATAATTAGGTCAACCCTCGGGCGCCTTGACCAAGTTAGGGTCTCATTGGAAAGAGCTCGACGCACTGATTCCAACGAGTCCAAGAACGCTTGGAACGGATGAGGACTTAGGGAGTTATCACTATTGGAAGATACGGAGACGGTCGCCTTCGGCGGAAGGAGTTCGCCACCGGCGGGAATTCCGCCTACGCGGAAGGGGGAGTCAAGTTTTGTCCTATGCGCGGACGAAGGCGTTCGCCTGTGCACAGGCGAAGTAGGGTTTGGGGAGGCGCGAAGTCCGCCTACGCACAGGCGCTTCGGCGTCGGCGGAAAATCCGCCTTGGGCCCTAGAAATGCGCCTTGTGAGGTAGAAAGTGTACGGCGCCTTCCGCGCCAGCGCAGCGCCGCGTACGGCGGAAGAGCCGCTGGAGTAATCAAATCTGTACGGACCATGCGGACGGGTCGGGTGGGTGCGCTCTTGGACGGACGGAGTTGCGGCGGCGGAAGCGCCGACGAAGAGACAAGAAACGGACGGACTGGACGGAGACGGCTGACCACGGTCAACGCCTTCCGCGCCAGCGCGACGCCGCGCACGGAATTCGCCTGCGCACAGGCGAGCGCCTGTGCACAGGAGGATGAAGTTCCGCGCCGGCGGAGAATCCGCCGAGGAGTCTGCCTGCGCACAGGCAGGAGTTGAACTTTTGTCCGACATGCAGACACACGCGTCAAGGCAGAGGGGGATTGGCCGAGGGGCGGTACGAACAAGTGTACCGCGCAAGGCGGAAAACTCGCCTTCGGCGCTACGCCCCCATGTCCGCGGGGTAATACGCTCGCGGAGTTCAAATCCGCCAATTCGAGCGTGAGAGTTTAATCGGCGACGGCAGAGCGTGAAGCCGCGCGTGAGAGCGGAGACCGTTCCAGCGTAGAGCCGGCGCGGCCATCAAGTGAGACGTTCTCCACGAGCAAGAGCCGACCATGACCTTCGACCGGGCGGCGGAGAACGTCCCATTCTTGAATTCGCGATTCCAATCTCTTGTGTGCGCTGCGCGCATCCATCTGCTGGCTGCTAAACATTCTCGACGTCGCCGCACAGGAGATTTCTTGTTGATTGAGGGAGAAGTGAATGCGCGTGATTTGGAATTGAGGGCGATTAGAGTTTGCCGAGAGAGAAAGGAGCTCGGGCGGTGCGGAAGTAGAATGAGCGGGCGAGCGAACCCCAGGAACGCAATGACGAGACCGGGCAGATTGCGGATGGTGCCACTTCGCCTACCACAGAACGGGCTGCGCGCTTTCGAGGAGCGCTTAATAGCAAGAAAGCTCGATTTCTTGCTATGGGGATGGAACTACATCTATGCGAATATGGTGCGCGAGTGGCTAGAGCCACAGGTACCACCCTCGCGCGGATTGCGTCCGCATGTTGATCGGTGGACAGTCCAAGATTGGGCGTTGGCGTTGGGAAGATGTGCTGGCATGCCAGGGCATCTCCTTTTCGACAGTGAGAGCATCAAGGTGACCAAGCAGGTGTAATAACCCACCAAAGGCTAAAACTGCAGTATGGTGGTAAAAAGATCGAACCCACAGGGACAGAGGCAACACACAGAGTAAAAGTGTCACGTTTAACAGACTTTTGGTAGAGTTTGAATTCTAGGCGACTGTCACTCCCAGAATTACTGCAGTGCTCGACTCGGAGGCTCGACTCGGAGGAGGATCTCAACTCGGAGGATGCTCGGAGGATGCACGGTACAGCGTGGTCACTCAACACACACACACACACACACCTGAAACTGGCAAAAAGCACAACTCGGAGGTCGGTCAGGACCTCCGCTTCGGATTTCAGGAGGAAAGTGTCTCGCAAGTTCACTCAGAGGTTCTGCAGGAAGTGCCTCCCACTCCGGCTTTTACTGCCCTTCCGCCAGGAACTAGCGGGGGTACCCGGACTGGACTTCTCACTTCGGAACGAAGCCTCTACGTACGCCGTGGACGTCACCCTCGACTATCACACAAAACGCAGGGAGTGCAGACCCGACTGAGAACTTAGTGAAAACACGATCCAGTAACACACACACAACCTGAATTACAAACCAAGGTTTACACGAAGTAATGAAACTTCACATTGGCATTCAGGGGAAACTTCCCGTAGGAGTACAATCAGGATATGTCACTCGAAGGAGTAAGGGGGAACTGTTCAAGTCTCTAACTCGCAGCCGGCTCTGAGCATCAGAAATCACCCGCAGGTGCAGATCCGCACTACTCAAGTCTCTAACCGGGTGCTAGCTCTGAACATTCAGCCGAAGGCCTTCAACTACAACATACGGTAACTTCGCTATGCTGCAGCTTCTCTACGTGGTGCCAGGACCAAAATGCACAAACACGTCAAGAAAGTGAGTTCCTGATCTGCACTTCCGAAACTGGAAGAGTCCCAAGGCAAAACGCCTTGATCTACTTTATACCCTCAAAAGATCCTAACTAGCACTACGCTATCCTATCTACCACTCGCAGTATCTGCGCGAAACCAAACTACTCTACTGCACTCAGCAGATCCGGTGCTGCGCCTCCTGCGCGCCGGACTGCTCCGCGTACTATCTCTACCTTGCCAGTCTTCCGACCGGCTGCGTAACCCCAGGCGTCGGAGCGCTGTGGTGACTTCCGACTGCAAGTGCGCCATAGTGTCGCGCGCACCCGACAAGAAGGTTTCTAATTTTCTCGCCACTCGCCGCCGACTCCGACTGTCACCTTCCGTCAATGCCGCCGCCCGAAGCTCGAACTCCCTGAGTGTGATCCTCTCTTGGGCTGCCACCTCCCAATGGGTGTATCCTTTTAGACAACGAGTCACCTGTGCCGCCAACTCTCCTCGCGCCCTGCAGCTGCTCTCCACCTCGGCCAGCTGCATTTCTAATCCCGCACGTTGTGCCCTCAAATCCGAGCACTCGGATTGCAAGTTGCACAACAGCTCCTCATCCTCCTTGCGGGCTCTTTGACTTTCTTCTAAGGCGCGCGTCTGGCGCGCAAGCTCGGCTGCTAGGACTTTGTTCTGTCTCCGCTCCTCCTGCAGTTCCAACTCGATCTTTGCCCGTATTAGTTCGGCATCCGCCTGACTTTTCGTCGCCGCATCCTCCTTCTGCTGCTGCAAGGCTTGGTATAGCTTCTGGGTGACCGCCAGGTGTTGTTTGAGGGCGGTGTTCCTTTCCACATATACTTGGCAACTAGAGGACTTGGCAACCAGTGACTTTTGTCACTCTTGCACCGCCCGCTTCTGCTGCCTGTCCTTCCGGCGCCATCTGCGCGGAAGGTGTCCTTGCTGAAGGTGCGTCCGCCGAAGGCGTCCGCACACTGGTCGTTGGCCCCATCCGTCTCGCAGTCGGCGAATCCGGCTGACTCTCTGTTGTCCGACTCGCAGTCGGCCGACCAGCAGTTGTCCGACTGGGAGTCGGATACACCCTGCGCGTCTTGACTCCACTTGGCCTGCTTGTTGGGGGCGTTCTTCCAGAAGTGCCTTCCGCCGAAGACGACCCTTTGAGGATTGTTGGCTCGTCAGCCAAACTCTCTTCTGCTTCCGGCCTGCTGTCCGGTTCAACGCGCCGTTCAGTTGGCCTTCCTTCCGCTTGTCGACCTTCAGTCATCCGACTCGCAGTCGGCCGGCTGTCAGTCCGTCCATCTCCTCCCGAAGGCCGTGGTGCCTTCTGTGCAGAGGTATCTGCCGTCTTCCCTAGAATCTGAGCGATTATCTCTTCCTGTGTGAGATTCCGCCGGGTCGGAGTTCGCCTGGTCTCCTCAGTAACAGTTGGCATTTTGCGTGCCCTCTGTTTTGGTCGACTGTGAGGCTCGGGGGTGGGCCGACCACGAGTCGGCGCAGCTGGTACTTCCGGCTGCCTGTCCTCAGGTCTCTCATCCCACTTCCGCTTTCGCGGAATGCGCTCACTTCGACGTTCTTCTGCTGCTCTTGCTGGAGCCGGAGGCGTACTGGCAGGTTCCTCGTCCGGATCCGTGTCTACTTCGGCCTCCCTCGAATATCTACCTGGATAAGTCCGGGTCAGCTGCGGAAACCGAGTCTTCTCAGCATTCGTCAAACATCCCATCGCCCGGTAAAACACGATTAAGTAAGGCGATAGATGATTGAGGGTTCCTCCCTTCTCTTCTTGCGCATGTTGGCGCGTCACCTTCCACAGGAGCCGTGCCCAATGCACCGGAGCTCCTGACAGCACTAGCTCCACGAACTCTACCTGCCAACCATGCATGTAAGCGGTCTTGGTCGGCTGCAATATCTGCAGCAATGCCGTCGCGACATTTCTCCGCAATCGATCCTTGTAATCCCGTGTCCGGAAACCGTTCTTGGGATGTCTGGCCACTTTGAAGAGCTCATTGTAAGAGACTTCTTCCTCCTGGGACACCTTCACGCTATCGGCCTCGAAGAGGAGATCCCCTTCCTCGCCGGCACACCTGCCCAACACCTGCGCCCAATTGCAAATGTCCCATCTCTCTGGGTGTGGGCGAAATCCGCGAGAAGGCTTGTGTCTCTCTTGCAGATACTCGCGCACCATCTCCGGACATGTCCAATTCCACCCCCATAGGAGAAAATCGAGCTTCAGTCTCAACAGCACATCTTGAAATGCGCGTAGACCAATCTGCGGCACCCTGAGTGGAGACACTCGCAGCTGGGGAACCTTCGACATTGCGTTGCCTGCACACACACAAACGTTCTCCCTTTCGCTCGCTCTCTCACAATCGCCACTGTGCGTCGGCCACTCAAGCACTGACTGCTCACTCTCTCTGCGCTCGTTCAAGATCGCTACTCACAATTCTTTCAAGGTCCGCCAAGATCCTTGCGCAACTCGTCTCCGCACTCTCTACTCTCACTGCAGGTCGCTCCGCCCTTGCGCGTAATCTTGGAACTGGAAATCGCAAAGTCAAGAATGAGAGAATGAGACTGGAGCGCAGTCTTTTCTTCTCCGATTTCAAGAACGTCCAACGTTCTTACTGGTTGCAACGTACGCAGCCGGCTATACGGCTTAACGGTTCGCCCTTTGCATGCGCGAATTCACGTCTCCGCATTGCGCGCATTCGCATGCTTAAACGTTGAATTCTCCCGCCGCCGCCACCTTCCGGACTCGAGTCCGCTGCAGGGTATACGTCGGCCCTGTTGTCTTTTCCTAACCCGCCCTTCCCCGGAGGCGTGTCGCCGCTGATGCGGTCATTATCCGTCGGCGCCTTGCTGGAGGCGCACATCCAGCCGGAGCGAATTACGCCGGCGCGCAGTCGTACCGCCTATTTTGTCCTTTATGCCTCGTCCGTTGCTGCCAGCGCATATCCGTCAGCGCAACTCATGCCAGCGCATCCGGCCGTCAGCGCAACGTCGGAGGCGTACATCCGACCGGCGCTTTCTTTCCATGAACAGCCGCCAAGGGCGCTTCCGACTCTGAGTTGGTTTCCTCCTGTGAGCGCGTGATTCCGCCGAAGGCGCATCGCCGAGGGCGTACGGGAATCCTTTCCGGCTGTGAACCCTAGCGCGAACGGCGCATGTCCGGCTACGAGTTTTCCGACGCTCATAACTTCTCCATTCCTGATCCATCTCCGGCGCTCTTGGACTCGTTAGAACGAGCGTCCCGAGCTCTTTCTAATGCAACTTCAACCAACTGGATCTACCGTGTATCCCGATTGTTATGAAGGTTTTCCCTTTCCGCGCTGGCGGCGCTTCGCCGAAGGCGCACTCATGGTCGGATGCCTTTAGAGGTCCGGGCCCTTCTCCTGACGTCTTTAGCAAAACCTCCTCCTGAGGTGTCTGCGCCGGAAGCGTAGCTTCCTTATACGCTAGAGGCGCGTGAGTAGAGACACCTCAAAAAGGAGCTTTTGCCGAAGGCGCCGAAGACGTTGGCGTTGGTACATCCGACTACGTGATTCTTTGTGCCCTCGTGACGATCTCATCAATCCACTCTATTTAGCGTACCCTTCTCTAGCTACAAACACTGCTTTGGTACTAGTTTTCTAAAATTGTTTAAATTCTGCAAAAAAAACAAAAAGTGTGTTACCACATGCCCCCCTCCTCAATTGTGAGCGCCCACGCGAACATTTACACGTGGTATTTCTTCAGACGCCATCCGTTCACGCGGGTGCCTAACCATTCTCCCGTCAGTTCTGCGAGTTGGATGGATCCATTTGGGAAAACTTCTATCACCTTGTAAGGTCCCATCCACCTCAAGTGGAGCTTGCCTGGAAATCTAGCATGTCTGCTATCGTATAGCAGAGCCAAGTCGCCCTTCTCCAGCAGTACTGGTTTGAGCCTTCGATCGTACTTCTCCTTCCGCCTGAGTTGTAATTGCTTTGTCCGATCTTCGGCCTCTTGACGTCTTTCCTCCAGTGCCATTACCTCTTGCAGTCGATATGCCTGACTTTCTTCCGCGTCCAGCCTTCTCTGATCTAAGGTCCTCTTGGTAGGTATCTCGAATTCGATGGGTAAGATCGGATGCTGCCCATAAACTAGGAAGTAAGGTGTTTGCCTGGTGGTGACTTTTTCTGCCGTTCTATATGCCCATAAGGCGGCCGGTAGCTTGGTGTCCCAGTCATGAGCATGGTTTACAGTCACTTTGAGGAGTATCTTACAGAGTAATCCATTGGACTTCTCTGTCAGACCATTTGCCTTGGGGTTGTATGGAGTAGTCTTCCGATGCTTAATCTGGAAGTGCCGCGTCAAACTTTCTATCACCTGATTCAGAAAGTGCGTTCCTCTGTCACTGACTATTTCTAGGGGGCACCCGTAGCGTGTGATGATGGATTCGAATAGGAACCGTGCTACTGCGGCTGCGTCGTCGTGCCTTGTGGCTTCTGCCTCCACCATCTTGGTCGCATAGTCTGTTGCTACCAATATGTAGCGCCTGCGCGTGCCTTTAGTGACAGGTTGTATTGGTCCCACGAAGTCGATCCCCCATTTTTCAAATGGTGCCAATGGCATGATTGGTGTAAGAGGCCATCTCGTGGTCGGAGTCGGCCTTCCCGTCCTCTGGCAGCTGTCGCATTTGCGAACGTAGTCGTGTACATCTTTGAACATCGTCGGCCACCAGTATCCTGCATTCACAATTTTGGTCACTGTATTTCTGGTGGCGTAGTGACCACCAGCGTCTTCTGTGTGCATGGCTTTTACAACTCGCGGGACTTCAGACTCCTCTAGACATCTGCACAGCCTGTCGTCTGCCATTTTCTTGAACAAGACCCCTTGTTGGAGCTGGTAAGGTCCCGCTTTATGAACGAAGACTGTGCGCTGCTCTGCATCCAATCCTTCCGGACATTGGAGTGTGAGCAGGAACCTGTATAAGTCCGCGTACCTGGACTCATGGCTGGCGGACAACTGAAAAAGTTGTTCGTCGGGAAAATCATCCACTACTTCCTCTTCTATGGGTTCGGTCCATAGTCGGGAGAGGTAGTCCGCGTTCTCATGGTGAACGCCTTTCCGTGTCTGTACAGTATAGGTGAATTCTTGCAGCAGTAGTACCCACCTGGCAATTCGTCCGGACAGATCCGCCTTCTTCACCAGGTGCTGTAAGGCGTAATGATCTACATGAAACACGAACTCATAGCAGATCAAATAATGTTGGAACTTCTTGCAGGAGTACACCATTCCTAACGCCTCCCTCTCAGTTGTCGTGTACTTCTTCTCTGCTGCTGACAACTGACGACTCGCGAAGTAAATCGGGTAGTCTTTCTTGTTGTCATCCTTCTGACTGAGAACCACCCCGATTGCAAACGCCGACGTGTCTACATAGACATGGAAAGGTCTATTCCAATCCGGACTTCTCAGAACCGGAGCAGTCGTCAGTTTGGCTTTGAGCGTTTCAAAGGCCAGCTGTTGCTCCTTGCCCCACACATAGGGTTCATCCTTCTTAAGCAGCTTCGTCAGATCGGCTGCCAAGATGGCATACATATTTATGAACCTTCGGTAATAACCTACATGGCCAAGGAAGGCCCTCAACTCACGCAGATTCGTTGGCGGCTGCAGTTCGAGAATAATCTTCACCTTCTCTACATCCACTGCAATGCCATCGGACGAAACTCGGTGCCCTAGCAGGATTCCGCTGGTCATGAAGAAGAAACATTTCTCAGGGTGTAAGGACAAGCTGCTCTCCCTACATCTGTCGAACGTTTGCCGAAGATGGTTAAGGTGCTCCGACCTCTTACCGAAGACACAAAAGTCGTCGATGAAAATTTCTAGGAACTTCCTCAGGTGCTCTTGGAAAATGTTTGTCATCATCCGCTGGAACGTCGCTGGCGCGTTGCACAGACCGAACGGCATCTTGTGATAAACATAGGTTCCCCAGTCGGTCGTGAAGGTTGTTTTGTCCTTGTCCTGTTCCCTGATGGACACCTGGTTGTAGCCGGAGAATCCGTCTAGGAAACTGTAGCATTCATGCCCTGCTACATGGTCTAAAATAGAGTCCGTGAAAGGAAGAGGGTGATGGTCCTTCCTCGTTGCTGCGTTCAGCTTTCGGAAGTCCTGGCACACCCGAATCTTACCCGTCAGTTTCTTGGGCACGATCACGATAGGCGACACCCACTCGCTACTGAGTACCGGGTAGATGATTCCTGCGCTCAGGTACTTATCGATTTCGTCCTTCACCAATAATGAATATTTTGGGTTGAGCCTGTATTGGCGTTGGCGAACCGGAACTGCCTCGTCCAACAAGTCGATCCTGTGCTCTCCATACCTTGCAGGTATGCCTTTCATGTCTTCAATCTTCCATGCGAAGACATCCTCATACTGGCGAAGAAACGCCTGTACCCTGTTCAACTCTTCTTCTTGTACCTGGCTTGACACCTTCAAGCCTTTACCTGGACTGAGCTGCAGTTCGCAGCAATCACTCGGGTCAACAATCCCCTCTGTGTGACTGATCTCGCTTCTGCCCAGTCCGGCTGCTAGTTGCTATTCTTCATCCGGATACACCTCGTCTCCTTCCTCCTCAATGGAGCAGCAAGTGACGTAGCCCACAAATTCTTCCGACGTTTCGGTCTCTGAAGTGCATGATGAGGTGGTCTCCCCTCCGGTTGTGTAACCGGAGGTGGTGGAAGGTGTTTCGCCCTCATGGGGTACCTTGGTCCACGGTACGGTAATGACAGTCGGAGGGTCAGCAGGGCTACGGAACTGTAATCTCTTCCTACTCCAGTCACACCTTGCTTTGGCATCGTATAGCCACGGTCTGCCAAGCAGCACATCATAACCTTTCTTCATCAGAGGTTGCAGTATTATGTAGGACAGTTGAAAGTCCACTCCTCCAATGTTGGTTCTCACATTGCTCAACATTCCTAGTGGCATTCTGCGTGTTTGATCGGCCAGTCGCAATACTCGGGATGTAGGTTCGAAGGTCTGGAACCCCAAGGAGTTCGCTGTCTCCTCGGTCATGATATTCACGCCCGAGCCGGAGTCCACTGGTACCTTCTGTATGACGCAGCCTCCGATCTCTACTTCGATCTCTGGAGGTCCCAGGTCTCCTCCTTCCACTCTGTACACAGCCGGAAGTTTCTCTTTTCGGGGTTTGCGTGGTCGGCGCAACGAAAGCATCAGCATCTTTCTGTACGTCTTATTGTCTTCCAACAACTGGTGGAAGGAAATATTTGCCCTCTGGCTCCCTATGTCTTCCACTATGTCGTAGGGAGTGTTGGAAGTCACAGCCGGAAGTTTTCCTGTACTCGCGGTCGGAAGTGGTGTAGGGGGCCTAACCGCCTTCCGGACGTCGGATGTCATTCCGTCGCCCAGTGCTTCCTTGATGAGGTGACTCACCTCATCTTTGATGTCCGGAAGGTAATCTCGAGTCCGGAACTCTTCTGAATACCTGTCCGCTTTTTCTGAGTTCTGCTCCGGCTGGGTGTTTCTCATAGCCGGAGGTGTACCCGGCCTTCTCCTCGGGCCTTCTCTAACTTCTTTAGACTTCCTCCTCTCTTCCCTACGCTCGAGGCGGCGAGTGTCCTCGTGGCCTTCTCCTCTCCTCTTCGAACTTCGGGTTTCTACCCGGCCGCACATTACTTCTTCCTCTGGCCATACTTCGTTTTCTTCAGCTGGGTCCAGACTCAGTTCTACCTGGTTGACCTGCACCTCTTCCTTGCCAGGTGTCGATACGAAACGCACGGCTGGCCTAGGGAGTTGTGGCTGGTCACATTCGGCTGCTGTATGTCCAGACTTCTTGCAATTGCTGCACAACGGTGCATACCCCATTGGCTTCCTCGGGTGGGGACAGCTTGGCGCGTAATGCCCCATGTCTCCGCAGTTGTAGCAACCATCGAATTGTGGTCGAGGTCGGTTGTGATTGCCTGGAGGTGCCATGCGTCTTGGTGGGAGTGTACCCGCCATTTCCCTCGGAACAAAGCGCGGTATATGCACCGGTGGGTTCGGAGTTGTAGCTGGAGCTGTCTGTACCGAGTAGGCGGTGTCCTCAACCTGCTCAGCATAATACATAGGCGGCTCAGCATAATACATGGGGTTCTCCCACTGTGGTGCCCATTCGACCGCATTCACTGGGTAAGATGGCCTCGCGGACATGCACTCCGTGTTGGCATGTCCCACCTGTCCGCACGTAGTACACCAGAGATTCGCTCGTTGTCTCGCAGGTGATTTACGTCGGTCTTGGCCTCCCACTACATGAACTTTCAGGTCCGCAAAATTCTTCACCAGGTTGTCTACCTTGGCTGCGATGTCCCCTTGAGTCTTCACTGGGATTCCCTTACCTCGATCCTTCTTCTTGATCGCACTGCGTTTCTTCTTCCGTCTTTCTTCTTCTGAAGATGACGAGTCCTCTTCCTCTTCCGAGGAAGAACTTGATTCGGAGGAGCTTGATTCTTCTGTCGAGGAAGGCGAGTTCCTTCTCTTCCGACGTCCGCCTTGCGACTTCTTCTTCGTCGACCGTCGGTCGCGTCTTCGAGTGTCAAGGGTTGACGTCTCAAAGGTCTCCGCGGAAGCTATCACATCTTGGATTGTGTCAGTCTTGCCTCTCCTACAGAAGGTCTCCATTTCTCTTGAGAGCCCTGTCACATACCAATCCACTGCCTGTTGTACCGAATACGGTTCTCCCGGGCCTGTCTTCGGAATTCGATCTAGGAGGTCTTGGAATCTCTCAGTGTAGTCTCGAAGATTCTCCTTCCGCTCGCGTCGAAGATTTCGAAGCCGGGTCAGAACTCGACTGTCATATCCGAGTTCGCGGAACCGCCTCAGAAACTTTTCCTTGAGCTGAGCCCAGGTCCGGATGCCAGTGGGGTCGGTGCTCTCATGGTTGTACCAGCTACGCGCTCGTCTGCGTAGCAGGCTAGGAAAGATTCGTAATCTGTCTTCATCACTGGTCTCACGATTGGCGATGGAGACAGACTCGAAGAGCTTTATGTATGAATCTGCATCATCGTCGTCGCCCGTTCCCGTGTATCTTGGATACGAATGTTTGGTGGTAGGTTGGGAAAACGCCTGGCGGCGATTGGCTTGATGTTCTGCCATCGGTGATCCTGTCGACGGACTGATCCTAGGTTGGCCAAACTCAGGAAGAGTTCCTGTCGGAGGGATGTCCAATAGAACTGTTAGCTCAATGCTCTCGGTAGGTGAACTGGAACGCCTTTGTCTTCCAGTAGTCGGTGATGGCGATCTTTCTGCAGAGTCCTCACCGGGAGTCTTCTTTTTAGTTCGCCGTTTTGTTTCCACGGCTTTTTCTGAATCTCGACGGAGTTTCCGTGTGGCTCTCGCACTCAGGTTTCCCACACTATCGCTCGTCGACATTCACCGAGCATTGCTGCTCAAGGTTTCTGGTGTTGACGTACTGTCCCCGGCAGCGGCGCCAAAAAGAAGTTGTCGGCTCCTTATGTAATAACCCACCAAAGGCTAAAACTGCAGTATGGTGGTAAAAAGATCGAACCCACAGGGACAGAGGCAACACACAGAGTAAAAGTGTCACGTTTAACAGACTTTTGGTAGAGTTTGAATTCTAGGCGACTGTCACTCCCAAAATTACTGCAGTGCTCGACTCGGAGGCTCGACTCGGAGGAGGATCTCAACTCGGAGGATGCTCGGAGGATGCACGGTACAGCGTGGTCACTCAACACACACACACACACACACCTGAAACTGGCAAAAAGCACAACTCGGAGGTCGGTCAGGACCTCCGCTTCGGATTTCAGGAGGAAAGTGTCTCGCAAGTTCACTCAGAGGTTCTGCAGGAAGTGCCTCCCACTCCGGCTTTTACTGCCCTTCCGCCAGGAACTAGCGGGGGTACCCGGACTGGACTTCTCACTTCGGAACGAAGCCTCTACGTACGCCGTGGACGTCACCCTCGACTATCACACAAAACGCAGGGAGTGCAGACCCGACTGAGAACTTAGTGAAAACACGATCCAGTAACACACACACAACCTGAATTACAAACCAAGGTTTACACGAAGTAATGAAACTTCACATTGGCATTCAGGGGAAACTTCCCGTAGGAGTACAATCAGGATATGTCACTCGAAGGAGTAAGGGGGAACTGTTCAAGTCTCTAACTCGCAGCCGGCTCTGAGCATCAGAAATCACCCGCAGGTGCAGATCCGCACTACTCAAGTCTCTAACCGGGTGCTAGCTCTGAACATTCAGCCGAAGGCCTTCAACTACAACATACGGTAACTTCGCTATGCTGCAGCTTCTCTACGTGGTGCCAGGACCAAAATGCACAAACACGTCAAGAAAGTGAGTTCCTGATCTGCACTTCCGAAACTGGAAGAGTCCCAAGGCAAAACGCCTTGATCTACTTTATACCCTCAAAAGATCCTAACTAGCACTACGCTATCCTATCTACCACTCGCAGTATCTGCGCGAAACCAAACTACTCTACTGCACTCAGCAGATCCGGTGCTGCGCCTCCTGCGCGCCGGACTGCTCCGCGTACTATCTCTACCTTGCCAGTCTTCCGACCGGCTGCGTAACCCCAGGCGTCGGAGCGCTGTGGTGACTTCCGACTGCAAGTGCGCCATAGTGTCGCGCGCACCCGACAAGAAGGTTTCTAATTTTCTCGCCACTCGCCGCCGACTCCGACTGTCACCTTCCGTCAATGCCGCCGCCCGAAGCTCGAACTCCCTGAGTGTGATCCTCTCTTGGGCTGCCACCTCCCAATGGGTGTATCCTTTTAGACAACGAGTCACCTGTGCCGCCAACTCTCCTCGCGCCCTGCAGCTGCTCTCCACCTCGGCCAGCTGCATTTCTAATCCCGCACGTTGTGCCCTCAAATCCGAGCACTCGGATTGGAAGTTGCACAACAGCTCCTCATCCTCCTTGCGGGCTCTTTGACTTTCTTCTAAGGCGCGCGTCTGGCGCGCAAGCTCGGCTGCTAGGACTTTGTTCTGTCTCCGCTCCTCCTGCAGTTCCAACTCGATCTTTGCCCGTATTAGTTCGGCATCCGCCTGACTTTTCGTCGCCGCATCCTCCTTCTGCTGCTGCAAGGCTTGGTATAGCTTCTGGGTGACCGCCAGGTGTTGTTTGAGGGCGGTGTTCCTTTCCACATATACTTGGCAACTAGAGGCCCACTTTGCCACCTTGATCCTCGTCCTTCGCCTGATAGTCTCCACATAAGACTGCGGTTTTAAGGCACTTCCGTATTTGGATGTCTTGCGATCCAGATATCGCAGGAGTGGAACTATCTGTTCGCACAGCACCCCTGTTGGCGTTTTCTGCACCGAATCCGCTTCCTGCTCTTCCGAGCTCGTATCATCCTCAGTCTCGAGGATTTCAGTCGCCACCGAATCCCTTGGCGACTCCCTGGAACTTTGGCGCGCAGCAGCTTCTGCTGCGACTGCTGCTCCACTGCCTGCTAAAATATCCAGGGCAGTGGGAGATCCCACTGCTTGAGCCCCTGTTCCGGCTCGATCTTCGGTTTGTGAAGGGGTCGACGCCGCAGTGACTTTTGTCACTCTTGCACCGCCCGCTTCTGCTGCCTGTCCTTCCGGCGCCATCTGCGCGGAAGGTGTCCTTGCTGAAGGTGCGTCCGCCGAAGGCGTCCGCACACTGGTCGTTGGCCCCATCTGTCTCGCAGTCGGCGAATCCGGCTGACTCTCTGTTGTCCGACTCGCAGTCGGCCGACCAGCAGTTGTCCGACTGGGAGTCGGATACACCCTGCGCGTCTTGACTCCACTTGGCCTGCTTGTTGGGGGCGTTCTTCCAGAAGTGCCTTCCGCCGAAGACGACCCTTTGAGGATTGTTGGCCCGTCAGCCAAACTCTCTTCTGCTTCCGGCCTGCTGTCCGGTTCAACGCGCCGTTCAGTTGGCCTTCCTTCCGCTTGTCGACCTTCAGTCATCCGACTCGCAGTCGGCCGGCTGTCAGTCCGTCCATCTCCTCCCGAAGGCCGTGGTGCCTTCTGTGCAGAGGTATCTGCCGTCTTCCCTAGAATCTGAGCGATTATCTCTTCCTGTGTGAGATTCCGCCGGGTCGGAGTTCGCCTGGTCTCCTCAGTAACAGTTGGCATTTTGCGTGCCCTCTGTTTTGGTCGACTGTGAGGCTCGGGGGTGGGCCGACCACGAGTCGGCGCAGCTGGTACTTCCGGCTGCCTGTCCTCAGGTCTCTCATCCCACTTCCGCTTTCGCGGAATGCGCTCACTTCGACGTTCTTCTGCTGCTCTTGCTGGAGCCGGAGGCGTACTGGCAGGTTCCTCGTCCGGATCCGTGTCTACTTCGGCCTCCCTCGAATATCTACCTGGATAAGTCCGGGTCAGCTGCGGAAACCGAGTCTTCTCAGCATTCGTCAAACATCCCATCGCCCGGTAAAACACGATTAAGTAAGGCGATAGATGATTGAGGGTTCCTCCCTTCTCTTCTTGCGCATGTTGGCGCGTCACCTTCCACAGGAGCCGTGCCCAATGCACCGGAGCTCCTGACAGCACTAGCTCCACGAACTCTACCTGCCAACCATGCATGTAAGCGGTCTTGGTCGGCTGCAATATCTGCAGCAATGCCGTCGCGACATTTCTCCGCAATCGATCCTTGTAATCCCGTGTCCGGAAACCGTTCTTGGGATGTCTGGCCACTTTGAAGAGCTCATTGTAAGAGACTTCTTCCTCCTGGGACACCTTCACGCTATCGGCCTCGAAGAGGAGATCCCCTTCCTCGCCGGCACACCTGCCCAACACCTGCGCCCAATTGCAAATGTCCCATCTCTCTGGGTGTGGGCGAAATCCGCGAGAAGGCTTGTGTCTCTCTTGCAGATACTCGCGCACCATCTCCGGACATGTCCAATTCCACCCCCATAGGAGAAAATCGAGCTTCAGTCTCAACAGCACATCTTGAAATGCGCGTAGACCGATCTGCGGCACCCTGAGTGGAGACACTCGCAGCTGGGGAACCTTCGACATTGCGTTGCCTGCACACACACAAACGTTCTCCCTTTCGCTCGCTCTCTCACAATCGCCACTGTGCGTCGGCCACTCAAGCACTGACTGCTCACTCTCTCTGCGCTCGTTCAAGATCGCTACTCACAATTCTTTCAAGGTCCGCCAAGATCCTTGCGCAACTCGTCTCCGCACTCTCTACTCTCACTGCAGGTCGCTCCGCCCTTGCGCGTAATCTTGGAACTGGAAATCGCAAAGTCAAGAATGAGAGAATGAGACTGGAGCGCAGTCTTTTCTTCTCCGATTTCAAGAACGTCCAACGTTCTTACTGGTTGCAACGTACGCAGCCGGCTATACGGCTTAACGGTTCGCCCTTTGCATGCGCGAATTCACGTCTCCGCATTGCGCGCATTCGCATGCTTAAACGTTGAATTCTCCCGCCGCCGCCACCTTCCGGACTCGAGTCCGCTGCAGGGTATACGTCGGCCCTGTTGTCTTTTCCTAACCCGCCCTTCCCCGGAGGCGTGTCGCCGCTGATGCGGTCATTATCCGTCGGCGCCTTGCTGGAGGCGCACATCCAGCCGGAGCGAATTACGCCGGCGCGCAGTCGTACCGCCTATTTTGTCCTTTATGCCTCGTCCGTTGCTGCCAGCGCATATCCGTCAGCGCAACTCATGCCAGCGCATCCGGCCGTCAGCGCAACGTCGGAGGCGTACATCCGACCGGCGCTTTCTTTCCATGAACAGCCGCCAAGGGCGCTTCCGACTCTGAGTTGGTTTCCTCCTGTGAGCGCGTGATTCCGCCGAAGGCGCATCGCCGAGGGCGTACGGGAATCCTTTCCGGCTGTGAACCCTAGCGCGAACGGCGCATGTCCGGCTACGAGTTTTCCGACGCTCATAACTTCTCCATTCCTGATCCATCTCCGGCGCTCTTGGACTCGTTAGAACGAGCGTCCCGAGCTCTTTCTAATGCAACTTCAACCAACTGGATCTACCGTGTATCCCGATTGTTATGAAGGTTTTCCCTTTCCGCGCTGGCGGCGCTTCGCCGAAGGCGCACTCATGGTCGGATGCCTTTAGAGGTCCGGGCCCTTCTCCTGACGTCTTTAGCAAAACCTCCTCCTGAGGTGTCTGCGCCGGAAGCGTAGCTTCCTTATACGCTAGAGGCGCGTGAGTAGAGACACCTCAAAAAGGAGCTTTTGCCGAAGGCGCCGAAGACGTTGGCGTTGGTACATCCGACTACGTGATTCTTTGTGCCCTCGTGACGATCTCATCAATCCACTCTATTTAGCGTACCCTTCTCTAGCTACAAACACTGCTTTGGTACTAGTTTTCTAAAATTGTTTAAATTCTGCAAAAAAAACAAAAAGTGTGTTACCACAGCAGGAAGAGGCGCAATTTGTGGAGCTGTTCAAGACCGGGAGGTCTACCAAGAATGGGTACAGGACCCGTGATTACAAGGATCGATTTCGCCGGACTTTGTCCGCGGCGCTGATGCAATTACTGCAGCCACACCGCGCCTGCTACATCACATTGTGGCAGGTCTCTTTTGTGGAGTGCGTCATCGAAGGAACTCCAATTCACTGGGCGAGCATCCTGCACAGGGTGATGCGACAGCACGCTTTTGAGGAGAAGGGGGGAACTCTAAACCATCTTTCTCCTTTCCTCATCAATTTTTATCGACAGCGGAATTGTTTGACAGCGGCGGAGCTTGAGCATTTTCCGCCATTGTCCGTCGACCATCCCGGGAAGTATGTGCGGGAGAATGAGGTCGACACTGATGCAGAGGAGTCACCGACTTCTACCCCATCAAGGCGGAGGGACGAAGGGAGAAACACTCCTGCAGCACGAGTGCCGCGGAAGCGGCGACGGAGAGAAGAGTCCGAAGAGGAGCAGCATCAAGAACCCTCTGCTCCCATTCGACCGCGGCCGCTGTACGAGTCATACAGCCGGCCGAAGCAGAAGGCACGCAGACTGGTGTTACCAGCCGACAGTGCGGACACGGCGACGATTGCGACGGAGAAAGGAAGTGCGTCGCCAGAGAAGCATGAGGAAGCGCGGACGACCGCAGGAGCAACGGGTCACGCTGCAACCTCGACGGGAGAGAGGCCGCCTACGGGCCAAGGGCCTCCGGAGTTACCACGTGCGTTGCGGACAGATGTTCCGTTTGCGCACAGACGAGACTCCGCGGACGGACGAGCCTCCGCGGACAGGCGATCACAAGTGGACGTGGATCTACGCTTACGCGTGGGAAGGAGCAGTCCGCCTGTGCACAGGACACCTCCACACGTGCCGCCTGTGCACAGGCAAGAATCACCCCCGTTCCAACGTAGGAAGGGGAAGGAGCCGGCGGAAGAACCGCCTACGAGACACCGGCCCTCGGGGCCAGACCCTCCGGCGCACCACGCGCCGCAATTTGCGCCTTCGGCGCCAGGGCCTTCGAGCCGAGGAGATACGAGCAGGGAGTGTGCGGAGGCCGCACCATCGGCGGGTAGTCCGCCGATAGATGCGCCTTCGGCGGTAGGGCCTATAGGCCAAGGGACATCGGGCGAGCGGCCCCCGGCCATGTCGCCTTTGGCGATGGATGTCCGCGGCGCTACGCCTGCGGCGGACAAGGCGCCGGCATTTGCACTTGCGCACAGGCCGAGCACAGCCCCCACGGACCGATCAAGGGAGCAGCAACAGACGGAGGAGCGGAGTGACTGTCCGCGGGATGAAATTTCGATGCGCGATGCGCAATCAAACCCCGCGCAGCCACCCTCCGCTCGATCGCCTTCGGCGGCGGGCGTCGGCGGCAGAGAGGACACGGTAGACGACCAACAAGCGAGCGGCGGGGATGCCGCACGGGCACATTCGCCTACCGCCTTAGACATTTTGGCGAAGAGCAGCGAGGCTGCAGCCGTGCCTTCGCAGGCAGCACACGTCGACGACGTGCAGCCCCACTCGGGGCAGTCGCCGACGCAATCAATGGCGACTGAAATTCTCCACTCGGATGATGACGACGGAGGCTCCACCGAAGAAATGTCAGGAGCAGAGGACACCGAGGAGGAGGAGGAGGAAATTGTTGGAGCGCCGGCGGCGGCGCTCTCTGAGCAGGTGATTCCGTTGCTGAGGTACTTGGATCGCAAGGTCGATAAATACGCCGACCCACTTCAGCCGGGATCTTACATCGAGTTAGTGCGCAGGCGGACTCGCACTAAAGTCCACACCAGCAAGCTGTTAGCTAGAGTGGACCAGGAGTTGAGGGAATTGAAGGAGAAGCATGCATGCTTGTGGGGTCAGTATAAACTTAATCAGAAATTCTACAAGTACTCCGAGAAGGTGAAGGATGAGAAACTGGACGAGCTCACCAAGGAGCAGGTGAAGGTCAAGGAAGCACTCATTTCTGAGCAGGCCTAGAATCGGATTTTGTCAGAGGAGCTCGTGCGACAGACGCGGTTGTTGGAACAATGTCAGCTCGCACGGCAGGCGGATGAGGAGTTCATCCGCAGGTTACAGTCAGAGTGTGGCGAATTGAGAGCGCAACGTGCTGAGGCCGAATCGCAATTAGTGATAATTGAAGAGGATCGCAGGAAGGAGGCGGATCGCACGAAGGTGGAGACGGCGAGGCGTGTCGCCCACTGTCTCAAGGGCTACGCCCACTGGGAAGTGAAGGCGCAGGAGAGACTCACACTGCGTGAGTTTGAATTGCGCGCAGCCGGGTTGTTGTCAGGCGACAGTAGGAGTCGGCGGAAGGTAGCAAAGAAGCTCGATGCTTTTCTGTCGAAGGCGCAGGATACCATGTCCGCCCTCGAAGTGGAGGTGTCCGCGGCGTTGCAGCGTTTGGGACTGCGCAGTCGAGCGGAAGATTGGCAGGGTAGGGGGTTAGTGCGCGGCAGTCCGCCGCGCAGGAGACGTAGTACAGGTTCCGCGGAGTGTAGTGTAGCGTGGTTCCGTGCAGGCGTGTAGCGTAGTGCAGTGTAGTGCTAGGTAGGACTTAGAAGGTATAAAATAGTTCCAGGCGTTTTGCCTGGGGTTCTTTCCCATCAGAAGTGCAGATCAGGAACCCATTTCCTTTGCGTGTTTGTGTCCTTGAGTTCTGTCACCACGCACGAGGAGTTACAACTTAGCGTTCCGCATTTTGTAGCTGAAGGCCTTCGGCCGAATGTTCCTAGCTAGTACATTGGTTAGAGACTTGAGTAGTTCGGATCTGCACCTGCGGGTGACTGCCGATGCTCAGAGCAAGTGACTAGTTAGATACTTGAACAGTTTCGCCCCTACACCTTCGAGTGTTTCTTTCCGATTGTACTCCTTGGGATTTTTCCCCTGAATGCCAAAGTGAAGTTTTGCTACTTCGTGTAAGCCTTGGTTGTAAATTCAGGTTACGCTGCAGCAGGTGCCTTGAGGGTAACCCCTGTAGTATTTCTGGGAATGACAAGTGCCTGAGAATTCAAACTCTTTAATAGACTGTTGTTGTGTTACTGGAATGTTTCACAGTGAGTCCTTCAGTGTGGACCTGTGTTCTCTACGCGTTTCGTGAGTTGAGAGTGTTGTTCACCGCGTAGGAGTGACTTCGATCCGAAGTAGGCAGTCCAAACCGGGTTTCCTACATTAGCAGCAAGCTAGTGGAAGTGTTGTAAAAGCCGGAGTTGGAAGTCACTGCCCGCAGCCTTGCCGAGTGTGCTCGCGAGAGACTTTCCCCCTGAAATCTTGAAGTAGAGGTCCTAACGGATCTCTGGGTTGTATTTCTGTAGTTTCAGGTGTGTGTGTGTGTGTGTGTTACGCTGCACTGTGCGACCTCCGAGTGCGCTCCGAGTGGACACTTGCAGTATTTCTGGGAGTGACAGTCGCCTGAGAATTCAAACTCATCAATAGTTTGTTAAACGTGACACTTTGTACCCTGTGTGTTCCTCTGTCCCTGTGGGTTCGACCTTTCTACCACTATATTGCAGTTTTAGCCTTTAGTGGGTTATTACAGAGGAGGATCTCAACTCGGAGGATGCTCGGAGGATGCACGGTACAGCGTGGTCACTCAACACACACACACACACACACACCTGAAACTGGCAAAAAGCACAACTCGGAGGTCGGTCAGGACCTCCGCTTCGGATTTCAGGAGGAAAGTGTCTCACAAGTTCACTCAGAGGTTCTGCAGGTAGTGCCTCCCACTCCGGCTTTTACTGCCCTTCCGCCAGGAACTAGCGGGGATACCCGGACTGGACTTCCCACTTCGGAACGAAGCCTCTACATACGCCGTGGACGTCACCCTCGACTATCACACCAAACGCAGGGAGTGCAGACCCGACTGAGAACTTACTGAAAACACGATCCAGTAACACACACACAACCTGAATTACAAACCAAGGTTTACACGAAGTAATGAAACTTCACATTGGCATTCAGGGGAAACTTCCCGTAGGAGTACAATCAGGATATGTCACTCGAAGGAGTAAGGGGGAACTGTTCAAGTATCTAACTCGCAGCCGGCTCTAAGCATCAGAAATCACCCGCAGGTGCAGATCCGCACTACTCAAGTCTCTAACCGGGTGCTAGCTCTGAACATTCAGCCGAAGGCCTTCAACTACAACATACGGTAACTTCGCTATGCTGCAGCTTCTCTACGTGGTGCCAGGACCAAAATGCACAAACACGCCAAGAAAGTGAGTTCCTGATCTGCACTTCCGAAACTGGAAGAGTCCCAAGGCAAAACGCCTTGATCTACTTTATACTCTCAAAAGATCCTAACTAGCACTACGCTATCCTATCTACCACTCGCAGTATCTGCGCGAAACCAAACTACTCTACTGCACTCAGCAGATCCGGTGCTGCGCCTCCTGCGCGCCGGACTGCTCCGCTTAGTATCTCTACCTTGCCAGTCTTCCGACCGGCTGCGTAACCCCAGGCGTCGGAGCGCTGTGGTGACTTCCGACTGCAAGTGCGCCATAGTGTCGCGCGCGCCCGACAAGAAGGTTTCTAATTTTCTCGCCACTCGCCGCCGACTCCGACTGTCACCTTCCGTCAATGCCGCCGCCCGAAGCTCGAACTCCCTGAGTGTGATCCTCTCTTGAGCTGCCACCTCCCAATGGGTGTATCCTTTTAGACAACGAGTCACCTGTGCCGCCAACTCTCCTCGCGCCCTGCAGCTGCTCTCCACCTCGGCCAGCTGCATTTCTAATTCCGCACGTTGTGCCCTCAAATCCGAGCACTCGGTTTGCAAGTTGCGCAACAACTCCTCATCCTCTTTGCGGGCTCTTTGACTTTCTTCTAAGGCGCGCGTCTGGCGCGCAAGCTCGGCTGCTAGGACTTTGTTCTGTCTCCGCTCCTCCTGCAATTCCGACTCGATCTTTGCCCGTATTAGCTCGGCATCCGCCTGACTTTTCGTCGCCGCCTCCTCCCTCTGCTGCTGCAAGGCTTGGTATAGCTTCTGTGTGACCGCCAGGTGTTGTCGGTGGGCGGTGTTCCTATCCACATATACTCCGCACCTAGAGGCCCACTTTGCCACCTTGCTCCTCGTCCTTCTCCTGATAGTCTCCACATAAGACTGCGGTTTTAAAGCACTTGCGTATTTGGATGTCTTGCGATCCAGATATCGCAGGAGTGGAACTATCTGTTCGCACAGCACCCCTGTTGGCGTTTTCTGCACCGAATCCGCTTCTTGCTCTTCCGAGCTCGTCACATCCTCAGTCTCGAGGATTTCAGTCGCCACCGAATCCCTTGGCGACTCTCTGGAACTGTGGCGCGCAGCAGCTTCTGCTGCGACTGCTGCTCCACTGCCTGCTAAAATATCCAGGGCAGTGGGAGATCCCACTGCTTGAGCCCCTGTTCCGGCTCGATCTTCGGTTTGTGAAGGGGTCGACGCCGCAGTGACTTTTGTCACTCTTGCACCGCCCGCTTCTGCTGCCTGTCCTTCCGGCGCAATCTGCGCGGAAGGTGTCCTTGCTGAAGGTGCGTCCGCCGAAGGCGTCCGCACACTGGTCGTTGGCCCCATCTGTCTCGCAGTCGGCGAATCCGGCTGACTCTCTGTTGTCCGACTCGCAGTCGGCCGACCAGCAGTTGTCCGACTGGGAGTCGGATACACCCTGCGCGTCTTGACTCCACTTGGCCTGCTTGTTGGTGGCGTTCTTCCAGAAGTGCCTTCCGCCGAAGACGACCCTCTGAGGATTGTTGGCTCGTCAGCCAAACTCTCTTCTGCTTCCGGCCTGCTATCCGGTTCAACGCGCCGTTCAGTTGGCCTTCCTTCCGCTTGTCGACCTTCAGTCATCCGACTCGCAGTCGGCCGGCTGTCAGTCCGTCCATCTCCTCCCGAAGGCCGTGGTGCCTTCTGTGCAGAGGTATTTGCCGTCTTCCCTAGAATCTGAGCGATTATCTCTTCCTGTGTGAGATTCCGCCGGGTCGGTGTTCGCCTGGTCTCCTCAGTAACAGTTGGCATTTTGCGTGCCCTCTGTTTTGGTCGACTGTGAGGCTCGGGGGTGGGCCGACCACGAGTCGGCGCAGCTGGCACTTCCGGCTGCCTGTCCTCAGGTCTCTCATCCCACTTCCGCTTTCGCGGAATGCGCTCACTTCGACGTTCTTCTGCTGCTCTTGCTGGAGCCGGAGCCGGAGGCGTACTGGCAGGTTCCTCGTCCGGATCTGTGTCTACTTCGGCCTCCCTCGAATATCTTCCTGGATAAGTCCGGGTCAGCTGCGGAAATCGAGTTTTCTCAGCATTCGTCAAACATCCCATCGCCCGGTAAAACACGATTAAGTAAGGCGATAGATGATTGAGGGTTCCTCCCCTCTCTTCTTGCGCATGTTGGCGCGTCACCTTCCACAGGAGCCGTGCCCAATGCACCGGAGCTCCTGACAGCACTAGCTCCACGAACTCTACCTGCCAACCATGCATGTAAGCGGTCTTGGTCGGCTGCAATATCTGCAGCAATGCCGTCGCGACATTTCTCCGCAATCGATCCTTGTAATCCCGTGTCCGGAAACCGTTCTTGGGATGTCTGGCCACTTTGAAGAGCTCATTGTAAGAGACTTCTTCCTCCTGGGACACCTTCACGCTATCGGCCTCGAAGAGGAGATCCCCTTCCTCGCCGGCACACCTGCCCAACACCTGCGCCCAATTGCAAATGTCCCATCTCTCTGGGTGTGGGCGAAATCCGCGAGAAGGCTTGTGTCTCTCCTGCAGATACTCGCGCACCATCTCCGGACATGTCCAATTCCACCCCATAGGAGAAAATCGAGCTTCAGCCTTAACAGCACATCTTGAAATGCGCGTAGACCGATCTGCGGCACCCTGAGTGAAGACACTCGCAGCTGGGGAACCTTCGACATTGCGTTGCCTGCACACACACAAACGTTCTCCCTTTCGCTCGCTCTCTCACAATCGCCACTGCGCGTCGGCCACTCAAGCACTGACTGCTCACTCTCTCTGCGCTCGTTCAAGATCGCTACTCACAATTCTTTCAAGGTCCGCCAAGATCCTTGCGCAACTCGTCTCCGCACTCTCTACTCTCACTGCAGGTCGCTCCGCCCTTGCGCGTAATCTTGGAACTGGAAATCGCAAAGTCAAGAATGAGAGAATGAGACTGGAGCGCAGTCTTTTCTTCTCCGATTTCAAGAACGTCCAACGTTCTTACTGGTTGCAACGTACGCAGCCGGCTATACGGCTTAACGGTTCGCCCTTTGCATGCGCGAATTCACGTCTCCGCATTGCGCGCATTCGCATGCTTAAACGTTGAATTCTCCCGCCGCCGCCACCTTCCGGACTCGAGTCCGCTGCAGGGTATACGTCGGCCCTATTGTCTTTTCCTAACCCGTCCTTCACCGGAGGCGTGTCGCCGCTGGTGCGTTCATTATCCGTCGGCGCCTTGCTGGAGGCGCACATCCAGCCGGAGCGAATTACGCCGGCGCGCAGTCGTACCGCCTATTTTGTCCTTTATGCCTCGTCCGTTGCTGCCGGCGCATATCCGTCAGCGCAACTCATGCCAGCGCATCCGGCCGTCAGCGCCACGTCGGAGGCGTACATCCGACCGGCGCTTTCCTTCCATGAACAGCCGCCAAGGGCGCTTCCGACTCTGAGTTGGTTTCCTCCTGTGAGCGCGTGATTCCGCCGAAGGCGTACGGGAATCCTTTCCGGCTGTGAACCCTAGCGCGAACGGCGCATGTCCGGCTACGAGTTTTCCGACGCTCATAACTTCTCCATTCCTGATCCATCTCCGACGCTCTTGGACTCGTTAGAACGAGCGTCCCGAGCTCTTTCTAATGCAACTTCAACCAACTGGATCTACCGTGTATCCCGATTGTTATGAAGGTTTTCCCTTTCCGCGCTAGCGGCGCTTCGCCGAAGGCGCACTCATGGTCGGATGCCTTTAGAGGTCCGGGCCCTTCTCCTGACGTCTTTAGCAAAACCTCCTCCTGAGGTGTCTGCGCCGGAAGCGTAGCTTCCTTATACGCTAGAGGCGCGTGAGTAGAGACACCTCAAAAAGGAGCTTTTGCCGAAGGCGCCGAAGACGTTGGCGTTGGTACATCCGACTACGCGATTCTTTGTGCCCTCGTGACGATCTCATCAATCCACTCTATTTAGCGTACCCTTCTCTAGCTACAAACACTGCTTTGGTACTAGTTTTCTAAAATTGTTTAAATTCTGCAAAAAAAACAAAAAGTGTGTTACCACATGCCCCCCTCCTCAATTGTGAGCGCCCACGCGAACATTTACACGTGGTATTTCTTCAGACGCCATCCGTTCACGCGGGTGCCTAACCATTCTCCCGTCAATTCTGCGAGTTGGATGGATCCATTTGGGAAAACTTCTATCACCTTGTAAGGTCCCATCCACCTCAAGTGGAGCTTGCCTGGAAATCTAGCATGTCTGCTATCGTATAGCAGAGCCAAGTCGCCCTTCTCCAGCAGTACTGGTTTGAGCCTTCGATCGTACTTCTCCTTCCGCCTGAGTTGTAATTGCTTTGTCCGATCTTCGGCCTCTTGACGTCTTTCCTCCAGTGCCATTACCTCTTGCAGTCGATTCGCCTGACTTTCTTCCGCGTCCAGCCTTCTCTGATCTAAGGTCCTCTTGGTAGGTATCTCGAATTCGATGGGTAAGATCGGATGCTGCCCATAAACTAGGAAGTAAGGTGTTTGGCTGGTGGTGACTTTTTCTGCCGTTCTATATGCCCATAAGGCGGCCGGTAGCTTGGTGTCCCAGTCATGAGCATGGTTTACAGTCACCTTGAGGAGTATCTTACAGAGTAATCCATTGGACTTCTCTGTCAGACCATTTGCCTTGGGGTTGTATGGAGTAGTCTTCCGATGCTTAATCTGGAAGTGCCGCGTCAAACTCTCTATCACCTGATTTAGAAAGTGCGTCCCCCTGTCACTGACTATTTCTAGGGGGCACCCGTAGCGTGTGATGATTGATTCGAATAGGAACCGTGCTACTGCGGCTGCGTCGTCGTGCCTTGTGGCTTCTGCCTCCACCATCTTGGTCGCATAGTCTGTTGCTACCAATATGTAGCGCCTGCGCGTGCCTTTAGTGACTGGTTGTATTGGTCCCACGAAGTCGATCCCCCATTTTTCAAACGGTGCCAATGGCATGATTGGTGTAAGAGGCCATCTCGTGGTCGGAGTCGGCCTTCCCGTCCTCTGGCAGCTGTCGCATTTGCGAACGTAGTCGTGTACATCTTTGAACATCGTCGGCCACCAGTATCCTGCATTCACAATTTTGGTCACTGTATTTCTGGTGGCGTAGTGACCACCAGCGTCTTCTGTGTGCATGGCTTTGACAACTCGCGGGACTTCGGACTCCTCTAGACATCTGCACAACCTCTCGTCTGCCATTTTTTTGAACAAGATCCCTTGTTGAAGCTGGTAAGGTCCCGCTTTATGAACGAAGACTGTGCGCTGCTCCGCATCCAATCCTTCCGGACATTGGAGTGTGAGCAGAAACCTGTATAAGTCCGCGTACCTGGACTCATGGCTGGCGGACAACTGAAAAAGTTGTTCGTCGGGAAAATCATCCACTACTTCCTCCTCTATGGGTTCGGTCCATAGTCGGGAGAGGTAGTCCGCGTTCTCATGGTGAACGCCTTTCCGTGTCTGTACAGTGTAGGTGAATTCCTGCAGCAGTAGTACCCACCTGGCAATTCGTCCGGACAGATCCGCCTTCTTCACCAGGTGCTGTAAGGCGTAATGATCTACATGAAACACGAACTCATAGCAGATCAAATAATGTCGGAACTTCTTACAGGAGTACACCATTCCCAACGCCTCCCTCTCAGTTGTCGTGTACTTCTTCTCTGCTGCTGACAACTGACGACTCGCGAAGTAAATCGGGTAGTCTTTCTTGTTGTCGTCCTTCTGACTGAGAACCACTCCGATTGCAAATGCCGACGTGTCTACATAGACATGGAAAGGTCTGTTCCAATCCGGACTTCTCAGAACCGGAGCAGTCGTCAGTTTGGCTTTGAGCGTTTCAAAGGCCAGCTGTTGCTCTTTGCCCCACACATAGGGTTCCTCCTTCTTAAGCAGCTTCGTCAGGTTGGCTGCCAAGATGGCGTACATATTTATGAACCTTCTGTAATAACCTACATGGCCAAGGAAGGCCCTCAACTCACGCAGATTCGTTGGCGGCTGTAGTTCGAGAATAATCTTCACCTTCTCTACATCCACTGCAATGCCATCGGACGAAACTCGGTGCCCTAGCAGGATTCCGCTGGTCATGAAGAAGAAACATTTCTCAGGGTGTAAGGACAAGCTGCTCTCCCTACATCTGTCGAACGTTTGCCGAAGATGGTTAAGGTGCTCCGACCTCTTACCGAAGACACAAAAGTCGTCGATGAAAATTTCTAGGAACTTCCTCAGGTGCTCTTGGAAAATGTTTGTCATCATCCGCTGGAACGTCGCTGGCGCGTTGCACAGACCGAACGGCATCTTGTGATAAGCATAGGTTCCCCAGTCGGTCGTGAAGGTTGTTTTGTCCTTGTCCTGTTCCCTGATGGACACCTGGTTGTAGCCGGAGAATCCGTCTAGGAAACTGTAGCATTCATGCCCTGCTACATGGTCCAAAATAGAGTCCGTGAAAGGAAGAGGGTGATGGTCCTTCCTCGTTGCTGCGTTCAGCTTTCGGAAGTCCTGGCACACCCGGATCTTACCCGTCAGTTTCTTGGGCACGATCACGATAGGCGACACCCACTCGCTACTGAGTACCGGGTAGATGATTCCTGCGCTCAGGTACTTATCGATTTCGTCCTTCACCAATAATGAATATTTTGGGTTGAGCCTGTATTGGCGTTGGCGAACCGGAACTGCCTCGTCCAACAAGTCGATCCTGTGCTTTCCATACCTTGCAGGTATGCCTTTCATGTCTTCAATCTTCCATGCGAAGACATCCTCATACTGGCGAAGAAACGCCTGTACCCTGTTCAACTCTTCTCCTTGTACCTGGCTTGACACCTTCAAGCCTTTACCTGGACTGAGTTGCAGTTCGCAGCAATCACTCGGGTCAACAATCCCCTCTGTGTGACTGATCTCGCTTCTGCCCAGTCCGGCTGCTAGTTGCTATTCGTCATCCGGATACACCTCGTCTCCTTCCTCCTCAATGGAGCAGCAAGTGACGTAGCCCACAAATTCCTCCGACGTTTCGGTCTCTGAAGTGCATGATGAGCTGGTCTCCCCTCCAGTTGTGTAACCGGAGGTGGTGGAAGGTGTTTTGCCCTCATGGGGTACCTTGGTCCACGGTACGGTAATGACAGTCGGAGGGTCCGCAGGGCTACGGAACTGTTTTCTCTTCCTACTCCAGTCACACCTTGCTTTGGCATCGTATAGCCACGGTCTGCCAAGCAGCACATCATAACCTTTCTTCATCAGAGGTTGCAGTATTATGTAGGACAGTTGAAAGTCCACTCCTCCAATGTTGGTTCTCACATTGCTCAACATTCCTAGTGGCATTCTGCGTGTTTGATCGGCCAGTCGCAATACTCGGGATGTAGGCTCGAAGGTCTGGAACCCCAAGGAGTTCGCTGTCTCCTCGGTCATGATATTCACGCCCGAGCCGGAGTCCACTGGTACCTTCTGTATGACGCAGCCTCCGATCTCTACTTCGATCTCTGGAGGTCCCAGGTCTCCTCCTTCCACTCTGTACACAGCCGGAAGTTTCTCTTTTCGGGGTTTGCGTGGTCGGCGCAACGAAAGCATCAGCATCCTTCTGTACGTCTTATTGTCTTCCAACAACTGGTGGAAGGAAATATTTGCCCTCTGGCTCCCTATGTCTTCCACTATGTCGTAGGGAGTGTTGGAAGTCACAGCCGGAAGTTTCCCTGTACTCGCGGTCGGAAGTGGTGTAGGGGGCCTAACCGCCTTCCGGTCGTCGGATGTCATTCCGGCGCCCAGTGCTTCCTTGATGATGTGACTCACCTCATCTTTGATGTCCGGAAGGTAATCTCGAGTCCGGAACTCTTCCGAATACCTGTTCGCCTTTTCTGAGTTCTGCTCCGGCTGGGTGTTTCTCCTAGCCGGAGGTGTACTTGGCGTTCTCCTTTGGCCTTCTCTAACTTCTTTAGACTTCCTCCTCTCTTCCCTACGCTCGAGGCGGCGAGTGTCCTCATGGCCTTCTCCTCTCCTCTTCGAACTTCGGGTTTCTACCCGGCCGCACATTACTTCTTCCTCTGGCCATACTTCGTTTTCTTCAGCTGGGTCCAGACTCAGTTCTACCTGGTTGACCTGCACCTCTTCCTTGCCAGGTGTCGATACGAAACGCACGGCTGGCCTAGGGAGTTGTGGCTGGTCACATTCGGCTACTGTATGTCCAGACTTCTTGCAATTGCTGCACAACGGTGCATACCCCATTGGCTTCCTCGGGTGGGGACAGCTTGGCGCGTAATGCCCCATGTCTCCGCAGTTGTAGCAACCATCGAATTGTGGTCGAGGTCGGTTGTGATTGCCTGGAGGTGCCATGCGTCTTGGTGGGAGTGTACCCGCCATTTCCCTCGGAACAAAGCGCGGTATATGCACCGGTGGGTTCGGAGTTGTAGCTGGAGCTGTCTGTACCGAGTAGGCGGTGTCCTCAACCTGCTCAGCATAATACATAGGCGGCTCAGCATAATACATGGGGTTCTCCCACTGTGGTGCCCATTCGACCGCATTCACTGGGTAAGATGGCCTCGCGGACATGCACTCCGTGTTGGCATGTCCCACCTGTCCGCACGTATGTGGTACCCCACTTTTGGTAATTTTGAGGAAATTAAAACATTTTTGGAAAAAACTGTACCCTAGCAGCATTGTAAATAGCCTTCCGTACATCAAAACAGAGTGAATCCGGAAGATCGCGGGGATTCTCGAGGGATCTTGTAGAATCTAGGATTTGGGGTGCAGCAGTAAGGGTGGGCACCACCCTCCCTGCGAGCTCTGCAGTTAGGATCCCTACAGCGCAAGGCGCAAAACCCGCCTTCGGAGGTTGCGTCCGCGGCGGTAGGGAAATCCTTCATAATTAGGTCAACCCTCGGGCGCCTTGACCGAGTTAGGGTCTCGTTGGAAAAAGCTCAACGCGCTGATTCTAACGAGCCCAAGAACGCCACGAACGGAGGAGAATTCCGGGAGTAATGAGGGTCGCAAGATACTCAGCTTTCCGCCTGCGCACAGGCGAAGAAAGTTTTGTCCTATGCGCGGACGAAGGAAGTTCGCCTGTGCACAGGCGAAGTAGGGTTTGGCGAGGCGCGAAGTCCGCCTACGCACAGGCGTTTGCCTGTGCACAAGCGCTTCGGCGTCGGCGGAAAATCCGCCTTGGGCCCTAGAAATGCGCCTTGTGAGGTAGAAAGTGTACGGCGCCTTCTGCGCCAGCGCGGCGCCGCGGAAGAGCAAGGAGCCGCCAGAGTTATCAAATCCGTACGGACCATGCGGACGGGACGGGTGGATGCGCTCTTGGACGGACGGAGTTGCGGCGGCGGAAGCGCCGACGAAGAGACAAGGAACGGACAGTCTGGACGGAGACGGCTGACCACGGTCAACGCCTTCCGCGCCAGCGCGACGCCGCGGACGGAATTCGCCTGCGCATAGGAGGATGAAGTTCCGCGCCGGCGGAGAATCCGCCGAGGAGTCTGCCTGCGCACAGGCAGGAGTTGAACTTTTGTCCGACATGCGGACACACGCGTCGAGGCAGAAGGGGATTGGCCGAGGGGCGGTACGAACAAGTGTACCGCGCAAGGCGGAAAACTCGCCTTCGGCGCTGCGCTCCCATGTCCGCGGGGTAATACGCTCGCGGAGTTCAAATCCGCCAATTCGAGCGTGAGAGTTTAATCGGCGACGGCGGAGCGTGAAGCCGCGCGTGAGAGCGGAGACCGTTCCAGCGTAGAGCCGGCGCGGCCATCAAGTGAGACGTCCTCCACGAGCAAGAGCCGACCATGACCTTCGACCGGGCGGCGGAGAGCGTCCCATTCTTGAATTCGCGATTCCAATCTCTTGTGCGCGCTGCGCGCGTCCATCTGCTGGCTGCTAAACATTCTCGACGTCGCCGCACGGGGGATTTCTTGGTGATTGAGGGAGAAGTGAGTGCGCGGGATTTGGAATTGAGGGCGATTAGAGTTTGCCGAGAGAGAAAGGAGCTCGAGCGGTGCGGAAGTAGAATGAGCGGGCGAGCGAACTCCAGGAACGCAATGACGAGACCGGGCAGATTGCGGATGGTGCCACTTCGCCTACCACAGAACGGGCTGCGCGCTTTCGAGGAGCGCTTAATAGCAAGAAAGCTCGATTTCTTGCTATGGGGATGGAACTACATCTGTGCGAATATGGTGCGCGAGTGGCTAGAGCCACAGGGACCACCCTCGCGCGGATTGCGTCCGCATGTTGATCGGTGGACAGTCCAAGATTGGGCGCAGGCATTGGGAAGATGTGCCGGCATGCCAGGGCATCTCCTCTTCGACAGTGAGAGCATCAAGGTGACCAAGCAGGAAGAGGCGCAATTTGTGGAGCTGTTCAAGACCGGGAGGTCTACCAAGAATGGGTACAGGACCCGTGATTACAAGGATCGATTTCGCCGGACTTTGTCCGCGGCGCTGATGCAATTACTGCAGCCACACCGCGCCTGCTACATCACATTGTGGCAGGTCTCTTTTGTGGAGTGCGTCATCGAGGGAACTCCAATTCACTGGGCGAGCATCCTGCACAGGGTGATGCGACAGCACGCTTTTGAGGAGAAGGGGGGAACTCTAAACCATCTCTCTCCTTTCCTCATCAATTTTTATCGACAGCGGAATTGTTTGACAGCGGCGGAGCTTGAGCATTTTCCGCCGTTGTCCGTTGACCATCCCGGGAAGTATGTGCGGGAGAATGAGGTCGACACTGATGCAGAGGAGTCACCGACTTCTACCCCATCAAGGCGGAGGGACGAAGGGAGAAACACTCCTGCAGCGCGAGTGCCGCGGAAGCGGCGATGGAGAGAAGAGTCCGAAGAGGAGCAGCATCAAGAACCCTCTGCTCCCATTCGACCGCGGCCGTTGTACGAGTCATACAGCCGGCCGAAGCAGAAGGCACGCAGACTGGTGTTACCAGCCAACAGTGCGGACACGGCGACGATTGCGACGGAGAAAGGAAGTGCGTCGCCAGAGAAGCATGAGGAAGCGCGGACGACCGCAGGAGCAACGGACCACGCTGCAGCCTCGACGGGCGAGAGGCCGCCTACGGGCCAAGGGCCTCCGGAGTTACCACGTGCGTTGCGGACAGGTGTTCCGTTTGCGCACAGACGAGACTCCGCGGACGGACGAGCCTCCGCGGACAGACGATCACAAGTGGACGTAGATCTACGCTTACGCGTGGGAAGGAGCAGTCCGCCTGTGCACAGGCGCTCGCCTGTGCACAGGTCGCCTGTGCACCGGTCACCTCCACACGTGCCGCCTGTGCACAGGCAGGAATCACCCCCGTTCCAACGTAGGAAGGGGAAGGAGCCGGCGGAAGAGCCGCCTACGAGACACCGGCCCTCGGGGCCAGACCCTCCGGCGCACCACGCGCCGCAATTTGCGCCTTCGGCGCCAGGGCCTTCGAGCCGAGGAGATACGAGCAGGGAGTGTGCAGAGGCCACACTATCGGCGGGTAATCCGCCGGTAGATGCGCCTTCGGCGGTAGGGCCTCAGGGCCAAGGGACATCGGGCGAGCGGCCCCCGGCCATGTCGCCTTTGGCGATGGACGTCCGCGGCGCTACGCCTGCGGCGGACAAGGCGCCGGCATTTGCGCCTGCGCAAAGGCCAAGCACAGCCCCCGCGGACCGATCAAGGGAGCAGCAACAGACGGAGGAGCGGAGTGACTGTCCGCGGGATGAAATTTCGATGCGCGATGCGCAATCAAACCCCGCGCAGCCACCCTCCGCTCGATCGCCTTCAGCGGCGGGCGTCGGCGGCAGAGAGGACACGGTAGACGACCAACAAGCGAGCGACGGGGATGCCGCGCGGGCACATTCGCCTACCGCCTTAGACATTTTGGCGAAGAGCAGCGAGGCTGCAGCCGTGCCTTCGCAGGCAGCACACGTCGACGACGTGCAGCCCCACTCGGGTCAGTCGCCGACGCAATCAATGGCGACTGAAATTCTCCACTCGGATGATGACGACGGAGGCTCCACCGAAGAAATGTCAGGAGCAGGGGACACCGAGGAGGAGGAGGAGGAAATTGTTGGAGCGCCGGCGGCGGCGCTCTCTGAGCAGGTGATTCCGTTGCTGAGGTACTTGGATCGCAAAGTCGATAAATACGCCGACCCACTTCAGCCGGGATCTTACATCGAGTTAGTGCGCAGGCGGACTCGCACTAAAGTCCACACCAGCAAGCTATTAGCTAGAGTGGACCAGGAGTTGAGGGAATTGAAGGAGAAGCATGAATGCTTGTGGGGTCAGTATAAACTTAATCAGAAATTCTACAAGTACTCCGAGAAGGTGAGGGATGGGAAACTGGAAGAGCTCACCAAGGAGCAGGTGAAGGTCACAGAAGCACTAATTTCTGAGCAGGCCCAGAATCGGATTTTGTCAGAGGAGCTCGTGCGACAGACGCGGTTGTTGGAACAGTGTCAGCTCGCACGGCAGGCGGATGAGGAGGTAATCCGCAGGCTACAGTCAGAGTGTGGCGAATTGAGAGCGCAACGTGCTGAGGCCGAATCGCAATTAGTGATAGTTGAAGAAGATTGCAGGAAGGAGGCAGATCGCACAAAGGTGGAGACGGCGAGACGTGTCGCCCACTGTCTCAAGGGCTACGCCCACTGGGAAGTGAAGGCGCAGGAGAAACTCACACTGCGTGAGTTTGAACTTCGCGCAGCCGGGTTGTTGTCAGGCGACAGTAGGAGTCGGCGGAAGGTAGCAAAGAAGCTCGATGCTTTTCTATCGAAGGCGCAGGATACCATGTCCGCCCTCGAAGTGGAGGTGTCCGCGGCGTTGCAGCGATTGGGACTGCGCAGTCGAGCGGAAGACTGGTAGGGTAGGGAGCTAGTGCGCGGCAGTCCGCCGCGCAGGAGACGTAGCACAGGTTCCGCGGAGTGTAGTGTAGCGTGGTTCCGTGCAGGCGTGTAGCGTAGTGCAGTGTAGTGCTAGTTAGGACTTAGAAGGTATAAAATAGTTCCAGGCGTTTTGCCTGGGGTTCTTTCCCATCAAAAGTGCAGATCAGGAATCCATTTCCTTTGCGTGTTTGTGTCCTTGAGTTCTGTCACCACGCACGAGGAGTTACAACTTAGCGTTCCGCATTTTGTAGCTGAAGGCCTTCGGCCGAATGTTCAGAGCTAGTACATTGGTTAGAGACTTGAGTAGTTCGGATCTGCACCTGCGGGTGACTGCCGATGCTCAGAGCCAGTGACTAGTTAGATACTTGAACAGTTTCGCCCCTACACCTTCGAGTGTTTCTTTCCGATTGTACTCCTTGGGATTTTTCCCCTGAATGCCAAAGTGAAGTTTTGCTACTTCGTGTAAGCCTTGGTTATAAATTCAGGTTACGCTGCAGCAGGTGCTTTGAGGGTAACCCCTGTAGTATTTCTGGGAATGACAAGTGCCTGAGAATTCAAACTCTTCAATAGACTGTTGTTGTGTTACTGGAATGTTTCACAGTGAGTCCTTCAGTGCGGACCTGTGTTCTCTGCGCGTTTTGTGAGTTGAGAGTGTTGTTCACCGCGTATGAGTGACTTCGATCCGAAGTAGGCAGTCCAAACCGGGTTTCCTACGCTAGCAGCAAGCTAGTGGAAGCGTTGTAAAAGCCGGAGTTGGAAGTCACTACCCGCAGCTTCGCTGAGTGTACTCTTGAGAGACTTCCCCCCTGAAATCTTGAGTAGAGGTCCTAACGGATCTCTGGGTTGTGTTTCTGTAGTTTCAGGTGTGTGTGTGTGTGTGTGTGTGTGTGTACGCTGCACTGTGCGACCTCCGAGTGCGCTCCGAGTGGACACTTGCAGTATTTCTGGGAGTGACAGTCGCTTGAGAATTCAAACTCATCAATAGTCTGTTAAACGTGACACTTTGTACCCTGTGTGTTCCTGTGTCCCTGTGGGTTCGACCTTTCTACCACTATATTGCAGTTTTAGCCTTTAGTGGGTTATTACAACGTAGTACACCAGAGATTCGCTCGTTGTCTCGCAGGTGATTTACGTCGGTCTTGGCCTCCCACTACATGAACTTTCAGGTCCGCAAAATTCTTCACCAGGTTGTCTACCTTGGCTGCGATGTCCCCTTGAGTCTTCACTGGGATTCCCTTACCTCGATCCTTCTTCTTGATCGCACTGCGTTTCTTCTTCCGTCTTTCTTCTTCTGAAGATGACGAGTCCTCTTCCTCTTCCGAGGAAGAACTTGATTCGGAGGAGCTTGATTCTTCTGTCGAGGAAGGCGAGTTCCTTCTCTTCCGACGTCCGCCTTGCGACTTCTTCTTCGTCGACCGTCGGTCGCGTCTTCGAGTGTCAAGGGTTGACGTCTCAAAGGTCTCCGCGGAAGCTATCACATCTTGGATTGTGTTAGTCTTGCCTCTCCTACAGAAGGTCTCCATTTCTCTTGAGAGCCCTGTCACATACCAATCCACTGCCTGTTGTACCGAATACGGTTCTCCCGGGCCTGTCTTCGGAATTCGATCTAGGAGGTCTTGGAATCTCTCAGTGTAGTCTCGAAGATTCTCCTTCCGCTCGCGTCGAAGATTTCGAAGCCGGGTCAGAACTCGACTGTCATATCCGAGTTCGCGGAACCGCCTCAGAAACTTTTCCTTGAGCTGAGCCCAGGTCCGGATGCCAGTGGGGTCGGTGCTCTCATGGTTGTACCAGCTACGCGCTCGTCTGCGTAGCAGGCTAGGAAAGATTCGTAGTCTGTCTTCATCACTGGTCTCACGATTGGCGATGGAGACAGACTCGAAGAGCTTTATGTATGAATCTGCATCATCGTCGTCGCCCGTTCCCGTGTATCTTGGATACGAATGTTTGGTGGTAGGTTGGGAAAACGCCTGGCGGAGATTGGCTTGATGTTCTGCCATCGGTGATCCTGTCGACGGACTGATCCTAGGTTGGCCAAACTCAGGAAGAGTTCCTGTCGGAGGGATGTCCAATAGAACTGTTAGCTCAATGCTCTCGGTAGGTGAACTGGAACGCCTTTGTCTTCCAGTAGTCGGTGATGGCGATCTTTCTGCAGAGTCCTCACCGGGAGTCTTCTTTTTAGTTCGCCGTTTTGTTTCCACGGCTTTTTCTGAATCTCGACGGAGTTTCCGTGTGGCTCTCGCACTCAGGTTTCCCACACTATCGCTCGTCGACATTCACCGAGCATTGCTGCTCAAGTATTCTGGTGTTGACGCACTGTCCCCGGCAGCGGCGCCAAAAAGAAGTCGTCGGCTCCTTATGTAATAACCCACCAAAGGCTAAAACTTGCAGTATGGTGGTAAAAAGATCAAACCCACAGGGACAGAGGCAACACACAGAGTAAAAGTGTCACGTTTAACAGACTTTTGGTAGAGTTTGAATTCTAGGCGACTGTCACTCCCAGAAATACTGCAGTGCTCGACTCGGAGGCTCGACTCGGAGGAGGATCTCAACTCGGAGGATGCTCGGAGGATGCACGGTACAGCGTGGTCACTCAACACACACACACACACACACCTGAAACTGGCAAAAAGCACAACTCGGAGGTCGGTCAGGACCTCCGCTTCGGATTTCAGGAGGAAAGTGTCTCACAAGTTCACTCAGAGGTTCTGCAGGTAGTGCCTCCCACTCCGGCTTTTACTGCCCTTCCGCCAGGAACTAGCGGGGGTACCCGGACTGGACTTTCCACTTCGGAACGAAGCCTCTACATACGCCGTGGACGTCACCCTCGACTATCACACCAAACGCAGGGAGTGCAGACCCGACTGAGAACTTACTGAAAACACGATCCAGTAACACACACACAACCTGAATTACAAACCAAGGTTTACACGAAGTAATGAAACTTCACATTGGCATTCAGGGGAAACTTCCCGTAGGAGTACAATCAGGATATGTCACTCGAAGGAGTAAGGGGGAACTGTTCAAGTATCTAACTCGCAGCCGGCTCTGAGCATCAGAAATCACCCGCAGGTGCAGATCCGCACTACTCAAGTCTCTAACCGGGTGCTAGCTCTGAACATTCAGCCGAAGGCCTTCAACTACAACATACGGTAACTTCGCTATGCTGCAGCTTCTCTACGTGGTGCCAGGACCAAAATGCACAAACACGCCAAGAAAGTGAGTTCCTGATCTGCACTTCCGAAACTGGAAGAGTCCCAAGGCAAAACGCCTTGATCTACTTTATACTCTCAAAAGATCCTAACTAGCACTACGCTATCCTATCTACCACTTGCAGTATCTGCGCGAAACCAAACTACTCTACTGCACTCAGCAGATCCGGTGCTGCGCCTCCTGCGCACCGGACTGCTCCGCTTACTATCTCTACCTTGCCAGTCTTTCGACCGGCTGCGTAACCCCAAGCGTCGGAGCGCTGTGGTGACTTCCGACTGCAAGTGCGCCATAGTGTCGCGCGCGCCCGACAAGAAGGTTTCTAATTTTCTCGCCACTCGCCGCCGACTCCGACTGTCACCTTCCGTCAATGCCGCCGCCCGAAGCTCGAACTCCCTGAGTGTGATCCTCTCTTGAGCTGCCACCTCCCAATGGGTGTATCCTTTTAGACAACGAGTCACCTGTGCCGCCAACTCTCCTCGCGCCCTGCAGCTGCTCTCCACCTCGGCCAGCTGCATTTCTAATTCCGCACGTTGTGCCCTCAAATCCGAGCACTCGGTTTGCAAGTTGCGCAACAACTCCTCATCCTCTTTGCGGGCTCTTTGACTTTCTTCTAAGGCGCGCGTCTGGCGCGCAAGCTCGGCTGCTAGGACTTTGTTCTGTCTCCGCTCCTCCTGCAATTCCGACTCGATCTTTGCCCGTATTAGCTCGGCATCCGCCTGACTTTTCGTCGCCGCCTCCTCCCTCTGCTGCTGCAAGGCTTGGTATAGCTTCTGTGTGACCGCCAGGTGTTGTCGGAGGGCGGTGTTCCTATCCACATATACTCCGCACCTAGAGGCCCACTTTCCCACCTTGCTCCTCGTCCTTCTCCTGATAGTCTCCACATAAGACTACGGTTTTAAAGCACTTGCGTATTTGGATGTCTTGCGATCCAGATATCGCAGGAGTGGAACTATCTGTTCGCACAGCACCCCTGTTGGCGTTTTCTGCACCGAATCCGCTTCTTGCTCTTCCGAGCTCGTCTCATCCTCAGTCTCGAGGATTTCAGTCGCCACCGAATCCCTTGGCGACTCTCTGGAACTGTGGCGCGCAGCAGCTTCCGCTGCGACTGCTGCTCCACTGCCTGCTAAAATATCCAGGGCAGTGGGAGATCCCACTGCTTGAGCCCCTGTTCCGGCTCGATCTTCGGTTTGTGAAGGGGTCGACGCCGCAGTGACTTTTGTCACTCTTGCACCGCCCGCTTCTGCTGCCTGTCCTTCCGGCGCAATCTGCGCGGAAGGTGTCCTTGCTGAAGGTGCGTCCGCCGAAGGCGTCCGCACACTGGTCGTTGGCCCCATCTGTCTCGCAGTCGGCGAATCCGGCTGACTCTCTGTTGTCCGACTCGCAGTCGGCCGACCAGCAGTTGTCCGACTGGGAGTCGGATACACCCTGCGCGTCTTGACTCCACTTGGCCTGCTTGTTGGTGGCGTTCTTCCAGAAGTGCCTTCCGCCGAAGACGACCCTCTGAGGATTGTTGGCTCGTCAGCCAAACTCTCTTCTGCTTCCGGCCTGCTATCCGGTTCAACGCGCCGTTCAGTTGGCCTTCCTTCCGCTTGTCGACCTTCAGTCATCCGACTCGCAGTCGGCCGGCTGTCAGTCCGTCCATCTCCTCCCGAAGGCCGTGGTGCCTTCTGTGCAGAGGTATCTGCCGTCTTCCCTAGAATCTGAGCGATTATCTCTTCCTGTGTGAGATTCCGCCGGGTCGGAGTTCGCCTGGTCTCCTCAGTAACAGTTGGCATTTTGCGTGCCCTCTGTTTTGGTCGACTGTGAGGCTCGGGGGTGGGCCGACCACGAGTCGGCGCAACTGGCACTTCCGGCTACCTGTCCTCAGGTCTCTCATCCCACTTCCGCTTTCGCGGAATGCGCTCACTTCGACGTTCTTCTGCTGCTCTTGCTGGAGCCGGAGCCGGAGGCGTACTGGCAGGTTCCTCGTCCGGATCTGTGTCTACTTCGGCCTCCCTCGAATATCTTCCTGGATAAGTCCGGGTCAGCTGCGGAAATCGAGTTTTCTCAGCATTCGTCAAACATCCCATCGCCCGGTAAAACACGATTAAGTAAGGCGATAGATGATTGAGGGTTCCTCCCCTCTCTTCTTGCGCATGTTGGCGCGTCACCTTCCACAGGAGCCGTGCCCAATGCACCGGAGCTCCTGACAGCACTAGCTCCACGAACTCTACCTGCCAACCATGCATGTAAGCGGTCTTGGTCGGCTGCAATATCTGCAGCAATGCCGTCGCGACATTTCTCCGCAATCGATCCTTGTAATCCCGTGTCCGGAAACCGTTCTTGGGATGTCTGGCCACTTTGAAGAGCTCATTGTAAGAGACTTCTTCCTCCTGGGACACCTTCACGCTATCGGCCTCGAAGAGGAGATCCCCTTCCTCGCCGGCACACCTGCCCAACACCTGCGCCCAATTGCAAATGTCCCATCTCTCTGGGTGTGGGCAAAATCCGCGAGAAGGCTTGTGTCTCTCCTGCAGATACTCGCGCACCATCTCCGGACATGTCCAATTCCACCCCCATAGGAGAAAATCGAGCTTCAGCCTTAACAGCACATCTTGAAATGCGCGTAGACCGATCTGCGGCACCCTGAGTGAAGACACTCGCAGCTGGGGAACCTTCGACATTGCGTTGCCTGCACACACACAAACGTTCTCCCTTTCGCTCGCTCTCTCACAATCGCCACTGCGCGTCGGCCACTCAAGCACTGACTGCTCACTCTCTCTGCGCTCGTTCAAGATCGCTACTCACAATTCTTTCAAGGTCCGCCAAGATCCTTGCGCAACTCGTCTCCGCACTCTCTACTCTCACTGCAGGTCGCTCCGCCCTTGCGCGTAATCTTGGAACTGGAAATCGCAAAGTCAAGAATGAGAGAATGAGACTGGAGCGCAGTCTTTTCTTCTCCGATTTCAAGAACGTCCAACGTTCTTACTGGTTGCAACGTACGCAGCCGGCTATACGGCTTAACGGTTCGCCCTTTGCATGCGCGAATTCACGTCTCCGCATTGCGCGCATTCGCATGCTTAAACGTTGAATTCTCCCGCCGCCGCCACCTTCCGGACTCGAGTCCGCTGCAGGGTATACGTCGGCCCTATTGTCTTTTCCTAACCCGTCCTTCACCGGAGGCGTGTCGCCGCTGGTGCGTTCATTATCCGTCGGCGCCTTGCTGGAGGCGCACATCCAGCCGGAGCGAATTACGCCGGCGCGCAGTCGTACCGCCTATTTTGTCCTTTATGCCTCGTCCGTTGCTGCCGGCGCATATCCGTCAGCGCAACTCATGCCAGCGCATCCGGCCGTCAGCGCCACGTCGGAGGCGTACATCCGACCGGCGCTTTCCTTCCATGAACAGCCGCCAAGGGCGCTTCCGACTCTGAGTTGGTTTCCTCCTGTGAGCGCGTGATTCCGCCGAAGGCGTACGGGAATCCTTTCCGGCTGTGAACCCTAGCGCGAACGGCGCATGTCCGGCTACGAGTTTTCCGACGCTCATAACTTCTCCATTCCTGATCCATCTCCGACGCTCTTGGACTCGTTAGAACGAGCGTCCCGAGCTCTTTCTAATGCAACTTCAACCAACTAGATCTACCGTGTATCCCGATTGTTATGAAGGTTTTCCCTTTCCGCGCTAGCGGCGCTTCGCCGAAGGCGCACTCATGGTCGGATGCCTTTAGAGGTCCGGGCCCTTCTCCTGACGTCTTTAGCAAAACCTCCTCCTGAGGTGTCTGCGCCGGAAGCGTAGCTTCCTTATACGCTAGAGGCGCGTGAGTAGAGACACCTCAAAAAGGAGCTTTTGCCGAAGGCGCCGAAGACGTTGGCGTTGGTACATCCGACTACGCGATTCTTTGTGCCCTCGTGACGATCTCATCAATCCACTCTATTTAGCGTACCCTTCTCTAGCTACAAACACTGCTTTGGTACTAGTTTTCTAAAATTGTTTAAATTCTGCAAAAAAAACAAAAAGTGTGTTACCACACGCACATCCAGTCGGCGCGAATTACGCCGGCGCGTATTCGTACCACTTGTTTTGTCCGTTCTGCCTCATCTATTGCTGACGGCGCATATCCCGCCGGCGCAAATCATGCCAGCGCATCCGCCTATCCGCGCCACGTCGGAGGCGTACATCCGGCCGGCACTTTTCTTCCGTTGCGCAGCCGCCAAAGGCGCTTCCGCCTCTGAGTTGATTTCCTCCCATGAGCGCGTGATTCCGCCGAAGGCGTACGGGAGTCCTTTCCGACTGTGAACCCTAGCGCGAACGGCGCATGTCCGGCTACGAGTTTTCCGATGCTCATAACTTCTACGTCCCGGATCCATCTCCGGCGCTCTTGGGCTCGTTAGAACGAGCGTCCCGAGCTCTTCCCAATGCAACTTCAACCAACTGGAACTACCGTGTATTCAGATCGTTATGAAGGTTTCCCCTTCCGCGCTAGCGGCGCATCGCCGAAGGCGCACTCATGATAGGAAGCCTTCAGAGGTCTTTGCCGTTCTTCTGACGTCTTTAGCAAAATCTCCTACGGAGGTGTCTGCGCCGGAAGCGTAGCTTCCTTAGACGCTGGAAGCGCGTGAGTAGAGACACCTCAGAAAAGGAGCTTTTGCCGAAGGCGCCAAAGACATTTGGCGCTGGTACATCCAACTTCGCGATTCTTCGTGACCTCGTGATGATCTCCTCAATCCACTCTATTTAACGTACCCTTTTCTAACTACAGACACTGCTTCGGTACTTGTTTTCTAAAATTGTTTAAATTCTGCAAAAAAACAAAAAGTGTGTTACCACAAGAATACTATATTTTATACTAATTTTAATGTTAAATACATTTATTATAAATATTATATAGCTTTTTGATCTATGATTATTTTTGTGTTCAGCTGTTGAATTTCTAGTAAGTATATGTGGGTATTGTAATCCTGAGAATCACAACGACACACTCAAGCCAATCTAGGTCACAACTGAAACACTATGGACACAGAATACACACATGTAACGTGGTACATCTTCAAGGGCTACGTTCACGTAAGAATACACTGAGAGAGTTTACTCATTGAAGTGAAAACATAACCTGATCCGCAGATGCATTAGGGTATATATATACCCAAGGTAGACTACCAATCTCAGCTATAAATAGCTACATAGCTACACATGAGATTACTCCTTAAGTGGAGTTAACCTAACAATCTCTCACTTAACTTGCGTTAAGGAGACTAAGTAAAATCTTTAATCTATATTATTTCTCAACGAGAAGTTCTAGACGGAAACCTAACACAAGATCACTCATTAAACGAAAGTTAACTAGAACTAAACCGTAACCATAACAGGTTAGAATAATAATGTACAAAAGTAACTCAATAATCTCAACTTAATTCATGTTAAGTAATTTTAGTCATCTCTCTAACCTATATTATTAATACTAAATCAAGATAGAGTAATAACATATAAAGTTAACTAAACAATCTTCCTTTAACTTGTGTTAATGAATTACAGTCACCTCTCTAATCTATATTATTATTCCCATAGCAGATTAGAATAATGTCATACAGAGGTAACTCAATAATCTCACTTTAACTCGTGTTAAGTAATTTCAGTCATTTTTAACCTATATTATTAGACCTATACCAGGATAGATAGCATATAAAGTTAACTAAACAATCTTCCTTTAACTCGTGTTAATGAATTACAGTCAACTCTCTAATCTATATTATTACTCCCATAACAGGATAGAGTAATAAAATACATAGGTAACTCAATAGTTTCACCTTAACTCGTGTTAAATAATTTTTTTTACTTCTTTTACCTATATTATTACTCCCATATCAAGATAGAGTAATAACATACAAAGATAACTAAACAATATTACTTTAATTCATGCTAAGGAATCTCAATCATCTCTCTAATCTATATTATTACTCCCATAACATGATAGAATAATAACATATAGAGAGAACTCAAAAATCTCACCATAAATTTTTGTGTTAAGGATTTTCAATCAACTCTCTTACCTATATATTAATTTCATAATATGATTGAGTGAAAAACATACAGAACAATTGCACAATTTCAGCTTAACTCATGTGAAGTAATCTTAGTCACCTTTCTAACATATATTATTACTCTGCGGGAAGTTCTAAACAGAAACCTATCAAACCTATCTTCTTTAAACAAGAATTTAGTAGATTTAAGTCGTAGCCATAAAGGAATAGAGTAATAATAAACAAAGATAACAAAAAATCATATCTCTTGTGCTCCCTATGCACAACTTGCATAATAGCATAATGTCATCTGAAACTCTCCAAGGAATAACTTTGGTCAACGCATCAGAAAGATTAAATTTACCATCGATCTTGACTAACTCAATTGTTTTCTCAGATACAGCTTGTCTAATAAAGTGAAACTTGATATCGATATGCTTCACTCTACTATCTATGATTTGGTTTGTAGCCAAATGTAAAACACTTTGGCTATCACAATGAAGCTATCTCCATGATATACATATCCAACCAAATAGTTTCTTTTGCCGCTTTTGTTGTTGCCACATACTTAGCTTCTGTTGTTGACTGAGCTACGCACTTCTGCAAGGTAGATTTCCAACTAATGCTTTCACCACCAAGTGTAAACACATATCAAGTTGTAGATCTCCTTTTGTCTAAATCTTGTCCGTAGTGAGCATCAGCGTAGCCAAACAAGTACTTGACATTGTCTAACAACCCATCAAATAGTAAGCCATAATACATAGTACTGTTTAGATATCTCAAAATCCATTTCACCGCTTCCCAGTGAACTTTCTCTCTCCTTGTTGGTGAACTACACATGGTATATCTCTAACATCATAGACAGTCGGCAAACACGTCTTCTGTTTCGGAGTGAAGATCCTCCTCAACATTCGTCACTTGAGGGAGATTCACATTGCTGACTATCATCCGACAGTTCCTCTTGATGTGGCCATTCTTGCCACATCTCTAACACACCAAGTTCTTCAAGTTACTCATGTTAGGATATGGAACGCAAAACTGAAATCTCCTTCGCTAAGGAGATCTGGATCTTTATCGCTTGAACCTTGTGCACTGCAAGTTATATAAACTCGACGATTGCAACTAATCGGGATCACAATTACTGCAGTACTTGAAGTGAATGAACGAGACAATCACAACATCTCCTGTTCTACCTCGTCCGCCAGAAGAGCACTTAGAACCTTGTTGTAAGTTACAGCCTTGTTATCACGATGAAGGAGATTCTTTGACAGTGTCTAGTAGAAGAGAGTCGATGAGTGGAGTAGATGCATAGCTTTTTTAATATCAGAAAGCTCCTCTCCTATACTTTGAAGATCTCCCAACAAATCTTCGTAGGTGTGAAGGTGATTTTGAATTCTCAATCTCGGCCTGATAATGAAGTTCAATTGACTCATGTAGGTGTTCATCACATGTGAGATTTACTTTTGATTAGACCATCTCTTTAGGGCATCAAAAAGATGTGTAACCTAAGAATATTCCTCAACTTGCTTCTGTGAGCCGAAACTCCCCACCCTTCAGCGTTTGTAGTCCAGGTGGGGGTTCGAGCTCCCATAATCTAACTTCTCTAATCTCAACCATGTGGTCAAAGTGTATTCAAGACAATGAGATCATAAACACTTGCTCTTTCACAAACAAATTATCCAGGACTCTGAAAATAATAACTTGCTGTCTGCTATTTCCACAAGAGCAGCAGACAAGCTCTTTGTTACATAAAGATCTAACCCAACTCTGGGTGACTTCCTCAATACCACAGCCGCTGTGGTCTATCCTAGCTCCGAGTCCCACTCCCAATTCCTACTCAGATTTCAGTGTCGATTTCTCAGCTTCCACCTTCATACCCCAACAGATTGCTCTCTCCGATTCAACTCTCCCTTTTCAGTTTCAAATTCAGATCCCGACTGTCAGATTTTAGTCTCAGATTTCACTTCACTCTCAGCTCCCATTCTCAGATCTTCCACTCTGATTTCAGCTCCCACTCACAAATTTTACACTTCGATCTCAGCTCCCACTCACAGAATTTTACACTTCGATCTCAGATCCCACTCATAGATTTTACACTTCAATTTCAGATCCCACTTGTGGTACCCCACTTTTGGTATTTTTGCGAAATTTAAAACCTTTTTGGAAATTGTACTACGGCAGCAGTGTAAATAACCATCGGTGCATCAAAATAGAGTGAAACTGGATGATCTCGGAGAATCTTGAAGAATCTCGTAGAATCCAGGAGTTGGGCGCAACGTCTGGGACAGACGCCGCCCTAAATGACGGGCTCTGAAGGAGTACCCCTTCGTCGCAAGGCGCGTAATCCGCCTTCGGCGCTACGCCTTTGGCGCTAGAGAAATCCTTCAGAATCTGATCAATTCCCAAACGCCTTGACTGGGTTAGGGTTTTCTTGGAAAGGGCTCGACGCGCTGATTCTAACGAGCCCAAGAACGCCTGGAACAGATGAGGACTCAGGGAATTGTGATGGTCGAAAGATACGAAGATCTTCGCCTACGCATAGGCGAAATAGGGTTTGACGTCGGCGGGGTGCCCGCCGAGAATGCCGCCTACGCATAGGCGGGGAGTATTTGCACATACGCATAGGCGAACGGGAATCGCCTACTGTGAGCAAAAAACTGTGCTCACATGTCTTTTTAACCTTGTGAGAGTTAAAGTTTTAGATTTAAGCTCTTGCAAAATTATGCTCGGAGTTTTCTGGAAGTTTTGGTAAGATTAGGAGTTGGTGTAATAGCTAGTAGGCAAAGGTCCGGAACGGGGCTTTCAGGGCAGGGTCTCCGGCGAAGAGCCTTCGGTGAAGTTCCTTCGGGGAAAGGCATTCGGCGAAACAGTGAAACCCTCATAACGTTTTCAATGTGTGACGCCTTGACTCAGTTAGTGTCTCCTTGGAAAGAACTCGCAACGCTCGTTCCAACGAGACCAAGAACTCTTCAAACGGATGAGGAATCACTGAGTTGTGAGTGTCGGAAGTTACTGATGGGAAGGGTTGAGGCAAGTCCGGCTACGAACGTCTTCAGCTCCGGCCGTCTCCGGCTGCGAATGTCTCCGGCTGCGAACGTCTCCGGCTGCGAATGTCTCCGGCTGCGAACGTCTTCGGCTCCGGACGTCTCCGGCTGCGAACATCTCCGGCTTCGGACGACTTCGCGACAACTGCGAGCAGGCCTTCGGCGAACTCGGGGTCGGCGAACTCTGAGCCGGTGAACATCGTGCAAGGGCCATCGGCGAAACAGTAAACTCGGCATATCTTTTTTATTTGTTAACGGTTTGATTTGATTAGGGTCTCGTTGGAAAGAACTCGCGACGCTCGTTCCAACGAGACCAAGAACTCTACAAACGGATAAGGCGTCACTGAGTTATGAGCGTCGAAAGCGGCGGATAGGGTAGGACAACATCCAACCGGAAGACATCGAACCGGAAGACATCAAACCGGAAGACATCGAGCCGGCGAACATCGTGCCGGCGCCTTCGGCGATAACAGGTAACAGGCCTTCGGCGGTGTGCCTTCGGCGAAGGGTAAAACAGGCATAACTTTCTCAATTCATAACGGTTTGACCCAGTTAGGGTCTCTTTGGAAAGAACTCGACCTGGTCGTTCCAACGAGCCCACGAACTTGTGAAACGGAGCTAGGATCTGTGAGTTATGGGTGTCGGGAGTGACTGTTATGGATAAGCAAAGGTGTGGTCGTGCGTCTTCGGCGGGTGGATGCCTTCGGCGGTGCGCGGAAGAGGATTCCCGCCGGCGGAGATCGGGTGGTCAGGAATGTAGAATGTGCAGGTGTGGCAGCGCCGGCGGCGTGAAGTCAAGTGGGGGAGGCAAGACGACGGTGCATGTAGTCGCGCAAGGGGAGTAGGCAGCTACCCATCATTGCGAGTGTTGCATTTCAGGCGGGCTGTGTGTGTCTCGGCCTTGAACTTCGAAGTGGGGAGTTCGGCCTGGGAACGGAGAGCTGGTGGTGTGCGTGTGTGGAGACGGAAGTGGTGAGAATTAGGAGGGGAGTGTGGAGAGTTCGAAGTAGGAGGAAGCAAACTCTCGTGGGTGGAGAGTCGTATCAGAGAGTGAAATTTGAGTGGGATCTGAGATTGAAGTGTAACATCTGTGAGTGGGATCTGAGATCAGAGTGGAAGATCTGAGAATGGGAGCTGAGAGTGAAGTGAAATCTGAGACTGAGATCTGACAGTCGGAATCTGAATTTGACACTGAAAAGGCAAAGTTGAATCTGAGAGAGGAATCTGGTGGGGTCTGAAGGTGGAAGCTGAGAAATCGACACTGAGGTCTGAGTAGGAATTGGGAGTGGGACTGGGATCTAGGATAGACCACAGCGGCTGTGGTGTTGAAAAAGTCACCCAGAGTTGAGTTAGATCTTGATGTAACAAAGAGTTTGTCTGCTGCCCTTGTGGAGATAGCAGACAGCAAGTTATCATTTTCTGTTCTGGATAAATTGTCTGTGAACGAGCAAGTGTTTATGATCTTGTTGTCTTGGATACACTTTGAGCACATGGCTTGCGATCAGAGAAGTTAGATTATGGGAGTTCGAACCCCCACCCGGACTACAAACGCTGAAGGGTGGGAAGGTTTGGCTCACATAAAATGGTGCGTCTGCCGGGAGCCTGATCTTGTAAATGCAGAATAGGACTAGATCGCACAAACCAAACCTGGAGCTAGGACTAGAGAAACCTGTTCGCAGTAGGAAGAAACCTGAGAATAAAGAAATCGAGGAAGAAATTAAACTTGAGATATTTCTGAACGTAGACCCTGTTGATGAGTCTTTGTTTGAAGGTTTAGAGATTGTAGAATCTGATAGTGTGAAGTCGGTTGAGGAACCTGCCAGCATGGCTGATGATGGAAGGAGAGCAAGCCCTCCTCCTAGTCCTCCCATCGACCCACTCGTGAGGCCAAGGGGCCTGCCTATTCAGGTTCCACAGAATTTGGCAGCTGTGGTCATACCACCCAATCTGCCTAAGTTCTATGGGACGAAGGATGAGGATCCTTCAAGGCACATGGAAAGATATGTTGAGAGGCTAGCCAGCTCTCTGATTACAGATCCAGGGTATTGTTTGGTCTGGTTTCCAACTACCCTGGAAGGTGAGGCATATGAGTGGTATAGGGATCATTCTGAAGGTCATTTTGGGGGATGGGATCAGATGCAAAGGGAGTTCTTGAATGAATTTAGGCCTGAGGTGGGGCAAGGTTCTGCATTGAGAGCTTTGGCATCGTTAAAACAGGGAAGGGAAGAGGAAATCTCAGCTTACATTAGAAGATTTGATCTGGTTTGTGCGCGTTTTGTGGGTACAATGCTCAATGACGATACGCTGAGACAATTTTTTATCCAAGGTTTTTTCAAATCTGGAACCATCCGTGGGGTGCTGGAGAGAAGCCCTCAAACTCTTGCTGAAGCCAAGATGGCTGCCAGGGAGATAGAGAATATTGACAAGGACTATGATAGATTGTGGAGGAAGGAGGATGAATCCATTCCTCAGTTCATCCCAATTCGTCCTAGAGTAATTGAAGGAGAGTCTGGTAGGCATAGGGGTCAAGCTCCCTATTCTCTCAACGAGTCAATCTCGCAGACCAGAGAGCCAGCACCTGTTTTAGCATTGCCAGCCCCTACTGCAGATCCTAACCTGGCAGATGTAGAGATCGGTCTGCCGCAGATCGGTCTACGCGCATTTCAAGATGTGCTGTTGAGGCTGAAGCTCGATTTTCTCCTATGGGGGTGGAATTGGACATGTCCGGAGATGGTGCGCGAGTATCTGCAAGAGAGACACAAGCCGTCTCGCGGATTTCGCCCACACCCAGAGAGATGGGACATTTGCAATTGGGCGCAGGTGTTGGGCAGGTGTGCCGGCGAGGAAGGGGATCTCCTCTTCGAGGCCGACAGCGTGAAAGTGTCCCAGGAGGAAGAAGTCTCTTACAATGAGCTCTTCAAGGTGGCTAGACATCCCAAGAACGGTTTCCGGACACGGGATTACAAGGATCGATTGCGGAGAAATGTCGCGACGGCATTGCTGCAGATATTGCAGCCGACCAAGACCGCTTACATGCATGGTTGGCAGGTAGAGTTTGTGGAGCTAGTGTTGTCAGGAGCTCCGGTGCATTGGGCACGGCTCCTGTGGAAGGTGACGCGCCAACATGCGCAAGAAGAGAGGGGAGGAACGCTCAGTCATCTATCGCCTTACTTAATCGTGTTTTACCGGGCGATGGGATGTTTGACGAATGCTGAGAAAACTCGGTTTCCGCAGCTGACCCGGACTTATCCAGGTAGATATTTGAGGGAGGCCGAAGTAGACACGGATCCGGACGAGGAACCTGCCAGTACGCCTCCGGCTCCGGCTCCAGCAAGAGCAGCAGAAGAACGTCGAAGTGAGCGCATTCCGCGAAAGCGGAAGTGGGATGAGAGACCTGAGGACAGGCAGCCGGAAGTGCCAGCTGCGCCGACTCGTGGTCGGCCCACCCCCGAGCCTCACAGTCGACCAAAACAGAGGGCACGCAAAATGCCAACTGTTACTGAGGAGACCAGGCGAACTCCGACCCGGCGGAATCTCACACAGGAAGAGATAATCGCTCAGATCCTAGGCAAGACGGCAGAAACCTCTGCACAGAAGGCACCACGGCCTTCGGGAGGAGATGGACGGACTGACGGCCGGCCGGCTGCGAGTCGGATGACTGAAGGTCGACAAGCGGAAGGAAGGCCAACTGAACGGCGCGTTGAACCGGACAGCAGGCCGGAAGCAGAAGAGAGTTTGGCTGATGAGCCAACAATCCTCAGAGGGTCATCTTCGGCGGAAGGCACTTCTGGAAGAACGCCACCAACAAGCAGGCCAAGTGGAGTCAAGACGCGCAGGGTGTATCCGACTCCCAGTCGGACAACTGCTGGTCGGCCGACTGCGAGTCGGACAACAGAGAGTCAGTCGGATTCGCCGACTGCGAGACGGATGGGGCCAACGACGAGTGTGCGGACGCCTTCAGCGGACGCACCTTCAGCAAGGACACCTTCCGCGCAGATTGCGCCGGAAGGACAGGCAGCAGAAGCGGGCGGATCAAGAGTGACAAAAGTCACTGCGGCGTCGACCCCTTCACAAACCGAAGATCAAGCCGGAACAGGGGCTCAAGCAGTGGGATCTCCCACTGCCCTGGATATTTTAGCAGGCAGTGGAGCAGCAGTCGCAGCGGAAGCTGCTGCGCGCCACAGTTCCAGGGAGTCGCCAAGGGATTCGGTGGCGACTGAGATCCTCGAGACTGAGGATGAGACGAGCTCGGAAGAGCAAGAAGAGGATTCGGTGCAGAAAACGCCAACAGGGGTGCTGTGCGAACAGATAGTTCCACTCCTGCGATATCTGGATCGCAAGACATCCAAATACGCGAGTGCCTTAAAACCGCAGTCTTATGTGGAGACTATCAGGCGAAGGACGAGGAGCAAGGTGGCAAGGTGGGCCTCTAGATGCCAAGTATATGTGGATAGGAACACCGCCCTCCGACAACACCTGGCGGTCACACAGAAGCTATACCAAGCCTTGCAGCAGCAGAGGGAGGATGCGGCAACAAAAAGTCAGGCGGATGCCGAACTAATACGGGCAAAGATCGAGTCGGAACTGCAGGAGGAGCGGAGACAGAACAAAGTCTTAGCAGCCGAGCTTGCGCGCCAAACGCGCGCCTTAGAAGAAAGTCAAAGAGCCCGCAAGGAGGATGAGGAGTTGTTGTGCAACTTGCAATCCGAGTGCTCGGATTTGAGGGCACAACGTGCGGGATTAGAAATGCAGCTGGCAGAGGTGGAGAGCAGCTGCAGGGCACGAGGAGAGTTGGCGGCACGGGTGACTCGTTGTCTAAAAGGATACACCCATTGGGAGGTGGCAGCTCAAGAGAGGGTTACACTCCGGGAGTTCGAGCTTCGGGCGGCGGCCTTGACGGAAGGTGACAGTCGGAGTCGGCGGCGAGTGGCGAGAAAATTAGAAACCTTCTTGTCGGGTGCGCGCGACACTATGGCGCACTTGCAGTCGGAAGTCACTGCAGCGCTCCGACGCCTGGGGTTACGCAGCCGGTCGGAAGACTGGCAAGGTAGAGACAGTAAGCGGAGCAGTCCGGCGCGCAGGAGGCGCAGCACCGGATCTGCTGAGTGCAGTAGAGTAGTTTGGTTTCACGCAGATGCTGCGAGTGGTAGATAGGATAGCGTAGTGCTAGTTAGGATCTTTTGAGAGTATAAAGTAGATCAAGGCGTTTTGCCTTGGGACTCTTCCAGTTTCGGAAGTGCAGATCAGGAACTCACTTTCTTGGCGTGTTTGTGCATTTGGTCCTGGCACCACGTAGAGAAGCTGCAGCATAGCGAAGTTACCGTATGTTGTAGTTGAAGGCCTTCGGCTGAATGTTCAGAGCTCGCACCCGGTTAGAGACTTGAGTAGTGCGGATCTGCACCTGCGGGTGATTTCTGATGCTCAGAGCCGGCTGCGAGTTAGATACTTGAACAGTTCCCCCTTACTCCTTCGAGTGACACATCCTGATTGTACTCCTATGGGAAGTTTCCCCTGAATGCCAATGTGAAGTTTCATTACTTCGTGTAAACCTTGGTTTGTAATTCAGGTTGTGTGTGTGTTACTGGATCGTGTTTTCAGTAAGTTCTCAGTCGGGTCTGCACTCCCTGCGTTTTGTGTGATAGTTGAGGGTGACGTCCACGGCGTACGTAGAGGCTTCGTTCCGAAGTGAGAAGTCCAGTCCGGGTACCCCCGCTAGTTCCTGGCGGAAGGGCAGTAAAAGCCGGAGTGGGAGGCACTTCCTGCAGAACCTCTGAGTGAACTTACGAGACACTTTCCTCCTGAAATCCGAAGCGGAGGTCCTGACCGACCTCCGAGTTGTGCTTTTTGCCAGTTTCAGGTGTGTGTGTTTGTGTGTGTTGAGTGACCAAGCTGTACCGTGCATCCTCCGAGCATCCTCCGAGTTGAGATCCTCCTCCGAGTCGAGCCTCCGAGTCGAGCACTGCAGTATTTCTGGGAGTGACAGTCGCCTAGAATTCAAACTCTACAAAAGTCTGTTAAACGTGACACTTTTACTCTGTGTGTTGCCTCTGTCCCTGTGGATTCGATCTTTTTACCACCATACTGCAGTTTTAGCCTTTGGTGGGTTATTACAAGACCATGATGAAACAGATGCAGAGCATCACAGATCAGATGGCCTTGATGATCAGGAGTCAACAGCCAGGGCCTCCTCCTCCAGTCGAGTCAGGTAGACATTCATCAAGCCTGTGGTGTGTCCAGTGTGGTCAATCTGGACATACCAAACAATTTTGTAGGGTGGTGCCAAACCGTGACAACAGAATGAGCGGTGGCCCACCTGTGCAACACCAAAGGGGCCAAGGACCAAATTACCAAGGTCAAAACGGGTACAGAGGACGTCCTAGGGGTCAGGATGGTCAGAACATGGAGAGAAAAGAATTACATGCATTTTGTGGTAGGTGGCACTATCCAGGTTAGTGTTGGTCTGAGGTTGGGGTTAATGGGTGTAGTAATTGTGGAGGTAGTCATCCCTCTGACCAATGTCGGCAGCCAGATAAAGTTATTAGGATGCCTCAGCCTACTGTTAGTCCTTACCAGGCGAGAGAAAATATGAGGGGTGCAAGACCGCAGAATGAGCATTCTAACAATCTTAGACCTCCTAACTTGTATTATGATCATGAGAACAGCAAACAGACATTCAATCCACCTGTTGGACTGCAGACAATGAACAGATATATTCCTATCCAGAGTGAACCACGAGATGAACCTCGTAATGACAACAGAAAACAAGTTTCTTTTGCAGATCCATGTTCTTCAAACTCTCAAGATGCTAGGTTTGCAAACGATGATGGAGATGTCCAACGTAGTAGTTCTGATCTTGGTAAGGGGATAGTCGAACAAGGGCAGAATCAGTGGCCTCCACATACTAACCTGATTACTTATAAGTTGAAAAATTCGGATGATGTGATTATGCATGAAGCTCCGGCCCTTGCTGTCACCACCAGAGCTGTGCATCGCAAGATACAAACTGAGAAAAATGAAGATGAGCAAGGGGAGACTTCATCTGAGGAGCCTCCTCATCTCTCTGATCTTGAGAGAGTGGCAAGGAGAGCAAGGAGGACTACAAGGGCAGAGGAGAAAAGAAATGAGATTCTGCATGATGCAGAAGTGCCACCTGTCACGCAAGATTCAGAAAGCAATGAACCAAGAGAGTGGGAAGGACCGGGGATTCCCATGAAAGAGTGGGAGGACATGAGATGTCAGAGAAGGAGAGAGTCGGAGAAGTACAATTTGTGGTCAGATCTGAGTTCGCTGAAGGCGGACATTACTTTTGGTCAGCTGCTGGAAATATCTCCCATTGCTCGTAAGACCTTGAAGGAGGGCATTCCAGTGCATAGAAGGAGTAGAAAGACGAAGACTACAGTCGCTGCTAGAGTTCATTTGCAAAAAGGAAGTCAAGATGTCAAACCTGTGGAGATAGAGGTGATAGTGGTAGACAAGGTGATTCCCAATGTATTAGTTGATGGGGGTAGTGGTTTGAACATCCTACCCGAACACACCATGAGAAGGTTAGGTTTGAATCTGACAGGCCCCTCACCTTTCATTATCAATATGGCCAATCAGACTTCAGCTGTACTCGTGGGGATGATTAAAGATTGCCGGCTGTCTACTGGTGGTGAGGAGTACATTGTCACATTTCATGTGATTAAGATGCATTCGAACAGGGACACTTTCCCTATTCTATTGGGCAGACCTTGGTTGAGAATGGCTAATGCAATTGTGGATTGGGGAGGACTGAAGCCATCAATCACATATGGTCCTCAGGATAACAGAGTCAAGGTGTCAATAGGGTCATTAGGTGGAAGGGTGAGAGAGGATCTTGAGTTATCTTCAGGGAAGGAAGAAGAGAAAAACGAGGCCAAGTGTGATGACACTTTAGTGGGAGTGGTTCATTTGAATGACAGAAAAAATAGATTAGATGTAGGATCAGGTAGCTTGGGTCCTAGTTTTTACAGCAGAAGCGAGGATGGAGAGTTTGCTCAGTGGTTGAGAGATTATCCTGAGTCAGGTTGTGACGCCATGATGATTTCTCATCACAAAATTTTCGAGAAGGAGGTGATCAGTTCACAGCGAGAAGAGTATCTGTTGCTAGAACCATGTGAGGTTCTTATGGAGGAAGAGTGGATACATGAAGGTCTCACTCCATGGTTGGACGAGTTGGATATTACTGAGGTGGATTCGGTGCATGTTGATGGAACTCAAGAGGAGGAGACTACTGTGAAAAATGCGAAGTTGGAGGAACCCTTGCATTTCAAGACTACATCAACCGGAATTCTGGTGGGCCAAGACGTCAGGGACTATCCTCAGGTCCCTCCTGATTGGTATCAAAGCTCAGAGGAACACACTCATGTGGCGGAGGAAGACTGGAAATATGTGGAGGTGTCCATCAGAGGAGGAGAGCTGAAGCAAATGAAGATGGGTTCCAAGCTAGGAGAGGATGAGATACAGAAGTATGGTGAGTTGGTGGACGAATTCAGTGATACCTTTGCTTGGTCGTATGATGAGTTGAAGGGAGTACCTCGTGAAATGGTGGAGCATCGGATTTCGCTGGTTCCTGGAGCTAAGCCTATTAGACAGAAGGAGAGAAGGATGAACCCACAGTTACAGTTGTTAGTTCGAGCAGAATTGGAGAGATTACTCAAAGCTGGATTCATTAAGCCTGTAGAGATCACGGATTGGGTTTCTCCTATGGTTTTGGTCAAGAAGAAGAATGGAAAACTTAGAGTGTGTGTGGATTATAGGAAGCTGAATGCCTGTACTGAGAAGGATCACTTTCCTTTACCTTTTATCACTCTGCTTTTGGAGGAAGTTGGGGGTCATGCGAGGTACACGTTCATGGATGGATATGCTGGCTACAATCAGATTTCCATAGCTGTACAGGATGTTCATAAGACGGCCTTCACAACTCCGTGGGGAACTTTTGTATGGGTTGTTATGCCTTTCGGACTGTGCAATGCACCAGCCACATTCCAAAGGTTGGTGATGTATGTTTTCACGGATCTGTTATACAAGTCTATGACAGTTTTTGTGGACGATTTTAGCACTCAGTCAAGTGCTGGTGAGCATCTGCAGTGTGTTAGACAAGCTCTCATTAGATGTAGAAGAATGCAACTAGCACTGAATCCTGAGAAGACTTTCCTAGGTGTTCTCAGAGGAGTTCTTTTGGGTTATGTCGTGAGTGAGAAGGGAAGAGAACCGGATCCTGATAAGATTGCAGTCATTGAAGGATTGGCAACTCCCACGAATGCTAAGGGTGTAGCCAAGTTATTGGGACATGTAGGGTGGTATAGAGAGTTGATTCCTGACTTTGCCAAGATTGTAGTGCCTAATACTCAATTGTTGAGGAAGGAGAATAGGTTCGAGTGGACAGATGCCTGTCAGGAAGCCTTTGAAGAGTTGAAGTCCAGGTTGAGTACTTATCCGGTGTTGAGGCCTCCTGACTGGAGCATGCCTTTTCACGTTTTCTGTGATGCAAGTAGTGTAGCAGTGGGTAGTGCGCTGTGTCAGTCCACGGGGGAGAAGGGAAAGGACCTGCCAATCGCTTATGCCAGTAGGCAGTTGAATCCAGCAGAGAGGAACTATTCTACTACCGAGAGGGAGTGCTTGGCCATGGTTTTTTCAGTCAAGAAGTTTAGACATTATCTAATCTGCAATCCAGTGGTTTTCTTCGTTGATCATATGGCAATCAAATATCTGGTGAACAAGGCGGAGCTTAGTGGAAGATTGGCCAGGTGGGTTTTATTGCTGGAGGAATTTGACTACACTGTAGAGTATAAACCTGGTCGCATGCACTTGCAGGCCAACCATCTATCTAGGTTGTCGGAGGATGTAGGGACCAGTCCATTAGATGACAGGTTGATAGATGATAGTCTTTTTGTAGTCACAGCTCAGCCAGAATGGTACGCTGGAATAGTAGAGTTTTTGACAACTCAGCAGTTGTCAGGTGATTGGACTAAGGAGGAAAGGAGGAAGGTGAGAGTCAACAGTAGACATTTTGCAGTGATTGGCCACAGATTATTTAGAAGGGGAGCTGATGGTGTTCTGAGAAGATGTGTGTCAGAAGTGGAGGTTCCCGCAATTTTAGAGGCTTGCCACGACAGTGCTTGTGGGGGACATTTCTCTGGCCAACTTACAGGTCAGAAAATACTTAGAGCGGGATACTTCTGGCCTAGGTTGTTTAGGGACTCTCATGAATATGTGAAGCGCTGTGATGCCTGTCAGAGGTATGCTAGGAATGACCTTCGAATGGAGATGCCTCTACACGTTTCATTGCCACTTGTACCTTTTGAAAAATGGGGAATTGATTATATCGGTGAGATTCATCCTCATTCGTCAAAAGGCATGGCTTACATCATAGTTGCGACAGAATACTTGACAAAGTGGGCGGAAGCGAAGGCAGTGAAAACAAATACGGCTGCTCATGCTGCCACATTCATGTACGAAAACATCATTTCAAGGTTTGGATGTCCCAAGATTCTGGTTAGCGATAGGGGCAGGCACTTCTTGAATGAGATGTTTCAAGAATTAACAGATAGGTTTGAGATAGATCACAGAAAAACTACTCCATATCATCCACAAACCAATGGTCAGACAGAGCGAAGACAGAACTTGAATGAAGTTCAATTGACTCATGTAGGTGTTCATCACATGTGAGATTTACTTTTGATTAAACCATCTCTTTAGGGCATCAAAAAGATGTGTAACCTAAGAATATTCCTCAACTTGCTTCTGTGAGCCGAAACTCCCCACCCTTCAGCGTTTGTAGTCCAGTTGGGGGTTCGAGCTCCCATAATCTAACTTCTCTAATCTCAACCATGTGGTCAAAGTGTATTCAAGACAATGAGATCATAAACACTTGCTCTTTCACAAACAAATTATCCAGGACTCTGAAAATAATAACTTGCTGTCTGCTATTTCCACAAGAGCAGCAGACAAGCTCTTTGTTACATAAAGATCTAACCCAACTCTGGGTGACTTCCTCAATACCACAGCCGCTGTGGTCTATCCTAGCTCCGAGTCCCACTCCCAATTCCTACTCAGATTTCAGTGTCGATTTCTCAGCTTCCACCTTCATACCCCAACAGATTGCTCTCTCCGATTCAACTCTCCCTTTTCAGTTTCAAATTCAGATCCCGACTGTCAGATTTTAGTCTCAGATTTCACTTCACTCTCAGCTCCCATTCTCAGATCTTCCACTCTGATTTCAGCTCCCACTCACAAATTTTACACTTCGATCTCAGCTCCCACTCACAGAATTTTACACTTCGATCTCAGATCCCACTCATAGATTTTACACTTCAATTTCAGATCCCACTTGTGGTACCCCACTTTTAGTATTTTTGCGAAATTTAAAACCTTTTTGGAAATTGTACTACGGCAGCAGTGTAAATAACCATCGGTGCATCAAAATAGAGTGAAACTGGATGATCTCGGAGAATCTTGAAGAATCTCGTAGAATCCAGGAGTTGGGCGCAACGTCTGGGACAGACGCCGCCCTAAATGACGGGCTCTGAAGGAGTACCCCTTCGTCGCAAGGCGCGTAATCCGCCTTCGGCGCTACGCCTTTGGCGCTAGAGAAATCCTTCAGAATCTGATCAATTCCCAAAGTTGTCGGCTTCTTATGTAATAACCCACTAAAGGCTAAAACTGCAATATAGTGGTAGAAAGGTCGAACCCACAGGGACAGAGGAACACACAGGGTACAAAGTGTCACGTTTTAACAGACTATTGATGAGTTTGAATTCTCAGGCGACTGTCACTCCCAGAAATACTGCAAGTGTCCACTCGGAGCGCACTCGGAGGTCGCACAGTGCAGCGTAACACACACACACACACACACACCTGAAACTACAGAAACACAACCCAGAGATCCGTTAGGACCTCTACTTCAAGATTTCAGGGGGAAAGTCTCTCGCGAGCACACTCGGCAAAGCTGCGGGCAGTGACTTCCAACTCCGGCTTTTACAACACTTCCACTAGCTTGCTGCTAGTGTAGGAAACCCGGTTTGGACTGCCTACTTCGGATCGAAGTCACTCCTACGCGGTGAACAACACTCTCAACTCACAAAACGCGCAGAGAACACAGGTCCGCACTGAAGGACTCACTGAGAAACATTCCAGTAACACAACAACAGTCTATTGAAGAGTTTGAATTCTCAGGCACTTGTCATTCCCAGAAATACTACAGGAGTTACCCTCAAGGCACCTGCTGCAGCGTAACCTGAATTTACAACCAAGGCTTACACGAAGTAGCAAAACTTCACTTTGGCATTCAGGGGAAAAATCCCAAAGGAGTACAATCAGAAAGAAACACTCGAAGGTGTAGGGGCGAAACTGTTCAAGTATCTAACTAGTCACTGGCTCTTAGCATCGGCAGTCACCCGCAGGTGCAGTTCCGAACTACTCAAGTCTCTAACCAATGGACTAGCTCTGAACATTCGGCCGAAGGCCTTCAGCTACAAAATGCGGAACGCTAAGTTGTAACTCCTCGTGCGTGGTGACAGAACTCAAGGACACAAACACGCAAAGGAAATGGGTTCCTGATCTGCACTTCTGATGGGAAAGAACCCCAGGCAAAACGCCTGGAACTATTTTATACCTTCTAAGTCCTACCTAACACTACACTGCACTACGCTACACGCCTGCACGGAACCACGCTACACTACACTCCGCGGAACCTGTACTACGTCTCCTGCGCGGCCGACTGCCGCGCACTAACTCCCTACCCTGCCAATCTTCCGCTCGACTGCGCAGTCCCAACCGCTGCAACGCCGCAGACACCTCCCCTTCGAGGGCGGACATGGTATCCTGTGCCTTCGACAGAAAGGCATCGAGCTTCTTCGCTACCTTCCGCCGACTCCTACTGTCGCCTGACAACAACCCGGCTGCGCGCAATTCAAACTCACGCGGTGTGAGTTTCTCCTGCGCCTTCACTTCCCAGTGGGCGTAGCCCTTGAGACAGTGGGCGACTCGCCTCGCCGTCTCCACCTTCGTGCGATCCGCCTCCTTCCTGCGATCCTCTTCAATTATCACTAATTGCGATTCGGCTTCAGCACGTTGCGCTCTCAATTCGCCACACTCTGACTGCAACCTGCAGATTAACTCTTCATCCGCCTGTCGTGCGAGCTGACATTGTTCCAACAACCGCGTCTGTCGCACGAGTTCCTCTGACAAAATCCGATTCTGGGCCTGCTCAGAATTGAGTGCTTCCTTGACCTTCACCTGCTCCTTGGTGAGCTCGCCCAGTTTTTCATCCTTCATCTTCTCGGTGTGCTTGTAGAATTTCTGATTAAGCTTGTACTGACCCCACAAGCACGCATGCTTCTCCTTCAATTCCTTCAACTCCTGGTCCACTCTAGCTAATAGCTTGCTGGTGTGGACTTTAGTGCGAGTCCGCCTGCGCACTAACTCGATGTAAGATCCCGGCTGGAGTGGGTCGGCGTATTTATCGACCTTGCGATCCAAGTACCGCAGCAACGGAATCACCTGCTCAGAGAGCGCCGCCGCCGGCGCTCCAACAATTTCCTCCTCCTCCTCCTCGGTGTCTTCTGCTCCTGACATTTCTTCCGTGGAGCCTCCGTCGTCATCATCCGAGTGGAGAATTTCAGTCGCCATTGATTGCGTCGGCGACTGCCCCGAGTGGGGCTGCACGTCGTCGACGTGTGCTGCCTGCGAAGGCACGGCTGCAGCCTCGCTGCTCGTCGCCAAAATGTCTAAGGCGGAAGGCGAATGTACCCGTGCGGCATCCCCGTCTCTCGCTTGTTGATTGTCTACCGCATTCTCTCTGTCGCCGTCGCCCGCCGCCGAAGGCGATGGAGCGGAGGGTGGCTGCGCGGGGTTGGATTGCGCATCGCGCATCGAGATTTCATCCCGCGGACAGTCACTCCGCTCCTCCGTCTGCTGCTCTCTTGATCGGTCCGTGGGGGCTGTGCCCGGCCCGTGCGTAGGCGCATTTGCCGGCGCCTTGTCCGCCGCAGGCGTAGCGCCGCGGACATCTATCGCCGAAGGCGACATGACCGGGGGCCGCACGCCCGATGTCCCTTGGCCTATAGGCCCTACCGCCGAAGGCGCATCTATCGGCGGACTTCCCGCCGATGGTGCGGCCTCCGCACGCTCTCTGCTCGTATCTCCTCGGCTCGAAGGCCCTGGCGCCCAAGGCGCAAGTTGCGGCGCGTGGTGCGCCGGAGGGTCTGGCCCCGAGGGCCGGTGTCTCGTAGGCGGTTCTTCCGCCGGCTCCTTCCCCTTCCTACGTTGGAACGGGGGTGATTCTTGCCTGTGCACAGGCGGCACGTGTGGAGGTGTCCTATGCACAGGCGACCTGTGCACAGGTGAGCGCCTGTGCACAGGCGGACTGCTCCTTCCCACGCGTAAGCGTAGATCCACGTCCACTTGTGTTCGCCGGTCCGCGGAGGCTCGTCCGTCCGCGGAGGCTCGTCTGTGCGCAAACGGAACATCTGTCCGCATCGCACGTGGTAACTCCGGAGGCCCTTGGCCCGTAGGCGGCCTCTCTCCCGTCGAGGTTGCAGCGTGGCCCGTTGCTCCTGCGGTCGTCCGCGCTTCCTCCTGCCTCTCTGGCGACGCACTTCCGATCTCCATCGCAATCGTCGCCGTGTCCGCACTGTCAGCTGGCAACACCCGTCTGCGTGCCTTCTGCTTCGGCCGGCTGTATGGCTCGCACAGCGGCCGCGGTCGAATGGGAGCAGAGGGTTCTTGATGCTGCTCCTCTTCAGACTCTTCCCTCCATCGCCGCTTCCGCGGCACTCGCGCTGCATGGGTGTGTCTCCCTTCGTCCCTCCGTCTTGATGGGGTAGAAGTCGGTGACTCCTCTGCATCAGTGTTGACCTCGTTCTCCCGCACATACTTCCCGGGATGGTCGATGGACAATGGCGGAAAATGTTCAAGCTCCGCCGCTGTCAAACAATTCCGCTGTCGATAAAAATTGATGAGGAAAGGAGAAAGATGGTTTAGAGTTCCCCCCTTCTCCTCAAACGCGTGCTGTCGCATCACCCTGTGCAGGATGCTCGCCCAGTGAATTGGAGTTCCCTCGATGACGCACTCCACAAAAGAGACCTGCCACAATGTGATGTAGCAGGCGCGGTGCGGCTGCAGTAATTGCATCAGCGCCACGGACAAAGTCCGGCGAAATCGATCCTTGTAATCACGGGTCCTGTACCCATTCTTGGTAGACCTCCCGGTCTTGAACAGCTCCACAAATTGCGCCTCTTCTTGCTTGGTCACCTTGATGCTCTCACTGTCGAAAAGGAGATGCCCTGGCATGCCAGCACATCGTCCCAACGCCTGCGCCCAATCTTGGACTGTCCACCGATCAACATGCGGACGCAATCCGCGCGAGGGTGGTCCCTGTGGCTCTAGCCACTCGCGCACCATATTCGCACAGATGTAGTTCCATCCCCATAGCAAGAAATCGAGCTTTCTTGCTATTAAGCGCTCCTCAAAAGCGCGCAGCCCGTTCTGCGGCAGGCGAAGTGGCACCATCCGCAATCTGCTCGGTCTCGTCATTGCGTTCCTGGGGTTCGCTCGCCCGCTCATTCTACTTCCGCACTGCCTGCGCTTCTTTCTCTCTCGGCAAACTCTAATCGCCCTCAATTCCAAATCACGCGCACTCACTTCTCCCTCAATCAACAAGAAATCTCCTGTGCGACGACGTCGAGAATGTTCCGCAGCCAGCAGATGGATGCGCGCAGCGCGCACAAGAGATTGGAATCGCGAATTCAAGAATGGGACGTTCTCCGCCGCCCGGTCGAAGGTCATGGTCGGCTCTTGGTCGTGAAGAACGTCTCACTTGATGGCCGCGCCGGCTGTACGCTGGAACGGTCTTCGCTCTCACGCGCGGCTTCACGCTCCGCCGTCGTCGATTAAACTCTCACGCTCGAATTGGCGGATTTGAACTCCGCCAGCGTATTACCCCGCGGACATGCGGGCGTAGCGCCGAAGGCGAGTTTTCCGCCTTGCGCGGTACACTTGTTCGTACCGCCCCTCGGCCAATCCCCCTCTGCCTTGACGCGTGTGTCCGCATGTCGGACAAAAATTCAACTCCTGCCTGTGCGCAGGCAGGAGCCTCGGCGGATTCTCCGCCGGTGCGGAACTTCATCCTCCTGTGCAGAGGCGTTCGCCTGTGCGCAGGCGAATTCCGTGCGCTACGTCGCGCTGGCGCGGAAGGCGTTGACCGTGGTCAGCCGTCTCCGTCCAGTCTGTCCGTTCCTTGTCTCTCCGTCGGTGCTTCCGCCGCCGCAACTCCGTCCGTCCAAGAGCGCATCCACCCTTCCCGTCCGCATGGTCCGTACCGATTTGATTACTCTGGCGGCTCTTCCGACGTACGCGGCGCCGCGCTGGCGCGAAAGGCGCCGTACACTTTCTACCTCACAAGGCGCATTTCTAGGGCCCAAGGCGGATTTTCCGCCGACGCCGAAGCGCCTGTGCACAGGCGAGCGCCTGTGCGTAGGCGGACTTCGCGCCTTCCCTAACCCTACTTCGCCTGTGCACAGGCGAACGCCTTCGTCCGCGCATAGGACAAAACTTGATTCCCCCTTCCGCGTAGGCGGAATTCGCGCCGGTGGCGAACTCCTTCCGCCGTAGGCGACCGCCTCCGTTTCTTCCAATAGCTATAACTCCCTAAGTCCTCATCCGTTCCAAGCGTTCTTGGGCTCGTTGGAATCAGTGCGTCGAGCTCTTTCCAACGGGACCCTAACTTGGTCAAGGCGCCCGAGGGTTTACCTAATTACGGGGGGTTTCCCTACAGCCGCGGACGCAACCTCCGAAGGCGGATTTTGCGCCTTGCGCCGTAGAGATCCTAACTGCGGAGCTCGCAGGGAGGGTGGTGCCTGTGCGTGCTGCGGCACCCCAAATCCCAGATTCTACAAGATCCCTCGAGAATCCCCGCGATCTTCCGGATTCACTCTGTTTTGATGTACCGAAGGCTATTTACAATGCTGCCAGGGTACAGTTTTCCAAAAATGTTTTAATTTCCTCAAAATTGCCAAAAGTGGGGTACCACACGCCTTGACTGGGTTAGGGTTTTCTTGGAAAGGGCTCGACGCGCTGATTCTAACGAGCCCAAGAACGCCTGGAACAGATGAGGACTCAGGGAATTGTGATGGTCGAAAGATACGAAGATCTTCGCCTACGCATAGGCAAGGGAAGTTCGCCTACTCATAGGCGAAATAGGGTTTGACGTCGGCGGGGTGCCGAGAATGCCGCCTACGCATAGGCGGGGAGTATTTGCACATACGCATAGGCGAACGGGAATCGCCTACTGTGAGCAAAAAACTGTGCTCACATGTCTTTTTAACCTTGTGAGAGTTAAAGTTTTAGATTTAAGCTCTTGCAAAATTATGCTCGGAGTTTTCTGGAAGTTTTGGTAAGATTAGGAGTTGGTGTAATAGCTAGTAGGCAAAGGTCCGGAACGGGGCTTTCAGGGCAGGGTCTCCGGCGAAGAGCCTTCGGTGAAGTTCCTTCGGGGAAAGGCCTTCGGCGAAACAGTGAAACCCTCATAACGTTTTCAATGTGTTACGCCTTGACTCAGTTAGTGTCACCTTGGAAAGAGCTCGCAACGCTCGTTCCAACGAGACCAAGAACTCTTCAAACGGATGAGGAATCACTGAGTTGTGAGTGTCGGAAGTTACTGATGGGAAGGGTTGAGGCAAGTCCGGCTACGAACGTCTTCAGCTCCGGACGTCTCCGGCTGCGAATGTCTCCGGCTGCGAACGTCTTCGGCTCCGGCTGCGAACATCTCCGGCTTCGGACGACTTCGCGACAACTGCGAGCAGGCCTTCGGCGAACTCGGGGTCAGCGAACTCTGAGCCGGTGAACATCGTGCAAGGGCCATCGGCGAAACAGTAAACTCGGCATATCTTTTTCATTTGTTAACGGTTTGATTTGATTAGGGTCTCGTTGGAAAGAACTCGCGACGCGCGTTCTAACGAGACCAAGAACTCGACAAACGGATAAGGCGTCACTGAGTTATGAGCGTCGAAAGCGGCGGATAGGGTAGAACAACATCCAACCGGAAGACATCAAACCGGAAGACATCGAGCCGGCGAACATCGTGCCGGCGCCTTCGGCGATAACAGGTAACAGGCCTTCGGCGGTGTGCCTTCGGCGAAGGGTAAAACAGGCATAACTTTTTCAATTCATAACGGTTTGACCCAGTTAGGGTCTCGTTGGAAAGAGCTCGACCTGGTCGTTCCAACGAGCCCACGAACTTGTGAAACGGAGCATATATAACGTCAGTATAAACTTAATCAGAAATTCTACAAGTACTCCGAGAAGGTGAGGGATGGGAAACTGGAAGAGCTCACCAAGGAGCAGGTGAAGGTCACAGAAGCACTAATTTCTGAGCAGGCCCAGAATCGGATTTTGTCAGAGGAGCTCGTGCGACAGACGCGGTTGTTGGAACAGTGTTAGCTCGCACGGCAGGCGGATGAGGAGGTAATCCGCAGGCTACAGTCAGAGTGTGGCGAATTGAGAGCGCAACGTGCTGAGGCCGAATCGCAATTAGTGATAGTTGAAGAAGATCGCAGGAAGGAGGCAGATCGCACAAAGGTGGAGACGGCGAGGCGTGTCGCCCACTGTCTCAAGGGCTACGCCCACTGGGAAGTGAAGGCGCAGGAGAAACTCACACTGCGTGAGTTTGAACTTCGCGCAGCCGGGTTGTTGTCAGGCGACAGTAGGAGTCGGCGGAAGGTAGCAAAGAAGCTCGATGCTTTTCTGTCGAAGGCGCAGGATACCATGTCCGCCCTCGAAGTGGAGGTGTCCGCGGCGTTGCAGCGATTGGGACTGCGCAGTCGAGCGGAAGACTGGCAGGGTAGGGAGCTAGTGCGCGGCAGTCCGCCGCGCAGGAGACGTAGCACAGGTTCCGCGGAGTGTAGTGTAGCGTGGTTCCGTGCAGGCGTGTAGCGTAGTGCAGTGTAGTGCTAGTTAGGACTTAGAAGGTATAAAATAGTTCCAGGCGTTTTGCCTGGGGTTCTTTCCCATCAGAAGTGCAGATCAGGAACCCATTTCCTTTGCGTGTTTGTGTCCTTGAGTTCTGTCACCACGCACGAGGAGTTACAACTTAGCGTTCCGCATTTTGTAGCTGAAGGCCTTCGGCCGAATGTTCAGAGCTAGTACATTGGTTAGAGACTTGAGTAGTTCGGATCTGCACCTGCGGGTGACTGCCGATGCTCAGAGCCAGTGACTAGTTAGATACTTGAACAGTTTCGCCCCTACACCTTCGAGTGTTTCTTTCTGATTGTACTCCTTGGGATTTTTCCCCTGAATGCCAAAGTGAAGTTTTGCTACTTCGTGTAAGCCTTGGTTATAAATTCAGGTTACGCTGCAGCAGGTGCTTTGAGGGTAACCCCTGTAGTATTTCTGGGAATGACAAGTGCCTGAGAATTCAAACTCTTCAATAGACTGTTGTTGTGTTACTGGAATGTTTCACAGTGAGTCCTTCAGTGCGGACCTGTGTTCTCTGCGCGTTTTGTGAGTTGAGAGTGTTGTTCACCGCGTATGAGTGACTTCGATCCGAAGTAGGCAGTCCAAACCGGGTTTCCTACGCTAGCAGCAAGCTAGTGGAAGCGTTGTAAAAGCCGGAGTTGGAAGTCACTACCCGCAGCTTCGCTGAGTGTACTCTTGAGAGACTTCCCCCCTGAAATCTTGAGTAGAGGTCCTAACGGATCTCTGGGTTGTGTTTCTGTAGTTTCAGGTGTGTGTGTGTGTGTGTGTGTGTGTGTACGCTGCACTGTGCGACCTCCGAGTGCGCTCCGAGTGGACACTTGCAGTATTTCTGGGAGTGACAGTCGCCTGAGAATTCAAACTCATCAATAGTCTGTTAAACGTGACACTTTGTACCCTGTGTGTTCCTCTGTCCCTGTGGGTTCGACCTTTCTACCACTATATTGCAGTTTTAGCCTTTAGTGGGTTATTACATAAGAAGCCGACAACTTCTTTTTGGCGCCGCTGCCGGGGACAGTTGCGTCAACACCGGGGTTTTTACGAGCAGCCATGCTTGGTGAATGTCGACTGGAGCTAGCGGGAGCAACCTAAGTGCGAGAGCTGTCCGCAGGTTCCGACGAGATTCAGAGAAGGCCGTGGAAGAGACACGGCGTCAAAACAAGAAAACACCAAAAAGAGTACCTAAGCCTAGTTCGGCCGACATCCTTGGGGAACCTACCCCCGGCGACTCGGAACCAAACTTGGTGCTTACAGTTCTACTAGATATTCCTTGCATGGACCCTCCTCGTGATTTAGAAACGACCGCCCGAGAACCGTCGACAGACACACCGATGGCGGACGGACAAGCCAATGTGCGGCTACCTCAGCCGATTACTAAACATTCCTACCCAAAGTATAAAGGGAGTGGGGATGACGACGATGCAGATTCATACATCAAGTTGTTCGAATCGGTGTCTATTGCCAATTGCGAGATCGCAGACGACGACCGACTAAGGATCTTCCCAAGCCTTCTGCGGAAGAAAGCGAGGAGTTGGTACAATCACGAGAGCATCGATCCGACTGGGTTGACAACATGGGCCCAGCTGAAGGAGAAGTTCCTTCGCCGCTTCCGCGAGCTCGGCTACGACAGTCGGGTATTGACAAAGTTACGTAATTTGCAGCGAGAGAAGAAGGAGAGTCTGCGTGACTACACTGAGAGATTTCTGGACCTCCTTGACAGAATACCGAAAACAGGACCAGGGTCCCCTTTCTCGGTACAACAAGCTGTGGATTGGTACGTGACCGGCTTAACTCGGGAGATGGAGACTTTTTGCCGACGCAGCAAGTGCGACACTATTGAGGATGTGATTGCATCGGCAGAAGCCTTCGAAACTTCCACTCTCAACCGAAGAGGGAGAGAGAGACGGGAGTCAAAGGAGCGAAAACCGAAGGGAGGGCGAAGACGACGTAGAGGTACAACTCCGTCATCGGAAGAATCGTCTTCGGACGAGAACCGTTCCTCATCCGAAGAAGAGGAAACCTCATCGTCGGAGGAGGAGAAGAAGAGGAAGAAGCATGGGGCAGCGAAGAAGAAGGGCACCCGACGAGTGACTACGGACAGAGCGCCGGGAGACATAGCCTCGAAGATGGAGACCCTTGTGAAGGACTTCGCCGACCTCAAGGTTCAAGTGGTAGGCGGTCATGATCGCCGAAAATCACCCGGGAGAGTGCGAGCGAACTTATGGTGCACTACGTGCGGAGCGGTGGGACATGCAAACACCGAGTGCCTTACCACCCGTCCGTCATATCCAGTCAACGCAGTAGAGTGGGCACAACCGTACTATGGAGAGCACCCCCAGTACTATGGAGAGGCTAGCGAAGAGACAGCCTACGCCGTCCAGTCGGTTCCCACCCCTACTGCAGTTTGAGCAATGCAAGTCCCACGATATCACCCGGTGGATCGGGCCACTACAGTACCCGTGAGGCGGAGAGCACCTCCAGGGACGTTTGACCCACCGCCACCGCGAGCTTGTTATAATTGCGGGGAAGTTGGACACTTCTCACCGCAGTGCCCCCATCCAAAAAGGCGAAACGATTATGTTCCGACATGTAGTAATTGCAAGAAGACCAGGCATACTGCGCCAGAGTGTGATCAGCCACCAGTTCCTCGGCCATCGGTACGATTTGTGAACCCTCCTGCCAAGGAGGACGTCCAAGTTAACCAGGTCGAAGTAGGTTCAGACGGGGATGACGAAGACGAAGAATGGCCGGCGGAAGAGGTTATGTGCGCACGGGTCGAAACTCGTAGTTCCAAGAAATCGAAGGAGCAAGAGCGTGACACTCGCAAGCACGAACGGAGAACCGACGACCGGACGGGTAAAGGGAAGGAGAAGACATCCAGCAAGTCCGACTTGCGACCTGCACGGAAGTCTTCGGTTACGCGAGAGGCACCAGCAGTGCGCCCCCAGACAGCAGTCGAGGATGAGCCAGTACGCTTGCTGAAACGGGACTATGCTCCGGATATCCGCAACGAGGTAACCAACCTGTTGAAGGAAGCGATCCGCACTCAAAAGGACCCACCGCGGCCAGACTTGCCATCCTTCCTTGGGGCGAAGTTGGCAGCCACCGTGGAACCTCGCAGAGCGTCGCCGCCGACCCCGGCGACCCAACGCGCCCACTATGACTTGGTCGAAGATCTCGGGAGTCGGAAAGTGAACATCACGTTCAAGCAGCTCCTGGAGGACAACAAGACGTATCGAAGAATGTTGATGCTTTCTGTAATAACCCACTAAAGGCTAAAACTGCAATATAGTGGTAGAAAGGTCGAACCCACAGGGACAGAGGAACACACAGGGTATAAAGTGTCACGTTTTGACAGACTATTGAGGAGTTTGAATTCTCAGGCAACTGTCACTCCCAGAAATACTGCAAGTGTCCACTCGGAGCGCACTCGGAGGTCGCACAGTGCAGCGTAACACACACACACACACACACACACACACCTGAAACTACAGAAACACAACCCAGAGATCCGTTAGGACCTCTACTCAAGATTTCAGGGGGGAAAGTCTCTCGCGAGCACACTCGGCAAAGCTGCGGGTAGTGACTTCCAACTCCGGCTTTTACAACACTTCCACTAGCTTGCTGCTAGTGTAGGAAACCCGGTTTGGACTACCTACTTCGGATCGAAGTCACTCATACGCGGTGAACAACACTCTCAACTCACAAAACGCGCAGAGAACACAGGTCCGCACTGAAGGACTCACTGTGAAACATTCCAGTAACACAACAACAGTCTATTGAAGAGTTTGAATTCTGAGGCACTTGTCATTCCCAGAAATACTACAGGGGTTACCCTCAAGGCACCTGCTGCAGCGTAACCTGAATTTACAACCAAGGCTTACACGAAGTAGCAAAACTTCACTTTGGCATTCAGGGGAAAAATCCCAAAGGAGTACAATCAGAAAGAAACACTCGAAGGTGTAGGGGCCAAACTGTTCAAGTATCTAACTAGTCACTGGCTCTAAGCATCGGCAGTCACCCGCAGGTGCAGATCCGAACTACTCAAGTCTCTAACCAATGTACTAGCTCTGAACATTCGGCCGCAGGCCTTCAGCTACAAAATGCGGAACGCTAAGTTGTAACTCCTCGTGCGTGGTGACAAAGCTCAAGGACACAAACACGCAAAGGAAATGGGTTCCTGATCTGCACTTCTGATGGGAAAGAACCCCAGGCAAAACGCCTGGAACTATTTTATACCTTCTAAGTCCTACCTAGCACTACACCGCACTACGCTACACGCCTGCACGGAACCACGCTACACTACACTCCGCGGAACCTGTACTACGTCTCCTGCGCGGCCGACTGCCGCGCCCTAACTCTCTACCCTGCCACTCTTCCGCTCGACTGCGCAGTCCCAACCGCTGCAACGCCGCGGACACCTCCCCCTCGAGGGCGGACATGGTATCTTGTGCCTTCGACAGAAAGGCCTCGAGCTTCTTCGCTACCTTCCGCCGACTCCTACTGTCGCCTGACAACAACCCGGCTGCGCGCAATTCAAACTCACGCAGTGTGAGTTTCTCCTGCGCCTTCACTTCCCAGTGGGCGTAGCCCTTGAGACAGTGGGCGACTCGCCTCGCCGTCTCCACCTTCGTGCGATCCGCCTCCTTCCTGCGATCCTCTTCAATCGTCACTAATTGCGATTCGGCTTCGGCACGTTGCGCTCTCAATTCGCCACACTCTGACTGCAAACTGCGGATTAATTCTTCATCCGCCTGCCGTGCGAGCTGACATTGTTCCAACAACCGCGTCTGTCGCACGAGCTCCTCTGACAAAATCCGATTCTGGGCCTGCTCAGAGTTGAGTGCTTCCTTGACCTTCACCTGCTCCTTGGTGAGCTCGCCCAGTTTCTCATCCTTCATCTTCTCGGAGTGCTTGTAGAACTTCTGATTAAGCTTGTACTGTCCCCACAAGCACTCATGCTTCTCCTTCAAGTCCCTCAACTCCTGGTCCACTCTAGCTAATAGCTTGCTGGTGTGGACTTTAGTGCGAGTCCGCCTGCGCACTAACTCGATGTAAGATCCCGGCTGGAGTGGGTCGGCGTATTTATCGACCTTGCGATCCAAGTACCGCAGCAACGGAATCACCTGCTCAGAGAGCGCTGCCGCCGGCGCTCCAACAATTTCCTCCTCCTCCTCGGTGTCTTCTGCTCCTGACATTTCTTCCGTGGAGCCTCCGTCGTCATCATCCGAGTGGAGAATTTCAGTCGCCATTGATTGCGTCGGCGACTGCCCCGAGTGGGGCTGCACGTCCTCGACGTGTGCTGCCTGCGAAGGCACGGCTGCTGCCTCGCTGCTCGTCGCCAAAATGTCTAAGGCGGAAGGCGAATGTACCCGTGCGGCATCCCCGTCGCTCGCTGGTTGATTGCCCACCTCATTCTCTCTGTCGCCGTCGTCCGTCGCCGAAAGCGATCGAGCGGAGGGTGGCTGCGCGGGGTTGGATTGCGCATCGCGCATCGAGATGTCGTCCCGCGGACAGTCACTCCGCTCCTCCGTCTGCTGCTCCCTCGATCGGTCCGTGGGGGCCGTGCCCGGCCCGTGCGCAGGCGCATTTGCCGGCGCCTTGTCCGTCGCAGGCGTAGCGCCGCGGACGTCTATCGCCGAAGGCGACATGGCCGGGGGCCGCACGCCCGATGTTCCTTGGCCTATAGGCCCTACCGCCGAAGGCGCATCTATCGGCGGTCTTTCCACCGACGGTGCGGCCTCCGCACGCTCTCTGCTCGTATCTCCTCGGCTCGAAGGCCCTGGCGCCGAAGGCGCAAATTGCGGCGCGTGGTGCGCCGGAGGGTCTGGCCCCGAGGGCCGGTGTCTCGTAGGTGGTTCTTCCGCCGGCTCCTTCCCCTTCCTGCGTTGGAACGGGGGTGATTCTTGCCTGTGCACAGGCGGCACGTGCGGAGGTGTTCTGTGCACAGGCGACCTGTGCACAGGCGAGCGCCTGTGCACAGGCGGACTGCTCCTTCCCACGCGTAAGCGTAGATCCACGTCCACTTGTGTTCGCCGGTCCGCGGAGGCTCGTCCGTCCGCGGAGGTTCGCCTGTGCGCAAACGGAACCTCTGTCCGCATCGCACGTGGTAACTCCGGAGGCCCTTGGCCCGTAGGTGGCCTCTCTCCCGACGAGGTTGCAGCGTGGCCCGTCGCTCCTGCGGTCGTCCGCGCTTCCTCTCGCCTCTCTGGCGACGCACTTCCTATCTCCGTCGCAATCGTCGCCGTGTCTGCACTGTCAGCTGGCAACACCAGTCTGCGTGCCTTCTGCTTCGGCCGGCTGTATGGCTCGCACAGCGGCCGCGGTCGAATGGGAGCAGAGAGTTCTTGATGCTGCTCCTCTTCGGACTCTTCCCTCCATCGCCGCTTCCGCGGCACTCGCGCTGCAGGGGTGTGTCTCCCTTCATCTCTCCGTCTTGATGGGGTAGAAGTCGGGGACTCCTCCGCATCAGTATCGACCTCGTTCTCCCGCACATACTTCCCGGGATGGTCGATGGACAATGGCGGAAAATGTTCAAGCTCCGCCGCTGTCAAACAATTCCGCTGTCGATAAAAATTGATGAGGAAAGGAGAAAGATGGTTTAGAGTTCCCCCCTTCTCCTCAAACGCGTGCTGTCGCATCACCCTGTGCAGGATGCTCGCCCAGTGAATTGGAGTTCCCTCGATGACGCACTCCACAAAAGAGACCTGCCACAATGTGATGTAGCAGGCGCGGTGCGGCTGCAGTAATTGCATCAGCGCCGCGGACAAAGTCCGGCGAAATCGATCCTTGTAATCACGGGTCCTGTACCCATTCTTGGTTGACCTCCTGGTCTTGAACAGCTCCACAAATTGCGCCTCTTCTTGCTTGGTCACCTCGATGCTCTCACTGTCGAAAAGGAGATGCCCTGGCATGCCAGCACATCTTCCCAACGCCTGCGCCCAATCTTGGACTGTCCACCGATCAACATGCGGACGCAATCCGCGCGAGGGTGGTCCCTGTGGCTCTAGCCACTCGCGCACCATATTCGCGCAGATGTAATTCCATCCCCATAGCAAGAAATCGAGCTTTCTTGCTATTAAGCGCTCCTCGAAAGCGCGCAGCCGGTTCTGCGGCAGGCGAAGTGGCACCATCCGCAATCTGCTCGGTCTCGTCATTGCGTTCCTGGGGTTCGCTCGCCCGCTCATTCTACTTCCGCACTGTCCGCGTTTCTTTCTCTCTCGGCAAACTCTAATCGCTCTCAATTCCAAATCACGCGCACTCACTTCTCCCTCAATCAACAAGAAATCTCCTGTGCGACGACGACGAGAATGGTCCGCAGCCAGCAGATGGATGCGCGCAGCGCGCACAAGAGATTGGAATCGCGAATTCAAGAATGGTACGCTTTCCGCCGCCCGGTCGAAGGTCATGGTCGGCTCTTGGTCGTGAAGAACGTCTCACTTGATGGCCGCGCCGGCTGTACGCTGGAACGGTCTTCGCTCTCACGCGCGGCTTCACGCTCCGCCGTCGTCGATTAAACTCTCACGCTCGAATTGGCGGATTTGAACTCCGCGAGCGTGTCACCCTCCGGACATGGGGGCGTAGCGCCGAAGGCGAGTTTTCCGCCTTGCGCAGTACACTTGTTCGTACCGCCCCTCGGCCAATCTCCTTCTGCCTTGACGCGTGTGTCCGCATGTCGGACAAAAATTCAACTCCTGCCTGTGCGCAGGCGGAAGCCTCGGTGGATCCTCCGCCGGTGCGGAACTCCATCCTCCTGTGCACAGGCGTTCGCCTGTGCGCAGGCGAATTTCGTCCGCGGCGCTGCGCTGGCGCGGAAGGCGTTGACCGTGGTCAGCCGTCTCCGTCCAGTCTGTCCGTTCCTTGTCTCTCCGTTGGCGCTTCCGCCGCCGCAACTCCGTCCGTCCAAGAGCGCATCCACCCGTGCCGTCCGCACGGTCCGTACCTGTTGGATTACTCTGGCGGCTCTTCCGACGGACGCGGCGCTGCGCTGGCGCGGAAGGCGCCGTACACTTTCTACCTCACAAGGCGCATTTCTAGGGCCCAAGGCGGATTTCCCGCCGACGCCGAAGTGCCTGTGCGCAGGCGAACGCCTGTGCGTAGGCGGACTTCGCGCCTTCCCTAACCCTACTTCGCCTGTGCACAGGCGAACGCCTTCGTCCGCGCATAGGACGAAACTTGATTCCGCCTTCCGCGTAGGCGGAATTCGCGCCGGTGGCGAACTCCTTCCGCCGTAGGCGACCGCCTCCATTTCTTCCAGTAGCGATAACTCCCTAAGTCCTCGTCCGTTCCAAGCGTTCTTGGGCTCGTTAGAATCAGCGCGTCGAGCTCTTTCCAACGGGACCCTAACTTGGTCAAGGCGCCCGAGGGTTCACCTAATTACGGGGGTTTCCCTACAGCCGCGGACGCAGCCTCCGAAGGCGGGTCTTGCGCCTTGCGCCGTAGAGATCCTAACTGCGGAGCTCGCAGGGAGGGCGGTGCCTGTCCTTGTTGCGGCACCCCAAATCCCAGATTCTACAAGATCCCTCGAGAATCCCCGCGATCTTCCGGATTCACTCTGTTTTGATGTACCGAAGGCTATTTACAATGCTGCCAGGGTACAGTTTTCCAAAAATGTTTTGATTTCCTCAAAATTGCCAAAAGTGGGGTACCACACTTTCGCTACGACGTCTGCGGAAGCCGCGCGCATCCACATCCTCTCAAGTGTATCAAGTGGAGAGCGAAGACCAAGGACCACCAGAGATCGATGTGGAAATAGCAGGGTGTTGTGTACGCAGGGTACCAATCGACTCTGGATCAGGAGTCAACATAATGACGGAGGACACCGCGAGAGCCTTGGGGTTCAGTCAATACGAACCCTCGAAGCGTGTGTTGAGATTAGCGGATCAGACGCGGAGAATGCCTGCAGGTATGCTGCGCAATGTCAAAACAATCATCGGTGGTGCGGACTTTCGGTTGACGTATATCATCCTTCAACCGATGATGAAGCAAGGCTATGACGTTCTGCTCGGGCGACCATGGCTATATGGCGCACAAGTCAGATGTGATTGGCGAAGGCATCGCCTTAAGTTTCCCCATCCTTCGGAACCGACCAAGACCATTACGGTGCCCTGGAATAGGGTCAGACACGAAGGAGAGACCCCATCGACAAGTGCAGGTTACACATCGGGCGGGGACAGTGAGTCGACCGCGCGATCGGATTCCAGTGGTACCGAATCCGATTATTTCGTGGGATTCGTTGCCTGCTGTTCGGTGGGAGAAGAAGAAGAGCCGGAAGCTATTCAGCCGGAAGACGAATAGCAATTAACGGTGGGACTGGGAAGGAGTGAGACGAGTCACACCGAGGGCATTGTCGACCCTAGTGACTGTCACGAAGTACAACTCAGTCCCGACAAGTGCTTGAAGGTATCAAGCACAGTGAGAGGAGACGAGCTAAGGAACGTACAGGCATTCCTTAGCCACTATGTCGACGTCTTCGCCTGGAAGATCGAAGACATGAAGGGGATACCTGCACGGTATGGGGAACACCGTATCGATTTACTTGACGACTCAGTACCCATACGACAGCGCCAGTATCGCCTCAACCCAAAATACTCCTTGCTAGTTAAGGAGGAGATAGATAAGTACTTGAGTGCTGGTATTATTTACCCAGTGCTCAGCAGTGAATGGGTGTCGCCGATTGTTATCGTACCCAAGAAGTTGACGGGTAAGATACGAGTGTGTCAGGATTTCCGGAAGTTGAATGCAGCAACACGCAAGGATCATCACCCGTTGCCGTTCACGGATGCCATTCTAGACCATGTCGCAGGACATGAATGCTATAGCTTCCTGGACGGGTTCTCAGGTTACAATCAGGTGTCTATCCGGGAACAGGACAAGGATAAAACTACGTTCACAACCGACTGGGGAACTTACGCATACCACAAGATGCCCTTCGGTCTGTGCAACGCGCCTGCCACCTTTCAACGGATGATGACCAATATCTTCCAGGAGCAACTGAGGAAGTTCCTGGAAATATTCATAGATGACTTCTGTGTCTTTGGGAAGCGGTCTGAACACCTAAGTCACTTGAAGCAGACCTTCGATAAATGTAGAGAGAGCAGTTTATCGCTGCATCCCGAGAAGTGCTTTTTCTTTATGACTAGTGGGATCTTGTTGGGTCATCGGGTCTCGGCAGACGGCATTGCAGTGGACATCGAGAAGGTCAAGGTTATACTCGAGCTTGAGCCACCCACGAATCTAAGAGAGCTGCGAGCATTCCTGGGTCATGTGGGCTACTACCGAAGATTCATACACCTGTATGCAATACTGGCGGCGGACCTGACCAAGTTGTTGAAGAAGGACGAGCCTTATGCCTGGGGTGCGAACCAGCAGTCAGCATTTGAGGCTCTTAAAGCGAAACTCACGACTGCTCCCGTGCTAAGGAGTCCAGACTGGAATCGACCATTCCATGTTTACGTTGACACATCTGCATTCGCCATCGGTATAGTACTGAGTCAAAAGGATGACAACAAAAAGGACTACCCGATCTATTTCGCGAGCCAACAGCTGTCTCTAGCAGAGCAGAAGTACACCACGACGGAGAGAGAAGCGTTGGGGATGGTGTACTCCTGTAAAAAGTTCCGTCACTACCTAATCTGCTACGAGTTTGTGTTCCATGTGGACCACTACGCATTGCAACACCTAGTCAAGAAAGCCGACCTATCCGGTCGGATCGCCAGGTGGGTGTTGTTGCTACAAGAGTTCACCTACACAGTCCAGACCAGGAAAGGGGTGCACCACGAAAATGCGGATTACTTGTCCCGATTATGGACCCAGCCGACAGAGGAGGAATTGGTGGACGATTTTCCAGATGAAGAGTTATTTCAGTTGTCTGCGGGGCATGAGTCCCGCTATGCCGACCTGTATCGATATCTGCTAACCCTTCAGTGTCCCGTAGGCATGGATTTGGAACAACGAACTGTCTTTATTCATAAGGCAGGCCCGTACCAACTCCAGCAGGGGGTTTTGTTCAAAAAGATGGCAGATGAGCGCTTATGCAGATGCCTGGAGGAATCAGAGGTACCAAGAATAGTGAGTGCGATGCATACAGAGGAGGCGGGTGGACACTATGCCACCAGGAACACGGTCACAAAGATTCTAAATGCGGGGTATTGGTGGCCGACCATGTTTAAGGATGTTCTCGATTACATCCGCAAGTGCGACAGTTGCCAGAGGACGGGGAGACCAACGCCTACAACACGCTGGCCCCTGACTCCCATCATGCCTCTAGCACCTTTCGAAAAGTGGGGCATTGACTTTGTAGGGCCGATACAACCAGTGACTAGAAGCACACGAAGGCGCTACATTCTGGTAGCAACGGACTACGCCACCAAAATGGTGGAGGCCAGGGCCACCAGAAGGGATGATGCTGCCACAGTGGCAGCCTTCTTGTTTGAGTCGATTATCACACGCTACGGATGTCCCTTAGAGCTAGTCAGCGACCGGGGCACGCATTTTCTAAATCAGATCATCGAAGATCTGACACGGTATTTCCACATCAAGCACCGGAAGACTACTCCATACAATCCCAAGGCGAATGGACTGACGGAGAAGTCCAATGGTCTGCTGTGTAAAATACTACTCAAGGTCACGGTGAATCACGCTCACGACTGGGATACGAAGCTAGCAGCCGCTCTATGGGCGTACCGGACAGCTGAGAAGATCACGACCAAACAGACACCATACTTTCTGGTGTATGGGCAACACCCGATCCTCCCGATCGAGTTTGAAGTACCCACCCAACGAACGTTGGATTTGCAGAGGATGGGCGCAGAGGAGAGTCAGCTCTACAGGTTACAGGAGGTCACGCTGCTGGATGAGAGGAGACGAGACGCCGAAGATCGCACCAGGAAAATCCAGCTCCGCCGAAAGGAGAGATACGATAAAAAGATCAAACCTGTACTCCTGCAGGCGGGTGATTTGGCATTGCTCTACGACAGCAGGCATGCCAGATTCCCAGGCAAACTACACCTAAGATGGATGGGACCTTACAGGGTTGTCGAAGTCTTCTCGAATGGATCCATCCAACTTGCGGACCTGGCCGGCGATCTGTTAGGCACCCGAGTGAACGGGTGGCGGTTGAAGAAATACCACATGTGAGTGTTCGCGTGGGCGCTCACAATTGAGGAGGGGAGCATGTGGTACCCCACTTTTGGTAATTTTGAGGAAATTAAAACATTTTTGGAAAAAACTGTACCCTGGCAGCATTGTAAATAGCCTTCGGTACATCAAAACAGAGTGAATCCGGAAGATCGCGGGGATTCTCGAGGGATCTTGTAGAATCTAGGATTTGGGGTGCAGCAGTAAGGATGGGCACCACCCTCCCTGCGAGCTCTGCAGTTAGGATCCCTACGGCGCAAGGCGCAAAACCCGCCTTCGGAGGTTGCGTCCGCGGCGGTAGGGAAATCCTTCATAATTAGGTCAACCCTCGGGCTCCTTGACCGAGTTAGGGTCTCGTTGGAAAGAGCTCGACGCGCTGATTCTAACGAGCCCAAGAACGCCACAAACGGAGGAGAATTGCGGGAGTAATGAGGGTCGCAAGATACTCAGCTTTCCGCCTGCGCACAGGCGAAGAAAGTTTTGTCCTATGCGCGGACGAAGGAAGTTCGCCTGTGCACAGGCGAAGTAGGGTTTGGCGAGGCGCGAAGTCCGCCTACGCACAGGCGTTCGCCTGTGCACAGGCGCTTCGGCGTCGGCGGAAAATCCGCCTTGGGCCCTAGAAATGCGCCTTGTGAGGTAGAAAGTGTACGGCGCCTTCTGCGCCAGCGCGGCTCCGCGGACGAGCAAGGAGCCGCCAGAGTAATCAAATCCGTACGGACCATGCGGACGGGACGGGTGGATGCGCTCTTGGACGGACGGAGTTGCGGCGGCGGAAGCGCCGACGAAGAGACAAGGAACGGACAGTCTGGACGGAGACGGCTGACCACGGTCAACGCCTTCCGCGCCAGCGCGACGCCGCGGACGGAATTCGCCTGCGCACAGGCGAGCGCCTGTGCACAGGAGGATGAAGTTCCGCGCCGGCGGAGAATCCGCCGAGGAGTCTGTGGTAACCCACTTTTTGTTTTTTGTCGGAACTAAAACATTTTTGAAAAGTAAGTACCGCGGCAGAAGCTGTAAATAGTAATCGGTACGCGAAACCAGAGGATCGAGGACAGTCAAGGGGTTTTGGGCTTAGGCCACAGTGGGACGCTTGGGACGGAACGGGCGGTTCATGCTGCAGGATCCGCTTCGAGCACCTTCGGCGGTTGATCACTCATAACTTTCTCAATTCGTAACGCCTTGAGTTGCTTCGGGTCTTGTTGCAAAGAGCTCGCAACGCTCGTTCTAACGAGACCAAGAACTTGTGAAACGGATGAGAGGTCACTGAGTTATGAGTGTCGGAAGTTACTGATGGGGGGGCCTTCGGCGGTAGAGCGACTTTGGCGGTACGCCTTCGGCGGAAGAACCGCCGGAAGATGCGCCTTGGGCGGTAGACGCCTTCGGTCAACGCCTTCGGGTCAACGCCTTCGGCGATACGGGAGAGTGCATTCGGCGGAAGAGTGAAACCCTCATAACTTTCTCAATGCGCAACGCCTCGACTTGGTTAGGGTCTCGTTGGAAAGAGCTCGACGCGCTGATTCTAACGAGCCCAAGAACGTTGCAAACGAAGCAGGGATCCGTGAGTTATGGGCGTCGGGGTGACTGTTAGAGATTGACAAGGTGTGGAAGTGCGTCTTTGGCGGTTGGACGCATTCGGCGGTGCGCGGAAGGAGATTTCCTCCGGCGAGGATCGGGTGGTCATGAATGTAGAATGTTCAGGTGTGGCAGTGGCGGCCTGCGAGTAGGCGGCTTGCGTGTAGGACGCGTGGAACCCACAGTCCTCGGATTTTGGAGAAGGAATTTTGGCCTAGGTTCAGAGATCTTGCGGGGCCCATATCTTTGCGATGGACGGTCGGATGGATCTGAAATTTTGTGGGGCCGTTGATCTCGGCCGGCCACGCCTGCCTGCAAATTTTCCGCCTCAGATCTTGGGTGGGAAGGCACTGGCGGCTCTGTACAGTAGGCTTAGGATTCAGATTTAGGGTTAGGGTTAGATTTAGGTTGTAAGTTAGAGGGGAAGGCAGCCGCCGACTCCTCAGGTGTAGGTTCTGTTGCGGCTCGCACCATGGTAGTGCAGTGTAGTGTAAGGTAGGACTTAGAAGGTATAAAATAGTTCCAGGCGTTTTGCCTGGGGTTCTTTCCCATCAGAAGTGCAGATCAGGAACCCATTTCCTTTGCGTGTTTGTGTCCTTGAGTTCTGTCACCACGCACGAGGAGTTACAACTTAGCGTTCCGCATTTTGTAGCTGAAGGCCTTCGGCCGAATGTTCAGAGCTAGTACAGTGGTTAGAGACTTGAGTAGTTTGGATCTGCACCTCCGGGTGACTGCCGATGCTAAGAGCCAGTGACTAGTTAGATACTTGAACAGTTTCGCCCCTACACCTTCGCGTGTTTCTTTCTGATTGTACTCCTTGGGATTTTTCCCCTGAATGCCAACGTGAAGTTTTGCTACTTCGTGTAAGCCTTGGTTGTAAATTCAGGTTACGCTGCAGCAGGTGCCTTGAGGGTAACCCCTGTAGTATTTCTGGGAATGACAAGCGCCTGAGAATTCAAACTCTTCAATAGACTGTTGTTGTGTTACTGGAATGTTTCACAGTGAGTCCTTCAGTGCGGACCTGTGTTCTCTGCGCGTTTTGTGAGTTGAGAGTGTTGTTCACCGCGTATGAGTGACTTCGATCCGAAGTAGGTAGTCCAAACCGGGTTTCCTACACTAGCAGCAAGCTAGTGGAAGCGTTGTAAAAGCCGGAGTTGGAAGTCACTGCCCGCAGCGTTGCCGAGTGTACCCTTGAGAGACTTTCCCCCTGAAATCTTGAAGTAGAGGTCCTAACGGATCTCTGGGTTGTGTTTCTGTAGTTTCAGGTGTGTGTGTGTGTGTGTGTGTGTGTTACGCTGCACTGTGCGACCTCCGAGTGCGCTCCGAGTGGACACTTGCAGTATTTCTGGGAGTGACAGTTGCCTGAGAATTCAAACTCCTCAATAGTCTGTTAAAACGTGACACTTTGTACCCTGTGTGTTCCTCTGTCCCTGTGGGTTCGACCTTTCTACCACTATATTGCAGTTTTAGCCTTTAGTGGGTTATTACAGTTAGACCGAATTCCAAAGACAGGGATAGGAGATCCCTACACCACTTAACAGAGAACTGCCAGATCTGTCATTAAAGTTGTTGGGCACCTGAGTGAACTCCAATTTGAAATATCATTTCTAAACTGTTCGCGAGGTCGCTCACAATTGAGGAGGGGAGCATGTGGTAACCCATTTTTTGTTTTTTGTCGGAACTAAAACATTTTTGAAAAGTAAGTACCGCGGCAGAAGCTGTAAATAGTAATCGGTACGCGAAACCAGAGGATCGAGGACAGTCAAGGGGTTTTGGGCTTAGGCCACAGTGGGACGCTTGGGACGGAACGGGCGGTTCATGCTGCAGGATCCGCTTCGAGCACCTTCGGCGGTTGATCACTCATAACTTTCTCAATTCGTAACGCCTTGAGTTGCTTCGGGTCTTGTTGCAAAGAGCTCGCAACGCTCGTTCTAACGAGACCAAGAACTTGTGAAACGGATGAGAGGTCACTGAGTTATGAGTGTCGGAAGTTACTGATAGGGGGGCCTTCGGCGGTAGAGCGACTTTGGCGGTACGCCTTCGGCGGAAGAACCGCCGGAAGATGCGCCTTGGGCGGTAGACGCCTTCGGTCAACGCCTTCGGGTCAACGCCTTCGGCGATACGGGAGAGTGCATTCGGCGGAAGAGTGAATCCCTCATAACTTTCTCAATGCGCAACGCCTCGATTTGGTTAGGGTCTCGTTGGAAAGAGCTCGACGCGCTGATTCTAACGAGCCCAAGAACGTTGCAAACGAAGCAGGGATCCGTGAGTTATGGGCGTCGGGGTGACTGTTAGAGATTGACAAGGTGTGGAAGTGCGTCTTTGGCGGTTGGACGCATTCGGCGGTGCGCGGAAGGAGATTTCCTCCGGCGAGGATCGGGTGGTCATGAATGTAGAATGTTCAGGTGTGGCAGTGGCGGCCTGCGAGTAGGCGGCTTGCGTGTAGGACGCGTGGAACCCACAGTCCTCGGATTTTGGAGAAGGAATTTTGGCCTAGGTTCAGAGATCTTGCGGGGCCCATATCTTTGCGATGGACGGTCGGATGGATCTGAAATTTTGTGGGGCCGTTGATCTCGGCCGGCCACGCCTGCCTGCAAATTTTCCGCCTCAGATCTTGGGTGGGAAGGCACTGGCGGCTCTGTACAGTAGGCTTAGGATTCAGATTTAGGGTTAGGGTTAGATTTAGGTTGTAAGTTAGAGGGGAAGGCAGCCGCCGACTCCTCAGGTGTAGGTTCTGTTGCGGCTCGCACCATGGTAGTGCAGTGTAGTGTTAGGTAGGACTTAGAAGGTATAAAATAGTTCCAGGCGTTTTGCCTGGGGTTCTTTCCCATCAGAAGTGCAGATCAGGAACCCATTTCCTTTGCGTGTTTGTGTCCTTGAGTTCTGTCACCACGCACGAGGAGTTACAACTTAGCGTTCCGCATTTTGTAGCTGAAGGCCTTCGGCCGAATGTTCAGAGCTAGTACAGTGGTTAGAGACTTGAGTAGTTTGGATCTGCACCTGCGGGTGACTGCCGATGCTCAGAGCCAGTGACTAGTTAGATACTTGAACAGTTTCGCCCCTACACCTTCGCGTGTTTCTTTCTGATTGTACTCCTTGGGATTTTTCCCCTGAATGCCAACGTGAAGTTTTGCTACTTCGTGTAAGCCTTGGTTGTAAATTCAGGTTACGCTGCAGCAGGTGCCTTGAGGGTAACCCCTGTAGTATTTCTGGGAATGACAAGCGCCTGAGAATTCAAACTCTTCAATAGACTGTTGTTGTGTTACTGGAATGTTTCACAGTGAGTCCTTCAGTGCGGACCTGTGTTCTCTGCGCGTTTTGTGAGTTGAGAGTGTTGTTCACCGCGTATGAGTGACTTCGATCCGAAGTAGGTAGTCCAAACCGGGTTTCCTACACTAGCAGCAAGCTAGTGGAAGCGTTGTAAAAGCCGGAGTTGGAAGTCACTGCCCGCAGCTTTGCCGAGTGTGCTCGCGAGAGACTTTCCCCCTGAAATCCTGAAGTAGAGGTCCTAACGGATCTCTGGGTTGTGTTTCTGTAGTTTCAGGTGTGTGTGTGTGTGTGTGTGTGTGTGTTACGCTGCACTGTGCGACCTCCGAGTGCGCTCCGAGTGGACACTTGCAGTATTTCTGGGAGTGACAGTTGCCTGAGAATTCAAACTCCTCAATAGTCTGTTAAAACGTGACACTTTGTACCCTGTGTGTTCCTCTGTCCCTGTGGGTTCGACCTTTCTACCACTATATTGCAGTTTTAGCCTTTAGTGGGTTATTACAGAGTCTGCCTGCGCACAGGCAGGAGTTGAACTTTTGTCCGACATGCGGACACACGCGTCGAGGCAGAAGGGGATTGGCCGAGGGGCGGTACGAACAAGTGTACCGCGCAAGGCGGAAAACTCGCCTTCGGCGCTGCGCTCCCATGTCCGCGGGGTAATACGCTCGCGGAGTTCAAATCCGCCAATTCGAGCGTGAGAGTTTAATCGGCGACGGCGGAGCGTGAAGCCGCGCGTGAGAGCGGAGACCGTTCCAGCGTAGAGCCGGCGCGGCCATCAAGTGAGACGTCCTCCACGAGCAAGAGCCGACCATGACCTTCGACCGGGCGGCGGAGAGCGTCCCATTCTTGAATTCGCGATTCCAATCTCTTGTGCGCGCTGCGCGCGTCCATCTCGTGGTGGTCGTGCGTCTTCGGCGGGTGGATGCCTTCGGCGGTGCGCGGAAGAGGATTCCCTCCGGCGGAGATCGGGTGGTCAGGAATGTAGAATGTGCAGGTGTGGCAGCGCCGGCGGCGTGAAGTCAAGTGGGGGAGGCAAGACGACGGTGCATGTAGTCGCGCAAGGGGAGTAGGCAGCTACCCATCATTGCGAGTGTTGCATTTCAGGCGGGCTGTGTGTGTCTCGGCCTTGAACTTCGAAGTGGGGAGTTCGGCCTGGGAACGGAGAGCTGGTGGTGTGCGTGTGTGGAGACGGAAGTGGTGAGAATTAGGAGGGGAGTGTGGAGAGTTCGAAGTAGGAGGAAGCAAACTCTCGTGGGTGGAGAGTCGTATCAGAGAGTGAAATTTGAGTAGGATCTGAGATCAGAGTGGAAGATCTGAGAATGGGAGCTGAGAGTGAAGTGAAATCTGAGACTGAGATCTGACAGTCGGAATCTGAATTTGACACTGAAAAGGCAAAGTTGAATCTGAGAGAGGAATCTGGTGGGGTCTGAAGGTGGAAGCTGAGAAATCGACACTGAGGTCTGAGTAGGAATTGGGAGTGGGACTGGGATCTAGGATAGACCACAGCGGCTGTGGTGTTGAAAAAGTCACCCAGAGTTGAGTTAGATCTTGATGTAACAAAGAGTTTGTCTGCTGCCCTTGTGGAGATAGCAGACAGCAAGTTATCATTTTCCGTTCTGGATAAATTGTCTGTGAACGAGCAAGTGTTTATGATCTTGTTGTCTTGGATACACTTTGAGCACATGGCTTGCGATCAGAGAAGTTAGATTATGGGAGTTCGAACCCCCACCCGGACTACAAACGCTGAAGGGTGGGAAGGTTTGGCTCACATAAAATGGTGCGTCTGCCGGGAGCCTGATCTTGTAAATGCAAAATAGGACTAGATCGCACAAACCAAACCTGGAGCTAGGACTAGAGAAACCTGTTCGCAGTAGGAAGAAACCTGAGAATAAAGAAATCGAGGAAGAAATTAAACTTGAGATATTTCTGAACGTAGACCCTGTTGATGAGTCTTTGTTTGAAGGTTTAGAGATTGTAGAATCTGATAGTGTGAAGTCGGTTGAGGAACCTGCCAGCATGGCTGATGATGGAAGGAGAGCAAGCCTTCCTCCTAGTCCTCCCATCGACCCACTCGTGAGGCCAAGGGGCCTGCCTATTCAGGTTCCACAGAATTTGGCAGCTGTGGTCATACCACCCAATCTGCCTAAGTTCTATGGGACGAAGGATGAGGATCCTTCAAGGCACATGGAAAGATATGTTGAGAGGCTAGCCAGCTCTCTGATTACAGATCCAGGGTATTATTTGGTCTGGTTTCCAACTACCCTGGAAGGTGAGGCATATGAGTGGTATAGGGATCATTCTGAAGGTCATTTTGGGGGATGGGATCAGATGCAAAGGGAGTTCTTGAATGAATTTAGGCCTGAGGTGGGGCAAGGTTCTGCATTGAGAGCTTTGGCATCGTTAAAACAGGGAAGGGAAGAGGAAATCTCAGCTTACATTAGAAGATTTGATCTGGTTTGTGCGCGTTTTGTGGGTACAATGCTCAATGACGATACGCTGAGACAATTTTTTATCCAAGGTTTTTTCAAATCTGGAACCATCCGTGGGGTGCTGGAGAGAAGCCCTCAAACTCTTGCTGAAGCCAAGATGGCTGCCAGGGAGATAGAGAATATTGACAAGGACTATGATAGATTGTGGAGGAAGGAGGATGAATCCATTCCTCAGTTCATCCCAATTCGTCCTAGAGTAATTGAAGGAGAGTCTGGTAGGCATAGGGGTCAAGCTCCCTATTCTCTCAACGTGTCAATCTCGCAGACCAGAGAGCCAGCACCTGTTTTAGCATTGCCAGCCCCTACTGCAGATCCTAACCTGGCAGATGTAGAGAAAAGATTGAATGCTAGTCAGGCAGGTTTTCAGGAGACCATGATGAAACAGATGCAGAGCATCACAGATCAGATGGCCTTGATGATCAGGAGTCAACAGCCAGGGCCTCCTCCTCCAGTCGAGTCAGGTAGACATTCATCAAGCCTGTGGTGTGTCCAGTGTGGTCAATCTGGACATACCAAACAATTTTGTAGGGTGGTGCCAAACCGTGACAACAGAATGAGCGGTGGCCCACCTGTGCAACACCAAAGGGGCCAAGGACCAAATTACCAAGGTCAAAACGGGTACAGAGGACCTCCTAGGGGTCAGGATGGTCAGAACATGGAGAGAAAAGAATTACATGCATTTTGTGGTAGGTGGCACTATCCAGGTTAGTGTTGGTCTGAGGTTGGGGTTAATGGGTGTAGTAATTGTGGAGGTAGTCATCCCTCTGACCAATGTCGACAGCCAGATAAAGTTATTAGGATGCCTCAGCCTACTGTTAGTCCTTACCAGGCGAGAGAAAATATGAGGGGTGCAAGACCGCAGAATGAGCATTCTAACAATCTTAGACCTCCTAACTTGTATTATGATCATGAGAACAGCAAACAGACATTCAATCCACCTGTTGGACTGCAGACAATGAACAGATATATTCCTATCCAGAGTGAACCACGAGATGAACCTCGTAATGACAACAGAAAACAAGTTTCTTTTGCAGATCCATGTTCTTCAAACTCTCAAGATGCTAGGTTTGCAAACGATGATGGAGATGTCCAACGTAGTAGTTCTGATCTTGGTAAGGGGATAGTCGAACAAGGGCAGAATCAGTGGCCTCCACATACTAACCTGATTACTTATAAGTTGAAAAATTCGGATGATGTGATTATGCATGAAGCTCCGGCCCTTGCTGTCACCACCAGAGCTGTGCATCGCAAGATACAAACTGAGAAAAATGAAGATGAGCAAGGGGAGACTTCATCTGAGGAGCCTCCTCATCTCTCTGATCTTGAGAGAGTGGCAAGGAGAGCAAGGAGGACTACAAGGGCAGAGGAGAAAAGAAATGAGATTCTGCATGATGCAGAAGTGCCACCTGTCACGCAAGATTCAGAAAGCAATGAACCAAGAGAGTGGGAAGGACTGGGGATTCCCATGAAAGAGTGGGAGGACATGAGATGTCAGAGAAGGAGAGAGTCGGAGAAGTACAATTTGTGGTCAGATCTGAGTTCGCTGAAGGCGGACATTACTTTTGGTCAGCTGCTGGAAATATCTCCCATTGCTCGTAAGACCTTGAAGGAGGGCATTCCAGTGCATAGAAGGAGTAGAAAGACGAAGACTACAGTCGCTGCTAGAGTTCATTTGCAAAAAGGAAGTCAAGATGTCAAACCTGTGGAGATAGAGGTGATAGTGGTAGACAAGGTGATTCCCAATGTATTAGTTGATGGGGGTAGTGGTTTGAACATCCTACCCGAACACACCATGAGAAGGTTAGGTTTGAATCTGACAGGCCCCTCACCTTTCATTATCAATATGGCCAATCAGACTTCAGCTGTACCAGTGGGGATGATTAAAGATTGCCGGCTGTCTACTGGTGGTGAGGAGTACATTGTCACATTTCATGTGATTAAGATGCATTCGAACAGGGACACTTTCCCTATTCTATTGGGCAGACCTTGGTTGAGAATGGCTAATGCAATTGTGGATTGGGGAGGACTGAAGCCATCAATCACATATGGTCCTCAGGATAACAGAGTCAAGGTGTCAATAGGGTCATTAGGTGGAAGGGTGAGAGAGGATCTTGAGTTATCTTCAGGGAAGGAAGAAGAGAAAAACGAGGCCAAGTGTGATGATACTTTAGTGGGAGTGGTTCATTTGAATGACAGAAAAAATAGATTAGATGTAGGATCAGGTAGCTTGGGTCCTAGTTTTTACAGCAGAAGCGAGGATGGAGAGTTTGCTCAGTGGTTGAGAGATTATCCTGAGTCAGGTTGTGACGCCATGATGATTTCTCATCACAAAATTTTCGAGAAGGAGGTGATCAGTTCACAGCGAGAAGAGTATCTGTTGCTAGAACCATGTGAGGTTCTTATGGAGGAAGAGTGGATACATGGAGGTCTCACTCCATGGTTGGACGAGTTGGATATTACTGAGGTGTATTCGGTGCATGTTGATGGAACTCAAGAGGAGGAGACTACTGTGAAAAATGCGAAGTTGGAGGAACCCTTGCATTTCAAGACTACATCAACCGGAATTCTGGTGGGCCAAGACGTCAGGGACTATCCTCAAGTCCCTCCTGATTGGTATCAAAGCTCAGAGGAACACACTCATGTGGCGGAGGAAGACTGGAAATATGTGGAGGTGTCCATCAGAGGAGGAGAGCTGAAGCAAATGAAGATGGGTTCCAAGCTAGGAGAGGATGAGATACAGAAGTATGGTGAGTTGGTGGACGAATTCAGTGATACCTTTGCTTGGTCGTATGATGAGTTGAAGGGAGTACCTCGTGAAATGGTGGAGCATCGGATTTCGCTGGTTCCTGGAGCTAAGCCTATTAGACAGAAGGAGAGAAGGATGAACCCACAGTTACAGTTGTTAGTTCGAGCAGAATTGGAGAGATTACTCAAAGCTGGATTCATTAAGCCTGTAGAGATCACGGATTGGGTTTCTCCTATGGTTTTGGTCAAGAAGAAGAATGGAAAACTTAGAGTGTGTGTGGATTATAGGAAGCTGAATGCCTGTACTGAGAAGGATCACTTTCCTTTACCTTTTATCACTCTGCTTTTGGAGGAAGTTGGGGGTCATGCGAGGTACACGTTCATGGATGGATATGCTGGCTACAATCAGATTTCCATAGCTGTACAGGATGTTCATAAGACGGCCTTCACAACTCCGTGGGGAACTTTTGTATGGGTTGTTATGCCTTTCGGACTGTGCAATGCACCAGCCACATTCCAAAGGTTGGTGATGTATGTTTTCACGGATCTGTTATACAAGTCTATGACAGTTTTTGTGGACGATTTTAGCACTCAGTCAAGTGCTGGTGAGCATCTGCAGTGTGTTAGACAAGCTCTCATTAGATGTAGAAGAATGCAGCTAGCACTGAATCCTGAGAAGACTTTCCTAGGTGTTCAGAGAGGAGTTCTTTTGGGTTATGTCGTGAGTGAGAAGGGAAGAGAACCGGATCCTGATAAGATTGCAGTCATTGAAGGATTGGCAACTCCCACGAATGCTAAGGGTGTAGCCAAGTTATTGGGACATGTAGGGTGGTATAGAGAGTTGATTCCTGACTTTGCCAAGATTGTAGTGCCTATTACTCAATTGTTGAGGAAGGAGAATAGGTTCGAGTGGACAGATGCCTGTCAGGAAGCCTTTGAAGAGTTGAAGTCCAGGTTGAGTACTTATCCGGTGTTGAGGCCTCCTGACTGGAGCATGCCTTTTCACGTTTTCTGTGATGCAAGTAGTGTAGCAGTGGGTAGTGCGCTGTGTCAGTCCACGGGGGAGAAGGGAAAGGACCTGCCAATCGCTTATGCCAGTAGGCAGTTGAATCCAGCAGAGAGGAACTATTCTACTACCGAGAGGGAGTGCTTGGCCATGGTTTTTTCAGTCAAGAAGTTTAGACATTATCTAATCTGCAATCCAGTGGTTTTCTTTGTTGATCATATGGCAATCAAATATCTGGTGAACAAGGCGGAGCTTAGTGGAAGATTGGCCAGGTGGGTTTTATTGCTGGAGGAATTTGACTACACTGTAGAGTATAAACCTGGTCGCATGCACTTGCAGGCCGACCATCTATCTAGGTTGTCGGAGGATGTAGGGACCAGTCCATTAGATGACAGGTTGATAGATGATAGTCTTTTTGTAGTCACAGCTCAGCCAGAATGGTACGCTGGAATAGTAGAGTTTTTGACAACTCAGCAGTTGTCAGGTGATTGGACTAAGGAGGAAAGGAGGAAGGTGAGAGTCAACAGTAGACATTTTGCAGTGATTGGCCACAGATTATTTAGAAGGGGAGCTGATGGTGTTCTGAGAAGATGTGTGTCAGAAGTGGAGGTTCCCGCAATTTTAGAGGCTTGCCACGACAGTGCTTGTGGGGGACATTTCTCTGGCCAACTTACAGGTCAGAAAATACTTAGAGCGGGATACTTCTGGCCTAGGTTGTTTAGGGACTCTCATGAATATGTGAAGCGCTGTGATGCCTGTCAGAGGTATGCTAGGAATGACCTTCGAATGGAGATGCCTCTACACGTTTCATTGCCACTTGTACCTTTTGAAAAATGGGGAATTGATTATATCGGTGAGATTCATCCTCATTCGTCAAAAGGCATGGCTTACATCATAGTTGCGACAGAATACTTGACAAAGTGGGCGGAAGCGAAGGCAGTGAAAACAAATACGGCTGCTCATGCTGCCACATTCATGTACGAAAACATCATTTCAAGGTTTGGATGTCCCAAGATTCTGGTTAGCGATAGGGGCAGGCACTTCTTGAATGAGATGTTTCAAGAATTAACAGATAGGTTTGAGATAGATCACAGAAAAACTACTCCATATCATCCACAAACCAATGGTCAGACAGAGCGAAGACAGAACTTGAATGAAGTTCAATTGTTCAATGAAGTTCAATAGGTGTTCATCACATGTGAGATTTACTTTTGATTAAACCATCTCTTTAGGGCATCAAAAAGATGTGTAACCTAAGAATATTCCTCAACTTGCTTCTGTGAGCCGAAACTCCCCACCCTTCAGCGTTTGTAGTCCAGGTGGGGGTTCGAGCTCCCATAATCTAACTTCTCTAATCTCAACCATGTGGTCAAAGTGTATTCAAGACAATGAGATCATAAACACTTGCTCTTTCACAAACAAATTATCCAGGACTCTGAAAATAATAACTTGCTGTCTGCTATTTCCACAAGAGCAGCAGACAAGCTCTTTGTTACATAAAGATCTAACCCAACTCTGGGTGACTTCCTCAATACCACAGCCGCTGTGGTCTATCCTAGCTCCGAGTCCCACTCCCAATTCCTACTCAGATTTCAGTGTCGATTTCTCAGCTTCCACCTTCATACCCCAACAGATTGCTCTCTCCGATTCAACTCTCCCTTTTCAGTTTCAAATTCAGATCCCGACTGTCAGATTTTAGTCTCAGATTTCACTTCACTCTCAGCTCCCATTCTCAGATCTTCCACTCTGATTTCAGCTCCCACTCACAAATTTTACACTTCGATCTCAGCTCCCACTCACAGAATTTTACACTTCGATCTCAGATCCCACTCATAGATTTTACACTTCAATTTCAGATCCCACTTGTGGTACCCCACTTTTGGTATTTTTGCGAAATTTAAAACCTTTTTGGAAATTGTACTACGGCAGCAGTGTAAATAACCATCGGTGCATCAAAATAGAGTGAAACTGGATGATCTCGGAGAATCTTGAAGAATCTCGTAGAATCCAGGAGTTGGGCGCAACGTCTGGGACAGACGCCGCCCTAAATGACGGGCTCTGAAGGAGTACCCCTTCGTCGCAAGGCGCGTAATCCGCCTTCGGCGCTACGCCTTTGGCGCTAGAGAAATCCTTCAGAATCTGATCAATTCCCAAACGCCTTGACTGGGTTAGGGTTTTCTTGGAAAGAGCTCGACGCGCTGATTCTAACGAGCCCAAGAACGCCTGGAACAGATGAGGACTCAGGGAATTGTGATGGTCAAAAGATACGAAGATCTTCGCCTACGCATAGGCAAGGGAAGTTCGCCTACTCATAGGCGAAATAGGGTTTGACGTCGGCGGGGTGCCCGCCGAGAATGCCGCCTACGCATAGGCGGGGAGTATTTGCACATACGCATAGGCGAACGGGAATCGCCTACTGTGAGCAAAAAACTGTGCTCACATGTCTTTTCAACCTTGTGAGAGTTAAAGTTTTAGATTTAAGCTCTTGCAAAATTATGCTCGGAGTTTTCTGGAAGTTTTGGTAAGATTAGGAGTTGGTGTAATAGCTAGTAGGCAAAGGTCCGGAACGGGGCTTTCAGGGCAGGGTCTCCGGCGAAGAGCCTTCGGTGAAGTTCCTTCGGGGAAAGGCCTTCGGCGAAACAGTGAAACCCTCATAACGTTTTCAATGTGTAACGCCTTGACTCAGTTAGTGTCTCCTTGGAAAGAGCTCGCAACGCTCGTTCCAACGAGACCAAGAACTCTTCAAACGGATGAGGAATCACTGAGTTGTGAGTGTCGGAAGTTACTGATGGGAAGGGTTGAGGCAAGTCCGGCTACGAACGTCTTCAGCTCCGGCCGTCTCCGGCTGCGAATGTCTCCGGCTGCGAACGTCTCCGGCTGCGAATGTCTCCGGCTGCGAACGTCTTCGGCTCCGGACGTCTCCGGCTGCGAACATCTCCGGCTTCGGACGACTTCGCGACAACTGCGAGCAGGCCTTCGGCGAACTCGGGGTCGGCGAACTCTGAGCCGGTGAACATCGTGCAAGGGCCATCGGCGAAACAGTAAACTCGGCATATCTTTTTTATTTGTTAACGGTTTGATTTGATTAGGGTCTCGTTGGAAAGAACTCGCGACGCTCGTTCCAACGAGACCAAGAACTCTACAAACGGATAAGGCGTCACTGAGTTATGAGCGTCGAAAGCGGCGGATAGGGTAGGACAACATCCAACCGGAAGACATCGAACCGGAAGACATCAAACCGGAAGACATCGAGCCGGCGAACATCGTGCCGGCGCCTTCGGCGATAACAGGTAACAGGCCTTCGGCGGTGTGCCTTCGGCGAAGGGTAAAACAGGCATAACTTTTTCAATTCATAACGGTTTGACCCAGTTAGGGTCTCGTTGGAAAGAGCTCGACCTGGTCGTTCCAACGAGCCCACGAACTTGTGAAACGGAGCATATATAACGTCAGTATAAACTTAATCAGAAATTCTACAAGTACTCCGAGAAGGTGAGGGATGGGAAACTGGAAGAGCTCACCAAGGAGCAGGTGAAGGTCACAGAAGCACTAATTTCTGAGCAGGCCCAGAATCGGATTTTGTCAGAGGAGCTCGTGCGACAGACGCGGTTGTTGGAACAGTGTCAGCTCGCACGGCAGGCGGATGAGGAGGTAATCCGCAGGCTACAGTCAGAGTGTGGCGAATTGAGAGCATTTTGGCGAAGAGCAGCGAGGCTGCAGCCGTGCCTTCGCAGGCAGCACACGTCGACGACGTGCAGCCCCACTCGGGGCAGTCGCCGACGCAATCAATGGCGACTGTGGTACCCCACTTTTGGCAATTTTGAGGAAATTAAAACATTTTTGGAAAACTGTACCCTGGCAACATTGTAAATAGCCTTCGGTACATCAAAACGGAGTGAATCCGGAAGATCGCGGGGATTCTCGAGGGATCTTGTAGAATCTGGGATTTGGGGTGCAGCAGTAAGGACAGGCACCACCCTCCCTGCGAGCTCTGCAGTTAGGACCCCTACGACGCAAGTCGCAAAACCCGCCTTCGGAGGTTGCGTCCGCGGCGGTAGGGAAATCCTTCATAATTAGGTCAACCCTCGGGCGCCTTGACCAAGTTAGGGTCTCGTTGGAAAGAGCTCGACGCGCTGATTCCAACGAGTCCAAGAACGCTTGGAACGGATGAGGACTTAGGGAGTTATCACTATTGGAAGATACGGAGACGATCGCCTTCGGCGGAAGGAGTTCGCCACCGGCGCGAATTCCGCCTACGCGGAAGGGGGAGTCAAGTTTTGTCCTATGCGCGGACGAAGGCGTTTGCCTGTGCACAGGCGAAGTAGGGTTTGGGGAGGCGCGAAGTCCGCCTACGCATAGGCGTTCGCCTGTGCACAGGCGCTTCGGCGTCGGCGGAAAATCCGCCTTGGGCCCTAGAAATGCGCCTTGTGAGGTAGAAAGTGTACGGCGCCTTCCGCGCCAGCGCAGCGCCGCGTACGGCGGAAGAGCCGCTGGAGTAATCAAATCTGTACGGACCATGCGGACGGGTCGGGTGGGTGCGCTCTTGGACGGACGGAGTTGCGGCGGCGGAAGCGCCGACGAAGAGACAAGAAACGGACGGACTGGACGGAGACGGCTGACCACGGTCAACGCCTTCCGCGCCAGCGCGACGCCGCGCACGGAATTCGCCTGCGCACAGGCGAGCGCCTGTGCACAGGAGGATGAAGTTCCGCGCCGGCGGAGAATCCGCCGAGGAGTCTGCCTGCGCACAGGCAGGAGTTGAACAGGGGTTGAACAGGAGTTGAACAGGGGCGTAGCGCCTTCGGCGCTACGCCCCCATGTCCGCGGGGTAATACGCTCGCGGAGTTCAAATCCGCCAATTCGAGCGTGAGAGTTTAATCGGCGACGGCGGAGCGTGAAGCCGCGCGTGAGAGCGGAGACCGTTCCAGCGTAGAGCCGGCGCGGCCATCAAGTGAGACGTTCTCCACGAGCAAGAGCCGACCATGACCTTCGACCGGGCGGCGGAGAACGTCCCATTCTTGAATTCGCGATTCCAATCTCTTGTGTGCGCTGCGCGCATCCATATGCTGGCTGCTAAACATTCTTGACGTCGCCGCACAGGAGATTTCTTGTTGATTGAGGGAGAAGTGAATGCGCGTGATTTGGAATTGAGGGCGATTAGAGTTTGCTGAGAGAGAAAGGAGCTCGGGCGGTGCGGAAGTAGAATGAGCGGGCGAGCGAACCCCAGGAACGCAATGACGAGACCGGGCAGATTGCGGATGGTGCCACTTCGCCTACCACAGAACGGGCTGCGCGCTTTCGAGGAGCGCTTAATAGCAAGAAAGCTCGATTTCTTGCTATGGGGATGGAACTACATCTGTGCGAATATGGTGCGCGAGTGGCTAGAGCCGCAGGTACCACCCTCGCGCGGATTGCGTCCGCATGTTGATCGGTGGACAGTCCAAGATTGGGCGCAGGCGTTGGGAAGATGTGCTAGCATGCCAGGGCATCTCCTTTTCGACAGTGAGAGCATCAAGGTGACCAAGCAGGAAGAGGCGCAATTTGTGGAGCTGTTCAAGACCGGGAGGTCTACCAAGAATGGGTACAGGACCCGTGATTACAAGGATCGATTTCGCCGGACTTTGTCCGCGGCGCTGATGCAATTACTGCAGCCACACCGCGCCTGCTACATCACATTGTGGCAGGTCTCTTTTGTAGAGTGCGTCATCGAAGGAACTCCAATTCACTGGGCGAGCATCCTGCACAGGGTGATGCGACAGCACGCTTTTGAGGAGAAGGGGGGAACTCTAAACCATCTTTCTCCTTTCCTCATCAATTTTTATCGACAGCGGAATTGTTTGACAGCGGCGGAGCTTGAGCATTTTCCGCCATTGTCCGTCGACCATCCCGGGAAGTATGTGCGGGAGAATGAGGTCGACACTGATGCAGAGGAGTCACCGACTTCTACCCCATCAAGGCGGAGGGACGAAGGGAGAAACACTCCTGCAGCACGAGTGCCGCGGAAGCGGCGATGGAGAGAAGAGTCCGAAGAGGAGCAGCATCAAGAACCCTCTGCTCCCATTCGACCGCGGCCGCTGTACGAGTCATACAGCCGGCCGAAGCAGAAGGCACGCAGACTGGTGTTACCAGCCGACAGTGCGGACACGGCGACGATTGCGACGGAGAAAGGAAGTGCGTCGCCAGAGAAGCATGAGGAAGCGCGGACGACCGCAGGAGCAACGGGCCACGCTGCAACCTCGACGGGAGAGAGGCCGCCTACGGGCCAAGGGCCTCCGGAGTTACCACGTGCGTCGCGGACAGATGTTCCGTTTGCGCACAGACGAGACTCCGGGGACGGACGAGCCTCCGCGGACAGGCGATCACAAGTGGACGTGGATCTACGCTTACGCGTGGGAAGGAGTAGTCCGCCTGTGCACAGGCGCTCACCTGTGCACAGGTCGCCTGTGCACAGGACACCTCCACACGTGCCGCCTGTGCACAGGCAAGAATCACCCCCATTCCAACGTAGGAAGGGGAAGGAGCCGGCGGAAGAACCGCCTACGAGACACCGGCCCTCGGGGCCAGACCCTCCGGCGCACCACGCGCCGCAATTTGCGCCTTCGGCGCCAGGGCCTTCGAGCCGAGGAGATACGAGCAGGGAGCGTGCGGAGGCCGCACCATCGGCGGGTAGTCCGCCGATAGATGCGCCTTCGGCGGTAGGACCTATAGGCCAAGGGACATCGGGCGAGCGGCCCCCGGCCATGTCGCCTTTGGCGATGGATGTCCGCGGCGCTACGCCTGCGGCGGACAAGGCGCCGGCATTTGCGCCTGCGCACAGGCCGAGCACAGCCCCCACGGACCGATCAAGGGAGCAGCAACAGACGGAGGAGCGGAGTGACTGTCCGCGGGATGAAATTTCGATGCGCGATGCGCAATCAAACCCCGTGCAGCCACCCTCCGCTCGATCGCCTTCGGCGGCGGGCGTCGGCGGCAGAGAGGACACGGTAGACGACCAACAAGCGAGCGGCGGGGATGCCGCACGGGCACATTCGCCTACCGCCTTAGACATTTTGGCGAAGAGCAGCGAGGCTGCAGCCGTGCCTTCGCAGGCAGCACACGTCGACGACGTGCAGCCCCACTCGGGGCAGTCGCCGACGCAATCAATGGCGACCGAAATTCTCCACTCGGATGATGACGACGGAGGCTCCACGGAAGAAATGTCAGGAGCAGAAGACACCGAGGAGGAGGAGGAGGAAATTGTTGGAGCGCCGGCGGCGGCGCTCTCTGAGCAGGTGATTCCGTTGCTGAGGTACTTGGATCGTAAGGTCGATAAATACGCCGACCCACTTCAGCCTGGATCTTACATCGAGTTAGTGCGCAGGCGGACTCGCACTAAAGTCCACACCAGCAAGCTGTTAGCTAGAGTGGACCAGGAGTTGGGGGATAGACTGTTGTTGTGTTACTGGAATGTTTCTTAGTGAGTCCTTCAGTGCGGACCTGTGTTCTCTGCGCGTTTTGTGAGTTGAGAGTGTTGTTCACCGCGTATGAGTGACTTCGATCCGAAGTAGGCAGTCCAAACCGGGTTTCCTACACTAGCAGCAAGCTAGTGGAAGTGTTGTAAAAGCCGCAGTTGGAAGTCACTACCCGCAGCTTCGCCGAGTGTGCTCGCGAGAGACTTTCCCCCTGAAATCTTGAAGTAGAGGTCCTAACGGATCTCTGGGTTGTGTTTCTGTAGTTTCAGGTGTGTGTGTGTGTGTGTGTGTTACGCTGCACTGTGCGACCTCCGAGTGTGCTCCGAGTGGACACTTGCAGTATTTCTGGGAGTGACAGTTGCCTGAGAATTCAAACTCCTCAATAGTCTGTTAAAACGTGACACTTTGTACCCTGTGTGTTCCTCTGTTCCTGTGGGTTCGACCTTTCTACCACTATATTGCAGTTTTAGCCTTTAGTGGGTTATTACATAAGAAGCCGACAACTTCTTTTTGGCGCCGCTGCCGGGGACAGTTGCGTCAACACCGGGGTTTTTACGAGCAGCCATGCTCGGTGAATGTCGACTGAAGTCACTCCTACGCGGTGAACAACACTCTCAACTCACAAAACGCGCAGAGAACACAGGTCCGCACTGAAGGACTCACTGTGAAACATTCCAGTAACACTGTGGTACCTCACTTTTGGCAATTTTGAGGAAATTAAAACATTTTTGGAAAACTGTACCCTGGCAGCATTGTAAATAGCCTTCGGTACATCAAAACAGAGTGAATCCGGAAGATCGCGGGGATTCTCGAGGGATCTTGTAGAATCTGGGATTTGGGGTGCCGCAGTAAGGACAGGCACCACCCTCCCTGCGAGCTCTGCAGTTAGGATTTCTACGGCGCAAGGCGCAAAACCCGCCTTCGGAGGTTGCGTCCGCGGCTGTAGGGAAACCCTCCATAATTAGGTCAACCCTCGGGCGCCTTGACCAAGTTAGGGTCCCGTTGGAAAGAGCTCGACGCACTGATTCCAACGAGCCCAAGAACGCTTGGAACGGATGAGGACTTAGGGAGTTATAGCTATTGGAAGAAACGGAGGCGGTCGCCTACGGCGGAAGGAGTTCGCCACCGGCGCGAATTCCGCCTACGCGGAAGGGGGAATCAAGTTTTGTCCTATGCGCGGACAAAGGCGTTCGCCTGTGCACAGGCGAAGTAGGGTTAGGGAAGGCGCGAAGTCCGCCTACGCACAGGCGCTCGCCTGTGCACAGGCGCTTCGGCGTCGGCGGAAAATCCGCCTTGGGCCCTAGAAATGCGCCTTGTGCGGTAGAAAGTGTACGGCGCCTTCCGCGCCAGCGCAGCGCCGCGTACGTCGGAAGAGCCGCTAGAATAATCCAATCGGTACGGACCATGCGGACGGCACGGGTGGATGCGCTCTTGGACGGACGGAGTTGCGGCGGCGGAAGCGCCGACGAGGAGACAAGGAACGGACAGGCTGGACGGAGACGGTTGACCACGGTCAACGCCTTCCGCGCCGGCGCAGCGCCGCGGACGGAATTCGCCTGCGCACAGGCGAACGCCTGTGCACAGGAGGATGAAGTTCCGCACCGGCGGAGAATCCGCCGAGGCTCCTGCCTGCGCACAGGCAGGAGTTGAATTTTTGTCCGACATGCGGACACACGCGTCAAGGCAGAGGGGGATTGGCCGAGGGGCGGTACGAACAAGTGTACCGCGCAAGGCGGAAAACTCGCCTTCGGCGCTACGCCCCCATGTCCGCAGGGTAATACGCTCGCGGAGTTCAAATCCGCCAATTCGAGCGTGAGAGTTTAATCGACGACGGCGGAGCGTGAAGCCGCGCGTGAGAGCGAAGACCGTTCCAGCGTACAGCCGGCGCGGCCATCAAGTGAGACGTTCTTCACGACCAAGAGCCGACCATGACCTTCGACCGGGCGGCGGAGAACGTCCCATTCTTGAATTCGCGATTCCAATCTCTTGTGCGCGCTGCGCGCATCCATCTGCTGGCTGCGGAACATTCTCGACGTCGTCGCACAGGAGATTTCTTGTTGATTGAGGGAGAAGTGAGTGCGCGTGATTTGGAATTGGGGGCGATTAGAGTTTGCCGAGAGAGAAAGAAACCCGGGCGGTGCGGAAGTAGAATGAGCGGGCGAGCGAACCCCAGGAACGCAATGACGAGACCGAGCAGATTGCGGATGGTGCCACTTCGCCTACCGCAGAACGGGCTGCGCGCTTTTGAGGAGCGCTTAATAGCAAGAAAGCTCGATTTCTTGCTATGGGGATGGAATTACATCTGTGCGAATATGGTGCGCGAGTGGCTAGAGCCACAGGGACCACCCTCGCGCGGATTGCGTCCGCATGTTGACCGGTGGACAGTCCAAGATTGGGCGCAGGCGTTGGGAAGATGTGCTGGCATGCCAGGGCATCTCCTTTTCGACAGTGAGAGCATCAAGGTGACCAAGCAAGAAGAGGCGCAATTTGTGGAGCTGTTCAAGACCGGAAGGTCTACCAAGAATGGGTACAGGACCCGTGATTACAAGGATCGATTTCGCCGGACTTTGTCCGCGGCGCTGATGCAATTACTGCAGCCGCACCGCGCCTGCTACATCACATTGTGGCAGGTCTCTTTTGTGGAGTGCGTCATCGAGGGAACTCCAATTCACTGGGCGAGCATCCTGCACAGGGTGATGCGACAGCACGCGTTTGAGGAGAAGGGGGGAACTCTAAACCATCTTTCTCCTTTCCTCATCAATTTTTATCGACAGCGGAATTGTTTGACAGCGGCGGAGCTTGAACATTTTCCGCCATTGTCCATCGACCATCCCGGGAAGTATGTGCGGGAGAACGAGGTCGACACTGATGCAGAGGAGTCACCGACTTCTACCCCATCAAGACGGAGGGACGAAGGGAGACACACCCCTGCAGCGCGAGTGCCGCGGAAGCGGCGATGGAGGGAAGAGTCTGAAGAGGAGCAGCATCAAGAACCCTCTGCTCCCATTCAACCGCGGTCGCTGTGCGAGCCATACAGCCGGCCGAAGCAGAAGGCACGCAGACTGGTGTTACCAACTGACAGTGCGGACACGGCGACGATTGCGACGGAGATCGGAAGTGCGTCGCCAGAGAGGCAGGAGGAAGCGCGGACGACCGCAGGAGCAACGGGCCACGCTGCAACCTCGACGGGAGAGAGGCCGCCTACGGGCCAAGGGTGTAACCATCTTTAGTTAGTTAGAACTAAAGTAGAGGTTACTCTAAATATGGTTGTAGATACTTTAGTGTGCACTAGTCATAGCTGCCACATCAGCGATCCGCGCACTTGGTAGTTACAGAGTGGATGTGTTAGTTGACAGTGCCACGTCAGCAATCCGTGTGCTTGTAGGTAAGGATTGAGTGTGTTAGTTAGTGTGTTAGTTGGGTGCGCCACGTCAGCAATCCGTGTGCTTGTTAGGGTTATCCGCCACGTCATCCATCCACTAGGAGTGGGATGGATGGTGGGGATTAGATCTTATCACCTTGTACTTGTTGGTGAGAGCTATATAAGGGAGAGGAGAACCATTGTGGGTATCTTTCATCTTCAGAGTTTACGTTTCTATCTTCGAGTGAACTTCTCTCTAAACCCTAGTGTTACAATGGTATCAGAGCGACCTTGCTCTTTCCTTGAGTGTGGATTACCCCTCATGGAATAGCAAGTGAGTGATGATGGAGTGTAGTCTTGAGAGTGTATAGAGGCTGGCAGAGGTCATTCATCTGCATGTAGAGAGAGGTGGAAGGGGGAAATTGTGTTTTTGCAGATATGGACGGGATTGACAGGAATCCAGTACAACACTGGCCAATTCCTAACCTATTCGATATTCACCTTCGTTGCATGGAGAAACATCATTTTCGGATGTACCTTGTGGCTTGTTGGGGTGCAGATTTTATGACTAGAGTGATGGAGTCAAGAGTGCCACTGATTCTTCCAATAGTTACTTATGGAGAGACTTGGGATTGTACTATATACATTCTATACTGATTGTTTCATGGATTTGAATCGCGAACCACCTGTCCCGGTTCGATTCAGCACTTATGTAGATATTAGAACAGTATATAGACAGAAGAGGATATGGAGAGATTTTCTTGTGAGGAATTATGGAGAGGAGTACTATAGAGCTGTGATAGAGTCACCTGCACCTTTTGTGACTCCTTTGTTGAGAGGTCACATAGTGATTATACTCACTTTGTATTAGAGGGATTGTGAGAAAGCATGGGAACATCAATTGATATGGGTGAGGTTCTCAATGCAATCATGGCGGAGATGAAGGAGTTGAGAAAAGCAATAGTATATGGGCATACCAAGCAGCAAGCCATGGAAGATAAAATCTTCGCATTAGAGAGTGAGAAAGTAGAGAGAGAGAGAGTTGGAGAGATGGAAGTTGAACCTCAAGTTCAAGTTTCCCAAGTTCAGCCAGAACCAACTCCTATTGATGCAGCAGAGGCAAATAGGAGACGTCTTCAAGAGATTGAAGATCAAGCAAATCTTTTGCTTCGAATGGGAAAATCCTGTAAGGTGGAAGCTTACAAAGGGAGTAGAGCAATGGGAGTGTTAGAGGGATGGATTATGAGGATGAATATTCATTTATCCCATTTTCATGTTTCTGATTATATTGCAGGAATGTTCATGAGATCTTATCTTACGGATAAGGCTCTCACATGGTACACAACATGGGAGAGAATGCTTTCAGAACGAGGTGCTACCATTTCGTGGAGTGGAATGCAAGAAGGACTTCTGCAAAATTTTCAAGCGGTGGATTCTCTTCAAACTGCAAGAATGAAGTTGTGGGATCTGAAGCAGAAAGGAGGTATTCATGAGTACATTGAAGAATTTCGTGATCTTCAAGTATCTATCATGGATATGAGTGGAGCTGAAGCCTTGGACGTGTTCAAACGAGGCTTGAAAGATCGAATTCGAAAGGAGGTGATGGTAAGCAATCCATCTACTGTGAATGAAGCAATCGCAATTGCTCAACGAATTTCAGGTGCTTTTGGTGTCACACACGGTGAACCAGTGAGCAATTTTAGAGATCCATCTGGTCCAACACCGATGGAGTTGGGAAACCTTCGACGTAGAGAAGGTTTTGCACCAACAAGAGGACCACCACCAAGATTTGGAGGTGAGATTAGGCGACCAGGAGTTCCAAATTTGCAAGAAGGTTATGCAAATAATGGAATGGTTCGAGGAGGAGCTGGAGTTCGTGACAATCGCCAATGCTATGCATGTGGACGAATGGGTCACATAGCCAAGTTTTGTCGAGTTCGGCCGACACAACAAGGAGGACGGCCCATGCAGCGACGACCGTTCAACAATATGGAGGGGATAGAGTATGAAGAGGTGGAGGAAGCAGTTTCGGGAAACGAAGATCACCAGTAATCTTGCCTCGCGGCCTTACTGGTTCTACAAAGCGAAGAAAAGGCGAGGTTGGAAGAAGGCAATGGTTGGGAGCTCATGGAAGGAGTAAGAAGCAAGCTCAACTCATTGTCACTGATGGTTTCATGGAAGGACACAAGGTGAGAGTTTTAATTGATCCTGGAGCAACTGAGAATTTACTATCAAGGAGTGTTGCTATGAAGTTAGATTTGATGTTGATGAAGGACGTGAGTGAAGAAGTTGAATTGCCAAACGGGCAAACTGAAGTGATAGAAACACTTCCACGGAGTGTAGAATTATCCATAGGTAGATACAAGGAGAGCATTGAATGGAGAGTAATTCGTTTAGCTCGATATGATGTCATCCTTGGAATGCCATGGATGGAACAATATAATCCGAAGGTAGATTGGAGAAGAAAAGTGATTACAAGTAGTGGATGGAAGATCTATGGAGATAGAATTAGATCTCAGAATAGGAATTTACCCCTCTTTGTGATGGGTACAGCATCCATTTCTAGAGATGATGTATGTTTCCTTGGACTTATAAGAGATATTGGGTCCACGGACAAACCTTACATCCCGGAGTTCTTGAACGACATTTTTATGGAGTATAAAGATGTTTTTCCAGATGATCTACCTGCAGGATTACCACCAAAAAGGCGAGTAGATCACAAGATTGAGGTGATACCTGGAAGTACACCAACTTGCAAAGCTCCATATCGTTTGGCTCCAAACGAATTGGAAGAATGCAAAGCTCAAGTGGAGGAGATGTTGAGCAAGGGATTCATTCAACCAAGTGTTTCACCTTATGGAGCTCCAGTACTCTTTGTGAAGAAGAAGGATGGATCCATGAGACTATGTATCGATTATCGCGGGTTGAATCAGCAAACGGTGAAAAACAAATATCCATTACCTCGTATGGATGATTTGTTTGATCAACTTCAAGGAGCGAAGTACTTCACCAAGCTAGATTTGAGAAGCGGCTACAATCAAATTCGAATTGCAGATGAAGATGTTCACAAGACAGCTTTTCGTACTAGGTATGGACACTTTGAGTATCTGGTGATGCCTTTTGGTCTCACTAATGCACCAGCTACATTCATGGGATTGATGAACGATATCTTTCGCCCTTATCTAGATAAATCTGTCATTGTTTTTCTAGATGATATATTGGTGTATAGCAAAACTTTGAGTGATCATAGAAGTCATTTACGAGAGGTACTTCAAGTTTTAAGAGACAATCAATTGTATGCCAAAGCTTCAAAATGTGAATTTGGCAAGTCAGAAGTAGATTACTTGGGTCATAGAGTTACAGCTACAGGAATCCAAGTGATGAGTGAGAAGATAGATGCCATTCAGAAATGGATAGCACCTGAGGATCAAACTCAATTGAAAAGTTTTCTAGGGCTCACTGGATTCTATCGTAGATTTGTGAAAGGTTTTGCTCGACTAGCTCAGGCCTTGACTTCCATGTTAGGGAAAGGTCAAAAGTGGAGATGGGGAACAGCTCAAGAGTTAGCTTTTCAAGCATTGAAAGATGCTTTGTTACACGCACCTATTCTCAAGTGGTATGATCCTAACCGTTCTATCAAGTTGGCCACTGACGCATCAGGTACAACAGTAGGTGGCATACTTCAACAAGAATGGGAGGATGGATGGCATCCAGTTGCTTTCTATTCTCGAAAGTTGGTGGCGGCGGAACAAAATTATCACACGACAGAACGAGAGGAGTTAGCTATCGTGTTGGCAACCAAACATTGGAAGCATTATTTGGGTGACAAGGAGTTTGTGGTGGAGACTGATCATAAACCCTTGGTTTATTTGGAAACTCAGAAGGATCTGTCCAAACGACAAATTCGATGGGCAGAGTGGCGTCAACGCTTCAACATGAAGATTGTGTACGTGGAGGGAAAGAAGCAACTTGCAGATGCTCTCACACGCATGCCTTGTTTGAATCATGTTGCAGAAGTGAAAATTCAGGCGGATTGGTGGAGCAAGATGTCACAAGCCACAAAGGAGGATGAAGAGATCACTCGGGCACTACAAACTGGAAAGGCAGAAAAATCTCGAGGTTTGGCGTTTTACAATCAGCGTATATGGATTCCACAAGATCACGATTTGCGCACAATGATTTTGGCAGAAAGTCATGATACAGCCATTGCAGGTCATGTGGGAGTGGAGAAAACCGTGGAGAGTATACAACGAGTGTACTATTGGCCCAAAATACGTGAGGATGTGGAGTCTTATGTTCGAAGTTGTGTTGCTTGTCAACAAAACAAGGCAAGTAATCAAAAACCAGCGGGTTTATTACAACCTCTTCCTATTCCCGAACAGCGGTGGGAACATGTCACCATGGATCTTGTATGTGAGTTACCAAGGACTTCGTTAGGACATGATTCAGTGGTGGTTTTTGTGGACAAATTGAGCAAGATGATTCACATCAGGCCAACCACAAAAACAGTAACAGCTCCACAACTAGCTCAATTGTATCTAGATGCAGTTTTTGTAAATCATGGCTTAAGCAAAGTGTTAATCACGGATAGAGGTACTCACTTCACTAGTTTATTTTGGAAAACTTTGTTTAGTTTTTTCAAAACAAAACTAGCAATGTCAACGGCCTATCATCCTCAAACTGATGGACAAACTGAGAGGGCAAATAGAACCATAGAGGATATGCTACGAGCCTTCACATTAGAAGAGCAAGAAGAGTGGGACAACCTTTTGCCACTTGTGGAATTTGCATATAACAATTCTGTTAATGCATCCACAAAAGTGTCTCCATTTTTTCTTATGTATGGAGCTCATCCGATCACTCCTTCAAGTTTGATGAGACTTCCCAAAGGAGAGGAGTTTTTGACCAAAGTTGCAGCCGTCAACGAATTCGTGAAGCATATTCACCGAGGACTACATCAGGCCAAGGAGAAGTTGGTGATAGCTCAAAATCGGCAAAAGCAGCATGCCGATGCTCATCGTAGAGAAGTGATTTTTGAGGTTGGAGATCATGTTTGGTTATCTACAACGAATTTGTCTCTTGTAGGAACACCAAAGTTAAACCCTAGGTTCATTGGTCCATTTTTGGTTTTGAAGCGTGTTGGTGAAGTGTCATACAAGTTGGAACTTCCGTCACATATGAAAATACATCCAGTATTTCATGTGTCACGATTGCGAAAACATGTACCACGACCAAAACAATTCACCAACCAACCAGCACCACCTCCTCTTCCAACCTTGATAGCAGATCATGAGGAGTTTGAGGTAGAAAAGATACTCAAGAAACGAATTCGAGGTCATAAATATCCCAAAGTAGAGTCTTTGATTCAATGGAAAGGCTATCCATCGTATGAATCAACTTGGGAACCAGCTAAAAATTTAGCAAATGCACCTTTGATAGTTCAGGAGTTTGAACGTATGTGCAACGAGGACGTTGCATCTTAAAAGGAGGGAGGTTTGTAACCATCTTTAGTTAGTTAGAACTAAAGTAGAGGTTACTCTTAATATGGTTGTAGATACTTTAGTGTGCACTAGTCATAGCTGCCACATCAGCGATCCGCGCACTTGGTAGTTACAGAGTGGATGTGTTAGTTGACAGTGCCACGTCAGCAATCCGTGTGCTTGTAGGTAAGGATTGAGTGTGTTAGTTAGTGTGTTAGTTGGGTGCGCCACGTCAGCAATCCGTGTGCTTGTTAGGGTTATCCGCCACGTCATCCATCCACTAGGAGTGGGATGGATGGTGGGGATTAGATCTTATCACCTTGTACTTGTTGGTGAGAGCTATATAAGGGAGAGGAGAACCATTGTTGGTATCTCTCATCTTCAGAGTTTACGTTTCTATCTTCGAGTGAACTTCTCTCTAAACCCTAGTGTTACAAAGGGCCTCCGGAGTTACCACGTGCGATGCGGACAGATGTTCCGTTTGCGCACAGACGAGCCTCCGCGGACGGACGAGCCTCCGCGGACCGGCGAACACAAGTGGACGTGGATCTACGCTTACGCGTGGGAAGGAGCAGTCCGCCTGTGCACAGGCGCTCGCCTGTGCACAGGTCGCCTGTGCACAGGACACCTCCACACGTGCCGCCTGTGCACAGGCAAGAATCACCCCCGTTCCAACGTAGGAAGGGGAAGGAGCCGGCGGAAGAACCGCCTACGAGACACCGGCCCTCGGGGCCAGACCCTCCGGCGCACCACGCGCCGCAATTTGCGCCTTCGGCGCCAGGGCCTTCGAGCCGAGCAGATACGAGCAGGGAGCGTGCGGAGGCCGCACCATCGGCGGGAAGTCCGCCGATAGATGCGCCTTCGGCGGTAGGGCCTATAGGCCAAGGGACATCGGGCGTGCGGCCCCCGGTCATGTCGCCTTCGGCGATAGATGTCCGCGGCGCTACGCCTGCGGCGGACAAGGCGCCGGCAAATGCGCCTGCGCACGGGCCGGGCACAGCCCCCACGGACCGATCAAGAGAGCAGCAGACGGAGGAGCGGAGTGACTGTCCGCGGGATGAAATCTCGATGCGCGATGCGCAATCCAACCCCACGCAGCCACCCTCCGCTCAATCGCCTTCGGCGGCGGGCGACGGCGACAGAGAGAATGCGGTAGACAATCAACAAGCGAGAGACGGGGATGCCGCACGGGTACATTCGCCTTCCGCCTTAGACATTTTGGCGACGAGCAGCGAGGCTGCAGCCGTGCCTTCGCAGGCAGCACACGTCGATGACGTGCAGCCCCACTCGGGGCAGTCGCCGACGCAATCAATGGCGACTGAAATTCTCCACTCGGATGATGACGACGGAGGCTCCACGGAAGAAATGTCAGGAGCAGAAGACACCGAGGAGGAGGAGGAGGAAATTGTTGGAGCGCCGGCGGCGGCGCTCTCTGAGCAGGTGATTCCGTTGCTGCGGTACTTGGATCGCAAGGTCGATAAATACGCCGACCCACTCCAGCCGGGATCTTACATCGAGTTAGTGCGCAGGCGGACTCGCACTAAAGTCCACACCAGCAAGCTATTAGCTAGAGTGGACCAGGAGTTGAAGGAATTGAAGGAGAAGCATGCGTGCTTGTGGGGTCAGTACAAGCTTAATCAGAAATTCTACAAGCACACCGAGAAGATGAAGGATGAAAAACTGGGCGAGCTCACCAAGGAGCAGGTGAAGGTCAAGGAAGCACTCATTTCTGAGCAGACCCAGAATCGGATTTTGTCAGAGGAGCTCGTGCGACAGACGCGGTTGTTGGAACAATGTCAGCTCGCACGGCAGGCGGATGAAGAGTTAATCCGCAGGTTGTAGTCAGAGTGTGGCGAATTGAGAGCGCAACGTGCTGAAGCCGAATCGCAATTAGTGATAATTGAAGAGGATCGCAGGAAGGAGGCGGATCGCACGAAGGTGGAGACGGCGAGGCGAGTCGCCCACTGTCTCAAGGGCTACGCCCACTGGGAAGTGAAGGCGCAGGAGAAACTCACACTGCGTGAGTTTGAATTGCGCGCAGCCGGGTTGTTGTCAGGCGACAGTAGGAGTCGGCGGAAGGTAGCGAAGAAGCTCGATGCCTTTCTGTCGAAGGCACAGGATACCATGTCCGCCCTCGAAGGGGAGGTGTCCGCGGCGTTGCAGAGGTTGGGACTGCGCAGTCGAGCGGAAGATTGGCAGGGTAGGGAGTTAGTGCGCGGCAGTCGGCCGCGCAAGAGACGTAGTACAGGTTCCGCGGAGTGTAGTGTAGCGTGGTTCCGTGCAGGCGTGTAGCGTAGTGCAGTGTAGTGTTAGGTAGGACTTAGAAGGTATAAAATAGTTCCAGGCGTTTTGCCTGGGGTTCTTTCCCATCAGAAGTGCAGATCAGGAACCCATTTCCTTTGCGTGTTTGTGTCCTTGAGTTCTGTCACCACGCACGAGGAGTTACAACTTAGCGTTCCGCATTTTGTAGCTGAAGGCCTTCGGCCGAATGTTCAGAGCTAGTACATTGGTTAGAGACTTGAGTAGTTCGGAACTGCACCTGCGGGTGACTGCCGATGCTCAGAGCCAGTGACTAGTTAGATACTTGAACAGTTTCGCCCCTACACCTTCGAGTGTTTCTTTCTGATTGTACTCCTTTGGGATTTTTCCCCTGAATGCCAAAGTGAAGTTTTGCTACTTCGTGTAAGCCTTGGTTGTAAATTCAGGTTACGCTGCAGCAGGTGCCTTGAGGGTAACCCCTGTAGTATTTCTGAGAATGACAAGTGCCTGAGAATTCAAACTCTTCAATAGACTGTTGTTGTGTTACTGGAATGTTTCACAGTGAGTCCTTCAGTGTGGACCTGTGTTCTCTGCGCGTTTTGTGAGTTGAGAGTGTTGTTCACCGCGTAGGAGTGACTTCGATCCGAAGTAGGCAGTCCAAACCGGGTTTCCTACACTAGCAGCAAGCTAGTGGAAGTGTTGTAAAAGCCGGAGTTGGAAGTCACTGCCCGCAGGTTTGCCGAGTGTGCTCGCGAGAGACTTTCCCCCTGAAATCTTGAAGTAGAGGTCCTAACGGATCTCTGGGTTGTGTTTCTGTAGTTTCAGGTGTGTGTGTGTGTGTGTGTGTGTACGCTGCACTGTGCGACCTCCGAGTGCGCTCCGAGTGGACACTTGCAGTATTTCTGGGAGTGACAGTTGCCTGAGAATTCAAACTCCTCAATAGTCTGTTAAAACGTGACACTTTGTACCCTGTGTGTTCCTCTGTCCCTGTGGGTTCGACCTTTCTACCACTATATTGCAGTTTTAGCCTTTAGTGGGTTATTACATAAGAAGCCGACAACTTCTTTTTGGCGCCGCTGCCGGGGACAGTTGCGTCAACACCGGGGTTTTTACGAGCAGCCATGCTCGGTGAATGTCGACTGGGGCTAGCGGGAGCAACCTAAGTGCTAGAGCTGTCCGCAAGTTCCGACGAGATTCAGAGAAGGCCGTGGAAGAGACACGGCGTCAAAACAAGAAAACACCAAAAAGAGTACTTAAGCCTAGTTCGGCCGACATCCTTGGGGAACCTACTCCCGGCGACTCGGAACCAAACTTGGTGCTTACAGTTCTACTAGATATTCCTTGCACGGACCCGCCTCGTGAAGTAGAACCGACCGCCCGAGAACCGTCGACAGACACACCGATGGCGGACGGACAAGCCAATGTGCGGCTACCTCAGCCGATTACTAAACATTCCTACCCGAAGTACAAAGGGAGTGGGGATGACGACGATGCAGATTCATACATCAAGTTGTTCGAATCGGTGTCTATTGCCAATCGCGAGATCGCAGACGACGACCGACTAAGGATCTTTCCAAGCCTTCTGCGGAAGAAAGCGAGGAGTTGGTACAATCACGAGAGCATCGATCCGACTGGGTTGACAACATGGGCCCAGCTGAAGGAGAAGTTCCTTCGCCGCTTCCGCGAGCTCGGCTACGACAGCCGGGTTTTGACAAAGTTACGTAATTTGCAGCGAGAGAAGAAGGAGAGTCTGCGTGACTACACTGAGAGATTTCTGGACCTCCTTGACAGAATACCGAAAACAGGACCAGGGTCCCCTTTCTCGGTACAACAAGCTGTGGATTGGTACGTGACCGGTATAACTCGGGAGATGGAGACTTTTTGCCGACGTAGCAAGTGCGACACTATTGAGGATGTGATTGCATCGGCAGAAGCCTTCGAAACTTCCACTCTCAACCGAAGAGGAAGAGAGAGACGGGAGTCGAAGGAGCGAAAACCGAAGGGAGGGCGAAGACGACGTAGAGGTACAACTCCGTCATCGGAGGAATCGTCTTCGGACGAGAACCGTTCCTCATCCGAAGAAGAGGAAACCTCATCGTCGGAGGAGGAGAAGAAGAGGAAGAAGCATGGGTCAGCGAAGAAAAAGGGCACCCGACGAGTGACTACGGACAGAGCGCCGGGAGATATAGCTTCGAAGATGGAGACCCTTGTGAAGGACTTCGCCGATCTCAAGGTTCAAGTGGTAGGCGGGCATGATCGCCGAAAATCACCCGGGAGAGTGCGAGCGAACTTATGGTGTACTACGTGCGGGGCGGTGGGACATGCAAACACCGAGTGCCTTACCACCCGTCCGTCATATCCAGTCAACGCAGTAGAGTGGGCACAACCGTACTATGGAGAGCACCCTCAGTACTATGGAGAGGCTAGCGAAGAGACAGCCTACGCCGTCCAGTCGGTTCCTACCCCTCCTGCAGTTTCAGCAATGCAAGTCCCACGATATATCCCGGTGGATCGGGCCACTACAGTACCCGTGAGGCGGAGAGCACCTCCAGGGACGTTTGACCCACCGCCACCGCGAGCTTGTTATAATTGCGGGGAAGTCGGGCACTTCTCACCGCAGTGTCCCCATCCAAAAAGGCGAAACGATTATGCTCCGACATGTAGTAATTGCAAGAAGATCGGGCACACTGCGCCAGAGTGTGATCAGCCACCAGTCCCTCGGCCAGCGGTACGATTTGTGAACACTCCTGCCAAGGAGGACGTCCAAGTTAACCAGGTCGAAGTAGGTTCAGACGGGGATGACGAAGACGAAGAATGGCCGACTGAAGAGGTTATGTGCGCACGGGTCGAAACTCGTAGTTCCAAGAAATCGAAGGAGCAAGAGCGTGACACTCGCAAGCACGAACGGAGAACCGACGACCGGACGGGAAAAGGAAAGGAGAAGACATCCAGAAAGTCCGACTTGCGACCTGCTCGGAAGTCTTCGGCTACGCGAGAGGCACCAGCAGTGCGCCCCCAGACAGCAGTTGAGGACGAGCCAGTGCGCCTACTGAAACGGGACTATGCTCCGGATATCCGCAACGAGGTAGCCAACCTGTTGAAGGAAGCGATCCGCACTCACAAGGACCCACCGCGGCCAGACTTGACATCCTCCCTTGGGGCGAAGTTGGCAGCCACCGTGGAACCTCGCAGAGCGTCGCCGACCCCGGCGACCCAACGCGCCCACTATGACTTGGTCGAAGATCTCGGGAGTCGAAAAGTGAACATCACGTTCAAGCAGCTCTTGGAGGACAATAAGACGTATCGGAGAATGTTGATGCTTTCGCTACGGCATCCGCGGAAGCCGCGCGCATCCACATCCTCTCAAGTATATCAAGTGGAGAGCGAAGACCAAGGGCCACCAGAGATCGATGTGGAAATAGCAGGGTGTTGTGTACGCAGAGTGCCAATCGACTCTGGATCAGGAGTCAACATAATGACGGAGGATACAGCGAGAGCCTTGGGGTTCAGTCAATACGAACCCTCGAAGCGTGTGTTGAGATTAGCGGATCAGACGCGGAGAATGCCTGCAGGTATGCTGCGCAATGTCAAGACAATCATCGGGGGTGCGGACTTTCGGTTGACGTATATCATCCTTCAACCGATGATGAAGCAGGGCTATGACGTTCTGCTCGGGCGACCATGGCTATATGGTGCACAAGTCAGATGTGATTGGCGAAGACATCGCCTTAAGTTTCCTCATCCTTCGGAACCGACCAAAACCATTACGGTGCCCTGGAATAGGGTCAGACACGAAGGAGAGACCCCATCGACAAGTGCAGGTTACACATCGGGCGAGGACAGTGAGTCGACCGCGCGATCGGATTCCAGTGGTACCGAATCCGATTATTTCGTGGGATTCGTTGCCTGCTGTTCGGTGGGAGAAGAAGAAGAGCCGGAAGCTATTCAGCCGGAAGACGAATAGCAATTAACTGTGGGACTGGGAAGGAGTGAGACGAGTCACACCGAGGGCATTGTCGACCCTAGTGACTGTCACGAAGTACAACTCAGTCCCGGCAAGCGCTTGAAGGTATCAAGCGCAGTGAGAGGAGACGAGCTAAGGAAAGTACAGGCATTCCTTAGCCATTATGTCGACGTCTTCGCCTGGAAGATCGAAGACATGAAGGGAATACCTGCACGGTATGGGGAACACCGTATCGATTTACTGGACGACTCAGTACCCATACGACAGCGCCAGTATCGCCTCAACCCAAAATACTCCTTGCTAGTTAAAGAGGAGATAGATAAGTACTTGAGCGCTGGTATTATTTACCCTGTGCTCAGCAGTGAGTGGGTGTCGCCGATTGTTATCGTACCCAAGAAGTTGACGGGTAAGATACGAGTGTGTCAGGATTTCCGGAAGTTGAATGCAGCAACACGTAAGGATCATCACCCGTTACCATTCACGGATGCCATTCTAGACCATGTCGCAGGACATGAATGTTATAGCTTCCTGGATGGGTTCTCAGGTTACAATCAGGTGTCTATCCGTGAACAGGACAAGGATAAAACTACGTTCACAACCGACTGGGGAACTTACGCATACCACAAGATGCCCTTCGGTCTGTGCAACGCGCCTGCCACCTTTCAACGGATGATGACCAATATCTTTCAGGAACAACTGAGGAAGTTCCTGGAAATATTTATAGATGACTTCTGTGTCTTTGGGAAGCGGTCTGAACACCTAAGTCACTTGAAGCATACCTTCGATAAATGCAGAGAGAGCAGTTTATCACTGCATCCCGAGAAGTGCTTTTTCTTTATGACTAGTGGGATCTTGTTGGGTCACCGGGTCTCGGCGGACGGCATTGCGGTGGACGTCGAGAAGGTCAAGGTTATACTCGAGCTTGAGCCACCCACGAATCTAAGAGAGCTGCGAGCATTCCTGGGTCATGTGGGCTACTACCGAAGATTCATACACCTGTATGCAATACTGGTGGCGGACCTGACCAAGTTGTTGAAGAAGGACGAGCCTTATGCTTGGGGTGCGAACCAGCAGTCAGCATTTGAGGCTCTGAAAGCGAAACTCACGACTGCTCCCGTACTAAGGAGCCCAGACTGGAATCGACCATTCCATGTTTACGTTGACACCTCGGCATTCGCCATCGGTGTAGTACTGAGTCAAAAGGATGACAACAAAAAGGACTACCCGATCTACTTCGCGAGCCGACAGCTGTCTCTAGCAGAGCGGAAGTACACCACGACGGAGAGAGAAGCGTTGGGGATGGTGTACTCCTGTAAAAAGTTCCGTCACTACCTAATCTGCTACGAGTTTGTGTTCCATGTGGACCACTACGCATTGCAACACCTAGTCAAGAAAGCCGACCTATCCGGTCGGATCGCCAGGTGGGTGTTGTTACTACAAGAGTTCACCTACACAGTCCAGACCAGGAAAGGGGTGCACCACGAAAATGCGGATTACTTGTCCCGAATATGGACCCAGCCGACAGAGGAGGAATTGGTGGACGATTTTCCAGATGAAGAGTTATTTCAGTTGTCTGCAGGACATGAGTCCCGCTATGCCGACCTGTATCGATATCTGCTAACCCTCCAGTGTCCCGAAGGCATGGATTTGGAACAGCGAACTGTCTTTATTCATAAGGCAGGTCCGTACCAACTCCAGCAGGGGGTTTTGTTCAAGAAGATGGCAGATGAGCGCTTATGCAGATGCCTGGAGGAATCAGAGGTACCAAGAATAGTGAGTGCGATGCATACAGAGGAGGCGGGTGGACACTATGCCACCAGGAACACGGTCACAAAGATCCTAAATGCGGGGTATTGGTGGCCGACCATGTTTAAGGATGTTCTCGATTACATCCGCAAGTGCGACAGTTGCCAGAGGACGGGGAGACCGACGCCTACAACACGCTGGCCCCTGACTCCCATCATGCCTCTAGCACCCTTCGAAAAGTGGGGTATTGACTTTGTAGGGCCGATACAACCAGTGACTAGAAGTACACGAAGGCGCTACATTCTGGTAGCAACGGACTACGCCACCAAAATGGTAGAGGCCAGGGCCACCAGAAGGGATGATGCTGCCACAGTGGCAGCATTCTTGTTTGAGTCGATCATCACACGCTACGGATGTCCCTTAGAGCTAGTCAGCGACCGGGGCACGCATTTTCTGAATCGGATCATCGAAGATCTGACACGGTATTTCCACATCAAGCACCGGAAGACTACTCCATACAATCCCAAGGCAAATGGACTGACGGAGAAGTCCAATGGTCTGCTGTGTAAAATACTACTCAAGGTCACGGTGAACCACGCTCACGACTGGGATACGAAGCTAGCAGCCGCTCTATGGGCGTACCGGACAGCTGAGAAGATCACGACCAAACAGACACCATACTTTCTGGTGTATGGGCAACACCCGATCCTCCCGATCGAATTTGAAGTACCCACCCAACGAACGTTGGATTTGCAGAGGATGGGCGCAGAGGAGAGTCAGCTCTACAGGTTACAGGAGGTCACGCTGCTGGATGAGAGGAGACGAGACGCCGAAGATCGCACCAGGAAAATCCAGCTCCGCCGAAAGGAGAGATACGATAAAAAGATCAAACCGGTACTACTGCAGGCGGGTGATTTGGCATTGCTCTACGACAGCAGGCATGCCAGATTCCCAAGCAAACTGCACCTAAGATGGATGGGACCTTACAGGGTTGTCGAAGTCTTCCCGAATGGATCCATCCAACTTGCGGACCTGGCCGGCGATTTGTTAGGCACCCGAGTGAACGGGTGGCGGTTGAAGAAATACCACATGTGAGTGTTCGCGTGGGCGCTCACAATTGAGGAGGGGGGCATGTGGTACCCCACTTTTGGCAATTTTGAGGAAATTAAAACATTTTTGGAAAACTGTACCCTGGCAGCATTGTAAATAGCCTTCGGTACATCAAAACAGAGTGAATCCGGAAGATCGCGGGGATTCTCGAGGGATCTTGTAGAATCTGGGATTTGGGGTGCCGCAGTAAGGACAGGCACCACCCTCCCTGCGAGCTCTGCAGTTAGGATTTCTACGGCGCAAGGCGCAAAACCCGCCTTCGGAGGTTGCGTCCGCGGCTGTAGGGAAACCCTCCATAATTAGGTCAACCCTCAGGCGCCTTGACCAAGTTAGGGTTCCGTTGGAAAGAGCTCGACGCACTGATTCCAACGAGCCCAAGAACGCTTGGAACGGATGAGGACTTAGGGAGTTATAGCTATTGGAAGAAACGGAGGCGGTCGCCTACGGCGGAAGGAGTTCGCCACCGGCGCGAATTCCGCCTACGCGGAAGGGGGAATCAAGTTTTGTCCTATGCGCGGACGAAGGCGTTCGCCTGTGCACAGGCGAAGTAGGGTTAGGGAAGGCGCGAAGTCCGCCTACGCACAGGCGCTTCGGCGTCGGCGGAAAATCCGCCTTGGGCCCTAGAAATGCGCCTTGTGCAGTAGAAAGTGTACGGCGCCTTCCGCGCCAGCGCAGCGCCGCGTACGTCGGAAGAGCCGCTAGAGTAATCCAATCGGTACGGACCATGCGGACGGCACGGGTGGATGCGCTCTTGGACGGACGGAGTTGCGGCGGCGGAAGCGCCGACGAGGAGACAAGGAACGGACAGGCTGGACGGAGACGGTTGACCACGGTCAACGCCTTCCGCGCCAGCGCAGCGCCGCGGACGGAATTCGCCTGCGCACAGGCGAACGCCTGTGCACAGGAGGATGAAGTTCCGCACCGGCGGAGAATCCGCCGAGGCTCCTGCCTGCGCACAGGCAGGAGTTGAATTTTTGTCCGACATGCGGACACACGCGTCAAGGCAGAGGGGGATTGGCCGAGGGGCGGTACGAACAAGTGTACCGCGCAAGGCGGAAAACTCGCCTTCGGCGCTACGCCCCCATGTCCGCAGGGTAATACGCTCGCGGAGTTCAAATCCGCCAATTCGAGCGTGAGAGTTTAATCGACGACGGCGGAGCGTGAAGCCGCTTCTAGAGCGAAGACCGTTCCAGCGTACAGCCGGCGCGGCCATCAAGTGAGACGTTCTTCACGACCAAGAGCCGACCATGACCTTCGACCGGGCGGCGGAGAACGTCCCATTCTTGAATTCGCGATTCCAATCTCTTGTGCGCGCTGCGCGCATCCATCTGCTGGCTGCGGAACATTCTCGACGTCGTCGCACAGGAGATTTCTTGTTGATTGAGGGAGAAGTGAGTGCGCGTGATTTGGAATTGGGGGCGATTAGAGTTTGCCGAGAGAGAAAGAAACCCGGGCGGTGCGGAAGTAGAATGAGCGGGCGAGCGAACTCCAGGAACGCAATGACGAGACCGAGCAGATTGCGGATGGTGCCACTTCGCCTACCGCAGAACGGGCTGCGCGCTTTTGAGGAGCGCTTAATAGCAAGAAAGCTCGATTTCTTGCTATGGGGATGGAATTACATCTGTGCGAATATGGTGCGCGAGTGGCTAGAGCCACAGGGACCACCCTCGCGCGGATTGCGTCCGCATGTTGACCGGTGGACAGTCCAAGATTGGGCGCAGGCGTTGGGAAGATGTGCTGGCATGCCAGGGCATCTCCTTTTCGACAGTGAGAGCATCAAGGTGACCAAGCAAGAAGAGGCGCAATTTGTGGAGCTGTTCAAGACCGGAAGGTCTACCAAGAATGGGTACAGGACCCGTGATTACAAGGATCGATTTCGCCGGACTTTGTCCGCGGCGCTGATGCAATTACTGCAGCCGCACCGCGCCTGCTACATCACATTGTGGCAGGTCTCTTTTGTGGAGTGCGTCATCGAGGGAACTCCAATTCACTGGGCGAGCATCCTGCACAGGGTGATGCGACAGCACGCGTTTGAGGAGAAGGGGGAAACTCTAAACCATCTTTCTCCTTTCCTCATCAATTTTTATCGACAGCGGAATTGTTGATCGACCATCCCGGGAAGTATGTGCGGGAGAACGAGGTCGACACTTATGTAGAGGAGTCACCGACTTCTACCCCATCAAGACGGAGGGACGAAGGGAGACACACCCCTGCAGCGCGAGTGCCGCGGAAGCGGCGATGGAGGGAAGAGTCTGAAGATGAGCAGCATCAAGAACCCTCTGCTCCCATTCGACCGCGGTCGCTGTGCGAGCCATACAGCCGGCCGAAGCAGAAGGCACGCAGACTGGTGTTACCAACTGACAGTGCGGACACGGCGACGATTGCGACGGAGATCGGAAGTGCGTCGCCAGAGAGGCAGGAGGAAGCGCGGACGACCGCAGGAGCAACGGGCCACGCTGCAACCTCGACGGGAGAGAGGCCGCCTACGGGCCAAGGGCCTCCGGAGTTACCACGTGCGATGCGGACAGATGTTCCGTTTGCGCACAGACGAGCCTCCGCGGACGGACGAGCCTCCGCGGACCGGCGAACACAAGTGGACGTGGATCTACGCTTACGCGTGGGAAGGAGCAGTCCGCCTGTGCACAGGCGCTCGCCTGTGCACAGGTCGCCTGTGCACAGGACACCTCCACACGTGCCGCCTGTGCACAGGCAAGAATCACCCCCGTTCCAACGTAGGAAGGGGAAGGAGCCGGCGGAAGAACCGCCTACGAGACACCGGCCCTCGGGGCCAGACCCTCCGGCGCACCACGCGCCGCAATTTGCGCCTTCGGCGCCAGGGCCTTCGAGCCGAGGAGATACGAGCAGGGAGCGTGCGGAGGCCGCACCATCGGCGGGTAGTCCGCCGATAGATGCGCCTTCGGCGGTAGGACCTATAGGCCAAGGGACATCGAGCGAGCGGCCCCCGGCCATGTCGCCTTTGGCGATGGATGTCCGCGGCGCTACGCCTGCGGCGGACAAGGCGCCGGCATTTGCGCCTGCGCACAGGCCGAGCACAGCCCCCACGGACCGATCAAGGGAGCAGCAACAGACGGAGGAGCGGAGTGACTGTCCGCGGGATGAAATTTCGATGCGCGATGCGCAATCAAACCCCGTGCAGCCACCCTCCGCTCGATCGCCTTCGGCGGCGGGCGTCGGCGGCAGAGAGGACACGGTAGACGACCAACAAGCGAGCGGCGGGGATGCCGCACGGGCACATTCGCCTACCGCCTTAGACATTTTGGCGAAGAGCAGCGAGGCTGCAGCCGTGCCTTCGCAGGCAGCACACGTCGACGACGTGCAGCCCCACTCGGGGCAGTCGCCGACGCAATCAATGGCAACTGTGGTACCCCACTTTTGGCAATTTTGAGGAAATTAAAACATTTTTGGAAAACTGTACCCTGGCAGCATTGTAAATAGCCTTCGGTACATCAAAACGGAGTGAATCCGGAAGATCGCGGGGATTCTCGAGGGATCTTGTAGAATCTGGGATTTGGGGTGCAGCAGTAAGGACAGGCACCACCCTCCCTGCGAGCTCTGCAGTTAGGACCCCTACGACGCAAGGCGCAAAACCCGCCTTCGGAGGTTGCGTCCGCGGCGGTAGGGAAACCCTCCATAATTAGGTCAACCCTCGGGCGCCTTGACCAAGTTAGGGTTCCGTTGGAAAGAGCTCGACGCGCTGATTCCAACGAGTCCAAGAACGCTTGGAACGGATGAGGACTTAGGGAGCTATCACTATTGGAAGATACGGAGACGGTCGCCTTCGGCGGAAGGAGTTCGCCACCGGCGCGAATTCCGCCTACGCGGAAGGGGGAATCAAGTTTTGTCCTATGCGCGGACGAAGGCCTTCGCCTGTGCACAGGCGAAGTAGGGTTTGGGGAGGCGCGAAGTCCGCCTACGCACAGGCGTTCGCCTGTGCACAGGCGCTTCGGCGTCGGCGGAAAATCCGCCTTGGGCCCTAGAAATGCGCCTTGTGAGGTAGAAAGTGTACGGCGCCTTCCGCGCCAGCGCAGCGCCGCGTACGGCGGAAGAGCCGCCAGAGTAATCAAATCTGTACGGACCATGCGGACGGGACGGGTGGATGCGCTCTTGGACGGACGGAGTTGTGGCGGCGGAAGCGCCGACGAAGAGACAAGAAACGGGCAGACTGGACGGAGACGGCTGACCACGGTCAACGCCTTCCGCGCCAGCGCGACGCCGCGCACGGAATTCGCCTGCGCACAGGCGAGCGCCTGTGCACAGGAGGATGAAGTTCCGCGCCGGCGGAGAATCCGCCGAGGAATCTGCCTGCCCACAGGCAGGAGTTGAACTTTTGTCCGACATGCGGACACACGCGTCAAGGCTGAGGGGGATTGGCCGAGGGGCGGTACGAACAAGTGTACCGCGCAAGGCGGAAAACTCGCCTTCGGCGCTACGCCCCCATGTCCGCGGGGTAATACGCTCGCGGAGTTCAAATCCGCCAATTCGAGCGTGAGAGTTTAATCGACGACGGCGGAGCGTGAAGCCGCGCGTGAGAACGAAGACCGTTCCAGCGTACAGCCGGCGCGGCCATCAAGTGAGACGTTCTTCACGAGCAAGAGCCGACCATGACCTTCGACCGGGCGGCGGAGAACGTCCCATTCTTGAATTCGCGATTCCAATCTCTTGTGCGCGCTGCGCGCATCCATCTGCTGGCTGCTAAACATTCTCGACGTCGTCGCACAAGAGATTTCTTGTTGATTGAGGGAGAAGTGAATGCGCGTGATTTGGAATTGAGGGCGATTAGAGTTTGCCGAGAGAGAAAGGAGCTCGGGCGGTGCGGAAGTAGAATGAGCGGGCGAGCGAACCCCAGGAACGCAATGACAAGACCGAGCAGATTGCGGATGGTGCCACTTCGCCTACCACAGAACGGGCTGCGCGCTTTCGAGGAGCGCTTAATAGCAAGGAAGCTCGATTTCTTGCTATGGGGGTGGAACTACATCTGTGCGAATATGGTGCGCGAGTGGCTAGAGCCACAGGTACCACCCTCGCGCGGATTGCGTCCGCATGTTGATCGGTGGACAGTCCAAGATTGGGCGCAGGCGTTGGGAAGATGTGCTGGCATGCCAGGGCATCTCCTTTTCGACAGTGAGAGCATCAAGGTGACCAAGCAGGAAGAGGCGCAATTTGTGGAGCTGTTCAAGACCGGGAGGTCTACCAAGAATGGGTACAGGACCCGTGATTACAAGGATCGATTTTGCCGGACTTTGTCCGCGGCGCTGATGCAATTACTGCAGCCGCACCGCGCCTGCTACATCACATTGTGGCAGGTCTCTTTTGTGGAGTGCGTCATCGAGGGAACTCCAATTCACTGGGCGAGCATCCTGCACAGGGTGATGCGACAGCACGCGTTTGAGGAGAAGGGGGGAACTCTAAACCATCTTTCTCCTTTCCTCATCAATTTTTATCGACAGCGGAATTGTTTGACAGCGGCGGAGCTTGAGCATTTTCCGCCATTGTCCGTCGACCATCCCGGGAAGTATGTGCGGGAGAATGAGGTCAACACTGATGCAGAGGAGTCACCGACTTCTACCCCATCAAGGCGGAGGGACGAAGGGAGAAACACTCCTGCAGCACGAGTGCCGCGGAAGCGGCGATGGAGAGAAGAGTCCGAAGAGGAGCAGCATCAAGAACCCTCTGCTCCCATTCGACCGCGGCCGCTGTACGAGTCATACAGCCGGCCGAAGCAGAAGGCACGCAGACTAGTGTTACCAGCCGACAGTGCGGACACGGCGACGATTGCGACGGAGAAAGGAAGTGCGTCGCCAGAGAAGCATGAGGAAGCGCGGACGACCGCAGGAGCAACGGGCCACGCTGCAACCTCGACGGGAGAGAGGCCGCCTACGGGCCAAGGGCCTCCGGAGTTACCACGTGCGTCGCGGACAGATGTTCCGTTTGCGCACAGACGAGACTCCGCGGACGGACGAGCCTCTGCGGACAGGCGATCACAAGTGGACGTGGATCTACGCTTACGCGTGGGAAGGAGTAGTCCGCCTGTGCACAGGCGCTCACCTGTGCACAGGACACCTCCACACGTGCCGCCTGTGCACAGGCAAGAATCACCCCCATTCCAACGTAGGAAGGGGAAGGAGCCGGCGGAAGAACCGCCTACGAGACACCGGCCCTCGGGGCCAGACCCTCCGGCGCACCACGCGCCGCAATTTGCGCCTTCGGCGCCAGGGCCTTCGAGCCGAGGAGATACGAGCAGGGAGCGTGCGGAGGCCGCACCATCGGCGGGTAGTCCGCCGATAGATGCGCCTTCGGCGGTAGGACCTATAGGCCAAGGGACATCGGGCGAGCGGCCCCCGGCCATGTCGCCTTTGGCGATGGATGTCCGCGGCGCTACGCCTGCGGCGGACAAGGCGCCGGCATTTGCGCCTGCGCACAGGCCGAGCACAGCCCCCACGGACCGATCAAGGGAGCAGCAACAGACGGAGGAGCGGAGTGACTGTCCGCGGGATGAAATTTCGATGCGCGATGCGCAATCAAACCCCGTGCAGCCACCCTCCGCTCGATCGCCTTCGGCGGCGGGCGTCGGCGGCAGAGAGGACACGGTAGACGACCAACAAGCGAGCGGCGGGGATGCCGCACGGGCACATTCGCCTACCGCCTTAGACATTTTGGCGAAGAGCAGCGAGGCTGCAGCCGTGCCTTCGCAGGCAGCACACGTCGACGACGTGCAGCCCCACTCGGGGCAGTCGCCGACGCAATCAATGGCGACCGAAATTCTCCACTCGGATGATGACGACGGAGGCTCCACGGAAGAAATGTCAGGAGCAGAAGACACCGAGGAGGAGGAGGAGGAAATTGTTGGAGCGCCGGCGGCGGCGCTCTCTGAGCAGGTGATTCCGTTGCTGAGGTACTTGGATCGTAAGGTCGATAAATACGCCGACCCACTTCAGCCGGGATCTTACATCGAGTTAGTGCGCAGGCGGACTCGCACTAAAGTCCACACCAGCAAGCTGTTAGCTAGAGTGGACCAGGAGTTGAGGGAATTGAAGGAGAAGCATGCATGCTTGTGGGGTCAGTATAAACTTAATCAGAAATTCTACAAGCACTCCGAGAAGGTGAAGGATGAGAAACTGGACGAGCTCACCAAGGAGCAGGTGAAGGTCAAGGAAGCACTCATTTCTGAGCAGGCCCAGAATCGGATTTTGTCAGAGGAGCTCGTGCGACAGACGCGGTTGTTGGAACAATGTCAGCTCGCACGGCAGGCGGATGATGAGTTAATCCGCAGGTTACAGTCAGAGTGTGGCGAATTGAGAGCGCAACGTGCTGAGGCCGAATCGCAATTAGTGATAATTGAAGAGGATCGCAGGAAGGAGGCGGATCGCACGAAGGTGGAGACGGCGAGGCGTGTCGCCCACTGTCTCAAGGGCTACGCCCACTGGGAAGTGAAGGCGCAGGAGAAACTCACACTGCGTGAGTTTGAATTGCGCGCAGCCGGGTTGTTGTCAGGCGACAGTAGGAGTCGACGGAAGGTAGCAAAGAAGCTCGATGCTTTTCTGTCGAAGGCACAGGATACCATGTCCGCCCTCGAAGTGGAGGTGTCCGCGGCATTGCAGCGTTTGGGACTGCGCAGTCGAACGGAAGATTGGCAGGGTAGGGAGTTAGTGTGCGGCAGTCGGCCGCGCAGGAGACGTAGTACAGGTTCCGCGGAGTGTAGTGTAGCGTGGTTCCGTGCACGCGTGCAGCGTAGTGCAGTGTAGTGCTAGTTAGGACTTAGAAGGTATAAAATAGTTCCAGGCGTTTTGCCTGGGGTTCTTTCCCATCAGAAGTGCAGATCAGGAACCCATTTTCTTTGCGTGTTTGTGTCCTTGAGTTCTGTCACCACGCAAGAGGAGTTACAACTTAGCGTTCCGCATTTTGTAGCTGAAGGCCTTCAGCCGAATGTTCAGAGCTAGTACATTGGTAAGAGACTTGAGTAGTTCGGATCTGTACTTGCGGGTGACTGCCGATGCTCAGAGCCAGTGACTAGTTAGATACTTGAACAGTTTCGCCCCTACCCCTTTGAGTGTTTCTTTCTGATTGTACTCCTTGGGATTTTTCCCCTGAATGCCAAAGTGAAGTTTTGCTACTTCGTGTAAGCCTTGGTTGTAAATTCAGGCTACGCTGCAGCAGGTGCCTTGAGGGTAACCCCTGTAGTATTTCTGGGAATGACAAGTGCCTGAGAATTCAAACTCTTCAATAGACTGTTGTTGTGTTACTGGAATGTTTCTTAGTGAGTCCTTCAGTGCGGACCTGTGTTCTCTGCGCGTTTTGTGAGTTGAGAGTGTTGTTCACCGCGTATGAGTGACTTCGATCCGAAGTAGGCAGTCCAAACCGGGTTTCCTACACTAGCAGCAAGCTAGTGGAAGTGTTGTAAAAGCCGGAGTTGGAAGTCACTACCCGCAGCTTCGCCGAGTGTGCTCGCGAGAGACTTTCCCCCTGAAATCCTGAAGTAGAGGTCCTAACGGATCTCTGGGTTGTGTTTCTGTAGTTTAAGGTGTGTGTGTGTGTGTGTGTGTGTTACGCTGCACTGTGCGACCTCCGAGTGCGATCCGAGTGGACACTTGCAGTATTTCTGGGAGTGACAGTTGCCTGAGAATTCAAACTCCTCAATAGTCTGTTAAAACGTGACACTTTGTACCCTGTGTGTTCCTCTGTCCCTGTGGGTTCGACCTTTCTACCACTATATTGCAGTTTTAGCCTTTAGTGGGTTATTACAGCGACTGAAATTCTCCACTCGGATGATGACGACGGAGGCTCCACCGAAGAAATGTCAGGAGCAGAGGACACCGAGGAGGAGGAGGAGGAAATTGTTGGAGCGCCGGCGGCGGCGCTCTCTGAGCAGGTGATTCCGTTGCTGAGGTACTTGGATCGCAAGGTCGATAAATACGCCGACCCACTTCAGCCGGGATCTTACATCGAGTTAGTGCGCAGGCGGACTCGCACTAAAGTCCACACAAGCAAGCTGTTAGCTAGAGTGGACCAGGAGTTGAGGGAATTGAAGGAGAAGCATGCATGCTTGTGGGGTCAGTATAAACTTAATCAGAAATTCTACAAGTACTCCGAGAAGGTGAAGGATGAGAAACTGGACGAGCTCACCAAGGAGCAGGTGAAGGTCAAGGAAGCACTCATTTCTGAGCAGGCCCAGAATCGGATTTTGTCAGAGGAGCTCGTGCGACAGACGCGGTTGTTGGAACAATGTCAGCTCGCACGGCAGGCGGATGAGGAGTTCATCCGCAGGTTACAGTCAGAGTGTGGCGAATTGAGAGCGCAACGTGCTGAGGCCGAATCGCAATTAGTGATAATTGAAGAGGATCGCAGGAAGGAGGCGGATCGCACGAAGGTGGAGACGGCGAGGCGTGTCGCCCACTGTCTCAAGGGCTACGCCCACTGGGAAGTGAAGGCGCAGGAGAAACTCACACTGCGTGAGTTTGAATTGCGCGCAGCCGGGTTGTTGTCAGGCGACAGTAGGAGTCGGCGGAAGGTAGCAAAGAAGCTCGATGCTTTTCTGTCGAAGGCGCAGGATACCATGTCCGCCCTCGAAGTGGAGGTGTCCGCGGCGTTGCAGCGTTTGGGACTGCGCAGTCGAGCGGAAGATTGGCAGGGTAGGGGGTTAGTGCGCGGCAGTCCGCCGCGCAGGAGACGTAGTACAGGTTCCGCGGAGTGTAGTGTAGCGTGGTTCCGTGCAGGCGTGTAGCGTAGTGCAGTGTAGTGCTAGTTAGGACTTAGAAGGTATAAAATAGTTCCAGGCGTTTTGCCTAGGGTTCTTTCCCATCAGAAGTGCAGATCAGGAACCCATTTCCTTTGCGTGTTTGTGTCCTTGAGTTCTGTCACCACGCACGAGGAGTTACAACTTAGCGTTCCGCATTTTGTAGCTGAAGGCCTTCGGCCGAATGTTCAGAGCTAGTACATTGGTTAGAGACTTGAGTAGTTCGGATCTGCACCTGCGGGTGACTGCCGATGCTCAGAGCCAGTGACTAGTTAGATACTTGAACAGTTTCGCCCCTACACCTTCGAGTGTTTCTTTCCGATTGTACTCCTTGGGATTTTTCCCCTGAATGCCAAAGTGAAGTTTTGCTACTTCGTGTAAGCCTTGGTTGTAAATTCAGGTTACGCTGCAGCAGGTGCCTTGAGGGTAACCCCTGTAGTATTTTTGGGAATGACAAGTGCCTGAGAATTCAAACTCTTCAATAGACTGTTGTTGTGTTACTGGAATGTTTCACAGTGAGTCCTTCAGTGTGGATCTGTGTTCTCTGCGCGTTTCGTGAGTTGAGAGTGTTGTTCACCTCGTAGGAGTGACTTCGATCCGAAGTAGGCAGTCCAAACCGGGTTTCCTACATTAGCAGCAAGCTAGTGGAAGTGTTGTAAAAGCCGGAGTTGGAAGTCACTGCCCGCAGCCTTGCCGAGTGTGCTCGCGAGAGACTTTCCCCCTGAAATCTTGAAGTAGAGGTCCTAACGGATCTCTGGGTTGTATTTCTGTAGTTTCAGGTGTGTGTGTGTGTGTGTGTGTGTGTTACGCTGCACTGTGCGACCTCCGAGTGCGCTCCGAGTGGACACTTGCAGTATTTCTGGGAGTGACAGTCGCCTGAGAATTCAAACTCATCAATAGTCTGTTAAACGTGACACTTTGTACCCTGTGTGTTCCTCTGTCCCTCTGCTCGGTGAATGTCGACTGGAGCTAGCGGGAGCAACCTAAGTGCGAGAGCTGTCCGCAGGTTCCGACGAGATTCAGAGAAGGCCGTGGAAGAGACACGGCGTCAAAACAAGAAAACACCAAAAAGAGTACCTAAGCCTAGTTCGGCCGACATCCTTGGGGAACCTACCCCCGGCGACTCGGAACCAAACTTGGTGCTTACAGTTCTACTAGATATTCCTTGCACGGACCTGCCTCGTGATTTAGAAACGACCGTCCGAGAACCGTCGACAGACACACCGATGGCGGACGGACAAGCCAATGTGCGGCTACCTCAGCCGATTACTAAACATTCCTACCCAAAGTATAAAGGGAGTGGGGATGACGACGATGCAGATTCATACATCAAGTTGTTCGAATCGGTGTCTATTGCCAATCGCGAGATCGCAGACGACGACCGACTAAGGATCTTTCCAAGCCTTCTGCGGAAGAAAGCGAGGAGTTGGTACAATCACGAGAGCATCGATCCGACTGGGTTGACAACATGGGCCCAGCTGAAGGAGAAGTTCCTTCGCCGCTTCCGTGAGCTCGGTTACGACAGTCGGGTATTGACAAAGTTACGTAACTTGCAGCGAGAGAAGAAGGAGAGTCTGCGTGACTACACTGAGAGATTTCTGGACCTCCTTGACAGAATACCGAAAACAGGACCAGGGTCCCCTTTCTCGGTACAACAAGCTGTGGATTGGTACGTGACCGGTTTAACTCGGGAGATGGAGACTTTTTGCCGACGCAGCAAGTGCGACAGTATTGAGGATGTGATTGCATCGGCAGAAGCCTTCGAAACTTCCACTCTCAACCGAAGAGGGAGAGAGAGACGGGAGTCAAAGGAGCGAAAACCGAAGGGAGGGCGAAGACGACGTAGAGGTACAACTCCGTCATCGGAGGAATCGTCTTCGGACGAGAACCGTTCCTCATCCGAAGAAGAGGAAACCTCATCGTCGGAGGAGGAGAAGAAGAGGAAGAAGCATGGGGCAGCGAAGAAGAAGGGCACCCGACGAGTGACTACGGACAGAGCGCCGGGAGACATAGGCTCGAAGATGGAGACCCTTGTGAAGGACTTCGCCGATCTCAAGGTTCAAGTGGTAGGCGGGCATGATCGCCGAAAATCACCCGGGAGAGTGCGAGCGAACTTATGGTGTACTACGTGCGGGGCGGTGGGACATGCAAACACCGAGTGCCTTACCACCCGTCCGTCATATCTTGTCAACGCAGTAGAGTGGGCACAACCGTACTATGGAGAGCACCCCCAGTACTATGGAGAGGCTAGCGAAGAGACAGCCTACGCCGTCCAGTCGGTTCCCACCCCTACTGCAGTTTCAGCAATGCAAGTCCCACGATATCATCCGGTGGATCGGGCCACTACAGTACCCGTGAGGCGGAGAGCACCTCCAGGGACGTTTGACCCACCGCCACCGCGAGCTTGTTATAACTGCGGGGAAGTTGGACAGTTCTCACCGCAGTGTCCCCATCCAAAAAGGCGAAACGATTATGTTCCGACATGTAGTAATTGCAAGAAGACCGGGCACACTGCGCCAGAGTGTGATCAGCCACCAGTCCCTCGGCCAGCGGTACGATTTGTGAACCCTCCTGCCAAGGAGGACGTCCAAGTTAACCAGGTCGAAGTAGGTTCAGACGGGGATGACGAAGACGAAGAATGGCCGGCGGAAGAGGTTATGTGCGCACGGGTCGAAACTCGTAGTTCCAAGAAATCGAAGGAGCAAGAGCGTGACACTCGCAAGCACGAACGGAGAACCGACGACCGGACGGGAAAAGGGAAGGAGAAGACATCCAGCAAGTCCGACTTGCGACCTGCACGGAAGTCTTCGGTTACGCGAGAGGCACCAGTAGTGCGCCCCCAGACAGCAGTCGAGGATGAGCCAGTACGCTTGCTGAAACGGGACTATGCTCCGGATATCCGCAACGAGGTAACCAACCTGTTGAAGGAAGCGATCCGCACTCAAAAGGACCCACAGCGGCCAGACTTGCCATCCTTCCTTGGGGCGAAGTTGGCAGCCACCGTGGAACCTCGCAGAGCGTCGCCGCCGACCCCGGCGACCCAACGCGCCCACTATGACTTGGTCGAAGATCTCGGGAGTCGGAAAGTGAACATCACGTTCAAGCAGCTCCTGGAGGACAATAAGACGTATCAGAGAATGTTGATGCTTTCGCTACGGCGTCCGCGGAAGCCGCGCGCATCCACATCCTCTCAAGTATATCAAGTGGAGAGCGAAGACCAAGGGCCACCAGAGATCGATGTGGAAATAGCAGGGTGTTGTGTACGCAGGGTACCAATCGACTCTGGATAAGGAGTCAACATAATGACGGAGGATACCGCGAGAGCCTTGGGGTTCAGTCAATACGAACCCTCGAAGCGTGTGTTGAGATTAGCGGATCAGACGCGGAGAATGCCTGCAGGTATGCTGCGCAATGTCAAAACAATCATCGGTGGTGCGGACTTTCGGTTGACGTATATAATCCTTCAACCGATGATGAAGCAGGGCTATGACGTTCTGCTCGGGCGACCATGGCTATATGGCGCACAAGTCAGATGTGATTGGCGAAGGCATCGCCTTAAGTTTCCCCATCCTTCGGAACCGACCAAGACCATTACGGTGCCCTGGAATAGGGTCAGACACGAAGGAGAGACCCCATCGACAAGTGCAGGTTACACATCGGGCGGGGACAGTGAGTCGACCGCGCGATCGGATTCCAGTGGTACCGAATCCGATTATTTCGTGGGATTCGTTGCTTGCTGTTCGGTGGGAGAAGAAGAAGAGTGTGGTACCCCACTTTTGGCAATTTTGAGGAAATTAAAACATTTTTGGAAAACTGTACCCTGGCAGCATTGTAAATAGCCTTCGGTACATCAAAACGGAGTGAATCCGGAAGATCGCGGGGATTCTCGAGGGATCTTGTAGAATCTAGGATTTGGGGTGCAGCAGTAAGGACAGGCACCACCCTCCCTGCGAGCTCTGCAGTTAGGACCCCTACGACGCAAGGCGCAAAGCCCGCCGTCGGAGGTTGCGTCCGCGGCGGTAGGGAAATCCTCCATAATTAGGTCCACCCTCGGGCGCCTTGACCAAGTTAGGGTTCCGTTGGAAAGAGCTCGACGCACTGATTCCAACGAGTCCAAGAACGCTTGGAACGGATGAGGACTTAGGGAGCTATCACTATTGGAAGATACGGAGACGGTCGCCTTCGGCAGAAGGAGTTCGCCACCGGCGGGAATTCCGCCTACGCGGAAGGGGGAATCAAGTTTTGTCCTATGCACGGACGAAGGCGTTCGCCTGTGCACAGGCGAAGTAGGGTTTGGGGAGGCGCGAAGTCCGCCTACGCACAGGCGTTCGCCTGTGCACAGGCGCTTCGGCGTCGGCGGGAAATCCGCCTTGGGCCCTAGAAATGCGCCTTGTGAGGTAGAAAGTGTACGGCGCCTTCCGCGCCAGCGCAGCGCCGCGTACGACGGAAGGGCCGCCAGAGTAATCAAATCGGTACGGACCATGCGGACGGGACGGGTGGATGCGCTCTTGGACGGACGGAGTTGCGGCGGCGGAAGCGCCGACGAAGAGACAAGGAACGGACAGACTGGACGGAGACGGCTGACCACGGTCAACGCCTTCCGCGCCAGCGCGACGCCGCGCACGGAATTCGCCTGCGCACAGGCGACCGCCTGTGCACAGGAGGATGACGTTCCGCGCCGGCGGAGCATCCGCCGAGGCTCCTGCCTGCGCACACGCAGGAGTTAAGCTTTTGTCCGACATGCGGACACACGCGTCAAGGCAGAGGGGGATTGGCCGAGGGGCGGTACGAACAAGTGTACCGCGCAAGGCGGAAAACTCGCCTTCGGCGCTACGCCCCCATGTCCGCGGGGTAATACGCTCGCGGAGTTCAAATCCGCCAATTCGAGCGTGAGAGTTTAATCGGCGACGGCGGAGCGTGAAGCCGCGCGTGAGAGCGGAGACCGTTCCAGCGTAGAGCCGGCGCGGCCATCAAGTGAGACGTTCTCCACGAGCAAGAGCCGACCATGACCTTCGACCGGGCGGCGGAGAACGTCCCATTCTTGAATTCGCGATTCCAATCTCTTGTGCGCGCTGCGCGCATCCATCTGCTGGCTGCTAAACATTCTCGACGTCGCCGCACAGGAGATTTCTTGTTGATTGAGGGAGAAGTGAATGCGCGTGATTTGGAATTGAGGGCGATTAGAGTTTGCCGAGAGAGAAAGGAGCTCGGGCGGTGCGGAAGTAGAATGAGCGGGCGAGCGAACCCCAGGAACGCAATGACGAGACCGGGCAGATTGCGGATGGTGCCACTTCGCCTACCACAGAACGGGCTGCGCGCTTTCGAGGAGCGCTTAATAGCAAGAAAGCTTGATTTCTTGCTATGGGGGTGGAACTACATCTGTGCGAATATGGTGCGCGAGTGGCTAGAGCCACAGGGACCACCCTCGCGCGGATTGCGTCCGCATGTTGATCGGTGGACAGTCCAAGATTGGGCGCAGGCGTTGGGAAGATGTGCTGGCATGCCAGGGCATCTCCTTTTCGACAGTGAGAGCATCAAGGTGACCAAGCAGGAAGAGGCGCAATTTGTGGAGCTGTTCAAGACCGGGAGGTCTACCAAGAATGGGTACAGGACCCGTGATTACAAGGATCGATTTCGCCGGACTTTGTCCGCGGCGCTGATGCAATTACTGCAGCCGCACCGCGCCTGCTACATCACATTGTGGCAGGTCTCTTTTGTGGAGTGCGTCATCGAGGGAACTCCAATTCACTGGGCGAGCATCCTGCACAGGGTGATGCGACAGCACGCGTTTGAGGAGAAGGGGGGAACTCTAAACCATCTTTCTCCTTTCCTCATCAATTTTTATCGACATAGGAATTGTTTGACAGCGGCGGAGCTTGAACATTTTCCGCCATTGTCCGTCGACCATCCCGGGAAGTATGTGCGGGAGAATGAGGTCGACACTGATGCAGAGGAGTCACCGACTTCTACCCCATCAAGGCGGAGGGACGAAGGGAGAAACACTCCTGCAGCACGAGTGCCGCGGAAGCGGCGATGGAGAGAAGAGTCCGAAGAGGAGCAGCATCAAGAACCCTCTGCTCCCATTCGACCGCGGCCGCTGTGCGAGTCATACAGCCGGCCGAAGCAGAAGGCACGCAGACTGGTGTTACCAGCCGACAGTGCGGACACGGCGACGATTGCGACGGAGAAAGGAAGTGCGTCGCCAGAGAAGCATGAGGAAGCGCGGACGACCGCAGGAGCAACGGGCCACGCTGCAACCTCGACGGGAGAGAGGCCGCCTACGGGCCAAGGGCCTCCGGAGTTACCACGTGCGATGCGGACAGATGTTCCGTTTGCGCACAGACGAGACTCCGCGGACGGACGAGCCTCCGCGGACAGGCGATCACAAGTGGACGTGGATCTACGCTTACGCGTGGGAAGGAGTAGTCCGCCTGTGCACAGGCGCTCGCCTGTGCACAGGTCGCCTGTGCCACGGACACCTCTACACGTGCCGCCTGTGCACAGGCAAGAATCACCCCCGTTCCAACGTAGGAAGGGATAAGGAGCCGGCGGAAGAACCGCCTACGAGACACCGGCCCTCGGGGCCAGACCCTCCGGCGCACCACGCGCCGCAATTTGCGCCTTCGGCGCCAGGGTCTTCGAGCCGAGGAGATACGAGCAGGGAGCGTGCGGAGGCCGCACCATCGGCGGGTAGTCCGCCGATAGATGCGCCTTCGGCGGTAGGGCCTATAGGCCAAGGGACATCGGGCGAGCGGCCCCCGGCCATGTCGCCTTCGGCGATGGATGTCCGCGGCGCTACGCCTGCGGCGGACAAGGCGCCGGCATTTGCGCCTGCGCACAGGCCGAGCACAGCCCCCACGGACCGATCAAGGGAGCAGCAACAGACGGAGGAGCGGAGTGACTGTCCGCGGGATGAAATTTCGATGCGCGATGCGCAATCAAACCCCGCGCAGCCACCCTCCGCTCGATCGCCTTCGGCGGCGGGCGACGGCGGCAGAGAGGACGCGGTAGACAACCAACAAGCGAGCGACGGGGATGCCGCACGGGTACATTCGCCTACCGCCTTAGACATTTTGGCGAAGAGCAGCGAGGCTGCAGCCGTGCCTTCGCAGGCAGCACACGTCGACGACGTGCAGCCCCACTCGGGGCAGTCGCCGACGCAATCAATGGCGACTGAAATTCTCCACTCGGATGATGACGACGGAGGCTCCACCAAAGAAATGTCAGGAGCAGAGGACACCGAGGAGGAGGAGGAGGAAATTGTTGGAGCGCCGGCGGCGGCGCTCTCTGAGCAGGTGATTCCGTTGCTGAGGTACTTGGATCGTAAGGTCGATAAATACGCCGACCCACTTCAGCCGGGATCTTACATCGAGTTAGTGCGCTGGCGGACTCGCACTAAAGTCCACACCAGCAAGCTGTTAGCTAGAGTGGACCAGGAGTTGAGGGAATTGAAGGAGAAGCATGCATGCTTGTGGGGTCAGTATAAACTTAATCAGAAATTCTACAAGCACTCCGAGAAGGTGAAGGATGAGAAACTGGACGAGCTCACCAAGGAGCAGGTGAAGGTCAAGGAAGCACTCATTTCTGAGCAGGCCCAGAATCGGATTTTGTCAGAGGAGCTCGTGCGACAGACGCGGTTGTTGGAACAATGTCAGCTCGCACGGCAGGCGGATGAGGAGTTAATCCGCAGGTTACAGTCAGAGTGTGGCGAATTGAGAGCGCAACGTGCTGAGGCCGAATCGCAATTAGTGATAATTGAAGAGGATCGCAGGAAAGAGGCGGATCGCACGAAGGTGGAGACGGCGAGGCGTGTCGGCCACTGTCTCAAGGGCTACGCCCACTGGGAAGTGAAGGCGCAGGAGAAACTCACACTGCGTGAGTTTGAATTGCGCGCAGCCGGGTTGTTGTCAGGCGACAGTAGGAGTCGACGGAAGGTAGCAAAGAAGCTCGATGCTTTTCTGTCGAAGGCACAGGATACCATGTCCGCCCTCGAAGTGGAGGTGTCCGCGGCATTGCAGCGTTTGGGACTGCGCAGTCGAACGGAAGATTGGCAGGGTAGGGAGTTAGTGCGCGGCAATCCGCCGCGCAGGAGACGTAGTACAGGTTCCGCGGAGTGTAGTGTAGCGTGGTTCCGTGCAGGCGTGTAGCGTAGTGTAGTGTAGTGTTAGTTAGGACTTAGAAGGTATAAAATAGTTCCAGGCGTTTTGCCTGGGGTTCTTTCCCAAACTCAGAAGTATAGATCAGGAACCCATTTCCTTTGCGTGTTTGTGTCCTTGATCTCTGTCACCACGCACGAGGAGTTACAACTTAGCGTTCCGCATTTTGTAGCTGAAGGCCTTCGGCCGAATGTTCAGAGCTAGTACATTGGTTAGAGACTTGAGTAGTTCGGATCTGCACCTGCGGGTGACTGCCGATGCTCAGAGCCAGTGACTAGTTAGATACTTGAACAGTTTCGCCCCTACACCTTCGAGTGTTTCTTTCTGATTGTACTCCTTTGGGATTTTTCCCCTGAATGCCAAAGTGAAGTTTTGCCACTTCGTGTAAGCCTTGGTTGTAAATTCAGGTTACGCTGCAGCAGGTGCCTTGAGGGTAACCCCTGTAGTATTTCTGGGAATGACAAGTGCCTGAGAATTCAAACTCTTCAATAGACTGTTGTTGTGTTACTGGAATGTTTCACAGTGAGTCCTTCAGTGCGGACCTGTGTTCTCTGCGCGTTTTGTGAGTTGAGAGTGTTGTTCACCGCGTATGAGTGACTTCGATCCGAAGTAGGCAGTCCAAACCGGGTTTCCTACGCTAGCAGCAAGCTAGTGGAAGCGTTGTAAAAGCCGGAGTTGGAAGTCACTACCCGCAGCTTCGCCGAGTGTGCTCGCGAGAGACTTTCCCCCTGAAATCCTGAAGTAGAGGTCCTAACGGATCTCTGGGTTGTGTTTCTGTAGTTTCAGGTGTGTGTGTGTGTGTGTTACGCTGCACTGTGCGACCTCCGAGTGCGCTCCGAGTGGACACTTGCAGTATTTCTGGGAGTGACAGTTGCCTGAGAATTCAAACTCCTCAATAGTCTGTTAAAACGTGACACTTTGTACCCTGTGTGTTCCTCTGTCCCTGTGGGTTCGACCTTTCTACCACTATATTGCAGTTTTAGCCTTTAGTGGGTTATTACAAAGAGCCGGAAGCTATTCAGCCGGAAGACGAATAGCAATTAACGGTGGGACTGGGAAGGAGTGAGACGAGTCACACCGAGGGCATTGTCGACCCTAGTGACTGTCACGAAGTACAACTCAGTCCCGACAAGTGCTTGAAGGTATCAAGCACAGTGAGAGGAGACGAGCTAAGGAAAGTACAGGCATTCCTTAGCCATTATGTCGACGTCTTCGCCTGGAAGATCGAAGACATGAAGGGGATACCTGCACGGTATGGGGAACACCGTATCGATTTACTGGACGACTCAGTACCCATACGACAGCGCCAGTATCGCCTCAACCCAAAATACTCCTTGCTAGTTAAGGAGGAGATAGATAAGTACTTGAGTGCTGGTATTATTTACCCAGTGCTCAGCAGTGAGTGGGTGTCGCCGATTGTTATCGTACCCAAGAAGTTGACGGGTAAGATACGAGTGTGTTAGGATTTCCGGAAGTTGAATGCAGCAACACGCAAGGATCATCACCCGTTGCCGTTCACGGATGCCATTCTAGACCATGTCGCAGGACATGAATGCTATAGCTTCCTGGACGGGTTCTCAGGTTACAATCAGGTGTCTATCCGGGAACAGGACAGGGATAAAACTACGTTCACAACCGACTGGGGAACTTACGCATACCACAAGATGCCCTTCGGTCTGTGCAACGCGCCTGCCACCTTTCAACGGATGATGACCAATATCTTCCAGGAACAACTGAGGAAGTTCCTGGAAATATTCATAGATGACTTCTGTGTCTTTGGGAAGCGGTCTGAACACCTAAGTCACTTGAAGCAGACCTTCGATAAATGTAGAGAGAGCAGTTTATCACTGCATCCCGAGAAGTGCTTTTTCTTTATGACTAGTGGGATCTTGTTGGGTCATCGGGTCTCGGCAGACGGCATTGCGGTGGACATCGAGAAGGTCAAGGTTATACTCGAGCTTGAGCCACCCACGAATCTAAGAGAGCTGCGAGCATTCCTGGGTCATGTGGGCTACTACCGAAGATTCATACATTTGTATGCAATACTGGCGGCGGACCTGACCAAGTTGTTGAAGAAGGAGTTCGCCACCGGCGGGAATTCCGCCTACGCGGAAGGGGGAGTCAAGTTTTGTCCTATGCGCGGACGAAGGCGTTCGCCTGTGCACAGGCGAAGTAGGGTTTGGGGAGGCGCGAAGTCCGCCTACGCACAGGCGTTCGCCTGTGCACAGGCGCTTCGGCGTCGGCGGAAAATCCGCCTTGGGCCCTAGAAATGCGCCTTGTGAGGTAGAAAGTGTACGGCGCCTTCCGCGCCAGCGCAGCGCCGCGTACGGCGGAAGAGCCGCTGGAGTAATCAAATCTGTACGGACCATGCGGACGGGTCGGGTGGGTGCGCTCTTGGACGGACTGTAAGACCGGGTGTTGCACATATGTACTAAGTCTTAGAAGTGGTCAAGGGAATAAGGATGATTAGCCAAGGCATAGCTAAGACTAGCTAGTTATGACTAAACTAGTTAGTTATAACTAAGTTTATCTAGTCATGACTAAGTTTAGCTACAATGTCTATAGTTGGCGGAGTAATTAGCGGAGTTCTAGAAGAATGGAGTGAGCACTTCTATTTTGTCTTTTACAAGGAGTGAGCACTTCTATTTTGTCTTATACAAAAGTTCTAGATTCCAAGGGATTAGATATTTGACTAGAAGCTTGGATTTGATTGGTTTGACTAAATGTATGAAAGATGATTGGCTAGACTAAGTCTAATGTTGACTTAGTGGCTAGGAAGCTTGTAGAAGTTTAAAAGCTTCCAATGGCATGTCGCCACCTCAACCTTGGATTCCGGAAGCTTCTAGAAGGTTTAGGTAGGCCAATGGCATGTTGCCACGTAGAGAAGGTTAGTCAAACTTACCTAGGTAAAAGTAAGTTAGGAGAAATTACCACATGTTACTATGGTAACTTCTCAAGTAGTATAAATAGAGAGGTAGAGTAGCACCTCTCAAGCAAGTTTGGAGAGTCATGTGTGAGGACTTGTTTCAATAATGAAGGAGTGAAGTTTTCGAGTATCTTGGAGTATCGACGTGTGTTTGCGTTTATGTGAAGAGGGTGATGTGAGGAGAGTTTGTGTGTGTGAGTTGGAGTGATACATGAGAGTTTGTGAGAGAAGGTGTTTGTGACATGAGTGAGAGTATGAATCCTAGTCTTCTAGAACCATGATGCGCTACCACAAAGCCATCAGAGGTAGACCTGAGTGAGAGTCAGCCCGGAGGTTGCATTTTTGGTTCCGTTGCCGGGACCTCAATCTAGAAGGCGGAATGTTTAGGATTCGATTTCTAGCTCGAGAGAAAGTATCCATGAGGGATCACTTGGTGTTAACATTGGGGAATGAAAGAGCGGAGAGTGTGCTTGAGAGCGAAATTCCCTTTGTTTATCCCATAGTCTCATATGATAGCCTAGAAGTGATTTTGTATGTTTTGTTCACGTAAACATGTCTTTTTGAGAGAAAAGTGATTTTAGACACCGAAGAAGTATTTTTGAAGTTTTTCTTCAAAGTTTTTATTGATTTTAGATTGGAAGATAGAGAACGTTTACGTTTTTGTTTTAGGTCTAGAGCATGTGTAAACAAAAAGATATGAGAGTTAGAAGTTGAGGGGTTTTCACGGGTATCAAAAGTCTGCTCTCTGGAAAGTTTGTACAGAGTTGATTACTTTTTCTGTATTTCAATTTAGGCTTTGAAACTTCGTACGAGTGTGTATTAGAAGATAAGCTACGTTTGAGTCAAAATTTCACTGAGAGATCACGTCTAGAGACAAAGTTATTATGATTTGAAGTTGAGGGGGTACAAAAGCAAGATAACAAAGCAAAAGTTTTTGATTTCTTCATTCACAGTTTTCGTCAAGTAGATAGCGTTTCTGGGAGAGGTCTTTTGAGTGGTTTCTGTCTTATGGGAAAATGAGTGAACAAGAAGGTTGGAAGATTAGGTTATCCAAAGTACCTCAAGGCTTGGATGTTATAGTGTCTTTAGACTCCAATACAAGAGAATTCAAGGTAGAGTTTGAAGAAAGAGTAGTGAGTCAATCTCCAAGAGTCAAACGTGAAACTTGTTTTTATTGTGGAGAGGAGGGCCATAAGGTTGTCAATTGTTCCCTACGGAACAAAGATAGAAGATTGAGGAGCAAGAGGAACTTGGGAGATTTGAAACTTCACTTGGGACCATCATCGCCACATGAATCCCAAAGCGCGACCTTCTGTGACAATTGCGGAGTGATTGGGCTACCAGCGGGACACGAATGCAGCGGAGTGAAGGCACTTCTGGAATCACTTGTGGAAGGGTTTGACGGCAAGCTAAGTGCTGAAACAGAGAAAGTGACCTCAGCGGGTTCAAGCTCCAACTGAAGATGGAGATCATCATTCGAATGATGGAGAAGATGATGATGAGGGTAAGACTCATCGTATGCCTAGGAGAGGAGAGAGCTTTGGCTATCTTGGAACAACCAATTCCTTTTGTGTTTCCTTTGATGAATTACTCAAGGATGGAGTTAGTGTTGTTTATATTGTATTAGGAAGCCCCATATAAATTTCCAATAAAAATAAAAATAAAAAAAAATTAGTTGGAAATGGGGAAGCTTCCGGTATTTTATGGGAGGGAGAATGAGGATGTAGAAGCTTTTGTTAGGGACTTCAAGAGGGCTTGCATAGGAAACAATGAGAGGAAGAAGGACGAGTGGGCTATGCTTTTGCCGGATTTCTTGGAGGATTCTGCTCTCAAGTGGTACAAGGAGTACAAGAGGGAGCATTCGGAGGACGACACGTGGGAGACATTAACGGAGAACCTGATCGAAAACTTTCTTCCCAGTGAAAGTTATGAAAAGTTGATGTGTGAGGTCACCTTCTTGAAACAAGGAGAGAACGAGAAGGTGAGGACCTATGTGGAGAGAACCGAGAAGTTGGAATCTAGATTCCACGTGGTGTTGAGGAAGGGCGGAGACGAAGTGGATGCTACAATGGTGGGGATAAGGGCGATGCTCATGAAGAACTTCGTTGGAGGTTTGAGACCTGAGATTCGAAGTAAGGTGAGATACGAGAAGCCCTCTTCTAAGGCTGAAGCCATTCGAATTGCTATTAGAATGGAGGAGAGCTTAGAAGATGATGATTCTAGCTTGGTGGCTAGAGAAGTAGCTCCACCAGTTGTAGGAAGGTCCATTGTTTCAAACCCTTCTACTTCATCCACGATAGCGAATCCTAGTGTGGATTTTCAAAATGAATTGAAATCTATCACGGAGACTCTAGCAGATCTCAAGATCAATGTAGTACAGTTGTGGGAGAAGAGGAATCAGAACGTAGGAGGAGGCTCTAGGGGGTATGGAAATTATCCTCCAAGAGGAAATCCACCTTCAGGAAACTTTGCGGTTTCTTGCTTTTCTTGTGGAGGTCCTCATTTCCAGAGGAATTGTCCTAACCCTCGACAACATGATGGAGTTCGGCACAACAACAATGCACCGGCCACGCAACAAGCCAAGGATAAGGGAGTAGCATCCATTGATGTATTTCCTCATCAATGCACTTTTGAGAAAGGGGAGAGCTCAAAATCGAAAGTGGATATCCTTGCTCATGAGAAGAAGCGTGCCCGATTTGCGGACGAGTCGATTTTCATGGAGGACACGCCAAGTCGAAGTACACGGTCAAGTGGAGTGAGTCAACCAAGAGTACCAAGGAAGAAGTTGGGCATGGATGACTTTTCCATTTCATCTTCTCAAGCTAAGTATGACGTGGTGGAGGATGTAGGAAATCAGAAGGCCAATATAACAGTTGGTCAGCTGATTGCCTTGAATCCAGCCATTCGGAAGGAGTTAAGAGGAGGTCTTATCTCCACAAGGACCAAGAAGCGGAAATCTAAGGGGAAGGCTCACATGACCAATGTGGGAGTTGGGGTGGTGGATGCGGCTGCTTCGGAGGTATGTACACATGCTTCAAAGATCGAAGTGAGGATCAATGGACATGATGTATCAGATGTGTTGGTTGATGGTGGATCGGCTGTGAATGCCATGTCTGAGAGGTTGATGCAGAAGTTGGGTATGCAACCTTCTAGACCTTCTAGCATAATTGTTGGTATGGCCAACAAACAGAAGGTAAGACCACTGGGGGTGGTAGATAAAGTTGTGGTTAGTGTGAGGGGAGTGCAAACTTTGCTTTCCTTCCAAATTCTCAAGGAAGCTAGCTACGACTTGCTGTTGGGACGTCCTTGGTTGAGGGCGGTAAGGACTACGGACCGATGGCACAAGGGCTATTTGAGGATAGGCCCAAAGAACCATCGAGTTAAGGTTCCTTTGACGAGAGGAGGGGAATCCACCACTGACTCAGATAGACCAACTGACGAGTATTGGGAATCTGAGAGTGAAGAGAGTGGTAGCTTTTCAGAAGTTGACACAGACATCTCAACTTCTGATCAAGAAACATCATCAGAGTACTCTTCTGATGATAATGTTCAAGTACAAGTCATTGCTGCCATGGAGTTGTTGCCTAGGCCTGGAGTGAAGAAAGATCCTGACAAAGTGGAGATGAGCGAAGAGGAGGTGTGTCGACGACTGTCCACTCTCAGGTTTGGTCCCAAGGTTACCAAGGAGGAAAAGGCAAAGTTTCTGGATATATTTCGCAAATATATTCATGTTTTTGCCTTTAGTTACAAGGATCTTAAGCATGTGACGTTGGAGACTCATCGCATCGAGTTGGAGGAGAAAGCTCGTCCTATTCGGCAAAAGCAACGCCGAATAAATCCACCTACGGCTCTTGTGGTGAAGGAGGAGATCGACAAGCTCAAGGAGGCTGGCTTCATCTACGAGGTAGAAAATTCTGAATGGGTGTCTCCAATTGTGATAGTGAAGAAGAAGAATGGTAAGCTACGAGTGTGCGTAGATTACAAAAAGTTGAATGCTGTCACAAAGAAAGACTACTATCCCTTGCCTTTCATAGATGAGATTCTAGAGGAGGTTGCTGGTCATGAGTGGTATAGTTTTGGAGATGGTTATAGTGGCTATAACCAAATCCAAATTGCCTTAGAAGACCAACTCAAAACAACTTTTACCACTCCATGGGGAACCTTCGCTTTTAGAGTGATGCCGTTTGGTCTATGTAATGCTCCTGCCACTTTTCAAAGGTTCATGAATAGAGTGTTTGAACCTTTCATTGGAAAGTTTGTAAGGGATTTCATAGATGATTTTTGTGTTTACGGGAGGAAAGCGGATCATTTTGATCATTTGATCAAAATACTTCAACGGCTGGAGGAAGCTAAGGCTTCACTCAATCCAGAAAAATGCATTTTTGGATGTGAGGAAGGCCTATTGTTGGGGCATATCATCTCCAAGAATGGTATAGCGGTGGACCCAGAGAAGGTGACACGGATCATGGAGTTACCTTTTCCGGCGACTTTAACCAAGTTGAGGCAATTCCTTGGTATGGTGGGGTACTATCGACGGTTCATCTTGTCCTTCTCCAACAAAGCTCATGCCTTGACGAATTACATGAAGAAGGGAGTGGAGTACGAACTCATTTTCAAGGATGAAGCTGCAAAGAAGGCGTTCGAAGTTCTCAAGAAGGCGTTGGTGACGGCTCCAATTTTGGCGAAACCGGATTGGGGTAAACCTTTCATTCTCTACACAGATGCATCAAATATTGCTGTAGGATGCACCTTGAGTCAATTAGATGATGAAAAGCATGATCATCCAATTGCCTATGCTAGTAGACAAATGGTTCAAGCGGAGAAGAATTACTCAGTGACAGAGAGAGAGGCCTTAGCTGTAATCTTCTCACTTAAGAAGTTTCGACATTATTTGTTGGGTGGGAGATTCACTATAGTGACTGATCATAAGGCTTTGAAATACATTTTCAACAAGCCTAATGCTGAAGGGAGGATAGCTAGATGGAAGCTACTACTAGCAGAGTTTGATTATACCATTGAGGATAGACCTGGAAAGAAGCATGCTAATGCGGATTTGATGTCGAGAGCATATGATGATGGAGGAGATCAGTCAGTAGATGACACCTTTCCGGATGAGGACTTGCTAGTCATGGACACGGTGACAACAGTACCGGAGGAGTACAAGGAAATTTGGGATTTCATCTCTAGAGGAGAGTTTCCTCAAGGAATGCATCAAAGGGAGAAAAATGCATTAGTGAAGAGATGTCAACCTTATATGATCATGGAGAAGGTACTTTTTCATCAAGGAGCTGACGGACTTCTACGAAGGGCGGTTGGGAGAGGAGAGGCACTACAACTCATGAAGGAGTTTCATGATGGTGCAGTATGTGGAGGACATTTTGCGGGGAAGGTAACTGCCTTCAAAATTCTTGATGCTGGTTATCATTGGAAGGGTATTTTTAAGGATTGTGTGGAATATTGCAAAAGTTGTGATGTGTGTCAAGCTTTTGCTAAAAAGTCCATGAAAACCCCTCCTATGATTTCTGTACCAGTGTTAGGTCCTTTTGAAAAGTGGGGAATAGATTTTGTAGGTCCTTTGAATCTTACTCCTCGAGGGAATAAGTTCATTGTGATAGCTACAGATTATCTTACGAAGTGGGTAGAGGCAAGACCACTTAAATCTACTAATGAGAAGGAGGTTGGTAGATTTTTATATGAGAGAATCATTACTCGATTTGGTTGTCCATTGGAGTTAGTATCAGATAGAGGAGGAGAATTTGTGGGAAGTATGATTCAAGCCATGTTGGAGCACTTTTCCATCAAGGCTCGAGTAACCACTTCCTACAAACCTAACGCTAACGGGTTGGCGGAGCGGACCAACTACACTTTGTGTATGATGTTGGCCAAGGATGCAGACATGGACGGGAGTAAACACAATTGGGACAAGAGGCTCCATGCTATCTTATGGGAGTATCGCACAACATGGAAGACATCTACCGGATACTCACCTTTTCGGATGGTGTATGGAGTTGAGTCAAAACTTCCCATACAGTTTGACTTGACAACATTCACAACAATCCAGCAAAGGTTGAAGAAATCAAATGGAGCAGAAGCCATCAAGTCTCGCCAACAACAATTGATGGAGTTGGAGGAAGCTCGAGCATTAGCCATGGTACGAGTGGAGCGGGCTCAACAGTTGCAGAAGAAGTATCACGACAAACGAAGTGGAAACCAGAACTTGAAGCCGTTCAAGGAAGATGATTGGGTGATGCTCTTTGATGCAATTAGATACAAGAGAGCTAGGAAAAAGTTTCTTCCTAAGTATTTTGGACCTTTCATAGTTGAGAAGGTGTGGGGAAATTTCACTTATGACATCAAGGAGTTAGGAGGACGTCACTTCGATCGAGTCAACCACGACAAGTTGAAGTTATTCCATCGAAGATCAGATTCTTTCACTCCGAGGGCGTAGTGAAATCTTGGTCCGGGGGTAAATGTAAGACCGGGTGTTGCACATATGTACTAAGTCTTAGAAGTGGTCAAGGGAATAAGGATGATTAGCCAAGGCATAGCTAAGACTAGCTAGTTATGACTAAACTAGTTAGTTATAACTAAGTTTATCTAGTCATGACTAAGTTTAGCTACAATGTCTATAGTTGGCGGAGTAATTAGCGGAGTTCTAGAAGAATGGAGTGAGCACTTCTATTTTGTCTTTTACAAGGAGTGAGCACTTCTATTTTGTCTTATACAAAAGTTCTAGATTCCAAGGGATTAGATATTTGACTAGAAGCTTGGATTTGATTGGTTTGACTAAATGTATGAAAGATGATTGGCTAGACTAAGTCTAATGTTGACTTAGTGGCTAGGAAGCTTGTAGAAGTTTAAAAGCTTCCAATGGCATGTCGCCACCTCAACCTTGGATTCCGGAAGCTTCTAGAAGGTTTAGGTAGGCCAATGGCATGTTGCCACGTAGAGAAGGTTAGTCAAACTTACCTAGGTAAAAGTAAGTTAGGAGAAATTACCACATGTTACTATGGTAACTTCTCAAGTAGTATAAATAGAGAGGTAGAGTAGCACCTCTCAAGCAAGTTTGGAGAGTCATGTGTGAGGACTTGTTTCAATAATGAAGGAGTGAAGTTTTCGAGTATCTTGGAGTATCGACGTGTGTTTGCGTTTATGTGAAGAGGGTGATGTGAGGAGAGTTTGTGTGTGTGAGTTGGAGTGATACATGAGAGTTTGTGAGAGAAGGTGTTTGTGACATGAGTGAGAGTATGAATCCTAGTCTTCTAGAACCATGATGCGCTACCACAAAGCCATCAGAGGTAGACCTGAGTGAGAGTCAGCCCGGAGGTTGCAGGACGGAGTTGCGGCGGCGGAAGCGCCGACGAAGAGACAAGAAACGGACGGACTGGACGGAGACGGCTGACCACGGTCAACGCCTTCCGCGCCAGCGCGACGCCGCGCACGGAATTCGCCTGCGCACAGGCGAGCGCCTGTGCACAGGAGGATGAAGTTCCGCGCCGGCGGAGAATCCGCCGAGGAGTCTGCCTGCGCATAGGCAGGAGTTGAACTTTTGTCCGACATGCGGACACACGCGTCAAGGCAGAGGGGGATTGGCCGAGGGGCGGTACGAACAAGTGTACCGCGCAAGGCGGAAAACTCGCCTTCGGCGCTACGCCCCCATGTCCGCGGGGTAATACGCTCGCGGAGTTCAAATCCGCCAATTTGAGCGTGAGAGTTTAATCGGCGACGGCGGAGCGTGAAGCCGCGCGTGAGAGCGGAGACCGTTCCAGCGTAGAGCCGGCGCGGCCATCAAGTGAGACGTTCTCCACGAGCAAGAGCCGACCATGACCTTCGACCGGGCGGCGGAGAACGTCCCATTCTTGAATTCGCGATTCCAATCTCTTGTGTGCGCTGCGCGCATCCATCTGCTGGCTGCTAAACATTCTCGACGTCGCCGCACAGGAGATTTCTTGTTGATTGAGGGAGAAGTGAATGCGCGTGATTTGGAATTGAGGGCGATTAGAGTTTGCCGAGAGAGAAAGGAGCTCGGGCGGTGCGGAAGTAGAATGAGCGGGCGAGCGAACCCCAGGAACGCAATGACGAGACCGGGCAGATTGAGGATGGTGCCACTTCGCCTACCACAGAACGGGCTGCGCGCTTTCGAGGAGCGCTTAATAGCAAGAAAGCTCGATTTCTTGCTATGAGGATGGAACTACATCTGTGCGAATATGGTGCGCGAGTGGCTAGAGCCACAGGTACCACCCTCGCGCGGATTGCGTCCGCATGTTGATCGGTGGACAGTCCAAGATTGGGCGCAGGCGTTGGGAAGATGTGCTGGCATGCCAGGGCATCTCCTTTTCGACAGTGAGAGCATCAAGGTGACCAAGCAGGAAGAGGCGCAATTTGTGGAGCTGTTCAAGACCGGGAGGTCTACCAAGAATGGGTACAGGACCCGTGATTACAAGGATCGATTTCGCCGAACTTTGTCCGCGGCGCTGATGCAATTACTGCAGCCACACCGCGCCTGCTACATCACATTGTGGCAGGTCTCTTTTGTGGAGTGCGTCATCGAAGGAACTCCAATTCACTGGGCGAGCATCCTGCACAGGGTGATGCGACAGCACGCTTTTGAGGAGAAGGGGGGAACTCTAAACCATCTTTCTCCTTTCCTCATCAATTTTTATCGACAGCGGAATTGTTTGACAGCGGCGGAGCTTGAGCATTTTCCGCCATTGTCCGTCGACCATCCCGGAAAGTATGTGCGGGAGAATGAGGTCGACATTGATGCAGAGGAGTCACCGACTTCTACCCCATCAAGGCGGAGGGACGAAGGGAGAAACACTCCTGCAACACGAGTGCCGCGGAAGCGGCGATGGAGAGAAGAGTCCAAAGAGGAGCAGCATCAAGAACCCTCTGCTCCCATTCGACCGCGGCCGCTGTACGAGTCATTCAGCCGGCCGAAGCAGAAGGCACGCAGACTGGTGTTACCAGCCGACAGTGCGGACACGGCGACGATTGCGACGGAGAAAGGAAGTGCGTCGCCAGAGAAGCATGAGGAAGCGCGGACGACCGCAGGAGCAACGGGTCACGCTGCAACCTCGACGGGAGAGAGGCCGCCTACGGGCCAAGGGCCTCCGGAGTTACCACGTGCGTTGCGGACAGATGTTCCGTTTGCGCACAGACGAGACTCCGCGGACGGACGAGCCTCCGCGGACAGGCGATCACAAGTGGACGTGGATCTACGCTTACGCGTGGGAAGGAGCAGTCCGCCTGTGCACAGGTCGCCTGTGCACAGGACACCTCCACACGTGCCGCCTGTGCACAGGCAAGAATCACCCCCGTTCCAACGTAGGAAGGGGAAGGAGCCGGCGGAAGAACCGCCTACGAGACACCGGCCCTCGGGGCCAGACCCTCCGGCGCACCACGCGCCGCAATTTGCGCCTTCGGCGCCAGGGTCTTCGAGCCGAGGAGATACGAGCAGGGAGCGTGCGGAGGCCGCACCATCGGCGGGTAGTCCGCCGATAGATGCGCCTTCGGCGGTAGGGCCTATAGGCCAAGGGACATCGGGCGAGCGGCCCCCGGCCACGTCGCCTTTGGCGATGGATGTCCGCGGCGCTACGCCTGCGGCGGACAAGGCGCCGGCATTTGCGCCTGCGCACAGGCCGAGCACAGCCCCCACGGACCGATCAAGGGAGCAGCAACAGACGGAGGAGCGGAGTGACTGTCCGCGGGATGAAATTTCGATGCGCGATGCGCAATCAAACCCCGCGCAGCCACCCTCCGCTCGATCGCCTTCGGCGGCGGGCGTCGGCGGCAGAGAGGACACGGTAGACGACCAACAAGCGAGCGGCGGGGATGCCGCACGGGCACATTCGCCTACCGCCTTAGACATTTTGGCGAAGAGCAGCGAGGCTGTAGCCGTGCTTTCGCAGGCAGCACACGTCGACGACGTGCAGCCCCACTCGGGGCAGTCGCCGACGCAATCAATGGCGACTGAAATTCTCCACTCGGATGATGACGACGGAGGCTCCACCGAAGAAATGTCAGGAGCAGAGGACACCGAGGAGGAGGAGGAGGAAATTGTTGGAGCGCCGGCGGCGGCGCTCTCTGAGCAGGTGATTCCGTTGCTGAGGTACTTGGATCGCAAGGTCGATAAATACGCCGACCCACTTCAGCCGGGATCTTACATCGAGTTAGTGCGCAGGCGGACTCGCACTAAAGTCCACACCAGCAAGCTGTTAGCTAGAGTGGACCAGGAGTTAAGGGAATTGAAGGAGAAGCATGCATGCTTGTGGGGTCAGTATAAACTTAATCAGAAATTCTACAAGCACTCCGAGAAGGTGAAGGATGAGAAACTGGACGAGCTCACCAAGGAGCAGGTGAAGGTCAAGGAAGCACTCATTTCTCAGCAGGCCCACAATCGGATTTTGTCAGAGGAGCTCGTGCGACAGACGCGGTTGTTGGAACAATGTCAGCTCGCACGGCAGGCGGATGAGGAGTTAATCCGCAGGTTACAGTCAGAGTGTGGCGAATTGAGAGCGCAACGTGCTGAGGCCGAATCGCAATTAGTGATAATTGAAGAGGATCGCACGAAGGTGGAGACGGCGAGGCGTGTCGCCCACTGTCTCAAGGGCTACGCCCACTGGGAAGTGAAGGCGCAGGAGAGACTCACACTGCGTGAGTTTGAATTGCGCGCAGCCGGGTTGTTGTCAGGCGACAGTAGGAGTCGGCGGAAGGTAGCAAAGAAGCTCGATGCTTTTCTGTCGAAGGCGCAGGATACCATGTCCGCCCTCGAAGTGGAGGTGTCCGCGGCGTTGCAGCGTTTGGGACTGCGCAGTCGAGCGGAAGATTGGCAGGGTAGGGGGTTAGTGCGCGGCAGTCCGCCGCGCAGGAGACGTAGTACAGGTTCCGCGGAGTGTAGTGTAGCGTGGTTCCGTGCAGGCGTGTAGCGTAGTGCAGTGTAGTGCTAGGTAGGACTTAGAAGGTATAAAATAGTTCCAGGCGTTTTGCCTGGGGTTCTTTCCCATCAGAAGTGCAGATCAGGAACCCATTTCCTTTGCGTGTTTGTGTCCTTGAGTTCTGTCACCACGCACGAGGAGTTACAACTTAGCGTTCCGCATTTTGTAGCTGAAGGCCTTCGGCCGAATGTTCAGAGCTAGTACATTGGTTAGAGACTTGAGTAGTTCGGATCTGCACCTGCGGGTGACTGCCGATGCTCAGAGCCAGTGACTAGTTAGATACTTGAACAGTTTCGCCCCTACACCTTCGAGTGTTTCTTTCCGATTGTACTCCTTGGGATTTTTCCCCTGAATGCCAAAGTGAAGTTTTGCCACTTCGTGTAAGCCTTGGTTGTAAATTCAGGTTACGCTGCAGCAGGTACCTTGAGGGTAACCCCTGTAGTATTTCTGGGAATGACAAGTGCCTGAGAATTCAAACTCTTCAATAGACTGTTGTTGTGTTACTGGAATGTTTCACAGTGAGTCCTTCAGTGTGGACCTGTGTTCTCTGCGCGTTTCGTGAGTTGAGAGTGTTGTTCACCGCGTAGGAGTGACTTCGATCCGAAGTAGGCAGTCCAAACCGGGTTTCCTACATTAGCAGCAAGCTAGTGGAAGTGTTGTAAAAGCCGGAGTTGGAAGTCACTGCCTGCAGCCTTGCCGAGTGTGCTCGCGAGAGACTTTCCCCCTGAAATCTTGAAGTAGAGGTCCTAACGGATCTCTGGGTTGTATTTCTGTAGTTTCAGGTGTGTGTGTGTGTGTGTGTGTGTTACGCTGCACTGTGCGACCTCCGAGTGCGCTCCGAGTGGACACTTGCAGTATTTCTGGGAGTGACAGTCGCCTGAGAATTCAAACTCATCAATAGTCTGTTAAACGTGACACTTTGTACCCTGTGTGTTCCTCTGTCCCTGTGGGTTCGACCTTTCTACCACTATATTGCAGTTTTAGCCTTTAGTGGGTTATTACAATTACGGAGACAAGAGCGCCGACGTAGAGGCAAGAGAAATGGACAGACTGGACGGAGTCCATTGACCGCGGTCAACGCCTTCGGCGCTGCTCCTGCGGCGAGGGACCTACGCGGACGAACGTCCTGTGTGCGGACGGAATTTGCCTACGCATAGGCGAGCGCCTACGCAAAGGCAGATGAAATTCTGCGCCGGCGGAAACTCCGCCAGGGATTCCACCTACGCAGAAGGGAGTTCGACTTTTGTCCTATGCGCGGACGAACGCCTTCGGCAGAGCGGGACTAGCCAAATTGAAGTACGAAGGAGTGTAGCGCGTCGGCGAGAAATCCGCCTTCGGCGATGCGCGCCCATGGCCGCGGCATGATACGCTGGCGGAGTTCAAATTACCAATTCGAGCGTGTGAGTGAAGTCGGCGTCGGCGGAGCGTGAAGCCGCGCGTGAGAGAGAGGCCGTTATACCGCGGAGCCGGCGCGGCCATCAAGTGATTCGACCTTCACGACCGAGAGCCGACCATGACCTCCTACGAGGAGACAGAGGACGCCCCATTCTTGAATTTGCGATTTCAATTTCTGGTGCGAGTTGCGCGCGTCCACCTGCTAGCTGAGAGACGTTCTAGACATCACCGCGCGGAGAGTTACTAGGTGGGTGAGAGAGAATTGAGTGCGCGACAGTTGGAATTGAGAGAAATTAGAGTTTGCAGAGGAGGCAGAAGCGCGAGCAAGAGGCTCGGGCAGAGCAGAGAGAGAGTTGCGCGAACCAATTTCAAGAACGCAATGTCGAAATCGATGAGGCTGCGGATGGTGCCACTCAAGCTCCCGCAGAACGGGTTGCGTGCTTTTGAGGAACGGCTGATTGCAAGGAAACTCGAGTTCTTGCTGTGGGGATGGAATTACGTGTGCGTAGACATGGTGCGCAAATGGCTGGACGAGGAACGACCATCTACGCGCGGATTACGTCCGCACGTAGATAGATGGACTGTCCGCGATTGGGGACAAGCATTGGGGAGGTGCGCAGGTGAGGACGGGTACCTCCTATTCGAGAGTGAGAGCGTAAAGGTAACAAGACAAGACAAAGCCTCCTTCGTGAAATTATTCAAGCGGGAGAGGTCTTCCAAGAACGGGTACAGGACCCGCGACTACAAAGATCGTTTCCGCAGGACCGTAGCGATGGCGCTGCTGCAATTGTTGCAGCCGCATCGCACTACGTACATTACGTTGTGGCAGGTGTCCTTCGTGGAGCTCATCTTGGCCGGAGCTCCAGTTCACTGGTCGCGTATCTTGCATAGGGTGATGCGACAGCATGCTTTCGAGGAGCGGGGAGGAACTCTCAATCACCTCTCCCCCTTCTTGATAAATTTTTATCGGGAGATGAATTGTTTAACCGCGGCGGAGCGTGTTCGATTTCCGCCATTGTCAATCGACCATCCCGGGAGGTAATGTGCGGGATAACGAGGTAGACACCGACGCGGAGGATTCACCGACTTCCACTCCACCGACTCAATAGGATGCGGGGAGAGACACACCCACAGCGAGAGTGCCGCGGAAGCGAAGGTGGAGAGAGGAACCGGAGAAAGAGCAACGTCGAGAATCAGCTGCTCTCACACGAAAGCGGCCACTGCACGAAGTCTGCAGCCGGCCGAAGCAGAAGGCACGCAGGCTTTTGTTACCAACCAGCAGCGCAGAAACGGCGACGCTCGCCACTGTGGTACCCCACTTTTGGTAATTTTGAGGAAATTAAAACATTTTTGGAAAACGGTACCACGGCAGCAATGTAAATAGCCTTCGGTGCATCAAAACAGAGTGAATTCGGAAGATCGCAGAGATTCTCGAGGGACCTCGTGGAATCTAGGAGTTGGGTGCAGCGGTAAGGAAGGGCACCATCCTCCCTGCGAGCTCTGCAGTTAGGATTCCTACGGCGCAAGGCGCAAAATCCGCCTTCGGCGCTGTGTCCGCGGCGGTAGGGAAATCCTTCATATTTAGGTCAACCCCCAAACGTCTTGACTTAGTTAGGGTCTTGTTGGAAAGAGCTCAACGCGCTGATTCCAACGAGCCCAAGAACGCCAACAACGGATGAGGACTTCGGGAGTTATGAAGGTTGTAAGATACTCAGCTCTTCGCCTGTGCACAGGCGGAGAAGTTTTGTCCTATGCGCGGACGAAGGAAGTTCGCCTGCGCACAGGCGAAATAGGGTTTTGATATAGGCGCGAACTTTGCCTACGCACAGGCGTCCGCCTGTGCACAGGCGCTTCGACGTCGGCGGGAAATCCGCCTTGGGCCCTAGAAATGCGCCTTGTGAGGTAGAAATTGTACGGCGCCTTCTGCGCCAGCGCAACGCCACGGACGAGCAAGGAGCCGCCAGAATAGTAAAATCCGTACGGACCGTACGGACGGGACAGATGGATGCGCTCTTGGACGGACGGAGTTGCGGCGGCGAAAGCGCCGACGGAGAGGCAAGGAACGGACAGTCTGGACGGAGTCGGTTGACCGCGGTCAACGCCTTCCGCGCCAGCGCATCGACGCGTACGGAATTCGCCTACGCACAGGTGAGCGCCTGTGCACAGGCGGGTGAAGTTCCGCGCCGGCGGAGATTCCGCCGCGGGGTCCGCCTGCGAGCGGAGCGGGAGTTGAACTTTTGTCCGACTGGACACACGCGCCGAGGCAGAGGAGGATTGGCTGAGGAGCGGTACGTACGAGTGTACCGCGCAAGGCGGAAAATCCGCCTTCGGCGCTGCGCACCCATGTCCGCGGCGTAGTACGCTCGCGGAGTTCAAATTCGCCAATTCGAGCGTGAGAGTTTAATCGGCGACGGCGGAGCGTGAAGCCGCGCGTGAGAGCGGAGACCGTTTTAGCGTAGAACCGGCGCAGCCATCAATTGAGTCGTCCTTCACGAGCAAGAGCCGACCATGACCTTCGACCGGGAGGCGGAGAGCGTCCCATTCTTGAATTCGCGATTCCATTCTCTAGTGCGAGCTGCGCGCGTCCATCTGCTGGCTGCTAAGCATTCTCGACATCGCCGCGCAGAGGATTTCTTGGTGATTGAGGGAGAAGTGAGTGCGCGTGATTTGGAATTGAGGGCGATTAGAGTTTGCCGAGGAAGAAAGGAGCTCGAGCGGAGCGGAAGGAGAATTAGCGAGCGGGCGAACTCCAAGAACGCAATGACGAGACTGGGCCGATTGCGGATGCTGCCGCTCCGACTACCACAGAACGGGCTGCGCGCTTTCGAGGAGCGCCTGATAGCAAGAAAGCTCGATTTCTTGATATGGGGATGGAATTACATCTGTGTGGATATGGTGCGCGAGTGGCTAGAGCCACAGGGACCACCTTCGCGCGGATTGCGTCCGCATGTCGATCGGTGGACGGTCCAAGATTGGGCGCAGGCATTGGGGAGATGTGCCGGCATGCCAAGGCACCTCCTTTTCGATAGTGAGAGCGTCAAGGTGACCAAGCAGGAAGAGGCGCAATTTGTGGAGCTGTTCAAGAAGGGGAAGTCTACCAAGAATGGGTACAAGACCCGCGATTACAAGGATCGACTCCGCCGGACTTTGTCTACGGCGCTGCTGCAATTACTGCAGCCACACCGCGCCTGCTACATCACATTGTGGCAGGTCTCTTTTGTGGAGTGCATCATCGAGGGAACTCCAATTCATTGGGCGAGCATCCTGCACAGGGTGATGCGACAGCACGCTTTTGAGGAGAAGGGGGGAACTCTAAATCATCTCTCTCCTTTCCTCATCAATTTTTATCGACAGCGAAATTGTTTGACCAAGGCGGAGCTTGCTCGTTTTCCACCGTTGTCCGTCGACCATCCCGGGAGGTATGTGCGGGAGAATGAGGTCGACACTGATGCAGAGGAGTCGCCGACTTCTACTCCGTCAAGGCGGAGGGACGAGGGGAGAAATACTCTTGCAGCAAGAGTGCCGCGGAAGCGGCGATGGAGAGAGGAGTCCGAAGAGGAGCAGCATCAAGAACCCACTGCTCCCATTCGACCGCGGCCGTTGTACGAATCGTACAGCCGGCCGAAGCAGAAGGCGCGCAGGCTTGTGTTACAAGCCAGCAGCACGGACACGGCGACGATTGCGACGGAGAAAGGAAGTGCGTCGCCAGAGAAGAACGAGGGAGCGCGGACGTCTGCAGGAGCAACGGACCACGCTGCACCCTCGACGGACGAGAGGCCGCCTACGGGCCAAGGGCCTCCGGAGTTACCACGTGCGTGGCGGACAGGTGTTCCGCCTGCGCACAGGCGAGCCTCGACGGACGGGCGAGCCTCGACGGACAGACGACCACAAGCGGACGTGGACCTACGCCTACGCGTGGGAAGAAGCAGTCCGCCTGTGCACAGGTCACCTCCACACGTGCCGCCTGTGCACAGGCAGGAATCACCCCCGTTCCAACGTAGGAAGGGGATGACGACGGAGGCTCCACCAAAGCAATGTCGGGAGCAGGGGATACCGAGGAGGAGGAGGAGGAAATTGTTGGAGCACCGGCGACGGCGCTCTCTGAGCAGGTGATTCCGTTGCTGAAGTACTTGGATCGCAAATTCGATAAATACGCCGATCCACTTCAGCCGGGATCTTACATCGAATTAGTGCGCAGGCGAACTCGCACTAAAGTCCACACTAGCAAGCTACTAGCTAGGGTGGACCAGGAGTTGAGGGAATTGAAGGAGAGGCATGCCTGTTTATGGGGGCAGTACAACCTTGAGAGGAAATCGCACGCCCTCGACAGGATGCGGAAGGATAGAGTGGAAGAGCTCACCAGGGATGTGTTGCAGACCACGCAGGATTTGATGTCTGAGAAAACTCAGAATCAGATTCTGTCAGAAGAGCTCGTGCGACAGACGCGTTTGTTGGCGGAGTGTCAGCTCGCACGGCAGGCGGATGAGGATTTAATCCGCAGACTACAGTTAGAGTGTGGCGAATTGAGAGCGCAGCGTGCGGAGGCCGAATCGCAGTTAGTGGTAATTGAAGAGGATCGCAGGCAAGAGGTAGATCGCACGAAGGAGGAGACGGCGAGGCGTGTCGCCCACTGTCTCAAGGGCTGCGCCCACTGGGAAGTGGCGGCGCAGGAGAAACTCACACTGCGTGAGTTTGAACTTCGCGCAGCAGGGTTGGTGGCAGGCGACAGCAGGAGTCGGCGGAAGGTAGCGAAGAAGCTCGACGCTTTTCTGTTGAAGGCGCGCGATACCATGTCCACCCTCGAGGTGGAGGTGTCCGCGGCGTTGCAGCGGTTGGGACTGCGCAGTCGAGCGGAAGACTGGCAGGGTAGGGAGTTAGTGCGCGGCAGTCCGTCGCGCAGGAGACGTAGCACTGGTTCCGCGGAGTGTAGTGTAGCGTGGTTCCGTGCAGGCGCATAGTGTAGTGCAGTGTAGTGCTAGTTAGGACTTAGAAGGTATAAAATAGTTCAAGGCGTTTTGCCTTGGGTTCTTTCCCAATTTCGGAAGTGCAGATCAGGAACTCATCTTCTCTGTGTGTTTGTGTCCTTAGTTCTGTCACCACGCAAGAGGAGCTACAACTTGGCGTTCCACATTTTGTAGCTGAAGGCCTTCGGTCGTGTGGTACCCCACTTTTGGCAATTTTGAGGAAATTAAAACATTTTTGGAAAACTGTACCCTGGCAGCATTGTAAATAGCCTTCGGTACATCAAAACAGAGTGAATCCGGAAGATCGCGGGGATTCTCGAGGGATCTTGTAGAATCTGGGATTTGGGGTGCCGCAGTAAGGACAGGCACCACCCTCCCTGCGAGCTCTGCCGTTAGGATCTCTACGGCGCAAGGCGAAAAACCCGCCTTCGGAGGTTGCGACCGCGGCTGTAGGGAAACCCTCCATAGTTAGGTCAACCCTCGGGCGCCGTGACCAAGTTAGGGTCCCGTTGGAAAGAGCTCAACGCACTGATTCCAACGAGCCCAAGAACGCTTGGAACGGACGAGGACTTAGGGAGCTATCGCGATTGGAAGAAACGGAGGCGGTCGCCTACGGCGGAAGGAGTTCGCCACCGGCGCGAATTCCGCCTACGCGGAAGGGGGAATCAAGTTTTGTCCTATGCGCGGACGAAGGCGTTTGCCTGTGCACAGGCGAAGTAGGGTTAGGGAAGGCGCGAAGTCCGCCTACGCACAGGCGTTCGCCTGTGCACAGGCACTTCGGCGTCGGCGGAAAATCCGCCTTGGGCCCTAGAAATGCGCCTTGTGAGGTAGAAAGTGTACGGCGCCTTCCGCGCCAGCGCAGCGCCGCGTATGTCGGAAGAGCCGCCAGAGTAATCAAATCGGTACGGACCATGCGGACGGGAAGGGTGGATGCGCTCTTGGACGGACGGAGTTGCGGCGGCGGAAGCGCCGACGGAGAGACAAGGAACGGACAGACTGGACGGAGACGGCTGACCACGGTCAACGCCTTCCGCGCCAGCGCGACGTAGCGTACGGAATTCGCCTGCGCACAGGCGAACGCCTGTGCACAGGAGGATGAAGTTCCGCACCGGCGGAGAATCCGCCGAGGCTCCTGCCTGCGCACAGGCAAGAGTTGAACTTTTGTCCGACATGCGGACACACGCGTCAAGGCAGAGGGGGATTGGCCGAGGGGCGGTACGAACAAATGTACCGCGCAAGGCGGAAAACTCGCCTTCGGCGCTACGCCCCCATGTCCGCAGGGTAATACGCTCGCAAACTGGTGTTACCAGCTGACAGTGCGGACACGGCGACGATTGCGACGGAGATCGGAAGTGCGTCGCCAGAGAGGCAGGAGGAAGCGCGGACGACTGCAGGAGCGACGGGCCACGCTGCAACCTCGACGGGAGAGAGGCCGCCTACGGGCCAAGGGCCTCCGGAGTTACCACGTGCGATGCGGACAGATGTTCCGTTTGCGCACAGGCGAACCTCCGCGGACGGACGAGCCTCCGCGGACCGGCGAACACAAGTGGACGTGGATCTACGCTTACGCGTGGGAAGGAGCAGTCCACCTGTGCACAGGCGCTCACCTGTGCACAGGTCGCCTGTGCACAGGTCGCCTGTGCACAGGACACCTCCACACGTGCCGCCTGTGCACAGGCAAGAATCACCCCCGTTCCAACGTAGGAAGGGGAAGGAGCCGGCGGAAGAACCGCCTACGAGACACCGGCCCTCGGGGCCAGACCCTCCGGCGCACCACGCGCCGCAATTCGCGCCTTCGGCGCCAGGGCCTTCGAGCCGAGGAGATACGAGCAGAGAGCGTGCGGAGGCCGCACCATCGGCGGGAAGTCCGCCGATAGATGCGCCTTCGGCGGTAGGGCCTATAGGCCAAGGAACATCGGGCGTGCGGCCCCCGGCCATGTCGCCTTCGGCGATAGATGTCCGCGGCGCTACGTCTGCGGCGGACAAGGCGCCGGCAAATGCGCCTGCGCACGGGCCGGGCACAGCCCCCACGGACCGATCAAGGGAGCAGCAGACGATGGAGCGGAGTGACTGTCCGCGGGATGAAATCTTGATGAAATCTTGAGGCTGCAGCCGTGCCTTCGCAGGCAGCACACGTCGACGACGTGCAGCCCCACTCGGGGCAGTCGCCGACGCAATCAATGGCGACTGAAATTCTCCACTCGGATGATGACGACGGAGGCTCCACGGAAGAAATGTCAGGAGCAGAAGACACCGAGGAGGAGGAGGAGGAAATTGTTGGAGCGCCGGCGGCGGCGCTCTCTGAGCAGGTGATTCCGTTGCTGCGGTACTTGGATCGCAAGGTCGATAAATACGCCGACCCACTCCAGCCGGGATCTTACATCGAGTTAGTGCGCAGGCGGACTCGCACTAAAGTCCACACCAGCAAGCTATTAGCTAGAGTGGACCAGGAGTTGAGGGACTTGAAGGAGAAGCATGCGTGCTTGTGGGGTCAGTACAAGCTTAATCAGAAATTCTACAAGCACACCGAGAAGATGAAGGATGAAAAACTGGGCGAGCTCACCAAGGAGCAGGTGAAGGTCAAGGAAGCACTCATTTCTGAGCAGGCCCAGAATCGGATTTTGTCAGAGGAGCTCGTGCGACAGACGCGGTTGTTGGAACAATGTCAGCTCGCACGGCAGGCGGATGAAGAGTTAATCCGCAGGTTACAGTCAGAGTGTGGCGCATTGAGAGCGCAACGTGCTGAAGCCGAATCGCAATTAGTGATACTTGAAGAGGATCGCAGGAAGGAGGCGGATCGCACGAAGGTGGAGACGGCGAGGCGAGTCGCCCACTGTCTCAAGGGCTACGCCCACTGGGAAGTGAAGGCGCAGGAGAAACTCACACTGCGTGAGTTTGAATTGCGCGCAGCCGGGTTGTTGTCAGGCGACAGTAGGAGTCGGCGGAAGGTAGCAAAGAAGCTCGATGCCTTTCTGTCGAAGGCACAAGATACCATGTCCGCCCTCGAAGGGGAGGTGTCCGCGGCGTTGCAGAGGTTGGGACTGCGCAGTCGAGCGGAAGATTGGCAGGGTAGAGAGTTAGTGCGCGGCAGTCGGCCGCGCAGGAGACGTAGTACAGGTTCCGCGGAGTGTAGTGTAGCGTGGTTCCGTGCAGGCGTGTAGCGTAGTGCAGTGTAGTGCTAGGTAGGACTTAGAAGGTATAAAATAGTTCCAGGCGTTTTGCCTGGGGTTCTTTCCCATCAGAAGTGCAGATCAGGAACCCATTTCCTTTGCGTGTTTGTGTCCTTGAGTTCTGTCACCACGCACGAGGAGTTACAACTTAGCGTTCCGCATTTTGTAGCTGAAGGCCTGCGGCCGAATGTTCAGAGCTAGTACATTGGTTAGAGACTTGAGTAGTTCGGATCTGCACCTGCGGGTGACTGCCGATGCTCAGAGCCAGTGACTAGTTAGATACTTGAACAGTTTCGCCCCTACACCTTCGAGTGTTTCTTTCTGATTGTACTCCTTGGGATTTTTCCCCTGAATGCCAAAGTGAAGTTTTGCTACTTCGTGTAAGCCTTGGTTGTAAATTCAGGTTACGCTGCAGCAGGTGCCTTGAGGGTAACCCCTGTAGTATTTCTGGGAATGACAAGTGCCTGAGAATTCAAACTCTTCAATAGACTGTTGTTGTGTTACTGGAATGTTTCTCAGTGAGTCCTTCAGTGCGGACCTGTGTTCTCTGCGCGTTTTGTGAGTTGAGAGTGTTGTTCACCGCGTATGAGTGACTTCGATCCGAAGTAGGCAGTCCAAACCGGGTTTCCTACGCTAGCAGCAAGCTAGTGGAAGCGTTGTAAAAGCCGGAGTTGGAAGTCACTGCCCGCAGCTTTGCCGTGTGTGCTCGTGAGAGACTTTCCCCCTGAAATCTTGAAGTAGAGGTCCTAACGGATCTCTGGGTTGTGTTTCTGTAGTTTCAGGTGTGTGTGTGTGTGTGTTACGCTGCACTGTGCGACCTCCGAGTGCGCTCCGAGTGGACACTTGCAGTATTTCTGGGAGTGACAGTCGCCTGAGAATTCAAACTCCTCAATAGTCTGTTAAAACGTGACACTTTGTACCTTGTGTGTTCCTCTGTCCCTGTGGGTTCGACCTTTCTACCACTATATTGCAGTTTTAGCCTTTAGTGGGTTATTACAGGTCGAATGTTCAGAGCTAGTACATTGGTTAGAGACTTGAGTAGTTCGGATCTACACCTGCGGGTGATTGCCGATGCCTAGAGCTAGTGACTTTTTAGATACTTGAATAGTTTCGCCCCTACACCTTCGAGTGTCTGTTTCTGATTGTACTCCTTTGGGATTTTTCCCCTGAATGCCAAAGTGAAGTTTTGTTACTTCGTGTAAGCCTTGGTCGTAAATTCAGGTTACGCTGCAGCAGGTGCCTTCAGGGTAACCCCTGTAGTATTTCTGGGAATGACAAGTGCCTGAGAATTCAAACTCTTCAATAGACTGTTATGGTGTGTTACTGGAATGTTTCTCAGTGAGTCCTTCAGTGCGGGCCTGTGTTCTCTGCGTGTTTTGTGAGTTGAGAGTGTTGTTCACCGCGTATGAGTGACTTCGATCCGAAGTAGGTAGTCCAAACCGGGTTTCCTACGCTAGCAGCAAGCTAGTGGAAGCGTTGTAAAAGCCGGAGTTGGAAGTCACTACCCGCAGCTTCGCCGAGTGCACTCGTGAGAGACTTTCCCCCTGAAATCTTGAGTAGAGGTTCTAACGGATCTCTGGGTTGTGTTTCTGTAGTTTCAGGTGTGTGTTTGTGTATGTGTGTGTTACGCTGCACTGTGCGACCTCCGAGTGCGCTCCGAGTGGACACTTGCAGTATTTCTGGGAGTGACAGTCGCCTGAGAATTCAAACTCCTCAATAGTCTGTTAAACGTGACACTTAGTACCCTGTGTGTTCCTATGTCCCTGTGGGTTCGACCTTTCTACCACTATATTGCAGTTTTAGCCTTTAGTGGGTTATTACAGCCACAGAGAAGGGAAGTCCGTCCCCGGAGAAGGACGGGACTACGCGGACGACCGAAGGCGCGATAGACCACACTACGCCTTCGGCGGAAGAGAGACGGCCTTCGGGTCAGGAGTTACCACGTGCGGCGCGGACGAGTGTGCCGCCTACGCATAGGCGACTATATGTGGATAGGCGATCCCTTGCGGACGTGGATCTGTGCCTACGCATAGGCAGAGAAAGTTCGCCTACGCATAGGCGGCCGCCTACGCATAGGCAAGACTCACCCCCGGTACAACGCAGGAAGGGGAAGGAGCCGGCGGAAGATCCGCCTTCGGCTCAAGGGCCTTCGGGACAAGGCCGTAAGGCGGAAAGAGCGCCGAGATTTGCGCCTTTGGCGCTAGGGCCTTCGAGCCAGCGAGTTACAAACAGGGAGCCGACGGAAGCCGCACCTTCGGCGGGGAATCCGCCGGAAGATGTGCCTTCGGAGGAAGGGCCTTCGGGCCAAGGGACATCGGGCGGGCCGCCTTCGGCACTGCGCCTTCGGCGGATGAAGCGCCGAAAATTGCGCCTACGCATAGGCCGGACGTATCTCTCGCGCAGAACCGATCGGTGGAGCGGGATCTAACGAAGGAGCGGATTGTCTGTCCGCAGGATGAGATTCGTGCGCGCGATGCACAATTACACCCCGCGCAGACACATTCCGCACGATCGCCTTTGACGGTAGACGCCGGCGGTGAAGAAGTTACAATCGACGCACGACAGGCGGACGATGGGGATGTGGTATGGCCGCATTCACCCACCGCCTTGGACATTTTAGCAGGGAGCAGCGAGGCTGCAGGAGCGCCAGCAGCGGCAGAACCCGCAGCCATCGCGCAGCCCCACTCCGGCTAGTCGCCGACGCAATCAATGGCGACCGAAATCCTCAATTCGGAGGATGATGAAGAAGGAGGATCCATGGAATCAGTGTCGGGATCGGGATCCACCGAGGAGGAGGAGGAGGAATTAGTTGGTGCGCCGGCGGCGGCGCTCTGTGAGCAGGTAGTACCTCTGCTAAGGTACTTGGATCGCAAGATGGAGAAATACGCGGATCCTCGCCAGCCTGGGTCCTACGTCGAGTTAGTGCGCAGGCGAACTCGCACTAAAGTCCACACCAGCAAGTTGCTAGCTCGGGTGGACCGGGAACTTAAGGATCTGCGGGAGAAGCATGCTAAGTGGGGTCAGTACAACCTCAATCAGAAATTGTACAAACACTACGACAAGGTGAAGGATGGGAGACTGGAAGAGCTCACCAAGGAGCAGGTGAAGGTCACGAAAGCACTGATTTCTGAGCAGACTCAGAATCGGATTTTGTCAGAGGAGCTCGTGCGACAGACGCGGTTGTTGGAGCAATGTCAGCTCGCACGACAGGCGGATGAGGAATTAATCCGCAGGCTGCAATCCGAGTGCGGAGAATTGAGAGCACAGCGTGCGGAGGCCGAATGCAGTTGGTAGTAATTGAAGACGATCGCCGGCGAGAGGCAGATCGCACGAAGGAAGAGATGGCGAGGCGAGTCACCCACTGCCTCAAAGGCTACGCCCACTGGGAAGTGGTGGCGCAGGAGAGACTCACACTGCGTGAGTTAGAGCTTCGTGCAGCCGGGTTGTTGACAGGTGACAGTCGGAGTCGGCAGCGAGTAGCGAAGAAGTTGGATTCTTTTCTGTCGAAGGCGCGGGACACCATGACCACCCTTGAGACGGAGGTTTCCGCGGTGTTGCGGCGTTTGGGACTGCGTAGTCGAGCTGAGGACTGGCACGGTAGAGAGTTAGTGCGCGGCAGTCCGTCGCGCAAGAGGCGAAGCACAGGTTCTGTGGAGTGTAGTGTAGCGTGGTTCCGTGCAGGCGCATAGCATAGTGCAGTGTAGTGCTAGTTAGGACTTAGAAGGTATAAAGTAGTTCAAGGCGTCTTGCCTTGGGATTTTTCCAGTTTCGGAAGTACAGATCAAGAACTCATTTTCTCTGCGTGCTTGTGTCCTTAATTCTGTCACCACGCAAGAGGAGCTACACCTTGGCGGTCCGCATTGTGTAGCTGAAGGCCTTCGGCCGAATGTTTAGAGCTAGTACATTGGTTAGAGACTTGAGTAGTTCGGATCTACACCTGCGGGTGATTGCCGATGCTTAGAGCTAGTGACGAGTTAGATATTTGAACAGTTTTCCCCTTTTACCTTTGAGTGATTGTTTCTGATTGTACTCCTTCGGGAATTTTACCCTGAATGCCAAAGTGAAGTTTTGCTACTTCGTGTAAGCCTTGGTTGTAAATTCAGGTTACGTTGCAGCAGGTGCCTTCAGGGTAACCCCTGTAGTATTTTTGGGAATGACAAGTGCCTAAGAATTCAAACTCTTCAATAGACTGTTAGGGTGTGTTACTGGAACGTTTCTCAGTGAGTCCTTCCATGCGGACCTGTGTTCTTTGCGCGTTTTGTGAATTGAGCGTGTTGTTCACCGCGTGTGAGTGACTTCGATCTGAAGTAGGAAGTCCAACTCGGGTTTCCCACCCTAGCAGAAAGCTAGTAGGAGGGTTGTAAAAGCCGGAGTTGGGAGTCACTACTCGCAGATTCGCTAAGTGTACTCGCGAGAGACTTTCCCCCTGAAATCTTGAGTAGAGGTCTTAACCGATCTCTGGGTTGTGTTTGTAGTTTCAGGTGTGTGTGTGTGTGTGTTGTACGCTGCACTGTGCGACCTCCGAGTGAGTTCCGAGTGAACACTTGCAGTATTTCTGGGAGTGACAGTAGCCTGAGAATTCAAACTCCTCAATAGTTTATTAAATGTGACACTTTGTACCCTGTGTGTGTTCCTGTGTTTCCCTGTGGGTTCGACCTTTCTACCACTATATTGTAGTTTTAGCCTTTAGTGGTTATTACACCACTCACAGATTTTACACTTCAATCTCAGATCCCACTCACAGATTTGACACTTCAATCTCAAATCCCAATTTAATTTCACTCTCAGATACGACTCTCCACCCACGAGAGTTTGCTTCCTCCTACTTCGAACTCTCCACACTCCCCTCCTAATTCTCATCACTTCCCTGCGAAAATCACTCACGTCCACACTCTACTTCTCCTACAGATCCCACCAGCGTCTCCACACAATGGCACACCACACGATTCCAACTCGCAGGCCGAATAATCCTCTCCAACATCCAAGGGCCGAGTTGCCCGCAAGCCGCTTGAATGCCGTTCCCGCGATGATGGGCAACGGCCTGGTTCCCATGTGCGACTTTATACCCCGCCGTCCTATTTCCCACGCTTGACTTCACGCCGCCGCCACAGCCACACATGTACAGTCTTTATTCATGACCACGCCAACATCCGCTGTCCGAAATCTTCTTCCGCGCACCGCCGAAGGCATCCTCCCGCCGAAGACACTCTTCCGCACTTTTGCCTATCTATAACAATCACCCCCGACGCTCATAACTCACATATGCCTGCTTCGTTTGAAACGTTCTTGGGCTCGTTGGAACGAACGTGTTGAGCTCTTTTCAACGAGCCCCTAACTAAGTCAAACCGTTAAGAATTGAGAAAGTTATCACTGTTTTACTCTTCCGCCGAAGGCGTTTGCCTATGCACAGGCTTCCTACTCGCAACTCGCCTACTCGCAACCTGCCTACGCGCAACTCGCCTATGCACAGGCCGCCTATGCGCAGGCTTCCTACTCGCAACTCCCTGGGCCGAAGGACCTTCTATCTGTTATCGCCGAAGGCCTCTCTATCTGTTATCGCCGAAGGCCTTTTGCCTAACCGCTTTCGCGATCATAACTCAGTGATCTCTCATCCGTTTCAAGGGTTCTTGGTCTCGTTGGAACGAGCGCGTTGAGTTCTTTTCAACGAGACCCTAATCAAGTCAAATCGCTAATATTGAAAAAGATATGCCGGTTTTACTGTTTCGCCGAAGGCCCCTCTATATGTTATCACCGAAGGCCTCTCTATCTGTTATCGCCGAAGGCCTTTCGCCTAACCATGTAAGCCGCTTTTGACGCTCATAACTTAGTGATCTCTCATCCGTTTCAAGAGTTCTTGGTCTCGTTGGAACGAGCGTCGCGAGCTCTTTCGAACAAGACACTAACTGAGTCAAGGCGTCACACATTGAAAACGTTATAAGGGTTTCACTGTTTTGCCGAAGGCCTTTCCCCGAAGGGACTTCACCGAAGGCACTTTGCCGAAGACCTTGCCCCGAAGCTTTTCCTCACCTTATGCCCCCTAACCATCACACCAACTCCTAATCTTGCCAAAACTTTCAGAAAAACCCCAAGCATAATTTTGCAAGAGCTTAAATCCAAAATTTTAACTCTCATAAGGGTAAAAAGACATGTGAGCATAGTTTTGTGCTCATAGAGTTTTGTACGAATAGGCTCATGATAGTTGGTTATATTGGACTTTGGTCGATCAGTCCCTATCATGGTTGGTGTGTGGGGTACACCATGCAGTCCTCGATGTCTAGTAGCAGCTAGATGTTACTGGATGGGATGAGGGAAGAGAAGTGGTTCGGAGCCGAGCTAAGCGTTTGTTGAGATGACATTGATTGGATGAGATGAGCTGAATGAGTGGACTTCGCCAGCCTTCGTCATTAAGGGCTCTTCACTTTCGGGAGAACGCGAGCTCTGCCCGGGAGGGCTTTCGGCCCGCCCGGCCCGATGCCAAGCGATCCCTGGCTCGCAGCCCGACCTTCTCACCCCAACTCCCGCTTCGATCAGGGAGGTCCGCCCCGCTTCCTGGTTTAGGGGTCTGGGGAGCCCTTAGTGGCGAGCGTAGCCTTGCATCTGCTGAAGACTCCTCCATTCAACTTATAGCAAGTGATTATCGAGCCCCAAGGTCGACGTAGCATTGTGAAATATGGAATTGGCATAAGCTAAGCGATGTAGATATTTGCAATAATTGATACTCATCATGTCAGCTACTTGCTCTGCATTATCCGAGGATGAGATGAATTTACTGATCAGTTACAGCCAATTCCGATCTTCATTTTTCTTGAAATGTTTTCCGTTTCTTTTTTTGAAAGGTTCGGACATCCAGAATTATCAAGGATCTCAGTTTCCTAATTTATTTAACATAGAGTTTCAATACTTCAGCAAATGATAGTTTATAATTTTACACCAAGATTCATCACAAGTCATTTTAACATATTCTTGGGCTAAAATATAAGATCCGGATGAGAGTTTAGGGCCTTGAAAAATGTTCCAATGCTATAAATTATCACCATGTCAGTCAGATTTGGGTTGTTTTGCAGAAAAAAGGAGAACCGGTCGCCACCTGTTCTGCGATGCAACCCAGAACTAGTGTGGTACCCCACTTTTGGCAATTTTGAGGAAATTAAAACATTTTTGAAAAACTGTACCCTGGCAGCATTGTAAATAGCCTTCGGTACATCGAAACAGAGTGAATCCGGAACATCACGGGGATTCTCGAGGGATCTTGTAGAATCTGGGATTTGGGGTGCCGCAGTAAGGACAAGCACCACCCTCCCTGCGAGCTCCGCAGTTAGGATCTCTACGGCGCAAGGCGCAAAACCCGCCTTCGGAGGTTGCGTCCGCGGCTGTAGGGAAACCCCCGTAATTAGGTAAACCCTCGGGCGCCTTGACCAAGTTAGGGTCCCGTTGGAAAGAGCTCGACGCGCTGATTCTAACGAGCCCAAGAACGCTTGGGACGGTGTGGTACCCCACTTTTGGCAATTTTGAGGAAATTAAAACATTTTTGGAAAACTGTACCCCGGCAGCATTGTAAATAGCCTTCGGTACATCAAAACAGAGTGAATCCGGAAGATCGCGGGGATTCTCGAGGGATCTTGTAGAATCTGGGATTTGGGGTGCAGTAGTAAGGTCAGGCACCACCCTCCCTGCGAGCTCCGCAGTTAGGATCTCTACGGCGCAAGGCGCAAAACCCGCCTTCGGAGGTTGCGTCCGCGGCTGTAGGGAAACCCTCGTAATTAGGTAACCCTCGGGCGCCTTGACCAAGTTTGGATCCCGTTGGAAAGAGCTCAACGCGCTGATTCCAACGAGCCCAAGAACGCTTGGAACGGACGAGGACTTAGGGAGTTATCGCTACTGGAAGAAACGGAGGCGGTCGCCCCCGGCGGAAGGATTTCGCCACCGGCGCGAATTCCGCCTGCGCGGAAGGGGGATTCAAGTTTTGTCCTATGCGCGGACGAAGGCGTTCGCCTGTGCACAGGCGAAGTAGGGTTAGGGAAGGCGCGAAGTCCGCCTACGCACAGGCGTTCGCCTGTGCACAGGCACTTCGGCGTCGGCGGGAGATCCGCCTTGGGCCCTAGAAATGCGCCTTGTGAGGTAGAAAGTGTACGGCGCCTTCCGCGCCAGCGCAGCGCAGCGTACGTCGGAAGACCGCCAGAGTAATCCAATCGGTACGGACCATGCGGACGGCACGGGTGGATGCGCTCTTGGACGGACGGAGTTGCGGCGGCGGAAGCGCCGACGGAGAGACAAGGAACGGACAGACTGGACGGAGACGGCTGACCACGGTCAACGCCTTCCGCGCCAGCGCAGCGCCGCGGACGGAATTCGCCTGCGCACAGGCGAACGCCTGTGCACAGGAGGATGTTCAGGTTCCGCGCCGGCGGAGAATCCGCCGAGGCCCCTGCCTGCGCACAGGCAGGAGTTGAATTTTTGTCCGACATGCGGACGCACGCGTCAAGGCAGAAGGAGATTGGCCGAGGGGCGGTACGAACAAGTGTACCGCGCAAGGCGGAAAACTCGCCTTCGGCGCTACGCCCCCATGTCCGGAGAGTGACACGCTCGCGGAGTTCAAATCCGCCAATTCGAGCGTGAGAGTTTAATCGACGACGGCGGAGCGTGAAGCCGCGCGTGAGAGCGAAGACCGTTGCAGCGTACAGCCGGCGCGGCCATCAAGTGAGACGTTCTTCACGACCAAGAGACGACCATGACCTTCGACCGGGCGGCGGAGAGCGTCCCATTCTTGAATTCGCGATTCCAATCTCTTGTGCGCGCTGCGCGCATCCATCTGCTGGCTGCAGACCATTCTCGTCGTCGTCGCACAGGAGATTTCTTGTTGATTGAGGGAGAAGTGAGTGCGCGTGATTTGGAATTGAGAGCGATTAGAGTTTGCCGAGAGAGAAAGAAACGCGGACAGTGCGGAAGTAGAATGAGCGGGCGAGCGAACCCCAGGAACGCAATGACGAGACCGAGCAGATTGCGGATGGTGCCACTTCGCCTGCCGCAGAACGGGCTGCGCGCTTTCGAAGAGCGCTTAATAGCAAGAAAGCTCGATTTCTTGCTATGGGGATGGAATTACATCTGCGCGAATATGGTGCGCGAGTGGCTAGAGCCACAGGGACCACCCTCGCGCGGATTGCGTCCGCATGTTGACCGGTGGACAGTCCAAGATTGGGCGCAGGTGTTGGGAAGATGTGCTGGTATGCCAGGGTATCTCCTTTTCGACAGCGAGAGGATCAAGGTGACCAAGCAAGAAGAAGCGCAATTTGTGGAGCTGTTCAAGACCGGGAGGTCTACCAAGAATGGGTACAGGACCCGTGATTACAAAGATCGATTTCGCCGGACTTTGTCCGCGGCGCTGATGCAATTACTGCAGCCGCACCGCGCCTGCTACATCACATTGTGGCAGGTCTCTTTTGTGGAGTGCGTCATCGAGGGAACTCCAATTCACTGGGCGAGCATCCTGCACAGAGTGATGCGACAGCACGCGTTTGAGGAGAAGGGGGGAACTCTAAACCATCTTTCTCCTTTCCTCATCAATTTTTATCGACAGCGGAATTGTTTGACAGCGGCGGAGCTTGAACATTTTCCGCCATTGTCCATCGACCATCCCGGGAAGTATGTGCGGGAGAACGAGGTCGACACTGATGCGGAGGAGTCACCGACTTCTACCCCATCAAGACGGAGGGATGAAGGGAGACACACCCCTGCGGCGCGAGTGCCGCGGAAGCGGCGATGGAGGGAAGAGGCCGAAGAGGAGCAGCATCAAGAACTCTCTGCTCCCATTCGACCGCGGCCGCTGTGCGAGCCATACAGCCGGCCGAAGCAGAAGGCACGCAGACTGGTGTTGCCAGCTGACAGTGCAGACACGGCGACGATTGCGACGGAGATAGGAAGTGCGTCGCCAGAGAGACGAGAGGAAGCGCGGACGACCGCAGGAGCGACGGGCCACGCTGCAACCTCGTCGGGAGAGAGGCCGCCTACGGGCCAAGGGCCTCCGGAGTTACCACGTGCGATGCGGACAGATGTTCCGTTTGCGCACAGGCGAACCTCCGCGGACGGACGAGCCTCCGCGGATCGGCGAACACAAGTGGACGTGGATCTACGCTTACGCGTGGGAAGGAGCAGTCCGCCTGTGCACAGGCGCTCGCCTGTGCACAGGTCGCCTGTGCACAGGTCACCTGTGCACAGAACACCTCCACACGTGCCGCCTGTGCACAGGCAAGAATCACCCCCGTTCCAACGTAGGAAGGGGAAGGAGCCGGCGGAAGAACCGCCTACGAGACACCGGCCCTCGGGGCCAGACCCTCCGGCGCACCACGCGCCGCAATTCGCGCCTTCGGCGCCAGGGCCTTCGAGCCGAGGGGATACGAGCAGAGAGCGTGCGGAGGCCGCACCATCGGCGGGAAGTACGCCGATAGATGCGCCTTCGGCGGTAGGGCCTATAGGCCAAGGAGCATCGGGCGTGCGGCCCCCGGCCATGTCGCCTTCGGCGATAGATGTCCGCGGCGCTACGCCTGCGGCGGACAAGGCGCCGGCACATGCGCCTGCGCACGGGCCGGACACAGCCCCCACGGACCGATCAAGGGAGCAGCAGACGGAGGAGCGGAGTGACTGTCCGCAGGACGACATCTCGATGCGCGATGCGCAATCCAACCCCGCGCAGCCACCCTCCGCTCGATCGCCTTCGGCGACGGACGACGGCGACAGAGAGAATGCGGTGGGCAATCAACCAGCGAGCGACGGGGATGCCGCTCGGATACATTCGCCTTCCGCCTTAGACATTTTGGCGACGAGCAGCGAGGCTGCAGCCGTGCCTTCGCAGGCAGCACATGTCGAGGACGTGCAGCCCCACTCGAGGCAGTCGCCGACGCAATCAATGGCGACTGAAATTCTCCACTCGGATGATGAGGACGGAGGCTCCACGGAAGAAATGTCAGGAGCAGAAGACACCGAGGAGGAGGAGGAGGAAATTGTTGGAGCGCCGGCGGCGGCGCTCTCTGAGCAGGTGATTCCGTTGCTGCGGTACTTGGATCGCAAGGTCGATAAATACGCCGACCCACTCCAGCCGGGATCTTACATCGAGTTAGTGCGCAGGCGGACTCGCACTAAAGTCCACACCAGCAAGCTATTAGCTAGAGTGGACCAGGAGTTGAGGGACTTGAAGGAGAAGCATGAGTGCTTGTGGGGACAGTACAAGCTTAATCAGAAATTCTACAAGCACTCCGAGAAGATGAAGGATGAGAAACTGGGCGAGCTCACCAAGGAGCAGGTGAAGGTCAAGGAAGCACTCAACTCTGAGCAGGCCGAGAATCGGATTTTGTCAGAGGAGCTCGTGCGACAGACGCGGTTGTTGGAACAATGTCAGCTCGCACGGCAGGCGGATGAAGAATTAATCCGCAGTTTACAGTCAGAGTGTGGCGAATTGAGGGCGCAACGTGCTGAAGCCGAATCTCAATTAGTGACCATTGAAGAGGATCGCAGGAAGGAGGCGGATCGCACGAAGGTGGAGACGGCGAGGCGAGTCGCCCACTGTCTCAAGGGCTACGCCCACTGGGAAGTGAAGGCGCAGGAGAAACTCACACTGCGTGAGTTTGAATTGCGCGCAGCCGGGTTGTTGTCAGGCGACAGTAGGAGTCGGCGGAAGGTAGCGAAGAAGCTCGAGGCCTTTCTGTCGAAGGCACAGGATACCATGTCCGCCCTCGAGGGGGAGGTGTCCGCGGCGTTGCAGCGGTTGGGACTGCGTAGTCGAGCGGAAGAGTGGCAGGGTAGGGAGTTAGTGCGCGGCAGTCGGCCGCGCAGGAGACGTAGTACAGGTTCCGCGGAGTGTAGTGTAGCGTGGTTCTGTGCAGGCGTGTAGCGTAGTGCAGTGTAGTGCTAGGTAGGACTTAGAAGGTATAAAATAGTTCCAGGCGTTTTGCCTGGGGTTCTTTCCCATCAGAAGTGCAGATCAGGAACCCATTTCCTTTGCGTGTTTGTGTCCTTGAGTTCTGTCACCACGCACGAGGAGTTACAACTTAGCGTTCCGCATTTTGTAGCTGAAGGCCTTCGGCCGAATGTTCAGAGCTAGTACATTGGTTAGAGACTTGAGTAGTTCGGATCTGCACCTGCGGGTGACTGCCGATGCTCAGAGCCAGTGACTAGTTAGATACTTGAACAGTTTCGCCCCTACACCTTCGAGTGTTTCTTTCTGATTGTACTCCTTGGGATTTTTCCCCTGAATGCCAAAGTGAAGTTTTGCTACTTCGTGTAAGCCTTGGTTGTAAATTCAGGTTACGCTGCAGCAGGTGCCTTGAGGGTAACCCCTGTAGTATTTCTGGGAATGACAAGTGCCTGAGAATTCAAACTCTTCAATAGACTGTTGTTGTGTTACTGGAATGTTTCACAGTGAGTCCTTCAGTGCGGACCTGTGTTCTCTGCGCGTTTTGTGAGTTGAGAGTGTTGTTCACCGCGTAGGAGTGACTTCGATCCGAAGTAGGCAGTCCAAACCGGGTTTCCTACACTAGCAGCAAGCTAGTGGAAGTGTTGTAAAAGCCGGAGTTGGAAGTCACTGCCCGCAGCTTTGCCGAGTGTACTCTTGAGAGACTTTCCCCCTGAAATCTTGAAGTAGAGGTCCTAACGGATCTCTGGGTTGTATTTCTGTAGTTTCAGGTGTGTGTGTGTGTGTGTGTGTTACGCTGCACTGTGCGACCTCCGAGTGCGCTCCGAGTGGACACTTGCAGTATTTCTGGGAGTGACAGTCGCCTGAGAATTCAAACTCATCAATAGTCTGTTAAACGTGACACTTTGTACCCTGTGTGTTCCTCTGTCCCTGTGGGTTCGACCTTTCTACCACTATATTGCAGTTTTAGCCTTTAGTGGGTTATTACATAAGAAGCCGACAACTTCTTTTTGGCGCCGCTGCCGGGGACAGTTGCGTCAACACCGGGGTTTTTACGAGCAGCCATGCTCGGTGAATGTCGACTGGGGCTGGCGGGAGCAACCTAAGTGCTAGAGCTGTCCGCAAGTTCCGACGAGATTCAGAGAAGGCCGTGGAAGAGACACGGCGTCAAACCAAGAAAACACCAAAAAGAGTACCTAAGCCTAGTTCGGCCGACATCCTTGGGGAACCTACCCCCGGCGACTCGGAACCAAACTTGGTGCTTACAGTTCTACTAGATATTCCTTGCACGGACCCGCCTAGTGAAGTAGAACCGACCGCCCGAGGACCGTCGACAGACACACTGATGGCGGACGGACAAGCCAATGTGCGGCTACCTCAGCCGATTACTAAACATTCCTACCCGAAGTACAAAGGGAGTGGGGATGACGACGATGCAGATTCATACATCAAGTTATTCGAGTCGGTGTCTATTGCCAATCGCGAGATCGCAGACGACGACCGACTAAGGATCTTTCCAAGCCTTCTGCGGAAGAAAGCGAGGAGTTGGTATAATCACGAGAGCATCGATCCGACTGGGTTGACAACATGGGCCCAGCTGAAGGAGAAGTTCCTTCGTCGCTTTCGCGAGCTCGGCTACGACAGCCGGGTTTTGACGAAGTTACGTAATTTGCAGCGAGAGAAGAAGGAGAGTCTGCGTGACTACACTGAGAGATTTATGGACCTCCTCGACAGAATACCGAAAACAGGACCAGGGTCCCCTTTCTCGGTACAACAAGCTGTGGATTGGTACGTGACCGGTTTAACTCGGGAGATGGAGACTTTTTGCCGACGCAGCAAGTGCGACACTATTGAGGATGTGATTGCATCGGCAGAAGCCTTCGAAACTTCCACTCTCAACCGCAGAGGGAGAGAGAGACGGGAGTCGAAGGAGCGCAAACCGAAGGGAGGGCGAAGACGGCGTAGAGGTACAACTCCGTCATCGGAGGAATCGTCTTCGGACGAGAACCGTTCTTCATCCGAAGAAGAGGAAACCTCATCGTCGGAGGAGGAGAAGAAGAGGAAGAAGCATGGGTCAGCGAAGAAAAAGGGCATCCGACGAGTGACTACGGACAGAGCGCCGGGAGATATAGCTTCGAAGATGGAGACCCTTGTGAAGGACTTCGCCGATCTCAAGGTTCAAGTGGTAGGCGGGCATGATCGCCGAAAATCACCCGGGAGAGTGCGAGCGAACTTATGGTGTACTACGTGCGGGGCGGTGGGACATGCAAACACCGAGTGCCTTACCACCCGGCCGTCATATCCAGTCAACGCAGTAGAGTGGGCGCAACCGTACTATGGAGAGCACCCTCAGTACTATGGAGAGCACCCTCAGTACTATGGAGAGGCTAGCGAAGAGACAGCCTACGCCGTCCAGTCGGTGCCTACCCCTCCTGCGGTTTCAGCAATGCAAGTTCCACGATATATTCCGGTGGATCGGGCCACTACGGTACCTGTGAGGCGGAGAGCACCTCCAGGGACGTTTGACCCACCGCCACCGCGAGCTTGTTATAATTGCGGGGAAGTTGGGCACTTCTCACCGCAGTGTCCCCATCCAAAAAGGCGAAACGATTATGCTCCGACATGTAGCAATTGCAAGAAGGTCGGGCACACTGCGCCAGAGTGTGATCAGCCACCAGTCCCTCGGCCAGTGGTACGATTTGTGAACACTCCTGCCAAGGAGGACGTGCAAGTTAACCAGGTCGAAGTAGGTTCAGACGGGGATGGCGAAGACGAAGAATGGCCGGCTGAAGAGGTTATGTGCGCACGGGTCGAAACTCGTAGCTCCAAGAAATCCAAGAAGCAAGAGCGTGACACTCGCAAGCACGAACGGAGAACCGCCGACCGGACGGGAAAAGGAAAGGAGAAGACATCCAGCAAGTCCGACTCGCGACCTGCTCGGAAGTCTTCGACTACGCGGGAGGCACCAGCAGTGCGCCCCCAGGCAGCAGTCGAGGACGAGCCAGTGCGCCTACTGAAACGGGACTATGCTCCGGATATCCGCAACGAGGTAGCCAACCTGTTGCAGGAAGCGATCCGCACTCAAAAGGATCCACCGCGGCCAGACCTGACATCCTCCCTTGGGGCGAAGTTGGCAGCCACCGTGGAACCTCGCAGAGCGTCGCCGACCCCGGCGCCCCAACGCGCCCACTATGACTTGGTTGAAGATCTCGGGAGTCGAAAAGTGAACATTACGTTCAAGCAGCTCTTGGAGGACAATAAGACGTATCGGAGAATGTTGATGCTTTCGCTACGGCATCCGCGGAAGCCGCGCGCGTCCACATCCTCTCAAGTATATCAAGTGGAGAGCGAAGACCAAGGGCCACCCGAGATCGATGTGGAGATAGCCGGATGTTGTGTACGCAGAGTGCCAATCGACTCTGGATCAGGAGTCAACATAATGACGGAGGATACAGCGAGAGCCTTGGGGTTCAGTCAATACGAACCCTCGAAGCGTGTGTTGAGATTAGCGGATCAGACGCGGAGAATGCCTGCAGGTATGCTGCGCAATGTCAAGACAACCATCGGGGGTGCGGACTTTCGGTTGACGTATATCATCCTTCAACCGATGATGAAGCAGGGCTATGACGTTCTGCTCGGGCGACCATGGCTATATGGTGCACAAGTCAGATGTGACTGGCGAAGACATCGCCTTAAGTTTCCTCATCCTTCGGAACCGACCAAAACCATTACAGTGCCCTGGAATAGGGTCAGGCACGAAGGAGAGACCCCATCGACAAGTGCAGGTTACACATCGGGCGAGAACAGTGAGTCGACCGCGCGATCGGATTCCAGTGGTACCGAATCCGATTACTTCGTGGGATTCGTTGCCTGCTGTTCGGTGGAAGAAGAAGAAGAGACGGAAGCTATTCAGCCGGAAGACGAATAGCAATTAACTGTGGGACTGGGAAGGAGTGAGACGAGTCACACCGAGGGCATTGTCGACCCTAGTGACTGTCATGAAGTACAACTCAGTCCCGGCAAGTGCTTGAAGGTATCAAGCGCAGTGAGAGGAGACGAGCTAAGGAAAGTACAGGCGTTCCTTAGCCACTATGTCGACGTCTTCGCCTGGAAGATCGAGGACATGAAGGGGATACCTGCACGGTATGGGGAGCACCGTATCGATTTACTGGACGACTCAGTACCCATACGACAGCGCCAGTATCGCCTCAACCCAAAGTACTCCTTGCTAGTGAAAGAGGAGATAGATAAGTACTTGAGCGCTGGTATTATTTATCCTGTGCTCAGCAGTGAGTGGGTGTCGCCGATTGTTATCGTACCCAAGAAGTTGACGGGTAAGATACGAGTGTGTCAGGATTTCCGGAAGTTGAATGCGGCAACACGCAAGGATCATCACCCGTTACCATTCACGGATGCCATTCTAGACCATGTTGCCGGACATGAATGTTATAGCTTCCTGGATGGGTTCTCAGGTTACAATCAGGTGTCTATCCGTGAACAGGACAAGGATAAAACTACGTTCACAACCGACTAGGGAACTTACGCATACCACAAGATGCCCTTCGGTCTGTGCAACGCGCCTGCCACCTTTCAACGGATGATGACCAATATCTTTCAGGAACAACTGAGGAAGTTCCTGGAGATATTCATAGATGACTTCTGTGTCTTTGGGAAGCGGTCTGAACACCTAAGTCACTTGAAGCAGACCTTCGATAAATGTAGAGAGAGCAGTTTATCGCTGCATCCCGAGAAGTGCTTTTTCTTCATGACTAGTGGGATCTTGTTGGGTCATCGGGTCTCGGCAGAAGGCATTGCGGTGGACATCGAGAAGGTCAAGGTTATACTCGAGCTTGAGCCACCCACGAATCTAAGAGAGCTGCGAGCATTCCTGGGTCATGTGGGCTACTACCGAAGATTCATACACATGTATGCAATACTGGCGGCGGACCTGACCAAGTTGTTGAAGAAGGACGAGCCTTATGCTTGGGGTGCGAACCAGCAGACAGCATTTGAAGCTCTGAAAGCGAAACTCACGACTGCTCCCGTACTAAGGAGTCCAGACTGGAATCGACCATTCCATGTTTACGTTGACACTTCGGCATTCGCCATCGGTGTAGTACTGAGTCAAAAGGATGACAACAAAAAGGACTACCCGATCTACTTCGCGAGCCGACAGCTGTCTCTAGCAGAGCGGAAGTACACCACGACGGAGAGAGAAGCGTTGGGGATGGTGTACTCCTGTAAAAAGTTCCGTCACTACCTAATCTGTTACGAGTTTGTGTTCCATGTGGACCACTACGCATTGCAACACCTAGTTAAGAAAGCCGACCTATCCGGTCGAATCGCCAGGTGGGTGTTATTACTACAAGAGTTCACCTACACAGTCCAGACCAGGAAAGGGGTGCACCACGAAAATGCGGATTACTTGTCCCGATTATGGACACAGCCGACAGAGGAGGAATTGGTGGACGATTTTCCAGATGAAGAGTTATTTCAGTTGTCTGCAGGACATGAGTCCCGCTATGCCGACCTGTATCGATATCTGCTAACCCTCCAGTGCCCCGAGGGCATGGATTTGGAACAGCGAACTGTCTTTATTCATAAGGCAGGCCCGTATCAACTCCAGCAGGGGGTTTTGTTCAAGAAGATGGCGGATGAGCGCTTATGCAGATGCCTGGAGGAATCAGAAGTACCAAGAATAGTGAGTGCGATGCACACAGAGGAGGCGGGTGGACACTATGCCACCAGGAACACGGTCACAAAGATCCTAAATGCGGGGTATTGGTGGCCGACCATGTTTAAGGATGTTCTCGATTACATCCGCAAGTGCGACAGTTGCCAGAGGACGGGGAGACCGACGCCTACAACACGATGGCCCCTGACTCCCATCATGCCTCTAGCACCTTTCGAAAAGTGGGGTATTGACTTTGTAGGGCCGATACAACCAGTGACTAGAAGTACACGAAGGCGCTACATTCTGGTAGCAACGGACTACGCCACCAAAATGGTAGAGCCCAGGGCCACCAGAAGGGATGATGCTGCCACAGTGGCCGCATTCTTGTTTGAGTCGATCATCACACGCTACGGATGTCCCTTAGAGCTAGTGAGCGACCGGGGCACGCATTTTCTGAATCAGATCATCGAAGATCTGACACGGTACTTCCACATCAAGCACCGGAAGACTACTCCATACAATCCTAAGGCAAATGGACTGACGGAGAAGTCCAATGGACTGCTGTGTAAAATACTACTCAAGGTCACGGTGAATCACGCTCACGACTGGGATACGAAGCTAGCAGCCGCTCTATGGGCGTACCGCACAGCTGAGAAGATCACGACCAAACAGACACCATACTTTCTGGTGTATGGGCAACACCCGATCCTCCCAATCGAATTTGAAGTACCCACACATCGAACGATGGAGTTGCAGAGGATGGGCGCAGAGGAGAGTCAGCTCTACAGGTTACAGGAGGTCACGCTGCTGGATGAAAGGAGAAGAGACGCCGAAGATCGCACCAGGAAAATCCAGCTCCGCCGAAAGGAAAGGTACGATAAAAAGATCAAACCGGTACTACTGCAGGCGGGTGATTTGGCATTGCTCTACGACAGCAGGCATGCCAGATTCCCAGGCAAACTGCACCTAAGGTGGATGGGACCTTACAGGGTTGTCGAAGTCTTCCCGAATGGGTCCATCCAACTTGCGGACCTGGCCGGCGATTTGTTAGGCACCCGAGTGAACGGGTGGCGGTTGAAGAAATACCACATGTGAGTGTTCGCGTGGGCGCTCACAATTGAGGAGGGGGGCATGTGGTACCCCACTTTTGGCAATTTTGAGGAAATTAAAACATTTTTGGAAAACTGTACCCCGGCAGCATTGTAAATAGCCTTCGGTACATCAAAACAGAGTGAATCCGGAAGATCGCGGGGATTCTCGAGGGATCTTGTAGAATCTGGGATTTGGGGTGCAGTAGTAAGGTCAGGCACCACCCTCCCTGCGAGCTCCGCAGTTAGGATCTCTACGGCGCAAGGCGCAAAACCCGCCTTCGGAGGTTGCGTCCGCGGCTGTAGGGAAACCCTCGTAATTAGGTAACCCTCGGGCGCCTTGACCAAGTTTGGATCCCGTTGGAAAGAGCTCGACGCGCTGATTCCAACGAGCCCAAGAACGCTTGGAACGGACGAGGACTTAGGGAGTTATCGCTACTGGAAGAAACGGAGGCGGTCGCCCCCGGCGGAAGGATTTCGCCACCGGCGCGAATTCCGCCTGCGCGGAAGGGGGATTCAAGTTTTGTCCTATGCGCGGACGAAGGCGTTCGCCTGTGCACAGGCGAAGTAGGGTTAGGGAAGGCGCGAAGTCCGCCTACGCACAGGCGTTCGCCTGTGCACAGGCACTTCGGCGTCGGCGGGAGATCCGCCTTGGGCCCTAGAAATGCGCCTTGTGAGGTAGAAAGTGTACGGCGCCTTCCGCGCCAGCGCAGCGCAGCGTACGTCGGAAGACCGCCAGAGTAATCCAATCGGTACGGACCATGCGGACGGCACGGGTGGATGCGCTCTTGGACGGACGGAGTTGCGGCGGCGGAAGCGCCGACGGAGAGACAAGGAACGGACAGACTGGACGGAGACGGCTGACCACGGTCAACGCCTTCCGCGCCAGCGCAGCGCCGCGGACGGAATTCGCCTGCGCACAGGCGAACGCCTGTGCACAGGAGGATGTTCAGGTTCCGCGCCGGCGGAGAATCCGCCGAGGCCCCTGCCTGCGCACAGGCAGGAGTTGAATTTTTGTCCGACATGCGGACGCACGCGTCAAGGCAGAAGGAGATTGGCCGAGGGGCGGTACGAACAAGTGTACCGCGCAAGGCGGAAAACTCGCCTTCGGCGCTACGCCCCCATGTCCGGAGGGTGACACGCTGGCGGAGTTCAAATCCGCCAATTCGAGCGTGAGAGTTTAATCGACGACGGCGGAGCGTGAAGCCGCGCGTGAGAGCGAAGACCGTTCCAGCGTACAGCCGGCGCGGCCATCAAGTGAGACGTTCTTCACGACCAAGAGACGACCATGACCTTCGACCGGGCGGCGGAGAGCGTCCCATTCTTGAATTCGCGATTCCAATCTCTTGTGCGCGCTGCGCGCATCCATCTGCTGGCTGCGGACCATTCTCGTCGTCGTCGCACAGGAGATTTCTTGTTGATTGAGGGAGAAGTGAGTGCGCGTGATTTGGAATTGAGAGCGATTAGAGTTTGCCGAGAGAGAAAGAAACGCGGACAGTGCGGAAGTAGAATGAGCGGGCTGCAACCTCCGGGCTGACTCTCACTCAGGTCTACCTCTGATGGCTTTGTGGTAGCGCATCATGGTTCTAGAAGACTAGGATTCATACTCTCACTCATGTCACAAACACCTTCTCTCACAAACTCTCATGTATCACTCCAACTCACACACACAAACTCTCCTCACATCACCCTCTTCACATAAACGCAAACACACGTCGATACTCCAAGATACTCGAAAACTTCACTCCTTCATTATTGAAACAAGTCCTCACACATGACTCTCCAAACTTGCTTGAGAGGTGCTACTCTACCTCTCTATTTATACTACTTGAGAAGTTACCATAGTAACATGTGGTAATTTCTCCTAACTTACTTTTACCTAGGTAAGTTTGACTAACCTTCTCTACGTGGCAACATGCCATTGGCCTACCTAAACCTTCTAGAAGCTTCCGGAATCCAAGGTTGAGGTGGCGACATGCCATTGGAAGCTTTTAAACTTCTACAAGCTTCCTAGCCACTAAGTCAACATTAGACTTAGTCTAGCCAATCATCTTTCATACATTTAGTCAAACCAATCAAATCCAAGCTTCTAGTCAAATATCTAATCCCTTGGAATCTAGAACTTTTGTATAAGACAAAATAGAAGTGCTCACTCCTTGTAAAAGACAAAATAGAAGTGCTCACTCCATTCTTCTAGAACTCCGCTAATTACTCCGCCAACTATAGACATTGTAGCTAAACTTAGTCATGACTAGATAAACTTAGTTATAACTAACTAGTTTAGTCATAACTAGCTAGTCTTAGCTATGCCTTGGCTAATCATCCTTATTCCCTTGACCACTTCTAAGACTTAGTACATATGTGCAACACCCGGTCTTACATTTACCCCCGGACCAAGATTTCACTACGCCCTCGGAGTGAAAGAATCTGATCTTCGATGGAATAACTTCAACTTGTCGTGGTTGACTCGATCGAAGTGACGTCCTCCTAACTCCTTGATGTCATAAGTGAAATTTCCCCACACCTTCTCAACTATGAAAGGTCCAAAATACTTAGGAAGAAACTTTTTCCTAGCTCTCTTGTATCTAATTGCATCAAAGAGCATCACCCAATCACCTTCCTTGAACGGCTTATGAACGGGAAGTATGTGCGGGAGAACGAGGTCGACACTGATGCGGAGGAGTCACCGACTTCTACCCCATCAAGACGGAGGGATGAAGGGAGACACACCCCTGCGGCGCGAGTGCCGCGGAAGCGGCGATGGAGGGAAGAGGCCGAAGAGGAGCAGCATCAAGAACTCTCTGCTCCCATTCGACCGCGGCCGCTGTGCGAGCCATACAGCCGGCCGAAGCAGAAGGCACGCAGACTGGTGTTGCCAGCTGACAGTGCAGACACGGCGACGATTGCGACGGAGATAGGAAGTGCGTCGCCAGAGAGACGAGAGGAAGCGCGGACGACCGCAGGAGCGACGGGCCACGCTGCAACCTCGTCGGGAGAGAGGCCGCCTACGGGCCAAGGGCCTCCGGAGTTACCACGTGCGATGCGGACAGATGTTCCGTTTGCGCACAGGCGAACCTCCGCGGACGGACGAGCCTCCGCGGATCGGCGAACACAAGTGGACGTGGATCTACGCTTACGCGTGGGAAGGAGCAGTCCGCCTGTGCACAGGCGCTCGCCTGTGCACAGGTCGCCTGTGCACAGGTCACCTGTGCACAGAACACCTCCACACGTGCCGCCTGTGCACAGGCAAGAATCACCCCCGTTCCAACGTAGGAAGGGGAAGGAGCCGGCGGAAGAACCGCCTACGAGACACCGGCCCTCGGGGCCAGACCCTCCGGCGCACCACGCGCCGCAATTCGCGCCTTCGGCGCCAGGGCCTTCGAGCCGAGGGGATACGAGCAGAGAGCGTGCGGAGGCCGCACCATCGGCGGGAAGTACGCCGATAGATGCGCCTTCGGCGGTAGGGCCTATAGGCCAAGGAGCATCGGGCGTGCGGCCCCCGGCCATGTCGCCTTCGGCGATAGATGTCCGCGGCGCTACGCCTGCGGCGGACAAGGCGCCGGCACATGCGCCTGCGCACGGGCCGGACACAGCCCCCACGGACCGATCAAGGGAGCAGCAGACGGAGGAGCGGAGTGACTGTCCGCGGGACGACATCTCGATGCGCGATGCGCAATCCAACCCCGCGCAGCCACCCTCCGCTCGATCGCCTTCGGCGACGGACGACGGCGACAGAGAGAATGCGGTGGGCAATCAACCAGCGAGCGACGGGGATGCCGCTCGGATACATTCGCCTTCCGCCTTAGACATTTTGGCGACGAGCAGCGAGGCTGCAGCCGTGCCTTCGCAGGCAGCACATGTCGAGGACGTGCAGCCCCACTCGGGGCAGTCGCCGACGCAATCAATGGCGACTGAAATTCTCCACTCGGATGATGAGGACGGAGGCTCCACGGAAGAAATGTCAGGAGCAGAAGACACCGAGGAGGAGGAGGAGGAAATTGTTGGAGCGCCGGCGGCGGCGCTCTCTGAGCAGGTGATTCCGTTGCTGCGGTACTTGGATCGCAAGGTCGATAAATACGCCGACCCACTCCAGCCGGGATCTTACATCGAGTTAGTGCGCAGGCGGACTCGCACTAAAGTCCACACCAGCAAGCTATTAGCTAGAGTGGACCAGGAGTTGAGGGACTTGAAGGAGAAGCATGAGTGCTTGTGGGGACAGTACAAGCTTAATCAGAAATTCTACAAGCACTCCGAGAAGATGAAGGATGAGAAACTGGGCGAGCTCACCAAGGAGCAGGTGAAGGTCAAGGAAGCACTCAACTCTGAGCAGGCCGAGAATCGGATTTTGTCAGAGGAGCTCGTGCGACAGACGCGGTTGTTGGAACAATGTCAGCTCGCACGGCAGGCGGATGAAGAATTAATCCGCAGTTTACAGTCAGAGTGTGGCGAATTGAGGGCGCAACGTGCTGAAGCCGAATCGCAATTAGTGACCATTGAAGAGGATCGCAGGAAGGAGGCGGATCGCACGAAGGTGGAGACGGCGAGGCGAGTCGCCCACTGTCTCAAGGGCTACGCCCACTGGGAAGTGAAGGCGCAGGAGAAACTCACACTGCGTGAGTTTGAATTGCGCGCAGCCGGGTTGTTGTCAGGCGACAGTAGGAGTCGGCGGAAGGTAGCGAAGAAGCTCGAGGCCTTTCTGTCGAAGGCACAGGATACCATGTCCGCCCTCGAGGGGGAGGTGTCCGCGGCGTTGCAGCGGTTGGGACTGCGTAGTCGAGCGGAAGAGTGGCAGGGTAGGGAGTTAGTGCGCGGCAGTCGGCCGCGCAGGAGACGTAGTACAGGTTCCGCGGAGTGTAGTGTAGCGTGGTTCCGTGCAGGCGTGTAGCGTAGTGCAGTGTAGTGCTAGGTAGGACTTAGAAGGTATAAAATAGTTCCAGGCGTTTTGCCTGGGGTTCTTTCCCATCAGAAGTGCAGATCAGGAACCCATTTCCTTTGCGTGTTTGTGTCCTTGAGTTCTGTCACCACGCACGAGGAGTTACAACTTAGCGTTCCGCATTTTGTAGCTGAAGGCCTTCGGCCGAATGTTCAGAGCTAGTACATTGGTTAGAGACTTGAGTAGTTCGGATCTGCACCTGCGGGTGACTGCCGATGCTCAGAGCCAGTGACTAGTTAGATACTTGAACAGTTTCGCCCCTACACCTTCGAGTGTTTCTTTCTGATTGTACTCCTTGGGATTTTTCCCCTGAATGCCAAAGTGAAGTTTTGCTACTTCGTGTAAGCCTTGGTTGTAAATTCAGGTTACGCTGCAGCAGGTGCCTTGAGGGTAACCCCTGTAGTATTTCTGGGAATGACAAGTGCCTGAGAATTCAAACTCTTCAATAGACTGTTGTTGTGTTACTGGAATGTTTCACAGTGAGTCCTTCAGTGCGGACCTGTGTTCTCTGCGCGTTTTGTGAGTTGAGAGTGTTGTTCACCGCGTAGGAGTGACTTCGATCCGAAGTAGGCAGTCCAAACCGGGTTTCCTACACTAGCAGCAAGCTAGTGGAAGTGTTGTAAAAGCCGGAGTTGGAAGTCACTGCCCGCAGCTTTGCCGAGTGTACTCTTGAGAGACTTTCCCCCTGAAATCTTGAAGTAGAGGTCCTAACGGATCTCTGGGTTGTATTTCTGTAGTTTCAGGTGTGTGTGTGTGTGTGTGTGTTACGCTGCACTGTGCGACCTCCGAGTGCGCTCCGAGTGGACACTTGCAGTATTTCTGGGAGTGACAGTCGCCTGAGAATTCAAACTCATCAATAGTCTGTTAAACGTGACACTTTGTACCCTGTGTGTTCCTCTGTCCCTGTGGGTTCGACCTTTCTACCACTATATTGCAGTTTTAGCCTTTAGTGGGTTATTACATAAGAAGCCGACAACTTCTTTTTGGCGCCGCTGCCGGGGACAGTTGCGTCAACACCGGGGTTTTTACGAGCAGCCATGCTCGGTGAATGTCGACTGGGGCTGGCGGGAGCAACCTAAGTGCTAGAGCTGTCCGCAAGTTCCGACGAGATTCAGAGAAGGCCGTGGAAGAGACACGGCGTCAAACCAAGAAAACACCAAAAAGAGTACCTAAGCCTAGTTCGGCCGACATCCTTGGGGAACCTACCCCCGGCGACTCGGAACCAAACTTGGTGCTTACAGTTCTACTAGATATTCCTTGCACGGACCCGCCTAGTGAAGTAGAACCGACCGCCCGAGGACCGTCGACAGACACACTGATGGCGGACGGACAAGCCAATGTGCGGCTACCTCAGCCGATTACTAAACATTCCTACCCGAAGTACAAAGGGAGTGGGGATGACGACGATGCAGATTCATACATCAAGTTATTCGAGTCGGTGTCTATTGCCAATCGCGAGATCGCAGACGACGACCGACTAAGGATCTTTCCAAGCCTTCTGCGGAAGAAAGCGAGGAGTTGGTATAATCACGAGAGCATCGATCCGACTGGGTTGACAACATGGGCCCAGCTGAAGGAGAAGTTCCTTCGTCGCTTTCGCGAGCTCGGCTACGACAGCCGGGTTTTGACGAAGTTACGTAATTTGCAGCGAGAGAAGAAGGAGAGTCTGCGTGACTACACTGAGAGATTTATGGACCTCCTCGACAGAATACCGAAAACAGGACCAGGGTCCCCTTTCTCGGTACAACAAGCTGTGGATTGGTACGTGACCGGTTTAACTCGGGAGATGGAGACTTTTTGCCGACGCAGCAAGTGCGACACTATTGAGGATGTGATTGCATCGGCAGAAGCCTTCGAAACTTCCACTCTCAACCGCAGAGGGAGAGAGAGACGGGAGTCGAAGGAGCGCAAACCGAAGGGAGGGCGAAGACGGCGTAGAGGTACAACTCCGTCATCGGAGGAATCGTCTTCGGACGAGAACCGTTCTTCATCCGAAGAAGAGGAAACCTCATCGTCGGAGGAGGAGAAGAAGAGGAAGAAGCATGGGTCAGCGAAGAAAAAGGGCATCCGACGAGTGACTACGGACAGAGCGCCGGGAGATATAGCTTCGAAGATGGAGACCCTTGTGAAGGACTTCGCCGATCTCAAGGTTCAAGTGGTAGGCGGGCATGATCGCCGAAAATCACCCGGGAGAGTGCGAGCGAACTTATGGTGTACTACGTGCGGGGCGGTGGGACATGCAAACACCGAGTGCCTTACCACCCGGCCGTCATATCCAGTCAACGCAGTAGAGTGGGCGCAACCGTACTATGGAGAGCACCCTCAGTACTATGGAGAGCACCCTCAGTACTATGGAGAGGCTAGCGAAGAGACAGCCTACGCCGTCCAGTCGGTGCCTACCCCTCCTGCGGTTTCAGCAATGCAAGTTCCACGATATATTCCGGTGGATCGGGCCACTACGGTACCTGTGAGGCGGAGAGCACCTCAAGGGACGTTTGACCCACCGCCACCGCGAGCTTGTTATAATTGCGGGGAAGTTGGGCACTTCTCACCGCAGTGTCCCCATCCAAAAAGGCGAAACGATTATGCTCCGACATGTAGCAATTGCAAGAAGGTCGGGCACACTGCGCCAGAGTGTGATCAGCCACCAGTCCCTCGGCCAGTGGTACGATTTGTGAACACTCCTGCCAAGGAGGACGTGCAAGTTAACCAGGTCGAAGTAGGTTCAGACGGGGATGGCGAAGACGAAGAATGGCCGGCTGAAGAGGTTATGTGCGCACGGGTCGAAACTCGTAGCTCCAAGAAATCCAAGAAGCAAGAGCGTGACACTCGCAAGCACGAACGGAGAACCGCCGACCGGACGGGAAAAGGAAAGGAGAAGACATCCAGCAAGTCCGACTCGCGACCTGCTCGGAAGTCTTCGACTACGCGGGAGGCACCAGCAGTGCGCCCCCAGGCAGCAGTCGAGGACGAGCCAGTGCGCCTACTGAAACGGGACTATGCTCCGGATATCCGCAACGAGGTAGCCAACCTGTTGCAGGAAGCGATCCGCACTCAAAAGGATCCACCGCGGCCAGACCTGACATCCTCCCTTGGGGCGAAGTTGGCAGCCACCGTGGAACCTCGCAGAGCGTCGCCGACCCCGGCGCCCCAACGCGCCCACTATGACTTGGTTGAAGATCTCGGGAGTCGAAAAGTGAACATTACGTTCAAGCAGCTCTTGGAGGACAATAAGACGTATCGGAGAATGTTGATGCTTTCGCTACGGCATCCGCGGAAGCCGCGCGCGTCCACATCCTCTCAAGTATATCAAGTGGAGAGCGAAGACCAAGGGCCACCCGAGATCGATGTGGAGATAGCCGGATGTTGTGTACGCAGAGTGCCAATCGACTCTGGATCAGGAGTCAACATAATGACGGAGGATACAGCGAGAGCCTTGGGGTTCAGTCAATACGAACCCTCGAAGCGTGTGTTGAGATTAGCGGATCAGACGCGGAGAATGCCTGCAGGTATGCTGCGCAATGTCAAGACAACCATCGGGGGTGCGGACTTTCGGTTGACGTATATCATCCTTCAACCGATGATGAAGCAGGGCTATGACGTTCTGCTCGGGCGACCATGGCTATATGGTGCACAAGTCAGATGTGACTGGCGAAGACATCGCCTTAAGTTTCCTCATCCTTCGGAACCGACCAAAACCATTACAGTGCCCTGGAATAGGGTCAGGCACGAAGGAGAGACCCCATCGACAAGTGCAGGTTACACATCGGGCGAGAACAGTGAGTCGACCGCGCGATCGGATTCCAGTGGTACCGAATCCGATTACTTCGTGGGATTCGTTGCCTGCTGTTCGGTGGAAGAAGAAGAAGAGACGGAAGCTATTCAGCCGGAAGACGAATAGCAATTAACTGTGGGACTGGGAAGGAGTGAGACGAGTCACACCGAGGGCATTGTCGACCCTAGTGACTGTCATGAAGTACAACTCAGTCCCGGCAAGTGCTTGAAGGTATCAAGCGCAGTGAGAGGAGACGAGCTAAGGAAAGTACAGGCGTTCCTTAGCCACTATGTCGACGTCTTCGCCTGGAAGATCGAGGACATGAAGGGGATACCTGCACGGTATGGGGAGCACCGTATCGATTTACTGGACGACTCAGTACCCATACGACAGCGCCAGTATCGCCTCAACCCAAAGTACTCCTTGCTAGTGAAAGAGGAGATAGATAAGTACTTGAGCGCTGGTATTATTTATCCTGTGCTCAGCAGTGAGTGGGTGTCGCCGATTGTTATCGTACCCAAGAAGTTGACGGGTAAGATACGAGTGTGTCAGGATTTCCGGAAGTTGAATGCGGCAACACGCAAGGATCATCACCCGTTACCATTCACGGATGCCATTCTAGACCATGTTGCCGGACATGAATGTTATAGCTTCCTGGATGGGTTCTCAGGTTACAATCAGGTGTCTATCCGTGAACAGGACAAGGATAAAACTACGTTCACAACCGACTGGGGAACTTACGCATACCACAAGATGCCCTTCGGTCTGTGCAACGCGCCTGCCACCTTTCAACGGATGATGACCAATATCTTTCAGGAACAACTGAGGAAGTTCCTGGAGATATTCATAGATGACTTCTGTGTCTTTGGGAAGCGGTCTGAACACCTAAGTCACTTGAAGCAGACCTTCGATAAATGTAGAGAGAGCAGTTTATCGCTGCATCCCGAGAAGTGCTTTTTCTTCATGACTAGTGGGATCTTGTTGGGTCATCGGGTCTCGGCAGAAGGCATTGCGGTGGACATCGAGAAGGTCAAGGTTATACTCGAGCTTGAGCCACCCACGAATCTAAGAGAGCTGCGAGCATTCCTGGGTCATGTGGGCTACTACCGAAGATTCATACACATGTATGCAATACTGGCGGCGGACCTGACCAAGTTGTTGAAGAAGGACGAGCCTTATGCTTGGGGTGCGAACCAGCAGACAGCATTTGAAGCTCTGAAAGCGAAACTCACGACTGCTCCCGTACTAAGGAGTCCAGACTGGAATCGACCATTCCATGTTTACGTTGACACTTCGGCATTCGCCATCGGTGTAGTACTGAGTCAAAAGGATGACAACAAAAAGGACTACCCGATCTACTTCGCGAGCCGACAGCTGTCTCTAGCAGAGCGGAAGTACACCACGACGGAGAGAGAAGCGTTGGGGATGGTGTACTCCTGTAAAAAGTTCCGTCACTACCTAATCTGTTACGAGTTTGTGTTCCATGTGGACCACTACGCATTGCAACACCTAGTTAAGAAAGCCGACCTATCCGGTCGAATCGCCAGGTGGGTGTTATTACTACAAGAGTTCACCTACACAGTCCAGACCAGGAAAGGGGTGCACCACGAAAATGCGGATTACTTGTCCCGATTATGGACACAGCCGACAGAGGAGGAATTGGTGGACGATTTTCCAGATGAAGAGTTATTTCAGTTGTCTGCAGGACATGAGTCCCGCTATGCCGACCTGTATCGATATCTGCTAACCCTCCAGTGCCCCGAGGGCATGGATTTGGAACAGCGAACTGTCTTTATTCATAAGGCAGGCCCGTATCAACTCCAGCAGGGGGTTTTGTTCAAGAAGATGGCGGATGAGCGCTTATGCAGATGCCTGGAGGAATCAGAAGTACCAAGAATAGTGAGTGCGATGCACACAGAGGAGGCGGGTGGACACTATGCCACCAGGAACACGGTCACAAAGATCCTAAATGCGGGGCATTGGTGGCCGACCATGTTTAAGGATGTTCTCGATTACATCCGCAAGTGCGACAGTTGCCAGAGGACGGGGAGACCGACGCCTACAACACGATGGCCCCTGACTCCCATCATGCCTCTAGCACCTTTCGAAAAGTGGGGTATTGACTTTGTAGGGCCGATACAACCAGTGACTAGAAGTACACGAAGGCGCTACATTCTGGTAGCAACGGACTACGCCACCAAAATGGTAGAGCCCAGGGCCACCAGAAGGGATGATGCTGCCACAGTGGCCGCATTCTTGTTTGAGTCGATCATCACACGCTACGGATGTCCCTTAGAGCTAGTGAGCGACCGGGGCACGCATTTTCTGAATCAGATCATCGAAGATCTGACACGGTACTTCCACATCAAGCACCGGAAGACTACTCCATACAATCCTAAGGCAAATGGACTGACGGAGAAGTCCAATGGACTGCTGTGTAAAATACTACTCAAGGTCACGGTGAATCACGCTCACGACTGGGATACGAAGCTAGCAGCCGCTCTATGGGCGTACCGCACAGCTGAGAAGATCACGACCAAACAGACACCATACTTTCTGGTGTATGGGCAACACCCGATCCTCCCAATCGAATTTGAAGTACCCACACATCGAACGATGGAGTTGCAGAGGATGGGCGCAGAGGAGAGTCAGCTCTACAGGTTACAGGAGGTCACGCTGCTGGATGAAAGGAGAAGAGACGCCGAAGATCGCACCAGGAAAATCCAGCTCCGCCGAAAGGAAAGGTACGATAAAAAGATCAAACCGGTACTACTGCAGGCGGGTGATTTGGCATTGCTCTACGACAGCAGGCATGCCAGATTCCCAGGCAAACTGCACCTAAGGTGGATGGGACCTTACAGGGTTGTCGAAGTCTTCCCGAATGGGTCCATCCAACTTGCGGACCTGGCCGGCGATTTGTTAGGCACCCGAGTGAACGGGTGGCGGTTGAAGAAATACCACATGTGAGTGTTCGCGTGGGCGCTCACAATTGAGGAGGGGGGCATGTGGTACCCCACTTTTGGCAATTTTGAGGAAATTAAAACATTTTTGGAAAACTGTACCCCGGCAGCATTGTAAATAGCCTTCGGTACATCAAAACAGAGTGAATCCGGAAGATCGCGGGGATTCTCGAGGGATCTTGTAGAATCTGGGATTTGGGGTGCAGTAGTAAGGTCAGGCACCACCCTCCCTGCGAGCTCCGCAGTTAGGATCTCTACGGCGCAAGGCGCAAAACCCGCCTTCGGAGGTTGCGTCCGCGGCTGTAGGAAAACCCTCGTAATTAGGTAACCCTCGGGCGCCTTGACCAAGTTAGGGTCCCGTTGGAAAGAGCTCGACGCGCTGATTCCAACGAGCCCAAGAACGCTTGGAACGGACGAGGACTTAGGGAGTTATCGCTACTGGAAGAAACGGAGGCGGTCGCCCCCGGCGGAAGGATTTCGCCACCGGCGCGAATTCCGCCTGCGCGGAAGGGGGATTCAAGTTTTGTCCTATGCGCGGACGAAGGCGTTCGCCTGTGCACAGGCGAAGTAGGGTTAGGGAAGGCGCGAAGTCCGCCTACGCACAGGCGTTCGCCTGTGCACAGGCACTTCGGCGTCGGCGGGAGATCCGCCTTGGGCCCTAGAAATGCGCCTTGTGAGGTAGAAAGTGTACGGCGCCTTCCGCGCCAGCGCAGCGCAGCGTACGTCGGAAGACCGCCAGAGTAATCCAATCGGTACGGACCATGCGGACGGCACGGGTGGATGCGCTCTTGGACGGACGGAGTTGCGGCGGCGGAAGCGCCGACGGAGAGACAAGGAACGGACAGACTGGACGGAGACGGCTGACCACGGTCAACGCCTTCCGCGCCAGCGCAGCGCCGCGGACGGAATTCGCCTGCGCACAGGCGAACGCCTGTGCACAGGAGGATGTTCAGGTTCCGCGCCGGCGGAGAATCCGCCGAGGCCCCTGCCTGCGCACAGGCAGGAGTTGAATTTTTGTCCGACATGCGGACGCACGCGTCAAGGCAGAAGGAGATTGGCCGAGGGGCGGTACGAACAAGTGTACCGCGCAAGGCGGAAAACTCGCCTTCGGCGCTACGCCCCCATGTCCGGAGGGTGACACGCTGGCGGAGTTCAAATCCGCCAATTCGAGCGTGAGAGTTTAATCGACGACGGCGGAGCGTGAAGCCGCGCGTGAGAGCGAAGACCGTTCCAGCGTACAGCCGGCGCGGCCATCAAGTGAGACGTTCTTCACGACCAAGAGACGACCATGACCTTCGACCGGGCGGCGGAGAGCGTCCCATTCTTGAATTCGCGATTCCAATCTCTTGTGCGCGCTGCGCGCATCCATCTGCTGGCTGCGGACCATTCTCGTCGTCGTCGCACAGGAGATTTCTTGTTGATTGAGGGAGAAGTGAGTGCGCGTGATTTGGAATTGAGAGCGATTAGAGTTTGCCGAGAGAGAAAGAAACGCGGACAGTGCGGAAGTAGAATGAGCGGGCTGCAACCTCCGGGCTGACTCTCACTCAGGTCTACCTCTGATGGCTTTGTGGTAGCGCATCATGGTTCTAGAAGACTAGGATTCATACTCTCACTCATGTCACAAACACCTTCTCTCACAAACTCTCATGTATCACTCCAACTCACACACACAAACTCTCCTCACATCACCCTCTTCACATAAACGCAAACACACGTCGATACTCCAAGATACTCGAAAACTTCACTCCTTCATTATTGAAACAAGTCCTCACACATGACTCTCCAAACTTGCTTGAGAGGTGCTACTCTACCTCTCTATTTATACTACTTGAGAAGTTACCATAGTAACATGTGGTAATTTCTCCTAACTTACTTTTACCTAGGTAAGTTTGACTAACCTTCTCTACGTGGCAACATGCCATTGGCCTACCTAAACCTTCTAGAAGCTTCCGGAATCCAAGGTTGAGGTGGCGACATGCCATTGGAAGCTTTTAAACTTCTACAAGCTTCCTAGCCACTAAGTCAACATTAGACTTAGTCTAGCCAATCATCTTTCATACATTTAGTCAAACCAATCAAATCCAAGCTTCTAGTCAAATATCTAATCCCTTGGAATCTAGAACTTTTGTATAAGACAAAATAGAAGTGCTCACTCCTTGTAAAAGACAAAATAGAAGTGCTCACTCCATTCTTCTAGAACTCCGCTAATTACTCCGCCAACTATAGACATTGTAGCTAAACTTAGTCATGACTAGATAAACTTAGTTATAACTAACTAGTTTAGTCATAACTAGCTAGTCTTAGCTATGCCTTGGCTAATCATCCTTATTCCCTTGACCACTTCTAAGACTTAGTACATATGTGCAACACCCGGTCTTACATTTACCCCCGGACCAAGATTTCACTACGCCCTCGGAGTGAAAGAATCTGATCTTCGATGGAATAACTTCAACTTGTCGTGGTTGACTCGATCGAAGTGACGTCCTCCTAACTCCTTGATGTCATAAGTGAAATTTCCCCACACCTTCTCAACTATGAAAGGTCCAAAATACTTAGGAAGAAACTTTTTCCTAGCTCTCTTGTATCTAATTGCATCAAAGAGCATCACCCAATCACCTTCCTTGAACGGCTTATGAACGGGAAGTATGTGCGGGAGAACGAGGTCGACACTGATGCGGAGGAGTCACCGACTTCTACCCCATCAAGACGGAGGGATGAAGGGAGACACACCCCTGCGGCGCGAGTGCCGCGGAAGCGGCGATGGAGGGAAGAGGCCGAAGAGGAGCAGCATCAAGAACTCTCTGCTCCCATTCGACCGCGGCCGCTGTGCGAGCCATACAGCCGGCCGAAGCAGAAGGCACGCAGACTGGTGTTGCCAGCTGACAGTGCAGACACGGCGACGATTGCGACGGAGATAGGAAGTGCGTCGCCAGAGAGACGAGAGGAAGCGCGGACGACCGCAGGAGCGACGGGCCACGCTGCAACCTCGTCGGGAGAGAGGCCGCCTACGGGCCAAGGGCCTCCGGAGTTACCACGTGCGATGCGGACAGATGTTCCGTTTGCGCACAGGCGAACCTCCGCGGACGGACGAGCCTCCGCGGATCGGCGAACACAAGTGGACGTGGATCTACGCTTACGCGTGGGAAGGAGCAGTCCGCCTGTGCACAGGCGCTCGCCTGTGCACAGGTCGCCTGTGCACAGGTCACCTGTGCACAGAACACCTCCACACGTGCCGCCTGTGCACAGGCAAGAATCACCCCCGTTCCAACGTAGGAAGGGGAAGGAGCCGGCGGAAGAACCGCCTACGAGACACCGGCCCTCGGGGCCAGACCCTCCGGCGCACCACGCGCCGCAATTCGCGCCTTCGGCGCCAGGGCCTTCGAGCCGAGGGGATACGAGCAGAGAGCGTGCGGAGGCCGCACCATCGGCGGGAAGTACGCCGATAGATGCGCCTTCGGCGGTAGGGCCTATAGGCCAAGGAGCATCGGGCGTGCGGCCCCCGGCCATGTCGCCTTCGGCGATAGATGTCCGCGGCGCTACGCCTGCGGCGGACAAGGCGCCGGCACATGCGCCTGCGCACGGGCCGGACACAGCCCCCACGGACCGATCAAGGGAGCAGCAGACGGAGGAGCGGAGTGACTGTCCGCGGGACGACATCTCGATGCGCGATGCGCAATCCAACCCCGCGCAGCCACCCTCCGCTCGATCGCCTTCGGCGACGGACGACGGCGACAGAGAGAATGCGGTGGGCAATCAACCAGCGAGCGACGGGGATGCCGCTCGGATACATTCGCCTTCCGCCTTAGACATTTTGGCGACGAGCAGCGAGGCTGCAGCCGTGCCTTCGCAGGCAGCACATGTCGAGGACGTGCAGCCCCACTTGGGGCAGTCGCCGACGCAATCAATGGCGACTGAAATTCTCCACTCGGATGATGAGGACGGAGGCTCCACGGAAGAAATGTCAGGAGCAGAAGACACCGAGGAGGAGGAGGAGGAAATTGTTGGAGCGCCGGCGGCGGCGCTCTCTGAGCAGGTGATTCCGTTGCTGCGGTACTTGGATCGCAAGGTCGATAAATACGCCGACCCACTCCAGCCGGGATCTTACATCGAGTTAGTGCGCAGGCGGACTCGCACTAAAGTCCACACCAGCAAGCTATTAGCTAGAGTGGACCAGGAGTTGAGGGACTTGAAGGAGAAGCATGAGTGCTTGTGGGGACAGTACAAGCTTAATCAGAAATTCTACAAGCACTCCGAGAAGATGAAGGATGAGAAACTGGGCGAGCTCACCAAGGAGCAGGTGAAGGTCAAGGAAGCACTCAACTCTGAGCAGGCCGAGAATCGGATTTTGTCAGAGGAGCTCGTGCGACAGACGCGGTTGTTGGAACAATGTCAGCTCGCACGGCAGGCGGATGAAGAATTAATCCGCAGTTTACAGTCAGAGTGTGGCGAATTGAGGGCGCAACGTGCTGAAGCCGAATCGCAATTAGTGACCATTGAAGAGGATCGCAGGAAGGAGGCGGATCGCACGAAGGTGGAGACGGCGAGGCGAGTCGCCCACTGTCTCAAGGGCTACGCCCACTGGGAAGTGAAGGCGCAGGAGAAACTCACACTGCGTGAGTTTGAATTGCGCGCAGCCGGGTTGTTGTCAGGCGACAGTAGGAGTCGGCGGAAGGTAGCGAAGAAGCTCGAGGCCTTTCTGTCGAAGGCACAGGATACCATGTCCGCCCTCGAGGGGGAGGTGTCCGCGGCGTTGCAGCGGTTGGGACTGCGTAGTCGAGCGGAAGAGTGGCAGGGTAGGGAGTTAGTGCGCGGCAGTCGGCCGCGCAGGAGACGTAGTACAGGTTCCGCGGAGTGTAGTGTAGCGTGGTTCCGTGCAGGCGTGTAGCGTAGTGCAGTGTAGTGCTAGGTAGGACTTAGAAGGTATAAAATAGTTCCAGGCGTTTTGCCTGGGGTTCTTTCCCATCAGAAGTGCAGATCAGGAACCCATTTCCTTTGCGTGTTTGTGTCCTTGAGTTCTGTCACCACGCACGAGGAGTTACAACTTAGCGTTCCGCATTTTGTAGCTGAAGGCCTTCGGCCGAATGTTCAGAGCTAGTACATTGGTTAGAGACTTGAGTAGTTCGGATCTGCACCTGCGGGTGACTGCCGATGCTCAGAGCCAGTGACTAGTTAGATACTTGAACAGTTTCGCCCCTACACCTTCGAGTGTTTCTTTCTGATTGTACTCCTTGGGATTTTTCCCCTGAATGCCAAAGTGAAGTTTTGCTACTTCGTGTAAGCCTTGGTTGTAAATTCAGGTTACGCTGCAGCAGGTGCCTTGAGGGTAACCCCTGTAGTATTTCTGGGAATGACAAGTGCCTGAGAATTCAAACTCTTCAATAGACTGTTGTTGTGTTACTGGAATGTTTCACAGTGAGTCCTTCAGTGCGGACCTGTGTTCTCTGCGCGTTTTGTGAGTTGAGAGTGTTGTTCACCGCGTAGGAGTGACTTCGATCCGAAGTAGGCAGTCCAAACCGGGTTTCCTACACTAGCAACAAGCTAGTGGAAGTGTTGTAAAAGCCGGAGTTGGAAGTCACTGCCCGCAGCTTTGCCGAGTGTACTCTTGAGAGACTTTCCCCCTGAAATCTTGAAGTAGAGGTCCTAACGGATCTCTGGGTTGTATTTCTGTAGTTTCAGGTGTGTGTGTGTGTGTGTGTGTTACGCTGCACTGTGCGACCTCCGAGTGCGCTCCGAGTGGACACTTGCAGTATTTCTGGGAGTGACAGTCGCCTGAGAATTCAAACTCATCAATAGTCTGTTAAACGTGACACTTTGTACCCTGTGTGTTCCTCTGTCCCTGTGGGTTCGACCTTTCTACCACTATATTGCAGTTTTAGCCTTTAGTGGGTTATTACATAAGAAGCCGACGAGGACTTAGGGAGTTATCGCTACTGGAAGAAACGGAGGCGGTCGCCTACGGCGGAAGGAGTTCGCCACCGGCGCGAATTCCGCCTACGCGGAAGGGGGATTCAAGTTTTGTCCTATGCACGGACGAAGGCGTTCGCCTGTGCACAGGCGAAGTAGGGTTAGGGAAGGCGCGAAGTCCGCCTACGCACAGGCGTTCACCTGTGCACAGGCACTTCGGCGTCGGCGGAAAATCCGCCTTGGGCCCTAGAAATGCGCCTTGTGAGGTAGAAAGTGTACGGCGCCTTCCGCGCCAGCGCAGCGCCGCGTACGTCGGAAGAGCCGCCAGAGTAATCCAACAGGTACGGACCGTGCGGACGGCACGGGTGGATGCGCTCTTGGACGGACGGAGTTGCGGCGGCGGAAGCGCCGACGGAGAGACAAGGAACGGACAGACTGGACGGAGACGGCTGACCACGGTCAACGCCTTCGGCGCCAGCGCAGCGCCGCGGACGGAATTCGCCTGCGCACAGGCGAACGCCTGTGCATAGGAGGATGTTCAAGTTCCGCGCCGGCGGAGAATCCGCCGAGGCCCCTGCCTGCGCACAGGCAGGAGTTGAATTTTTGTCCGACATGCGGACACACGCGTCAAGGCAGAAGGAGATTGGCCGAGGGGCAATACGAACAAGTGTACCGCGCAAGGCGGAAAACTCGCCTTCGGCGCTACGCCCCCATGTCCACAGGGTGACACGCTCGCGGAGTTCAAATCCGCCAATTCGAGTGTGAGAGTTTAATCGACGACGGCGGAGCGTGAAGCCGCGTGTGAGAGCGAAGACCGTTCCAGCGTACAGCCGGCGCGGCCATCAAGTGAGACGTTCTTCACGACCAAGAGCCGACCATGACCTTCGACCGGGCGGCGGAGAACGTCCCATTCTTGAATTCGCGATTCCAATCTCTTGTGCGCGCTGCGCGCATCCATCTGCTGGCTGCGGAACATTCTCGACGTCGTCACACAGGAGATTTCTTGTTGATTGAGGGAGAAGTGAGTGCGCGTGATTTGGAATTGAGAGCGATTAGAGTTTGCCGAGAGAGAAAGAAGCGCGGGCAGTGCGGAAGTAGAATGAGCGGGCGAGCGAACCCCAGGAACGCGATGACGAGACCGAGCAGATTGCGGATGGTGCCACTTCGCCTGCCGCAGAACGGGCTGCGCGCTTTCGAAGAGCGCTTAATAGCAAGAAAGCTCGATTTCTTGCTATGGGGATGGAATTACATCTGTGCGAATATGGTGCGCGAGTGGCTAGAGCCACAGGGACCACCCTCGCGCGGATTGCGTCCGCATGTTGATCGGTGGACAGTCCAAGATTGGGCGCAGGCGTTGGGAAGATGTGCTGGCATGCCAGGGCATCTCCTTTTCGACAGCGAGAGCATCAAGGTGACCAAGCAAGAAGAGGCGCAATTTGTGGAGCCGTTCAAGACCGGGAGGTCTACCAAGAATGGGTACAGGACCCGTGATTACAAGGATCGATTTCGCCGGACTTTGTCCGCGGCGCTGATGCAATTACTGCAGCCGCACCGCGCCTGCTACATCACATTGTGGCAGGTCTCTTTTGTGGAGTGCGTCATCGAGGGAACTCCAATTCACTGGGCGAGCATCCTGCACAGGGTGATGCGACAGCACGCGTTTGAGGAGAAGGGGGGAACTCTAAACCATCTTTCTCCTTTCCTCATCAATTTTTATCGACAGCGGAATTGTTTGACAGCGGCGGAGCTTGAACATTTTCCGCCATTGTCCATCGACCACCCTGGGAAGTATGTGCGGGAGAACGAGGTCGATACTGATGCAGAGGAGTCACCGACTTCTACCCCATCAAGACGGAGGGACGAAGGGAGACACACCCCTGCAGCGCGAGTGCCGCGGAAGCGGCGATGGAGGGAAGAGTCCGAAGAGGAGCAGCATCAAGAACCCTCTGCTCCCATTCGACCGCGGCCGCTGTGCGAGCCATACAGCCGGCCGAAGCAAAAGGCACGCAGACTGGTGTTACCAGCTGACAGTGCAGACACGGCGACGATTGCGACAGAGATAGGAAGTGCGTCGCCAGAAAGGCGAGAGGAAGCGCGGACGACCCAAGGAACAACGGGCCACGCTGCAACCTCGTCGGGAGAGAGGCCGCCTACGGGCCAAGGACCTCCGGAGTTACCACGTGCGATGCGGACAGATGTTCCGTTTGCGCACAGGCGAACCTCCGCGGACGGACGAGCCTCCGCGGACCGGCGAACACAAGTGGACGTGGATCTACGCTTACGCGTGGGAAGGAGCAGTCCGCCTGTGCACAGGCGCTCGCCTGTGCACAGGTCGCCTGTGCACAGGACACCTCCACACGTGCCGCCTGTGCACAGGCAAGAATCACCCCCGTTCCAACGCAGGAAGGGGAAGGAGCCGGCGGAAGAACCGCCTACGAGACACCGGCCCTCGGGGCCAGACCCTCCGGCGCACCACGCGCCGCAATTTGCGCCTTCGGCGCCAGGGCCTTCGAGCAGAGGAGATACGAGCAGAGAGCGTGCGGAGGCCGCACCGTCGGCGGGAAGTCCGCCGACAGATGCGCCTTCGGCGGTAGGGCCTATAGGCCAAGGAACATTGGGCGTGCGGCCCCCGGCCATGTCGCCTTCGGCGATAGATGTCCGCGGCGCTACGCCTGCGACGGACAAGGCGCCGGCAAATGCGCCTGCGCACGGGCCGGGCACAGCCCCCACGGACCGATCGAGGGAGCAGCAGACGGAGGAGCGGAGTGACTGTCCGCGGGATGAAATCTCGATGCGCGATGCGCAATCAAACCCCGCGCAGCCACCCTCCGCTCAATCGCCTTCGGCGACGGACGACGGCGACAGAGAGAATGCGGTAGGCAATCAACCAGCGAGCGACGGGGATGCCGCTCGGATACATTCGCCTACCGCCTTAGACATTTTGGCGACGAGCAGCGAGGCTGCAGCCGTGCCTTCGCAGGCAGCACACGTCGAGGACGTGCAGCCCCACTCGGGGCAGTCGCCGACACAATCAATGGCGACTGAAATTCTCCACTCGGATGATGACGACGGAGGCTCCACGGAAGAAATGTGAGGAGCAGAAGACACCGAGGAGGAGGAGGAGGAAATTGTTGGAGCGCCGGCGGCGGCGCTCTCTGAGCAGGTGATTCCGTTGCTGCGGTACTTGGATCGCAAGGTCGATAAATACGCCGACCCACTCCAGCCGGGATCTTACATCGAGTTAGTGCGCAGGCGGACTCGCACTAAAGTCCACACCAGCAAGCTATTAGCTAGAGTGGACCAGGAGTTGAGGGACTTGAAGGAGAAGCATGAGTGCTTGTGGGGACAGTACAAGCTTAATCAGAAATTCTACAAGCACTCCGAGAAGATGAAGGATGAGAAACTGGGCGAGCTCACCAAGGAGCAGGTGAAGGTCAAGGAAGCACTCGATTCTGAGCAGGCCCAGAATCGGATTTTGTCAGAGGAGCTCGTGCGACAGACGCGGTTGTTGGAACAATGTCAGCTCGCACGGCAGGCGGATGAAGAATTAATCCGCAGGTTACAGTCAGAGTGTGGCGAATTGAGAGCGCAACGTGCTGAAGCCGAATCGCAATTAGTGATAATTGAAGAGGATCGCAGGAAGGAGGCGGATCGCACGAAGGTGGAGACGGCGAGGCGAGTCGCCCACTGCCTCAAGGGCTACGCCCACTGGGAAGTGAAGGCGCAGGAGAAACTCACACTGCGTGAGTTTGAATTGCGCGCAGCCGGGTTGTTGTCAGGTGACAGTAGGAGTCGGCGGAAGGTAGCGAAGAAGCTCGAGGCCTTTCTGTCGAAGGCACAGGATACCATGTCCGCCCTCGAGGGGGAGGTGTCCGCGGCGTTGCAGCGTTTGGGACTGCGCAGTCGAGCGGAAGAGTGGCAGGGTAGGGAGTTAGTGCGCGGCAGTCGGCCGCGCAGGAGACGTAGTACAGGTTCCGCGGAGTGTAGTGTAGCGTGGTTCCGTGCAGGCGTGTAGCGTAGTACAGTGTAGTGTTAGGTAGGACTTAGAAGGTATAAAATAGTTCCAGGCGTTTTGCCTGGGGTTCTTTCCCATCAGAAGTGCAGATCAGGAACCCATTTCCTTTGCGTGTTTGTGTCCTTGAGTTCTGTCACCACGCACGAGGAGTTACAACTTAGCGTTCCGCATTTTGTAGCTGAAGGCCTTCGGCCGAATGTTCAGAGCTAGTACATTGGTTAGAGACTTGAGTAGTTCGGATCTGCACCTGCGGGTGACTGCCGATGCTCAGAGCCAGTGACTAGTTAGATACTTGAACAGTTTCGCCCCTACACCTTCGAGTGTTTCTTTCTGATTGTACTCCTTGGGATTTTTCCCCTGAATGCCAAAGTGAAGTTTTGCTACTTCGTGTAAGCCTTGGTTGTAAATTCAGGTTACGCTGCAGCAGGTGCCTTGAGGGTAACCCCTGTAGTATTTCTGGGAATGACAAGTGCCTGAGAATTCAAACTCTTCAATAGACTGTTGTTGTGTTACTGGAATGTTTCTCAGTGAGTCCTTCAGTGCGGACCTGTGTTCTCTGCGCGTTTTGTGAGTTGAGAGTGTTGTTCACCGCGTAGGAGTGACTTCGATCCGAAGTAGGCAGTCCAAACCGGGTTTCCTACACTAGCAGCAAGCTAGTGGAAGTGTTGTAAAAGCCGGAGTTGGAAGTCACTGCCCGCAGCTTTGCCGAGTGTGCTCGCGAGAGACTTTCCCCCCTGAAATCTTGAGTAGAGGTCCTAACGGATCTCTGAGTTGTGTTTCTGTAGTTTCAGGTGTGTGTGTGTGTGTGTGTGTTACGCTGCACTGTGCGACCTCCGAGTGCGCTCCGAGTGGACACTTGCAGTATTTCTGGGAGTGACAGTCGCCTGAGAATTCAAACTCCTCAATAGTCTGTTAAAACGTGACACTTTGTACCCTGTGTGTTCCTCTGTCCCTGTGGGTTCGACCTTTCTACCACTATATTGCAGTTTTAGCCTTTAGTGGGTTATTACAACTAGTTCACAAAAACCTTTACTGCTCTGACTTAGGACACACGTGAATGTGAAAGAACGTTGTCTCAAACATCGAGAAGATTAGAGCATAAATCAGGACTCTATGTGCAGGTCATTTAGTATCCCAAGTGGGGTATGTAGGGACGTTAGGTACACCAACATCTCAGTGAGCAAGTTGAGTAGGTAGACACGTATTCTCCTATTTCTCCCCTACTTTTCCTCCCCTCACAAAGGGGAGGAGAGAAAAAATACAGAGTACAAGTTCGCTGCGGGGAAGGGAGGCCGCGAGGGAAGAGCCCGATGGTCGAGCGGGAGCTGGGCGAGCTACAGCGGGAGGGCCCTCCCTGGTCGAAGCGGGAGGTCGGGCTGCGGGCCAGGGACCGCCTGGCATCGGGCCCGGGCGGGCAGAAAGCCCTCTCGGGCAGACCTCGCGTACCCTCGAAAGTGAGGAGCCCTTAGAGGCTCGCCAGCATAGCAGCAACAGCATCCCATCGTCAATTACTACTCTACTATCACTACTACTGCACGAGTTGTAGATGTGTGACTGACTATGTCTCCACCGCAATCGCTCGACTGCTCGAGAGGCCGTGACGACCGGATTATCTTTCTGGATGATTACCAAATCTCCGCTTACAAGACTGAGGACCTTCAAGGCAGAAGAGTTGATTTCTGCCTGCAATGCAAACGCGAGTATATGCGTTTCTGGGTCGAAAAGTTGACAGGGAATTTTTTTTCGTTCTCTCACCTGTGGCTGCTGCTGCTAGTTATTCGATAACTCAGTTTTGTTAATGGGACGCTCGGCAGAAGTTATCTTCTTTTGTGGGGCCGAAAAGTAATCCTACCCGTCTATGCACGCACTCGAAACATATACAATTCTGTCAGATTTAATGATAAATCATCTTGGCAAATTGATCCGAACGCTTAAAAATTCAAATCGTGAATGATGGATTGGAACTACTGCAGTGGTATTTGATTTTTTTTTAAATCTTTCGCTTAGATTAACACGAGGTGGAAGGACCATACGTCCACCTTCAGTCACTAGTTTCGAGAAAAAGCTCACCTTCGACGGGTACAGATTTTGGTGGATAATTCTGGAATAATGCTAAAGATAGACAAGTGATATGTATTTTTTTCACGACATGTAATTATCGTCTTTTTTTACATTTCCTTGAAGCTAACTTTATAAATTTCTTGAATTGTCAACTTTTAGTAGTCACTCATTCCTACATTGATATACAGATGACGTCACTCGTCTGAGCTGAACGTTTCACTAATGTATCAGATTAAGACCATCAACAAACTCATATCTCTAAATTTAGATTACAGTTGTTTGCACATATTTACAGAGCAAACTTTTTCACTAAGAACCATATGTTCTGTCTCGGGGTTGGAGTATAGTATCGTCAGCACGTCAGCAGGGAACGAGAGATTTGTCGAGAACATTTCCAAACATTCTAAGAGTTTCAAAATCAATTATCAGAGCAGATTCTTTCGATAGCGGCAAACATAATCGAGTGGTTTTCAGGAAACAGCGCTATTGATTCGAGATCCTAAGCCATACATCCCAGTTGACGAGCCACTCGAGACCGGCAGTACAGAACACGTTCAGATTTCTTTGGACCCTACAATCACTGCCCAGAAAAGGTTCCTGTTTTCACTCCTCTCGCGCACATGTAAATACAAAGCCCTGCGCCTCCTAATTACAGTTAGCCAAAGATAAGCCGCTACGGCCTTTCCCGGCCATACTTTACTCGAGATAATGTGGACTGAGTCGGTTTCGAGTCAAGCCGCCTTGACGACGTTCGATCCATACAAATCGGACTCTGCAATTCGCATCCCATGTCCTGTAATCAGCGGGGTGTACTTGGAACAGAAGCGGAGGACATGATTACATACTTGTTGCAGCTCACGATTACGCAGAAATCATTCGACAAATCGCAACCTCCGAGTTAGCCATCGCAAATCCGAGAAAATGCGTCACAAGAAATGATAGACGCAAAGGCAGGACGGTCTCGTCTTGGGCAGGAAGCGCGAAATCCCGGGTGACGGTGACGACGGTATACGTAAACCTTCAGCCCGGAGAGCATACAGCCGGGGTTGATCTAGCCAGAAGCCTTCTTAATGCGTATGGTTGATGGCCTTAGTTTTCATTAACTTCTCTTGGTTGTTTGATTGACTCAATCAAATCGTCAATAGCCTTGTCGGAAGATCCCCCCCTTGACACAGCTGCCGCAGCTTTCCGGTCGAAACTGGCGGCATTGAACGCTAAGGCTTTTCCCAGTTTTTCAGGCGAAAATAATTTAAATGCGTTTTCGAATTCTAGTTGGTCCACTACTAACGCCGTGTTGTCAGCTTTCCGGTCGAAACTGGCGGCATTGAACGCTAAGGCTTTTCCCAGTTTTTCAGGCGAAAATAATTTAAATGCGTTTTCGAATTCTAGTTGGTCCACTACTAACGCCGTGTTGTCAACATCTCTGATTCCGATGCCGGCTTTGAGAACTTGTTGTACGTATCTGCAAATTAAACATCGAGAATTACTTTGAAATGTCAAAGCAGTTTCTGTTCGGTAATTTTTTCTACAATAAAAAAATAGGGTTTGACTTTTGGATATTTAAAACAGAGAAGTACTATACACTGAGCTTCTGCTATTCAACGTGAGAGTAGGAATCATTAAAATCAAGGTCAGCGACGTAAGTCCCAAGCGCGCGCTGTACCTGCAATTGAAGTGCTGATCGTACCCTTGAGGCCAGCCTATTATCGGCACACCACATGTCATGCTCTCGATCACGGACTGCCACCCGCAGTGCGACACAAACCCGACGACGGACGGGTGAGCCAGCACCTGGAGCTGTCCGACCCATCCCGTCACGACGAGGCCGCGACCACATGTTCGAGTCAGAAAGCCTTCGGGGAGAACGTCGTCCGGAATATTGAAGTTGCCGCGCCCCTTCGACAGAACCCAGAGGAAGGTCTGTTGGCTAGCATCCAAAGCTCGAGCCAAATGTCCAATTTGCTCCTTCTCCAATACAACTTGACTCCCCAAACACACGTAGAGAACTGATTTGGTGGGCTGTTTCTCGAGCCACTCCATACACTCCGCATGAGAATCATCCGTATTACTAACGTATGACTCGTTTCTGAAGCTTCTTAGATCGGAGATCGGCCCAATAGGAAACACCCGCGTCGCCTGCACTGGCCATTTCGTCACACACCATTCAATAAAGCAGAAAAAAGAAGATTCGTAAGATGCTTGAGAACAGGAGACATTCCGAAACACCAGTCAACGACCTTCAGCGACTGACAAACTCCGGCCCCAATCGAATGCACAGTGCTGTGCACTGCACTGGCGGCCACCACCGGCAGCGTCTGAACCTAAGACTCCGAAGGCGAACGCAAGATCGAGACCATAAAACAACAAATTTAAGCCTGGATGAATGTCAGTATCGGCAGGTTGGCGTTCTCCCTGTGGGCTCTCGAGAACGCCATCCTGCCGTTCTGGAGAGCCCACAGGGAGGAGCATGAAACAAGCACTGTTCCTGCAGATCCTGTCGGGTGGCTAGCAGACCCCAAATCACAGGCGCAATGCACTCCAATTTATACTGACGTTATGGAAAGCTCAAGAGTTTTGAACGTAGACACGACTGGTTATTGATGCATACATCGGGGTATGTGAGCTTGAGTATTTCACCTTTTGACGCCTGCTCCCGGGGGAGCCATTTCGAATTGCCTCGACAGCTTTACTCTCCAGTTCGCTGAAAGAATTCATCACAACGCCATCTGCAGTGCAAATGTTTCTGCCAATCTCAATGAGAAAGTCGAACCAGGCACTCGATCGACTGACCCCTGGTAGATCACTCGCTGACGACACAAACTCAAGACCCGGCTTGCCGTGGAAGATTTCGTACCAGTCTCGCTGCCAGTCGGGGCCATCTGGTATCTGCCTCAGATCGTCTTCAAATTCGTGATATACCTGCATGAGTCTTGTAGTCACAGCTGCGTAACTGACATACGCATACCTCGGAATGTCGAGCTGCTCTGCATACTCCTGTCGTTGAAGATCCGACATAAAATGTCAAGTCCGGAAACAACGCTCACGTTCACAACACGGACGCCGCAGAGGCACACGTATCGAAGCCAAATGTACGGGAGTCAGACAGCTTTTGGCTGCAATTCTGGCAACTTGTGGAAAAGAAATTCTAAACAATAGCGGTCATTCCAAGGCGCCGTAGCGCGTATTCATACCTTCGACCACGTGAAGAATCTGTCGGCAAGCATGCAAGTGGGATAAGGCGACCCGGCCTTCTTTTTCCCAAGAAGCCTCTGCTGCAGGGGCCGGCAACTCTCCTCCATGCATTTGGCCACATTGAGGGGACTCCAGGCGCCCGGAAGTTTGGGATCGATCTTTGGGTCCTCGACAACTTCGACGGTTAGCCCGAGCTTCAGGAGTCCTTCGGGGGTGTAAATTTTGTTCAATGACTCCGCATGCTTACTGATGGTCACGATAGTAATCTTCAATCCTCTCGCTGAGAGTTTCTCTGCGAGTCTGATGGCCGAGGCAAAATGCGCCTGCATAATCATCGGTATGAAGAGCAGATGGTGTGAATTTCCAGTCCCATTCTCCTCCCTGTCCGGGCTACCGACAATGGTCTTCATGTTTAACAAGCGCCAGATGCGCAGAGCTCGAAAAATTCTTTAGGTCTTAATTCGACAACTGAGATTCTCAATGCCAATCGATACATGCAGAACCCTGCAAGTGTCCGGGTTTTCTTCGAACCGGAAGTTATCACAGGTCTCGTCATTCGTGCACGTGTCGCCTCAGCATGGCCAACGGTTTTGAAGTGGGGTACACGCGTTGAATTTTAAAGTTTTTTGTCGCAGTATCGTATGATTGCATACCTTATTTTCTTGCGATAAAATATCACTTCAAGACAAAAACTGCTTTCGTGAATTTACTACACTTCAGTTCTTCATTCTCTTCATACCTGGCACACAAGCACTCGTCACTCTTGGTAAGTGACGAGTTATTTATGAATAGCCCATAGTGCAAAATGTTTTTACAGTTGACTCCCGCTTATTTTGTCCAAAAAGTAGGGTTCAAGATTTATTCAGTTCAACATGTCAGATTGTAATTCGGCTAAAGTTTTGTAGATTCCTGACTTTTCAAACCAATTCTTGATTGACCCGTTTTCATATGGCATTAAAAGTTTCTACTTCGGTAGTAGGAAAAAACAAGTCGATAATGATTGGCCTAGGGTTTGTCTGAACCTTTGAGTATAGGATTTCTCGCCTTGTTGTCCCTCTGAGCGCCTTGTGATCGATGCGTTAAGGCCAGTACCAAGATGCGTTAAAGTCCACGTCACATATTGAGAAACCTAATGCAATACTTTTAGCTTTGCGGTTAATACAGATATAAGCATGTGCTCAAACGTAATGAAACAACCAATAAGATTGAAAAGTCTTCTTTTCAGTCTCATCGGATATTAAGACAGATCTTTATAGCAGTTGCTCACGCTTGTCTCACACATTTCTTCACAAACATTAAACTTGTTAGAGTATTTTTATTGTAAGCATAGTTGTTGCTTGCTTCTCTATTGTATCCCATTGTTGAGGTTCATTTAGAGATTCCTATTTGATTTTTTAAGATTGCATTTGATTTAAAAAAATTAGAAAGTGTTTCGTCTAAGTAAACACAATTCTACGAAGTTCAAGATGACTACTCAGGCGGGAGAGTACTGTACACTACCCTCTACAACCTTGTAATAATATTCTAATCATGCCTTAGCTTTTGCATCATTAAAATTGATGGGAGACAACTTCATTCACCAATTTAATAATTTTAAAAAATTTCATAATTATGTTCTCATTAGATTTTCCAACACATTCACACAACACAAATATTATTATGTGGACATTAACCTGCAATATATCTACTTCAACTAATTATTTTTGCATAATTATTAAATTCACAATCCATTTCAATTGTGTGAAAAATAAATGTATGAAATAAAATCATTATAATGTTGGAAAATAAATATATCTGAATTTTTTGAATAATCGTCACAATTCACAAAAAAAAAGTAAAGCAAGAGCTATTGACAAATCACAAATTACATTTTGTCCATCTTTTTTATATATTCATCCAATAATATGTAATCATAAGATTGTAGTTCTTTGAAAAAAAGCTTCAAACTACCTGTTTTTCTAGTCATGAGACCTGAAAAATGTTATCCTCCTCACATCATAAATACAATCACTCATTTCATCTTCCCCCACACGGAGCTCTAGACAACCTGTCTTCCACCTTGTAGTACATTATCATGTCATCCTTCAAGTTTTATCAACATAGAGTTCACTTTGCAATACAAAATTAGTCCCTCAAAACTTAATCAAGATCAGTCAGCCACTCAAAATTTGACAGCAACTTGTGTGCATGTGGTTTTTATTTGTTTTTTTTGAAGTAGCAACTTCTTTCATCACATGATTTGATCAATAGATTCCGCACGCGAAGTCAATTACCTGGAATCTGCGATGTACAGTACTCAAGCATGTGAATGTTTTCTGACAACTTAGTGGCATAGGCATTGTCAGCTTGGCTGACAGAACATGTTGTGCTTTCAATGTCGGTAGAGTAGTCTACATAACTCGTGGGTGCAGAACAAACTGATCAGCTTTTCGGTACTTTGCTAAATACAATGTAAAAATACAATGAATAAATATGATGAAACTTTGTTCACATCGTAATATTCATCGATTGCTAGGTAGAAGAGAAAAAGTAGACATGCGGCTTTTTTTTCTCAATTACTTTCTTTATTTTTGGGGGGGTAAAATCGAAAGAAGAGAAGTCTCTTGCAGCACCACAAAAATCGAGAAAATTATGGGACCTCTACAGGTTTCATTTTACCTTAACAAGACCCATCGAAGGCCCTAACCCCATCCTCAATGATGTTCCAATACTATCTAGGGTTATTTCGAGTAGAACATGAAATCATGGCAAGACCATATCCCGAGTAATTAAGACTCATGGTGCCCGTCGTTTTCTTATATTCATGGTTTTTTCGTGGCTAGGCTAAAATACTCTGTCCCGACAGTGGCGGACGCTCGTCACTAAGGGCTACCCACTTTCGGGGGAACGCGAGCTGTGCCCGGGAGGGCTTTCTGCCCGCCCGGGCCCGATGCCAGGGGGCCCGCAGCCCGACCTCCCGCTTCGACCAGGGAGGGCCGCCCCGCTCCCGCTCGACCATCGGGCTCCTCCCTCGCGGCCTCCCTTCCCCGCAGGGAACTTGTGCTCCCGCTCGACGGTCCCGCTCCCGCTTTCCCACTACGGCGCTCCGAAACAGTCTGCAACCTTCTGCGTATGCATTCGCGTCACACGATGCCATAATGTGCTCTCGGAAGAGCTACTTAAACACAAAAGGCGTCGACTTGAGGCATGATCGGAACTTTTGTGATAAGAAAGTATCTAACTTGCGATTTTAAGCAATCATACATGGAGGAGCTGATCCAGTGGGTTATTTGGAACTTATGGCTGAATGAGCTCGTTGTCTTGTCCACATGAAAGCGAAGAGGATCTTTGGTTCTGACTCGCAGCAACCTCAACGGTGCCCAAAATCAGATGAGCGAAACATGTCATGTAAAAGGTAAGTGCTCTACTGCCAGGAGATCTAGAAAAGGGTTTGATAGTGAAAGAGCACCACGCACGGCAATGTTGCCCGACAGTTTCAAGGGCGGACCTCTAACATGGCAGTGTTCGCTGTTGTACAGAGCCAACAAAGGAACACAAAGACAGCGATCGAAGAGGGCGTCCGAATAAACTAACGCGGTGGTCCCTGGCCCGCAGCCCGGGCCAGGGACCGCCGGCATCGGGCACGGGCGGGCAGAAAGCCCTCCCGGGCAGGCCTGGCGTTACCCCGAAAGTGGGGAGCCTTTAGTGACGAGGGTGGCGGACACTCCCCACTCTATAGAGCACATCAGTAGGTTATAAGAACATGGCTTACCGTGTCCGTGGAATGTGGTCACATCCGTCCGGTAAAATGAAACCGGTTGGTCCCTTCAAGTACCATCAAGTAATTTTCTCCATAAAAATCAACATGTTCCCCTCACTCTTTAGCAATTACTATTCTCACAGGCCTCTATGAGCAAACAAATTATGTGACAACAATGCTATAGCAATAAAATACTAAGAATGAGCTTTAGTCAATTAAATCCCAAATATAATTCTACTTTTAATGCATTACGTGGGAGTGCTATACAATTTTCAGTGATACAAGAACAACAAATCAAGGTCTTAGGTGGATGCAGGACTGACAACTCCATACTTTGTTTCCAACATGAACTGAAAAGAGTGTCAGTCCAATCAAGCAAGGATTCATTTTGGGATCGAGGATGAAGAATTGTTCGGTGACGAAATATGCTTTTGCCAAACCCATCAGAAAAAACCAGAGCAACAATCTTGAGTTTTGCTTTCGTTGAACGCCCATAGGGCATAAGGGCAGGCTGGCGCTCGGACCGCGAAAGATCGATTTTTTTTCTTCGGCTTTTTGCTACCACTTCCGAAAAGAGCTTGCGTCCTTTCTTAGCGCCTCTCCTCGTGTCCCAGGATTGAACTAATGAAGATTTGGTCAGTGCATTTACTTTGGATTCAGTGAAAAGAGGTTATGCTGTAGCGATCGGAAGATATATAACATTTCTTCCCAAAAGTCTTCTCAGAAGTGAAAATGTATTTTGCAGTCTGGAGTATATTACATTTAAATGGAGAAATTCTGCATTTTGAACGTGAAACCAGTAACAAGTTTATACCCTTTCATCCAGTCATAACACAATGTGAAACTAGTAATGTTCAACATTGTGAATATTTATTTCCATGTTCAAGAAGTTGGCCATGAATGAATCAAAATCAGTACTTTTTGTTTCTCAAGCGTTTGCAAATGGTGGCATTTATTCACACAACAGTTTTGAAAATTTCGTCGCCAACCTTGCATGTTCGCATATTTTATAGGCCGCAGAACTGCTCAAACTCTGTAATTAATCCACTTTCTCAAGCCCTGTAAATCATATTAGCTGTACGACAGCCACGCCCTCAGCCCTGCTCTACGTGATTGACGCGACTTCATGGAGAATATGGTAGTTCAACATGGCGCTAAGCCAAGTCGAGAGTTCGAGAGAGGCAATTATATTCAATAGAGCACGGGTTCGAATAAAATGCGATTGACAAATTGCATTTTGCGGGCCATATCGTGTAACTCGAATGCGGGCCAAGCGATGCCATCTCTTTCAGACACCTCCGAAGTAAGGAGTAAGTCTGCCGAGTAAGAGTACATAGTTGCTCTGACAAAATCGAAGTAGAAGTGCCTGGCGGCTTTGGGAAGGACTCCGTCAGTCTCAGAAGGGCACAAAACCTCCTTCACAAGCTGCCTCATTTGGTCGTCCACCAGGTTACGAAACGATTCAAGGACCTGCGAGTGCGTCGCACCATCTCGTGTGGATATGGACACAAGGTTCTGTGTGTTCTCGAGTTTTTCTTTCTGCAGAGACAACACGAAGGTGATGGACTCGCAGTGGCATCTGAGCTAGGAATGGAATGGAATGGATGAGAGAATTCCGTGGGCGATGACAGGAGATGGAACAGCTGTGACGGGAGAATATGGAAAGCTGTGTGTACCTGGAAAGTTGCCATGTCGTTAGTATGTCTCGTGATCGTATTCATTAATTTGGTCAGTCTCTTCGTGTGTGGACTCTGGCTCATCTCCTCAGTGATGTTCTCCCCGAGGAAGTACTGAACAACCGATGCCACCGCCTCCATCGATATTGAAACTCCTGCAACCTCCAAGTACTCCTCCAGCGAGGGTTGAATATTCGGATCTTTCCATTCGGCTTGTTTCAAATGGCACTCCACGAGCCTGAACCACTGGTCATGGGCGAAAAGTCACGTGATATCGATAAGAATCAACTTAATGGGTGTGAATCGCTTAATGTTCCCGAGTTTCATTCAATCACAATGTCAACACGATTTAGCCCACGTAGAGCTGGAAACCACCAGATTTTCTGCTATTCTGGCATCCGTTGCCACATGTATGGGCATCTGAGTGCGTTCTGGGATTCAACAACGAAAAGACAGAAGCATAGATGTCTCATCTGGTTGTTGGATGGGACAAGCTATCGATAGAGCTAAATTGATCATGTACCTGTACATTCTCTTCAAGGCTTGATACAGTCCCACGAGACCAGATTTCTAGTGCTCTAAAACTCACACCAGTCTTTTGTATGGGTCAGCAAAGATGATAAACAGTCCGATCTGTGAGGGCACTTACGGCGTCGTAAACTGCTTGACTGATGTCCCGACCTTGCAGGAAGCTGCCGTCCACAATTACATCACTGAGAATACTGTACATGGACTCAAATAATAGCTGTGCATTGCTGCCCGCTCCGTCCATCAGCTTCGGATCCCTCCTGGCACATTCAAGTTCACACTCAGAGATTACAGCTCAGATGAGGGAAAAAAGTACGACCATATAGCATCCATCCGTATGCATACCATGTCAGTGAAAACATTGCCAGGAAACTAGAGCACTTAGTCGTCGCTCGTCTCTCAGAAGGCCACCGAGCAAGACAGCTATAACACTTACGATCTGCAAGCTGCAACAAACTGGGCCTTAGCGGCGAGGGACTCTTCTGTCGAATCGAAAAAGTCGTCGAGTAGAACGGTGAGGAGGCACAGCTGCGTAAATGCTCTTCTGGCCAGACTAAGTTGCGGAGCCGGAAGACAACCAGCTCCAGCGAAAAAGCAGATAATCAAGGTCTTGTCGTCTGCACAACGTTCGCTTTTGAACACGAGTTCTCGATTCCATCTGCAATGTGCAATATTGAGACGTTCACAGAGAAGCCAATGCCAGCAATCGTACGAAGTGAGGTCAATGCCGAGAAACCATAGATACATCACCGGCGGTCTAGGAACAGCTCCATAGCAAAAGCAATACCACTTAAATAAAACGCATTTGTGTTTTCTAATAGTTATGATTTTAGTCATACCTCAGCAGACCCTTCAGTTCTTCCTGGTGTTTCTTCTGGCACATGTTGAAGTCAGCTTTGGCTAACTTCAGAAAGGTGGTGTTATTTATTTTAGGCAATCTGACACATAATGCACAGACGTAATACTTTGTCAGCAATCGATAGTTGTGGTTTGCTTGATAGGACGGCGCACTCTGCGCTCGATCTGATCCCAACGATGGATGATACTGGCAGCGTTGGCATCCGAAACTCTCGAGGCAGACTGCTGAGGTGAGGACCCGGAGACACTCAACGACGTAGATCGGAAGCATACGGAGACGAACCTATAGAGGACCTTGCCAATCCATACGTCGTCCGTTCCGTAATTATCGATATACGCTCTGTGTTCCATACGAGGCATTGTTTGCGACCAAGGATTCGCAAGCGCAGTGGCAACCTGCAAGATCCATCCCATCTCATCATCATCAGCCACTGGCTCGGAGAAGCGTGCACGTCGAAGACCAGTCAGTCTGAACGCACAGTTCTGAGAGAGGGAAGAGTCAGAGCCCGAGAATGGGCGAAAATGTTAGAGCGCAATTGCAGGGGAGCCGCAGAGGATGCCATTCGGTCGTCAATTCAGAAGAGGAAGGAATTCCGAGATGTACTGCTTACCTCTGAAGCCAAGGTCTTGGATATGACGTACTTATCCCTCAAGTCGTTCTTCTTGAACCTGTCCAGAAGAAGCTTCCTTGTCCATGCAAGCCCCTCGATCAGGTCCGCCTCCTCCGGGAAGCCGGTTTCACAGGCTCTGAAGAAGCTGAAAAGGTTGGTCGTACCTAAGCTCAACTCGCCTGGCAAACAGCACCACCCTCCCTCTGGAGTTCTATACCACTCGAAACTGTCGGCTGCAAATCAGTCAAGTCACGCATGCTGGTCAGAATCGAAACACCCATGTCATCCACTCCTCTCCAAATTTCGATCTCTGCGTCTCCCGACAACGAAGCCGACCATTGTTCCGCTTGCAGCCTACAATTTTCTTCGTCACCGGAGGACAGGATCTTACTCGAGTTCACGTCGAAGCCATGCAGACGCAGCAGGCGAAAGGCCATGGCCGTGTCATCCATGTCAGTGTAAGCGCCTTTAGCTGCCATCCACCCTACACGTCCATTCTCCTGGCTGAATTGACTGTCGATGTCCACACGGAGATCAATTTCATTAAGAGAGATGGAAACTCCGAGGCCACTGCGTCCACGAATGTGGCGGACATGTGATAGAATCTGTCACATACCCAGCTTGAATATAGAATATGGTCGGGTCTAGCGTACGACTATGTACGACATATGGCAGGATTTAAGTCTACGAATTCACTTCCGGGACAAGTAAAGACGAAAAAATACTTGTAAACGAATTGCATGCAGGCGTCGATTTCAGATTCGAAGTATCGGGCGAGTCCGAGGCGCTGAAGTCTATCGACCATCCAACATGGCTCAAAAATGTCGACGGGATAAGCCGTCGGAGCTGCACCACCAACACAATACTTCGCTTGTAAGATCTGCATGGTCATAACATAACGTGGACGCAGCACTGCGTAGAAAGCCAGACGGCGGGTCGAGAGGATCAGCGTGAAGCACCTGTATCGTTGTTTTTCGCCAATACCGCTGTCAGAAAGTCAAGGCATCTCTTATTTCCAGTGCGCAGGTAAGCACACGCAGTGGATGCAACGGATCCCAAGAAGCTTCCGTTTTCCGACTGCAGGTTTTGGATCTGTTCCCAGTCGACGATGTCTCGAACTCCCTCTAAAGAGAATAATATCGTTGTTTTGATTTTGTGCACGACATCGAGGGGAAGTCTGCACATTTTCCACTTTGTCGACATTTTTAGCGACGATACTCGACCTTCACTGGGTAAGGTTTTAAGAATCTCCCGTACTGAATCAGAGAAATCGATCAATCATATTCCCCTATAGATAGGACTTGGATTTCCGAAGAAAGTAAGCAAAGGTGATGGCGACTTGCATGAATGTCTGTGTATCAGCAGGCTTATGCGTGTTCCTTTTCTTATAAGCTGCAGTACATAAAGCTCTGTCTTCTTTAAAAATATATGAAATCGTCGTACTTACTTCTGGAGTTTCTTCGCCTTTGTTGCTCTCATTTGCTCGATGAATTCTAGATGGTAAGGAAGGTCCAGATCCAGCTGCTTTGCATCGTCTATAAGTGCGGGAAAGACAAGCTCGAAACCACAAGTCCTTTCTGGATCATCTTCCATTTGGTCCATGTTCTTCCGCAGAAAGTTTTCACCTTCACAATGACATGTTTCTCAGTAATCAGCTGCTTCATAGACAGTGGGCATGTTTATAATAACCGAGGTACCTTGTCAAAGTAGTTGCGAGGATGATCCGGGCATGGCAGGTATATCAAATGGTGACATTTATCATTTATCTGAATAGAAGGATTGTGTACACGTACCTCTTGTAATCGAGTCAGGGGCAATGTTCCACTTCTTTAGTGCGATGAGGCAGGCTAATGTGTTGAGTACATTGTTGGAGACTCTGAAAAAGTCTGGAAGTCCCCAAGACCCATCCTCGAACTGGTTTTCTACTATCCACTGCAGGCTCTTTGGAAACTGAGGGCCTTCGCTACCGTCAACAGCTGGTATAAGACAAATCCATGCCGTGTCATACGGTGAAGGGCTTTCCTCTCCCCAATCCAAGGTTCGAAACATCTCTCGAATCTCTTCAATCCACGATTCCATATCTTTCTGCATTGCAACAGAGGTTTGGGATGGTAGTTCTTTCTCCAGCGTTGCCAACCCCTTGGTCTCATCTGCACACACAAATCTAAATCAGACCCCTGAGACTCTCGTCGGAAAGTTTTGAAAGCGTCAAAGGAGATCACGTAGAGGTATCGGGCTTCATAAGTCTTCATTTTGAACACGTGAAGAATATACATTTGATTCAAGACTTTTAAAAGAACATGTAGAAATATATTGGAAACTTTGCACAGGTGCAGGTAGGCAACTGACAAGTGGAATCATCAGTCCCATATGCTCGAAGGTGGCTCGACTTCGAAGCTCTGAAAGAAGAGGCATTCCGTTCAAAGCCCAAAAACCTCTCTGAAAATCCTCGTATCTCTTTGTCTGAAACAACATCAACAGACAAGGTAACAGTTCACTGCTCGTTAGATCGAACCAGCATCTAACAACATTAAATCAACTCGTGCATCAAGGACCCCCAGTGCATGTAATTTGCTCTCACTCTCACAGAGCTACTTGTAGTCAAATAACATAGACTTAAAGAATGAAGAAAATGTGCTTGTAATATGATACGGTTAGCCTGGATAAATAATAAGCTGTGTTTTTTTTAAAGGAGCGAATAAAGATAATTCTAGAATATCTTATTAAAGAACCAATTGCAAATCCGAATCCCCCTGGTCTTCCTTTCCACGTGAAAGTGGCCTCTCATGACTCCTGAATGGAGCATTCATCTGAATCTTTCATGTGATGCCCATCACTCATGATCATCAGACTTAGACAATCTAAGTATGAAGAAAGTGCCAGGCTTGTTCTTTACTTGGGGCCACGGCTGCGGTAAGCTGGTGTTTGGAGAATGGCACATGAACCCCGGGCGTCCAAGTTGGAAGAAGGTGGGACGAACAACTTCTTTTCGCTTGCATGCCATCCCTGATATTCGTTCTATTGAAAGCTGGTGCACTCCACAAGGCAGTCGAGCTGGCCATCTCGTTCTCGCCTGGTCACCTAGATAAGGGCTCGAAATTCCAGAAAGGAGAACGCACTGGTCCTCTCGACTCAAACGAAAAGTGTAATCACATTCGGGAGAAGTCGGAGACACTTGCAAGCGCTGATGGAGATGAACTTGATGTATGCACACTTTGTGATCAAACTATGCGCCGAGGGACTCCGTGAGAGAATGAATGAATCGGTTTGAGAAGTACGATTCGAAGTGTGAATTTATAATTCTTAGAGAACTCGGTGACTGGGGAAGAGTCAACAGTTACTTGGTGGAGATTGGACCACATGAGTGGATCAGGTAGAAAATGCGAGGTGACAATTTTCATTATTTACTGACTCCGATTATTTTCAAACCTCAAGTATTGGATGACTCTAAAATCCCACGAGTCCTGTGATGAAGATTTGACTCAGTCGTACTCATTTCTCGATTATTTTCAAACCTCAAGTATTGGATGAGTCTAAAATCCCACGAGTCCTGTGATCAAGATTTGACTCCGGCGTACTCATTTCTCATTTATGACTGTGTACTGCTTTTATGATATTTTAGTAAAATTTTTGAATATGTAACTTTGGATTATTTTCTCGTTATTTTCTCGAGGAGTATTCCTCCCTTCGTCCCTCCGCCTTGACGGAGTAGAAGTCGGGGACTCCTCTGCATCAGTGTCGACCTCATTCTCCCGCACATACCTCCCGGGATGGTCGACGGACAACGGCGGAAAACGCGCAAGCTCCGCCGCTGTCAAACAATTCCGCTGTCGATAAAAATTGATGAGGAAAGGAGAGAGATGGTTTAGAGTTCCCCCCTTCTCCTCAAAAGCGTGCTGTCGCATCACCCGGTGCAGGATGCTCGCCCAGTGAATTGGAGTTCCCTCGATGATGCACTCCACAAAAGAGACCTGCCACAATGTGATGTAGCAGGCGCGGTGTGGCTGCAGCAATTGCAGCAGCGCCGCCGCTAAAGTTCGGCGGAAGCGATCTTTGTAGTCGCGGGTCTTGTACCCATTCTTGGTAGACCTCTCCCGCTTGAACAATTCCACAAATTGCGCCTCGTCTTACTTCGACACCTTGACGCTCTCACTATCAAAGAGAAGGTGCCCTTCGATGCCGGCACACCTCCCCAATGCCTGCGTCCAATCTTGGACGGTCCACCGATCGACGTGCGGACGCAATCCGCGCGAAGGTGGTCGCTGTGGCTCCAGCCACTCGCGCACCATATCCACACAGATGTAAGTCCATCCCCACAGCAAGAAATCGAGCTTTCTTGCAATCAGCCGTTCTTCGTAGGCACGCAACCCGTTCTGTGGAAGCCGGAGCGGCAGCATCCGCAATCTGTTCAGCTTCGACATTGCGTTCTTGAAATTAGCTTGCTCGCTAGTTCTCTCTCTGCTCCGCTCGATCTCCTTGCTCCCTCTGCAAACTCTAATCTCACTCAATTCCAAATCGCGCGCACCCAATTCTCTCTCAATCAACAAGTAATCTTCCGCGCGGCGATGTCTGGAATGCTTAGCAGCTAGCAGGTGGACTCGCGCAGCTCGCACTAGAAAATGAAATCGCGAATTCAAGAATGGGGCGCCCTCCGTCTCCCGGTCGAAGGTCATGGTCGGCTCTTGGTCGTGAGGGTCGAATCACTTGATAGCCGCGCCGGCTCTACGCTAAAACGGTCTCCGCTCTCACGCGCGGCTTCACGCTCCGCCGACGCCGATTTAACTCACACGCTCGAATTGGCAAATTTTAACTCCGCGAGCGTACTACGCCGCGGACCTGGATGCACAGCGCCGAAGGCGGATTTCTTGCCTTGCGCGCTACACTCGTTCGTACCGCTCCTCGGCCAATCCCCCTCCTTCGAAGGTGATCGTCCGCGCATCGGACAAAAGTTGAACTTCCTTTGGCGTAGGCGGAATCCCCGGCGGAATCTCCGCCAGCGCGGAACTTCACCCGCCTGTGCGTAGGCGCTCGCCTGCGCGTAGGCGAATTCCGTCCGCGCTGCTGGCGCGGAAGGCGTTGACCGCGGTCAACAGGCTCCGTCCAGTCTGTCCATTTCTTGTCTCTCCGTCGGCGCTCTCGCCGCCGTAACTCCGTCCGACCGAAGGCAACTCCATCCGTTCCGTCTGTACAGTCCGTACGGTCCGTACGGATTTACTACTCCGGCGGTTCCTCGCCCGTTCGCGCTGCTACGCTGGCGCGGAAGGCGCCGTACAATTTCTAACCCCGAAGGCGCATTTCTAGGGCCGAAGGCGGATTTCCCGCCGACGCCGAAGCGCCTGTGCGTAGACGACCGCATGTGCGTAGGCGAACTTCGCTCGTCCGCCTGGGCAGAGGTTTCCTCGCCTGTGCGTAGGCGACATTCGCGCCTACGTCAAAACCCTATTTTGCCTACGCGTAGGCGAACTGCCTTCGTTCGCGCATAGGACAAAACTTTCCTCGCCTGTGCGTAGGCGGAAAACTGAGTATCTTGCGACCTTCACAACTCCCGGAGTCCTCATCCGTTTGTGGCGTTCTTAGGCTCGTCAGAATCAGCGCATCAAGCATTTTCCAACAAGACCATAACCAAGTCGAGGCGTTCGGGAATAGACCAAATTCTGAAGGATTCCTCTAGCGCCGAAGGCGCAACGCCGAAGGCGAATTTTGCGCCTTGCGCCGAAGGGGTTATACCTTCAGAGCCCGCAGGGAGGGTGGTGTCCGTCCCCGACGTTGCACCCTGCTCCTAGATTCTACGAGTTCCCTCGAGAATCTCTGCGATCTTCCGAATTCACTCTGTTTTGATGCACCGAAGGCTATTTACACTGCTGCCGCAGTACAGTTTTCCAAAAATGTTTTAATTTCCTCAAAAATACCAAAATTGGGGTACCACACGCCTCGACTTGGTTAGGGTCTCGTTGGAAAGAGCTCGACGCGCTGATTCTAACGAGCCCAAGAACGCCACAAACGGAGGAGGACTCCGGGAGTTATGAAGTTCGCAAGATACTTAGCTTCTCGCGTACGAGTAGGCAAGGAAAGTTTGTCCTATGCGCGGTCGAAGGCAGTTCGCCTACGCGTAGGCGAAATAGGGTTGACGTCGGCGCGATGTCCGCCGCGAACGTCGCCTACTCGTAGGCGAGGAAACCTCTGCCCAGGCGGACGAGCGAAGTCCGTCTACGCGCAGGCGCTTCGGGTCGGCGGGAAATCCGCCTTCGGCCCTAGAAATGCGCCTTCGGGGTTAGAAATTTTACAGCGCCTTCCGCGCCAGCGCAGCAGCGCGGACGGGCGAGTACCCACCGGAGTAGTAAAATCCGTACGGACTGTACGGACGGAACGGATGAGTGCGCCTTCGGCTGGAAGGAGTTACGGCGACAAGAGCGCCGACGTAGAGGCGAGAAATGGACAGTCTGGACGGAGCCTGTTGACCGCGGTCAACGCCTTCGGCGCCAGCACAGCAGCGCGGACGGAATTCGCCTACGCGTAGGCGAGCGCCTACGCACAGGCAGATGAAGTTCCGCGCCGGCGGAGATTCCGCCGGGGATTCCGCCTACGCAGAAGGGAGTTCAACTTTTGTCCGATGCGCGGACGATCGCCTTCGGCGGAGGGGGATTGGCCGAAGAGTGGTACGAACGAGTGTGTAATAACCCACCAAAGGCTAAAACTGCAGTATGGTGGTAAAAAGATCGGACCCACAGGGACAGAGGCAACACACAGAGTAAAAGTGTCACGTTTAACAGACTTTTGTAGAGTTTGAATTCTAGGCGACTGTCACTCCCAGAAATACTGCAGTGCTCGACTCGGGGGCTCGACTCGGAGGAGGATCTCAACTCGGAGGATGCTCGGAGGATGCACGGTACAGCGTGGTCACTCAACACACACACACACACACACCTGAAACTGGCAAAAGCACAACTCGGAGGTCGGTCAGGACCTCCGCTTCGGATTTCAGGAGGAAAGTGTCTCAAAAGTTCACTCAAAGGTTCTGCAGGTAGTGCCTCCCACTCCGGCTTTTACTGCCCTCCCGCCAGGAACTAGCGTAGGGTACCCGGACTGGACTTCCCACTTCGGAACGAAGCCTCTTCTTACGCCGTGGACGTCACCCTCGACTATCACACCAAACGCAGGGAGTGCAGGCCCGACTGAGAACTTAACAGAGACACGATCCAGTAACACACACAACCTGAATTGCAAACCAAGGCTTACACGAAGTAATAAAACTTCACATTGGCATTCAGGGGAAACTTCCCGTAGGAGTACAATCAGGATATGTCACTCGAAGGAGTAAGGGGGAACTGTTCAAGTCTCTAACTCGCAGCCGGCTCTGAGCATCAGAAATCACCCGCAGGTGCAGATCCGCACTACTCAAGTCTCTAACCGGGTACTAGCTCTGAACATTCAGCCGAAGGCCTTCAACTACAACATACGGTAACTTCGCTATGCTGCAGCTTCTCTACGTGGTGCCAGGACCAAAATGCACAAACACGCCAAGAAAGAGAGTTCCTGATCTGCACTTCCGAAACTGGAAGAGTCGCAAGGCAAAACGCCTTGATCTACTTTATACCCTCAAAGGTCCTAACTAGCACTACGCTATCCTATCTACTACTCGCAACATCTGCGCGAAACCAAACTATTCTACTGCACTCGGCGGATCCGGTGCTGCGCCTCCTGCGCGCCGGACTGCTCCGCTCGCTGTCTCTACCTTGCCAGTCTTCCGACCGGCTGCGCAACCCCAGGCGTCGGAGCGCTGCAGTGACTTCCGACTCTAAGTGCGCCATAGTGTCGCGCGCACCTGACAAGAAGGTTTCTAATTTCCTCGCCACTCGCCGCCGACTCCGACTGTCACCCTCCGTCAATGCCGCCGCCCGAAGCTCGAACTCCCTGAGTGTGATCCTCTCTTGAGCTGGCACCTCCCAATGGGCGTATCCTTTTAGACAACGAGTCACCCGCGTCGCCAACTCTTCTCGCGCCCTGCAGCTGCCTTCCACCTCTGCTAGTTGCATTTCCGCTTCCGCACGCTGTGCCCTCAAATCCGAGCACTCGGATTGCAAGTTGCGCAACAACTCCTCATCCTCCTTGCGGGCTCTTTGACTTTCTTCTAAGGCGCGCGTCTGGCGCGCAAGCTCGGCTGCTAGGACGTGGTTTTGTCTCCGCTCTTCCTGCAATTCCGACTCGATCTTTGCCCGCATTAGCTCGGCATCCGCCTGACTTTTCGTCGCCGCATCCTCCCTCTGCTGCTGCAAGGCTTGGTATAGCTTCTGTGTGACCGCCAGGTGTTGTCGGAGGGCGGTGTTCCTATCCACATATACTTGGCACCTAGAGGCCCACCTTGCCACCTTGCTCCTCGTCCTTCGCCTGATAGTCTCCACATAAGACTGCGGTTTTCCAGTACCCGCGTACTTGGATGTCTTGCGATCCAGATATCGCAGGAGTGGGACTATCTGCTCGCACAACACCCTGCACCGAATCCGCTTTTCTGCACCGAATCCGCTTCCTGCTCTTCCGAGCTCGTCTCATCCTCAGTCTTGAGGATTTCAGTCGCCACCGAATCCCTTGGCGACTCCCTGGAACTGTGGCGCGCAGCAGCTTCCGCTGCGACTGCTGCTCCACTGCCTGCTAAAATATCCAGGGCAGTGGGAGATCCCACTGCTTGAGCCCCTGTTCCGGCTCGATCTTCGGTCTCCGAAGGGGTCGACGCCGCAGTGACTCTTGTCACTTTTGCACCGCCCGCTTCTGCTGCCTGCCCTTCCGGTGCAATCTGCGCGGAAGGTGTCTTCGCTAAAGGTGCGTCCGCCGAAGGCGTCCGCACACTGGTCGCCGGCCCTGTCCGTCTCGCAGTCGGCGAATCCGGCCGACTCTCTGTTGACCGACTCGCAGTCGGCCGACCAGCAGTTCTCCGACTGGGAGTCGGATACACCCTTCGCGTCTTGACTCCACTTGGCCTGCTTGCTGGTGGCGTTTTCCCAGAAGTGCCTTCCGCCGAAGACGACCCTCTGAGGGTTGTTGGCTCGTCAGCCAAACTCTCTTCTGCTTCCGGCCTGCTGTCCGGTTCAACGCGCCGTTCAGTTGGCCTTCCTTCCGCTTGTCGGCCTTCAATCGTCCGACTCGTAGTCGGCCGACTGTTAGTCCGTCCATCTCCTCCCGAAGGCATTGGTGCCTTCTGTGCAGAGGTATTTGTCGTCTTCCCTAGAATCTGCGCGATTATCTCCTCCTGTGTGAGATTCCGCCGGATCGGAGTACGCCCGGTCTCCTCAGTACCAGTTGGCATTTTGCGTGCCCTCTGTTTTGGTCGACTGTGAGGCTCGGGGGTGGGCCGACCACGAGTCGGCGCAGCTGGCACTTCCGGCTGCCTGTCCTCAAGTCTCTCATCCCACTTCCGCTTTCGCGGAATGCGCTCACTTCTATGTTCTTCTCCTGCTCTTGCTGGAGCCGGAGCCGGAGGCGGACTGGCAGGTTCCTCGTCCGGATCCGTGTCTACTTCAGCCTCCCTCGAGTATCTACCTGGATAGCTCCTGGTCAGCAGCGGAAACCGTGTTTTCTCAGAATTTGTCAAACATCCCATCGCCCGATAAAACACGATCAAGTAAGGCGATAGATGATTGAGGGTTCCTCCTCTCTCTTCTTGCGCATGTTGGCGCGTCACCTTCCACAAGAGCCGTGCCCAATGCACTGGAGCTCCTGACAACACTAGCTCCACAAATTCTACCTGCCAACCATGCATGTAAGCGGTCTTGGTTGGCTGCAATATCTGCAGCAATGCAGTCGCGACATTTCTCCGCAATCGATCTTTGTAATCCCGTGTCCGGAAACCGTTCTTGGGATGCCTGGCAACTTTGAAGAGCTCATTGTAGGAGATTTCTTCCTCCTGGGACACCTTCACGCTATCGGCCTCGAAGAGGAGATCCCCTTCCTCGCCGGCACACCTGCCCAACACCTGCGCCCAGTTACAAATGTCCCATCTTTCTGGATGTGGACGGAATCCGCGAGAGGGCTTGTGTCTCTCTTGCAGATACTCGCGCACCATCTCCGGACATGTCCAGTTCCATCCCCACAGGAGAAAATCGAGCTTCAGCCCCAGCAGCACATCTTGAAATGCGCGTAGACCGATCTGCGGCACCCTGAGTGGAGACACTCGCAGCTGGGGAACCTTCGACATTGCGTTTCCTGCACACACAAACGTTCTCCCTTTCGCTCGCTCTCTCACAATCGCCACTGCGCGTCGGTCGCTCAAGCACTAACTGCTCACTCTCTCTTCGCTCACGCTCAAGTTCGCTACTCGCAATTCTCTCCAAGGTCTGTCAAGATCCTTGCGCAACTCGTCTCCGCACTCTCTCCTCTCACTGCAGGTCGCTCCGCTCTTGCGCGTAATCTTGGAAACTGGAAATCGCAAAATCAAGAATGAGAGAATGAGACTGGAGCGCAGTCTTTTCTTCTCCGATTTCAAGAACGTCCAACGTTCTTACTGGTTACAACGTACGCAGCCGGCTATACGGCCTAACGGTTCGCCCTTTGCATGCGCGAATTCACGTCTCCGCACTGCGCGCATTCGCGTGCGTGAATGTTGAATTCTCCCGCCGCCGCCACCTTCCGGACTCGAGTCCGCCGCAGGGTATACGTCGGCTATGTTGTCTTTTCCTAACCCGTGCATCACCGGAGGCGTGTCGCCGCTGGTGCGTTCCTTATCCGTCGGCGCCTTGCTGGAGGCGCACATCTAGTCGGAGCGAATTACGCCGGCGCGCAGTCGTACCGCTTATTTTGTCCTTTATGCCTCGTCCATTGCTGACGGCGCATATCCGCCAGCGCAAATCATGCCAGCGCATCCGGCCGTCAGCGCTACGTCGGAGGCGTACATCCGACCGGCGCTTTCCTTCCATGAACAGCCGCCAAAGGCGCTTCCGACTCTGAGTTGGTTTCCTCCTATGAGCACGTGATTCCGCCGAAGGCGCATCGCCGAGGGCGTACGGGAATCCTTTCCGGCTGTGAACCCTAGCGCGAACGGCGCATGTCCGGCTACGAGTTTTCCGACGCTCATAGCTTCTCTGTCCCTGATCCATCTCCGACGCTCTTGGGCTCGTTAGAACGAGCGTCCCGAGCTCTTTCTAATGTGACTTCAACCAACTGGATCTACCGTGTATTTCGATCGTTATGAAGGTTTTCCCCTTCCGCACCAGCGGCGCATCGCCGAAGGCGCACTCATGGTCGGACGCCTTCAGAGGTCCGGGCCCTTCTCCTGACGTCTTTAGCAAAACCTCCTCCTGAGGTGTCTGCGCCGGAAGCGTAGCTTCCTTATACGCTGGAAGCGCGTGAGTAGAGACACCTCAGAAAAGGAGCTTTTGCCGAAGGCGCCGAAGACATTGGCGTTGGTACATCCGACTACGTGATTCTTCGTGACCTCGTGACGATCTCATCAATCCACTCTATTTATCGTACCCTTTTCTAACTAAAAACACTGCTTCGGTACTAGTTTTCTAAAATTGTTTAAATTCTGCAAAAAAACAAAAAGTGTGTTACCACAGAGTGAAGCGCGCAAGGCGAGAAATCCGCCTTCGGCGCTGCACACCCATGTCCGCTGCGTAGTACGCTAGCGGAGTTCAAATTGCCAATTCGAGCGTGTGAGTTAAGTCGGCGTCGGCGGAGCGTGAAGCCGCGCGTGAGAGAGGAGGCCGTTATAGCGCGGAGCCGGCGCGACCATCAAGTGATTCGACCCTCACGACCGAGAGCCGACCATGACCTTTGACCAGGAGACGGAGGGCGCCCCATTCTTGAATTCGCGATTTCATTTTCTAGTGCAAGCTGCGCGCGTCCACCTGCTAGCTGTTAAACAATCTAGACATCGCCGCGCGGAGGATTACTTGTTGACTGAGAGAGAATTGAGTGCGCGCGATTTGGAATTGAGGGAGATCAGAATTTGCAGAGGGAGCAAGAAGCTCAAGCGGAGCAGAGAGAGAGTTGGTGAGCTAGCTAATTTCAAGAACGCGATGTCGAGACTTAACAGATTGCGGATGCTGCCGCTCCGGCTTCCACAGAATGGGTTGCGTGCCTTCGAGGAGCGGCTGATTGCAAGAAAGCTTGATTTCTTGCTGTGGGGATGGAATTACATTTGTGTAGACATGGTGCGCGAATGGCTAGATGCGGAGCGACCACCTACGCGCGGATTGCGTCCGCATGTAGATCGATGGACCGTCCACGATTGGGCGCAGGCATTGGGGAGGTGTGCCGGCACCGACGGGTACCTCCTCTTTGATAGTGAGAGCGTGAAGGTGACGAAGCAGGACGAGGCACAATTTGTGGAATTGTTCAAACGGGAGGGGTCTACCAAGAATGGGTACAAGACCCGCGACTACAAAGATCGCTTTCGCCGAACTGTAGCGGCAGCGCTGCTGCAATTGCTGTAGCCACACCGCACCTCATACATCACCTTGTGGCAGGTTTCTTTTGTGGAGCTCATCTTGGCCGGAGCTCCAGTTCACTAGGCGAGCATCCTGCACAGAGTGATGCGACAGCACGCCTTCGAGGAGAAGGGTGGAACTCTCAATCACCTCTCCCCTTTCTTGATAAACTTCTATCGGCAGAGGAACTGTTTGACCGCTGCGGAGCTCGCTCGCTTTCCGCCATTGTCCGTCGACCATCCCGGGAAGTATGTGTGGGATAACGAGGTCGACACTGATGCAGAGGATTCACCAGCTTCTACTCCGCCGACACGGCGGAACGAGGGAAGAAGCACACCCGCAACAAGAGTGCCGCGGAAGCGGCGATGGAGAGAGGAATCGGAGGAGGAGCAGCATTGAGAACCCACTGCTCCCATACAACAGCGGCCACTGCACGGAGTGTGCAGCCGGCCGAAGCAGAAGGCGCGCAGGCTTGTGTTACCAGCCAGCAGCACGGACACGGCGACGATCGCCACCGAGAAGAGAAGTGCGTCACCGGAGAAGATCGAGAGAGCGCGGACGTCTGCAGGAGCGGCGGACCACGCTACACCTCCGACGGACGAGAGGCGGCCTTCGGGCCAAGGGCCTCCGGAGTTACCACGTGCAATGCGGACGAGTGTTCCGCCTACGCACAGGCGATTTCCAGTGGATAGGCGACCTCAAGCAGACGTGGATCTCTGCCTACGCGTAGGCAGAGAAAGTTCGCCTACGCACATGCGGCCGCCTACGAGTAGGCAGGATTCACCCCCGATACAACGTAGAAAGGGGAAGGAGCCGGCGGAAGATCCGCCTTTGGGTCAAGGGCCTTCGGGGCAAGGATCTCCGGCGTATAACGCGCCGCGATTTGCGCCTTCGGCGCCAAGGCCTTTGGACCAACGAGTTCTTAGCAGGGAGCGTGCGGAGACCGCACCTTTGGCGGGTAATCCGCCGGCAGATGCGCCTTCGGCGGTAGGGCCTTCGGGGCCAGGTACATCGGGCGAGCGGCCTTCGGCGCTACGGCCTTCGGCGATAGACGCCTTCGGCGCTGCGCCTACGCGCAGGCCAGACGCAGCCCTCACGCAGGACCTAATGGAGGAGCGGATTGTCTGTCCGCGGGACGAAATTCGGGTGCGCGATGCGCAATTACACCCCGCGCAGACACATTCCGCTCGATCGCCTTCGGCGGCGGACGTCGGCGGCGAAGAGGACACGGTCGACGAGCCGCAGGCGGATGATGGGGATGTAGCACGGCCACATTCACCCACCGCCTTGAACATTTTAGCGGGGAGCAGCGAAGCTGCGGGAGTGCCTTCGGCGGTAGCACCCATAGACCACTCGCAGCCCCACTCGGGCCAGTCACCAACGCAATCAAACGCACTCGGAGGATGCACTGTGCATCCTCCGAGTGACCTCCGAGTCGAGCATCCTCCGAGTGGCCTCCGAGTCGAGCACTGCAGTATTTCTGGGAGTGACAGTCGCCTGAGAATTCAAACTCTACAAAAGTCTGTTAAACGTGACACTTTTTACTCTGTGTGTTGCCTCTGTCCCTGTGGGTTCGATCTTTTTACCACCATACTGCAGTTTTAGCCTTTGGTGGGTTATTACATAAGGAGCCGACAACTTCTTTTTGGCGCCGCTGCCGGGAACAGTGCGTCAACACCAGAGTACTTGAGCAGCAATCTCAGTTAAGTTCTCAGTCGGGCCTGTACTCTCTACGCTTGGTGTGAGTCGAGGGTGACGTCCACTGCGTATGAGGGACTTCGTTCCGAAGTGGGAAGTCCAGTCCGGGTTCCCTACGCTAGTTACTGGCGGAAGGGCTGTAAAAGCCGGAGTGGGAGTCACTACCTGCAGAGCCTCTCAGTGAACTTTTGAGACACTTTCCCACTGAAATCCGAAGCGGAGGTCATGACCGACCTCCGAGTTGTGCTTTTCCAATTTCAGGTGTGTGTGTGTGTGTTGAGTGACTACGCTGCACTGTGCATCCTCCGAGTGACCTCCGAGTCGAGCATCCTCCGAGTGGCCTCCGAGTCGAGCACTGCAGTATTTCTGGGAGTGACAGTCGCCTGAGAATTCAAACTCTACAAAAGTCTGTTAAACGTGACACTTTTTACTCTTTTTTACTCTTAAACGATTTCAAAATTTTTTCCAACCCTGAATATTTTATTATAATTTTTACACTTTTAAAGTCCCAAGGCAAGACGCCTTGAACTACTTTATACCATCTAAGTCCTAACTAACACTACACTGCAATGCCATGGTGCGAGCCGCAACAGATCCTACACTTGAGGAGTCGGCGGCTGCCTTCTCCTCTAACTTACAACCTAAATCTAACCCTAACCCTAATCTGAATCCTAAGCCTATTGTACAGAGCCGCCAGCGCCTTTCCATCCAAGATCTGAGGCTGAAAATTTGCAAGCATGCGTGGCCGGCTGAGATCAACGGCCCCACAAAATTTCAGATCCATCCGACCGTCCATTGCAAAGATATGTGCCCCGCAAGATCTCCGAACCTAGGCCAAAATTCCTTCTCCAGAATCGGAGCATTGTGGATACCACGCGTCCTACTCGCAGGCCGCCTTGGGCCGAAGGCCCCTCTAAATGTTAACGCCGAAGGCTCCTCTATATGTTAACGTCGAAGGCCTCTCTCCTAACCATGACAGCCGCTTTTGACGCTCATAACTCAGTGACGCCTTATTCGTTTCAAGAGTTCTTGGTCTTGTTAGAACAAGTGTCGCGAGGTCTTTTCAACAAGACCCTAACTTAGTCAAACCGTTAAGAATTGAGAAAGTAATGACGGTTTTACTCTTCCGCCGAAGGCGTTTGCCTATGCACTCGCAGGCGTCCGCGTTCGTCCGCGCTGTTGCGCTGGCGCTGTACAAGTTCCAACCTCGAAGGCGCATTTCTAGGGCCGAAGGCGGATTTCCTGCCGACGCCTAAGCGCCTACGCGTAGGCGGACTTCTCTCGTCCGCGCATAGGACAAACTTTCCTCGCCTACTCGTAGGCGAGAAGCTGAGTATCTTGCGACCTTCATAACTCCCGAAGTCCTCATCCGTTCGTGGCGTTCTTGGGCTCGTTAGAATAAGCGCGTTGAGCTCTTTCCAACGAGATCCTAACCAAGTCGAGGCGTTGCGAATTGAGAAAGTTATGAGGGTACTCTTCCGCCGAATGCACTCTCCCGCATCGCCGAAGGCGTTGACCCGAAGGCGTCTACCGCCGAAGGCGCATCTTCCGGCGGATTACCCGCCGAAGGTGCGACCTCCGCACGCTCCCTGCTGACGACTCGATGGCCCGAAGGCCCTAGCGCCGAAGGCGCAAATCGCGGCGCGTTATACGCCGGAGGGCCTTGCCCCGAAGGCCCTTGGTGTTGGCCCTTGACCCTACCGCCGAAGGCGCATCTTCCGGCGGTTCTTCCGCCGAAGGCGTACCGCTAAAGTCGCTCTACCGCCGAAGGCCCCCCATCAGTAACTTCCAACACTCATAACTCAGTGACCTCTCATCCGTTTCACATGCTCTTGGGCTCGTTAGAACCAGCGCGTTGGGTTCTTTCCAACGAGACCCGAAACAACTCAAGGCGTTACAAATTAAGAAAGTTATGAGTGATCTACCGCCGAAGGTGCTCGAAGCGGATCCTGCAGCATGAACCGCCCGTTCCGTCCCAAGCGTCCCACAGTGGCCTAAGCCCAAAACCCCTTGACTGTCCTCGATCCTCTTTTTACTCTGGTTTCGCGTACCGATTACTATTTACAGCTGCTGCCGCGGTACTTACTATTCAAAAATGTTTTAGTTGCGACAAAAAAACAAAAAGTGGGTTACCACAATCCCGCACTCGAATTTCGTCCCACGGACGTACAATCTGCTTCTCCCTTAGGTCCTGCTCGAGGGCTGCGTCTGGCCTGCGCGTAGGCGTAATTTCCGGCGCCTTGTCCGCCGCAGGTGCAGCGCCGAAGGCGTCTATCGCCGAAGGCGACAGAGCTGAAGGCCGCTCGTCCGATGTACCTTGGCCCGAAGGCCCTACCGCCGAAGGCGCATCTTCCGGCGGATTACCCGCCGAAGGTGCGACCTCCGCACGCTCCCTGCTGACGACTCGATGGCCCGAAGGCCCTAGCGCCGAAGGCGCAAATCGCGGCGCGTTATACGCCGGAGGGCCTTGCCCCGAAGGCCCTTGACCCGAAGGCGGATCTTCTGCCGGCTCCTTCCCCTTCCTACGTTGTACTGAGGGTGAATCCTGCCTACTCGTAGGCGGCCGCCTGTGCGTAGGCGAACTTTCTCTGCCTACGCGTAGGCAGAGGTCCACGTCTGCAAGAGGTCGCCTATCCGCTGGGAGTCGCCTGTGCGTAGGCGGAACACTCGTCCGCATTGCACGTGGTAACTCCGGAGGGCCTTGTCCCGCAGGCCCCTGGCCCGAAGGCCGCCTCTCGTCCGCCGGAGGTGTAGCGTGGTCCACCACTCCTGCGGACGTCCGCGCTCTTCCGATCGTCTCCGGTGACGCACTTCCCTTCTCCGTGGCGATCATCGCCGTGGCCGCGCTGCTGGCTGGTAACACAAGCCTGCGCGCCTTCTGCTTCGACCGGCTACACACTTCGTGCAGTGGCCGCTGTCGTATGGGAGCAGTGGGTTCTCGTTGTTGCTCCTCCTCTGGTTCCTCTCTCCATCTCCGCTTCCGCGGCACTCTTGCTGTGGGTGTGCTCCTTCCCTCGTCCCGCTGAGTCGGCGGAGTAGAAGCTGGTGAATACTCTGCGTCGGTGTCGACCTGGTTATCCCGCACATACTTTCCGGGATGGTCGACGGACAATGGCAGAAAGCGAGCGAGCTCCGCCGCGGTCAAACAGTTCCTCTGTCGATAGAAGTTTATCAAGAAAGGGGAGAGGTGATTGAGAGTTCCCCCCTTCTCCTCGTATGCGTGCTGTCGCATCATCCTATGTAGGATGCGCGCCCAGTGAACTGGAGCTCCGGCCAAGATGAGCTCCACAAAAGACACCTGCCACAAGGTGATGTACAAGGTGCGGTGCGGCTGCAGCAATTGTAGCAGCGCCGCGGCTACAGTTCGACGGAAACGATCTTTGTAGTCGCGGGTCTTGTACCCGTTCTTGGTAGACCTCTCCCGCTTGAACAATTCCACGAACTGCGCTTCGTCCTGCTTCGTCACCTTGACGCTCTCACTATCAAATAGGAGTTACCCGTCGTTGCCGGCACACCTCCCCAATGCCTGCGCCCAATCGTGGACGGTCCACCGATCTACGTGCGGACGCAATCCGCGCGTAGGTTGTCGCTCCGCGTCCAGCCATTCGCGCACCATGTCTACACATATGTAATTCCATCCCCACAGCAAGAAATCAAGTTTTCTTGCAATCAGCCGCTCCTCAAAAGCACGCAACCCGCTTTGTGGAAGCCGGAGCGGCATCATCCGCAGCCTGTTCACTCGTGATATTGCGTTCTTGAAATTTGCTTGCGCAACAACTCTCTCTCTGCTCTACTCGAGCCTCTTGCAAACTCTAATCACCCTCAATTCCAAATCGCGCGCACTCAATTCTCTCTCAGTCACCAAGTAATCCTCCGCGCGGCGATGTCTAGAACGTTTAACAGCTAGCAGGTGGACGCGCGCAGCTCGCACTAGAAAGTGAAATCGCGAATTCAAGAATGGGGCGTCCTCCGCGTCCTCGTCGAAGGTCATGGTCGGCTCTCGGTCGTGAAGGTCGAATCACTTGATGGCCGCACCGGCTCCGCGCTATAACGGCCTCCTCTCTCACGCGCGGCTTCACGCTCCGCCGACGCTGACTTAACTCACACGCTCGAATTGGCAATTTGAACTCCGCTAGCGTACTACGCCGCGGACATGAGTGCGCAGCGCCGAAGGCAGATTTCTCGCCTTGCGCGCTACACTCGTTCGTACTTATCTTGAGCCAGTCCCGCTGTGGTACCCCACTTTTGGTATTTTTGAGTAAATTAAAACATTTTTGAAAAACTGTACCGCGGCAGCAGTGTAAATAGCCTTCGGTGCATCAAAACAGAGTGAAATCGGAAGATCGCAGAGATTCTCGATAGAACTCGTAGAATCCAGGAGTTGGGTGCAACGTCGGGGACGGACACCATCCTACATGCGGGCTCTGAAGGAATAACCCCTTCGGCGCAAGGCGCAAAATCCGCCTTCGGCGCTGCACCTTCGGCGCTAGAGGAATCTTTCAGAACTTGGTCAATTCCCAAACTCCTCGACTTGGTTATGGTCTTGTTGGAAAAAGCTCGACGCGCTGATTCTAACGAGCCCAAGAACGCCATGAACGGAAGAGGACTTCAGGAGTTATGAAGGTCGCAATATACTCAGCTTCTCGCCTACGAGTAGGCGAGGAAAGTTTGTCCTATGCGCGGACGAAGGCAGTTCGCCTACGTGTAGGCGAAATAGGGTTTGACATCGGCGCGATGTCCGCCGCGAATGTCGCCTACTCGTAGGCGAGGAAACCTCTGCCCAGGCGGACGAGCGAAGTTCGCCTACGCACAGGCGCTTCGGCGTCGGCGGAAAATCCGCCTTCGGCCCTAAAAATGCGCCTTCGGGGTTAGAAATTGTACGGCGCCTTCCGCACCAGCGCAGCTGCGCGGACGGGCGGAGACCCGCCGGAGTAGTAAAATCCGTACGGACCGTACGGACTGTACGGACGGAATGGATGGATGCGCCTTCGGTCGGACGAAGTGACGGCGACAGGAGCGCCGACGGAAAGGCGAGAAATGGACAGATTGGACGGAGCCTGTTGACCGCGATCAACGCCTTCGGCGCCAGCGCAGCAGCGCGGACGGAACTCGCCTATGCGTAGGCGAGCGCCTACGCACAGGCATATGAAGTTCCGCGCCGGCGGAGATTCCGCCGGGGATTCCGCCTACGCAGAAGGGAGTTCAACTTTTGTCCGATGCGCGGACGATCGCCTTCGGCGGAGGGGGATTGGCCGAAGAGTGGTACGAACGAGTGTAGCGCGCAAGGCGAGAAATCCGCCTTCGGCGCTGCACACCCATGTCCGCTGCGTAATACACTAGCGGAGTTCAAATTTGCCAATTCGAGCGTGTGAGTTAAGTCGGCGTCGGCGGGGCATGAAGCCGCGCGTGAGAGAGGAGGCCGTTATAGCGCGGAGCCGGCGCGGCCATCAAGCGATTCGACCCTCACGACCGAGAGCCGACCATGACCTTCGACCAGGAGACAGAGGACACCCCATTCTTGAATTCGCGATTTCATTTTCTAGTGCGAGCTGCGCGCGTCCACCTGCTAGCTGTTGAACATTCTAGACATCGCCGCGTGGAGGATTACTTGTTGACTGAGAGAGAATTGAGTGCGCGCAATTTGGAATTGAGGGAGATTAGAATTTGCAGTGGGAGCAAGAAGCTTGGGCGGAGCAGAGAGAGAGTTGGTGAGCAAGCTAATTTCAAGAACGCGATGTCAAAACTGAACAAATTGTGGATGCTGCCGCTCCGGCTTCCACAGAATGGGTTGCGTGCCTTCGAGGAGCGACTGATTGCAAGAAAGCTTGATTTCTTGCTGTGGGGATGGAATTACATTTGTGTGGACATGGTGCGCGAATGGCTGGATGCGGAGCGACCACCTACGCGCGGATTGCGTCCGCACCTAGATCGATGGACCGTCCAAGATTGGGCGCAGGCATTGGGGAGGTGTGCCGGCATCGACGGATACCTCCTCTTTGATAGTGAGAGCGTCAAGGTGTCGAAGCACGACGAGGCGCAATTTGTGGAGTTGTTCAAACGGGATAGGTCTACCAAGAATGGGTACAAGACCCGCGACTACAAAGATCGCTTTCGCCGAACTTTAGCGGCAGCGCTGCTGCAATTGCTGCAGCCACACCGCACCTCATACATCACCTTGTGGCAGGTTTCTTTTGTGGAGCTCATCTTGGAGATAGCTCCAGTTCACTGGGCGAGCATCCTGCACAGAGTGATGCAACAGCACGCATTCGAGGAGAAGGGGGGAACTCTCAATCACCTCTCCCCTTTCTTGATAAACTTCTATCGGCAGAGGAACTGTCTGACCGCGGCGGAGCTCGCTCGCTTTCCGCCATTGTCTGTCGACCATCCCGGGAAGTATGTGCGGGATAACGAGGTCGACACCGATGCAGAGGATTCACCAGCTTCTACTCCGCCGACACGGAGGGACGAGGGAAGAAGCACACCCGCAGCAAGAGTGCCGCGGAAGCGGCGATGGAGAGAGGAGTCAGAGGAGGAGCAGCATCGAGAATCCACTGCTCCCATACGAAAGCGGCCACTGCACGAAGTGTGCAGCCGACCGAAGCAGAAGGCGCGCAGGCTTGTGTTACCAGCCAGCAGCGCGGACACGGCGACGATCACCACGGAGAAGGGAAGTGGGTCACCGGAGAGGGCTGAGAGAGCTCGGACGTCCGCAGCAGCGGCGGACCACGCTACACCTCCGGCGGACGAGAGGCGGCCTTCGGGCCAAGGGCCTCCGGAGTTACACGTGCGATGCGGACGAGTGTTCCGCCTACGCACAGGCGATTTCCAGCGGATAGGTGACCTCAAGCGGACGTGGACCTACGCCTACGCGTAGGCAGAGAAAGTTCGCCTACGCACAGGCGGCCGCCTACGAGTAGGCAGGATTCACCCCCGATACAACGTAGGAAGGGGAAGGAGCCGGCGGAAGATCCGCCTTAGGGTCAAGGGCCTTCGGGACTAGACCCTCCGGCGTATAACGCGCCGCGATTTGCGCCTTCGGCGCCAGGGCCTTCGGACCAACGAGTTTTGAATAGGGAGCGTGCGGAGACCGCATCTTCAGCGGGTAATCCGCCGGCAGATGCGCCTTCGGCGGTAGGGCCTTCGGGGCCAGGTACATCGGGCGAGCGGCCTTCGGCTCTGTTGCCTTCGGCGATAGACGCCTTCGGCGCTGCGCTTGCGGCGGATCAGGCGCCGGTACTTGCGCCTACGCGCAGGCCAAACGCAGCCCTCACGCAGGACCTAACGGAGGAGCGGATTGTCTGTCCGGTAAGCAGGTAATACCTCTGCTGAGGTACTTGGATCGCAAATTTGATAAATACGCCAATCCACTCCAGCCGGGGTCCTACATCGAGTTAGTGCGAAGGCGGACTCGCGCTAAAGTCCACACCAGCAAGCTACTAGCTAGGGTGGATCGGGAACTCAAGGATTTACGGGAGAAGCATGCGTGTTTGTGGGGACAGTATAATCTCGTGCGGAAGTCGCACACCCACTACGACACATTGAAGCAGGCGAGACTGGAAGAGCTCACCAGGGATGTGGTGAAGACCACGGAAGAACTGATTTCTGAGAAGACTCAGAATCAGGTTCTGTCAGAGGAGCTCGTGCGACAGACGCGGTTGTTAGCGGAGTGTCAGCTCGCACGACAGGCGGATGAGGATTTAATCCGCAGGCTGCAGTCGGAGTGCGGGGAATTGAGAGCTCAGCGTGCGGAGGCCGAATCGCAGTTGGTGGTAATTGAAGATGATCGCAGGCGAGAGGCAGATCGCACAAAGGAGGAGATGGCGAGGCGAGTCACTCACTGTCTCAAGGGCTACGCCCACAGGGAAGTGGCGGCGCAGGAGAAACTCACACTGCGTGAGTTGGAGCTTCGTGCAGCCGGATTGTTGTCAGGTGACAATAGGAGTCGGCGGCGGGTGGCAAAGAAGTTAGACTCTTTTCTGTCTAAGGCGCGGGATACCATGTCCACCCTCGAGGCGGAGGTGTCCGCGGCGTTGCAGCGTTTGGGACTGCGCAGTCGAGCTGAAGACTGGCAGGGTAGGGAGTTAGTGCGCGGCAGTCCGTCGCGCAGGAGGCGAAGCACAGATTCCGCGGAGTGTAGTGTAGCGTGGTTCCGTGCAGGCGTGTAGCATAGTGCAGTGTAGTGCTAGTTAGGACTTAGAAGGTATAAAGTAGTTCAAGGCGTCTTGCCTTGGGTTCTTTCCCAATTTCAGAAGTGCAGATCAGGAACTCATTTTCTCTGCGTGTTTGTGTCTTTAGTTCTGTCACCACGCAAGAGGAGCTACAACTTGGCGTTCCGCATTTTGTAGCTGAAGGCCTTCAGCCGAATGTTCAGAGCTAGTACATTGGTTAGAGACTTGAGTAGTTCGGATCTACACCTGCGGGTGATTGCCGATGCTCAGAGCCAGTGACGAGTTAGATACTTGAATAGTTTCGCCCCTACACCTTCGAGTGTTTGTTACTGATTGTAGTGTAGGCGAATTGTAGCGTAGGCGAATTCCGTCCGCGTATCAAACGTTCGTCCGCTCCGGTCCCTCGCCGTAGGCGCAGCACCGAAGGCGGCTGTGCCGAAGGCGTTGACCGCGGTCAACGGACTCTGTCCAGTCTGTCCATTTCTCTCGCCTCTCCGTCGGCGCTCTTGTCTCCGTAACCCCGACCGGCCGAAGGCGCACTCATCCGTTCCATCCGTACAGTCCGTACGGATTTTACTACTCCGTTGGGTCCTCGCCCGTCCGCGCTGCTGCGCTGGCGCCGAAGGCGCCGTACAATTTCCAACCCTGAAGGCGAATTTTAGGGCCGAAGGCGGATTTCCCGCCGACGCCGAAGCGCCTGTGCGTAGGCAAACTTCTCTCGTCCGCTTGTGCAGAGGTGTTAGTCCTCCCCGCCTACGAGTAGGCGACAATCGCGGTGGACACCCCGCCGACGTCAAAGCCTATTTCGCCTACGCGTGGGCGGACTTCCCTCGTACGCGCATAGGACAAACTTTCCTCGCCTACTCGTAGGCAAGGAAGCTGAGTGTCTTGCGATCTTCATAACTCCCGGAGTCCTCCTCCGTTCGTGGCGTTCTTGGGCTCGTTAGAATCAGCGCGTCGAGCTCTTTCCAACGAGACCCTAACCAAGTCGAGGCGTGTGGTAACACACTTTTTGTTTTTTTTTTGCAGAATTTGAACAATTTTGAAAAAGAAGTACCGAAGCAGTATCTGTAGTCAGGAAATGGTATGTTAAATAGAGTGAATTGAGGAGATCGAGGGTCATGAAGAATCACGGAGTTGGGCGCAACGGCGCCAAACGCCTTCGGCAAGATCTCCTTTGCTGAGGTGTCTTTACCCACGCGCCTCCGGCGAGTAGTGAAGGTACGCTTTCGGCACAGACACCTCCGGAGGAGATGTCGCTAAAGACGTCAGAAGCCGGCAGGGACCTCTGAATGCTTCCGACCTGGAGTACGCCTTCGGAGATGCGCCGTTGGCGCGGGAGAGAAACCTTCATAACGATCAGGATTCACGGTAGTTCTATTTGATTAAGGTTTCATTGAAAAGAACTCGGGACGCTCGTTCTAACGAACCCAAGAACGCCTGAGATGGATCAGGGACAAGGAAGTTATGAGCATCGGCAAACTCGCATCCGGCGATGCGCTGTTCGCGCTAGGGTTCACCTTCGGGAAGGACCCCCGTACGCCTTCGGCGATGCGCCTTCGGCGGAACCACGCGCTCATGAGAGGAGATCAAGTCGGAGGCGGAAGCGCCTTCGGCGGCTGTGCGGCGGAAGAGAAGTGCCGACCTGATGTACGCCTCCGGCGTTGCGCGGATAGGCGGATGCGCCGGCATAATTCGCGCCGGCGGGATACGCGCCGTCTGCGATATGCGGGGCAGAACGGACAAAAGAAGTTGTACAAGTACGTGTCGGCGTAATTCGCGCCGACTTGATGTGCGCCTCCACCGAGGCGCCGGCGGAGAAGGAGTACGCCTTCGGCGATATACCTCCGGCGATGGGCAGGTTGGGAAAAGACAAAATAGTCAGAGCGTACGCTCCACCGCGGCGAACTCCAGATCGGCGTACACCTTCGGCGAGTATTACGCCTTTGGCGAACTCGAGGTCGGAAGCCCTCGGCGATGACGAACTTAGAGACGGCGGGAGATGGCGGCAGGAGAATTCAACGTTCAAGCATGCGAATGCGCGCAATGCGGAGGCATGAATTCGAGCATGCGAGGGAGAACCGTTAGGCCGCATAGCCGGCTGCGTAATCAAGTGGGATTGTACCCACTACCTACGAAGAGCGTTGTGCGATCTTGATTTCAGAGAAGAAAAGTATGCTCTCCACTCTCATTCTCTCATTCTTGATTGTGAGTTTTCCAGCTTCAGAGCTTGAGGCGTGCAGCTCAATCGGGCGGAGAGACCTTCAGTGAGTTGGAGAGAGTGCAGGAATCAGTGAGCAGGAAGGAGTGCGTAGCAACCAGGCGAGCAGAGGCGAATTGCGCGAGGATCTTGACGGACCCTGCAGAGAGTTTGAGAGTAGAGAAATTGAGCGCGCAAGGGAGGAGAAAGCAATTGTAGTTAGTGTCTGAGCGGCCGACGCGCAGCGGCGATTGTGAGAGATCGAGCGGGAAGGAAGAGCGTCTGTGTGTGCAAGAGGGAGCAAGAAATATGTCGAAGGTCCCCCAGCTGCGAGTGTCTCCACTTAGAGTGCCGCAGATCAGTATGCGCGCATTCCAGGATGTGTTGACGAAGTTAAAGCTTGATTTCCTCCTGTGGGGATGGAATTGGACGTGTCCGGAGATGATGCGCGAATATTTGCGGGAGAAACACCAGCCCGCGCGCGGATTCCGCCCCCATCCAGAGCGGTGGGACATTAGTCACTGGGCGCAGGTATTAGGAAGGTGTGCAGGCGAGGAAGGATATCTCCTCTTCGAGGCCGAAAGCGTGAAGGTGTCGAAGGAGGAAGAGAACTCCTACAATGATCTTTTCAAGGTTGGCAGGGATCCCAAGAACGGCTTCCGGATGCGAGATTACAAAGATCGATTGCGGAGAAATGTCGCGACTGCATTGCTTCAAATATTGCAGCCGACCAAGACCGCCTACATGCATGGTTGGCAAGTGGGATTTGTGGAGCTAGTGTTGTCAGGAGCTCTGATTCATTGGGCACGGCTCCTATGGAAGGTGACGCGCCAACATGCGCAAGAAGAGAGAGGAGGGACCCTCAATCATCTTTCGCCTTACCTGATCGTGTTCTATCGAGCGATGGGATGTTTGACAGCTTCAGAGCGGGCGCGATTTCCGCTGCTGACCTGGAGTAATCCGGGTAGATACTTGCGGGAGGCTGAAGTGGACACAGATCCGGACGAAGCACCTGCTAGTCCAGCTCCAGCTCCGGCTCCAGCAAGAGCAGAAGAAGAGCATCGACGTGAGCGCGCACCGCGGAAGCGGAAATGGGATGAGAGGCCAGAAGACAGGCAGCCGGAAGCTCCCGCTGCGCCGACTCGAAGTCGGCCAACCCACGAGCTTTACAGCCGGCCGAAGCAGAGGGCACGTAAGTTGGTGTTGCCGACTAGCAGTGCGGAGACCGGGCGTACTCCGGTCCGGCGGAATGTCCTGCCCACGCAGGAGGAGATAATCGCGCAGATTCTGGGGAGGTCGATGAACCCCTCTACACAGAAGGCGCGGATGCCTTCGGAAGAAGTCAGGCGAACTGAGAGTCGGCCAACTACGAGTCGGGCGACTGAAGGTCGGCCAATTGCAGGTCGGCGAGAACAGCGTGTTGAACCAGACAACAGGCCGGAAGCAGAAGAGAGTTTGGCTGCAGAGCCAATGACTCTCAAGGAGTCGTCTTCGGAAGAAGACGCTTCTGAGGGAGCGCCTCCAGCGAAGCGACCAAGTGGAGTGAAGACATGCAGAGTGGATCCGACTGAAAGTCGGAAGGCGAAAACACCTTCCGCGCAGATCGCGCCGGAGGAGCAGGCAGTAGAAGTGGGCGGTGCTGGGGCGACAAGAGTGACTGCGGTGCCGACCCCTTCGAGAACAGGAGATCAAGCCGGAGCGGAGGCTCAGGCAGTGGGATCTCCCACTGCCTTGGATATCTATGCAGGGAGTGGAGCAGCAGTCGCGGCGGAAGCTGCCACGCACCACAGTTCCAGGGAGTCGCCTAGAGCTTCTGTGGCGACTGAAATCCTCGAAACAGAGGATGAGACGAGTTCGGAAGAACAAGAAGCGGACTCTGTGCGTGGGACGCCAACAGGGGTACTGTGCTAGCAGATAGTGCCACTCTTGCGATATTTGGATCGCAAGGCAGCAAAGTACGCGAATCCTAGAAAACCGCAGTCTTATGTGGAGTTAGTCAAGAACAGGACGAGGAACAAGGTGGCCATTTGGGGCACTAGGTGCCAAGCGTTGGAGATGAAGAATACTGCCCTCCAACAGCACCTGGCGATCACGAAGAGGCTACAACAAACCCTGCAACAACAGCGTGAGGATGCGGCGATGAAAGCCCAGGAGGATGTCGAGCTGATGCGGGCAAGGATTGAGTTGGAATTGCAGGAAGAGCAGAGACAAAACCGCATTCTGACAGAGGAGCTTGCGCGCCAGACGCGCGCATTAGAGCAAGGTCAGAGCACGCGCAAAGCGGATGAGGAGTTGTTGCGCAACTTGCAATCCGAGTGCGTGGAATTGAGGGCGCAGCGCGCGGAGGCTGAGATGCAGCTGACGGAGGTGGAAGGCAGCAGCCGGCGCGATGCGGATCGTACGCGAGAGGAGTTGGTGGCGCGGGTGACCCACTGTCTCAGAGGTTACATCCACTGGGAAGTGGCGGCGCAGGAGAAAATCACACTCAGAGAGTTTGAGCTTCGGGCGGCGGCGTTGACGGAGGGTGACAGTCGGAGTCGGCGGCGAGTGGCGAAGAAATTAGAGGCCTTCTTGTCGGATGCGCGTGATACTATGGCGCACTTGGAGTTGGAAGTGACCGAGGTCCTTCGGCGGCTGGGGTTGCACAGCCGAGCGGAAGACTGGCAGGGTAGGGAGTTAGTGCGCGGCAGTCCGTCGCGTAGAAGGCGTAGTACCGGATCTGCAGAGTGCAGCAGTGTAGCTTGGTTCCGTGCAGGCATTTAGAGTAGCAGGTAGTGCAGCGTAGTGTTAGTTAGGACCTTAGAGGGTAGACCTTAAAGTAGTTCAAGGCGTCTTGCCTTGGAATTCTTCCAGTTTCGGAAGTGTAGATCACGAACTCACTTTCTCGGCGTGTTTGTGTGTTTAGTTCTGGCACCACGCAGAGGAGCTACAGCTTGACGAAGGTACCGCATTTTGTAGCAGAAGGCCTTCGGCTGAATGTTCAGAGCTAGTATACTGGTTAGAGACTTGAGTAGTGCGGATCTACACCTGCGGGTGATTGCCAATGCTCAGAGCCGGTTGCGAGTTAGATACTTGAGCAGTTCCCCCTTACACCTTCGAGTGATTTATCCTGGTTATACTCCTACGGGACGTTTCCCCTGAATGCCAAAGTGAAGTTTTGTTACTTCGTGTAAACCTTGGTTGTCAATTCAGGTTACGCTGCAGAAGGCACCCTCTGGGCATACCTCTGTAGTAATTCTGGGAATGACAAGTGTCTAAGAATTCAAACTCTTCAATAGACTGTTATGGTGTGTGTGTTACTGGATTGTGTCTCAGTTGAGTTTCTCAGTCGGGCCTGTATTCTCTACGCTTGGTGTGAGTTGAGGGTGACGTCCACCGCGTATGAGTGACTTCGTTCCGAAGTGGGAAGTCCAATCCGGGTTCCCTGCGCTAGCAGAAACTAGCGGAAGAGTTGTAAAAGCCGGAGTGGGAGTCACTACCTGCAGAGCCTCTGAATGTACTGTGAGCACAAAATTGTGCTCACACGTCTTTTTACCCTTACGAGAGTTAAAAGTTTGGATTTAAGCTCTTGCAAAATTATGCTTGGGGTTTTCTGAAAGTTTTGGCAAGAGTAGGAGTTGGTGTGATGGTTAGGGGGCAAGAGGTGCGGAAGGAGGCCTTCGGGGCAAGGTCTTCGGCGAAGTGCCTGTAATAACCCACTAAAGGCTAAAACTGCAATATAGTGGTAGAAAGGTCGAACCCACAGGGACAGAGGAACACACAGGGTACAAAGTGTCACATTTAACAGACTATTGAGGAGTTTGAATTCTCAGGCGACTGTCACTCCCAGAAATACTGCAAGTGTCCACTCGGAGCGCACTCGGAGGTCGCACAGTGCAGCGTAACACACACACACACACACACACACCTGAAACTACAAAAACACAACCCAGAGATCCGTTAGGACCTCTACTCAAGATTTCAGGGGGGAAGGTCTCTCAAGAGTACACTCAGCGAAGCTGCGGGTAGTGACTCCCAACTCCGGCCTTTACAACACTTCCACTAGCTTACTGCTAGCGTAGGAAACCCGGTTTGGACTGCCTACTTCGGATCGAAGTCACTCTTACGCGGTGAACAACACTCTCAACTCACAAAACGCGCAGAGAACACAAGACCTCACTGAAGGACTCACTGAGAAACATTCCAGTAACACAATAACAGTCTATTGAAGAGTTTGAATTCTCAGGCACTTGTCATTCCCAGAAATACTACAAGGGTTACCCTGAAGGCACCTGCTGCAGCGTAACCTGAATTTACAACCAAGGCTTACACGAAGTAACAAAACTTCACTTTGGCATTCAGGGGAAAAATCCCGAAGGAGTACAACCAGGAACAAACACTCGAAGGTGTAGGGGCGAAACTATTCAAGTATCTAACTAGTCACTGGCTCTAAGCATCGGCAGTCACCCGCAGGTGTAGATCCGAACTACTCAAGTCTCTAACCAATGTACTAGCTCTGAACGTTCGGCCGGAGGCCTTTAGCTACAAAACGCGGAACGCCAAGTTGTAGCTCCTCTTGCGTGGTGACAGAACTAAGGACACAAACACGCAGAGAAGATGAGTTCCTGATCTGCACTTCTAAATTTGGGAAAGAACTCAAGGCAAAACGCCTTGAACTATTTTATACCTTCTAGTCCTAACTAACACTACACTGCAATGCCATGGTGCGAGCTGCAACAGATCCTACACCTGAGGAGTCGGCGGCTGCCTTCCCCTCTAACTTACAACCTAAATCTAACCCTAACCCTAAATCTGAATCCTAAGCCTACTGTACAGAGCCGCCAGCGCCTTTTCATTCAAGATCTGAGGCACCCTAAATTTGCAGGCATGCGTGGCCGGCCGAGATCAACGGCCCCACAAAATTTCAAATCCATCCGACCGTCCATCGCAAAGATATGGGCCCCGCAAGATCTCTGAACCTAGGCCAAAATTACTTCTCCAAAATCCGAGGACTGTGGGTCCCACGCGTCCTACACGCAAGCCGCCTACTCGCAGGCCGCCTTGGGCCAAAGGCCCCTCTAACTGTTAACGCCGAAGGCTCCTCTATATGTTAACGCCGAAGGCCTCTCTCCTAACCATGACAGCCGCTTTTGACGCTCATAACTCAGTGACGCCTTATCCGTTCCAAGAGTTCTTGGTCTCGTTAGAACGAGCGTCGCGAGCTCTTTCCAACAAAACCCTAACTAAGTCAAACCGTTAAGAATTGAAAAAGTTATGACGGTTTTTACTCTTCCGCCGAAGGCAATCGCCTATCCGCAGGCGTCCGCGTCCTACCCGCAGGCCGCCTATCCACAGGCCGTCCGCCTGTGCACAGGCCGCCTATCCACAGGCGTCCGCGTCCTTCGCGCTGTTGCGCTGGCGCCGTACAAGTTCCAACCCCGAAGGCGCATTTCTAGGGCCGAAGGCGGATTTCCCGCCGACGCCGAAGCGCCTGTGCACAGGCGAACGCCTGTGCGTATGCGAACTTCGCGCCTACGTCAAAAAACCCTATTTCGCCTGTGCACAGGCGAACTTCCTTCGTCCGCGCACAGGACAAAACTTTCTTCGCCCGGGCGCAGGCGGAAAGCTGAGTATCTTACAACCTTAATAACTACCGAAGTCCTCATCCGTTGTTGGCGTTCTTGGGCTCGTTGGAATCAACACGTCGAGCTCTTTCCAACGAGACCCTAACCAAGTCAAGGCGTTGCGAATTGAGAAGTTATGAGGGTACTCTTCCGCCAAATGCACTCTACCGCATCGCCGAAGGCGTTGACCCGAAGGCGTCTACCGCCGAAGGCTCATCTTCCGGCGGTTCTTCCGCCGAAGGCGTACCGCCAAAGTCGCTCTACCGCCGAAGGCCCCCATCAGTAACTTCCGACACTCATAACTCAGTGATCTCTCATCCGTTTCACAAGTTCTTGGGCTCGTTAGAACCAGCGCGTTGGGTTCTTTTCAACGAAATCCGAAGCATTTCAAGGCGTTACGAATTGAGAAAGTTATGAGTGATCTACCGCCGAAGGTGCTCAAAGCGGATCCTGCAGCATGAACCGCCCGTTCCGTCCCAAGCGTACCACTGTGGCCTAAGCCCAAAACCCCTTGACTGTCCTTGATCCTCTTTTTACTCTGGTTTCGCGTACCGATTACTATTTACAGCTGCAGCCGCGGTACTTACTATTCAAAAATGTTTTAGTTCCGACAAAAAACAAAAAATGGGTTACCACAGTGCCTTCGGGGAAGTCCCTTCGGGAAAAGGCCTTCGGCGAAGGAGTGAAACTCTCATAACGTTTTCAATGTGTGACGCCTTGACTCAGTTAGGGTCTTGTTGAAAAGAGCTCGCGACGTTCGTTTCAACAAGACCAAGAACTCTTGAAACGGATAAGGCATAAACGAGTTAGGAGCGGCGGAAGTTTCTGATATGGAGGGCCTTCGGTGGCCTACGCGTATGCGGCCTACGCGTAGGCGGCCTACAAATAGGCGGGTTGCGCGTAGGCGGCCTGTGCATAGGCAAACGCCTTCGGCGGAAGGGTAAAACCGTGATAACGTTTTCAATTCTTAACGATTTGCGTTGGTTAGGGTCCAACGAGCCCAAGAACGTTTCAAACGAAGCAGGGATCCGTGAGTTATGGGCGTCGGGGTGACTGTTATAGATAGGCAAAGGTGCGGAATAGTGTCTTCGGCGGTGCGCGGAAGACAATTTCGGACGGCGGATGTTGACGTGATCATAAATAAAGACTGTACAGGTGTGGCAGCGGCGGGGCATGAAGTTGCACATGGGAGCCAGGCCGTTGCACATCATCGCAGGAACGGCATTCACGCGGGCTGTGGGTGACTCGGCCCTTGAACGTTGGAGAGGAATTTTAGGCCTGGGGATAGAGATTGTGTGGTGTGCCATTGTGTGGAGACGCTGGTGGGATCGGTAGGAGGATAGAGTGTGGACGTGAGTGATTTTCGCAGGGAAGTGGTGAGGATTAGGAGGGGAGTGTGGAGAGTTCGAAGTAGGAGAAAGCAACCTCTCGTGGGTGGAGAGTTGTATCGTGGAGTAAAATTAGATTGGGATCTGAGATTCAGGTGCGACATCTGTGAGTGGGATCTGAGATTGAAGTGAAATCTGTGAGTGGGATCCGAGATTGAAGTGTAATCTGTGAGTGAGATCCGAGATTGAAGTGAAATCTGTGAGTGGGATCCGAGATTGAAGTGTAATCTGTGAGTGAGATCCGAGATTGAAGTGAAATCCGTGAGTGGGATCCGAGATTGAAGTGTAATTTGTGAGTGGGATCCGAGATTGAAGTGAAATCCGTGAGTGGGATCCGAGATCAGAGTGGAAGACCTGAGAATGGTAGCTGTGAATGAAGCAAAATCTGAAACTAAAATCTGACAGTAAGGATATGAATTTGAAACTGAAAAGGGAGAGTTGAATCTGAGAGAGGAATCTGGTGGGGTCTGAAGGTGGATGCTGAGAAATCGACACTGAAATCTGAGTAGGAATTGGGAGTGGAACTCGGAGCTAGGATAGACCACAGCGATTGTGGTATTGAGAAAGTCACCCAGAGTTGGGTTAGATCTTTATGTAACAAAGAGCTTGTCTGCTGCTCTTGTGGAGATAGCAGACAGCAAGTTATTATTTTCAGTTTTGGATAATTTGTCTGTGAGAGAGCAAGTGTTTACGATCTCATTGTCTTGAATACACTTTGACCACATGGTTGAGATCAGAGAAGTTAGATTATGGAAGCTCGAACCCCCACCTGGACTACAAACGCTGAAGGGTGGGGAGTTTAGGCTCACATAAAATGGTGCGTCTGCCGGGAGCCTGATCTTGTAAATGCAGAATAGGACTAGGTCGCACAAACCAAACTTGGAGCCAGGACTAGAGAAACCCGTTCGCAGTAGGAAGAAACATGAGAATAAGGAAATCGAGGAAGAAATTAAACTTCAGATATTTTTGAATGTGGACCCTGTTGATGAGTCTTTGTTAGAAGCTTTAGAGAAAACTAGCAACCTTGAGGAGAGTGGTCACTCTGCAAGCGTAGGTTGTCAAACGTCTGCAGAGATCTACTCGAGGAGAAAAGTGATTGTAGAACTTGACAGTGAGAAGTCGGTTGAGGAATCTGCCAGCATGGCTGACGATGGAGGGAGAGCAGGCCCTCCTCCTAGTCCTCCCATAGACCCACTCGTGAGGCCAAGAGGCCTTCCTATTCAAGTTCCACAAAATTTGGTAGCTGTGGTCATGCCACCCAATCTGCCTAAGTTCTATGGGACTAAGGATGAGGATCCTTCAAGGCACATGGAAAGATATGTTGAGAGGCTAGCCAACTCTCTGATTACAGATCCAGGTTATTGTTTGGTCTGGTTTCCTACTAACCTGGAAGGTGAGGCGTATGAGTGGTATAGGGATCATTCTGAAGGTCATTTTGAGGGATGGGACCAGATGCAAAGGGAGTTTTTGAATGAGTTTAGGCCTGAGGTGGGGCAGGGTACTGCATTGAGAGCTTTGGCATCATTAAAACAGGGAAGGGAAGAGGAAATCTCAGCTTACATTAGAAGATTTGATCTTGTCTGTGCACGTTTTGTGGGTACAATGCTCAATGACGATACGCTGAGACAATTTTTTATACAAGGGTTTTTTTAAGCTACGACCATAAGAGGTGTGTTAGAGAGAAGCCCTCAAACTCTTGCCGAGGCCAAGATGGCTACCAGAGAGATAGAGAACATTGACAAGGACTATGATAGATTGTGGAGGAAGGAGGATGAATCCATTCCTCAGTTCATCCCAATTCGTCCAACATTCTCTCATTCTCCAACAGACTCCCCATTCTCGAACAGACTCCCCATTCTCTCATTGAGTTAATTTCGCAGACCAGAGAACCAACACATGTTCTAGCATTGCCAGCCCCTACGGTGGACCCTAACCTGGCAGATGTAGAGAAAAGATTGAATGCCAGTTAGGCAGGTTTTCAGGAAACCATGATGAAACAGATGCAGAGCATCACAGATCAGATGGCCTTGATGATCATGAGTCAACAGCAAGGGCCTCCTCCTCCAGTTGAGTCAGGTAGACATTCATCAAGCCTGTGGTGTGTCCAGTGTGGTCAATCCGGGCACTCCAAACAATTTTGTAGGGTGGTGCAGAACCGTGATAATAGAATAAGCGGTGGCCCACCTCTGCAACATCAAAGGGGCCAAGGACCAAATTACCAAGGTCAAGGCGGGTACAGAGGGCCTCCTAGGGGTCAGGTTGGTCAAAATGGGGAGAGAAAAGAATTGCATGCTTTTTGTCGTAGGTGGCACTATCCAGGTCAGTGTTGGTCTGAAGTTGGGGTTAATGTGTGTAGTAACTGTGGAGGTAGTCATCCTTCTGACCAATGTCAGCAGCCAGACAAAGTTATTAGAATGCCTCAGCCTGCTGTTAGTCCTCACCAGGCTAGAGAAAATATGAGGGGTGCAAGACCACAGAATGAGCATTCTAACAATCTTAGACCCCCTAACTTGTATTATGATCATGAGAACAGCAAGCAGACATTCAATCCACCTGTTGGACTGCAAACAGTGAACAGATATATTCCTATCCAGAGTGAACCACGAGATGAACCTCGTAGTGACAGCAGAAAACAGGTTTCATTTGCAGATCCATGTTCTTCAAACTCTCAAGATGCTAGATTTGCAAATGGCGATGATGGAGATGTCCAACGTGGTAGTTCTGATCTTGGTAAGGGAATAGTCGAACAGGAGCAGAATCAGTGGCCTCCACATGCTAACTTGATTACTTATAAGTTGAAAAATTCGGATGATGTGATTATGCATGAAGCTCCGGCCCTTACTGTCACCACCAGAGCTATGCATCGCAAGATGCAAACTGAGAAAAATGAGGACGAGCAAGGGGAGACTTCATCAAAGGAGCCTTCTCATCTCTCTGATCTTGAGAGAGTGGCGAGGAGAGAAGGAGGATTACAAGGGCAGAGGAGAAAAGAAATGAGGTTCTGCATGATGCTGAAGTGCCACCTGTCATGCAAGATTCAGAAAGCAATGAACCAAGAGAGTGGGAAGGACCGGGGATTCCCATGAAAGAGTGGAAGGACATGAGATGTCAGAAAAGGAGAGAGTCAAAGAAGTACAATTTGTGATCAGATCTGAGTTCGCTAAAGGCAGACATTACTTTCGGGCAGCTGCTGGAAATATCTCCCATTGCTCGTAAGACTTTGAAGGAGGGCATTTCAGTGCATAGAAGGAGTGGAAAGACGAAGACTCGAGTCGTTGCTAGAGTTCATTTGCAAAAAGGAGCTCAAGATGTCAAACCTGTGGAGATAGAGGTGGTAGTGGTAGACAAGGTGATTTCCAATGTATTAGTTGATGGGGGTAGTGGTTTGAACATCCTACATGAACACACCATGAGAAGGTTAGGTTTGAATTTGACAGGCCTCTCACCTTTATTATCAATATGGCCAATCAGACTTTGGTTGTACCGGTGGGGAAGATTAAAGATTGCCGGTTGTCCACTGGTGGTGAGGAGTACATTGTCACATTTCATGTGATTAAGATGCATTCGAACAGCGACACTTTCCCTATTCTATTGGGCAGACCTTGGTTGAGAATGGCTAATGCCATTGTGGATTGGGGAGGACTGAAGCCATCAATCACATATGGTCCTCAGGATAACAGAGTCAAGGTGTCAATAGGGTCCTTAGGTGGAAAGGTGACAGAGGATCCTGAGTTATCTTCAGGGAAGGAAGAAGAGAAAAACGAGGCCAAGTGTGATGACACTTTAGTGGGAGTGGTTCAGTCGAATGAAAGAAAAAATAGATTAGATGTAGGGTCAGGCAGCTTAGATCCTAGTTTTTACAGCAGAAGCGATGATGGAGAGTTTGCTCAGTGGTTGAGAGATTATCCTGAGTCAGGTTGTGACGCCATGATGATTTCTCATCACAAAATTTCCAAGAAGGAGGTGATCAGTTCACAAAGAGAAGAGTATCTGTTGCTAGAACCATGTGAGGTTCTTACAGAGGAAGAGTGGATACATGGAGGTCTTACTCCATGGTTGGACGAGTAGGATGTTACTGAGGTGGGGTTGGTGCAGGTTGATGGAACTCAAGAGGAGGAGAATGCTGTTCAACCTGCGAAGTTGGAGGAACCCTTGCATTTCAAGACTACATCAACCGGAATATTAGTGGGCCAAGACGTCAGGGAATATCCTCAGGTCCCTCCAGATTGGTATCAGAGCTCAGAGGAACAAACTCATGTGGCAGAGGAAGACTGGAAATACGTGGAGGTGTCCATCAGAGGAGGAGAGCTGAAGCAAATGAAGATGGGTTCTAAGCTAGGAGAGGATGAGATACGAAGGTACGGTGAGTTGGTGGACGAATTCAGTGATACCTTTGCTTGGTCGTATGATGAGTTGAAGGGAGTACCTCGTGAGATGGTGGAGCATCGGATTTTGTTGGTCCTTGGTGCTAAGCCTATTAGACAGAAGGAGAGAAGGATGAACCCACAGTTACAGTTGTTAGTTCGAGCAGAATTGGAGAGATTACTCAAAGCTGGATTCATTAAGCTTGTAGAGATCACGGATTGGGTTTCTCCTATGGTTTTGCTCAAGAAGAAGAACGGAAAACTTAGAATGTGTGTGGATTATAGGAAGCTGAATGCCTGTACTCAGAAGGATCACTTTCTGTGGTACCCCACTTTTGGTGATTTTGAGGAAATTAAAAATTTTTTGGAAAACTTTACCAAGGCAGCAATGTAAATAGCCTTTGGTGCATCAAAATAGAGTGAATTCGGAAGATCGCAGAGATTCTCGAGGGACCTCGTAGAATCTAGGAGTTGGGTGCAGCGTCAAGGAAGGGCACCACCCTCCCTGCGAGCTCTGGAGGTAGGATCCCTACGGCGCAAGGCGCAAAATCCGCCTTCGGCGCTGCGTCCGCGGCGGTAGGGAAATCCTTCATATTTAGGTCAACCCCCAAACGCCTTGCCTTAGTTAGGGTCTCGTTGGAAAGACCTCGATGTGCTGATTCCAACGAGCCCAAGAACGCCAACAACGGATAAGGACTCCGGGAGTTATGAAGGTTGTAAGATACTCAACTTTCCGCCTGTGCACAGGCGAAGTAAGTTTTGTCCTATGCGCGGACGAAGGAAGTTCGCCTGCGCACAGGCGAAATAGGGTTTTGATGTAGGCGCGAAGTTCGCCTACGCACAGGCGTTCGCCTGTGCACAGGCGCTTCGGCGTTGGCGGGAAATCCGCCTTCGGCCCTAGAAATGCGCCTTCGGAGGTAGAAATTGTACGGCGCCTTCTGCGCCAGCGCAACGCCGCGGACGAGCAAGGAGCCGCCAGAATAGTAAAATCCGTGCGGACCGTACGGACTGTATGGACGGGATGGATGGATGCTCTCGTGGTCGGACAGAGTTGCGGCGGCGAGAGCGCCGATGGAGAGACCAGGAGCGGACAGTCTGGACGGAGGCTGTTGACCGCGGACAACGCCTTCCGCGCCAGCGCATCGACGCGGACGGACTTCACCTGCGCACAGGCGAGTGAAGTTCACCCGCCTGTTGTAATAACCCACTAAAGGCTAAAACTGCAATATAGTGGTAGAAAGGTCGAACCCACAGGGACAGAGGAACACACAGGGTATAAAGTGTCACGTTTTAACAGACTATTGAGGAGTTTGAATTCTCAGGCAACTGTCACTCCCAGAAATACTGCAAGTGTCCACTCGGAGCGCACTCGGAGGTCGCACAGTGCAGCGTAACACACACACACACACACACCTGAAACTACAGAAACACAACCCAGAGATCCGTTAGGACCTCTACTTCAAGATTTCAGGGGGAAAGTCTCTCAAGAGTACACTCGGCAAAGCTGCGGGCAGTGACTTCCAACTCCGGCTTTTACAACACTTCCACTAGCTTGCTGCTAGTGTAGGAAACCCGGTTTGGACTGCCTACTTCGGATCGAAGTCACTCCTACGCGGTGAACAACACTCTCAACTCACAAAACGCGCAGAGAACACAGGTCCGCACTGAAGGACTCACTGTGAAACATTCCAGTAACACAACAACAGTCTATTGAAGAGTTTGAATTCTCAGGCACTGGTCATTCCCAGAAATACTACAGGGGTTACCCTCAAGGCACCTGCTGCAGCGTAACCTGAATTTACAACCAAGGCTTACACGAAGTAGCAAAACTTCACTTTGGCATTCAGGGGAAAAATCCCAAGGAGTACAATCGGAAAGAAACACTCGAAGGTGTAGGGGCGAAACTGTTCAAGTATCTAACTAGTCACTGGCTCTGAGCATCGGCAGTCACCCGCAGGTGCAGATCCGAACTACTCAAGTCTCTAACCAATGTACTAGCTCTGAACATTCGGCCGAAGGCCTTCAGCTACAAAATGCGGAACGTTAAGTTGTAACTCCTCGTGCGTGGTGACAGAACTCAAGGACACAAACACGCAAAGGAAATGGGTTCCAGATCTGTACTTCTGATGGGAAAGAACCCCAGGCAAAACGCCTGGAACTATTTTATACCTTCTAAGTCCTACCTAACACTACACTGCAATGCCATGGTGCGAGCCGCAACAGAACCTACACCTGAGGAGTCGGCGGCTGCCTTCCCCTCTAACTTACAACCTAAATCTAACCCTAACCCTAAATCTAAATCCTAAGCCTACTGTACAGAGCCGCCAGCGCCTCCCCACCCAAGATCTGAGGCGGAAAATTTGCAGGCAGGCGTGGCCGGCCGAGATCAACGGCCCCACAAAATTTCAGATCCATCCGACCGTCCATCGCAAAGATATGGGCCCCGCAAGATCTCTGAACCTAGGCCAAAATTCCTTCTCCAAAATCCGAGGACTGTGGGTTCCACGCGTCCTACACGCAAGCCGCCTACTCGCAGGCCGCCACTGCCACACCTGAACATTCTACATTCATGACCACCCGATCCTCGCCGGAGGACATCTCCTTCCGCGCACCGCCGAATGCGTCCAACCGCCAAAGACGCACTTCCACACCTTGTCAATCTCTAACAGTCACCCCGACGCCCATAACTCACGGATCCCTGCTTCGTTTGCAACGTTCTTGGGCTCGTTGGACCGAGCGTGTTGTGCTCTTTCCAACGAGCCCCTAACCAAGTCAAACGGATAAGAATTGAGAAAGTAATCACTGTTTTACTCTTCCGCCGAAGGCCTGCAACCGTCGAAGGCGTCCGTCCGCGCATCGGACAAAAGTCGATCTCCCTACCTCCGAAGACGGAATTCCCGGAAGCGTAACCCCGAAGGCGAACATCTAGGGCCGAAGGAGAACGTCTACGTATCTTCCGATAGTCCTTACTCCCTAAATTCCCATCCGTCCCAGGCGTTCTTGGGCTCGTTGGAACGAGCGTCGCGAGCTCTTTCCAACGAGACCCTAACCACCGCAAACCATTAAGAATTGAAAACACTATGTCAATTTTACCCTTCCGCCGAAGGCCTGCCTGTGCACAGGCCGCCTACTTGCAACCCGCCTGTGCACAGGCGTCCGCGTCCGTCCGCGGCGTAAGCCGCCTCTCTAAGTGTTAACGCCGAAGGCCCCTCTAAATGTTAGCACCGAAGGCCCTCCATATCAGAAACTTCCGCCGCTTCTAACTCGGTGATGCCTCATCCGTTTCAAGAGATCTTGGTCTCGTTGGAACCAGCTCGTCGAGTTCTTTCCAACGAGACCCGAATCAAGTCAAACCGCTAAGAATTGAGAAAGTAATGTCGGTTTTACTCTTCCGCCGAAGGCGTTCGCCTATCCACAGTCCGTCCGTGGCGATGACCTGGCTGTCTGCGGCGCTGAGCTGTCCGTCCGCTGCGCTGACTTGTCCGTCCGCGGCACTGACCTGGCCGTCCGCGGCGATGACCTGGCGCAGAAGGCGCCGTACACTTTCTACCTCACAAGGCGCATTTCTAGGGCCCAAGGCGGATTTCCCGCCGACGCCGAAGCGCCTGTGCACAGGCGAACTTCCTTCGTCCGCGCATAAGACAAAACTTTCTTCGCCGGTGCGCAAAGGCGGAAAGCGGAGTATCTTGCGACCTTCATAACTCCCGGAATTCTCCTCCGTTCGTGGCGTTCTTGGGCTCGTTAGAATCAGCGCGTCGAGCTCTTTCCAACGAGACCCTAACCAAGTCGAGGCGTTGCGCATTGAGAAAGTTATGAGGGTTTCACTCTTCCGCCAAATGCACTCTCCCGTATCGCCGAAGGCGTTGACCCGAAGGCGTTGACCGAAGGCGTCTACCGCCCAAGGCGCATCTTCCGGCGGTTCTTCCGCCGAAGGCGTACCGCCAAAGTCGCTCTACCGCCGAAGGCCCCCCCATCAGTAACTTCCGACACTCATAACTCAGTGACCTCTCATCCGTTTCACAAGTTCTTGGTCTCGTTAGAACGAGCGTCGCGAGCTCTTTGCAACAAGACCCAAAGCAACTCAAGGCGTTACGAATTGAGAAAGTTATGAGTGATCAACCGCCGAAGGTGCTCAAAGCGGATCCTGCAGCATGAACCGCCCGTTCTGTCCCAAGCGTCCCACTATGGCCTAAGCCCAAAACCCCTTGACTGTCCTCGATCCTCTGGTTTCGCGTACCGATTACTATTTACAGCTGCTGCCGCGGTACTTACTATTCAAAAATGTTTTAGTTCCGACAAAAAACAAAAAGTGGGTTACCACAACTGTGCACAAGCGGGTGAAGTTCCGCGTCGGCAGAGAATCCGCCGAGGAGTCCGCCTGCGCACAGGCGGGAGTTGAACTTTTGTCCGACGTGCGGACAAGCGCCGGGGCAGAGGAGGATTGGCCGAGGAGCGGTACGAACAAGTGTACCGCGCAAGGCGGAAAATCCGCCTTCGGCGCTGCGCACCCATGTCCGCGGCGTAGTACGCTCGCGGAGTTCAAATTCGCTAATTCGAGCGTGTGAGTTAAATCGGCGTTGGCGGAGCGTGAGAGCGGAGACCGTTTTAGCGTAGAGCCGGCGCGGCCATCATTTGAGTCGACCCTCACGGGCGAACACCGACCATGATCTTCGACCGGGAGGCGGAGAGCGTCCCATTCTTGAATTCGCGATTCCATTTTCTAGTGCGAGCTGCGCACGTCCATCTGCTAGCTGCTAAGCATTCCCGACACCGCCGCGTAGAGGATTACTTGTTGATTGAGAGAGAATTGAGTGCGCGTGATTTGGAATTGAGTGAGATTAGAGTTTGCCGAGGAAGCAAGGAGCTCGAGCGGAGCAGAAGGAGAATTAGCGAACAGGCAAATTCCAAGAACGCAATGTCGAGACTGAGCCGATTGCGGATGCTGCCGCTCCGACTGCCACAGAACGGGCTACGCGCTTACGAGGAACAGCTGATAGCAAGAAAGCTCGATTTCTTGCTATGGGGATGGAACTACATTTGTGCGGATATGGTGCGCGAGTGGTTAGATCCACGGGGACCACCTACGCGCGGATTGCGGCCGCATGTCGATCGGTGGACGGTCCAAGATTGGGCGCAGGCATTGGGGAGGTGTGCCGGCATCCCAGGGCACCTCCTCTTTGATAGTGAGAGCGTCAAGGTGTCTAAGCAGGACGAGGCGCAATTTGTGAAGCTGTTCAAGCGGGAGAAGTCTACCAAGAATGGGTACAAGACCCGCGATTACAAGGATCACTTCCGCCGAACTGTGGCTACGGCGCTGCTGCAATTACTGCAGCCACACCGCGCCTGCTACATCACATTGTGGCAGGTCTCTTTTGTGGAGTGCATCATCGAGGGCGCTCCAATTCACTGGGCGAGCATCCTGCACAGAGTGATGCGACAACACGCTTTTGAGGAGAAGGGGGGAACTCTAAATCATCTCTCTCCTTTCCTGATCAATTTTTATCGGCAGCGGAATTGTTTGACCGCGGCGGAGCTTGCTCGTTTTCCGCCGTTGTCCGTCGACCATCCCGGGAAGTATGTGCGGGATAACGAGGTCGACACTGACGCAGAGGAGTCGCCAACTTCTACTCCGTCAAGGCGGAGGGACGAAGGGAGAAATACTCCTGCAGCAAGAGTGCCGCGGAAGCGGCGATGGAGAGAGGAGTCCGAAGAGGAGCAGCATCAAGAACCCACTGCTCCCATTCGGCAGCGGCCGTTGCACGAAGTGTGCAGCCGGCCGAAGCAGAAGGCGCGCAGGCTTGTGTTACCAGCCAGCAGCGCGGACACGGCGACGATTGCCACGGAGAAAGGAAGTGCGTCGCCGGAGAAGAACGAGGGAGCGCGGACGTCTGCAGGAGCAACGGACCACGCTGCACCTTCGACGGACGAGAGGCCGCCTACGGGCCAAGGGCCTCCGGAGTTACCACGTGCGTTGCGGATAGGTGTTCCGCCTGCGCACAGGCGAGCCTCGACGGAAAGGCGACCACAAGCGGACGTGGAACTACGCCTACGCATAGGAAGGGGCAGTCCGCCTGTGCACAGGCGTTCGCATGTGCACAGGTCACCTGTGCACAGGTCGCCTGCGCACAGGCAGGATTCACCCCCGTTCCAACGTAGGAAGGGGAAGGAGCCGGCGGAAGATCCGCCTACGGGTCACGGGCCTTCGGGACCAGATCCTCCGGCGTCCAACGCGCCGCGATTTGCGCCTTCGGCGCCAGGGCCTTCGGGCCGAGGAGATGCGAACAGGGAGCGTGCGGAGGCCGCACCATCGGCGGGTAGCCCGCCGGTAGATGCGCCTTCGGCGGTAAGGCCTACGGGCCAAGGGACATCGGGCGAGCGGCCTCCGGCTATGTCGCCTTCGGCGATAGACGCCTTCGGCGCTGCGCCTGCGGCGGACAAGGCGCCGGCATTTGCGCCTGCGCACAGGCCAGGCACAGCCCTCGCGCAGGACCGATCGAGGGAGCGGGACCTGACGGGGGAGCGGATTGACTGTTCGCGGGACGAAATTTCGGTGCGCGATGCGCAATCAAACCCCGCGCAGACATCTTCTGCTCGATCGCCTTCGGCGGCGGACGTCGGCGGCAGAGAGGATACGGTCGAAGACCGACAAGCGGGCAACGGGGATGTAGCACGGCCACATTCGCCCACCGCCTTGGACATTTTGGCGAAGAGCAGCGAAGCTGCAGTTGTGCCTTCGCGGGCAGCGCCCGTAGACGACGTGCAGCCCCACTCGGGTCAGTCGCCAACGCAATCAATGGCGACTGAAATCCTTAACTCGGATGATGACGACGGAGGCTCCACCGAAGCAATGTCGGGAGCAGGGGATACCAAGGAGGAGGAGGAGGAAATTGTTGGAGCACCAGCGGCGGCGCTCTCTGAGCAGGTGATACCGTTGCTGAAGTACTTGGATCGCAAATTTGATAAATACGCCCATCCACTTCAGCCGGGATCTTACATCGAATTAGTGCGCAGGCGGACTCGCACTAAAGTCCACACTAGCAAGCTACTAGCTAGGACGGACCAGGAGTTGAAGGATTTGAGGGAGAAGCATGCCTGTTTGTGGGGTTAGTACAACCTTGAGAGGAAATCGCACGCCCTCGATAGGATGAGGAAGGAGAGATTGGAAGAGCTCACCAGGGATGTGGTGAAGACCACGACGGATTTGATGACTGAAAAGACTCAGAATCAGATTCTGTCAGAGGAGCTCGTGCGACAGACGCGTTTGTTGGCGGAGTGTCAGCTCGCACGACAGGCGGATGAGGATTTAATCCGCAGGCTACAGTCAGAGTGTGGTGAATTGAGAGCGCAGTGTGAGCACAAAACTGTGCTCACATGTCTTTTTACCCTTAGGAGAGTTAAAAGTTTGGATTTAAGCTCTTGCAAAATTATGCTTGGGGTTTTCTAAAAGTTTCTGCAAGATTAGGAGTTGGTGTGATGGTTAGGGGGCAAGAGGTGCGGAAGGAGGCCTTTGGGGCAAGGTCTTTGGCGAAGTGCCTTTGGTGAAGTCCCTTCGGAGGCCTTCGGCGAAAGAGTGAAACTCTCATAACGTTTTCAATGTGTGACGCCTTGACTCAGTTAGGGTCTTGTTGGAAAGAGCTCGCGACGCTCGTTCCAACGAGACCAAGAAATCTTGAGACAGATAAGGCATCACCGAGTTAGGAGCGGCGGAAGTTTCTGATATGGAGGGCCTTCGGCGGCCTGCGCGTAAGCGTCCTGCGCATAGGTGGCCTGTGCACAGGCAAACGCCTTTGGCGGAAGATTAAAATCGACATAACGTTTTCAATTCTTAACGGTTTGCGTTGCTTAGGGTCTCGTTGGAAAGAGCTCGACACGTTCCTTCTAACGAGCCCAAGAACGCTTGGAATGGTAAGTACTTAGGGAGTTATGACTATCGGAAGATACGTAGACGTTCGCCTTCGGCGGAAAGAGTTCGCCTCCGGCGGGAATTCCGCCTACGCGGAAGGGAGATCAACTTTTGTCCGACGCGCAAACGGACGCCTTCGGCGGTTGCAGGCCTTAGGCAAAGCAGTAAAACCAGCATATCTTTTTCAATTCTTAGCGGTTTGACTTGATTCGGATCTCGTTGGAAAGAACTCGACGTGCTGGTTCCATCGAGACCAAGATCTCTTGAAACGGGTCAGTCATCAATGAGTTATGAGCGTCGGAAGCGGCTGTCGTGAGGCCTTCGGCGTTAACAGTTAGAGGGGCCTTTGGCCCAAGGACGGCCTGTGCACAGGCGGACGGCCTGTGGATAGGCGGCCTACGGGTAGGACGCGGACGCCTGCAGATAGGCGAACGCCTTCGGCGGAAGAGTAAAAACCGTCATAACGTTTTCAATTCTTATCGGTTTGACTTAGTTAGGGGCTCGTTGGAAAGAGCACAACACGCTTGTTCCAACGAGCCCAAGAACGTTGCAAACAAAGCAGGGATCCGTGAGTTATGGGCGTCGAGGTGACTGTTATAGATAGGCAAAGGTGCAGAAGAGTGTCTTCGGCGGGGGGATGCCTTCGGCGGTGCGCGGAAGACAATTTTGGACGGCGGATGTTGACGTGATCATAAATAAAGACTGTACAGGTGTGGCAGCGTGGGGCATGAAGTTGCACATGGGAGCCAGGCCGTTGCCCATCATCGCGGGCTGTGGGTGACTCGGCCCTTGAACGTTGGAGAGGAATTTTCGGCCTGGGGATAGAGATCGTGTGGTGTGCCATTGTGTGGAGCGCTGGTGGGATCGGTAGGAGGATAGAGTGTGGATGTGAGTGATTTTCGCAGGAAAGTGGTGAGGATTAGGAGGGGAGTGTGGAGAGTTTAAAGTTGAAGAAAGCAACCTATCGTGGGTGGAGAGTGGTATCGTGAAGTGTAATCTGAGAGTGGGAGCTCAGATCAAAGTGTAATCCGTGAGTGGGATCTGAGATTGAAGTGTAATCTGAGAGTGGAAGCTGAGATCAAAGTGTAATCCGTGAGTGGGATCTGAGATTGAAGTGTAATCTGAGAGTGGGAGCTGAGATTGAAGTGTAATCCGTGAGTGGGATCTTAGATTGAAGTGTAATCTGAGAGTGGGAGCTGAGATCGAAGTGTCATCTGAGAGTGGGAGCTGAGATCGAAGTGTGTCATCTGTGAGTGGGAGCTGAAATCTAAGTGGAAGATCTGAGAGTGGGATCTGAGATTGAGGTGCGACATCTGTGAGAGTGAGCTGAAATCCGAGTGGAAGACCTTAGAATGGGAGCTGAGAGTGAAGCGAAATCTGAGACTGAAATCTAACAGTCGGGATCTGAAATTGAAACTGAAAAGGGAGAGTTGCATCTGAGAGAGGAATCTGGTGGGGTCTGAAGGTGGAAGCTGAGAAATCGACACTGAAATCCGAGTAGGAATTGGGAGTGGAACTCGGAGCTAGGATAGACCACAGCGGCTGTGGTATTGAGAAGTCACCCAGAGTTGGGTTAGATCTTTATGTAACAAAGAGCTTGTTTGCCGCTCTTGTGGAGATAGTAGACAGCAAGTTATTATTTTCAGTTCTGGATAATTTGTCTGTGAGAGAGCAAGTGTTTACGATCTCATTGTCTTGAATACACATTGACCACATGGTTGAGATCAGAGAAGTTAGATTATGGGAGCTCGAACCCCCACCCGGACTACAAACACTGAAGGGTGGGGAGTTTAGGCTCACATAAAATGGTGCGTCTGCCGGAAGCCTGATCTTGTAAATGCAGAATAGGACTAGATCGCACAAACCAAACTTGGAGCCAGGACGGGAGAATCCCGTTCGCAGTAGGAAGAAACCTGAGAATAAGGAAATCGAGGAAGAAATTAAACTTGAGATATTTCAGAATGTGGACCCTGTTGATGAGTCTTTGTTAGAAGCTTTAGAGAAAACTAGTTACCTCGAGGAGAGTGGTCACTCTGCAAGCGTAGGTTGTCAAACGTCTGCAGAGATCTACTCGAGAAGAAAAGTGATTGTAGAACTTGACTGTGAGAAGTCAGTTGAGGAATCTGCCAGCATGGCTGACAATGGAGGGAGAGCAGGCCCTCCTCCTAGTCCTCCCATAGACCCACTCGTGAGGCCAAGAGGCCTTCCTATTCAAGTTCCACAAAATTTGGCAGCTGTGTTCATGCCACCCAATCTGCCTAAGTTCTATGGGACGAAGGATGAGGACCCTTCAAGGCACATGGAAAGATATGTTGAGAGGCTAGCCAGCTCTCTGATTACAGATCCAGGTTATTGTTTGGTCTGGTTTCCTACTACCCTGGAAGGTGAGGCGTATGAGTGGTATATGGATCATTCTGAAGGTCATTTTGGGGGATGGGACCAGATGCAAAGAAAGTTCTTGAATGAATTTAGGCCTGAGGTGGGGCAGGGTACTGCATTGAGAGCTTTGGCATCATTAAAACAGGGAAGGGAAGAGGAAATCTCAGCTTACATTAGAAGATTTGATCTTGTTTGTGCACGTTTTGTGGGTACAATGCTCAATGACGATACGCTGAGACAATTTTTTATCCAAGGGTTTTTCAAAGCTGGGACCATCAGAGGTGTGTTAGAGAGAAGCCCTCAAACCCTTGCTGAGGCCAAGATGGCTGCCAGAGAGATAGAGAACATTGACATGGACTATGATAGATTGTGGAGGAAGGAGGATGAATCCATTCCTCAGTTCATTCCAATTCGTCCAAGAGCAATTGAAGGAGACTGAGGTAGGCATAGGGGTCAAGCTCCCCATTCTCTCATTGAGTCAATTTCGCAGACCAGAGAACCAACACCTGTTCTAGCATTGCCAGCCCCTACGGTGGACCCTAACCTGGCAGATGTGGAGAAAAGATTGAATGCCAGTCAGGCAGGTTTTCAGGAGACCATGATGAAACAGATGCAGAGCATCACAGATCAGATGGCCTTGATGATCAGGAGTCAACAGCCAGGGCCTCCTCCTCCAGTCGAGTCAGGTAGACATTCATCAAGCCTGTGGTGTGTCGAGTGTGGTCAATCCGGGCACTCCAAACAGTTTTGTAGGGTGGTGCAGAACCGTGATAATAGAATGAACGGTGGCCCACCTTTGCAACATCAAAGGGGCCAAGGACCAAATTACCAAGGTCAAGGCGGGTATAGAGGGCCTCCTAGGGGTCAGGTTGGTCAAAATGGGGAGAGAAAAGAATTGCATGCTTTTTGTGGTAGGTGGCACTATCCAGTTCATTGTTGGTCTGAAGTTCGGGTTAATGGGTGTAGTAACTGTGGAGGTAGTCATCCTTCTGACCAATGTCGGCAGCCAAACAAAGTTATTAGGATGCCTCAGCCCGCTGTTAGTCCTCACCAGGCGAGAGAAAATATGAGAGGTGCAAGACCACAGAATGAGCATTCTAACAATCTTAGACCCTCTAACTTGTATTATGATCATGAAAACAGCAAGCAGACATTCAATCCACCTGTTGGACTGCAGACAGTGAACAGATATATTCCTATCCAGAGTGAACCACGAGATGAACCTCGTAGTGACAGCAGAAAACATGATTCATTTGCAGATCCATGTTCTTCAAACTCTCAAGATGCTAGATTTGCAAATGGCGATGATGGAGATGTCCAGCGTGGTAGTTCTGATCTTGGTAAGGGAATAGTCGAACAAGGGCAGAATCAGTGGCCTCCACATGCTAACCTGATTAGTTATAAGTTGAAAAATTCGGATGATGTGATTATGCATGAAGCTCCGGCCCTTACTGTCACCACCAGAGCTATGCATCGCAAGATGCAAACTGAGAAAAATGAGGACGAGCAAGGAGAGACTTCATCAGAGGAGCCTCCTCATCTCTCTGATCTTGAGAGAGTGGCGAGGAGAGCAAGGAGGATTACAAGGGCAGAGGAGAAAAGAGATGAGGTTCTGCATGATGCTGAAGTGCCACCTGTCACGCAAGATTCAAAAAGCAATGAACCAAGAGAGTGGGAAGGACCGGGGATTCCCATGAAAGAGTGGGAGGACATGAGATGTCAGAAAAAGAGAGAGTCGAAGAAGTACAATTTGTGGTCAGATCTGAGTTTGCTGAAGGCAGACATTACTTTCGGGCAGCTGCTGGAAATATCTCCCATTGCTCGTAAGACTTTGAAGGAGGGCATACCAGTGCATAGAAGGAGTGGGATGACGAAGACTCGAGTCGCTGCTAGAGTTCAATTGCAAAAAGGAAGTCAAGATGTCAAACCTGCGGAGATAGAGGTGGTAGTGGTAGACAAGGTGATTCCCAATGTATTAGTTGATGGGGGTAGTGGTTTGAACATCCTACCTGAACACACCATGAGAAGGTTAGGTCTGAATTTGACAGGCCCCTCACCTTTCATTATCAATATGGCCAATCAGACTTCGGCTGTACCAATGGGGATGATTAAAGATTGCCGGTTGTCCACTGGTGGTGAGGAGTACATTGTCACATTTCATGTGATTAAGATGCATTCGAACAGCGACACTTTCCCTATTCTATTGGGCAGACCTTGGTTGAGAATGGCTAATGCCATTGTGGATTGGGGAGGACAGAAGCCATCAATCACATATGGTCCTCAGGATAATAGAGTCAAGGTGTCAATAGGGTCCTTAGGTGGAAGGGTGAGAGAGGATCCTGAATTATCGTCAGGGAAGGAAGAAGAGAAAAATGAGGCCGAGGGTGAAGACACTTTAGTGGGAGTGGTTCAGTCGAATGGCAGAAAAAATAGATTAGATGTAGAGTCAGGCAGCTTAGGTCCTAGTTTTTACAGCAGAAGCGATGATGGAGAGTTTGCTCAGTGGTTGAGAGATTATCTTGAGTCAGGTTGTGACGCCATGATGATTTCTCATCACGAAATTTCCAAGAAGGAGGTGATCAGTTCACAAAGAGATGAATATCAGTTGCTAGAACCATATGAGATTCTTATGGAGGAAGAGTGGATACATGGAGGTCTCACTCCATGGTTGGACGAGTTGGATGTTACTGAGGTGGGGTTGGTGCAGGTTGATGAAACTCAAGAGGAGGAGAACACTGTTCAACCTGCGAAGTTGGAGGAACCCTTGCATTTCAAGACTACATCAACCGGAATATTAGTGGGCCAAGACGTCAAGGACTATCCTCAGATCCCTCCAGATTGGTATCGGAGCTCAGAGGAACAAACTCATGTGGCGGAGGAAGACTGGAAATACGTGGAGGTGTTTATCAGAGGAGGAGAGCTGAAGCAAATGAAGATGGGTTCTAAGCTAGGAGAGGATGAGATACGAAAGTACGGTGAGTTGGTGGACGAATTCAGTGATACCTTTGCTTGGTCGTATGATGAGTTGAAGGGAGTGCCTCGTGAAATGATGGAGCATCGGATTTCGTTGGTCCCTGGAGCTAAGCCTATTAGACAGAAGGAGAGAAGGATGAACCCACAGTTACAGTTGTTAGTTCGAGCAGAATTGGAGAGATTACTCAAAGCTGGATTCATTAAGCCTGTAGAGATCACGGATTGGGTTTCTCCTATGGTTTTGGTCAAGAAGAAGAACGGGAAACTTAGAGTGTGTGTGGATTATAGGAAGCTGAATGCCTGTACTCAGAAGGATCACTTTCCTTTACCTTTTATCACGCTGCTTTTGGAGGAAGTTGGAGGTCATGCGAGGTACACGTTCATGGATGGATATGCTGGCTACAATCAGATTTCCATAGCTGTGCAGGATGTTCATAAGACAGCCTTCACAACTCCGTGGGGAACTTTTGTATGGATTGTCATGCCTTTCGGATTGTGCAATGCACCAGCCACATTCCAAAGGTAGGTGATGTATATTTTCACGGATCTGTTATACAAGTCTATGACAGTTTTTGTGGACGATTTTAGCACTCAGTCAAGTGCTAGTGAGCATCTGCAGTGTGTTAGAGAAGCTCTCATTAGATGTAGAAGAATGCAGCTAGCTCTAAATCCTGAGAAGACCTTCCTAGGTGTTCAGAGAGGAGTTCTTTTGGGTTATGTTGTGAGTGAGAAGGGAAGAGAACCGGATCTTGATAAGATTGCTGTCATTGAAGGATTGGCAACTCCCACGAATGCCAAGGGTGTAGCCAAGTTATTGGGACATGTAGGGTGGTATAGAGAGTTGATTCCTGATTTTGCCAAGATTGTAGTGCCTATTACTCAATTGTTGAGGAAGGAGAACAGGTTTGAGTGGACAGATGCTTGTCAAGAAGCTTTTGAAGAGTTGAAGTCCAGGTTGAGTACTTATCCGGTGTTGAGGCCTCCTGATTGGAGCATGCCTTTTCACGTTTTTTGTGATGCAAGTAGTGTAGCAGTGGGTAGTGCGTTGTGTCAGTCTACAGATGAGAAAAGGAAGGACCTGCCAATCGCTTATGCCAGTAGGCAGTTGAATCCAGCGGAGAGGAACTATTCTACAACCGAGAGGGAGTGCTTGGCCATGGTTTTTTCAGTCAAGAAGTTTAGACATTATCTGATCTGTAATCCAGTAGTTTTTTTCGTTGATCATATGGCAATCAAATATCTGGTGAACAAGGCGGAGCTTAGTGGAAAATTGGCAAGGTGGGTTTTATTGCTAGAGGAATTTGACTACACTGTGGAGTATAAACCTGGTTGCATGCACTTGCAGGCCGATCATCTATCTAGGTTGTCGGAGGATGTAGAGACCAGTCCATTAGATGATAGACTGATAGATGATAGTCTTTTTGTAGTAACAGCTCAGCCAGAGTGGTACGCTGGAATAGTAGAGTTTTTGACAACTCAGCAGTTGTCAGGTGATTGGACTAAGGAGGAAAGGAGGAAGGTGAGAGTCAACAGTAGACATTTTGCAGTGATTGGCCACAGATTGTTTAGAAGGGGAGCTGATGGTGTTCTGAGAAGATGTGTGTCAGAAGTGGAGGTTCCCGCAATTTTAGAGGCTTGCCACGACAGTGCTTGTGCAGGACATTTCTCTGGCCAACTCACAGGTCAGAAAATACTTAGAGCGGGATACTTCTGGCCTAGGTTGTTTAGGGACTCTCATGAATATGTGAAGCGCTATGATGCCTGTCAGAGGTATGCTAGGAATGACCTTCGAATGGAGATGCCTACATGTTTCATTGCCACTTGTACCTTTTGAAAAATGGGGAATTGATTATATCGGTGAGATTCATCCTCATTCGTCAAAAGGCATGGCTTACATCATAGTTGCGACAGAATACTTGACAAAGTGGGCAGAAGCAAAAGCGGTGAAAACGAATACGGCTGCTCATGCTGCCACATTCATGTACAAAAACATCATTTCAAGGTTTGGATGTCCCAAGATTCTGGTTAGTGATAGGGGCAGGCACTTCTTGAATGAGATGTTTCAAGAATTAACAGATAGGTTTGAGATAGATCACAGAAAAACGACTCCTTATCATCCGCAGACAAATGGTCAGATAGAGCGAGTTAATGGGACTCTGGTGAGCATTCTTCGCAAAACGGTGGTTGACTCAAAAAGGGATTGGGACACCAAGCTGACAGCAGCATTGTGGGCTTATCGGACAACTTTCAAGGTGACGACCCAGGCAACGCCGTTTTCGTTAGTGTATGGATTGGAGGCCACTCTTCCCATCGAATTTGAGGTGGAATCACTCCGAGTTGCAGTGCAGTCACGGCTTACAAACAGTCAGTCATTAAGGAATAGGCTAACGACATTAGAAGAGCTTGATGAGAGGAGAAGAATGAGTGCTCAACATATTGAGGCCATTCAACGGAGGAGAAAAATCACCTTTGATAAGAAGCATAAGAAAAGGACGCTGAGGCCAGGTATGATGGTGATGCTCCAGGATGGTAGGAAGCTTGAGTTCCCAGGAAAGTTTGATGAAGTATGGTTAGGGCCTTATCTGATTCGTGAGGTATTTCCAAACAACTTAGTGCAGTTGGAAACGTTGAATGGAGAAGTTTTCCCCACATGCACTGCAGGAAGTAGATGCAAGCAGTATCGGATTTGAAGCTGTCTAGCCTGCAAAGCTAGGATTCTGGAATCTTCCCCTGATGGTCGCCAATGATGTGAGCACAAATCTGTGCTCACATGTCTTTTTACCCTTAGGAGAGTTAAAAGTTTGGATTTAAGCTCTTGCAAAATTATGCTTGGGGTTTTCTAAAAGTTTCTGCAAGAGTAGGAGTTGGTGTGATGGTTAGGAAGCAAGAGGTGCGGAAGGAGGCCTTTGGGGCAAGGTCTTTGGCGAAGTGCCTTCGGTGAAGTCCCTTCGGGGAAAGGCCTTCGGCGAAAGAGTGAAACTCTCATAACGTTTTCAATGTGTGACGCCTTGACTCAGTTAGGGTCTTGTTGGAAAGAGCTTGCGACGCTCGTTCCAACGAGACCAAGAAATCTTGAGACGGATAAGGCATCACCAAGTTAGGAGCGGCGGAAGTTTCTGATATGGAGGGCCTTCGGCGGCCTGCGCGTAAGCGTCCTGCGCGTAGGTGGCCTGTGCACAGGCAAACGCCTTTGGCGGAAGATTAAAATCGACATAACTTTTTCAATTCTTAACTTTGCGTTGCTTAGGGTCTCGTTGGAAAGAGCTCGACACACTCGTTCTAACGAGCCCAAGAACGCTTGGAACGGATGAGTACTTAGGGAGTTATGACTATCGGAAGATACGTAGACGTTCGCCTTCGGCGGAAAGAGTTCGCCTCCGGCGCGAATTCCGCTTACGCGGAAGGGAGATCAACTTTTGTCCGACGCGCGGACGGACGCCTTCGGCGGTTGCAGGCCTTAGGCAAAGCAGTAAAACCGGCATATCTTTTTCAATTCTTAGCGGTTTGACTGGATTCGGATTTCGTTGGAAAGAACTCAACGAGCTGGTTCCAACGAGACCAAGATCTCTTGAAACGGATCAGTCATCAATGAGTTATGAGCGTCGGAAGCGGCTGTCGTGAGGCCTTCGGCGTTAACAGTTAGAGGGGCCTTCGGCGTTAACATATAAAGGGGCCTTTGGCCCAAGGACGGCCTGTGCACAAGCGGACGGCCTGTGGATAGGCGGACGCCTGTGGATAGGCGGCCTGTGCACAGGCGGACGGCTGTGGATAGGCGACCTACGGGTAGGACGCGGACGCCTGCGGATAGGTGAACGCCTTCGGCGGAAGAGTAAAAACCGTCATTACTTTCTCAATTCTTATCGGTTTGACTTAGTTAGGGGCTCGTTGGAAAGAGCACAACACGCTTGTTTCAACGAGCGCAAGAACGTTGCAAACAAAGCAGGGATCTGTGAGTTATGGGCGTCGAGGTGACTGTTATAGATAGGCAAAGATGCAGAAGAGTGTCTTTGGCGGGGGGATGCCTTCGGCGGTGCGCGGAAGACAATTTTGGACGGCGGATGTTGACGTGATCATAAATAAAGACTGTACAGGTGTGGCAGCGTGGGGCATGAAGTTGCACATGGGAGCCAGGCCGTTGCCCATCATCGCGGGCTGTGGGTGACTCGGCCCTTGAACGTTGGAGAGGAATTTTCGGCCTGGGGATAGAGATCGTGTGGTGTGCCATTGTGTGGAGCGCTGGTGGGATCGGTAGGAGGATAGAGTGTGGATGTGAGTGATTTTTGCAGGGAAGTGGTGAGGATTAGGAGGGGAGTGTGGAGAGTTCGAAGTTGAAGAAAGCAACCTATCGTGGGTGGAGAGTGGTATCGTGAAGTGTAATCTGAGAGTGGGAGCTAAGATCAAAGTGTAATCCGTGAGTGGGATCTGAGATTGAAGTGTAATCTGAGAGTGGGAGCTGAGATCGAAGTGTAATCCGTGAGTGGGATCTTAGATTGAAGTGTAATCTAAGAGTGGGAGCTGAGATCAAAGTGTTATCTCTGAGTGGGATCTGAGATTGAAGTGTAATCTGAGAGTGGGAGCTGAGATCGAAGTGTGTCCTCTGTGAGTGGGAGCTGAAATCTGAGTGGAAGATCTGAGAGTGGGATCTCAGATTGAGGTGCGACATCTGTGAGTGGGAGCTGAAATCCGAGTGGAAGACTTGAGAATGGGAGCTGAGAGTGAAGCGAAATCTGAGACTGAAATCTGACAGTCGGGATCTGAAATTGAAACTGAAAAGGGAGAGTTGCATCTGAGAGAGGAATCTGGTGGGGTCTGAAGGTGGAAGCTGAGAAATCGACACTGAAATCCGAGTAGGAATTGGGAGTGGAACTCGGAGCTAGGATAGACCACAGCGGCTGTGGTATTGAGAAGTCACCCAGAGTTGGGTTAGATCTTTATGTAACAAAGAGCTTGTCTGCTGCTCTTGTGGAGATAGCAGACAGCAAGTTATTATTTTCAGTTCTGGATAATTTGTCTGTGAGAGAGCAAGTGTTTACGATCTCATTGTCTTGAATACACATTGAACACATGGTTGAGATCAGAGAAGTTAGATTATGGGAGCTCGAACCCCCACCCGGACTACAAACGCTGAAGGGTGGGGAGTTTAGGCTCACACGCAGCGTGCGGAGGCCGAATCGCAGTTGGTGGTAATTGAAGAGGATCGCATTGGATCGATGTAGGGACCAGTCCATTAGATGATAGACTGATAGATGATAGTCTTTTTGTAGTAACAGCTCAGCCAGAGTGGTACGCTGGAATAGTAGAGTTTTTGACAACTCAGCAGTTGTCAGGTGATTAGACTAAGGAGGAAAGGAGGAAGGTGAGAGTCAACAGTAGACATTTTGCAGTGATTGGCCACAGATTGTTTAGAAGGGGAGCTGATGGTGTTCTGAGAAGGTGTGTGTCAGAAGTGGAGGTTCCCGCAATTTTAGAGGCTTGCCACGACAGTGCTTGTGGAGGACATTTCTCTGGCCAACTTACAGGTCAGAAAATACTTAGATCAGGATACTTCTGGCCTAGGTTGTTTAGGGACTCTCATGAATATGTGAAGCGCTGTGATGCCTGTCAGAGGTATGCTAGGAATGACCTTCGAATGAAGATGCCTCTACATGTTTCATTGCCACTTGTACCTTTTGAAAAATGGGGAATTGATTATATCGGTGAGATTCATCCTCATTCGTCAAAAGGCATGGCTTACATCATAGTCTGACAGAATACTTGACAAAGTGGGCGGAAGCAAAAGCGGTGAAGACGAATACGGCTGCTCATGCTGCCACATTCATGTACGAAAACATCATTTCAAGGTTTGGATGTCCCAAGATTCTGGTTAGTGATAGGGGCAGGCACTTCTTGAATGAGATGTTTCAAGAATTAACAGATAGGTTTGAGATAGATCACAGAAAAACGACTCCTTATCATCCGCAGACAAATGATGAGACAAAGCGAGTCAATGGGACTCTGGTGAGCATTCTTCGCAAAACGGTGGTTGACTCAAAAAGGGATTGGGACACCAAGCTGACAGCAGCATTGTGGGCTTATCGGACAACTTTCAAGGTGACGACCCAGGCAACGCTGTTTTCGTTAGTGTATGGATTGGAGGCCACTCTTCCCATCGAATTTGAGGTGGAATCACTCCGAGTTGCAGTGCAGTCACGGCTTACAAACAGTCAGTCATTAAGGAATAGGCTAACGACATTAGAAGAGCTTGATGAGAGGAGAAGAATGAGTGCTCAACATATTGAGGCCATTCAACGGAGGAGAAAAATCACCTTTGACAAGAAGCATAAGAAAAGGACGCTGAGGCCAGGTATGATGGTGATGCTCCAGGATGGTAGGAAGCTTGAGTTCTCAAGAAAGTTTGATGCAGTATGGTAAGGGCCTTATCTTATTCGTGAGGTATTTCCAAACAACTCGGTGCAGTTGGAAACGTTGAATGGAGAAGTTTTTTCCACACACACAACGGGAAGTAGATGCAAGCTGTACCGGATTTGAAGCTGTCTAGCCTGCAGAGCTAAGATTCTGGAATCTTCCCCTGATGGTCGCCAATGATGTGAGCACAAAACTGTGCTCACATGTCTTTTTACCCTTATGAGAGTTAAAAGTTTGGATTTAAGCTCTTGCAAAATTATGCTTGGGGTTTTCTGAAAGTTTCTGCAAGAGTAGGAGTTGGTGTGATGGTTAGGGGGCAAGAGGTGCGGAAGGAGGCCTTCGGGGCAAGGTTTTCGGCGAAGTGCCTTCGGAGAAGTCCCTTCGGGAAAAGGCCTTCGGCGAAGAAGTGAAACTCTCATACTCTCATACGTTTTCAATGTGTGACGCCTTGACTCAGTTAGGGTCTTGTTGGAAAGAGCTCGCGACGCTCGTTCCAACAAGACCAAGAACTCTTGAAACGGATAAGGCATCACCGAGTTAGGAGCGGCGGAAGTTTCTGATATGGAGGGTCTTCGGCGGCCTACGCGTAGGCGGCCTGTGCATAGGCAAACGCCTTCGGCGGAAGGGTAAAACCATGATAACGTTTTCAATTCTTAACGGTTTGTGTTGGTTAGGGTCTCGTTGGAAAGCGCTCAACAAGCTTATTCTAACGAGCCCAAGAACGTTTGGAACGGATGAGGACTGAGGGAGTTATGACTATCGGAAGATACGTAGACGTTCGCCTTCGGCGGAAGGAGTTCGCCTCCGCCGGGAATTCCGCCTACGCGGAAGGGAGTTCAACTTTTGTCCTATGCGCGGACGAACGCCTCCGGCGGTTATAGGCCTTCGGCGAAGCAGTAAAACCGGCATATCTTTTTCAATTCTTAGCGGTTTGACTTGATTTGGATCTCGTTGGAAAGAACTCAACGCGCTGGTTCCAACAAGACCAAGATCTTTTGAAACGGATTAGTCATCACTGAGTTATGAGCGTCGAAGGCGGCTGTCATGGTTAGGCGAGGGGCCCCTTTGGCGTTAACATATAGAAGGGCCTTCGGCGTTAACAGTTAGAGGGGCCTTCGGCCCAAGGCGGCCTGCGTGTAGGACGGCTGCGGATAAGCGGCCTGCGGTTAGGACGCGGACGCCTGCGGATAGGCGGCCTGCAGATAGGCGGACGCCTGCGGGTAGGCGGCCTGCAGGTAGGACGCGGACGCCTGCGGATAGGCAAACGCCTTCGGCGGAAGAGTAAAACCGTCATAACTTTCTCAATTCTTATCGGTTTGACTTAATTAGAGTCTCGTTGAAAAGAGCACAACACGCTTGTTCTAACGAGCTTAAGAACGTTTCAAACGAAGTAGGGATCCGTGAGTTATGGGCGTCGGGGTGACTGTTATAGATAGACAAAGGTGCGGAAGAGTGTCTTCGGCGGGGGATGCCTTCGGCGGTGCGCGGAAGACAATTTCGGACGGCGGATGTTGACATGATCATAAATAAAGACTGTACAGGTGTGGCAGCGGCGGGGCATGAAGTTGCACATGGGAGCCATGCCGTTGCATATCATCGTAGGAACGGCATTCACGCGGGCTGTGGGTGACTCGGCCCTTGAATGTTGGAGAGGAATTTTTGGCCTGGGGATAGAGATCGTGTGGTGTGCCATTGTGTGGAGACGCTGGTGGGATCGGTAGGAGGATAGAGTGTGGACGTGAGTGATTTTCGCAGGGAAGTGGTGAGGATTAGGAGGGGAGTGTGGAGAGTTCGAAGAAGGAAAAAGCAACCTCTCGTGGGTAGAGAGTTGTATTGTGGAGTGAAATTAGATTGGGATCTGAGATTGAGGTGTGACATCTGTGAGTGGGATCTGAGATTGAAGTGAAATCTGTGAGTGGGATCTGAGATTGAAATGAAATCTGTGAGTGGGATCCGAGATTGAAATGAAATCTGTGAGTGGGATCCGAGATTGAAGTGAAATCTGTGAGTGGGATTCGAGATTGAAATGAAATCTGTGAGTGGGATCCGAGATTGAAGTGAAATCTGTGAGTGGGATCCGAGATTGAAATGAAATCTGTGAGTGAGATCCGAGATTGAAGTGAAATCTGTGAGTGGGATCCGAGATTGAAGTGAAATCTGTGAGTGGGATCCGAGATTGAAGTGTAATCTGTGAGTGGGATCCGAGATTGAAATGAAATCCGTGAGTGGGATCCGAGATCAGAGTGGAAGACCTGAGAATGGTAGCTGTGAGTGAAGCGAAATCTGAGACTGAAATCTGACAGTAAGGATCTGAATTTGAAACTGAAATGGGAGAGTTGAATCTGAGAGAGGATTCTGGTGGGGTCTGAAGGTGGATGCTGAGAAATCGGCACTGAAATCTGAGTAGGAATTGGGAGTGGAACTCGGAGCTAGGATAGACCACAGCGATTGTGGTATTGAGAAAGTCACCCAGAGTTGGGTTAGATCTTTATGTAACAAAGAGCTTGTCTACTGTTCTTGTGGAGATAGCAGACAGCAAGTTATTATTTTCAGTTTTGGATAATTTGTCTGTGAAAGAGCAAGTGTTTATGATCTCATTGTCTTGAATACACTTTGACCACATGGTTGAGATCAGAGAAGTTAGATTATGGGAGCTCGAACTCCCACCTGGACTACAAACGCTGAAGGGTGGGGAGTTTAGGCTCACATGTACTCTTGAGAGACTTTTCCCCCTGAAATCCTAAGCGCAGGTCGTGACCGACCTCCGAGTTGTGCTTTTCTAGTTTCAGGTGTGTGTGTTGAGTGACTTACGCTGCACTATGCATCCTCCGAGTGACCTCCGAGTTGAGCATCCTCCGAGTGGCCTCCGAGTTGAGCACTTGCAGTATTTCTGGGAGTGACAGTCGCCTGAGAATTCAAACTCTCCAAAAGTCTGTTAAACGTGACACTTTGTACTCTGTGTGTTGCCTCTGTCCTTGTGGGTTCAACCTTTTTACCACCGTACTGCAGTTTTAGCCTTTGGTGGGTTATTACAAGGCGTTCGGGTATTGACCAGGTTCTGAAGGATTCCTCTAGCGCCGAAGGCGCAGCGCCGAAGGCGGATTTCGCGCCTTGCGCCGAAGGGGTTATTCCTTCAGAGCCCGCATGTAGGGCGGTGCCTGTCCCCGACGTTGCACCCAACTCCTGGATTCTACGAGTTCTCTTGAGATTCTCCGAGATCCTCCAGTTTCACTCTATTTTGCTGCACCGATGGCCATTTACACTACTGCCGAGATACAGTTTTCCAAAAATGTTTTAATTTCCTCAAAAATACCAAAAGTGGGGTACCACAATATCTTTTTACCATTGATATCATTCGTTGATTGATTGGAAACATTAATTGTGAAAATTCATCATAAATTGTAATCCGAGTTCTGATTGAAATATTGGATTTGAAATGATAAATAAGGCAATATACTTGAATTTTAATGCTGAATCTCCTATGAGTTATTAGTATAAAGCTAACTCTTTTTGGAAGTTCATACATTTTTAACAAAAATTTCATAAAACTTCATCTTGAAAGTTTTTTTTTCATCATAATGTGATGTTTAGAATTGATAAGGTAAATTGATTTGTAACAAAAGATTTGCACAGGCCTTTTGAATCCATACTATTAATTCATAGCAGGAAAAACATTTTTCGGATTAAAATTCTTCAAACAAAGATGAAGCATAGAGTGAAACACATCACTCTACTAAATGTTATTTTGCACCATCTAAGTTTATCACTATGCTTGGGCTTGTTCAGTTCAATAAGCTCCATTGATCAAGAGGATGTAGTAAAGTCAAACATAGTTATCATCAAAATCAAATTATTAATGGTGTCAAACAAAGATCAAAATCAAATTAGTGCTCTAGACATGTGCACAACTCAAATCATCAAGAATGAATGATAGAAAGATAAAATTGAGATTTTTTCCGTTTTTTTTTTGTGCTGTGATGAATATAAGATTATTTTAATTGATATTGTAGCCATAAAACTTAGCACATATTTTCATATAAAAAATTTAACTTCTGGAAAATATTATATTTTATTCTAATTTTAATGTTAAATACATTTATTATAAATATTACATAGCTTATTGATCTATGATTTTTTCTGTGTTCAGTTGTTGGATTTCTAGTAAGTATATGTGATGATTGTAATCCTGAGAATCACACCGACACACTCAAGCCAATCCAGGTCACAACCGAAACACGATGGACACAGCTAACACACATATAACGTGATACATGCTAAACACTACATCCTCAGAGGAATACAAAGACAGAGTTTACTCATTGAAGTGAAAATATAACCTGACCCGTAGAGGCATTAGGGCATACATCCAAGGTAGGAAACCAATCTCAGCTATAAATAGCTACATATCTACACATGAGATTACTCCTTAATTAGAATTAACCTCAACAATCACCCCTTTATATCCCGTTAAGGATTCTCAATAAACTCTTTAATCCATATTATTTCTCATCGGGAAGTTTTAGACGGAAACCTAACACAAGTACCATTAAACGAGAGTTAACTAGAACTAAGCCGTAGCCATAACATGTTAGAGTAATAAAATACCGAGTTATTCAACACTCTCAATTTAACTCATGTGAAGTAATTTTAATCATCTCTCTAACCCATATTATTACTCCTATACTCAGAGTAATAACATACAAAGTTAGTAAACAATCTTTCCTTAACTCGTGTTAAGTAGTTTCAATCACTTCTCTTAACTATGTTATTACTCTCATACCAAGATAGAGTAATAGCATACAAAGGTAACTGAACAATCTTCCCTTAACTCGTGTTAAATAGTTTCAATCACTTCTCTTAACTATATTATTACTCTCATACCAAGATAGAGTAATAGCATACAAAGGTAATTGAAATCTTCCCTTAATTCGTTCTAAGGAATCTCAGTCACCTCTCTAACCTATATTATTATTCTCATAACATGATAGAATAATAACATACAGAGATACCTCAACAAGATTGTTGAGGCATCTTAATTTGTGTTAAGTAATTTCAATCAACTCTATTATCTATATTATTAATCCTATAATATGATAGAATAATAACATAAAGAGTAAATTCAACAATTTCATCGTAATTCATGTTAAGGAATCTTAGTCACCTTTCTAACATATATTATTACTCTACGGGAAGTTCTAAATAGAAAATTATCTAAAAAACTTTCTTTAAACGAGAGTTAACCAGAACTAAGTTGTAGCTATAACAAAATAAAGTAATAATATACAAAGATAACTAAAAATCATATCCATCGTGCTCCCTATGCACAACTTGCATAGTAACACAATGTTGTCTGAAACTGTCCAAAGTAATAACTTTGGTCAACGGATCAGCTAGATTAAGTTTATCATCGATCTTGACTAACTCAATTGCTTTCTCAACCACAACTTGTCTAATAAAATGATACCTGATATCGATATGCTTCACTCTACTATCTTTATAATTTGGTTTGTATCCAAATATAAAGCATTTTGGCTATCACAATGAAGTCCTCTCCATGATAAGCCTATCCAATCAAATAGCTTCTTTTGCCGCTTCTGTTGCTGCCACGTACCCAACTTCTGTTGTTGATTGAACTACGCACTTCTACAAGGTAGATCTCCAACTAATGTTTCCACCACCAAGTGTAATCACATATCCAGTTGTAGATCTCATTTTGTCTAAATCTTGTCCGTAGTGAGCATCAACGTAGCCAAACAAGTACTTGACATTGTCTAACAACCCATCAAATAGTAAGCCAGAATCCACAATACTCTTTAGATATTTCAAAATTCATTTCACCGCTTTCCAATGAACTTTCTCTCTCCCTATTGATGAACTACATATGTTATACCTGTGACATCATAGACCGTCGGCAAACACGTCTTCCTTGAGTAAGATTCACATCGCTGACTACCATCCGACAGTCCCTCTTGATGTGGCCATTCTTGTCACATCTCTAACACATCAAGTTTTTCAAATTCTTCTTGTTATGATATGGAACCCAAAACTAAATTCTATTTGCTCAGGGAATCTAGATATCTACCGCTTGAATCGTGTGCGCTGCAAGTTGTCTAGACTCGACGATTGCAACTGATCCTCAATAACAGTTACTGAAGTACTTGAAGTGAGTGGACGAGAGAATGACAATTCCGCCAGAAGAGCACTTACAACCTTGTTATCACGATGAAAGAAAATCTTTGACAGTGTCTAATAGGAGGGAGGCAATGAGTGGATAGATGCATAGCTTTTTTAATGTCAGAAAGCTCCTCTCCCATACTCTCAAGATCTACCAACAAATCTCCTTATGCGTGAATGTGATCCTGAATTTTTTATCTGAGTTTCATCCTGAAGTTCAATAGCTTCATGTAGATGTTCATCACATGTGAGATTTACTTTTGATGAAACCGTCTCTGTAGGGCATCAAAAAGATGTATAACCTTAGAATATTCCTCAACTTGCTTCAAAACTTAAGGTTCCAGATAGCTCATCATAATGTGAACTTCTTGCTCTTGTGAATTACTCCAATCAATGTCGATGTTGTGCATTGGTTTTTCTCTAAGCACATTAGCAAAACCCATAGATCTCATCTTGCCTTTCACTTGCTTTTCCCAAAGAATATAATCACCTCGGCATTAAGAGGAAAAATGTTGTATCCTGTTTTTTTTACTTTTTTTGATGCCATCTCAGTTCGACAAAACTTAGAGACAACGTCTGCGTCAATTTCATTCTTCGGGTGCATTTTCAGCTTCTGAAAATGATGAAGATGTAGTGGTTGCGTCAAAAATTTTTCAACTATACCCAATTTTCTTGTGCACAAATTTTACTTGACGCTTGTGATACACATCTGTCATCCACGACTGAAATATGTGTCACCCGCGACTAATCATGAATTTTTTGATGTTTCATCTTCAGATAAATTTCTTTTTTCATAATTCAAAACTACATATTAAGATCATAAACTATCAACTTGAGAAATAAAAAAATGAAATACATTTATATTGACACAAAATTAAAATTTTTATAACTCATTACAATTTTCATCATTCAAAAAAGAAAATTATTCAAATTCTTAATATGTTGATTGAAAAATGAATCATATGATATATTTTATATGTATTTAGTAATGAAAATAATGAAAAATCTCTCAACCATATTCAGAATAGAGATTAAGTAGTATTCATTTTGAGAATAATAATATTTTTCAAAATTTATGAAATTTTTGCTAGTTATGATCATTAAGGTTTATCAACAATGAAAATTATCATGTTTTGCACCAAAATCATGCTTCAAATGGTACAAAATTCAATCTTAAAAAACTTCTTAAAATTTAATTGAATCAAATTTAATATGGAAGATAACATGTATCATCAAATTTTTATTAGTCATATCAACATATAAATATATATAATAAATAATTTCTTATTTATCTTTCATATGCATTTGAAAGTTAATTTAACAATCTCCAATTGTTGCAGATAGCAATTTCATAATAACACAAATCACTAAGTTAAGTATATATTCCTAGAAGAAAAACTCAAAATAGATCAAAAGTGATGAGGTTTTCCACACAAGACTGGAAATAGCACTTAAAGTGAAAAAAATATTATCTTAATCTTCAAAATGACCAGATTTTATAAGCATTCAAAAAATGTTCTATCTTCATTTTCTATATTATACTAACCTTCTAATATCTGTAGATAAGAAGTAATATACAACATATGTATTGAAACTACTCAAGAATCAAGTTTATTGATAGAATGTATCAATTCATATGCACATGTTTTTTCATGTTGTGCATAATATTTTCAAAAGTTTCATGTCAATTAGCTTTTGATACTTGTTTGAATTGATTTGAAACACATGTCAAGAATAACAAAATAAATCAAATAAACAATTCATTTTTTTTTCAATGCTTCAACAGAATTTATCTTCTTTATTTTGAGTATTAATATCAAGCATTTATCAACAATCAAAGAAAAAGAAATCTCAAATATATGTACATCTTTGCACATAATGCTTAATTTTTTTCACTTGTTTCAAGAATATACTTAAAACCGGTAAATTTTTTTAAATGATTTTCTGAAAAAGCCAACGCACTCCGCATTGAACATTTTGGTCCCAGTATCCCTGTCACTGTCCATTATATTTAGAATAATCCAAATATATTTTAAAAGAGAAATCCACACATAAACGTCTAGTTTCTATAATATCTTCATTGAAATCTATCTTTTTCTTTGACGGGCACTATTTTCTTCCGAGACCTTGCTCCTCAACCAATGTTTACATTTAGAATGTCTATCTACCCAAAACGTCTAGAAAGTGGAGTTGGAAAAACTGATCCTCACACCATGTATCAATGACCATAACAAAAAATCTTAATTTTGTGATGGTACCTAGGTCCATACATCATATGAAGTAACCTGGTGAAACCATAAGTGGATCAAGGAATAAGCATAGCTAGATTACATAACGCAAGCACCTACTCATAAGGAGGTTTTTTCCTTTCAAATGCTTCCAATATCCAATTTAAGTAAAAGAAATTACTTGATGGATCCTTGGAAAACTCAACCTTCTTGATGGGGCCCAACAAGTTTCACTTTGTCCAATGGGTCCTCACTCGACGGCCATGCAACTCACCGTTAGTCTTCCTACAATAAAAGTTCTTAAAATTAGCGATGGAAGCAAAAGTAGGAGCAATCTTTCGACCCATTTACTTTCTTTATTCTCTAGTCCCTTATAGCACCGCTGCAGCCATCAAATAATCATACAATACAGCAAGCATGTACGTTTAGACGCAAAACAAGACGAGATGCAAAAGAAGAATTGTACAGAGAGTCTTTCTTTCATTTGTTTTTTGTTCCTATCAATTGATCAATCAGCCATCAGGTCAATGTCCTTATTCAAGAGTTTTGGTCACCGAGTATCGCTCGGCCAGATGTCTGGCTGGCCTATCCCAATCATGCAATCCGTTTCCAAAATCTAATTGTATCATAAAGTGGAACCGCAGGCTTCCACCAATTAGATCAAAAGCAACAGCCACCATGAGTTCATAGTCATGTCTGAGAAAGCTACTTGCACCATGAGTTTGAAGTACTTCTGATGTGGTCTTGCCGAGATTTCATCTTCCTAAACGAAATAAACCCAAATTGTAGTGAAACATCATTAACAATTGCGTGCAAGTTCGTCGATTGGATCCCATCGGGTAAAATAAAACCTGTTTGATCCCATCAAGTAATTTTCTCAGTAAAAGTAGAGCCGGCGCAAAATTTTCAGTATTTGATGTCATGAACAGAAGATTAGAAAATAATGTTAGAAAAAATAACACAAAGTTAAAATAGCAAAAAGAATAAAAATATTAATCAATCACAGGGATTTAACAAGACAAAAACAAAAATAATGCATCATGAAGAAAAGTTAATCTTAGATCTACTTGAAAATATTCAGCAAGTCATAATGAGCAATGAATTGTTTATGGAGAAAAAATAATCTTAAATCCAGTTGAAAATATTCAGCCAGTTATAATGAGCAATGGATTGTTTATGGAGGTATTTACTTGATGGTATCCCATCAAAACCTAAATTGCTTACAGGTGCCCTTTAAGTTTCATTTTACCCAATGATACCCCATTGATCATACACGTCATTCATGTTATTATATCTACAGACAATGCAGATGGTGGAACTATGACATTGAGACTTTACTCAAATGATTGTCCTCATCATGTGACTGTCCTCGTCTTACATTATTGAATTGCTCAAATTTCTACTAGAAGCAATCAGCAATGTCGTGATTCTTCCCCGCGACATCACTGACTTTTCTTCGTCAAAGACTCCTAATTGCACCAATATCTGTAAAATTACCTCACACTTGAATTCAAAAGTCCTCTGCTTCCCTCCTTACGAATTTCCTCCACAGACTCCACACGTCTGTTGTTGCTCACCAAGTCAAATTTTTGACAATTCAAATTCCAAAACCTCTGGGCACTTGTGACAATGTCTCTCACATTTTATCTTTGGCGACTTTAGAGTTCCACTCCAAAGTCGGCGCAGCACAAAATAGTTTTCATTCACTTGATCCACCTGCCCTGGCTCCCCTGGCGAAACTTGCCACTAAAACTAAAGAGTATAACACATTTTAGAACTTTGCGGTGGGGTACTTTAGGATAAAACAAATCTTAAGGAGTCAATTCAAGCAATTTGAATCTCTTCTTTATGCTCCATAATCTGAATAACTTACTTGGCATGGGATCTTTAACAAATATAGATGACAATATTTGAGATTTTAATAACAGTTAAAAGTATAATAACCGCCACATGACACAATCTTGGATAGTGTTAACTGCAAGGTGTTTGGTCACTGCTTATCTTCTGAAATTTTTCTGGCTTGCGAAAGGTGTTTGAGGGTACTTCAAGTGCTGGAAAGATGGTTGGATGAATAGTAGTTTTCAAGTATGAAAGTAGTGAGGAGGGGTTTGGGGGTGGTCAACTTCTTAGGATTATACGTGATTGCTTGCAAGAGTCTAGCTAGTGAGGCATTAGCAACATCGCATGTAGAGCACACACCCTATAATTGTCTAGTGTTATTGTCTCCATACACAGTTATTGCACAAAAGGAGACAAAATTTAAAACGGATGGAAACTTGATCAAATTCATTAAATCTTGCGTAAAATAATTACACTTTCACGGGCATAATGCTATTCAGCACCTGCACAGTGCACACCTACAAATTCGGAATGCCTACAAAATTAACTATGAAACTTTGTACCTCATGGACTCTCTTGGTAAACCTTATGTGTATACAGGTATATTGAGAGTGGATAGTCCTTCATCTTTGAAGATGGTGTCATAAGCACTCAAGCTTTAAGCCCAGAATTTCAGCCAGTTGTCCAAAAGGGCATATCAGTATGCAGGAAAGATCAATTTCTAGGGAATGAGGTCTGACATGGCCGATTACGCTGCGTTCAAAAGAGTCCAAGTGCCCACATTCCAATCATTCTGACATGTGGAATGTTGGACAGTAAGGGCCAACATTCCTAGGTGGAAAAAAAGATGATTGTTGCGGGAGTACCATGAACTTCGACCTGGAAATCCGGTTTTTACAGTAACATAGACTCCACGTGTATTTTTGCGCCTTTTTCAAGTTACTCATCGAGGAGTACTTCCCACTATATTGGAAATTTTTTGACATTCTTTCGAAACCATGGATTCACAGGGAACTTCACTTCATGATTTCACGCATCATGCATCCGCTTCCAACTTTCCAGCTATGGGGTAGGAATATAGTGCACAGGGTACTAGCATTCCAACTTCGACTTTGTTTGAAAGTTTCTCACACCCAGGTGTTCAAATGCCTTTTATTTTTTCATAGTCCTTTGTGCATTTCCTCTCGGAAATGCAATTTCCGCCTGCAAGTAACGTTGCTTCCAGTGTTCCCGTTGGACTCAATAGTGGTTTTGAACAACGCGAATCTTGTGAATGTGATGCTACATAGAAGAAAACGAGCAAGAAACGAAGAATTGTACTTAAAAAACCTGGAATTACTCAAGTGTACGACGTGAAAGAGGAAATGAATGCTTCAAAGAGTAATGGACATTGGAAGGATCATTGAATCATCCAATTGATCACAATACGAGAAGAAATGCATAGTGCATTTTTAGCCCCACCAAAGCAAGGTGAGTCCAGCATACGCATATACCACATTGATTCTGTTTTCTATTGCAAGATCCACTTGCTTTGCTTTTGAATGCTTGGGTAAGCGGATTTGCCTAGGAATTTTATGATATGGTCGTGATTCAAACCATCATATTTTTGAGTTATATCTCTAGTTATGCTCTTGTGAAACGTTGTTCATTCATGCCTCAATTGTCACTAACATCGGAATAGTACTGACTAATTAACCTGAGCTCTACTGAGTATTCTCTTTAAATTTTTGTAATAGAGGCCTCATCACAAGTAATCCTGACACTTCTTTTTTTCTTGCATACAACATCTTTTCTATGATTGGAAAATCTAGTTGTGATGTGTGTGTTCTGACCTGAAATATCCTTCACGTTGGTACTTCATTGTATGCTTGTCCTTTAGTTTGCTTGCAAAACTTAGTTGTATCTTCTTACCTACTACAGAGATATGATGTCTTCGGGATTTTGTTCAGTTGGGTTTCTCGCTAGTCACACGCCGCAAGGCTGCTGAAAGAGTCAATATTTTCTTCAACCCTTGATCTCAAATGATGAGCTCATTCCATTATAAGGTTCTCGGTCTAAACGTCGCAATTCTCAGTCCACTAGTCTCATTAAATTTCAACCGTTCATCTTTAACCGATCTATATTAAGAAGTTCTTAGTTTCTTCTATGTTTCACGAAAACAATACTGAAGTACTATATAGGTATTGGATAGCTACTAAAGTGTTGAATGATCAGCGGAAAAAGGAACGGGAGAAGCCGGATGCAACTGATGAGAATCAAGCCAGATATTACATCATCTATAATTTTCTTCAATCTGAAGGTGAAATAAACATATATCATACGTTGTGTTGACTTGAGTTCCAAGAGAGATGACTTTTGTTGTGCATGATGGATGCATCATCAATTTGAAGCATGTAGAAGATAAAATAGTCGGATCAAAGTGTGTAGAATGTGCATGAAATCTCAAGGGAAAATAGAGTCTGCTGATTAGGAATCTTAGTAAACATATGGTCAAATGTACGACAAATAGAGGTTTAAGGAATCATCCATCGAACATCAACCTTGAAATACAAACAGAGGATGTGTATGTATTGGGGCCCAATATCACGCAACATTACACTCAAATATTTCCTTATCATGGTTTCATCATACAATAGGTTTGGCTCATAAGGTATGAGCAATAGTCTTGTACGAACTTATTGAACTTCAGAATGTACAAATCAAAATAAAGCCACATGCAACAAAGTTACAAGCATATACTCGAATCACTAAATGTGGATTTTATTATATGTAAAATTTGCATAAATCCTCATAATAGATGTCTAACGCCACATGTCTAACTAGTTCATTGAGAATTTTACTATTTGCTAGTTTTAGAAAATGCACTATACAACAAATACTAGGCTAGGCTAGGCTAGTAGACGTCCATGGAAAATGATTCTACCACACACTCTCCTGTTTTAGATTTCCATAAACTCTTGACAATGTTATACCGCCTTGAGTACAACTCTTTTGCAGTTTTACCTCTGGTTGTCATTGATATTCGAAATTCTCTTGCAATCTCTTGTTTGAAGTACTCCAATGTTTCTTAAGAATTGTCTTCAATTCCAACAAGCCTATGTAAAGCATGGTTAGCCACCGCCAATTTTTCTTGTCTCGCTGTCTCCAAAGGTATCATAAGTGACAATCCATTGTACACTTTGTCTAATGCTTCTTGCAACCACTTTGTTTTCTAGAAGTTGTATTCTAGGATGATATATATGTTATGTAGCACAAAGCAAGTACTTATTAACTCAGGTATATTTTTAAATTACTCATATAATATTTGCCAGCTACCTTTGATGTTCGCTCAATGCACACCGAGTATAACTTTGAATAAAGTTCAAGTTGTATTCTTTTTATATTTGTATAGTAAAACCTTTTTTTTTCGATCGAAGTGAACTAACATCCAAGGGCGGCATGGGTAGATAACCTTAGTCGATGGCAGGTCGATGGCCTTAGTTTTCATGAATTTCTCTTGGTTGTTTGATTGACTCAATCAACTCGTCTATTGCCTCGTTGGAAGATCCACCCCTTGACACGGCTGCCGCAGCTTTCCGGGCGAAACTGGCGGCATTGAACGCTAAGGCTTTTCCCAGTTTTTCACGCGAAAATAATTTAAATGCGTTTTCGAATTCTAGTTGGTCAACTATCAACGCCCTGTTGTCAACATCTCTGATTCCGATGCCGGCTTTGAGAACCTGTTGTACGTATCTGCAAATTAAACAATCGAGAGTTACTTTGAAATGTCAACGCAGTTTCCGTTCGGTAGTATTTTCTACAATAAAAAATCAGGATTTGACTTTTGGATCTTTAAAATAGAGAAGTACTGTACACTGGTCTTCTGCTATTGAACATTCAACGTGAGAGTAGGAATCATTGGTCATCAACGTCAGCGACGTAAGTCCCACGCGCGCGCTGTACCTGCAATTGAAGTGCTGTTCGGCCCCATGTGGCCAGCCTATTATCGGCACACCAAATGTCATGCTCTCGAGAACGGACTGCCACCCGCAGTGCGACACAAACCCGACGACGGACGGGTGAGCCAGCACCTGGAGCTGCCCGACCCATCCGGTCACGACCAGGCCGCGACCGCATGTTCGAGTCAGAAAGCCTTCGGGGAGAACGTCGTCCAGAATACTGAAGTTGCCGCGCCGCTTCGACAGAACCCAGAGGAATGTCTGTTGGCTAGCATCCAAAGCTCGAGCAAAATGTCCAATTTGCTCCTTCTCCAATACAACTTGACTCCCCAAACACACGTAGAGAACTGATTTGGTGGGCTGTTTCTCGAGCCACTCCATACACTCCGCATGAGAATCATCCGTATTACTGACGTATGACTCGTTTCTGAAGCTTCTCAGATCGGAGATCGGCCCAATAGGAAACACCCGCGTCGCCTGCACTGGCCATTTCGTCACACACCATTCAATAAAGCACAAAAAAGAAGTTTCGTAAGATGCATGAGAACAGGGGACATTCCGAAATACCCGTCGACGACCTTCAGCGACTGACAAAATCCGGCCCCAAACGAATGCACAGTGCTGTGCATTGCACTGGCGGCCACCACCGGCAGCGTCTGAACCTAAGACTCCGAAGGTGAAGGCAAGATCGAGACCATTAAATATCAAATTTAAGCCTGGATGAATATTAGTATCGGCAGGTTGGCGTTCTCCCTGTGGGCTCTCGAAAACGCCAACCTGCCGTTCTCGAGAGCCCACAGGGAGGAGCATGAAACAAGCACTGTTCCTGCAGGTCCTGTCGGGTGGCTAGCAGACCCCAGATCACAGGCGCAATGCACTCCAATTTATACTGACGTTATGGAAAGCTCAAGAGTTTTGAAAGTAGACACGACTGGTTATTGATCCATAAATCAGGGTATGTGAGCTTGAGTATTACACCTTTTGACGCCTGCTCCCGGAGGAGCCATTTCGAATTGCCTCGACAGCTTTACTCTCCAGTTCGCTGAAAGAATTCATCACAACGCCATCTGCAGTGCAAATGGTTCTGCCAACCTCAATGACAAAGTCGAACCAGCCACTCGATCGACTGACTCCTGGTAGATCACTCGCTGACGACAGAAACTCAAGACCCGGCTTGCCATGGAAGATTTCGTACCAGCCTCGCTGCCAGCCGGGTCCATCTGGTATCTGCTTCAGGTCGTCTTCAAATTCGTGATATACCTGCATGAGTCTTGTAGTCACAGCTGCGTAACTGATATACGCATACCTCGGAATGTCGAGCTGCTCTGCATACTCCTGTGGTTGAAGGTCCGACATATAACGTCAAGTCCGGAAAGCAACGCTTACGTTCACAACACGGACGCCGCAGAAGCACACGTATCGAAGCCAAACGTACGGGAGTCGGACAGCTTTTGGCTGCAATTCTGGCAACTTGTGAAATTCTACACAATGCTAGAAATTCTAAAAATAGCGGTCATCCCAAGGCGCCGTAGAGCGCGTATGTATACCTTCGACCAGGTGAAGAATTTGTCGGCAAGCATGCAAGTGGGATAAGGCGACCCGGCCTTCTTTTTCCCAAGAAGCCTCTGCTGCAGGGGCCGGCAACTCTCCTCCATGCATTTGGCCACATTGAGGGGACTCCAGGCGCCAGGAAGTTTGGGATCGATCTTTGGATCCTCGACAACTTCGACGCTTAGCCCGAGCTTCAGGAGTCCTTCGGGGGTGTAAATTTTGTTCAATGACTCCGCATGCTTACTGATGGTCACGATAATGATCTTCAATCCTCTCGCTGAGAGTTTCTCTGCGAGTCTGATGGCCGGGGCAAAATGCGCCTGCATAATCATCGGTATGAAGAGCAGATGGTGCGAATTTCCAGTCCCATTCTCCTCCCTGTCCCGGCTACCGACAATGGTCTCCATGTTTAACAAGCGCCAGCTGCGCGGAAATTCTTTAGGTCTTAATTCGACAACTGAGATTCTCAATGCCAATCGATACATGCAGCACCCTGCAAGTGTCCGGGTTTTCTTCGAACCGGAAGATATCACAGGTCTCGTCATTCGTGCACGTGTCGCCTCAGCTTCGACAACGGTTTTGAAGTGGGGTAAAGGCGTTGAATTTTAAAGTCTTATTTCGCACTATCATATGATTGCATACCTTATTTGCTTGCGATAAAATATCACTTCAAGACAAAAACTGCTTTCGTGAATTTATTACACTTCAGTTCTTCATTCTCTTCATACCTGGCACACAAGCACTCGTCGCTCTTGGTAAGTGACGAGTTATTTATGAATAGCCCATAGTGCAAAATGTTCTTACAGTTGACTCCCGCTTATTTTGTCCAAAAAGTAGGGTTCAAGATTTATTCGGTTCAACATGTCAGATTGTAATTCGGCTAAAGTTTTGTAGATTCCTGACTTTTCAAACCAATTCTTGATTGACCTGTTTTCATATGGCATTTAAAGTTTCTACTTTGGTAGTAGGAAAGAACAAGTCGATAATGATCATATTGGGCTAAAGTTTCTCTGAACCCTTTGAGTAAAGGATTTCTTGCCTTGTTGTCCCTCTGAGCGCCTTGTGATCGATGCGTTAAGGCCAGTACCAAGATGCGTTAAAGTCTACGTCACATATTGAGAGACCTAATGCAATACTTTTAGCTTTGGCATGCGGTTAATACAGAACCAACAAGATTGAAAAGTCTTCTTTTCAGTCTCATCAGATATTAAGACAAATCTTTATAGCAGTTCTCACGCTTGTCTCACACATTTCTTCACAAACATTAAACTTGTTCGAGTATTTTTATTGTAAGCATAGTTTTTGCTTGCTTCTCTATTGTATCCCATTTTTTAGGTTCATTTAGAGATTACTATTTGATTTTTTTAACATTGCATTTGATTAAAAAAAAATAGAAAGTGATTCGTCTAAGTAAACACAATACTACGAAGTTCAAGATGACTACTCAGGTGGGAGAGTACTGTACATTATCCTCTACAACCTTGTAATAATATTCTAATCATGCGTTAGCTTTTGATGGGACACAACTTCATTCACCAATTTAATATTTTTTTTTAAATTTTCATAAATATGTTCCCAATTATTTTTCCAACACATTCACACAACACAAATATTGTTATGTGGACATTGACTTGCAATATATCTACTTCAACTAATTTTTTTTGCATAATTCTTGAATTCACAATCCATTTCAATTGTGTGAAAAAAAAATGGATGAAAGAAAATCATTATAATGTTGGATCATAAATATATCTGATTTTTTTTTATTAATTTTCACAAACCACAAGAAAAAATTAAAGCAAGAGCTATTGACAGATCACAAATTACATGTCAAATATTCATCCAATAATAACCGTAAGATTTTAGTTCACAATCTTAAAATTTTGTTCATTTTAATCATTTTGTTTCAAACATTTTTTTTAATGTACAGTCATTCTTGATCGTACAAGTTGATCTTGACTTGTATGGTCATACAAGTTCTTTGAAAAACAGCTTCAAGCTACTTGTTATTTCTAGTCATGATACATGGAAAATATTGTCCTTCTCACATCATTGATATAATCAGTCATTTCATCTTCCCTCACACGGAGCTCTAGACAACCTGTCTTCCACCTTATAGTACATTATCATGTCATCCTTCAAGTTTTATCAAGATAGAGTTCACTTTGCAATACAAAATTATTCCCTCAAAACTTTCTTAAGATCAGTCAGCCACTCAAAATTTGACACCAACTTGCGTGCATGTGTTTTTTATTTGTTTTTCATAATAGCTTTCTAGTTTTTTTTTGGAAGTAGCAACTTCTTTCATCACATGATGTGAAAAAATTCATATCAGATTTCAATCGTCATTTAACCCATCTTTGTATTAAATAAGCTGTATTTCAACTGTCGTCATCCTTTTTTTTTCATCTCTTCTATCTTCTTTCATGTAATGTCTTCATGTAAAATCATGAGCCAACATGAAATTTCTTAATCATATGAAATGATGTTAGCTTAAGTCTGCATTTTTCAACTCAAAAAAAGATTTTCTTACTATTATTTTTGTGTCCACGGTAGTAGTTGCATCTGAGCATAGTCCACGAAGCAATACCTTGATATTGGATTCAACCCCTTCTTCTCCAATCTTCATACTATGCGTGAAAACTTGTCTGATCCAAATTATCTATGTGAAAAATTTTTGTGATATAAAAAAATTTACAATTTTTATTGGTGAGTAAAAAAATTAGTCCAAATTCCGATGTGAAAGTCTTTAATTATATAAACGCCTCTACAAAACCATATTTATTTTAAAAATTTTTATGCCTATTTTATCAATATTGGTATCAATGATAACACTTGCATTCTTATAAACTATCTTACCTTTTAAAAATTATATGCTAACATCTCTTGTCTTCCATGTTTTTTGTGTCCATCATAGCAACCTTGATCTTTCGGTTTTTTCTTTTGCTTCATAATGACATCAAGAGATGCATCATACTTACTATTGTTCACAGTTGGAGCTTGATTGCTTGGCGGTTAATTTGATTTTCTAATATATGTGGGAAATGAGACTAGAAAATTAGCAATAAAAAATGTACTATATCATGTAGTACCTGATTTTTTTTTTTTATTTCTCAAATCAACTTAATCCATTTATTTATCATGACTGGCAACATTTTCTTGCAAAATTTTTTCGTGTGTCTTGTTGTGTAGTTTTTGCTCCCTGAATATTAAAAAAAATTTGATAAATTTGTTGTATTAGGATTCAACTCTATCTTATATAGTTTAGCTTATCTACTCCATCCTTCCATATCTATTGCAACAAGATCAGCCAATAGATTATTTCCAGTCATCTTGATTGCCGCGTCAACTTGTCCATCAAGTCTCCAAAGGCTTTCATATAAGCGCTTCTTAACTTGTGGTTAATTATTTTTTAAAGTACCAAATATCACCTCAAGCATTTTTTAAAGAACAGATCTCACTTTCAACTTCTCATAGGAGAAATATCCAACGCTTCTTATAATGATAACCTGGTGATCAAATCTAAGTCAATTCTCTAAAACCAGACGTCCAAACATGAAGCTAACATGTACAGTAAACAAATGTTAAAGGTAAGAAAACATTTTCGATAGTCAAATATCCATCCATCCATGATAGATTCTTGTCATTTTTTATATTTGACATATAATAAAGTTAAGCTTTGTCCATAGATTTATCTCTACAAAGTGTCTTACAATACTTCTAGTTCAACTATTCGAAAGGTTTGAATCTCAATGACACCTCAAAGTTGAAGTTAATTTCTTAGATTTAGTGTTAAAACAATGAACGTCTTCACCTCTAATTCAATTTGTTATAGCGTAGATGAAAAAGTCTGAACAAAATTTTTTCAACTCAAAATTCCACATCATATTCACTAGTTTTGTAGCATTGACATAATTTTGATCGAAGATTCTCCGTGCTGACTTTAGAGGTTACCTATAAGTCTCTACGATATATAGTTGCATCACCTCGCTGGAGATAATCGCCAATCAATTGTTGGTAGGATATCATATTCCATGCTCTGAGCATTTTGTAGTGCCGGTCCGCAAACCTCAAAAACGTCCAACTGCAAAGTTATTCTTCACAAACATAACATTTTGTAATATCAAGCAATTATCCAACATTTTTCATAGTGACACAAATATGAGGAGATATTGACCTTCTAGTGTGTTGTCGCCTTGAGTATCGTGACGATCATAAGTGGCATTCTTTTAAGCTAGTATTTGTGATAAAACTTTACACCATCCCGTCAGTTCATCTTTAAAAAGTTACTTGATGATTTTTAATTTATCATGATAAACTTTTATTGTTTTAAAAAAGTTATAAAACTACTATATATTTCCCCTTTTTATATCCTTTTTTTTTTAAAATGTGCTGCTCTTTTCGTTAATTCAAACATTTTTTTAATATATAGTCATTCTTGATCATACAAGTTGATCTTGACTTGTATGGTCATACAAGTTCTTTGAAAAACAGCTTCAAACTACTTGTTATTTCTAGTCATGAGACATGGAAAACATGTCCTTCTCACATCATTGATATAATCAGTCATTTCATCTTCCTCACACGGAGCTCCAGACAACCTGTCTTCCACCTTATAGTACATTTTTTAATATGTGCTGCTCTTTTCGCTAACTGAAACATTTTTTTAATATACAGTCATTCTTGATCATACAAGTTGATCTTGACTTGTATGGTCATACAAGTTCTTTGAAAAACAGCTTCAAATAAGGGCTCGAAATTCCAAACAGGAGAACGCACTGGTACTCTCGACTCAAACAAAAGGTGTAATCACATTCGGGAGAAGTCGGAGACACTTGCAAGCGCTGATGGAGATGAACATGATGTATGCACACTATGCATACACTTGATTAAACTATGCGCCGAGGGACTCCGTGAGAGAATGAATGAATTGGTTTGAGAAGTACGATTCGAAGTGCGAATTTATAATTCTTAGAGAACTCGGTGACTGGGGAAGAGTCAACAGTTACTTGGTGGAGATTGGACCACATGAGAGGACCAGGTAGAAAATGCGAGTTGACACTTTTCATTATTTCCTGACTCCGATTATATTCAAACCTCAAGTATTGGATGACTCTAAAATGACACGAGTCCTGTGATCAAGATTTGACTCAATCGAACTCATTTCTCGATTATTTTCAAACCTCAAGTATTGGATGAGTCTAAAATCCCACGAGTCCTGTGATCAAGGTTTGATTCGGCCGTATTCATCATTTATGACTGTATTCTACTTTTACTATATTTTCGTAGAATTTTTTAAAATGCAACTTTGGATTATTTAATCGTTCTTTTCTATTTTATCGTTATTCTATTTATCAAAATAACAATAAAATAGAGAAGAACGAATAATTATCGAAATCTTACATCTGATATCAATATAGTTTTTAAAAAAACTCTACACTGCACGTGGAGTGGGAAGGGTTAGACACTCTGAAGCATGTTCGGAAGTTGGTGTTCAACCGGGAGACATGTCACCGACCATGTAAGATGAGAATTCCTGTGGTCACATCAGAAAATCCAGTTCATTGACCGAGGATGTAATCTCGCTTTAAGGTGGAGCCGTTCAAATTTTTGAGTAGCGAGTGAAGCCACGTTTTGCCAAACTCCTGATTGGAATTTGAAATATCAATATAAGAGAGCTAGTTGAAGACTCAAATGACATCTTTCTAAAATCCCGATACCCATCTATGCCTACAATCGAGTCAAACCAGACATTCCCGGCTCGAAGAAACAATCTCAGCGAGGCAAGGAATATTTGTCATTCATTGGATCACCGACTTGGATTTTGACGACCAATGCCAGCTACTGCGATGCATACAACGGGCCAGAGATACTAGTTGTGAACCTGCTGCAAATGGGTTACCAATGCTTCCCAGTTTCTCTCTTCTGGCAAATTCATGAATGTATTTTCAGGAATGAATAACAATTTAGGTGGTTGAAGACTCAGATCACATGTTTGCCAGGTAATTCTTAAATCCCGAGACCCATCTTTGGCTACAGTCGATTTACACCAGACATTAGCGGCTCGAAGAATAATCTCAGCGAGGCAAAGAAAATTGATCATTCATTGGATCACCGACTTTGAGTTTGACGACCAATGCCAGATGCTGCGATGCGTACAACGGGCCCGATCTACTAGATGTGAATATGCTGCAACTCGGTTACCAATGCTTCCCAGTTTGTCTCCGACTCTCCCTCGTTCTCATACACGGCTGATGCCGCTTTCCCCCTGAGCACAACTGCCCTGTGCTTCGCGTGCTTTCCTTCGTCTCCTCTCATGACCATTCGGATGCCAGTCTCAATATCCTTTTCATCCAGAAACGAACGTTGCTCCTTCGCAGAAAGCAAATTGGCAACGAATGACATTATTGCATTTGCAAGTCCTGCTCTCGCGGGTGGTGGTTGTCCCATATTTTTTGTCAATGGTATGGCCATCTCCAACACGTTCGATAGCAATCTGCACCATACACAACGATACACATCATTTACATCTCCAGATGACTAGAGATCTAGAGCGCTGATGGTTGCATATGGCTGCAGCTCTATTGCAAATCGATAGAATTGCACGGAGAATCAAAATGGTGTCAGAGCGTGCTGGTAGGAAGGAAAAAGAGACTGGAAATTGTTTTTCGTACCTGGCGTTCGCATGCTGGTCAGATATTTGAGGCCAAGCAAGAACTGGAATCCCAGCTACTACAGCGTCGAGACAAGAAGTCCAATCACAGTGTGATAGGAAAGCAGCGACACACGGGTGGCACAGCAGCTGCGTTTGGGGAACCCATCCTCCCACTATCCTGCCTCGTCCCTCGACGCGTCTTTGAAGGTCTGCGATCATGGCGAGTTCCGTGTGGGTATGGTCTTGAGAGAGAACCCACACAAACCTTTCCTGACAGCTCTGCAGCGCATGAGCTAGTGCCACAATTTCCTGAGGATGGAGTCTTGAGATGGTGCCGAAGTGCACGTAAAGGACGCTGCAAGGAATTTGTCGATTAAACCATTCGATACACCTCTGAAATCCAGCTCCGAACCTCGCTCCAGTGCTCTTGCGGCTGAAAAGAACTTGAATGGGGGGGATCCTCATCCAGCTGGTGGAAACATCTTCAGCTGCCGCGGAGTGTGACAGCCTTCCGGAAGTGATATCGTTTGACATAGGACCTATTAAGAATAGCTTCGTGTCCTGGGGGCAATATCGAAGGAAGTATTATATCGAAGGAAGCATTAAAAAAACTCGTGAACCATCACTTTATTACAAGTTTCACATTCACAGGCGGATCAGACGCTAACGGAACCTTCTAACCTTCGGCCTAGTAGACAAGCTGGATCTCAGACAAGGGTTTGAAGTAGTGAGTACCATGGCTGAGCCACTTGGCTTGGGAAGCGCGTTCTGGATCGAATTGATTGTGTCTAGTTCCAGATCCTCAAAGGTATTTATCACCAGTCCAGCTGCTCCGATGAGAAACTCACCGGTTGCCAAGCTTTCTGCAGGATAAGCAGAACAAGACCATAACAAATCCCTGGGCCGCAGAAACGTGAGACCCGGAGCTTTAACGATTTTATCCACTCCCGAAAGCCTGTCTCCTTTAACCTTCAGTTTCCGTTTAATGTGTAATTCGTGCGCGACCTGGTGCATTCGCGCCTCCATTGCACTATTGCCGAAGAAGACAAACCATGGGATCTCCAACCTCTTGGCTACATCCTGTATATAGGAAACTCATAGTTACTCTCCTCTTCACTCTCCTCTAAACCCAAACATCATGTTCTCACAGCCGGCCAGTCAAATGATGAACTACTCTCGACTATGAATAACACAAACTGTGCAAACGTCTCACGCTGATAAGTCTGTACACTCAAAAAACTCCTTATCATTTCTTTCCATTCTTTCGGATATTACTCAGAGCTTGTACACATTGCAATGACATATCGCCTAGCTTAAACCAAGAACAATAACTGTCACGTCTAGAACGATGAGAGCGTTCCTCCGTACGAGAATAGCGCAAAGTGATGTCAGGATCAATACATTCATCTAATAATATTGAATCGCCATAAGGTATAAACCGCAGAGTAAGTGGTTCTTTATCGATTTAGAGTTAGAGGAGTTTTGTAGGGTGGTCAAACCGACATGCAAATCGCTTAGGCAGCCAGAGTATTGAGCCATCAATTAGTTTGCACAGAGACAAGGTGAGAGAAATGTGAGGGTTTAAGAGCATAGGGGCGAGACCTTCGACCACGGTAGGTATCTATCCGCCATCAAACATGTAAAAGTGATTTCTTTGGCCTCATCATTTCTCGCGTCGATTAGTTTCTTCAAGTAAGGCATGAATGAATCTTCCATGCTCTTGGACCTGTTGAACAATCTGTTCCTCGGTTCCTCCAGACCCTCAACTTCGACGTTCCCAAATGATGGGGCTGAGAAGACCTTCTTAATTTGATTAACATATTTCTTGAGTGCTACAAAGGTCACCTTCACATTTTTGGACGTAAGACCCAATGCCAGCCTACAACAAGCTGCAACATTCTCCTGGCTCGGAAAAGCAATCAAGAGGACGCGTGCCTCCGCCATGTCAACTGCTGTAAACTGTACGGCAGTGATGGCAGAATCTGTCGAAATCTGAAAAACGGCAAAAGTCGTTACTGTAAGTAGAACGCCATGTCTTTGCTCATGAGCAGAAGTAAAATGTACATAAAATTCACAGTGAAGGATTTTTTGCACATTCCTGGAAGGAATCCATTATTACTTTTACCTCTCTAATCAAAACATATATACTGTAAGTCCTTTCAGGCAGTCTGAGCAAGTGTTCACAGGATTTCAATGCAACTTATCCAATGATAGAGGGTTGAAATGATGAACGATCTTATACGAAATAAAGTCGATTCAGCAATACACTTGATTCTGAAGCTCGTCGACATCTTGGGGGATATCTGCTGATGACAGTATGAAATGTACACCAATCTGACAGACTTTTCCAGCTCAATTGTGTAGAGGAGTAGATGAACTTCACACCTGAAAGAGATGTTGAGCCTTGAGCTTCCACGATTTTGGCCGATCTACTCCCTCGATCAACCGGAAGCGATGCTGAAGCAATCATCTTCTTCAGCATGTTCCTCAATCTGAAACACGTTTATAGTTGTCAACTGAATGGACGTTGATCACACTGGCATCCGAAACAGAAGGACTTATCTTCGCGGCCGGTTCAAATTTCCATTCCAACGTTATCAGATCGTAGTTCAGGTTACAAATTACAAACGACGTTCATTCGTTGAAGTCGTAAACAAGTCGGCTATGTGAGGTTCAAGCATGACGTTAACTACAGAAAGTCTAGTGAACATGTGAATGGTGTTGCAATATCAGAGACATCTTCTGGGCTGCAAATTTACTTCTGAACACGGGAGAAGCATCGCGGGGCATCAGTACGATGGTCTTCTGACAGATTTTGGAACTACACTAAAAGTCCTTTATATAGAATATATGTCCTAGTAACTATTGATGGTACATCACCTAAGGGTTGGTCCAGCACAAAAAGACAGCAGAGAGTTGAAGTCTCTAGTTTTGGATCACTATGTCTACAAGCCAGCATTAGATCTTCCTTAGTAGTTGATAATAGTAGGTCTACAAGAATCAACATCAATCAAAGTTATGTTTAATTTAATACCATAGGCTATCATGAAATGCAATGCTAATGTATCTTTCTTCTCATCCATGAAGTTAAAGAGTTTTTCTCTTCATATTGATTTTAGGCTGTTTGTGCAAGACTTATAGAAATAAGTCGGATACAAAATATAGTAGCAATGAATATGTCCATTTAGAGAATAATTAAAAGCTCTATACAAATTATGAAGTTTTTGTAATTTATTGTAGATAAAGACGGTTATAAACAAGATAATTTGTAGTTTATAACCTCTACCGTTTTAGAGCTAAGACATGCCTAGGCAAAATCAACGTTCATTAATAAGCATTTTCGGTTAATAAATTTGATACATAGATAACTTTGATGACAATAGGCATCCATTTAATGGGAAGCGAATCCCACACCTCGTAAATCCTAAGTGTAAATTTGTCAAGCTTATGTTATAGAGTCTAGGATTTTACTTTATTTTTGGATTTCGGTTATAGAAGCTCTTAGAGGAGCACAAGCATATTCGAAAGGAGACTACAAACTCCAACCAGCAAGTTGTGGGTTAAAATTAATCTTTGAAGACTGAACCTCAATCTAGCTTTTGGATGGGTCAGAATGAAGTGAAAAGTTTAACTTTGTGCTCACTAATACACCCAAGTCTCTATTTTGATTATCTTGATGGTTTTTAGCAAGTGCAGTATTAAGTGCTTCAACAACATGAAGTTGGAATATGATAATACTCAAGAAGAGTCTTTTTATCATGGATTGTACAACTTTAATAGCCGGTACACCTCTAACCTTTGGCTTCAAGAAAGTGACTCCACGAGACGGAGCTTGGAACAAGACGAAGTAAATACACTTGAAGTGGATTCTGCCTTGGTTAAAATTTTCATGAATCATCCGCCCTCCTTATATATGCAAAGTTTTTTGAATCAACAGATAATTCAGGAAAACCAATAAATCGGAAGTTCAACCAACATAGAATCCACTCCAAGTGAGCATACTCCATACTGTTTCCAGCTTTGCCTTGTGGAATCACTTCCTTGGAGCTAGGGTTAAAGGAGTACCTGCTATTAAAGCTGTATACTTTACATAAAATCACGTTCATGAGCACTATTATCCTCCAACTATCACGGAAGCAGTTTATGAGTCATTGCTAAAAATCAAAAAGATCATCGAAACAGAAATTTAGTAGTAATTAGCACGATGTAAAACTCCTCACTTCATTTTAACCCGGCCAAAATCCAGACCTATGTTCAACCCTTCATGGATTTCACACACAATCCGCTAGTTGGTGTTGGCAACTCTTTCCAAATTTGGGTGTGCTGCCCTTACAAACTCTATAACATTAAAATAAAATAAGATTGAATAACATTTTTAAAAAATTACAAAAAAACTAGCCTTTATAACCAACAAGAATGTTGGGGATTGACAAAGCAAGAATTTAGTCCGAAGTAATCTATGAATCGATTTCAACTATAAAACTTGATTATGAAGTAACGTTGTGAGCCTATTTGAGAGCCTGCAACAAGCAGCAACATTGTCCTGGTTCGGAAAAGAAATCAAGAAGACGCGTGCCTCCGACATGTCAACTGCTGCAAACTGTTGAAATGGTGATGTATTCCGGTGATGGCAGAATCTGTTGAAATGTGAAAATCAGCAGAAATTCATAACTGTAAGTAGAAAGCCATGTCTCACTGCTCATAAGCAGAAGTAACATGCGCATAAATCTCACAGAGTAAGGATTTTCAAGATTACTGAAAGAATCGATCATAACGTTTACCTCACTAATAAAAAAAACTACAAACTGTAAGTCCTTCGAGGCACTCTGAGCAAGTGTTCATTCAGATTTATACTATTATCATCTATTACGGAAGATCTAAGGCTGGGCTAGAAACACAGTTATGAATCACTGTGTTTCGAGAGAGTTCAACTCTCGGCTGTCTTTTTGTGCTGGACCAACCCGTGGGTGAAGAATCGATCATAACGTTTACCTCACTAATAAAAAAACTAGAAACTGTAAGTCCTTCGAGGCACTCTGAACAAGTGTTCACAGGATTTCAATGCAACTTATCCAATGATGCAGGGTTGAAATGATGAACAATCTTATACAAAATACAGTCGTTTCAGCAATACACTTGATTCTTAACCTCGTCGACATCTTGGGGTATATCTGCTGATGAAGCTATGGAAATGCACACAATCTGACAGATTTTCCAGCTCAATTGTGTAGAGTAGATAAACTTCACACCTGAAAGAGATGTTGAGGTCTGAGCTTACACGATTTTGGCCTATCTTCTCCCTCATCGACCCGAAGCGATGCTGAGGCAATCATATTCTTCAGCATGTTCCTCAGTCTGAAAACACGTCTATAGTTGTCAACGGAATGGACGTTGATCACACGGGCATCCAAAACAGAAGGACTTATCTTCGCGGCCGGTTCAAATCTCCATTCCAACGTTATCAGATCGTAGTGCGGATTACAAATTACAAACGACGTTCATTCGTTGAGGTCTTAAACAAGTCGGCTACGTGCAGTTCAAGCATGACGTTCACAACAGAAAGTCTAGTAAACATGTGAATGGTGGTGCAGTGTCAGAGACATCTTCTGGGCTTCAAATGTACTCCTGAACACGGGAGAAGCATTCCAGGGCATCAGTACGACGGTACTCTGACAGATTTTGTAACTGCACTACACAGTACCACCATAAATTACTTTGTTTGGAATTTATGTCTGAGTAACTATTGATGGTACATCACCCACGGGTTGGTCCAGCACAAAAAGACAGCCGAGAGTTGAACTCTCTCGTTATGAATCACTCTGTTTCTAGCGCAGCCTTAGATCTTCCGTAGTAGATGATAATAGTAGGTCTACAAGAAGACATAAATCAAAATTTTGTTTGATTTACTAGGAGAGGCTAGAACGAAAGTATATTTCTTCTCATCTTTTATATTACACAGTTTTAATTTTCTAGTCCATTATGTTATCCAATTTACGAATTAGTATAAGACTGTTTGTGCAATACTAACAGAAATGAGTCGAGCACAACACAAAGGAGCACTGAATTTCCAATTAGAAAGTTATATAATAAAATTATAAAGTTTTTAATATGTATAAAGTTTTTATAATTTATTGTACATGAAGAATCTGAAATTTCTAAACATTTTATTTAGCTATTGCACATTTATTTCTCGCCCTAGCTCATATCATATCACTTAAAGAATTGCAGATCTCTCGCAAAAGATGTAATTGTGTACACGTAACCAAATCATATTCAGCAAAAGCGACATTTGCGTTTCCTGATCGTATTTAGCTTTCTTATTGCATCTCTTTCGATATCTTCAATTTTTATGCCATTCTTGGATTATTGTTTCTCAAATCTTGAGCTTTCCACAAGTTGATGGACTTAAAATTATAAGCGGAATAGAAAAGACACATTTGTAGCTTCTCTCATCCAGCGTCTGAAGAATTTTTTCCGCTTCGTCTAGTAAGATAAAGCTCTCTAGCTAGATAGCTGCCTCTAGAGCATGAGGCGGATCTAGATTCTGGTAGCAACCATCAAGCTTACTCCATGCAGGCCATAAGCATACTTGCAGTAATGTTCAATACGGCAGTGCCCGTTGGTTGAATCTATCGACTGAAATTCTAATTCAGATCCGCTCCTTGAGTTTCATTGTCTCAGCAAATAAGTTATATCATGGAGTCAACATCAACTGCATCCCTTTGGTCTTTTCTTTCCGCAAACTCTTTCTTTTCTTTCCGCCGTTTTCAAATTGCATCATTCTCTTTCAAATTGCATCATTTTGAGACTACAGTCTCAAAATGAAAGCACAGTACTCAGAAATTACCGACAGTGGACTATTTAATGGCTCCCAAGAATCATATCAACCAGTAAGACCAAAATGAATTTGAAATGATAATCTTGAAACGCTAAATTCAACCTTTGAAATCAACGTTCGGATCAATTTGACAACAAACGTACAGGTTGAAATTTGTTCTTTCTAGATCTCACACACTGATTCAAACGAAAGTCTGAAGACTTCCGTTTTAGTCAGCTGATCGTCCCATTTGTTTGGATTTTCGATGTACTTCAAACTCTAAAATAAATGAGTTTTAAACGATGGATGAATGAGTTCCCTCATTCATCCATCGCTTATTTTCATTAAAAGCCTAGCTGATACGTATAATATATGTAACGTTCTAGCATATTATTGAAAGTCAAACCTAAACGGCCTCTATTTAGTCTTCATATTTCATCATTCCAAGACATTCTCACGATGCGATAGGTCTAAAATTAGCAGTATAGGTTACGTACGGTATAATTTACCGTTATAAAGCTTTCAGTTTCACTGCTAAGTAAGGTTATAAACGGAAAAGTATCACCATCCAAAGATCCAGAGAGAACACTCCACTGAATTGTTTAGGTGTTGAATTGAAACACTGAATACAAAACCCGGCTTCAACTTTTCTGAATTGTCTGCTTTGGGATAACTTTGTAATATCTTTGATCTATTATGAATCTCGTAAACTTCAAAGAATGAGATCATAACTTTACTGGAAGACTTTTTCATGGGAAGAAATAGTTTTTATTCTCTTCATTCGGAAATATCTGAAGTTTTTTTATTTAAGTTCTAAATGGAATTTTAGAATTTACAAATTGTGATTTAAGTTCCCAGGAATGTTAGTATAGAATTTTCACAAAAGAAAACTACATTGGAGATTATAAATTTTGTAGTTCTTGCTGCCAAGTAATATCCTGCTTAGAGATAGGCAGTGCTCAGAGCAGTGCTTATATCTGAGCAGTGGTTCGGAGGATTTTCCTTGGCAGCAAGAAAAGCAATGTAGTACTACAAGGTTTATAATCTCCAGTAAAATTCTGGGATTCTAAATCACAATCGGTAAAATCTAAAATGAATAACATAATAATGAGTACTAAAAAATACCATTTAGTACTCATTCAAGAAATTTTAGATACATGCATGAAGAGAATAAAAATCTATCTCTGGTAATCGGAAAAGTCTTCCATGAGTATTATAATCTCATTCTTTGAAGTTTAAAAGGTTCATAGCAAACCAAAGGTAGGACGAAGGTTTTTCAAGGCAGACAGTCCAGAAAAGATTAAGCTGAGATAGATGAAATTGGTTTTCCATCAAATATAATTGATTCTTCTCGTCTGACCAAACGTGGCAGCTCCACTCCCACGGGAGGTTTTCGACGTTGAAAATAAGAAATCGTGGATGTGAATTGGTGTCACTCAGTCCCCATGTGCAATCGACAAAATTTACTCATGCGTTGGTAGTTACAAGTTCTCGATTACAGCAGAAACCAAGCGCAGCTTCAGAACGGTTGAAGCTCGACATCTTGAAGCGCGTCATGTTTTAAACTTGAAGATTGTGTAGGTTTTAATTGACTAGACAAGCGGTTAGTTACAAGACTTGGATTTCAGAATCACATAACTACAATTCATGGTGAAATACAAGAGAACGTGGCAGTTTGTAGCGAACTAGTAGAAGAATTGTGTGATGTGAATGATACACCTGACACGGTTGAACTATTGAGGAGACTTTTCTTCGCTATCTCACAAGCTATTGGCAACGCGACACAAAATAGCCCGAATCAGAGTTCAAGAGTTTGGATTTTGGTTCTTTACAGGAAAACTTATTGGTTTTGGTTACTATTGTGCTTTTGATGACTTCACTTATTCTATGTAATTGTGAGTAGTAGAGTTTAGCATAATGCACGTGTTATTGACTTCTAACAGTGCAAAAATGTAAAGATTTAGTAAAAAAGTTATGCTAAAATACTAGCATAATAAAACTTTGGAATGCAATTTTATTCTTTTCTTGACTGTTGTAGAAAATGTTATTATCTCTTAGAGATCATTCAAGTCTCAATTTTTTTCTATCTTAAACTAGAATCTTAGATCTACATGTATTCCGAAGTCTAATCTATAATATTATGAACAAATTATCCTCATGATATAAAATTTGATAGTTGCTGACATTGATTAGTCCATGTAAAGTTTTCTCCTACCAAAATTTTATCACCATATATTTTAATTTCTTTTCTATCACATCATCGATGCAAGAGAATGCAAATTTCCAACCATACCATGAAAGTAAAAAGTATATGAACTAGTAATATATAATTATTATTATATGAGTTGATGTCATGATGTGTATGAATAATATATGAAAAAAAATTTATTATTTATTCATGTTTTATATTGAATTTATTTTGTATAAAAGAGAATTATAAAGTACATTTACAATCTCCAGAAGTCAATTCTGAAAATCTTTATGATCCACATCTGGTGCTTTCTATTTAGGTGTATAATGTTCTAACTTTCATCAAAACTTTCACAAACAGATATACTTTGTTTCAACCCATAAAATTATACCACTATTGTAATCTTCATACAACTAGCATTGATTCTAAGTTCATATATTTGCACATGAATATTCACATCAATGATTATATCACATCATGTTCATATCACTTATACTTTAAATTTCAAGTGTTAATTGTCTTGCTTAATTACTAGGAGCAATTTACACAAATAAATTCTAGATTTAAGATTCAGCATTCTGATCTATATTTAGATTCACATCATGACTAAAGTTAACTTTATCTGTGAACTTCACCCATTCAATGCTTCGCACTATAACCAAATCAAGTCCTATTTTTAGCAATCTATGGTTCTAGATGGAACTTATCAAATCACATTTAATTTTCTCAAAATTCACAGATTTTACTACAAACATCATTTCAGACATTTGAATAAAAAATTATAATCTATATATGTACTCATATATATGTACTTTTGGCTCATAATCACATGATTGAAAAGTGATCATAATAAAGTAGAGCGCGTTTTTTCTTCAAAGACTCAAATTTATTGCACTAACTACGTTTAAGTTCAAACACTAAGCTTCGAAAAGTGCTATAAGGGCGTTGCTTATTTAAACTCTAATTTTAAAGCTTGGGGATTACAAGTAGCTCTTAGCTCCAATATCAAGTTTCGTGACAAAGTTGATAACTGTACTTTTGACTCTTATTGTTAAATCTGCTATTGCGTATCTGCTTCTAATCAACTACGTAAGTTTAGAATCATGGATAGATTCAAATAATAAATACATATTAATCTTGATAGAGTATGAGGTCAACCTACCATTACAAATATGTATATCGAACCACTTGAAATAGAGGTTTCTTAAAAGTTCTTTATCCATAAATTGTATATACTTAAAGCACTTGCTACAAGAAGTCAGCAATTCAATGTTTCTTATTATCAATTTATCTGGAAGATGAATTTTATGTGAAAATGGTTGAGATTTTACTAATCTGTTCAAATGTGAACTCTAAGATATTACTCACTTATAATATTTGCAGCATAATTGTTGCATGTTTCTGGATATTCCAAATCTTGTTAGAAGTATAGTGTATAAGGACATGATCCATATTTTAAACAACAAAACTTAGTCGCAAACTGTAGAGTAAGGGAATCCACCAAATCAACATCTTAATTCGCTGACATTATGAAAAAAATTGGGGAATCTTTGGTTACAGCCACGGCACATTTGTTCATGTTTGGATATCTGCACAAACAATAAGTGAAACGAATATTCGCCGTAACTTGCTATAGCTCTCATGGAAGTAATTTGTAAGTATTAATCATGATATTATCATTGAAACATCGAAGTTTGTCTCAGTGAGAAGTCATTCTATAACATCCTAGAAAGTCATGTATTACGCGATACATTTTTTTCTGTTTACAGCTTAATCTACCTATCTTGAAATATCTTTAAAAATACGAAGTATCGAATTAGCATGCTTGAAAATGTTCATGCGGCCAGCCACACCCTCCGTTGGGAGAGTGACTTGGAAATGGTGCCAACATGCCATGAATTTTCAGCAGTGCAAGGACACTGTCCTTGCAGACTTGGATGTGGTCTGTCCTTGGGACAGACCACATTGCAGAACAATACTGATCGCAAAACACTCTGAATACTGTCAAGGCACGACTGTCTGCGTACCTCGATTCGCCAGTCTGAACTGGAAGGGAAATGCAAGAGACTCATGCAATCGAGCACTCCCCATGTCTCATAACGAACTCGGTAGTAATTCCTGCACCGAACTGGCCAGAGCTGCGTACTGTTTCTGAAAGTGATCACGAAGTACATCAGGACATTTGCGATGTCATGTCTCACAGTAGCTGAGAGGAGAAGCCAGAGAGCCTCAAGCAGAAATTAGAATTATAATAAAATTAGAAGGCTCATTCGTCGGTTGGCGTGCAGAGAGAGCTTCGAGAGTTGACGAATGTCAGTCAGGCAGAAGAAAAACGGACAGAGATCTAGCGACATGTCCCCGAGACGCGACCCCGACCGCAGGATTCAGACATCCCGGCCGCCGGGAAATGGGGGCCTGGATGCCGGGAGTGACTCAGGTCCCCTGGTTCTGTTTCTCTAGGGGGTCCTTCCCAGCGGACAGACAGACAGACCGACAGGGCGCCCGACCGATGACGCGATTGTCCGATGATGAGATAATAGGTCGCGACTCGAGGGGTCCGGACCCTGTCGTCGCTTGCGCCAGCAGGGGGCCGGGCGCGACGCGACGTCTGGGCCTGCACACCCGCCGACAAGGAGCACTTCGGGTTCTCGTTGCTCTCTCGATTTCTCTGTCGCTCTCTCCGGGCGCCGCATGAATCGAATTCGAAGGCATCGGGAATTCGGAATGCATCGGAATCGCCCCAGGCCCCAGAGCTTCAGATTGACTTCGGTGGCATAAGCCGGATTCAAATCGGTCGCAGGTGCTTTTTCCTCCATAGCTGCTCACACGGAGTCTGGCGGCCTCTTGCTCCCTGCGCGTCTGAAAATTCCTGCGCATCGGTCGTTTTGTGCTGCTTGAGGAGATGGATCGGGTTCCATTGAGCCGAGGGCGAAGCTACGACCTGGAGTACGCGTTTAGTGCAGAGGTGGAAGAGTCGAGCTGGTCTTCGAGCAGAGTTTGTCCTGTAGCCTCCGACACTCGTGAGTCTGAGTAGTGCAGAATGGTGGCCGGACGACAAGCGCCAGAACGAGGCCTGGGGAAACTGTGCCGGCTCTGGACTAGGGGAATGATGCTTCCAGACAGGATTTCTCAAGTTTTATGAATTGATGACCATCGCATGTGGAGCTGAGGTAGGAGTGGAGATCGGAGGTGAGGCGACATGACATTGTACGAGTAGAGAGAACTGCGACGGTGGTGCATTCCGGGGCAAATTCAATTCGTTTCCACGTCTGGGAAGGGGAGACGTGCGCGTGTCACCTGTGACGGGGAAGCGACGAGCAAAGCCATGTGACGTGATGTGATGTGAAACGATGGTAAGGGCAGGGGTGAAGGCAAGGTGTCGTAAGCATGGAACATTTCAAACACGATGACGATGCGGTTCAATAGGTTCTCCGTAGTAAGGAGCTGCAGACACGCAGGAGCTTGAAATTCAGCATATTTTTTGTTCACGGTCTATCAGCGATCGATGAATTTCGATTTGACTCTTCTGGATAGCTATTATGAGGTTGCCGAAGATGGTGACAAACAAGCAGCTCTTGATCAACGGAACGTTCACGGCCGGCTCTCTGAGCATAGCAGGAGACTGCCAGAAGCCGAAGTTCTTGGTTCTAGAGTTGAAATCACGGGCACTTGTGAACAGACCGGCAATTTACCTCAGCAAGATGATGCCCACGATATGTCTGGGAATCAGCCAAAACAGGCTAGAGTCCCTCTCGATTTCCAACAGGATGTATGTCTCCAAGATATTCAAGCCAAAGGCAAGACTGTCAAAGCTCAAGGGAAAAGACGGCCAAATAAACGAAGGCCATTCTCGCCTGAGCAGCAACGCGTTATTAAGCTGGTCAATGAAGGAAAGGTAATATTGAGAATTGGTAATTCTAATACTTATGCCGTTATACGCTGCCCAATGAAATAGTGAGATTTGTCTTGAGTATGAGGGGTACTTAATACAAGACAAGAAATGGCTCGCTTGGTCTTAGGGAAGCAGGAAGTGTGACAGTACTAATGTCGGCGTTTCATTGTACACTGAGACTTTTCTTGGCCTCAATTTGCAGAATATATTCTTCACCGGTGCAGGGGGAACTGGCAAAACTTATGTGCTCAAGTACATAATTGCAAGTCTGAAGAAGAAGTTCGGGATAAAGCATCGTGCACCTCAGCCAGGTGCCGTCGAAGGTTCAATTGTGTACTGCACATGCTTCACTTGCAGCGTGGCTGTAACTGCTGCTACCGGGATCGCTGGTGAGATAATCAACGAACTGGAAATAGCTGGCCGCGAGCTAATTAAAACCATTTGTTCTTTACAGTCTTTATCACTTTTCGTTATGATTTGTGCTCTTGAGTTCGAGTAGAGATTTTGTTGGAGATTCGAAGCACTTGAAGATGTCGAGTTTGAGGTTGTTTTCGTTGGTGGCATGTATTCGGAAGCTTTGGCAATAGGAGGAACTACGTTGCACTCGGCCACGGGCATTGGGGTTCCACGCAGGATTCGCGATTTTGCCCGCATGTATCAAACTAGGGTGAAGACGAAGTGGCGAAACTTAAAGGTGCTGATTATTGATGAGATATCAATGATCAGCGCCGAAGTGTTTGAGTACCTGGAACAAACTATAACTGAAGTTCGTAAGGCCTCAGAGGAGGAAATGGATCTAGAGGAAGCGACTGCCCTTCGGTCTGTAAACGAGGCGGATGTAAGGCCAAAAGAGGAGCAATTTCGGCCCTTCGGAGGTCTTCAGGTCTGCAAATCATTTTCCACGACTGAGTATCGAGTCTATTTGCGCTTTAGTCATACTGCTGTGACGTCTTGACTGACTTAAGGTTTAAGCCGACCTTCAGAAATTATTTGGTAGATATCAAAGTTAGAAACATGCTGAAGCAAAGCAATTCATGTGAATGGATTAGGAATAGACTTAATTATAGAGGATTTTAGATTCACTTTCTGTCTTCTTTAAGCTGGATGAAGCCGTAAATGTCGGTTGTGAAGCTAGTTTTTGTGTTCAGAAATATGTCTACTAGTTATTAAGCCGCAAGTCTGCTGATGGCTGTCATCACTGCATCTGAAGGTCAAAATGTTCTGCTAATATGATTGCTCAGTAGTGTTGTGTTGTCTTAACCATCTACGAAGCCTGCGTCATATGGCTCTTGTGACCTGAATGTCTTCCTTTTTTCATATGGCTAAGCATCAGATGATAGTAACAAATGCATATTTGTTGGGCAGGTGATCCTTGCTGGAGATTTTTTTCAATTGCTCCCAGTTCTGAATAGATTTGACGATTTCACTGTTAAGCCTACTTGGGACGAGTTGACAAATAGGGGCCTGGCATTTCAAGCGCCAGCTTGGCAGAAGGCAGAGCTAGAAGTTGTCGTCCTTCAGATGATGTTCCGCCAGGTTTGGCCCCTACCGAGTTTACCTTCTTGCTCTCCTTCAACACATCTTTTGCATCCTTATCCACTCTTGCTCAATGTATGTCCTGTTTTCTCTTTCTCATTTGTCCCGGAGAACAGATGAGAAAGGGAAAAGAGGACATATATATTTCCATATACATATATTTGGCAAACAGAGGCTTGAACACTAAATAGGGTAATGGAGTTCTGCAGCTTTACTCCAGATATCCGTATAACGATCGAATGCTTAACATGTATTTGCTGGGATTTCTTTACCACTGGTCACCTGTACTAACCACCACCTTAAACGATGCAGAATGATAAGGATTATTTCGTCAAACTGCTGCAGAATATTAGAACAGGGCTTAACCCAGATTCCGTCGAGGAGATAGTTCTGAAGTGCTCCAGGGAGCTGAAATGTGAACATGGGATAAAGCCTACACAACTCTATCCCAGGTAGCCTGGGGAAGCTTTTTATGTGTAAACTTCCATGTGATTTCCATGTGATGTCCACAATAGAGAAGAAACATTTATAAATTTTGAAGTAGATATCTTTTGGGGAAGCTACTATTGTTGTCCATGTCAGATAGTTGGGAACCTCATAGCTTATTCTTCCAGTTTAGTGATACAAGCTCAGAAGCTGACACCCGAATCCTTCCGCTAGACGGATTGTAAGATCAACATGTGACAAAAGTGGAGGATGAACTTGTACATAAAACCTGAACATATGTTTTTATGCAGAAATAAGGAGGTTAAAGAGTTGAACGAAAAGGAGCTGACAAAACTTCGTACAAGAGAGGAGGTCATCATAAGTGTTGACACCTTCGAGACGTCTGAAGAGAAGCTGCTGCTTAAACCCTCTGAATTGGACAATCTTCAAGCAGTCTGTCGGCGTCATGAAAGGCACAAGCGCATGCTACAAGATCATGGCTTTTGGCATGCATGCATAGCTGATCAAGTCCTACGTTTGAAGACCGGGGCACAGGTATGCGGTGAGTCAGTGTGCCCATGGAACACATTGGCTTCGTTTGCCCGTAGCAGCTAGAATAAAGTTCCTTATCCATGAAACCTGTTGTTCAGCTCAAGTGTCTCCTAGGATGTCTCATATCTGGCAGAATGCATCACATAGTGATTCTTGTTTTCTCATGTCATATATGAAGTGCAAAAATGGCAATTGAGCATTGTAAAAATTTTAGCCATGTCAGGCTCTGCCGAGGAAGCTTTGTTGATGATTGTACATTTTTGCAGGTGATGTTGATTCGCAACATCAAGCGTCCCGGTAGTCAGAAACTGTCTTTGGTGAATGGCTCTCGTGGAATCATTGTCGGGTGGACTGAAAGAACGCATGCCCTAGATGAGCTTGCAGAAGAATTTCAGAAGGCCGGTGAAGGTGGCAAGAAGAAAACTTCAATGTTTGACTGGATGAAAAGTATTGATGATAGCAACTTCGAGATGATACCTCGAGTAAAATTCAGGAATGGTCAAACATTGAATGTACTGCCGATGAACTTTGATTTCGAAGTCTTAAATGTTGGAGAATGCACAAGGATACAGGTGAACCGTCTTCAAGCACGCTACTCTGCGCATGTCAGTTTCTCGATAGGGGCTTCTTGAGTATGTGAAAATGAACATCGTTTGGTCGTTGATGATACAAAGATTTACTCAAACGTTTTGCTATTTCTAGATTCTTCCGCATTTTCTGGGTCCACTGTATAGATGTAGAATAAATGTTTCTTCAACAAGTATTATAATGCTGTGCATATACGTCTAGCAGATACCCTTAAAGCTGGCATGGGCTCTCACTATTCACAAATGCCAAGGTAACCACTTTTATTTAATCTCACATTGCAGTCTAGTCGTACAAAAATTGTTTGTTACTAGTTTTAGATGCCTCGGTGTTTTAGATTCTTGAAATTGACAATATTATAGAAAAACTAATGAGAATTCCAAATTAGTTCAATGGAAAGTCCCTCTATATGTATTGAATTAGCATCATTTTCCATGTAGACTCAGCTAACGTCATGTTATCGGGTTTTGCTCACTTCCAGTCTTAGGACACGTCATTACAAGTCTTTGCTAAGTAGTGTTTTTGGAACAGGAATGACCTTGGATTATGCAAAGGTAGCTCTTTCAGGCATATTTGCAGAAGGACAGGCCTACGTTGCGCTCAGTCGTGTGCGCTCCATGGATGGACTGCAGATTCTCAACACTAGTCGGTCACCAGTAGTAAGGTATTTTGTTTACTGTCAAGTTTAGCTCGCTCTCTTCTTTTCGAGCTGCTCTGTTGTATGTTTTCCATGTGCCATTATGGAGTCTTTCTGAATGTGTAGGCAACTTGAAGGAAAAATTCAAAGTCTTGACACCGCTGCTCGTCCAGCTGTGGCAAGTACAAACGAGCTCACTACCCTTGTTCATTGCACTACAGAGTTAACAGGGATGTGCAAGAATTTTATCACGCCATAGAGAAAGGCGAAGAGCATCGAGGCCAGATATTGAGGTTCAGACAAGTGAGAGTTCATCGACGGGACAAATTCCGAGTAAGGAACTTTTCAGATTCAGATTCCGACTCTGAACTGCAAGTGGTGGATGAACCAGTTGATCTAGAGGACCTCTGCAACTTAGGTGGTCGTGATTTGAAGCGTCCATCACGACCACCAGTTCCAAAGTATGTTAGAGAAGTAGATAACTTAAAATTCAAAGATACTAGGAAGCTGTTTTTGGCATCCCAGAAAACTAGTATTACCGAAACTGTTGCCCGGAAGTTCGATCAAAGACACGCGGAGAGTTTGAATATGATAACTCTCAGTAGACCTCCTAAAAAGTGGAAACGCGGTTCCGATGAATTTGGACATGAACACGAACCGGAAAGTCTTGTAGATGACGAGACGTAATGCTGGCTAGATCCACGTACCATCTTCGAAGTGTATATAACTTGCTCTAATCACTCATAAAGCTTGTAATTTTGCTCAAGATCATATATCGCTTTATAAATCTTCACGTCCTCGAAAATCTGTCGTGTTTGCGGACCCTTGTTCAGAATTTTAAAAACTGGAAAAATCGAAGTGTCACAAGGATGAGATTTTAGTTTTGAATTTGGCTCCAAAACACATCTCCTAGACTTTTCATATTAGGTACTTTGAAGATTGATAGGTATAAAAGTAGTGAGGAAGAAGTATCATGGTAACCATGCTATCCATAACTCTAATATTTACTTGGGTGTTGGTGGTGTCTTGTAGTGTAATGTGTACTTGTAAATATTGGTTATCTGATCATTGAAAATCTAACTCCTTACACGGCGTTCAAGTTTACAAGTTCTCGGTGCGAACATTGACATAAATACTCATATCACCGGGTGTCACACGGGCAAATGCTAAAAGTCTCCAACCTTGAGACAAGCACCCTCTTGCGTCAGCTACTGTTTGAAGCTAACCTAGTATATGACAGTTCTGTTTTGTAGCCTCTATGGAAGCTTATATCAAAATGAGCATGAGATATGTGGACTTTTAGTGCGTGAACAATGAAAGCTCCTGAACTATACAAGTGCATGAAGTGCATTGGAAGGGTTTCGTATGCTGCCTCGAGAATCTGAGAAGGCCCTTACAGTGCTAATCTTCTCGTACTCACATTGCCATAAGATCTCATACCTTATGTAACCGTGTAATAAGGATCGTTTCCGGTTAACACCAGTTCATGTTATGTAAGGTGTACTCTACTGTTTCCGATGAGAATGCTCTACTCAGCTCTGTAGAAGACAAATCCCTAGCCAATTTTGATTTAGTTACAACGAATACAGTCATGTGACATGCACAATACCAATCACCAAGGTGTTGCGAGAAGTATTGCTTAATTGTTGGTTGAAAACAATTCATTAGATTTGATATATCATGTACCTGGCTGCTCTTTGGCCAAACATATGACTTACATTTCGAGTCCATCAATTTGCTTTCTGGGTTCAGTTTGTGATTTGAAGTTTCACTTCAGCTTGTAAATCTTCCTCCGATCTGAATGTTTGGTTGACAGATGCTAAAGATGCTTCGGTTTGGATGGTTGGCATCCACTGGTGAACGTACCTGTATATTGTATAGGTACCATACTGTACTGATAATGCTACAGGTAGAGAGAGATGAGATCGTTCGAGATTCGAAAGTCAGTTTGGTGCAAAATGAGTCCAATGTAGAAACTACGCTGTTCCTATCTAGTATGGGCCTGGACATTAGGATTCCCCGCTCAATTGTAGGAGCATCGTTTCGCTTGTAATAGACGTCCGACATGAGATTTGATCTTGTACAAATTCCTCATCTGATTGTTCACAGCCACATCTGTCTCAAAAAAATTGAAATAATTTCAACCCAGTTCTTTTCATGTTCGTCTAGCTGTTGTTGCCCACGGCTTCAAAGGTGATGATTTTGCCAATGCCTTCAGCCTTCAACCGATTCGATCTGGTCTTCTTTTGACTGGACTAACTTAGGAGTCTCCTCACAAGCCCAACTCAAGGTGCAAATGTGGTTACCGTTGGCACCAAGAGAGAACTACGCAGCAGAAGCGCGTATGCTTTGCTTCGACTTGCAGCAGAGTTGAGTGAATACCAGTTTTTTGCAACGATTCTACTCTGCGTTGCTCAGCAGGTGTTTAGACTCGCTGTGCTTGCTGGATTCCATCACCAACTGCGGATGTCCTCCCGAACTTTCTTGATCTGGAGACCTACAGGCCCGAAGGTGCACATCAAGCATGCTTGTAATCTCTGACAATGTCGACGATCTCGGAATGAAGCTCTTTCTCTGGTTTCTTAACAGCTTGAATTCGAGTTGCTCCTCTCACTCTCAGGATCCAGTCCAGAAACACAGCAGCTGGCGAGTAGCTGGCACACTGTCTGTACAATTGGACAAAATTCCCTCTCCTACGACAAGCAGGCTCTTTCAGCTCAAACCATTACACACTTCGCCGAGCTGGACGCCAATACTCCATTCATGTGCCTCGAGCTTGATTACTATCAGAATCGGTTCAGAAGGTTAATGAACTCCTGCCTTACGGTCATTCCTTATAAAATGCCGTGAAGCTGTAGCACACCTCAACACCGTAAAATGGTGCCATCTAAGATCCGAGTATATTTTATAAAAGTACACATCAAGAACCTGTAAAACTTCGTACTGCGAACTGCCAAAACTCCGATTCGACAAATGTGGCAGCATTAGTGCGTGAGGACACGGCTTAGATCGCTCTTACATGAACAAATCTAAGCATGTCCACCGAATTAAGGACTCCTCGAAGCCTCTGTTAAACCCTGGGCCCAAGACTACTTCACATGGAAGGATGATTTAAAGTCGGTTGCCATCCGGAAGTGATATTGGTGAGTATCTACTATCCCCACGGAGATCGAGTCTAACGATGAGCAAACTTCGTACGACACAATCCGCCTACAAATCACCTTCCCAGCCTCCTAATCTTTCTTGGGGATCGTAGGTTGTAAAGAGCATGAATTCGTTGCCCAGCTTGTTGGAGTGGAGCGGACGGAACCTGCACGGACGAGCTTGCAGCAGCTCGCTAATGTTCTCGCGCTGCACGGCTCCCGTGAGAATCATCATCGGTGATGTATCCGGGCTTTTCGACAGGTACTTCATGGTCTGAACAGTCTTCTCCAAACACTCTCTGCTCAGGTATGGAGGATCGGCAACAACAATTTGACAAGCCTCGCGTAATGTCGGTGGGACATCCGTGGGGCGATTGTAGTCGTAGAAAACGAAGTCGTCCCCGAATTTGGAGAATCTCTCGTCGAACTCGAGAATTCGGACTGGCAGATCGGGATAGCTTTTCTTGAGCTGCGAGTACAGGGAAGGGCACGCGATGCAAGCAATCGGAGACGGTGACGGTGAAGAAGAAGAATCCTCACTCTGCAATCTCCGACTCAGAAAATAAATCTCGTCGGCCACCGTCGATGACGTACTCGCCTCGTACCAAAATTGACTCATCCGCCAATCCTCCTGCACCATGCCGAACTCTCCGCCCTCCGCCTCGGCTTCCTCCACCTTCTGCTGCTCCTTCAGAAACTCCTGCAGAACCGCCAGCGTGCTCGCGTTCAGCTGCGGAACATCGTCATCCTCCTCCTGCTCCTGCTCCTTTTCCTCCACCCTATTCTCCATGGCGCCTCTCGAGTTCGATCCTCGCGCAATCGAAATTCTCAGCCCTGCACGACCGATTCTCAAGCCTCGCCGAATGGAGCTGGAGCAGCAGCAGCTGCAGCGACAGAATCAGGCCCTCCCGTCGTCACGAGCTTTCGACGAGCTCCTCGGACCGCGAGCAGCAGAACGGAGGCCGGGCTCGAATGTAAGCGCAGGAGGTTTAGGGCTTAAGCCATCCGCGAACCCTAAACGACGATCATAGTGGCGGACTCGGGGTCGCGGACGCCGGCGAGCGGTGGGATCGGAGCAGCAGCGGAGCAGAGGAATCGAATTCGAGCTTGGGGGGCGGATGCATGAGCTTGAATTGAATGGCAGGGCGATGGAGACAAGCGCAGCGGCGCAAGCGCTGGACGGATCACGCAGCGCTGCTGCCAGCGGCGAGCTCGCGGGCGCTGGAGCCATGGGGCGAGCTGACGCGCCCGCTGGCGCAGCAGCTGCGCGCATTCGAGGCGCAGCCGTCGATCTACGCGCAGCTGGCGCAAGCGAAGCCGCTGGGGAACGCGCTGCTGCGGCTTCTCGAGCGCGAGGAGCTGCGATCGGATGCGCCGGCCGCCGCGAAGGCGAGCGTCCGAGTGTATTTGGAAATTCTGTTCGTGGAGAATTCGCGCCCTTTGCATCGCGGCCTGCTGGCCAGCCTCTGCCATGCGCAGGGCGCCGAGCTTAGCGCCCTCCTCGAGGACGCATTCCTCGAGCTGTGCCGCGAGTATGGCCCTGGAGGAGCGCGCGAGCGCAAATTCGCCGTCGTGGGCGTCGCTGCGTCGCTCGCCGGGCTGCCGCAGCCGGGCGTGCTCAAGGATGTGGCACGCAGGTCGGTGCCCCTCACGGCGCAAGCCGCTTGCCGTGACGTGCAGGCCGTGCTGCAGCACGCGCTGGAGGGCGGGCGCCCGACGCCCACCATCATGGAGGAGGCGCAGAACGCCCTGTCCTCAATCTACTACCTGCTGCAGCAATTCCCCGAGCGCTTCCGCGACGATGGCCCTCTGTTCGGCGCCGTCGTGAGCTTGCTGCTCGACGTGCTGCAGACGAGCGTTCTGTCTCGTGACTGCGTCGTGGCTGCCGGCGTCGGGCTGGCCGCTGCGGCGCAATTGCAGCTCGCTGCTGACGACGGTGCTGGGCTAGCCTTGCTGCTCGCGCGCATGGCTTTCCCGTCGGCCTGCTCTCAATTCGCCTTCGCGGTCGTGCGCCCCGACACAGGTCTGGCCGTCGATGGCGATGGCGCTGGCGCAGGCGCAGGGCCCCTCGATGCATTCGTGGCCGAGCACCGCTCGAGCAGCGGCGGCCTGTGCGACGAGATGCGGAAGCTGTCGGAGTTCGGTCGCGTGTGCTTCTTCCGTGGGATCCTGACGGCAATTTCGCGCAATGCTCTGAGCGCCATTCTGCTCCGTGCTCCCCGTCGAGGGAAGAGCGACGACGATGACGACGATGAGCTCGGACAGTGGCGAGTTTGGACACTCCTGTACGACGGAATTTTGCCGGCGCTTTGCGCGTTTTGCGAAAGCTCCGTGGACAGTCATTTCAAATTTCACGTCGTCACGGCGCTGCAAATTTGCCTGCAGCAGATCAAGACCTCAATTTGTGGACACCTCACTCGGAATTTGTTCGATGGCTTCGCGAGCTCGGCCAAAATTCACGAAATCGACTTCCCCCCGTACGAACCCTTCCCCGGCGCCATGGTCGCCCGAATTCTCCAGATAATTTGGAACAATTGGGAAGACCCTCTGACACAGACGGTGAAGCAGGTGCAGCTGGTTTTCGACTTGCTCGTGGACGTGCAATTGGTCCACAGGAGTGACCTGTGTGACAGCCAGGTGCTCGGCAGCGCCACTCCGGCGCCCTGCGACGATGCCCGCAAGGACAATTTTCTCTACGAGATCGCCAGCGATCTGCTCTCGGCCGGAAGATACCGCAAGGGCAAGTACGTGCCTCTGGCTTCTCTAGTGCAGAGAATTGGAGCCAGGAAGTTGCTCGCCATCAAACCCGATCTGCTGTTCCAAACGATCCACGCCTTCTCCGACGACGATGTATGCTGCGCCGCCGGGACATTCTACAAGTCCTTCCTCGAGCGGCTGCGAGAGGATTGCTGGAGCAGCGATGGGGTCATGGAGGGCACGGTCGCTGCCAGGCGGTTGTGGATCCCTCCTCTGCTTTCGGGCCTGCTTGCCGGCGACTCTCGTCTCCGAAACAATCTGACGACGTATGCACTGCCCGTGGCATTGCAGATCGACAGTGACAGTGTTTTGATCATGTTGGACTTCATCCTGGAAGGTCATACTGGTGCCGAAAGCTGTATGAGCGTGGAAGAGCTCGGAGGATCGCATGGCCTCCCCGGGAATCTGTCAGTAGACCAGCAGGTGGTACTCTTGATCTCAGTACTGAAGGTAGCTCGGACCATCGCTCTGGCTTTGGTCGAGGGAGCGATCGGTTACACACTGAAGCCAGCCGATAATTCGACTGCGAGGTATGAGAGAGAAGTCGAAGATGAACTCATAGCGTCCAAAGTGTTGAAAGAAATGTCGCACGCAGTTTTCACGGTGAAGGGTCAAGCTGTGGAAGTGCACGTGAATCTTCTGCTGGCAGCTCTGACCCACAAAGAAGATGGACTGCGAGTCGATGCGACGGAGCTCATGTGCTTGAATCCGAAGACAGCGTCTATGCCCTCGCCGCTGGAAATCTGCTTACTTCGCATCGCCTTGCCTCTGAATATGCGCTGTTCCTCTACGTCCTTCCGCATGAGATGGACAAGTTTCATCAAGAAATTTTTCCACCATGCTCGCAGCTCGGTTGAGAGACAACTCAAGACCAGAGGCTCGAATGGTGGAGCTGCAGAAGATATATCCTCGAATTTAGCAGTTAGTGTGTCCGAGATGCAGGAATTCATGCAGTGGTTGTCCCAAATGTTGATCTCCTCACTCTATCCATCTGCTCCATATGAACGTAAGAACATGGCTATGGAGCTCTTCTACGCACTCATACAGGTGTGGAGTGTGAACGAGTTCTGGGAGAAGAGATTTACAGGCACCTTGGACTTCTCTCCCTACCACAGAAGCTTACTGTCAGCTGATTCTACCTTAGTTGTGGTCGGCGCTATAGTAGATAGCTGGGACAAACTAAGGGAGAATGCTTACAAAATACTTGTTTGTTACCCGACTCCTTTGCCGGGTTTGGACTCAGAATGTAAGGTTGAAGGGCTGCTCAGGTGGGCCAAGAGTTTGGCGAGTAGCCCTCGTGTAAGAGAAAGTGACGCCGGTGCACTTGCTCTACGGCTGATTTTTCGTAAATATGTTGTAGAATTAGGATGGGTGGTAAAGATTCATCCAGAACCTCATGTAGTGAGGCCGACGTCCACATGTGAAAGTGGATCAAACTGCTCTCCTGCACAGAGAACTGGAGAAATGGTGTTGCAGTATCTCGAGTCTCTGAACGATTGGCTGCAATGGGGAATCGAGGAAGGAGACAAAGACCTACTAAAGGCCTGCAGACAAAGTTTTGTTCACGGGGTTCTGCTCGTGCTGCGATATACAGTAGATGAAATTGACTGGACTTCTGCCAGCGTCCAGTGCTGTTTTGGAAGTTTCCGTGCAACTTTTGAAAGACTCCTTGCCCTGCTACTGCGCGTCACATCTTTGGCCTTATGGGTTGTTTCTGCAGATGCCTTGATTCTCAAGTCCAAATTGAATGATTCACCTTCAGGTGCCCCAGATAGAGAAGATGAGTTTGCTGGGTCCGTAAATGACACAGCTGATATTGATGACGAATACGATAGCGACATGGAAGAAGGTCTCGCTCCTGCAGAGCAAATTGTGATGGTCGGATGCTGGCTTTCTGTGAAAGAGGTACGACTCGTTTTATTTTCTGCAGTCTAGGAGTCCGTGACTAACACTATTTACATGTTCCTTCTCACCTTTTTGTACAGGTAGCTAGCCACCTCTGGTGGTCAGGTCATCCCCCCACAATTGATTCACCGATGTATTGCACACTCAGGATATGCTCCGCATGGATGATAATATCTGATGAACTAGGGGCTATCAATGTTCTGTTTCAGGTCAGTCTTCTCTTGGGGACTATCGCAAGAGCAGTACCTTTGCCAGGTACTAGTGAGTTTCAAGAGAGGAGAGACGAAAATGGCAATACACAGACAGAAAATGTAGATATCAACGGGTCCAACGTGATGCTGGATGGGAAGCAACTGGAAGCTATTGGATCTCATTTCCTGCAGGTTCTATTAAGTATGAAACATAATGGTGCGATTGACAAGACAAGGACCGGATACATCGCTCTTTGCGATCGCTTGTTGCGATCTAGCGATCCTTGGTATGTTTACATCGGTTGTTGAGACCATTCAGACGTGTTTCCCGATCTCAAGAGTTCCGCGCCGTTTCATGATCTCCAGCTGTTTATTTTCCCAATCTTCATCAAAAGGCTGGAGGTACTGAATTGTACTTCTTCAATGGCTCCCGCACGTGCAGACGGGCGCGGTGTATGGATGTTCGTTCTAGTCTGCTCAAGCACAATTGACTGACACCTCAAAATCTCTCCTTGCAGGCTCAACCGAATGCCTGAATCGTGGCTTCAACAGCTAACGAAGCATACAGGTGCTAAAGGTCAGGTCGTTGATGACTTGTTGAGAAGAAGTGCGGGCATTCCTCCTGCCTTTCTTGCTTTGTTCCTCGCGGAACCAGAAGGCGCACCGAAGAAGCTTCTTCCTCTGGGAATGCGATGGCTGCTCGATACTTGCAATTCCTTTCTGGCTGAGGCAAAGGCCCAAAACCAATCAGATGGTCTGGAAGTAAATGCAGATGTGGCAGTTATTGGAACATCAAAGGTTCACACAATTGAAGTGGGAGAAAACAATTCTTCCAGAACTTTGAAGTCTCGTGACGAGGGTGTTGTTCCTACTGTTCATGCCTTCAATGTGTTGAGAGTGGTATTTCATGACACAAACCTGGCTACTGATACTTCAGGATTTTGTGCTGAGGGTTTAATGACGGCAATTCAAGCCTTCTCGTCCTCTCATTGGGAAATAAGAAACGGTGCTACTCTAGCGTTCACTGCGCTGGTACACAGGATGGTTGGTTTCCTGAATGTGTACCAAAGGGAGTCAGCCAAGCGGGCAATTACAGGTTTCGAGTTTTTTCACAGGTACGTAGAGTGTTATTGTTCAGAGTTTTCCATATGTGTGTCGTCGCTAATCTCTCACAAATCTCTCCTTCTTTACTCCTCATACTGCATTTCCATCTCCTCCCTCTTCTTCCGTGTTTCCCTTCACTTAAGTCACTAGCACCGCCCTGCCAGGACGAGTTGGGGTTCGTGTATGGTTGTCGTTACTTTGAAGGGTACTTGTTCATGAGTGCATTTTTCCCCTCCTGTTAAAGAATCTCTGCTGATGTATGTACATGTTTATGATTTGTTTGTGCAGGTATCCTACACTACATCCTTTCCTCCTACAAGAGTTGAAATCTGCAACATGGCAGTTGGAGCATGGAAACACCGGAGGAGTGGACAGCGGGCATGGACTCGCAAGGACGCTCCACCCCAGTTTGGCTCCTGTGTTGATAATATTATCGCGCCTTAACCCTTCCTTTATCAACAGTGAGGTGGAGGACTGGCTCAACCCTTCTGCTTTTATGCCTTATGTGTCACAGTGTGCAACTCAACGCAACCTTCAGGTCAGAGTGCTTGCTTCACGTGCATTAGCTCCGCTTGTGTCTGCCGAAGATTTGCTCCAAGTTTTGATCGGACTGGCTGGAAGTCTACCAGTTTCAGCACAGACTAAAAATTCACAAACTTCCGGCCTGGAGCCCAAGACGACATCCACAGAGAGATCGTCAGGCGGAGCGAGGGTGTCTGGAATCATGAAGGTCTCGTCGTTCAACGCTATTCATGGTGTTCTGTTACAGATGTACGCTTTACTTTCTTCAAATTGCATCAGTCTTCCCGATAGGGATCTTCAAGGAAAAATTTTGACAGAGGTTTTTCATATAGTCAAGCACTGCTCATGGCTGGGCTCTATCAACCACTGCAGCTGCTCTATAGTGATCGGTTCGTTCCTGGACATGCTGGGTGGACTACTTCAACTTGCAGAAGCTTACCAAGAAGATTCACAAAGCATCTGTGATCAGCTGCACGAACTCCTCACGTGCTTAACGGGCGATTGTCTGGAAGATTCTGGCAGTGGTTCTGGCTTTCGAGATCCAACTCGAGTTGGCCTCCGTGAGAAAGCAGCTAAGTTGTATTTCCGAGCAGTGTTCTCGCAGATTGAGGGCTCTTCAGACGATAGTGAACTTCTTACGCAGGTGACTTCAAAGCTTGGGACTATGCTATCGGATCCTAGTTATGAAGTTCGTCTGACGACCTTAAAGGTCTTGAAACAGCACTGCACTCTGTCCCCCACGGCCTCGTCACAACGCAGTGACACGCTAAGCTGCAAAGACTACACTTTTTTGAAACCTGTCGTAATGCAGCGGTTGAGGACTGAATCGCAGCCACTTTGCATACGGCGCATACTTCAATTGACATTCTCCTGGTCTCTGATGGATAAGCGTGATCTGGGAGTGACAAGCAGCAGTAAGGAAGAAGAGGACATGTCTGCCCGAGATCTTTGGGATGCTCTACTGAAAATTTACTCATCTTCAGAACAAATCAAGACCAAAGAAGCCTCCGTTCGCTGTGTCGGAGGGTCCTTGCAGCATGTCAGAAGTATCATCGAAAAGCTGACGAGACCCATGAGCAGAGATGTATTACCAAGTTCGTCAACAGACACGAGTAGTGATCCCCATAGTCCCGAAGGCGATCATACATCCGTGGCTGAAGAGCAATGGTCGTATGTTCAGCATGTTCTCAGTACCTGGTTGGGTATCGCCAAAAAGCACTCTGATGCCAGTGAACCAGTGACTTTCAGGAGGGCCACCGCCGAAGCCATCATAGCGTCAGGCTTGCTGGATGACACACAGTGGATGGGAAAGGCACTTGAAGGTAGACCCGGAGTCTTTGAAAAAGCTGTCCTGGAGTATTATGGCAAGGCCATTCTCTCTGTATGGTGCATAAGCATCAAACTTATGGAGGATGAGGATTTGGATCTGAGACAAAACTTGTCTCTTGCAGTTCTCAAGGTCATTTCAAGTTCAGGTTCGATACCGGATGTTGTGCCAGCACAGGTGGAGAAGGTAATCCAGGTGAGCTTTGACTTTTTGAGTTCCCGACTGGGTACCTGGACACCTTATTACACTGTGCTATCCGAGTGGCTAATCGGCACAGACATCGACTTCACTCTCAACAACAGTAATGGTGATCTAGTCCGGAGACTTTTCGACAAAGAAATCGACAACCATCACGAGGAGGAGTTGTTATTCGTGCAACTCTGTTGCTCACATCTTGAAAGGTTCATGAGTCTGCGGTTCAAAAGAAGTGTGGCCATTACTGGCGATCCCTCCACTCTTCTGTCCACATCCTCTATGCAAGAACTAAGTCTGCGCAGGTGGAGAATGAGACATCTGAACCAGGCTACGTTGTGTGCGAAGTTTAGTGTGCATAGCATGAACAGCATCCAATGGGTAGGGGGCGTGACCAACCACCAGGACACATTCAAAAGTTTGTATCGTAGTCTTTTAGGTCTTCTAACATTTTCTGGTGTAAGAAAGGATTCAGGTTTTTTATTCAATATGGATGCTAGTGAAGAAGAAGAGTTAGTGACTGGGTTGATCGAGCTGACCTCTCTTCTTAGACAGCTCTCGTTGAACCCTCTTGTATCCAACATCCTGGTGCTTGTTTTAGACGCTTACGAGAAGCAGCTGGGACGTAGTTTAGGTTCTGTAGAATTTAAGGCCCATCTTCAAGATGCATTCGTAACGAACTTTGAGCCTATTTTTCTGATTAGATAAATTGTCATAGTTGAACTTACATAAAACTCACAACCACATGCCAACTCTTCCACCAATGATATCCTCCAATGATTTTCGAGGCTCGCCAATGATTTCATGCAAAACCAACCCTGGATTAATAACTCGATTTCCAAATTGCCGATTTCAGTGTCGAGCTCTTATTATCTGTCACATCTGTGTTGACTACAATTACTGGGTTGATGTACCGAGAGCGCTGAAAACGGTTGAGAACCTTTGAACTCGAAACAGAGTGCTAAGTTGTGTACAGCTGACGAAGTGTTTCTTTACGTTCCCGAAACGAGAACTCTGAATATTCATGTGCATAAGAACTTCACACAGAGGGAGTGATAGTAATGCTCAAAACACTAGATGCCAGATGTTGCGGATTGCAAGCAGGAAATGTAACTGAAGCCCTCGCCGGTGTCACTTGTGTCTTTGCAGACCGTAGTGGCATTCTGTACCACTTCTGGATAAACTTCCAGCAGGTTTGGAAATAACTGATGACTTGCGATGAATTTCTACACTCGACGATGGCTTTGTCTACGTTATACTGTTGTTGTCTTTGGTGAGAATCAGTCACACTTGTAACACTTCATTCTCTTCTCAACTTCGAAGAATTGTCTCGGTCTACTATTCTCATCCAGTAGGAGTGATTATCGACTGCGTAAATCACCCTTAACCTAAAATTACTTGCTGAATGTTCGCCAGTTGGTCGAACGATTATCAAACTCAAGAATAATAGGCCGCAATCGCTTTCTGCTACCTACGGCTTGCCTACACTAGTTTCAGATTTTCAAGCTGTCTAAAATTTCCAGTTTACGTAAACTCTTTGGACCTTCCACTTTCAGCCCTTCTTAGTATCACTCTCGCACACAACTGAAGCTCTTCGTCACGAGATTTAAACAAGCTCGCAGTCAAGCCCGAATATCTGACAGTGATAAGGACATGTACTCAATGATCCATAGGAATCTTCCAAAGTGACCGGTAGAAGAAGTCTATTTTGCAATAATTTTAAGCACTTGACATCTGAAGTTCGAGATAGTGTTCGAATGAGAGTTGGATGACTTTGTCGTACTTCGCGACTTGGACTTTTAGGATCGGATCCACGCAGAAGAAATGACGACCATAACGAAATTCATGGTCGTCATTTAAAATGTTCCGAGGTACCATATAAGCAGTCAGTCGGGCGAGAACCGAAAATAATGTAAAGGCTGAACACTTTGCTTTCCATCTTTTCTTCTTTTCGGACCTTCCAACTGCACCCTACAATATTCGTCGTGTGCAAGGTCTAGCGATTGAAGAGAATTCCATGGCATGCACCTTATCGAGGACTTTGCCATCCTTAACTTGTGATATTGTACTTTTCTGTCCTCCTCGTTGTTTTTTCTTTGTTCCAGATATGGTCCCGCTCACGTGTTACCAAATGCCTTCATCCATCTAGAGGTTCAATTGGCACACTTGTCACACAGGGCACAGACAAGAAAGGGACTTTATTCGGATCATATATTGGGTGCCACATAGGCCTCTGATTTGACCATGCTGGGTTGAACATTGTATAACTGTAACCACTTCAAGACACGATATATGACTGTATCTATTTTGGTAATCGAGTACATTGATTGCAACTAATGCTCCATCTATAGACAAATGTCCATGGGACATTATATTATCAATTATCGTATCCATAAAAATCACATTATTTTATAGATTCGATAGCTACATGTTTTTGAATGGATTGTGGTACGTTTGATATGTGTCTTATGATTTTTTATGTCATAACATTATGTTATGTTTTTGCAATAATATTCACTTGAATAGTGCAATTTAGATAAATTGTTATAATGATAAGATATTGCTGTTTCATAAATGAGATCTAAATGATATCAACCTTATGGACATCTCGTAGATAAAACTAGTTCATACGACTTTTCCTGTGCTGCTTATATCAGAGTTCATTGAAAACACGCTGGATAGTAGGCTTAAGTATTCTAAGACGGGACAATCAAAGTGAAATACATCTAAATTAAGATGTCAGAATTTTTACTGCTAGTCAAAACATGCCTCTAACCCAAAATGAAGCCATATATAGACTCAGCACTGTATATAAACAGGAGTCATCCAGTTCTGCATCCATTGTCAACCCGCAGACTTAACTAGGACAAGATAAGCGTTCGTTCTTAGCGTAAATAAATCAATGTATACATCAATTGTACATCGACAGAGTCTTCATACTCATGACGGTCAATCTCGAAAATTCACACTGTGGAGAAAGCTGCTGCATGTAGTCGATGAAATGCATCATCGAAAGAGTCCTGTGAATCTTCAGGATGAGTAAATTGTTCCACCACGGCTGCTGCAAGATGTCGTGGCTCATGGAGTGAGAGCCGAGAATTCTCGAGAGACATTCGCTAGCATGACGATGTCTTCGAGTGCGGCCCCAGTGAAATGATCGAGTAGAATTCTCCTTGCAAGGACATTCACTTTCCGTAGACAGACCCTGGGACAGATCCTCATACCACCGACCGAGGTGGGCATGAAACATCAGCAGCAGCAATTCAGAACAGCCAGAAGCTGCCAATCGGGAGCAGGTCCACACGCGATACGGGAATGTCTTGCATCGCTGACTCTGGCCGAGCCCCGAAGCTTTCGAAGCTCAGATTCCGAGCACAAATTTGACCTCATTGGGCGACTGTCAGATTTCGAGGTGGATCTCCTCGAGGACAGACTCGGGGACACGATGTTCCGTGTTCACCTCGGGGCCGGTACGGTCCAGCGCCGGTTGTCATCGAAGATTGTCTCACGCGTGTCAAGAATCCGGAGCACTGGTCCAGTTGGCGTTTGCCACCATCGGACGGCTTTCGTTGTCCTCGTCGTCCGTCTCTTTCGTTCTAATGCATTTCCCCGTGAGCGATCAGAGCCCGTCACATCCGTCGGATTGGGAGAATGAAGTTGCAACTGAAATGAGAATGAAATTGCGTTGCATTGCTCGTTCATGACAAATGAGAATGTTGCTCTAGCTCTCACTTTCTGGAGATCTTAAAAGTCTGGGCAGACTTTTCCTCGCGGACCCTTTCGCAACTCGGAGTTATCATTCTTCTCATGCCTATCTGAAAATCTTCTCTCCTTAATTTGGAAGGTGATTATTTAAAGAATAATAATACATAATATCACTCACTTTGGGTCGCTCATCCTTCTTCATATGACAATAAGGTCTTTTGTGATTGGTCGAAGGTTATAGTTGCCAGTGGTGTGTGTTTATGGTCCTTCTAACACGGTTATGCATATGCTCACTCCCTTGCGTGCTCGTCCCTACTTGATTCTAACAAAATTCTTGCGCTTGTGTCTACTCTCTCTCAGGGACAAAATTCTCCAACCCTAGAGTCCCGAAGCTCGCAGCTCAATATTGGAGAAGACAGTGGGATCCCTCCGTCTGCAAGCTCCTCTGCCGAGCAAGGAGCCGGTGACCTGCTCCTTGTTTAGCGGGAGCTTTGTTTTATGATTTTGATTTGTGGATTGTATAATACGTTTTGTTTAATACAAGGAACAAATGTGAGCTGAATTTACTGTTGGGAAGCCGTCATGAGATCCTCGTCCAAAATCTCGTCGGTATCAAACAACATTTGGTCATCAAAACGATTCATGCCATCCAACATATAAACCTCGTTGAATTCATCGATGTGGTCCAAGTCTCTCTCCAGAGCATATTTTTCATCACCCTCCTATTTATCGTTCACCTCGTCTATCCCAGTCGCATCAGTGCCGAGCATCTTCAAATATCGAACAAACAGGCCGTTGCGTTTGACACTCGCGTGTCGTGTAAACTATTGCGCATTAACCACGATGATCATGCCGTCCTCCACCTTTTCTGTTGCAAGTTGAGAGCGGTTGCGTGAACGTACTCGTTTGGCGGACTTGTGATTGCGTTCACCAGCACTGGTCCGGTCGGCATCTTGTGAATGGCAAAGATCGGCTTCTTCAGATGTGAGTACAACGAGTCGTCCGCCAATGTCCATATGTGTTGCGGCATGGAGAATATGTCCGCAAAATCGTAGTCATTGTGTGCAACACTGAAGGTAGAGTCCGAACTTGGATTGCATTGTTATGTTTAGCATGACGTCGGCAGCGACTATACTCTTGATTGACTTTTTGCATTGTTGCACGATGGTCAAGTCGCTCAAGTTGAGTAAAGACTTCCCGTGCTGCTTGGATAGATTATCGCGGAAGTCGTTGAATAGAGAATCGGTGCGAAAAGTCAGAGCGTGCGCTAGCGAGAAGATCGTCTTGATGCGATGTCAATCAGCTAATACATTTTTTTGACATCGGCACTACTAAGCTCTAATATGGCACTTACATCTAGCAGGATCGTGCGAAAATGATGTGCAACGGCCAAAATGCAGGCGTAGACGATCAAAAATGTCAACTTGTCACCCTCCAAGTACGACAGACAAGAGCACATAGGAATGAATAGCACTTCCATGGCTACAACGCACTTCCAGAAGCCTGCCAACAAGATCAAGTCCCTCAGTTCGTCAGTAAGATCAATGTCTAGGTCATTCTACATGATTTAGATTAGCATATGGCACTTGGTTCAGGCGCTTAGCGACTTCTCAGACCGTTGCCAAGCACATTTTTGTGAACAAAATAAGCACGAGCTCTCGGACCGTTCCCAAGCACATTTTTGTGAACAGAATAAGCACGAGCGTGCTTCCATACTTGTCCAAGCATATTTTATCGAGTAGTTGTTGGACCTGATGCGTCTTCCGAACTCTTTTTTCAAAAAAGACAATATGCTTGACAATGAGCTTTACGAGCAGATTTCTTTCACCAAATCCATGCACAGATTGTGCAATGCATGCGCTGAGCAACAAAACGCAAATGTAAATTTTGATGTCTTGGATACAGGCGGCGTAGCTTGATCATGACTGACGGCAAATCAGAGCATAACGTGAACATCGTCATTCCCACAAAATGCTGGTTAAACGTGGCAACCTGTTGCAGATCGGCATCATCGTTACTAGCATCGTAAATGACAACATGGTCAACAAAGCCAAGTTCGCGAATCGTGAGTAGCAAGCGACGTTTGCAGATGATCAACTTTTTGTACAAGTTTTTAGCACTTTCCCGACGAAGCTCCATTGAAAAATGTTCCAAGAAAAAAATCATCGATTTGCACGCCATCATGTTTATGATCTGCTTGCCCTGAACATTTGTGGTGTTGTCCAAGATCAATCAGATCCTGACAAACTGCTTCAGGTTGCACACAACTTCAGCCATAACGTTCTCGTACTATAAGCGCAATAAGTCGCCGCCAATCCATTCTATGGAATGTGTCATGCAGAGTGTGGTAAAAATCCTGCCACGTATTATGCTTGAATGTCTTAAACGGCATCATTGTTTGATGAACGGCGCGCGCGAACAATTTGCATATGTGCTCGTGCTCTTCTTTTGTCAAATAGTCAAAATGAGCATGCACATTGCTAAACATGGACGACGAAATCGTGACGTCGCCACTGTGTTCTGCAGTGAAAGGATTACACGAGGATGATCTTACCGTTTTGATCTTCTTGCAGAGCGGCGTAGTGAAGCCTAGGTTAACCTATCCAATGAAGCGAATGCGCTTCGGGCAAGCACTGATATGGCTTCGAAGACAAGCAACTATCGCTCCGACAACTGCGGAGCAGTGTCAACAAACTGCCTTTGTTCCTTTGGATCCGTCCGGGACATAAGGTTTGTGAAACTTGTCCACAATGCGTCTTTCTTCAGACCCATGACGATGGTGCAATGGACAATGAATTGTGCCGACTGCGGAATGATAAGATAATTCAATGCTGGACTGCCTGCGCAATGGGCACTGGCGCTATCACACTGTATAGCCACTAATTTTTATTAGCTTGATACACGTGCAGTCGTGTATATATATATATATATATATATGTTCATGTATTATACGTTGTATTACACATACGTTCTATATAGACAGTTTCATAGGACCATCTTAGAAGGACCTGCTGCAAGTACTTCTAACATGTTAATGGCATGGCATGTTAGGGCAAGAACGGGGACTGGACGCATGGGACGAGTCACTACTAGCTCGTGAAAAGTCCAAAGGAAGGTTAGATCGAGTATTAGCAGTGGACGCTCGACTAGGGGTCTTGCAAGGGGATCATCGGTACGTATATTAATTGTCGATGTCTCGAGGCGAATGCCACAGGGCACCCGCTCAGTCAATCGGCAGTCCTCGGACGAGGCGCGATCAATGGAGCTTGTGATTTTTTGAGCCCTTGCAAGGATGTTGCGGATGGTGAATACCAACAAAATTTTAGCAACAAGCAGATGATCAACGACCGGGCTCCGTGATATCGACCCAACAAGCAACCTGCAGAGTACCACCGGGATACGTGAGTGTTAATGCCATTTTAGAAGTAACATAAACTCATCACACTAGCAACTATAACCTTTGATCAATCAAAGCCAACAATATAGTAGAGTGAGGAATGATAAGCCCAAAGTGAGTGATAAGTAGCAGCTCCCATAATCAAATACATTTTCAATGGTTTTGATCTTCACGGTAAATGTTCTTCCTTGTTAGACAAAGGCAAGGCTTGCTTCATTGCATGCTCATGCAAGTCTTAATCATCCCTTTCAGAAAGTTTTATGTCCTCAAATCGAAAGGAATTAAAAATAAATGTTTTCACTTTGCATTACCAAGAAAAGGCTTATGGTTGTCACGCGGATCAAGATCAAAATCACTGAAAGTGATTTCGATCTTGACTTTAAATGTTCTTCGGCAAGGCTTGCTTCGTTGCATGCTCATGAAATTCTTGAATGCCCGAAAGGTAGCGAAGGACGATCTTAACTTTCGGCCGGCTTCCGTTTTCTTCAAGTAAAGGCACGACGTCAGACAAGAGAGACCGGAGGACCTACAGGTGGCGAGAAACGGCGTTCGGCGACAGAGGAGTGGTACCCGAGCGTGGATGGATGGACGGATGGATGGACAAATGGACCAGTTATTCGATCATGCTCGCGTCCGGACTCCCGGACCTCCGGCCCTTTCGGTTCGATTAGAAATGACCGAGGGGCAAGGAAGGAGCAGGAACGCGAATAGAGGTCACTTCGGGGTGTGGGGAATACGAGACGAGTATCCGCTGGGTAACGTAAGATGGAAACGGATGAAGACGATGGTCGGGTTCGGAGGAGGGGCAAGCGGAGGAGGGCGATAATTCGATTTTCAGTTAGGTGGAGGAGCGGGGCAAGATTGCGCTCCACGTGGATCAATGGAAGCGCGCCAGGTGTGGCAGGATGGAGGCCGAAGCGATGCTGACGTGTGCATGAGCACGCGAGACGAAAGCGACTCGAGAGACTCGAGGGACCGGTGCGTGCGCGTGTGTTGTGTCTGCGAGAGATGCCGGGGCCGACCGGCCATTGCGGCCCATCATGAAGTACAAGGCTCGACCACAGTGCACAGACTGCTGGAGTCTTGGCCGGTCGATCGAGCCCCGGAGAGAGCGCGAGTGACATGGCGGCGACTAGCGACGATTTCTCTCGTTTACGTGACGAAGCCTGATTGCCGTGGCAAGAACCGGTGGGCCCAAGATTCAGCCCAGCGTCGGCAACCCCCTTTCCCACCCCCCGGAGGCCTGGGTTCGTACACCCGGAGCAGACGAAGAAGAAGGACGAGGACGAGCAACAGCAGCCGAAGCGGGTAACGAGTTTAAAAGTCCCTGGATCAGAGTTCAACGAACTGGACAAATCCTCCCTCTCCCTCCCTCCCTCCACAAGCACAAGCACACGCACCAGACAGACAGACGAGGCGTTCAGCTTAATCACAACAATCGCTACTCCCGCATACGACACATTCTCGGTCGTTGTTGTGGATTCTGCATCTGAGCAATTGTTCGGTAGAAGGGACGGGACGGACAGACAGCATCGAGCTTCGTCGTCGTCTTCGTTTTGACTGGTAGCTCGCTCGCTCGATTGATTGATTGATTGACTGGCTGGCTGCTATAGCTGCAGCTACTCACCGGACGGTCGGTGTGCTGGTGAACGCGTCTCTCTTCCATGGGTGAGCAGTCGTACCAGAAAATGTTCCAAAATACAGCTCGAGACTTTTGCGCGTGATGCATTTGCAGCAGAAGGCAGGCATTCAGGCATGCAGGCATTGTAGGCACGGATCGAGCCGAGTCCGGAAATTGGGTGGCAGTCTCTGTGGAATTTGGTTTTCGTTTCGTTTTGCAATCGGAAGACAGGGCAATCGTAAGATGATCGATCATCTTGGGAATTTGGCGTTGCAGTCGATCGGCAAAAGAGAGGATAGCTCCTCCTCTCATAGTCTGAGCTGATTCCTCTGAACCTTGGTGCACGTCGATTCATTTGCCCAGGGTGCAAAACCATGAATTCAACTGGCATCACCATCCGGGACTGCATTTTGGGCTTACAGCAATTCACTGTCCCGTTGCTCCGACTGTGAATTCTCCTTCGTGGGCCCGACGTACGACGAGCAGCACTGAGCGATTCCTTGTTTCTGATATAGTCCTCCCGTACCTCGCAAGCACAATGCTCTCCGCGCATGTGTTGTAAAAGGGCCATGCGTGTGCCGTCATGTGTCTTACTGGCCGCTCCGGAAGTGCGGACGATCAAGACCTGGTGCATTCTCCGCTCTTCCTCTGTACCCACGAGGGCCTCGTCAATTGGCTCTAACGAACTAACTCATAAAATCAATGCATCCATCCATCCATGCATGTCCAGTACGAAGGAGTCGTCTCTCGATGCATAATCCGTGGACCGTGCAGGACTCGTAAAATCTTCTCCTGGCTTCCTTGTAGACGAACTGACTAGTGTGCCGAAGTTATCAGGTTCTGTTTTTTGCTGGTAATTTTTTGCTCGCGGCTGTCGGATGCGCTGCCAGGTTTCGGGCTCGATCAAAACAGCGGGAACGAGATTGTGTGGGATGCTAGACATGGCGTTCAGGAATGAATGTGTGGGATGATGACATGACGGCTGTAACGAGTAGACTCATGTTTTGACGACACCGCAGTGGGTGCATCTGCAGACTCATGGAATTCGTGCCAAGCTGCTACAATACTCGCGAGATAAACAAAAGCCGAAGGTTTCTAAGAAGTAAGTCCACCGCTTGTGCTCCCAAATCAAATCTCGCTGGCATTGAATAGAATTCCGCACGGACTCTGAACCTCAACGCCAATTTCTCCATTTCTCCGTTTCCTTGCAGGTTGCCTCGGTCGAGGCTGTCTTCCAGTTACTCCGTGAAGAAATCCGAACTCTCTGCCAAGAAGGAATCCTTCAAGAGACCAGGCTCTTTAACCAAAGTTGAATCCGGCGAAAAATCTGAAGCTATGGCGATAACTGTTCCCTCGTCAAAAACCTCCGAGCAGCCCCACGCGGAGTTCACCACAAGTGCTGAATCTGCACAGCAACCGAGCCATCCGCAGTCTGTCCTTGTGTCCGCCTCTCTCGTCGGTAAGGTACGTACTCACGTGAATTGCTGTTCGCTCGAGAGCAAGCTCTGACATTTGCGTAACCGGGAGTCGCCTGCCAAATTCCTGTCTATGCGATTGATTTGGTGACAGTTTCTTCCATGACGTCAGATGAAGGCCAAACAGGGGAAAGGCATGAAGGGGATGATTTCAGGGATGGGGAAGGAGCTCAAGCGAGTGGCCAACAGTCTCGGAGACACCGTTCACGACCACATGCCCAACTCTGCAAGTGAGTACGAGTCTTGAATGCTCTCGGCCGCAGCAGGTGCCTTGAGGTCCACCGTGTGCTGACCTCCATCGTCGTCGTCTTTATAGATAAGAAGAATAAAGCCACGCGAGACAGGCAGCTGCTCATGGGTGATGCGCAAAAGCCTCAAGTGCGCAATCCTGCCGAGATCAAGAAGGCGTACGGTTATTCATCTGTAAGTTCTTCCCGGGTTGATGATCACAGGCCGGCTCTTGGGGGAGGGATTGTGAGCCTGACAGAAACGTGACGCAATCACTGCTGTCATAGAAGGGTGTAGGTGCGGAATTGCGGATTCGATCGAGAGTGGTCGGTGTGTTCAGCTTTTATGGTGGGGAGTTTCCTGCGCAGGGTTTAGGAACAGACTAATTGGGATTACTTGTGTGTGATGATGATCCAGGACGCGACTCATGCGGCAGAGCTCGCTCATGATAAATTACGTGAACGAGGGAAAAAGCTATCGGTAAGTGCTTCCACTGGGCTCGCACTGTTGTTTCTGTCGAGGAGATCCGCACCTATTTCCACGCAATTGCAGGAGGACTGATCGCCCAAAAACTACAACTAGCGTTCTGGTACTGACTTCTCGAACTGCTGCTGCTGCTGCTGCAGGCCATACAAAATCGCACCACGGAACTTGAATCCGAGGCAGCGAATTTTGCATCTCTGGCTCAAGAGTTGCAGAAGAAGATGGAAAACAGGAAGTGGTACGAGCTGTGACGAAACAGGAGTTGTCTCAACCGGACTGAACTTTAGCGAGAAACGAAACCACATCCGATGCTCATGTGACCGATAACTTCAACAGCTGCGGAATGTGTTGCACTTGCCCACCAGTTCCATGCTGGACTCACTCCAAGGATCAGGATTCCACGACAACAGGAGCCTACGTGAACTGAGCAGCAGCAGCAGAGCCATGTCTAGGAGCACGAAGCATCCTGTGCCAACATTGTACGCATACTCCAGACCTCTAAGTGAACCTGAAATTGACTTGGAACAAGCGTATGAATTATCTCCAACTCCGATCGAAGCGATGAATTATCTCCAACTCCGATCGAAGCGAATTCCGGGAGGTTATTTATTGCAGCCCTGCCCTTGAATACTTCTCTCGTGGTTTCGGTCAGGAGCAAGCGAGACTACAATTATCTTCTACATCATTAGAGAGTGCTGTAGTGTAGTCATGCACAACACGAGCCACATGACGCGGTCGTGATTTCCAAATTGATCATGTGTATTATACGGTAGTGAACAAATGGATGGTGTTAGCCTTGATTTAATCCTCCCATGGTTTAGCAAAGTTGGACAGCAAATTGTCCCCTCTATTTTCCAAGCACCTAGAAGCATGAAATAAAAATGTCAACCTCAGTAGACTATTAGTTTGTTGAAATATTCTTTCGTGCCCGTTTACGTTACCTGTAGGATAGATGATTCAAGGAGTGGAAAAAATTTGCTGAATGCTATACACTAATAAAGAAATAAGCCTACAACTTTTCATGTTGCGGTGGAGTGGTGAGGTAACGCAAATATTATCCGATTTAGCCACGACGGGGTAGTGTCCAGTAGATGTCCAGTGGATGCCGTGAATACGATTTTAACGTGCGAGTCTCCACATTGAGCTTCAAATTGTGTTAGACAATCCGGTTTAGATGAGCGAAATCTTTTACTTCAGAGACCTGCATAGGATGCCGAGATCGTTGACCGGCTCCAACGCCGCCTCACCAATGGATAGTTGGTAAGTGAGATTGTCAAGACGTGACTTCACGAATGGATAAAAGATTTATCATTTTCACTAAGTGGCAGTCCCACCCATCGATAATTGGTAGACGCACTGTTACGACTAACGCACCAAGAACTTTGTAACTAAGTTAGATCAACTCATATCGAATCATTTTGTAATACAAATGCTATTTTGTAATACATTCATGAATCGTGACCAACATTACAGGATTGAAAGTAGACACGAGAAAATGATATCCAAAGGACTAGAAATTAAGCGATATGACGTGAATATCTATGTATAAGTAGATAGCGTTTCCTCATAAAATGGTATTGATTGTAGAGAAACGTGATAATTTCTCCAACTTCGAAGGCGTGTGTAAGTTTCCCGGGATTTATGTCTGCGAGGAAAAAGTGTATGGGATCTTCCGGGACTTATGAATTTTATCCCCGAATCAGTAAAATCGTATCATGAGAACATTGCGAAGGTTTCCATACTCAACTCAACCCACTCTAATGCTCTTGGTCCACACACACTTTCCACGGACAGGAACGTATTTTCATATCGTGAAAGCCTATATTCAGTGTCCCGATGTGACTTGGCTGGGCTTCCGTCCTTTTTTCCGTGTTAACAGGTATACAATTACATTGTCAGTGTCCAACTAGACTATTCGAGGTACTTTTCGAAAGAGAATATAATGAACAACGATGACATACTCATTTCAAGCAAACAAACATATGGGTGGGAAACATTATTTAATTATGTATTTTCTTAGATTATACTTTGTGTCCTTTCTTATCAAAAGAAACCCAGGGAGCGATAATCATATACTCTAATAATAGCCTCGATTTTGTCATCAGTTAAGCACTTCGTATGGAATGATAATATTTCAAAACTCTAACTTATTACCCAAAAGTCTTATAACATAAATCGGCTAGTGCATTGTGTTATCCGGTTAAAAAGTCGATTACATTCGAGGTAAAGGAACATTGAAGATGAAGGGGCTAATTGTTAGGTACATCTCTTTTCGAGTTAAACGATGGGGAAATAGATGAAAATATGAGTTTTGTAAATATTGATTATAGAAATAATTTGCACACTACACAGACATGTGATAAATAGGTCAATAACAGGCATAATTTATATTTGATTCAAATAGATTACTATTCAAACATTGTACATGTACATCTCCAGTTTCATTCAAAAATCATGGATCTTCCAGCCGTGCTTCGTCTTCTGCCTTCCACGGCGAGAGTGAGACGGAGACTGTCTTGATCACCCAGGACAACTTCCTACCGTTGTTTTGCCACTTCAAATGTGCATGTCATCTCCCGAAGTGGCAATTTGTACCCTGATTATTTCAAACGGGGTTCCATTGCTTTATGCTGAAGCACTCTTTCTCAGGTCCGAACAATTTGCACCTATAAAATTCAGGTATGCCAAAGTTTGCATAAGGCTTTCAGTTGGCCAAAGCTTTTGTATATAATGTTGGACTAATCAATGTTGGAGACCACTTCTAGGTGATTCAAGCTCCATCAAACATATCTCTGTATGAATAAGATGGGGAATGAAATGACATACTCGTAAAGGACGGCAACCTGAAGGGATGAGCATAAGTGAAAACGCATGCAAATTCTTGCTAGCTGGGGGTTAAATTCTATACACTCTGTCAAAGCATCAGATAATCCTTCTCTTTTACGGCTTTCCTTAGAGCTTTGATCAGTTAACCTTCTGGTTGATACTGAAAGGGAAAGTGACCACAATAAAGAAAGTGAAGACTTGCTTACAAAACGCCGTTCCACTGTTCTGTTCTGTACAACAACCTGTGAGTTACATATTTTCTAGTTACTCAAACAACTGTAATACTTACATCCTATGATACAGATACTGGACACTTCTGATACACTCAAACAATTAGAGACGCGTGATACTATGGTCGTGAATAAAGTCACCAGCCCTGAGCTGAATCACGCTTAAAGCCTGGTCAGTTGACATAAACGCTGAAACAAAACGTAACATATCACCAACCCAAATGTATCTCTGTATACCCATTACGTGAAAGTTTATGAGGGTAAAGGACATCACATCTACGACCAGACTTTGCATATTGAGTAGACAAAGGAACAATACATGCATAGGCAGGCACAATTATGTACAGAGACCGGGACGAGGTCATTTGATTTCTGCAGAAGAGACGGTACGATTCGAACGAGCGCTTATCCTCATCAAAAAATTTGTTAAGATATTCTCTTGGTCTCCAATGAGTTCTCCTAATATAGCTTAATCTGCGGTCCGCACAAGATAAGTCACTATCAGTACGGAGAAAAACTTCTCATCCCAAAACCATGAGCACGTGATGGAATTCATCGTCTAGAGAACTGTCTCCAGTGATGAGACTTTTTCAATATCATTATTGGTGGTCAAGTTCATGCATTGCTACTTGCTCCGAAAAAGACTTGCGTAAAATTTCCAAGTGATACCGGACAGTAATATATCTTCATCCTTGACTCACGGGACAACAACCAACAGTAGAGATTACAGAGCTGAAGATAGACATGAAGACCTACTTCTGTCAAAGACAAGGCGATGCGAAAAGCGGAAAAAGGGACTTGGAAGATACCAAAACAGACATTCGCCATAGTTTGATCGATATGAGTTTCAAATGGCTCCGCACATGGGGAGATAGGGGAGATTCAAGAAGCTTTGAGGCACCTTGTAAGCTGAGCAAGAATTTTTTAAGTTGGTGAAAAACCAATGTTTAGCTTGTCACAACTCCAAAGCACCCCTAGCCTCTCTCATCTTCCGGGCTCGCTCTTGCCATGATCCGGCCTGTTGCATCGCTATTACCTGCACAAACGGCTTCCGTAGTAACTCCTCGACACAAAGGGAAAGAATGTACTTAACAACTAATACGACCCGCACTCTCGAAGTTAAAATGACTAGTCAAGTAATCATATTTGTGGTGGAAAGCTCTCGGTATCGAACCTAGTGGTGTTAACAGATATGACAGTGACTTCTGTATAAACAGCAAGCAGCCAAATTCATATACATACTTAAATAACTAGGCCAGAAGTAATCATTCAACCGGCTCAGGCCCTTGAGAAACGACTCCATACATTATTTTTTAAATTTGTGGCCAGTAGATAAGATTGGCCTGAAATAACATACCAGTGAGACAAAAAGAACTTATAACCTACGAATTTCGAACTAAGGAAATGAATATATCATAAACGAAGTTCAAATTCAGAGTTGAACACAGAGAAGAAAAAGCACGAGGAAGGAAAATAAGGAACTTAAGACACATAAAAGGCATATAAGGAGAAAAAAAAGTGGTAAAGGACTGCGTATGACTACGGATGAAAACAAACCGAGAGGCACAAGGTGGGTTCACCTCTAGACACATTTTCATACAAGGATTCAAGTAACCATATAAAGTCAAAGAAGACCTAAAGTCTTGGTTGGTTCGTGCAAAGCCCGGTAACCAAAGTATGAACCCACCTGTTGACTAACAACACTGCTGACCGGGAGTGTGCAGGCGATGGAAGAGCTCTTTGGACTCTCCACTTTCAGGGACACCTTTGCCTCGGTAACAATAATCGGTTGCTCGTCACTCTCATCGTCATGATCGTCCCCTTCAACTACAGGGTGTATTTCTGGATGTGACACTCTAATTCTCAAACCTTGTGGTGGTCCAAAAATTGCATTGTCATGAGCAGATTGGACTTGAGCTTCCCTTGTTACCTACATGGAGACACATGACTGGTGAGAAACCCAGAAAGAAAATGATCTCAACGAAGCAAAACTTCAACTACTGTGTAGTATGTAAGCCGAGAGCGAATCCCTGGAGCACTTGTCATACTTGCAAAATCATAGAAGCAAGTGAAATGTCATTCAGTGGTCACATCAACACCAGAAACGATTAGCAAACAGAAAAGGGCTTCCAAAGAAAGTAAATCACGTGAATTTTGGAAAGTATGAATAAACTGTCTCGATGTTTATGAAGTGATCCGGGTGAAAGTTAGTCCATAATTGAATACCTGATTCGAGGAAGAAAGAAATGTGCTTCCAGTATTCTTGAGGAAAACTGTATCATCTTTGGATCCCGTACCATCCCCAAAATAGTCTTGTTTGGCATCATCATCCAATGGGGCATCTTTATTGAAGTCAAAACGTTCCCATTCGTCTGACATGCCCTTCGCCTTGTCCTTGACAACTGTGATGGCAGCATAAATAGAACCTCAGGGATACTAGAGCGAGTTCCTCCACTTTCAAGCAGAGCAATTGCAATCTAAAGAACTAAAGTGTTCGAAGAGTAATTGATTTGGGATATACCTGTTTCAGAAAGTTGAAGCTTCATCTTAGCTTTCACTTTCTCGGCTGGAGTCTACAGGAAAGACCACGTATACATAGCATTTCAAGCTTCACGCGACACAATTCCTACCATATCCTTCTGATAGATCTCCAGGTTTTGAAAAAGGGACCAATAAAAATCAATACAACAAGGTTCGTTAAAGAAGGAGATGCGGATACCATGGACTCAAAGTTTGCTATCAACTTCGAATAATCCCTTTGTTGATTTTTTTCTTCAACAAATCTAGGATTTTCCTCTGCTCTTCCGGTCCGGTCTCTGGCTGATCTGTGCCTTTTCTCGTCATCGTAACGTCCCCTACTGCTGTCTGTACGGTGACTGTCCGATCTATCGGAGATTCGCTCGCCGTATCTACTGTCTCTATTTCTATGAGAACTCCTGTGAGATGTTGGAGAACGACTTCGACGTCCCCTGCGTGACCGCTGAGGAGAATAACTACCATCTCTTCGGTAACTCCGATCAGCGTCTCTCCCACGAGAGCGGGATCGGCTCCTATCTCTTGTCCTCCTCTCTTTGGACTTCAACCGACTCGGACTACTTCTACTACTCCTCTCCGGACTTCTCCTCTGCTTGCTTCGACTATCTTCCCGTGGAGACTTACTACGATCTCTTTTCGACCGCCTGCTACGTTTCTTCGTGCGCTCAGATGAAGTTCCACTACTACCATGACTAGGAGACCGGCTACTTCTCTGCTGTAGCTCACGCTTCTTTGAAACCAAAATCTTTTCCGGTGTTACTGACCTTCTCCTGCTTCGACTCCGGGACCTTCGCTTCCTGTCTCTTTCAGTGCCCTCCGAACTTCTGTGGCTATGTTTCTCTCTCTTCCTGTCTTCTACCCGCAACTCCGGTGTCTTCCTCCTCCTCCTGCTCCTAGACCGGTCGGCATCCTCGACATGATCATCATCTCTCGTACGATCTCTGTCAGGAGACCGCTTTCTCGAGCTGTGGTCATCATCCCTCTTCTTCAGCTTATCACGAATACCATCGAGTCGAACTTCCTTTTCTAAAGCAGCAGTCCGCCCGGGGCTACTTTTCACGAAATTGCTCAGCGATCCGTAAGCTTCACTTTTCGGGAGAGAAGACTGAGAAGTTCCGAATCCCAAACCCTGCTTGTACTTAGCCGCATTTCCACCCTTGCGCACCAGCTCATCGTAGTACGCCGCAGCTTTCTCTTCTTCCATACCTCCGCTCGTGACTCATTCGCGGCCCCTAATCAATCCTCCATAACTTCACGTCATTCCATCGATCGCAAACGAGGATTTTAAACGGCGCCCTGTATAAACCTAGAGCGCTCTCTCGATCCTCTACTTCTCTAACTCGAAGTCCACGATCCAGGAGGTGATTCCGGAATCTGATCCACCTTTCGACAATCCAATGGCGGCCGCAATTGACGGTCGAAAACCGAATCAAATGTTTGGGCGGGCTCGAACTTATTCTCGATACAAACCCGTGCTCACCGTCTCTACGTACCAGTTGGCGAGGCCGAGCTGCACACAGCGCCTGGTTTACGTGGCAAGATCCGCAGAATACCGTCGTTTTAGAAGATCCCTAATTTCCTTTGCAAATTAATGACTATTATAGAATTGAGGGCTTGCTTAGAGTACCCAATTATGTCTCGATTTGTATCAGATAATCTTCCCTATGCAAGATTTGACCGTTCTTATATCATGCGTACCAATTCACTTGATCTATATCACTTAATGATGAATCGCACTATAATTCTCTATCCCAATTATTATGTGATCATGGACGCTCGCGTAGCGTGGAGGGGCGCTGCACCCTCGTGCAGCGTGGAGGGTGCAGCGCCCCTGATAGTTCCGAACTCAAAATTATATATCTTTTGCTAATTCTTTTACAAAACTCTTGTCATCCATGAAAAGGATTCAAATAAGTAGATTCAGCCGGTAATAAAGCCAAATTTTGTGTATTAATCCAACTGCACTCTGGTAAAACCAAAGCTTTTGTCAACTACAACTTATAGTGCTCAGTGCTCGAAACATTTCAATGGTAACGTCGGTGGTGATTCTTTGTGCTAACTTTCTTTCAACAAAGAAACGGGTAACGTTAGCAAGGTATACATCCCACATTTTGTTTCTCAACTGCATTTTCACAATCTTTAATACTGAGATACATCCCACATTTTGTTTCTCAACTGCATTTTCACAATCTTTAATACTGAGATACATCCCACATTTTGTTTCTCAACTGCATTTTCACAATCTTTAATACTGAGAACGAACGTTCTGTTCACGCGATGCTGATAGTTAAAGTTAAAGCCAAAACAAGATGATAAATAATAGACTTCTTGAGTTCAAATATCTTTATACCTAAAGCACAAAAAGATTCAAACCTTAGCCACAACTCTATGCAAAATTGCAAAATATATTGTTCTAACATCATCAAATCATATTGTTCAAAGTCATACATCCGTCACTTCTTTGAGACATTTTCATGAGTGAGAAGACGTTTGGACATAAATAAGCAATCTGTCTCATCAATGCAGACAAACATTCAAGAAAACGGTCATCAAGCTCACTTAGTTGTGAATCTACAATGTTAAAGAACATCTCCACATGATAAAAATGATAGCAAGTTTTAATGTTAGCATTGCAAAAAGTACATCTCGTAACGAAATAACTTGATTTCATATCAAGTGCAACAATATTTTTTACAAGAGAAAAAAATTAAACCGCTCCATGTATTGTCTTCCATCCTTCTCTCGATCTCATTTCTTGCAATTCATGCTTTGTAACAGAAACAAGATCCATAGCGTTGAGCATGTTTTAGTCCGTACGCTGTAAAACTTCAGAAAGACTTGCAGATTTGCTTAATACCGTCTTCATGATGTGTAACATTACAACAAAATCAAAGCTGCGTATCGTTTCCAACCGTCTTGACGCTTTTGCTCTCAAATTTGTTACAATCCCATCTTCCACAATAATTTCAAGAACTTTGATAACTTAATTGTACAGATCAAGCATTCAACAAATAGAAACAAAATGAGTTTCCATCTTGTCTCTCCTGGATGCCAAAGTGATTGCTCCTGATTTAATCCGCAATCTTTTCTGATTTCCTTGACAACAATTGTATCACTGATGTTGATTGCATGTCATTTTTTAAAGCAAGGCACACGTTTGCAAGAAGTAACTACCGTGACACATAATGACGACAGTTTAGCAAAAAACCGACAAACTTTGATCTGATTCTTGGCTGTTGACATCAAAGCAAGTTGGAATTGGTGTGCAAAACATAGTATGCTGAAGGTACTTCTCTTTAGATGATAGTCTTCAAATCTTAATGTCTCCACGCACATTAGATGCTCCATCATATTCTTATACTCGTACACATGGTAGCAAAATACCGTTCCCGCTCAAAGTGAAAACAATGGCGGCCATCAAAAATTTTGAATGTATATCAGCAACATGGTTCATAATCAAAAAACTCTCTTGAATTATTCCAAAAAATGTCGACAAATCTTAGAACCAAATACACCTGTTCATTTGTCGATTCATCTTAAGTTTCATGAATCTGCAAACAAATAAAGTTGTCATCAATTTGTTTTACAATATGTTCTTGGATACATGAAGCCATTGACCTTAGTATGTACTTTTAGATGTCTAGAGATGTCATCTTCACATTCTTCGGTGCATAATCGAGACAAACATGTTGATAATCTACAAAATGATGATTAAAAAGAATAAGTAGCTCAAGAAAATTTCCACGATTGAATGAATCTCTAGATTTGTTATGACCGCAAAAAGCAAAACCTTGATGTGCATGAATTTGCATTGTCTTGATAGATGCAGTCAACCAAAATCTTTGATCAGCTTTTTGTTGTTCAGATTGACGATCTAGTGTGACTTCAATAGAAGAATGTTGATTTGGTTTTGACTTCCAAGCAATGAAGTGCAAAAAGAGAGTTGAAGTGCGTTACCAACATGTTTTGCCAATTCATAGTATTTTCCAATCATTTTGTTCTAGCTTGGAACACCTTCATTGACAAATTGCCTCGAAATTTGCGTACACTTTGCAAATAAATAACAGGGAAAACATTACATAGTATACTTTGCAAGTCTGCATTCAAACCAAGGATGCGGAGCAAATAATTAAAAACAAAAACAATAAAGTTTACCATACTATTTTACATAACGATATTTTGACAATTATGGATGAAACTACCCCTTAGATATGTAAGACTTTTGAATTCTATATCTCTAAGAGAGGCTAGGTAGAACAAAATTATTGGTCTTAGATCTGGATCGCGCTCCAATGCAGCCACAAACATATACTCTATACATTATCGCTTTGATGCAAGAGATGTTAACATCAATCATACGGGCAAACTCAACTTGTCTAACCACAAAACAAAACAAAAAATAACACAAACATCAAACTTTACCAATCTTGAAACAATCAAAAGCAAAAAATATAAAAGTACAAGTTTTCCAACCACAAAACATTAAAAAAATATATAGAATCATTAGAAACAAAAGCATCCGAATCAATTAGAAGATAGAAGAAGCATCGGAGAATCAAGAAGATAAAAGTTGTTTTTCTCGTACTTCTGTGTACATTTGTCTTCTTTTTACTCTATCTCGTGCAGACGACTTCAAAGAAAAATAGTTCAAACAGTCAATAAGAGAAACAAAGTCCTAAACAATTTACGAAATACATGTGATTTATCACATTTAATCTGATGAGTCGAACATGCTACTAGCGAAGTTTTTTTTCTTGTTGCGACTTGGGGAGAAAGAACTTTGAGCTGACGCTATCTTTGTAATTGCAGCGCATGTGTTTTTTCAATCTCGCATTTTCAGGGGCATGGCCGATCCAATTATGTTACACATTTGAAATCATACTCATCCAGCGGTACACATGAAGAGTCTATCGTTGTTTCTAGCCGAACAACAACGACATCCATTGTATAAAAGCAGAAGTCAAAATCCTTTACAAGTTGGGTTTGAAATCATCTTCATAGATTTCAAATTGGTGAAAGATTTCAATTCCAATAGATTCCAATCCAATCACCTACCTGGACTGCTTCTTTGAACAGTAGGTGAACTACATAATTTTTTGCCAACATTGGGACAAGCACATTGTCTCGTCATCTGCTAATAAAACACAATATGACAAAAAGTAAAAAATTGGACAATCTTCTATAAATATTGTTTGGAGTAAATGATGAACTTCAAGATCCGTATTAGCTAGATGACGAGTCCAAAGAAGCCAATTTGAATGACATGGTTGCATTTGTGATGGATCACCAGCAAACGTTCAACGAGACATTTTGATCATTTTGCCGACGCCTCAATCCTCATCACTCCATGCCATTGCGGCAAACTCTAGCATGTTATTTATGTGATCATTATGAACGTTCATTGTTAAAATTTTGTTCATATATAGATCTTATCAAATGAACGACTGCTATCACTTTGAATTGTTGATACTTTCGCGTGATGTGTGACTATTGGGTGATTATAGTTCATTAGATTGATCAAGGGTGAAAACTTCAATTTGTTATGGTGGAATTTTGCTTCTTTTCACCTTCACACAATCAACACCACTACGCCTGATTTGATTCTTTCTCTGATGAAAAATTTCAACATGTGGTTTAAGATCAAGATCGTCAAATCCGACAGCGGCTAAGAGATGTCACCGGCCATGATCATTGTTTTCGAAGCTACTAATCCATATTCAATCTTGTGGTGAAAACAAAAATTCAATGATTTTCTGACCTCATCCAGGATGGCCATTGACAAGTTGATGATACAAAGTACTTCTATGGTATTTGAATAGAGGTTTTCAAAGAAAAAGTGCTGGATTTGTTTGTAAAGATGTATCTAAATTATTGAACAAAAACATCAAGATGAAATTGAAAAAATGAAACGGTTTATTTTGATAGCAAGCTACTCAAAATTAATAAAATTTGAACTACTTAACTTATTGTTTTTCCAAAAAATTTTGGACCTATTAAGTGGTACACCTTTTTTTTTTTCTGAACTGTGGCCAAGCCTAACACCATAACCATCAAAATGTATCGCATACAAGTTTCATTTATTGATGAAAATATACATCTAAATATAACAACTTTAAACTTACAAGCGTCATATCAAGATGATAAGATAGTGTTAGCCAAGATAGTACACCTTATTTTTCTGGACTGTGGCCAAGCCTAACACCATAACCATCAAAATGTATCGCACACGAGTCTCATTTCTTGATGAAAATATACATCTAAATATAACAACTTTAAACTTACAAGGGTCATATCAAGATGATAAGATAGTGTTAGCCAAGATAGTACTGGAATGATGCAAAAGTGTTGCTAAGAATCATAACTAAAATGTATAACGATCTGTAGAGTTCACGAACTCTACAGATCATACATGAGTAGGATACGCATACTGTACATGTCCACACGAACATACAAAAACAGAGCAACAGGTAGTATGAGTATGGAGAGAGAGAACGCGCGCTTCACGACGCACTGCTAAACTAGACGTCTCTAAATGCGGAACGAGTACCTTTTCCTCGTCTTCGGAGGCCTACCAGACGTTTCCAAATTACGTTAGAGGATTCCGAATTGGCGAAGGCGTCCTCGTGATAGGACTCGACCTCAGCGCTAGGGTTTGGATTTGTCGCTCTTTCGTCGAGAAGGCGAGATCGTCCGCGACTGCCTTGCGGGACATTTTGCACTTCGTGTTTTTCGGGGGAGTTCAGATTCGAGGATTAGTGCGCAGTGTTGATTGTTGACGAGGAAAGGGAAGAGGCAGGATGGCCGCAGCTCTGAGCATCAGAAGAGGAAACGCACGTCTTCCCCCTGAAGTGAATCGGGTGCTGTACGTGAGAAATTTGCCGTTTAATATTTCGTCAGAGGAGATGTACGACATCTTTGGGAAGTATGGAGCCATTCGACAAATTCGTATCGGCGACAACAAGGACACCCGTGGAACGGCTTTCGTCGTGTATGAGGACATCTACGATGCGAAGAACGCCGTCGACCATCTTTCTGGTTTCAATGTCGCAAATCGTTATCTGATTGTTCTGTACTACCAGCAAGCGAAGATGTCGAAGAAGATCGATCAGCGGAAGAAGGAGGAGGAGCTGACAAAATTGCAGGAGAAATATGGTGTCTCGACCAAGGAAAAATAAGCATTCGGATCAGATTACATTTTGTAAGATAATTTAGCTTGAAGATCAAACTAGGCTCGACACAGGATACTTTGACTTCGCCTCTTGGGACTAAGATAATGATCAAAGTAGTCCCTTTTAGGCCTTTCTAAATGAGGTTAGTTGTGAAGTAGCAGGGTGAAGAACAGAAGAGGGTGCGAATGTTTGCATGTACCATATGAATTTTTAGAGAACGCCTCGGACTAACTATAGCTTGTGAAATCATATAAGTGGCCAGAATGGACGATTATATTGTCATGAGTACCTTCAGAGAAACCGCAAGATCTCTTTCCAGTTGTTTATGATTTCGTATGATTATGATTGTGATAGTAGACCCAACGTGTGGTATATTGAAACAGTTGTCTTAATTCGCAACACTGTCACTGTGGTGAATTTTTAGCCAATGAACATCGCTTCAGAAAATGTGGAAGAAATACTCGTCTTTTTTATGTGATGGAGAACGCATTGTAAAACCCAGTGTGTTTGTCACATTTACAAAAGTATGAACCGTTTTACTCGATTTGACTGTGTGTCCGTCTTACACTTGCAATATCTATGGAGTTGCGTGACAAGCCTGTAAATGCAGAAGTTTAGACCCATTGCAGAAGCGGGTTGATGCAGTCACTTTCTAAGTTGACAACTGCAGCTCCTGATTCATATCCAGAAGCAGGACAGACTACGCTTGCGTATTCCCTCCTGGGTTACTGTAACTGTACCTGTAAGCATTCCTCTCGCAGTCTGATAGTTTGTTCGCTGTAGTTGTGTCTTCGCTTCACCTGAAAATTTCATCCATAGATTTCGCCCTCGAATTGTTCAAATGTTCTTGAAGTTCCCAGGTGAATATGATTATTGAGTTTTATCTTGGCTGAGGTGTGTGGTTATCACCAAACGCAGTCGAAAGCTTAGGAAACAGAGTTCATTTACACCACATCAGTTCGGGATTGGGTGTCCTAAACTCAAGTGAATTGTGTTCACCTACAGGCAGTGGTGCTCTGAAGAGTACTATATCATTGTAATATCTTGCTTTTTGATATCTCTTCGCTTTCTCACGGTAGGAGTGTTAATTTTAGAGTCTGCAGAGATGCGTTCCTCTAGCAGGAGCTTGTACTTTGAAGCCCTAATGATATGATTAACGGGTAGGCCAAGTACACTGTACGGAAACTCTAATTCTGCACACATGTTGCCCATTCTGAATATTTTCAATTACAATGCGGTCTGATGTTCTCTATTTTTCACATTCATAGATTCTCGGTGTCACAGACCTATGTTGTACTGCATGTTATCAGTTTTCCCATCTTATGCTAATGAGCTTTTCGTAGGGTAATTTGTTTACTCTCAGTATTCCCGGTAGTGAACTTCCCTTGTGATTCATTCCAAACTGGCTTTATGGTTTTCGTTCAGAAAGTTTCAGAACTGTTAGCTTCTTTCCCAAGTGACAATTGTTTCGGATTGTGCTCAGTACTATTCTCCTGACACTTTGGAGCAGCTTATACGTTCTCCTGATATTCTGTTGCAACTCTTACTAATCGAAATATCTCTTCGTTGACGCTCTGGACAAACTCAAAATAATTTCTTGTTTGTATAGGAGATGTCTCACTCTTTCCTTCTCCACCGAAAATTTCGTTCTAGGCTTTCTAGAGCTCTTCTTCATCCCACTCGAACACCTCAAATTCAGAAGATGCTTTCTATAAAGAGCCAAGTATATGTTCATATCTGATGCTTTAGATTCAGGTGGGAAAACACTGTGACACATCTCTGGGTCCCTGCCTTTGTTCCGACTTCCCTCATATCGCTATCAGCATGTGTTTTGATTTTAGAACCCGGTCAATTGCACGTAGATGGTATGGAGCTGTGTATGGTGTCTACCTTTGATCAGGACACTGAGCCACTTTCTTCGGCCACAACCCTGTTACCACATTGCCGCCACAAACCTCAAGACCCACCCCACACAGTCCCTGAACTGCCGATATTGTACCTGCTGACCTTACTGGGAACTTGGTACAAATCTTTCCTACAAGAATGTCATTGAGATGTCGTCAGGAAGTAGAGTTGAATAGATGATGTCGTATTTCGCAACATATCTGTGACTGTCGAGAGCGATCAGTTCTATCATGGTTTGTGTTCTTTTTTGCGTCATAAAACTTTGTATGAATTCTAGTCACTTAAGCTGACCCCTACTTAAAAAATTCATTTTCTCACGCCCCAACTGTTTAGTCCTTGTACCAGGTGGCTGAATAGGGAGAAATCCTCTAAGACAAAGGTTCTGTGTAGTAAAACTTGAACCTGCTTGACCTGCTCGAGCTCAATGCACTTCTCACTACCAAGTGAAGAGTCATCCTCCCAATTTCAGAAGCACTCCTCCCATTTTCGGCTCCACCTACATTGCTTTTTCAGACTTGCACCAATCGATTTTCACCAGCAATCTGAAACATCGCCACCATCTATGTTTTCCCTTTTCGTGTGTCCGAAGCCGACTTGTAACACGCTTGCATGTAAGAACAGGAGAGAAGAAAGATGAAGAAAGTCCTAAGAGGTCTATTTCCATCTCATGGAATCGGAACAATATGAGGAAGGACAGGGAGGTCGTTTGAAAAGTGAGGAAGAGTAAATTTTTCTTTTAAAATGTTTACATAAGGAAACAAGCAGGGGATATAATACCAGACCAGTAGATACTGGAAAGGAGGTGAGAAATTCCCATACAGTAGTTTTGTTTGAGCAGAACATGTGCATCAAAATTGTACGGGTGACTAAAGTCGAAAATATTTCGCGGATAAAATACGAGCGAAATGCGTGGAAGATGAAATGTTATGTATCTCAAGTTTGGTTCTGATTACATAGAATTTAATTTAATAACCAAAATATCACAAGAAGTACTGTCAGATACAATACAAAAAAACTTAGTCTTTGCCAAAAAGCACTATAGTCTTGCTTAAATCGGAGTCGATTCTGACTTTGCTGGAAACGCAGAGACTGATCATTCACAAAAGAGGATTGGAATATAACCCATCTAATTTACATGGTAATTTTTCCTGACCCAAAGACATTTCTCCCCGTTAGTTTAAGTGATATGAAAGATTTCAAGTAAACGTCATAGAAGAATATAGGCAAGTTAAGAAATATCTTATATTCTTCTTTAGATTAGTCTCTTTAAAAGAGGGTTGTAAAATCGAAATATAAGATGATGGGAAGAAACATCAAGCCAAATAAGTAAGAAACCGCCAACTAAACAGAGTTTCATGATAAAAGTTTTAAGTCTTATGTTATATATGAAATTTGAATTACCTGTGATCAAACGTTTACATACATAGCACAAACAACAAATCCATCCCATATTGCATTATCAAAATGTGATTGAATTCATGTGAAAACGTTGGCAAGTGATATTTGTAGAGCTATGATAGAACGTACACTAGATTAAACTGCACAATAAGTAGAGAAAGTGATATATTATTGCAGTAATGTATCATTGCACATTCACTCAAATATATATCGAAAAATATATTGAGAATTTCTGACAAATTTAATTTTGGAGTAACAAAGAGATTAATCATTGCCTAAATATTTTATTAATGAGTCCGTAGAGGATATGCGTTCTATTACTATTCTCTCAACATAGACTTGTCTAATACTAGCCATATCTTATGTTAGTTTCATCCATAAGCTATGAATAAATGATGGAGATAACCACACAATCTTATATAAAGTCTTCATGTATACATCCGTCCTTTGGTTGTATTTTTTTTTGTTTCATGAGACCGAGGTGTAGCGGATCTTCCTTTTGAAGTCTTTACTATGAATGGTTTTGACTAATTACTAGTCTGAACCAGAACCAAAATTTTAACCACAATCCCCAAAAAATGTTTTTTTACTTCACGAGGTACTTTGGTCTCTTTATACCATATGGCTTACGGTAATCCACTTGTTTTCTTTAAGGTCTCATCACATTTCAGTAATGCATGTACACATTCTGATTATAAATTCAGTATGATTCTAAAGTTGATAGTTGTTGCCATTTATATTCAAAACAATTGTAAGTTGTTGAGAAAGTATGAATGCCAATGTAATGACATTATTAATAACTGCAATATGATCAAGTTCCTGTATTCAATATTTGTGTCTATTATGACATGTTGAAATTGATAGGTTGTAATATCATCAGGCTTAAGATTAAGTTTTGCAAGATATAATCTTAACCACATAGATCAAAACCAAGAGACAGGTTCTCATGGACATAAGGTGGTAGCCTCAATCAGGCTCACTAGTCTTTCCTGCAGTCACAAGTCTTCACGTCCGAATGACGGAAGAGAGTCCCGCTCAATTTGAAGGAAGAGGGAGATAGACAGAAAGAAGTCTAGAATCGCCGCTAATTTAGCAGCGGTCCACGTGAGAGGATCGCCTCTAAAGTCGTAGCGAAGTTGGAGCACCGGTGCTGGGGTGCGTCGTGGGGCCGTCGGACTGTCGATTGCTCGTGGCAGGGCAGGGAGGGGGAATGGGAGGCCGTGTTAGGGTTTGGTCTACTTCTTGCTCTGTTCCAACAAGCTCGATCTTTTTCCTTCGTCGCCTGCTCGTGGCAGGGCTCTCTCGACCTTCAAGTCCTTAGGGTTTCGATTTTCGTCGTTCGTTTTCCATCGGGGCTCAATGGCGTCCGAAAAGAAGCAGCAGAATTGCATGCGCGAGATCAAAGTTCAAAAGTTAGTTTTGAACATTTCCGTCGGAGAGAGTGGAGATCGACTCACTCGTGCTGCCAAGGTGTTGGAGCAGCTCAGCGGTCAGTCGCCCGTGTTCTCCAAAGCTCGCTACACCGTCCGGTCTTTCGGAATCAGACGTAACGAGAAGATTGCATGCTATGTCACCGTCAGGGGCGAGAAGGCTATGCAGTTATTGGAGTCTGGTTTAAAGGTCAAGGAGTACGAGCTTCTCCGGAGAAATTTCTCCGACACCGGGTGTTTCGGATTCGGTATCCAGGAGCACATCGATCTCGGTATTAAGTACGATCCTTCCACCGGTATTTATGGTATGGACTTCTACGTGGTGTTGGAGCGCCCGGGATACAGAGTTGGCAGGAGAAGGAGGGCCAAGTCCAGAGTCGGAATCCAGCACCGTGTGACGAAGGAAGATTCCATGAAGTGGTTCCAGGTCAAGTACGAGGGAGTGATCTTGAACAAGTCTACACAAATCGCTTAAATGGGCTGAGCATCAGGCATTTAGGCAGCGATGATTACAGTGGAAGTGCCAATTTTTTGTAAGTGTGGGTTCCTGCTTTAGGATGACGGGTATTGATTCGGGCTCCTGCACGTAGTAACCAGGCTATGGGGGGAAGTCCAGGTGAAATAGCAGGAAGTTATCTCGATCAAGTATTCTGTAATCTCTTGAGCTCATTACCAGCCACAACCAGTGGCAAGGTGAATGTAGGGTTTCTGCGGTCTTCTGCTAAATGTCTGGGCTGCAAAAAATCTACGTGGAAAATTTTGATGAGTTCTCTGTCCAGTTTTTGGAGATTAATACAGTTGTTTTCCTTCCAGTCGAAATGTTATTCCAATGACTGCAAATTTATTGCAAGATTGCAGCTCTTTGGTACCAATACACGTGATGTTTGACCCCGTATATTATCCAGACTTGTTGTGGCGGAAGATTCGCCTGCAAGAATTTGTGATCAACGTATGAATGGATTGTAGATTTTTTTGGTCTCAGGGTGTGTAGTAAGTTAGACATCGAGTTGTAGTACGGCCTAAAGTTTTGAATGTAAATATGTGGCTGGATGCTTCATCAAATCTGCTTGGAGCATATTCTCGGAAAGAAAACGCTAGGGACTGATTGATATTGGAAGAGATTTCGTAATCAAAACATGTGAGAAGAGAATTTGCAGGAGCAGGGAATTGAGATGTTTCTTTTCACTCTCCAATGTCCTTTGTTTAGAACAGTATTGTATGCCCGGGCTGTCACATCCTCTGTTTCTCCTACTGTGGTCATCTCGTTTGCTCTCTTCGCCCACCGTGCGCAGCACGTTGTGAACGGTGTTATGTACTGGCGTGTTACTCCAGACTTCTCGACTTTGAAAGACTCTTGTATAAAAGTCTAGGCGCCAGTTTTTCGTCTCTGTGGAGTCACTAAAGACCCTAAATAATGAACCTGATCTTCACGAACGTTCTAGAAGAATTTTCTGGTTCTGCTTCTTTCTTCTGGGTTGACAATTATTGCCATCTCATTGACAGTAGCACAATCTATCCCAGAAGTACACTGGCTATATGTCTATTAGGTAACATAGAATTAGCACAAGTGCGGTAAAGAATTAGCTCAAGTGCGGTAATCGAAGGTTTTCTTTAAGCAAGTAGACTGCAACTTTCGTGTTTAGATTTGATCTATGTTATTCTGTACCATCTACACCAATTTGCCTAATTTGAAGTCGTTGTGAAAGTAGTCAAAAGCAATTCAATGTAGATTCACATGAGTTTGGCGGTGATTGATTCTTACACCCAACGTTCTTGGTAACCCTGGATACCTTGCAACTGACAGTTTGGAAATGACAGGTTTCTGCTTGTCTTACTTCATTGTTCTATTTTTACCAGAGCGTCAAGGATGCCAGTTGTTCTGTGTTCGAGCCACGCAGACATTCAGCATGGCCGTGTTCGTGTGAGTCTGTTCAAATCCTGGATCACGTTCAACTGTTATGCTCCTCATTAGTAGGTGGTGTCTGCTCTCACTGATGTGTGCTTTTTCAATTCATACGGAGAGATGGGCGTTCAGTTATAACGGCTCCTGCAGTTTGCCAGGAGATGCCGAATCATTCGCGGGCTTATCTCAGGTTGATCGATAGGTACTCTGTGGTACCACCCTACTGTCCTCAACGACAATGGAGTGTGGAAGTCTTCAGTCTTCAGTGTTTCGCTGTTCCCTCTCTGTGCATTCGGTGGCAAAACTTTTAGATTCAAAAGTTTCGTATGGGTTATGTGACTTAATACAGGTTTCTGATTTCTTCACATTCTTCGTTATCTTAAACGCAAGACATGCGGTTGGGGCGAAATCTGCACAGGTTCCTGAAGTAAGATAGGCATCTCTTTTTCCGAACGAGGGGAGGTCTTGGAAGGGAAGCTACAATTGCTTTTCCTTCTGAATGAAAACCTATTGTTTGTCTTGTGGACCAATCATTGTTTTTGCGTGTGAACATGCATCGATGTACTCTGCTATACAGCAAAAGCAAAACCATGTCAATCCCTTCAAAGGGATCGAGCACACGTATGTCTTTATTGCGATAGTGCAGATTGTGCGTTAAATTGCAGATTTGAGCCCAGCCTTTAACCATTCTCATCAGGCTTGTCGAACAAATCATGAAAACAGCATCGTAATGGCTTGGAAATTTCCCACTTTTCACGAAGCTTGCGTTCTAACAACGTTGTCAATGAAATTGCACTAATAGCACGTGACTCCGCTTCGCTCTCATACCATTTTTAATTCAAAACTCAAAAAATGCAGTAGGTTGCACCAAGAATCCGAAGATACATGAGATGACACAGAAAAGAAGTGGTTTACCAAAAGTGCGACGTAAACCAAAACTAACTTGTTATGTTAGTACACAAAAACTAGCTTGTTATGTAGGTGCAAACGCCAAATGTCTCTCACCTTCACATATATATATAGCTGGAAGCTAAGCCCTAGAGTTAAAGGTTGACTAGCAACTAACTTGAGTGAGTACAGATGAAAACTTATTCCTAACAAACTTGAGCGATTGCAAAAATATTATGAGATTTATTAGTTATATATTTTGGTGGATAAAAAATATACAGTTTGAAATTCATGCTACATTGAGATTGAACTACATCTAATACATTACAAGCACAAATTAATCGTCGTAAGTTGATATAAAGTTGAAATTGCAAGATTCATCTTTATGTAACTAACTATGAGAAAGTTTATATGGTAGTGGTATGTTTTGTTACATATGGTTTCACTTAATGAATGCTGTGAAAGACAATCCTTAGAAGTGAGCACATATTTGTGTCAATTTTGGCTTGTTTGAAACAATAATTTAGAATTTTTGATGTGTTTGGTACTTTTGCAAAATCATCTTCTGATACAAATGAAGGATTGAAGAATTTTAGAATAGGATTCAAGACTAAAATTTGAAAGATTATGATTCAAGACTAAAAACTGAGATGTATAAAAAAAATTCACAATTATACCTGAAGTATTATTTTGAACAGATAATCTGATTCAGAGTTGTTTAAAACCCTAAACCCTAATACGAAAGGAAAAGTCAAAAAGTACAGTTTACATAAAAAATCTCAAAGAGTATTATACAAGAAGACAATATGATAACTTCAAAGTATTCTGTACACCTGGATTTAGAAATGCCTGCATGGAAAATCCGCGCATAAAGTTGCTCTTCTTACTTTACGTACGCAATGTGAACGTGCGCAAAACTGAAAGTCTGCAAATGCTGATTAAAAAACATTTCTTAGAAGAGGTAAGATAACTTTATATAGCAGGAAAATATATCCCCGTGCTATAAAGTATTGCTGCTAGAACTATTCTACGCGGACAAATGATTTCTGCTAGAACTATACTACGCGGCCATATGATTTCTGCTAAAACTATTCTACGCAGCTATATGATTTCTGTTTAGAGGAGAGGCAGCGATCAGAGTCGAGCATGGCGAGCTGTGGTGCCGGGAACGAGGAGATCGTCTTCAGAGACAAATTCCGCAACAAATGCTCGAAGTTCCTGGAAGACATGTGCTTCAAGAACACCGAAGAATGCGCAAGTCATGAACTGTTGGATCAGATTTACGACGCTGTGTGCAGCCTGCGAAAATTGCAATCAACAAGAGTCGATATGATCAGAGAATGCTGTGCATATGCGGACTTCACGTGTAGGCACCATACGTTCGAGCACAAAGTCAAAGTTGCCCATATTATCATATTACCATTGTGAAATTGCAAGATTTCAACGTTATGTAACTAACTATGAGAAAGTTAATATGGTAGTGATATGTTCTGTTACATATACTTTCACTTAATGAAAGCTGTGGAAGACAATTGTTAGAAGTGAGCACATATTTGTGTTAAGTTTGGCTTGTTTGAAGCAATGATTTAGAATTTTTTGTACTTTTGCAAATCATCTTGTGATACATTTGAAGGATTGAAGAATTTTAGAATAGGATTCAGGACTTAATTTTATAGATTATGATTTAAGACTAAAAATATGAGATGTATAAAAAAATTCACAAATATACCTGAAGTATTATTTTGATCAGATAATCTGATTCAGAGTTGTTTAAAAATTTGTGGTTATTTCAATCAGCTGAAGTTGATGAGACGAAAGGAAAAGTCATAAAGTACAGTTTATATAAAAAATCTCAAAGAGTATTACACAAGAAGACAATGTGATAACTTCAAAGTATTCTGTACACCTGGATTTAGAAATATCTGCATGGAATATCCAAAATCTCATCACAACCTTGAGATTTCTAAAAAACCCTGTACTACAGCCACTAGTTTGTTCGCACATGAAGTTGCTCTTCTTACGTCATGTACGCAATGTGAACGTGCGCAAAACTGAAAGTCTGCAAATGCTGATAAAAAAACATTTTCTAGAAGAGGTAAGATAACTTTATATAGCAGGAAAATATATCCCCGTGCTATAAAGTATTGCTGCTAGAACTATTCTACGCGGCCATATGATTTTTGCTAGAACTATACTACGCGGCTATATGATTTCTGTTTAGAGGAGAGGCAGCGATCAGCGTCGAGCATGGTGAGCTGTGGTGCCGGGACCGAGGAGATCGTCTTCAGAGACAAGTTCCGCCACAGATGCTCGAAGTTCCTGGAAGACATGTGTTTCAAGAACACCAAAGAATGTGCAAGTCATGAACTGTTGGATCAGATTTACGACGCTGTGTGCAGCCTGCGAAAATTGCAATCAACAAGAGTCGATATGATCAGAGTATGCTGTGAATAAGCCTCGGCAAGGTAAGTTAACCCTTTAGGGTTACTGGTAAAAATGTAAAAGGTAAGGGTAAAAGTAATACGTTTGGCTATAGGGTAACGTAAAGTAAAGGTAGAGTTTATTTACCGGGTAATCCGCGAAGAAAAAAATCGTGGACGTTCTTCTGCAAAGACTAAACGCTTCTTACGACAAACCTCGTACATTGAAAAGCAAAAACGTGGACGAGGCTTAGTCGAGAGTTCGAGACTCTCTCGCACCACCTTTTTGTGTCCATCACAACAAGCTATGTGAAACTCCGTGGCAATGAGCGATACAAGAACCAATCTACAATTGAGAGAAAGTCTTGCCAAAGTACAATAAGATTGCAGTAGAAAAGTTGTAATTTTTGTAACCTTAATTGCCAACTTTCAGTAATTGTTGCAGATTGGAGAACATTGCGAGATATTGACGTTTCTCTTGAGTACAGCAAAGAAACTAGAATGGGATCTCGCAGTCAGGTGCTCATGCCATGCTATCGAAAAACTCTGCTATTTCCTCCACACCCAACCTAACTGTTGCTGTCACATCCCCTATTAAGCTATGACTACCAAACTAGTATAGGTAGATTTACCAAGTAACACTAATAGGTTAACGTTAAGACTAATTTTTAAATCCTTACGAGATAATCGGGTAATTACCCTGAGGTAGAGTTAAAAGTTAAAGGTAGACCATAGCGCTACATGTAACGTAAAAGGTAGAGGCCCATGCGTTACCCGGTTACCTTTTACGTTACCTTGCCGATGGTTAGCTGTGCATATGCGGACTTCACGTGTAGGCATCATACGTTCGAGCACAAAGTCAAAATTGCCCATGTTATCATATTACCATTATGAAATTGCATGATTTCAACGTTATGAAACTAACTATGAGAAAGTTAATATGGTAGTGATATGTTTTGTTACATATAGTTTCACTTAATGAATGCTATGAAAGACATTTTTTAGAAATGAGCAAATATTTGTGTTAAGCAAAGAGTATTATACAATAAGACGCTATGATATACAAAGTATTCTGTATACCTGGATTTAGAAATGCCTGCATGGACTATCTGTGCATGAAGTTGCTTTTCTTACTTACTGAAAGTCTGCAGATGCTGATAAAAAACATTTCTGAGAAGAGGTAAGATAACTTCATAGAGCAGGGGATATCTATCCCCGTGCTATAAAGTGGTGCTGCTTGAACTATACTACCCGGCCATTTGATTTCTGTTTAGAGGAGAGGCAGCGATCAGAGTCGAGCATGGCGAGCTGTGGTGCCGGGAACGAGGAGATCGTCTTCAGAGACAAGTTCCGCAACAAATGCTCGAAGTTCCTGGAAGACATGTGCTTCAAGAACACCAAAGAATGTGCAAGTCATGAACTGTTGGATCAGATTTACGACGCTGTGTGCAGCCTGCGAAAATTGCAATCAGCAAGAGTCGATATGATCAGAGGATGCTGTGCATATGCGGACTTCACGTGTAGGCACCATACGTTCGAGCACAAAGTCAAAGTTGCCCATTTCACCATTGTGGCCACAGAGATTGACAATCTGTTTCGCAGTGCTACCATGCGCTCGATGCCTGATGGTGGAGCTCGCACGAAAGAAGACTGTGAATTATTTCATCTCAAGCTCCTCAATCCTGAATTGTACAAGAAACTACATCCGACTCGTGGACCTTTGCACCCTCTTTTCGAGGAAATGATCGTGATCCTGCTGACAGACCTGAATCCATTTTTTCCATCGCAGCCACGACATCACAAGACGCTTGTGGCAGGAACCCTGCAATTCCTTGAAGCGTGTCAGTTGGAGTACGAGTACAGCGAGAGTGGGTTTGAGATCCAGGCTGACACGCCTCACCTTCCTCTATTTCTACGACAAAAATCTGGAGGGTCTGAAGTGTTTGTTCTCTTCGTCCTTGTTGGGCCTCATCTGGTTCCAGAAAACTATGCTTCCGAAGATGGAAGCTCAGATCGCCTATTCTTCTACAACAAGATGTATCCGATGCTCCCAGAGCTGATTACAGTCTCCGACCACCTCAACGATGTTCTGTCTTTTTACAAGGAGTACGAGGAGGAATACGTGGGTTACGTTTTCACCGTTGCCAAAGCTGAGAACATCACCCTATTCGAAGTCCTCGATGGTCTCATGAACCAGATGGTGGAGATCCGGAAGAATGTAATGGCCACAGCGGAGAGGACGAATTCTCTCGAGGTCAAGAGAACCGTTGCTCAGTACATTCAAGGCTATATTTCCTGGCACTTGTCTTGGGAGAAGCGTTATAGGCTTGGGGAGGTCTTTGGTGACGGCTGGTTCCAAGGTCATGTCATTTAATGCGGGCCCATTCGCATGACGTTCTACGATATGTTGGACGTAAACAGTTGCCACTTCGTGAACGGCAACATGCAGTTAGCAATTCTGTAGCAAGATGCGTGTTGTAATAGATTAGCCAGAGAGTTATATTCAGTGTGTCAGGCTTCAAAAGCATAATCACTGCAGATTTTACTCTGTCTACCTCTCACACTCACATAGACAAGAAGACAAATCCATCATCATTGGATTCCACATTATCAGTCACTTGATACTACACGCTTTACCGTCAAATCATTCCTGTTTACTTATCCGAGAACAAGTCGTGAAACGCTTTGTAATCGAATTGTATCGTAAATAAGTTATTGTGATCGATGAGCACGAGTTATATAGTAGGATCAGCTCACCATCTTGGAAGCCCACCTTCTTCGCTTTGATTGCATGTGGATTTCTGGATTTTGTTATCAGATTCTTAACACTGTTACCTTCAGAGTGTTAAAAATGGAGGGCATGTTTCCGATGGCATTGGTTGCACGGGCACGTATTCAAGTCGACAAGTTTCTCTTCAAAGCATGTGGGCTAACGAGTCCGCACTCATCCCTGTAGCTTACACAAAGTAGTACCATCTAACGTGGATGACAGCAACCTGAACAACACTACTAGGATGGCCATGTGTATCATCGTTTCACTTTAAACAATCACGACGAAACGTAACGCAGGTGTTTCTTGAGGCTGCAACTGATAATGAGACTCGTCTCTCTCGTGTTACTGTTTAAAAGGAAAACTCTTTGATGAGGCTTTTGAAAGTTCCTGATGTGCTCATGACGAAGACGACTGTGAATGCTCATAAGTTCCTATCTATAATAAACAATCCACTTTTGCTCGTGAAGTGAATTCGTTTGGAGCATGATTCTAGAGAGGAACGGGCATATAGAAGAAGAAGTCCTCTGCAGGTGATTGTGGTACATGAAAGAGCATGGATTATACTGCATGATTCGGTTGAGACCTTTTGTACATGTTTATCTAAGCATTCGCATGCTTTGCATGTAGAAGATCAGAAAGCTATTAAGATATTCTCTTATCTTTGAGATAGCCATCTACACTGTGCACGAATTTCACACTGAGTACATGTTTGCATACGCAATAAAATTGTTCCTGCAGTTAAGGTTTATCTTATTTGTTTGTTGTGGGTTGGAAACCGACTCCCGCCAAAACACGAAACCAAAACTGTGTGGAACAAAGCAAAGGTTTTGATTCTTTATCCCCTATCGGGGGTTCCTTCATGCAAATGAAAGTATCACCCCTATGACTTAAATGTATCACCAGCTACTTTTCTTCATAGATGAATGGAATAACACAATTTGCCATCACTACAGGAGAATGGAACTTCATGCATATAATATGGTAGGCTTTGGCGCGATCTCATGAACATGTTCAATATTAACATCTAGATTTATACAGTTTAAAAGTATAATATATATATATCTTAGACTACAAGAACAAAGTATTAAAATGTGTGCATATAATAGTTTAGCAACTTCACCGCTGGAGCCATTCTTGGACTTACACTTTTAAAGCACATAACATTTCTAGTAAATTATAATAAGAAGTGGATTTCTGAATATCAGCTTTTTTGGAAGATTTGTTTGGAAGTATAAGTTTATACTCGCAAACCAAGTTATGAAAGTTTAAATTTGACTTATTACCAAGACGCACTATCCAGCATATTATCAATTTACTCAAAATTCAATCTGTCGTATAAAACTTTTGCTAGTTGTTAGATACAGTGATATTTCACCTAGTCTAGTTTACCAAAATCGTTCAAACTAAAATAAAGCAAGCTCAAAACACAAAACTCAAAAACATATTCCCCGTGGTTCATTTCTTGAGAGATATATATTCTATAGAATGAATGATTATTTCATGACAAATTCTAAAATGAAATCTAACATAGATAATTATGTGAACAACAATGAATTAGAACAAAGTCACAACAAAGTCATGTATATACTTACCTCCCATAAACAGGAACGAGGAAGGGTGAATACCTGTTGGTCCAACTGTAATTCCAATGTGATTTGCTCAAATTTGGTTGTGGAGCTCCATCTAAGTCAGTTCAATTTTCCTATACACAGAAGAATGTGCTGCTTTACTCAAATCGAAAATGGTGACCCTACTGAGCTTCTCAAGCTTGTTCAGCGTATGGTTTTAATCATTTTTACTGGATTTCCGTAGGAAGGCTTGGGAGCGGTGAAAGATCTGGGCAATCAACAATTGTATGAGTTCCCTGCACCGAAGGTAAGCTATTGGACATCAATGGTATTGGACTTATGAGTATTCAGACTATAACAGTTCTGATGAACAGTCACTAACTTTTGACAGTTATATGATTCCAGAGGATGATTTAGAATACATAATGCTGTCAAGGTCATGAAACACATCAGTTTCATTAGAAATACTATCAGAGACCAACACGTAGTCATTAATTGTCAGTGCGTTCAAGTTGCTCTACCCTTTGTGATGTGGTCCACTGTACTTGCAACTACTTCTTGCTGTGCATGCTCATGACAGATATGATGGAAGGGGATATATATACACTGGCTGGATTTAAGCTCAGATCTCTCTGAGAGTATTGTGGTGAGCATAATGTGAGACTCAAGACGGGTTGGCAGGGCAGTCGTAAGCTACGCGTTTTTCTGCTCATCAGAGCAGTGAATGGACCTGTACGTGGCGCCCTCGTATGATAACACCAAGAACTAAAGGATTCATCAGCGTTCATCTTCAATCATATTTTTATAATATAGTTGACAACTTCAATCATGCTTAAATTGCAAGAGACTTGTAAATTGCATCGTGTCAGAATTATCTTCTGACACGATGCAATGCATGCAAGGACGGTACACTGCAAGAAAACTTGGGACTCATACTATCTCACGGACCTACCTCCACTTGTCTTTTCAAATTGACATCAGCTTGCTCTGGAAAAATGGCATAGAATTTTTTCTAAGTACACACATGTAGCCCATCAGTTCTCACTTGAATGGGATCAGATCATTCTACATGAATCTGAATATTTCGAATGAGTGAATCATTACAATGTCCTACTTCTCTCAGTTCTGCAATTGGTCATAAACCGTTCCTGCATTAGACGTTTACGTATCCACTAGAAAACACATTAGCAGAAACAAAGAGCAAAACAACGAAATGATAGAATCGTGAGTTTGAACTTCATCCCTGATACCACCATAATTGTTCAAGCTGAATGCGTTGATCGTTGGCAGTCATACCACTCAAGGCAACTGCGTAGTCAGAACTGTAAATTCAGAAACTAAACATCGACCATTGAAACCTCAGAAAATTAGATGGAAAGATTTTATACGTCTCCAACGCTTCACAGAAACTGAATTGCATCTGATATGCAATTTACTTACGACGTTAAAACTGCTATTAGAAACTGTTCCTTGTTCTTAAATAAATATGTAACACTAAACATCTGATACGCAATTAAAAAGTGGCCTCACTATTCAACTACATTGATTTGTTCACTGGTCGTTTTAATTTTGATATTCTTGTCACTGGAATCGGAGTGTATCGATTTGCAAGATTCAGTGCTTCTGCTACCAGTTAAATGGGCCACTTTTCCGTTAAGAGATGAGGAGATTTCTTGTCGCTTCAACCACAATACAGCTATGGAGTGCTTCAGTCTAGAAATTCAACGTTCACTGCACAAGACTCGAATGGAATCGACAAGAGTGTATACAGCATGTACGAACATCAGAAGGAATTCCAAAAAACATTGTGGCCTTTATTGCTTGATAAAATATGGTACCGGACAGTTCATACTTTTCTTCAGAGGACATATTATTTCATTTTCACTTATTACAAATTTGCAGGCACATGGTGTTGCACTCTTTGTCTGCAAAGGACTGAAGTTTGCCTCTGACCAAGTCCCGAGAGGTAGAGTAGGCGCTGGTCTACATCCTGCTAACACGAGTGTCGGCAATGTGCAGCGTGCTTCGAATACATTGCATGCTGGGTGCCTCGAACGAGCAGTGAAATGTGTAGGACACATATTGCAGTGGGATACATCGGCACGTGAAACAAAACCCCCAAATCATTGTCGTCCTAGAGTCTCTCCATGGAAACGGCAGGTGTTGGAGACGGCAGGCACTTTTGTGTTCGAAGCGAGCAGTCCACGAGAAACTAAACGGACGAAGATGGTGTCCAAAGGCTATGAAGTAGATATTGTTGCAGTAAAACCAGAAGACAGGTAGATCACCCCTTGCTGAAAGATGGCGGTGTGTCCCAATGTTGTTTGACCGTGCCAAGAGTCTACTGGTGAGAGTTTAATTCAGACTAAGATGAATGAGCTGGAGACGGTGATTTAGAGTGAGGAGGAGAAGAGGACATAGAATGAAGAGGAGATGGCGCTGAGCCATGGAAAGGAACATGGGGAAACGGAGGAGGCTTTGGGAGATTAGAAAGAACAGTGGAGAGAGGAGGAAGGCTCGGAAGATGGGCTGGGAGAGGTGGCAGCGTTGGAAGATGAGTAGGAGGAAGAGTGGGCAGAGGTGGCAGGCTTGGAAGAGGCGGCAGCGTCGGGAGATGAGTTGGAAGAGGAGGCAACGAAGGAAGATGAACGGAAAGAGTTGGGAGAGGAGGCAGCGATGGAAATCGAGTAGGAAGCGATGGGAGAGGCGGCAGCGATGGAAGGAAAGGACGACCTCCCAGCACTGAAGGTAAACATATCGCCGATAAGAACATGAAACTTAGCAACTTCGCTGGCAACGCCATCACAGATGGATGCTTCGTCATTCTCTTCACAGTATGCTGAACTGGATCTGTCCTTTCTAATGAACTTCTGCTTTGTTTCCAGCTGCTTCGTGCTCTTCAAGTTGATTCTTGCCCTTCGATGCCGATGACGCATATGGTGAAAGTACGATATTTATAAGGGCCCGATTAGGATTCAGATCGACGAGTACAACGGGCAGGCGTGATCTGAGACTCAGGGCTGGTTGGCAGTTCGGGAGTAAGTGAGAGTATGATGGTGAGTGTGACCTGAGTGTCAGGCTGGGTTGGCAGTTCGGTAGTGATCACATTTACCCATTTTCATGTGCTCTGTTCAATGATATTTGGTTCCTCAGGAAATCTAGTGCTTGAGTCTGCAGACCAAAGGAATGATCATTTGGAGTCGTACTGGATTATTGTTTCTATATTGCTCCATGGACATGCAGTCTTTTCCATCAATTGTTGCTGGATGAAATCAAATCATCGACTCTCTTTGTCAAAGTCAAATGTCAATAATGACGTAAGAGTGTATTTTCATCATATCATCATATGTTCCATGGTGAATTATAGTCAGCTCATCTCTAGAAGACAAAATTCCGTCAATAGAGGCTTCAGTGGCCAACCGCACAGGAATGATCCAGAAACTCACAAACGTGCGATATCCATGCACGTTAGAGAAGACGAGCTTGAAATATTTTGAAATCTGAGAAAGACATAGAGCGCGTTTTTGAAGGGTCAGTCAAGCTGGTGATGGATCATGTATTAGTTGTAGCTGGCTCTATGACAGATTTTCAGACTGAAGTCGATTCCGTTTCATTCATCTGGTCCAATAGGATGCCATATCTGAGGACGATGCTGGTTGGTTTTATGGCCTGGGACAAAAAGGGAGACCGCATGTAAAAGATTTCCCCTTTCTCACGTCCAAACGAAGATTAGACTCAAACCTGGACATTCGTCGTACTCTTACTGTGCAGATTATTTTGTCCGCAGGACCCTTCACAGAGACCAGCCGGCCATCTTGACGGTTCATTTACAACGACGAGTTCTACGTCACCATTAATGAAAGACAATAGGACGAAACCATGCGTGGATGTCATGAGAATTGATTAATTTTTTTATGGGTAAAAACCTATATGGTATTTTCAGTGTCATGGATGATTCTAAAAACTGTTGATGATATTCCGTTTTGATACGAAGGTATGAGTTTTGGATATTTGTATTACCATTTCAACTCTAGAAATTTTTATATACTTGGTGAAATGAGGTCATTTTTTAAAATAGAAATATAGTTTATGAGCCCGACAAAGAGATTAGAGTTTCTTGAGCTTTTAACTCTCTGTGCCCAATTGAGAAAACTCTTATGATAATTTGAACAGAAGAATCTGAAATTCCAGTGGACAAATAGTTGAATGCCTTGATTCATCAGTGGCACATTTTACTCAATTATCTTATGGCTTATCAAACAAGGAGTTGAGAGAAGATAGAAGGACACTGCTAATTTTTAAAAATTATCCATGTCCAGATGATATTTTTATCATGCCAAGCATTAGTGAAGTAGTGTCATCTGCTGGATGAATCATTAGATTGTTCATATATAAAACGAAAACAATCGGTGGATCGCCTAATACATGAAGGTGGGACCGAGTCTTGTGCTAATGGGAGAAATTACACCACTCTCAATTTCCTATCCTGTAGAAATTGGCAATTGTGTTGCAATCTAGCGTATGAGTTCTCATACGCTAACCACTTAAAAAAGGCAATGTACGGTTCAATGCTCATTTCTCGTATTCATATCGATGTCACTGGAAATGGAATGGATCGATTAGTAGCTCTCAGATCTTACAGTTCCAGTGCAAAACGTACTGTACCAAAAAAGAGTTCAAGTGATCTTCTTCAGAGTGAAAATTTCCAGACGATCTTCTTGCTTCATCCTCAAACCAGTTATGCGGTGTGCTTCAGTCAAGAAATTTAGCTAAACGCACAACAGCATGTAGAAAATCAATAGAAATTTCAAAGTACAATGTGGTCTTTATTATTTGATCTAAAAAACAATGGCAACCTCCGCTTTGTACTCTTCTCCGTATTGTTTGCTGCTTCACTTCGCCCTTAGATTTATTATACTTATGCAGGCACATGATGTCGCAGTGTTTGTTGGAGATTATGTGAGGTTTGCCTCGGATCAGGTCCATAAGTAGAGTAAGCGAAGCGCAGGATGTACATTCTGCGACACGGGTGTTCGCACGATGTACAGCCAGCTTCGAATGCACTCCATGCTGGATGCCTTGAACGACCAGTGATAAGTGTAGTGCCTATACACGTGCAGAAGTGGAAATATATCAGCACATGAATGAAATTCCCAGAGTGATAGTATTGTCTTCCCAGAGTCCTTCCAGAGAAACGTTCATTGTTGGAGACGGCTGACACTTCCTATTCGAAGAGAGCAATCCACGGCAGACGAGATTGACCAAGATGGCTGCGAGAAGTTATCAAGTGGAATTTGTTCCTGTAAAATCAGAAGGTAGGGAGGATCACCGGTTGACAGTTGCCGGAAGGTGAGCGATGAGTCTTAGTATTGTCTGACCCTGCCAAGAGTAGAACGGCTGAAGCTCGACTCAAATCAAGATGAATGAGCTGGAGACGGTGCTTTAGAGTCAGGAGCAGAAGGGGAAATCGAATGAGAAGGAGATGGCGCTGAGCCATGGGAAGGAACATGGGGGAACGGAGGAGGCTTTGGGATATCAGAGAGAACAGTGGAGAGAGGAGGAAGGCTCGGAAGATGGGCTGGGAGAGGTGGTAGCGTTGGAAGATGAGTGGGCAGAGTGGGCAGAGGTGGCAGGCTTGGAAGAGGTGGCAGCGTCGGGAGATGAGTTGGAAGAGGCGGCAGCGTCGGGAGATGAGTTGGAAGAGGCGGCAACGAAGGAAGATGAACGGAAAGAGTTGGGAGAGGAGGCAGCGATGGAAGAGATGGGACAGGCGGCAGCGATTGAAGGAACGAACGACCTCCGAGCACCGAAGGTAAACATATCGCCGATAAGAACATGAAACTCAGCAACTTCGCTGGAAACGACATCACAGATGGATGCTTCGTCATTCTCTTCAAACAATGCTCAACTGGATCTGTCCTTTGTAATAAACTTATGCGTTGTTTCCAGCTGCTTCCTGCTGTTCAAGTTGATTCTTGCTCTTCGATGATGCATATGGTGAAAGTACGATATTTATAAGGGCCCGAATAGGACTCAGATGGACAAGAGTACATCGGTAGGCGTGGTCTGAGACTGAAGGCAGTTGAGAGTCAGGGTTGGCAGTCCGGGAGTAAGTGAGAGTATTATGGTGAGTGTGACCTTAGAGTCAGGGTGGGTTGACAATTCGGTAGTTATTTCATTTTCTTCACCACACTAGACCAATTACGCTTCATGATGACACTCGGTCCTGGAGGACTAGTAGTGCCTGATGCGTGGACCAAGAAATTGTGCTGGGTTGTCGATCTTATATTGCTCAAGATTCATGCAGTCAATCACTAACTCTCTACGTGAAAGTCTAATGACAATGATCACGTTAGAGACAATGATCACACCATCCTATGTTGTCATATAACAGTCTGTTCATTTACAAAGACAATATCCTGCTTCTTTAGCCTTCGTATGACCAATCCCACAGGGTTATCCGAAGATGATCCAGATTTTCATAAATCTGCCATATCTCTGCACTGTGTAGAGAATGACCTTGAAATCTGTTGAGTTCTGAGAGCTTTGTGAGCGAATTTTTGAGAGCTCACTTGAACTGGAGAGAGAATTTCGTACGGTATTAGTCTGCATATGCAAACTTCCAGTTGAAACTTCTTTATAAAAAAAAGTGCGTGGTGCAATACTCATATCAAGTTATTGCTAAATTTGGATAAAGCATAGATGTTCAGCTTCAAATATTTTCAACTTTTATAGAAATTGGTGATTTCAGATGGTGACGTGTGAAGTTCCAAACTTATTAAATGCATTTGAAAATATTTATTAAAAAACAGGGTAAAAAATGACCATATTGTCCAGAGGTTTTGCAAGTTTTTTGCAAGATCATGTTATTTGGAAAAAACATGTTAATCCATTTTTCCATTAGAAAATTTAATATAATACTAATAATAATACTAACAATAATAATACTTCAAAGTCATATATTAATTTTCATTAATATATGACTTTGAAGTATATGAAGCCTGTTTTGCTTTGTGATATATTTATCACATGATTTCCTTTCACATTTTACTCTGCTATTTATATTCACATGTTTATGATAAGTCTGAACCTAAGAATGGTATCCCGAAAATATATAATGAATCCATCTCACATTCTACGAAAAAAAAGTAAAATATTATTGCATAATTTTCACATAATTTTGATATTATTTAATTTAAATTCTAAAATATGTTATAGTAATTACCTGATTCTATTTCGATAACATGACCAACTTCGTGTTAGCAATCATTATCATAAATCATCAACTCATATTTCTGATTTATTCCAAAATCTAAGAGAAAATTCTCTATCGATTCGACCAGATATTGCATAAAGTTATTGTATAAAGATATTTTATAATATGTTTTTCATGTGACTATTTGACAACAAAAATGACTATCTGTACATCAATATCTGACGATTGATTGAATCCTCCAGTATTAAATATGTAAACTCACTTTTAGTTATCACATTGTATTTTAACACACATTGTTTTAATTCTATATAACAGTTCGAGCCAT